>OY756423.1:2834490-5234490 GCA_963576905.1 Mystacides longicornis
AGATGACAGGCGAAACACTGACGGTCCTCCTATGCTATGCTCCCACTGAGGATGGGGATGCGGCTGCCAAGGACTGTTTTTATGACAGTCTGGATGCAGTTGTGTCCCATGTCCCAAGGCGCCACCGCTTAATTGTACTGGGGGATTTTAATGCCAAGGTTGGCAGTGACCCCCAGTATGGACCAGGCGTCATGGGTAGGCATGGCATGGGAGTGATAAATGATAATGGAAGCCGTCTGATTGGTTTCGCCACACTCCACGGACTCTTAATAGGGGGAACTCTGTTCCCCCACAAGGATATCCATAAATATACTTGGACCTCGCCTGACAGGAGAACAAAAAACCAGATTGACCATCTTCTGGTAAGGGCCAGCAACCGAACTGACCTGCGAGATGTCCGCACCTACCGAGGGGCAGACATGGATACTGATCACGAACTCCTTGTGGGTTCGTTAAAATTCAGATTTACCCATTTCCAGCAGGGACCGTCTGCCTCTCGCCCGCTGGACATACGCAGGTTAGAGAGTGCTCAGTGTCGTCATTCGTACGAGGCTGAGTTACGCACCAGGTTTGCCCCCTTGCAGGATTCACACGGAGCTGTTCCAATTGAGACAGCTTGGAATAGCTTCCGTGACGCCGTTATGGAATCCGCACGTTCTTCTGTCGGCTATAAGAGCAAAAAGAGGCCAATATGGATGTCCGATGGGTCCTGGAGCCTCATCGAAGATCGCCAGAAGGCTAAGACCCTCAGAGACAGCGAAAAAGACCCTCAAAAACTGGCTGCTTTGGTGTCTGAGTACAGGGAGCTGAGCCGCAAGGTGAAGCACTCTGTACGAACAGATAAAAGAAGACACCTGGACTCTCAGATACGGCGAGCGCAATCTGCTGCACTCGGAAATGACTCAAGGACACTTTTCGAAATCACCCGGGAGGTCGGGGGCAGGGGTCAAAAAAGACCCGTGACGGCAATACGAGACTCTCGTGGAGCCACTGTCACTGCCCCCGAACTGATTAAAGGGAGATGGAGGGAGTACTTTGAGTCAATATTAAACCGTCCCGAGCCCTCCTCACCTTACAACTTTGAGGAGGAGTTGGCTGGTCTGAATATACCTCAGGCAACTGGGATATGTGAGGAACCGCCGACATACAGTGAGATGGTGCTGGCCGTGATGAGACTTAAGAACAACAAAGCGCCAGGAGACGATGGAATTCACGCAGAGCTCCTCAAACAAGGCATAGACACCCTTGGCCAACCACTATTAGATATATTTAAAATGGCGTGGGAAGAGGAGAGGTGCCCAAAAGATTGGCGGAATGGATCCATCGTCGCAATATTTAAAAAGGGGGACCCCCTTGAATGCGGAAACTACCGTGGAATTACTCTACTGAGTGTTCCCGGTAAGGTATTATCTCAGATATTACTACACCGCATTCGGGGGCCTGTCATGGCTGTCCTGAGAGAGCAACAATGCGGCTTTGTACCTGGAAGGTCCTGCACGGACCCAATTTTCTGTGCCAGGTGCATCTTTCAGCAGTGCAAGGAGTTTAACTCTCCAGTCGCTTGTTGCTTTATAGATTTTGAAAAGGCCTTCGACAGCCCACATAGACCATCAATATGGAAAATACTTGCTCTGTATGGTATACCTCCGAAAATAGTTAAAATGGTGCAGTCCCTGTATGAAGACTCTGAGTGTAGCGTGAAAACGCCAGGTGGTCCTACTGAAGCTTTTAGGATCACCACGGGAGTCAGACAGGGCTGCGTACTAGCTCCCTTTATATTTATAATAGTCATGGATTTCCTGTTGAGAAAGTCCATGCAAGGAGCAAGAGGTATACCGATAACACAGAGAGATGGTCTAATGGGCGAACTGTGCGATCTGGAGTACGCGGACGACCTAGCGTTGTTCAGTACGACAGTGGAGGAATTACAGCGCAGTGTTTCAAGACTCTGCAACGAAACAGCACGCCTCGGCCTTCGAGTCAATGCCAGTAAGACGGAGCTCATGGCGAATAATGCCTGCCCCGATAAACAGCAACCGATAACCATCGATGGTCACCAGGTCTCCCGGGTGGATAAATTTAAGTACCTGGGAGCAACCATTACCACCGCTGGTGACCTCGGGGCTGAGCTCCCGATTCGTATCGGTATGGCAAGTGGCGCCTTCAACAACATGACCAAGATATGGAAAGCGTCGGCGTTTAGCGTCGAGACGAAATGTAAACTGTTTGATGCGTGTGTGTTGCCCATTCTCCTTTATGGGTGTGAGTCCTGGCACCTGACCAAGGCCCAGGCACAAAAAGTCTCAGCCTTTGAGATGAAGTGCCTAAGGAGAATTCTGGGCGTAAGATGGTACCACCGCATCACGAACGACGCTATACGCCGGCGCACCCAGCGTGAGCCCATCACCTCCACCATTGTGGGGAGGAGATGGACTTGGCTGGGACATGTGTTAAGGATGCCGAATGACAGTTGGCCGAGGAGAGCGCTGTTCTTCCTCCCATCAGGGTCCCGAAGACGAGGAAGACCCTCTCACACTGTGTTCCGCTCCTTCGAAGCAGAGCTGAGGGACATGGACATGGTGTGGGAGGAGGTCATCACCGTTGCGCAAGATCGAGCGCAATGGAGAGCTCTTGTAGCCTCCCTATGCCCCTAAGTGGGGTCTAAAGGGAGTTTGGATTTGGGATTGGATTATATAAAAATGGAGAGTTATTTCCCGATGTCATCGCATCATGCCTAAACGGCTGGACCGATTTCGCTAATTTTTTTTTGTCGTGTAGGCTTTTATAAGGAGAATGTCCTTTTAGAAGAAAAAAATGCATGGGAAATTAGAAAATTAAAGAAAACTCTATGTAGACTACCTTATTAGTACTTTTTACCTTATAATTTTTATTCCAACTTTGAAATTTTGACAGAAATTGTCAATTGGTGTTGACAGAATGCGGATGGAATATACATGGTTTAAAACAGACACATCGTTCGGAATCACATTGGTCAAATGACAATTAATGCATTACCATACAAATTCGAATTCAATATTCATAGTTAGGAACACAGGACAACGTCTGTCGGGAAAGCTAGTTGGTAATAAAAATGGTTTAAATGTGGAAGAAAATGTGCTCTATTTTGACCTCTCCTGTAAAAATATTTCTTTTTTCATATAGACCCTTTTTCTTTTTTAATAACTAATCTAACAAAATTTAATAATTGTTATATTACAACAGTTAAATAAATTGCCGTTTCACATAAGCAGTTTAGAAACATGCTCTATATTGTTCTCAATAAATAAATTAAAAATAATAAAAAAATTATCGTAACAGAAATGGTTGGTTGTCCAGTGTATCAGTTGACTGTTGTCGTACGTACAGCATAGTGAAAGTCGTGGGTTTGAATCTCGGTGCCGACCATTTCCATTTTCACCACACAACCCTTTGGTTAGTCAAAATTATTTGTGTTAACTTCGTGTGAGCCCAGATTCATTTATCTAAAAAAAAATAATGTTAAAGTTTATAATATGACCTTGTAGTCCTCTTCTTTTAGATATAAAAAGAAAATGATAAATCTTTAATTTGTTAAGAATTTACATATTTACTAAGAACCATAAACAAGTTTTCAGGATGGAAAGCTCTCCTCGGATGGTTTGTGTCGTTGTTAAAGAGGAAGAAGGGAGCAGGCACTCTCAAAATTGAAAACTCGGCTTTTTATTTGAAGAACATCTATAAAAATAAACTACTACCAACACCCTTGGCCGATAAATAAATGCGAACTCAGAATTCGGGACCTTACCAGGTATTAAATTCTCTCCAAGATAGTGTGCTCATCATTAAGGAACTCCCTAATAACCTCCCATTTAGGGAGAATTTTCTACTGGGGGCCAGAATCCTGTGTCAAATAAATTTGGACCAAGGGGATATGCTTTATAAGCTTTAGGTTCCCCTGGCTACACTTATCTATATATTGAAGATTTTTATTTATTTATGTTTGTTCTTATTTTTTACACAATGATATTGTTTGTTTAAAAATTGTCCGAATTTGGTAAGTCTATGGAGGTATATTTTTATAAATTGTATAAAAAATATTTCATCTTTTCTCTCACTTTGACTTTTAATGACTTTACTTGAACAAAAACGGGATAATGACTGTCCAGGAATGATGGAAAGGTTGTGTCTGGTGGTGTGCAGAATCACTTTCAGGTTCAAATCCTGCCCTTGGGTTTTGAACAATTTATTTTTTTTTTTTGACCTTTTTGCCTTTGAAAATTTTCGAAAATGAATTTGAAAAAAATAAGTGATAAAATAATAAGTCACTCACCGAACCCCAGCCGGTCTAGTCAAATTCAAATTGGCGTTCGACTACAAACGAATATTTCGCCAATGTATAGTGCGAAAAAAATAACTGTCCACTGGAACATGTAAAAATTATTTAAACCAAAAAAATACACTTATAGAAAAATATAAAAAGTGGACAGGTCGACGAGGGGTGGACCGACGGTAGATATCCTGGCTCCGGAATATTCGTGAGTGGACGGGGATCACGAGTGTTGAGGAGCTATTTCGTGCCGCACAGGACCGGGATGCATTCTCCAGAGTCCGTTTGTAGTCGATCGCCAAATGCAATTTGTCTAGGCCTACAGGTGTTCGGTAGAACCCAGAATAAACACTGATCTATATACTCTATTTATGACCCCACTACTCAAGATTTCCAGATCGAAATATCAAAATTCGGACTTCGGCTCAAATCTCTAATAAAAATATTGGGTTATAAACATTTCCTTCCGCATTTCGGCCAAAGATTACATTATACTATAATAGAATATGTCCGTACGAATAGCAACCCGCTCAATTACTTCATTAATCGCCTTTATCTAGCTGTTGAAATCGTCTTAGACGTTCGTCGTCAAAAATTCTTACACTGTCAGTGTAATGTTTGCAGCAAAAGTTGACATCTCAATGATGATCGATGTAGTCTACTCCACTTTGAAAATTGGTCTTATCTTGAATAGTTTAGCACTCGTCTGACATAGTAGAACTACCTATAATTTATTATTGATTATTAACGTTGTAATTTCGCGGTCACTCTTGTTATAGCACCGCCTCTAACTTCTATGTAGAATTGTAGACTGGCCCACTTTTTTAAACTCAAACGGCAGACAGCCGGAGTGGTCTGTGGTATGCCTCTCTAAGAACAGGGGCACGGTCGCTGCCGAGGGTCGCCACTGGGGATCAGCCGATTTCTTGCATCTTGGAGTCGGTTCAGTGTACGGTATGAATATGTCATTTATTAAATCCTCAGAAAATAAAAAATGTAACTTTGTCGTTTTATCACCCGATGATATATAATTCACTACCAGAAACTGTTAAATCCATGGCAAGTCATAATATATTCCGAATAGAATGAGTCGCCGGTAATCTAGAAAAAAAAAGTCATAATATCTTTAAGAGAGAGTTGAAGAAGTTCATAATAAGTTAGAGATAAAGTTTAAAATATATACTAAGGAATATATTACAAGTTACAACTAATGAGTCTAACAATTCATTACTAATGTTCGATTTTTAAATGGAACAAACCACTACGGGCTTACGACCGTCTTCTACTGTTATTTAGAATGCTGGCTTAGTGTGATCACTTTACGTTAACAACGCTCGCCATTAGGTGGTTATGTTTAAGTATCCGAAACTCCTAATTATGAGAATTTTCAACATGTTCAACATGTCGAAAAATCTCATGTATGCAACAAGTAGATATTTAATAAACAACGAAATAAAGAGATAAAAAGTTGGAAATTATTGAGAACAAGAGAGAACCAAATTTAAAGACTGCGACTGCTGTCATGTATTTGGCGCCAGGATATAACTGCTTATATCCATTTTTGTTAACTTCCCCTAACATATAATTATTATTTTCATACGGTTGATTGTTTGGGACTTGTGTCTTTGGTAATAACTATCCAAATTGAATATAACGACAACGCTTAATTGTGCTCTTTTTGACAAAAAAAACCCCGCTCTGTCTAAACTGCTCCTATATTCAACGTATATTGGCTGTTCCTCTAAATTTTATATGAAAAACGTGTGGATATATTGTTAAGGCACACTTATGCGAGCATGATAAAAAATTTTAATGTATTTATCAATGCTCTGCCCCATATGTCTTCAGTCAGCAGCGAGTTCACTCCACTCGCTATTCAATTATGGATGACCTACCAGTGTTAATTGATAACTTTTAAATGCTAGTACACTTAGTCCAACCGAATCTATGCCCGAATCATAGACATTAAAAATGAGCGTTATATTTGGATAGGATAGTTTAAGGTCAATTGTGAAATTAATTTTAATTGTTCGCGGTCATTTTTATTTAATTATTCAGCGACTAGCATTTATTATATCTCACCGCTTTTCTATCTTTATATATATTTACGTTACTTTTATGTCAAATTTCTACGAACTATCATGCGAGTATCTTCACAATATGCCAAGTCCCGGCAGGAATCAAACCTGCGACCTTAGCTATTCCACGCCATGACAGAAGATGAAAATCGCGCAAGATTTTTGACACTTTTATAAGTACCTACTATATATTGTAAAAAGTATATCCACACAGACTTATTTATTATAATCACAAAATTTTGATAATTGGGTGAGGCCGGATAACTGTCTGATGAAAAACTTTATTCTCACGAACCCACGTAAGTCAAATTTCGAACTGTTATTGAACTGGGGTGGATGAAACTTTCACTTAGAAAAATAACGCTTTTGAAATTAAAAAACTTTGACCGACCCCAAAAAAAGGCATAAATAATCTTATTCCATACTATGTATTCGATTTAATCCCATCGCACCTTATTCACAATCATAATAATATGTGCAAATGCAGCTGTAATATGTTTATAAAATAATATGTTTGATGAAAACATGAAGTTTGATTAACAAATATTAGCATTTACAGGGGCGTTAACAAATTTTAGTCATCCAGCGATTTTCGCAGACTGGTTAATGTGTGTATTTACTAAAAGAGCCGGAAACACTACCGCGACTTTTATGTATTTTCACCGTTTCCTGTCGCGACTTAATTTTACATTACGTATTTATCTATTTTTAATAGTTTTATGCGTGTGACATTTTTACTACATCCTACCATTTTGGCGTTTCTAATTACTCACACATGCCCCAGGTTAGAAATGGTCAAAAACTCGTCTCCATTATTTTTCTTATTTCAACTTTAATATTACACATTGATCAGATTCATTATTATCCATACAATATAATGTCAATACCTTATTTAGGTATACCCTCTTGTTTATTAATAAATCAGGATCGTTAGTTGTTAAGTATTTAATTATTATTATTTTGTTTTATTCAAACAAACTTACAGTCATTAAATAAAATATTACAAATTTCATTGAATATGAATAACAGACCATTTAGTTTTTCTTGATTTGTCTAATTGATATCTTAATTCAGCCCAAAAGGGTTGGATTATTATTACACATTAAAAAATGACTTCTTCTTCCGATGGCGCTACAGCCCAATTCGAGCCTTGGCCTCCAATACTCGTCGCCTTCAGACTACCCTGTCCTCTGCCTCGGTCCTCCAGTTCCGACAGTCAAGAAGTTGTTCGGCATCCTTCCTGACTTCGTCCTCCCATCGCAGCCTTGGTCTACCAACCCTTCTTCGACCTCCTGGGTGCCCATCCATAATTCTCCTCGGTGCCCGCGATGATGGCATCCTCTGTACATATCCAGCCCATCTAAGCCTATTCAGTCTTGCGTGCACAGAGAGCCTGGGAGCTTGGTAGATGTTGTACACTGTACAGCTCTTCGTTATTTCGCATTCTCCAGGTTTCGCCATCATGCACGGGTCCCAGAATTCTGCGCAGTACTTTCCTCTCAAAGATGTCCAGCAGTTCTGATGATTTTGCTGTCATCGTCCACACCTCGCATCCGTATGTTACCACGGTTCTGATTATTGTTTTGTAGAGGGTGATTTTGGTCTTTCTGTGGACACTTCTTGACTTGACAAAAATGACTGATACAGCGTAATAGGTTTCTATTTTATTATCAATTTTATTATCAGCCCTCTCTTTGTAATATAACTGGTTTTATACAGACATATTATTTTTTTTCGAATTTTGAAGTAATCACAGTATGGAAAAAATATTTTGTCACAAACTTCTTTTCTTCTTCCTCATCAGGCTCCTCAGGTCTGGGGGTGTGTCCATCATTTTTGCTTTGATAATTATTTATGGTAGGTAGGTACTCTAACCAGAACATACGATTGCACCATTCCAAAGACATGATATAATGTTAATAATATAATTCACTCACGAACTCCATTTGAATAATACGTTTATATTCGAAATGATTTGACACTGCGGTCTAGCCTAGTTGTTATATTCTAAATCTCTATATATAAAAATGAAACCCTGTTTAAAACGTGCTCATCGTATCACGCGTCAACGGCTGGGCTGGACCAATTTCGCTTTTTGATTGTGTTTGCTATTGCCAGAAGAAAGATCTTATGAAAGAAAAAATGAAGAAAGTTGGACGGAACATTAAAAATTATAAGAAAACTTATACATACCTATACTCAAATTTTAAGAAAAAAGTAGGTAACCTTCTTATTTTTTTTACAATATAACTTAATTCTAACTTTGAAATTAAATTGGCGTTTGACAGACACTGTCAGTTATTTGATAGTTGGTGCATTTGACAGGAAAATTTATGGTTTAAAACAGACGCATCGGTCGGAACTACTGTTAAACAAATCAGAAATGGTTGGTAGACTAGCGTTTCGTGCGGAGGTCGTGGTTTCGATCCCAGGTGGCGACCATCTCCCTCTTTCACGACACAAGCTTTAAGTAGCTTAGTGTGAAAGAGTCAACGAGTGTATTCGTGTTCACTAAAAATATTCAAATTCGAATACAATATTCATAGTTTAGGACTTAGGAGCACAGGACTACGTCTGTCCGGGAAGCTAGTATTGGATAAATCATTATAAATTAATAACGAACTAGTCATTTACGCCGACTGTATACTATATATTGTACGTACGTCATATTAACTACTCGTAGAGTATAATTTTTTCATAACATAACCGCACTGGTTCAATAAAATAAACAGATACTTTGATCCATTTTCATTGTCAAATTTATGAGTTCATATTACAGTATACCGTGGTGGGCACTGGGCATGTCTCAAACTTAATTAACCCTGAGTCGACCACGCGGCCTGGTGTTGCCGGGTGGGCCTAAGTGGAATGGCCAATTGGCCAACGCGCATTCTTGCCAATTATTTAACCGACATTTAGAAAAGTGTCCCTCCTAACCGTCCTCTATTTTACCTAGGAACTGCGCGTTTTATTTTTGACTGGCTTTCCCGACAGACGTTGTCCTGTGTTCCTAACTACAATGAAATAAATTATAAATTCGAATTTGTATAATGATAAGGTTTTAACCAATATTAAGTATTTAGATCGATGCATCTGTTTCAAACCATATATTTTCTATCGACATTTTGTCAATCGCAAAAACTATCAAACAACCGACAGTTCCTGCCAAACTTTAATATAATTTCAATTTTTCAAATTTGGAATAAAAATTATATTGTTGAAATTACAAAGAATGTTACTTAGAGTTGTCTTTAATAATAATAATAATAAGACCAATTACATGCCTACCAACAATTTATAAACTTTTGACATCTATAATTTCAAACAAAATTCATTCATACTTAATTGAAAATGATATTTTATCTGTCAGACAAAATGGATGTAAAATGGGATCTCGTGGGACAAAGGAATTGCTCTTAATAGACAGTATTATTTGTGAGCAGGTGAAACACAAAAAGAAAAATATCTCTATGGCATGGATTGATTACAAAAAAGCATATGATTCAGTCCCACATTCTTGGCTAATAAAAGTTTTGGAAATATATAAAATTAACAACGAACTCGTAGAATTTCTAAAATTTTTGATGTCAAAATGGAGAACAAAAATATCTGTTTCTCAACCTTCTGGAAAATATATTACCGATTCAATCCATATCAATAGAGGTATTTTTCAAGGAGATAGTCTAAGTCCGCTTTGGTTCTGCTTAGCTCTAAATCCACTGAGTAAATTATTGGAATCCTCAAATTGTGGCTATGAATTAAAAAGGTCTGGTATTAAATTTAGTCATTTACTTTATATGGACGATTTAAAATTATTTGGTAAAAATTTAGTTGAATTAGAAAAATTAATCAAAATTACAAAAAAATTTAGTGATGATATAAAAATGGAATTTGGCTTAGAAAATGTGCAAAAATTAATGTTCAAAAAGGAATAATCCGAAACAATCATCAAAATAGTTCTTCATCTGTTACAGACATTCCTCTTTTAGATAATCAAAATTACAAATATCTTGGCTTTCAACAAAATCTAGTTTTTGACCACAAAATTATTAAAAATAACATTAAAAATGAATTTATTAAACGATTAAAAAAAGTTTTGAAAAGTTTTCTCTCCGGAAGAAATAAAATTATGGCCATTAATTCATGGGTTGTACCGAAAATTTTGTATTCTTTTGGAATCATTAAGTGGAACCAAACGGAACTAGACAAGATGGATTTAAAGGTACGTAGTTTGCTCACACAATATAGGATGCATCATCCAAGATGTTCCTTGATGAGATTATATTTACCAAGGAAGATTGGTGGTAGAGGCATTTTAAACATCAAAAACATGAATAACAAAGAGATAAACCTCCTCCAATCTTACTTTATCTCATCAAGGAATAAATTGGGTTATGAAGACCTCATTGCGTGTGATTTGAAGTACACGCCCTTAAATTTATCAAATCCTGTTTCACCACCGATAATTGGGGTACAAGATCGGGTTGATATATGGAAAGGCAAGTCTCTCCACGGTCGATTCTTCGAAACTTTAAATTCATCACATGTAAGTCTTGAAGATTCGACTGGATGGTTGAGGTTTGGTGAACTATTTAGCGAAACAGAAGGTTTTGTCTGTGCAATACAAGACCAGATCATCGTCACTAATAATTATAAAAAATATATTATTAAAACACCTGATATAATTGATAAATGTCGAGCATGTGGCCAAACAGGAGAAACACTCAGTCATATTTTGTCTGGGTGTTCTCTCCTGTGTGGTTCTGAGTATTTGCACAGACATAACGATGTGGCTAAAATAGTTCATCAAAAACTTGCCTTGAAATATGGTTTGCTCGATCTTGAAGTACCTTATTATAGGTACACCCCAATTTCGGTAATGCAAAACAGTAATACAAAGTTGTATTGGGATATACCAATACAAACTGACCGAACGATTAACGCAAATCGTCCGGACATTGTATTGGTTGATCGTAGGAACGGGATAACGTATCTCGTGGATATCACTATACCGTATGACGAAAATTTGAAAAAAGCCGAGCAGGATAAGATAATTAAATATCTTGATCTTGCTCACGAAATCAAGGATATGTGGCATACACCAACCACCCACATAATACCTATAGTGATATCGACGAATGGAGTTATTCCTAAGTCTCTTAAAGACAATCTAGGGAAACTTGGCATCTGTTGTGGTCTCAGATATGCCATCCAAAAGGCAGTTCTGTTGTCCTCATGTAGGATGTTAAGAAGGTTCCTTTCTCTGTAGTTCGAAGATCTCTCATGATTACATTACATCGTGATGTATCATGAGAGATAATACCGATATTTTTATATTTAGTATATAGCATTGTATTTAATTTTAATTTATTTTTATTAATTTTTTTTTACAATGATGTATACTTCATATGATATATTGTGATTTAATGAATAAATGATTTGAAATAATAATAATAATCTTTATTCAAGAAAAACAATGTTACATAACATATACAAACAGAATCACAAGCAAGCACAATCGAACACTTAATCTAACAAAATGCCCCCAGACAGCATGTTGCGCTGGTATAAGGGGGTCGATAGCTGTGCATAGAATTTCATTTACACTTATTTATTCTATACTAATAAATACAGTTGATATTACAAAAATAAAAAGAAATAAAAAAATAAATAATATAAATAAATAAAATATATAAATAATAATAAATAACAACAATAAAAAAACAGTTAATCTATCACATACATGCCCCTCACAGTACACAAGAAAACAATATCATTTACAATACGTTATATTGCACAAATATTATCTTACTATAGGTAAACAGTACATTTTGATTTTCTATAATTGTTCACGCATCTTTCATTTTTTTTTCTTTCATAAGAACCTTCCCTGACAAACGCAAACACGCCAAAAAAGAATTAGCGAAATTGGTCCAGTCGCTTAGGCGTGATGCGACGACCACGCAAAATACCTAGGCCTCCATTTTTATAATATATAGACTATCCGTGGTAAATATATGGAATACAGTAGGTACGAAACATCCGTGTACTCTCCTTGGTCAATTGGCATTCAGACCATTCGGTATATTTAAATCAAAGACTATTTTCAATTGACCGGTTTGGACAGAAAGATGGAAGTTTCAAGAATTGGAATGCGTGCGATTTTTAGGATATGTATATTCTTCAATGTGACAATGTTAGCAAAAATCTGCGACTTCCAGCTTTTGACCAAACATGTTTCTTGAAGTTATAGTATTAACCTTTTTTAAGCGACGAACTTCGCCACCCACCATGTCTTGACGATGATTTATGTAAACGTAATAAATTTCGGAATTATTTTTATTCTGAAGTGGGACAAAATTCATCAGGTTAGCTACGATTATATAACTAATAATAATAAAAAAAGTCAAGAGATGGCGGTGTAGTAGAAAAAAGTCAAATATGAAGTAAGTACATATGTTAAGCTATTTTATATGGTATGTTAAGACAGTTTTCGATCATTCTGAAATTATTTAAAGATACCTAATCGTTACACATGGAATCCACGAATCGTGGACTTTATTCGCGCGTGGGCACACTATGACATATCTTTTTGTAAACCTACAATGTTCTCACAAGACAAATTTACAAGCTGGGATTAAACATTAACTCTTTATCGTTTAAAAGTTGTCAATACAATTCATGTAGGTATTAAGGCTCAAGTGTCGGTCGGATATTTCACACCGTTTTATCTTGACTTGGCCGCGCAGATGAAGTTTACTCGGGTATTATCTACTCATAAAGATAAGGCTCTTTTAGAGCCTTCGTTGAGTAATTATTGCGTATTATGCATAATCTTTTATCTCCTAGAAATTCTTCTCGGTACCTATTATGAATTGCGGATTTTTTCACCTCGGCGATCTCTATGGCTCCCTCTAATAGAAAGTTTACTCTTCTATTTTTAAACCCTTGAATTCCCTAAGGATACGTACGCTCTGACAGGTGGCTTGCGTAGCGCCTAAAGTCTTGCCAGTCGTCACCTGGTAAGTAGTTTACTAAAACAAACGCTCTTAAATGTCCGCAACTGTTCACATGAGCACTTGGTGACTTCCTTAGTGCATTCGAGTAACTATAACAGGAAATTTTTCACTTAAATTTTAGACTTAAGGTGCTTAGCAAACCCCCTATCAGTGCGGACTTGGCCTTTTGGTTTGCAGCCAGGATACATTCCTCATCCCTTTACTTTGGTGGCTTAAAGGCAACGTTCTTAATGCTTAAAAATACCCACCTACTTGTATTTATACCATTTTATTGCTCAGAGAGTCCTATATACCCAAGGACTACGGGCTTGACGACCCCGAGGAACTCTAGTTATTTGCTATCCCCTATCCAAACATCCCATCCTGGATAGCAAATTCCCCAATAACCTTTCTCCCATCTTTATTCCCAAAATTTCCCCTCTCAACCCATCTTCCTTATTCCTTCCTCTGGCAATTAACATTGCGCGGTGCTCCAATCGTCTTGCCTCGGCTTGCCATTGGACCACAGCACTGCGTAGTGGCCGGTGAGATTGTTGAGTGTGCGGCAACTCTCTCACATTAAATCAATTCATCAGCACAGCTTTCGCCTTCCACCTACTGTGTACTTTATTACACATATGTCCGAAAGTAAAAAAAAAGACTCTCAGCGATGGGAATATTGGCGGTGGGGGTAGGCTTGGCAGGCTGGAAGCCCCTAGTTGATTTCCTGCATGATGAGCGGCTTGTGAACGATGGTCGTTTTCGTAGTGAATATGAGGTACAACACTTGAATTCGGCAGCGACACAGGGGTCGAAGCAGTCCTATTTAGGATTCGTTCTGCTTCCCCTCAAATGAGGGAGGGGGCTAGAAAAGGTGCCCTAAACATAACTTGTCCTCAACTACTCTGCTCGGGTGGCCACGCCTGGGGGAGGCTCAACAAAGTGGCAGGAATGAAAAGGGAAACAAACATAAAAACATGGAAAGAAAACTCAAGGTTCATGGAACGTTAGAACTCTGATGGATCGCAGTGCCTCTGGTCGTCCAGAGCGCAGAACTGCATTTGTCGCTAAAGAGCTGAGTCGCTATGACGTTGATGTCGCGGCTTTAGCGGAAACCCGTTTTCCGGGTGAGGGACAAATTAGTGAGACTGCTGATAGATACACATTCTTTTGGAAGGGTAAAGCGCCAGAAGAGCAAAGAATTCATGGTGTTGGTTTTGCGGTCAAGACAGATCTGGTCCAAAAATTGGCACAATTGCCTATCGGTCTGTCCGAGAGACTCATGCACATGACCATACCGCTTTCTGATGGAAGAAACCTGGTTCTGATTAGCGCATATACCCCTACTCTAGCGGCAACAGACAATGATAAGAACAACTTTTACACTACCCTAAATCGTCTTATCACGAGCATTAGTATAACTGACAAACTCATCATACTTGGTGACTTTAATGCTCGTGTGGGCAGGGATGCTGCTGTCTGGAGGGGAGTCATGGGCAGGCATGGTGTTGGAAAGGTTAACTCCAATGGCCTACTTCTTCTTACATTGTGCACGGAGAAAAAAATGGTGATAACTAATACTTTATTTCAAATGAAGGACAAATATAAAACAACCTGGCAACATCCAAGATCTAAGCATTGGCATCTTATAGACTATATCATAACACGACAGTCTGACCTCAGAGATATACAGATGACCAGAGTTGTCAGAGGTGCTGACTGTTGGACGGATCACAGACTTGTGCTTTCAAAAGTGGTCCTCAAAGTAAGAGCTAAGATTCGCATGACTGCAACGAAGGTGAAAAAGATAAATGTGAATATATTGCGTAATCCTATTCACCGCAGCAGTCTATCTACAGCCTTGGCCGATAAGTTGTCACCGAACTCACTCTCTGAATTGTCCCTTAATGATCACTGTGACAGCTTTAACAAGATTATTTACGATACTTCTTTGGAGGTATGCGGCGCAGTCAAAAAGAAAACAGCTGACTGGTTTCTTGACTCGAATGACGAAATATCCCATCTAGTCGAGGAAAAACGTAAGGCTTTTCAAAAGTTTCTCTCAAACCCTGTGCATAAAGTCACTTATAGAACCAAAAAGGCTGAATTGCAGAAAAAAGTAAGGGAGCTAAAAGATAATTGGTGGAAAACCAAGGCGGAGGAGATTCAACGTTTTGCGGACATGAATGATCAGAAGGCATTTTTTGATGCGCTGAAGACTGTTTATGGACCGAATTGCTCTTCTGTTCTGCCTATAAAAAGCAAAAGTGATGAACTGCTTACCAATGAGAATGACATAAGAGAAAGGTGGAAAGAATACTATGCTGAGCTTCTAAATCAGTCTAGACCAGTAGACTCCAATATTATAGGCGAAATTCCCCAGTACCAGATGCAACTGAGGCACGATGAGGAACCTACCTTTGATGAAGTGACGGCGGCAGTTAAGTTATGCATTTAAAAAACAACAAAACGGCAAGAGTGGATGGTGTACCTTCGGAGATTTTTAAGTACGGTGGTGTATCGGTACACCAAGCTGTTCACCAATTAGTACTGCACATCTGGCGCAGTGAGGACATCCCGGACATGTTCGGGCACACCCCGTGTCTCCAAAATAATTAACATCTACAAGAAAAAGGGGGACAAATCGGATTGTTGAAACTACCGCGGAATTGCACTTCTTTCAGTGGCCGGAAAGATTGTCAGTAAAATACTACTAAATAGGCTGACATCAATATTAGATGGGATTATTCCTGAGTCACAGGCTGGCTTTCGCACATCTCGCAGCACGGTAGATATGATTTTCACTCTAAGACAGCTACAGGAGAAGTGCAAGGAACAAAACAGACATTTTTATGCGGCCTTTGTCGATTTGGCAAAGGCCTTTGACACAATCAATAGGGAAATTCTTTGGGAGATTCTCTCTAGATTCGGCGTGCCTCCGATAATGCTTGGACTCATTAGAAAAATCCATCAAAACAATACTTCCTCTGTATCTCTGGGTTGTTATGAGACGGGCGCCTTCTTAACAAATACTGGAGTGCGCCAGGGCAGTGTTCTCGCACCTAGTTTGTTTAATGTTTACTTGGCTGCGTTCATGATGGTTGTCGACAGACATCTCAGTGTCAGGGGAATGGGCATTCGTATGGACGGGGGCTTACATAATCTGACGCGACTCCGGGCCTCTACTAGAGTGTCTCGAGGTTATATCACAGAACTACAATATGCAGACGAGTGTGCACTAGTTGCACATTCCGAGGAAGATTTGCAAGAAATTCTCAGAGTTTATGCTGAAGTGTACTCGAGATTTGGTCTGGAAGTAAATGTCGGGAAGACCAAAATTCTTATCTGTGCAGCGGAAGGGATCCGAACAGGTGATCCGGAGATCCTTATCAATCATCAGAGACTGGAGAACGTACCTCGTTTTACCTACTTGGGTAGCACCTTGACGCACAATAATTCATCTCTTGATGATGAAATTAATTATAGGCTGAGGAGTGCGGCAGCTGCTCTGGCTAAACTGACCAAGAGGGTGTTCGCAAGTCGAGACCTACGGAACGACACTAAGTTTGCAGTATATAGATCTGTTGTTGTTCCGATACTGCTGTATGGTGCGGAGAGCTGGGTCCCTTATCGGAGACACATTAAGGCCCTGGAATCCTTTCAACAAAGATTGATACGGAGGGTTCTAAAAATACACTGGAGCGATCATGTCTCAAATATTGAGGTATTGAGACGCTCCAGGTGTGTGTCACTTGAGGATCTCATAACCAGAGCCAGACTTCGCTGGACCGGCCACGTGATAAGGATGCACGATCGTAGGCTCCCCAAAATCGTCCTGTACGGCGAGCTTGAGACCGGCAAGCGCAACGTTGGTGGATAACGTAAGAGATACAAGGACTGTCTCAAGGAATCTCTTTTGCTCTGCGCTGCTCCAGATAAATGGGAACAGGTCGCTAAAGATAGGCCAGACTGGCGTGCGGTGGTAGATCGCTCGGCGGGAGCTGCCCTCCGGAGGAGGGAGGTTTTCAGAGCGAGGGCTCTCGATCGGCGGCAAAACGTTCCACCTGTGCTGCTGGAGTGCGACGTCTGTGGTAGGATGTGTGCCTCCAGAATCGGCCTGTTCTCCCACAGGAGGAAGCATCTCCGTACAAACAATTGACAGCGTCGGTGTAACTGTGTACACTGTAATACTTTTATTTTAACCTTTGATTTAATTTATAATTTATCCATTGTGTTTTTTAATATTTTTAAATTTTTAGCAATTTTAAACATGTGTATGCATGTTTATTTTATTTAATGTACATGTGTGTTTTTTATCTTTTTATATACTTTGACATTTTTATATCTAATGACATTTTCAAATTTTAACATTTATTAACTCATGTACCTACTATTAAATAAATTTTATTTTAATACTCTTGGAAGCGCGAAGGGGATCCTCGACTCCGAGGCCCAGCTACAACTACAACAACCATTTTATTAATAACTAGCTTTCCAGACAGACGTTTTCTTCTAGTCCTTACTGTGAATATTGATTTCAAATTTGTAATTTATACAAAAATAATATGTTAAAAATATATTTCTGAAAACACGAAAAAAATTCCATCAAAAAACTGCGTACCAATTATTTTCATATCAATAATTTTGTTGTTATAGAATTTTTCATAGTAGATGATGGCGTCACAGGAAATCCATTCCAACTAGCTTTAATTTTATATTTTATATTATTTCTTATGCATTCTTTTTTTTATCTTTTAAATAGTTATTCTGTTATCCGGAGCGGAGAAGAACCCAATAAATGAAACATCGGAAGAATCTGTTCAGCCGATCTCGAGTTTATAAGTGTTCGCACTAACCCGACTTTCTTTTATATTATAGAGAAGATGTCGATCAGTTTGCAATAAATTTGAAGTGGAAAGGTGGTATAGCGATTCAGCCACCGACTTTCATTCTGATGACCATTTCGACAACGCGAGGCATGCTTTCAATTAAAGATATCAAGAATGTCAAGAATTCATTTGTATTAGTTTAGCCCACAGACAAGAATGTCTCGAAATTCGTTGAAAATAAGCTACCTTCTTGATTGTATTTGGCCTAGCAGTAAAAACTCGATAATTAGAAGCAAGAGTGTAGGTTTGCAATCCAAATGAAGATTTTATAAAAATGTATATAGGACACAGGTACTATCTACATATCAGATATTAACCGGCATTTCGACTTGTTGTTTTGTGGAACTTAACCATCAGCAATGATGGTATGATTAATGTCGGCGTCATTGAACTCGGCCTTCAAAAGCCGTCCCTAGAAGCGCAACCCTCCAAAATGACAACCTGGTGAAGTTTACAAAAAAAAAACACGTTTGTTGCATTATGTATGAAGGTAAGTATAAATTAAGTATAATGAATTGTCTTGTGATGTGGACCGCCAATAGTAGGTAGGTACCTAATTATTCTTGCAGCGGGACCTCCTGTACTGCTTTTGTACTTTTAAAAATTACCCATCAGTTACACGCGTTGCGTAACAATTACCCTGTACACACATGAGTGACTACAGTTGGTTACCGCTTATCTGCGTCGCTTGTGTAAGTAACTTAAGAGTCTGAAACATCACCACTTTAATTTTTATGAGTCTGGATTAAAGCGCTCGAGATTCAATATAAATTTTGTGAAAGTGCAACTGTGTGTTATTTAATTCATAATCATCACTTGTCTTCAAACGGGGCTTACACGGGTCGATTTTCGTCGTTCGGCTAGTCGCTTCACAAATAATCGCCAAATAGAAAACGAAAATAGAAAAGATCATGTTTTTAAAAGTACCTACCTATCTACTAGGAAAGTGAGATAGGTTTATTGAATTTTTCATTGTTCCGAGTAACTTTGAACCTTCTCCTAACAATAGCAAACACAACAATAAAGATTTACCGAAATTGGTCCGGCCAATCACGGGTGATGCCTAGGGGTCAGTGTAGGTATACCTAAAGATTACGTTTTTCAACCATCAACAGCCACACAACGATACATTATCAATAGTACTGATAATGACCAGTGAGTAATCCAATCAGCTGTAATATCCCGTATTATAATTACTTAAGTTCGTCCGTAATTCGATATTTTCGTTGAAACACACGTTGGAGTTAACTCCACGCGAAATATTTTTCATACATAATATGACCAAACTATTTCCTGCATACCATTGTTGAGGGGACAAACTCCCGACGAAGTCCTCGTCAAGGATATCTCACAAGAAAGAGTTCTTCGTACGAGGAACTGAAAACATCTGCTACGGAATGAGCTTAGTGGAGACACAGAGTGCATGGGGGAAATTGCTCTCAACCAATCCTAGGATTGTGACCAGAGAAAAGAAGTCGATAGTTGCTATGACAATAATTACTAATAAATATATTAGTCTTTGTCACTGACTCATAGCCTGACTGACTGCCTGATGTCATTAACGCTGATAGATGGCGCCGCTCGCAACTAAAGACAAAATATTTTGTTCTACTAATATGATATGGCTGACAGTAACATATTATTATGCCTGGTGGCTGAGCACTTTTTTAAAGGTCTTTATGTGGAGAAAAACAATTTTTCGGGCTATTTAAAAACTCACATGCGAAGTCAGCCATAAGAAAGCAAAGTTTACCAAATCAGGAAACTTTTACGCATAGCTGGACTTCATAGCGAATAAAAGCATTGCTAATGCAATGTGTGCAACTGTGCAATAAAAAGTTTGCAGACTCAAGTAATTTAAAGAATCACATGCGAACTCATAGCGGAGAATCTGTGGGCGCCACAGGCGCCTTAAAAAAACTAGTTAATAATAAAAGGTGTGGGAAATATTATCTCAACGAAATATGTGATACTTAGTGAGAAGTTATTACATACATATAACTGTTGCTACGGGAAGAAAATGACAAATTTTTCGCAGTTCACAACGTGTTAAAGTAAAATTGGGACGCTATAACCAATTTATAGGTCAATCAAACAATTGATGTCCCTTTTCTGTGCCTGTCGTCCGACAGGTATTGCTGCTAGTTATATTATAGTAAAGTTGACGAAGGCTCTGATAGGTTTACATATCTTTGAAATTTCGCAATCGTTGAAAGACAACGTCTCACTTTATCAATGACAATATATTATTGATATGGGTTTTTTTTTCGCCCCGGTTGAGCGACTCGTGCAGACGTGTGTGCAGGTGTAGCTGTTTCTGGAGTTTCGTGAGACAAAATCAATTTATTAATATTATTATTTTCATTTTTATTAATTCTTATATTTACGTGTTATTTTCCCGCGTTAAATACTTCACAGCGTTGCTACGCAGGTGTTTCGTAACCGCTAGGAGGGTCAACGACCCCTTCTTTTTCACGTATTTTCTTGTTTCATTTAAACATCTTTTTTTTTTCTTACGTAGCAGTATTGACTGTTTTTTTTTTTATTTTTTTTTTTTTTTATTTGAATTCTTTCTGTTATAACCAACATTAGCGGAATAGTTTTAGAATAAGATTTGTTTATAATAGTACTTAGGTAGGTGTTTTTTTTTCTTTGCTTTGTTCGCTGCTCTTATTGTTATGGTGTGAAATTTCCACGCATCATACAAAATGGGGGAGTCGAACGATGATTCTCCTGGACGTAAAAGAAAGAAAAAATCTGATTCTGATACAGATTTACATGACAATATGATTTCTGCGAATAAATATAATGAATATTCATCTGCTCCTTACATCGTTAACGTAGTGAGCATCGAAAACAATAAACCTGTCCACCCGATGACAGTTGGGGGCATATTATGTAAAAATGGAGTGCAAGGTATCTTATCGGGCGGCGTACGCTCTGATGGTAGAAAGCGCTTGACAATTACTTTTGAAACAGCGAAATACGCTAATGAATTTGCTTGTAACAACTTCTTAGAAAAATTCAACTTAAAATGTTTCATACCTTATTATAAATTGTCTAAAAAAGGTATCATCAGATATATTCCGTTAGACCTTACGGAGGAAGAAATACTTCTAAATGTAACGGTTCCACCAAATCACGGTAAAGTCACAGGGGTCAAAAGATTGAAACGTCGGGACGTCAGTTCCGGTACACCGGAATGGGTAGATTCCTCCACTGTCCTTCTAACTTTTGAAGGTCAGAAACTACCTGAGAAAGTATTTTTGTTTTTTAACTCCTTAAAGGTATCACCATATATTTATCCATGCAATATTTGCAAAAAATGCATGAGGTACGGACATGCCGCCAAAAATTGTACGTCCATCCAAAGATGCGCTAAGTGCGGAGATAAACACGCTATGGAAGATTGCCCTTCTAAGGACTTGGCTCCAAAATGCTTATACTGTCATGGTGAACATCTGGCCACAGACTCTAAGTGCCCAGAATTTGCCAGACAAAAAGAAATAAAGCGAAAAATGGCAGATGAAAGCATTTCGTTTGCTATGGCAGCTAAGCTCACCCCGTCATCCAAAAAATTTTATAGTGAAGCAGTGGCTTCCGCAGGCATACATGCACTACTACATGAAGGAGGACAAGAAAACTTATATAACATGTGCCAAGAAATAAGAGAATTGATGGAGAGGGAAGCAACAAAAATAACCATAATTCCACCAACTACCGCCAGAATCAACGAATTTAAAAAGATGTTGTCTTTCGTGTTCGATGGTGCAAGCGCTCGGGTGACACTCAAGATTTCAAAAGATACTCCAACTAATGAACCCCTACTAAGGAAAAATACAAACATAACCGAAACAATTATCATCAACAATAGTGACACAAGATACGCAGACACACTAAAAAAAATCAAAGATAGTCTAAACGAAGAGGAAAAGAACAACATTAAAACTGTAAGAAAAACAAGAAAGGGAGAGATACTCCTAACAGTGACAAGAGGAAAACGACAAGATGTGTCTGACGGACTAAAAAGAGTGGTTGGAGACCAAAACCTTAGACTACTGGATGGTAAAACTAAAGTGATTCATCTCAGGGGACTTGACCCAATAGCAGAGGAAGCCGAAATTGTGGAAGCTATCAACAAAAACAATCTCAGATTTCCAAAACAAGTCTGTGTAAAAAATCTGAGACCGACAAATACAGGGGGACAAATGGCCACAATCATATTAAATGAAGCAGATGCGCGACTCCTGAAGGAGCAGAAAAGAATAAGGGTTGGACTAAGTATATGTCAGGTAATAGAGAGAGTAGAGGTAACCAGATGCTACCGTTGCTGGGGATACGAGCACATAGCTAAGGACTGCAAAAGTGAGGACAGGAGCAAACAATGCCGTAAGTGTGCGGGAAATGACCATCATTCAAAGGACTGCAAGGGAATAGAGTATTGTCCTGTGTGTGGGGAAAACGGCCACGTGGCTGGTGCCGGCACATGCCAACTTTTTAGAGACGCCTTGATGAGAGCGCGTGCTAATCGTGTTTTTCACAGCAGAGATGAATGAATTTAAAATTCTTCAAATTAATGTTGGAAGAAGCGCCGCTGCCCATGACCTGGCTCTGGCAGTGGCGTGTGAAAAAAAATGTGATTTTGTGGCCATCAGCGAGCCAAACAAAAAGAAATGTCAGGGTAGGCATATATACGCAGACACTAGAAAAGACGCTATCATAATAAATTTCAGTAAATCATACCAAATACAGGAATACAAAGTGATGGAAGGAGCTGTAAGAATCCAAACAGATGACATAATACTATACAGTCTGTATCTGAGCCCAAATAAATGTGACCTGGCGGAATTCGAACTGGTATTGAGCAAAATAAAACAAGACATGGATGGACAAAAAACGACCCATAAGATGATCGTGGTAGGTGACCTAAACGCGAAACACTGTGCGTGGGGAGGCAACGTAACAAACAAAAAGGGTAAAGAATTGTTATACTGGACTAATGCTCAAAATCTGAATATCATAAACGACGGAATAGCCCCCACATGCGTAAGACCAAATGGAGCCTCCTATATAGACATAACGATAGCCTGTAATAATACGCTGAGAGGGGGAATCTCATGGGAAACCCTAGAGGATGAGACACTGAGTGACCATCGGTACGTAATGACATCTATCAAAAATGCGAAAAAGAAAAATATGCAGCGCAAAATATACGGAGCAACAAATTACGACACCCTAAAGAGAATATTTGCGAATCTGACTAGGGGAGAGGAAACCAATCCACAAAAATGTGCTAGAGCTGTGGAGGCAGCCTTCAAAGGAAGTACACCAAAGGTACGAAGCGAAGAAGGAAACAAGCTCCCTTACTGGTGGACACTCGACATACAGGAGGGCATACAGGATGCCAAGAGAAAAAGAAAAGCTTTCCAGAGAACCAAAAACGAAGATGAGAGACAACAAAAAAAAGAAGCCTATAAGAATGCAAAGAATGAACTAAAAAAGAAAATCACACTAGAAAAAAAGAAGGCGTGGAATTCACTATGCGATAAGCTTGATGGAGACATATTTGGCGATGCATACAAGATTGTCAAGAGCCAACTCCAAATTGCTAACCCTGCAACAAGCATTTCCACAGAGCGAAAGAAGGAAATATTCGAGGAACTTTTCATCGGTCCAGAAAGAAATACCTTAATAAAAAATCGTATCATCACAGAGAGAAGCGAAGGCGCGGAAATTACAGAGGAAGATGTAAAGAATGCTGCGAAGAGAATAAAGCTCGGCAAGGCCCCGGGCCCTGACCGTATCCTCCCGGGAGTAGTCAAGGAATTAGTTCAAAACAGCCCAGCTTATTTCAGTGGGTTATTTGACAATCTTTACAGAGACGGAATATTTCCGAAAGAGTGGAAAAAAGCAAGACTAGTACTCATAGAGAAACCCAGAAAGAACCCGGATGAGGAATTAAAATACAGGCCGATATGTCTAATAAATGTTCTGGCAAAATTATTCGAGACTATAATAAATGAAAAGCTCATTAGGGACATAGAAATAAACGGAGGTCTGAGTGAATCACAGTTTGGTTTCAGAAAAGGCAGGACAACGGTACATGCGGTGAACAGAGTTTTGGAACTGGCAAATGCAGCCAGAGAAAGAAAGCACCTGAATGCGCTTGTGCTGGTGGACGTGAAAAACGCCTTTAACACGGCCTCATGGGGAATCCTGATGGAAAAGTTGAAAAGACGTAACATCAGCAGTAAAATGCATAATATAATAGAAGACTACTTAACAGAAAGGACAATCATACTGGAAGGAAAAACCGAAATGGAGATAGGAGGAGGAGTACCTCAAGGATCCGTGTTGGGACCAACGCTCTGGAATGTACTTTACGACGATGTCATGGAAGTGGATGTACCGGAACAAGCGCATTTCATCTGCTATGCAGATGATCTGGCAGTCTCCATAACAGCCGCGACAAAAACTGACCTAATTACTAAAACAAACGCAGCCCTCCATAGCGTTGGACAGTGGATGAAACGAAATAACCTAAAGGTTGCCCCACAAAAAACTGTGGCGATTGTACTGAGCAGATACAGAATGGCGAAAAATATACATTTCCAATTCGAAGGACAAAAGATAGAATTATCTAAAGAAGCGGTGTATTTGGGTGTGACTCTAGACAGGGGCCTTACCTTCAGCAGCCACCTGAGACGCGTCTGTGACAAGGCTCTTAAAACTACAAAGGCCATGTGCAGCCTGATGCCAAACACGAAGGGCCCCAAACAATCTAAAAGAAAGGTGCTAGCAATGACTACACAGTCAATTATACTATATGCAGCCCCTGTATGGAAACACGCACTACAGAAAAGCTATCAAAAAGGAATCTTGCTTAAGGGGCAGAGAACCATGGCCCTAAGAACATGTTGTGCGTATAAGACTGTCTCTACCGATGCAGCTCTAGTGATAGCTGGCCTAATTCCTGCCAATCTTTTGGCAGAAGAAAGTGGGAAACTGTTCGAAGGCGAAAGACCCTGCACCACGGAAAGAAGAAAAACAGAAAGAGAAAGCACTATGGACAGGTGGCAAGAGGAGTGGAATGCTTCCACGAAAGGAAGATGGACATATCGATTGATAAAAGACGTAAAAGCCTGGATAAACAGAAAGCATGGAATGATAACATTCAGAATGACACAATGCCTTAGTGGCCACGGAGTATTCTACAATTATTTAAAAGAAATTAACAGGGCAGAAAGTGGCGCATGCATTTACTGCAGCAATCCTAAAGACGACGCGGAACACACCTTGTTCGAGTGCCAGAGGTGGCAACTAGAGCGAGAAACACTAAGGCACGAACTACAGGAAAGAAACCACATATCAGTGGAAAATATAATCGAGAGAATGATTGATAGTAAGGAGGGATGGGAGTACGTCCGCAGATTTATGGAGAGTGTGATCCGGCAGAAAGAAGAGGATGAAAGACGTGCCCAAGGGATGTGATAGGAGAAGCTGACAAATTCGCAGTCCAGGTAAGACCGAAAGGTGGGAACCGGGCTGTGAAAGAAGAGGGGGGGGTTTTAGCTGGTTCAAGTCCAGCACTACCCAGCCAGAAAGGATGGGTGTCCATGAAGATTTCCCCCCCCCAAAACAAAAAAAAAAAAAAAAAAGGCACTTTAAAATATCCTTCTCACACGAAGCCAAAAATCCTTAAACAAAACGCTCAACCCAGCATTAATAAAAAAGATATCGACTCTCTACTATTTTATAAAAATGGCCAACTGCCACAACCTAGCGATGGTTGTGCCTTAATTCCAAACGGAGAATCCTCATATAGGAACTCAGATGATAATGATAATTCTTTAATTATTCAATTGCTTACACACATTCTAACTGTAATTCAGACAAATAAAAAAATTGACCTTATAAATAATGAAAATTTAACACAATGTGTTCAGAATATTACAAAAGAAGATAAAAAAATTAATGAATGATTATTTGGAATGTTTCTACTATTCCATTATTATTTTTTATACCTATATTATTTTCTAGAAATATTTATTTACTTTCATCTTTTAAGATAATCTTTAAAATGGACACATGTCATATTAGTACAGACGTACGCACTATAACTAAAATTTTACAATGGAATAGTAGATCCGTAGTTTCTAATAAGCACGAATTGAAACAAATGTTGAAAGATTTTGACATACATGTAGCAGCTCTTAGTGAAACATGGCTCCAGTCACATTTTAGATTTAATATTCCCGGTTACCATTGTATTCGTTCAGATAGAGTTGAAGGCAGAGGTGGAGGAGCTATGCTGCTAGTAAAATCTTCAATACCCTTCTCTCTAATCACATTACCCTATAATCCATTTCTCGAAATCGTGGCTGTTTCGATTGGTGATATAGGCTTTGTTTCTGTATATATTCCTCCAAACACTGGTTTTGACACTGCATTTTTTAATTCTATTGTCCCTCTATTGCCATCTTCTTTTATTTTCCTTGGGGACCTGAATGCTCATAACCAACTTTGGGGTTCAGGTAAATCTGATAGAGCCGGTGCAAGTGTTGTGTCTTTCGTGGATACACATGAACTGTGTGTTATCAATGATGGATCGCCCACCAGAATTTCATCCCCTACACAAAACCACAGCGCGGTAGATGTTAGCATTTGTACTGGTGATTTAGCTCCTTTATTAACGTGGAAAATTCTAGAGGATCCTCAATCGAGTGATCACTATCCAATTTTAATAGATTTTATCTCAAAACAAATCATGAATCCCCTAAACAGCCGAGAACTCTATAGTCTCAATAATGCCAATTGGGATACTTATTACGACATAATGGATGACAAATGTAAAAGTTTGTCTTCTCTATCAGATATGTCAATTGAGGAATCTTACAATATAATTAAAGAAATTATATAGAATTCAGCGGAAGATTCTATCCCAGTTACAAAAGGCGGCTCTAAAAAGGGTGTTTACACTAAGCCTCCTTGGTGGAACGAGGAATGCTCAAGTTTAATAAGGGAGAGAAAAGATGCTATGCGCGAATATAGAAGAAATTATTGTCCCGATTCATATTTAAATGCAAAACAGATTCAAGCTAAGGTCAAAAGAAGACTGAAGCAGATTAAACGTGAAGGATGGAAAACATTCTGTTCTTCTCTTTCCCCCAATACTCCATCCTCGTTGGTATGGAATATGATAAGAAGGTTTAGAGGTTCACTCTCTATACCTAATGTTACAGGTAAAACATCATCGTGGCTCCCTGAATTTTTGGACAATATTGCCCCACCATTTGTACCTAACATTAACCATGTCGAGCCTCCCACCACTATTTCAAATACTTCTGCATCTATGTTAACAAGAAAACTAAATATTAACGAATTAAAAATATGTTTATCCTCGGTAAAAAATTCCTCCCCGGGTGAAGATAGGATTCCGTACAAGTTTTTAAGTAAAGCGCCAAATTCATTTCATGAAATCTTCATTGAATTCTTAAATAGCATATTATTTATTATTTATCGTATGGTCTTACAATGTATGTCACATTTCATGTAGGTTAATATATTTTTTTCAAATAAGTAAGAATACATAAAAACAGCATTAAAATATTAAACAGTTATATCTCCTATTGGATTGTCAAATCAGTAAAATGAAAATAAATAATTTTAAAAAATTAAATAAATTATAAATAATTATGGTTAATTTAAAAGGTTAAAACAAACAATGGTATATTGGAATTGTGTCTCCTTGTCAAAAGTTAAAATTGCTGTGGTGTAAGTATTCAATCGCCCTTTCGTTAAGATGAATGAAATCCAGGAAGTCGCCATCATAGGCTCTGGCCCTGCATTCGGAAACTATGTGTCGCACCGTCTGCCTTTCCGCTCCACAGTCGCACTCAGCGGAGTCTAGCCATCCGCATTTGAAGAAGAAGTCGGCACATCTGCCGTGACCAGTGCGGATTCTGTTCAGTGCTGTCCAGTCTCTTCTAGGCAGGTTGAAACCGGGTGGTCTGTTAGTTATGCACGGCAAACCACTAGTCTCCCGGCTCGAGGCCTCATCCCATCTAGCCCGCCAACTCTCCACGCTATTAAAATTATTATCGTAGAGACTCTTTCCTGTTACAAGTGGAGGCTTTCTTGATTTTAGTCTGCTGGTCGACAGGAGGTAGTCAAGGTCCTGGTTGGCTGGGAGTGATGGGTACTCCATAAGTTTTCTGTACTCCCTAATCAGAGCGCTCTGTCTTCGGAGGTCTTGCGGTTGTATATGGCTTAAGACAGGCAGCCAGTGTACCGGTGTAGATCTAAGTGTGCCTGAGATGATACGCTGGGTGTTGTTAAGCTGCACATCTACTAATGAAGTGTGTGAGCTGTTAAGCCACACGGATGAGGCATATTCCGCTGCAGAATAGACTAGGCTGAGTGCCGATATTCTTAGCGTTTCTGCTGTAGAGCCCCATGTTGTACCAGTCAGCTTCTGTATTACGTTGTTACGTGTTTTCAATTTTGATGACAGCTTATTCAGGTGTTCTCTGTAGGTTAGTGTTCTATCAAGGGTTACTCCCAGGTATTTTGGGAATTTGCTGTGTTTCAAAACTACCCCTTCGAAGGTCACGCTAAGTTCCTTGTTTGCTTCCCTGTTGTTTAAGTGGAAACAGGTAACTTCTGTTTTGCTCGCGTTCGGGAGAAGTCTCCATTTTCGCAAGTACTGGCCAAGTCTTTCCAAGTCAGAGATCAGTACTGATTCTCCCACTTCAAATTTCCTGTGCTGAAACGCAAGGGTCCAGTCATCAGCATAACCAAACTTGCGAGAGGCAGTCTCTGGAAGATCCGATATATATAAGTTGAACAGGAGTGGAGCCAATACAGAGCCCTGGGGAAGACCGTTACTAAGCTTTTTAACGCCGCTCTTTTCCTTTCCGATAATTACCTGATAAGTCCGATCAGTTAGCATATTGCTTATCAGTGATATCAGCTGTTGCGATGGAATTTTGCGGGCGAGTTTATAAATCAGGCCCTCTCTCCAAACCGTATCGTATGCCGCTGAGAGGTCTATGAATGCAGCACAGGTTTTTAGGTTCTTTTCGAAACCTGACTCGACAAAAGTAGTAAGTGCGAGGATCTGGTCACTACAGCTACGGTTTGGGCGGAAACCCGCTTGCTCTATGGGGATATCATCCAGAATTTTAGGAGATATTCTATTATGTATAAGTCTCTCCAAGAGCTTGAATATGACACTCAGAAGGGCTATTGGGCGATAGCTTTTTGGTTGGTCAGGTGGTTTCCCTGGTTTCAGTATTGCAATGATTTTGGCTCGTTTCATTCTATCGGGAATGTTTCCTGTTGACAGGATGTCTGAGAAAAATGTTGTCATCCACTTGATTGCGTATTTACCACAGTGAATCAAGAACTCGGGGTGTATTCCGTCAAAACCGGGAGATTTGCCGTTTTTTAGTTCTTTTATGGCTTTTATTGTTTCCTCTATGGTGAATGAGTTGGAAACTACATGGTCTTTTATGAATGACTTTTTGAGAGATTTTAGGTCTTTTTTCACTATTCTCGTGTGTTCTTTAACACTTGGAGCCTTAGATGTTTGGGCTATGTGATTTGCTACAATATTAGGTGATATTGGCTGTTTGGAGTTGCCAATTTTACTACCATCGCTAAGCTTTCGCAACAGGGACCATGCCTTACGACTAGATGTTTTAAAATCAAGGGTTTCCATGGTTTCCATCCATTTTTGCCGACGAGCGGCATCTAGACTAGCAACAAGCTCATCTGCAATTTCTCTGTCACCACTTTGTTTAAACTCTTTGTATAGGTCCTCGCTTCTCTCGCTCCAGCCCGGGATGTATTCTATTCTGAAACCTCTTGGTATGTATTTTTTTGCTGTGCTTATGACAGCACCGACAAATCGCGTATAGTTTTCGCCCTTCGGTGGTATCCAGCCAAGGCACCTGTCCAAGTCTCTCGCAAAGGCCGACCAGTTAGCTTTTTGGAAGTTCCACCTTGGTCTAGGAAAGGATGTTATCAGTGGAATTTTAACACCGATCTCGATGATTGCGGGACGGTGTTGACTATGTGGGAAATCTGGAAGGATCCTACGGTTGCAGGGCACCCACTTGTTGTTCTCAGAGGAGACAAAACAAAGGTCTGGGTTTGAATCTCGTTTCCACGCGGCTGATCTGAAGGAACCCCTATCTTTGGCATCAAACACCAAGTGTATGTTATGATCTTCTGCCCAGTTTACCAGCCTCTCGCCATCTTCGTTGTTTTTTCTGTACTTCCACTGGGCATGGTGGCTATTAAAATCTCCCACATAGATGGCAGGGTGGGTGTTTGTTGGTAGGGTGCCAGTGGGCCATGAACAGGAGGGCGGCTTGTAGATGTTTGAGATAATGTTTTCTCCCAACTTGATGGTCACATTGTGTATGTTGTGTTTGTCAGACACTGAGTGTATGTGGACGTTTTCTATATCGGATCGAACATAAGTGGCCACTCCGTAGGCATGATGGAATGTGGCACCTGCAAGGTCATACCCGGGAATATTCCCCCTGCGGATAAGCTGTTCTTCATTATCTGTGTGCGTTTCCTGTAGGGCGACTACGTCAATCTTATTTTCGGAGAGCACTCTTCCCAACAGTTGGCATTTAGTATTGCTTATGCCTTCTATATTTAATTGAAAGATTCGGATGGAAGTGCCGAGATCTCTGGTCAGTTGGCCCTGAAGAGGGCCTTTGGTGTCGTTATTGGTTTGTATCATTTTAACTCAGTAGGCTTTGGAAGTTGTTTCTTTTTTCTTTCTTTTCTGATGTTTTGGTTTATAGCTTTGATGTGACATACGCCAGGAGATTAGATGTAGGCAATTGTCTGGCGACCTATGTGCTAGCTCATTTAGCGTTATCCAGGGTGCACCACGAGGAGGCGAACTAGCTTTACACCCAAAATATATGGCCAAACCATGTCCAGATTTACACGGATGGATCTAAGCTTGAGAATAACTGCGGAACTGGTGCAGCTGTCCTAATTCCAAAATATAATATTAAGTCTTTACTTAAGCTTCCTAACGACAGTTCTGTTTTCACCGCTGAATGTGTGGCTATACGAGAGGCTTTGCAGCTGTGTAAAGAAAGAGCTATTGAGAGAGCAGTTATTCTTTCAGATTCCCTATCCCTTATTCGTCTACTCGGCAACCCGGGTTCCTGGTTATGTAATAATGAAATCGTGCTTAGCATTCGTTCTCTCCTTTTTGAGCATTCTCAGTATGACCGTTCCGTATCTTTGGTATGGATTCCTTCCCATTGTGGTATTAAATATAACGAGGCTGTGGATCAACTGGCTAAAGACGCCACTCATTCAGGAAAACCTGCTCCAAACTTTCACCTTCCTCTTAACGATATTAAAAAAAAATGTATTGATAGAGCATTTTCTGACTGGAGTGATTATTGGCAGTTGGAGAGTAATTCTAAGGGCAGTTATTACCGTTCTATAAAATTAAGCATTTCACGAAAGCCATGGTATCATGGACTCAAATTTAATAAAAAGCAAGTAGTGACATTATCACGAATGAGATTCAATCATCACAGATTGGATGGTCATCTTTTCAAAATTAATCTCGTGTCGTCTCCATGGTGTGAGTGCGGATTGGACATGGAGTCGATGGACCATGTTTTTTTGGGTTGCCCTATTAGGGACGCATCACCTATATACTTTAATATCCCTGATGTCCAATATCCGATAAATATTGCCCACCTTCTTAGTATTAATTGTCGAAATATTTATAAAATCCTTCTAAATTTTGTAGAACAAAATATGATTTTAATCTGATTCTTTTTTTTTGTCTTTCCTTAACTCTTGGAGATGAATTTTGTCTATTATTTTGCTAATATCTATATAATTTAAACCACGGCGCAATATGTTCGCAAATGAATGAGTCGCCGGTAATCTAGAAAAATAAAAGAAAAAAAATATATTATTGATATGAATAAACATAAGAACCGAAAGTGCATTCTTGGTGGAATCGGTTTGAAAATAAAAATCAATATTTTAATTGATATAAGTAAGTTTAATAGCTCAAAGTGCACATAGAACAATTAATTATAAATGTGATGAATTCGCAGAATAATGGGAAGAAAAGTTTTGAAAGAGTACGGAATAAGGATATTGCAGTTAAAAATTCATGAATTTGAGAAGGTTTGGATATGTTGAAATAATGTATGCTGCTATAATAAATTATATACCTACCTAAAGCTGAACTTTTTAACAATAATTATTAAACAGAGGGTATTTTTTTATAAGGCATTCCACACGATGTCGATGATACACCCCATTCTTCATGATTTCGTTTACAAAATGCACTTTAAATCTTCTTGGAAATACATTTCGTTTATTCAAAAGAGCCTCGTGGCTAAAAAAATGTCGAATACCTCTCAGTATACCCGCCGGATTTTGCAAATATAATATGCTAGTTCAGGATCTAGAAGGGTTCTTTCTCAGTGATGATCGGCCTCAACTTTGGATAGATGTGGCAATAAAAAAGGGAATAAGAATACTAAAATTAATATGTAACACCTACAAATTCCAAGTACCTACAGTATTTCTTTTAATATTATTATTATTACTATAATTTCGTTATCAGACAGGCAGTTAAGCTGATATGTCTGATCTCAATATTACTGTCACTACAATAACTGTCAGTCACAGCAAACTCATCACAACCAATGAGTCATATCACAAATTTTTGAAGATGTTCAATTCCAAGATTTAACCAGCTCAGATGGGAAACCATTCCAATGGTCGACCACTCTGTTAAACAAACAATGCTTCAACGGATTCTGCTTGAAACTGTAACCATCCAACTTAAATCCATGACCACTCAGAGGGACATTCCGTTTGTTCTGGAACATTGCTGATTCCGGACAGTCATGGTGGTCATGGAGTATTTTGTATGCCTCTTAACATGCCACCTTTCTTCTTTCTGTCTGACAAAGGTGTTAATTCCAGAATTCGGTGCCTCTCCTCATATTCAACATTTTTCAACCCAACTCCTTGCTTGGATACCTTTTTCAAAATAAGGATTACACAGAGTTGGTAACCATATTTCAGGTATAAATTAACAATGATTTAAATGAATATATATTTGCCGTGGGGTTGCCGGTTAAGAATAGCACCTTTGCTCTTTTTGCTGGTTTTTCGAGCATCCTGTAAGAGGCAGGAAATCGAAAAATCAGATCGGGACCGTGAGGTTGACCACATCACGTCCTTAAATCTCGTTCGGTCAGAAAAGGCACAATGAGCCTCGTACGCTTTCGAGCGCAATGGAGAGCTCATGATGCCTCCCTATGCCCCTAATTGGGGTTTAGGCTCCTCGCATTGCAGATTGGTTTGGGGGGGGATCCGCGGCGGGCTTGATTTGTGTGGGACCGGCTTTCTGGTTTGATTGCTTCGATCGAACTAGGGGGTTGGTTTCGTGCGGGTCGGGTTTGCTGCGGATTTGTCTCCTCCGGGCTGGTGTGCGGGGGCCTTAAAGGGAGAATGTAATGTATGTATGTAAATGAATATAGTTTTATGTGAGTTCTTCCTCCCATCAGGGTCCGAAGACGAGGAAAACCATTTCAAATCGTGTTCCACTCGTTCGAATCAGAGCTGAGGGATTTGGATAGGATGCGGGAGGAGATCTTTAAAGCAGCGCAAAACCGAGCCCGATGGTGGGCTCTTGTTGCCTCCTATTTCCTTTAAGTGGAGTCAGAAAGGAAGTATGTACAATGTATCTACATAATATTTTAGTCCGTTTATTTATTTATTTATATTTTTGAAACAGCATCAATCGTAGAAAACAGACCTTAAGGTCAGATATTAATATGCGAAAAGCCGCGCAAAATTCCAGAGAGCGTTCTTAAATACTCTTTGATATATTAACTTTAATATATTTAGAGCTATTTAAAAAACTTTATTTTTTTAAGATCTTCATACAAATTTTTCAAAAAATAGAGTAAGCCATCTTTTGGAAACAAAATTACTCATGTAAACGTTGAATGGAATCTTGGTATTACGGTATGAAAATGTAATAAAATAATTGGAGATTGATTTGTTATACATATAAATGTTATTCAAATCTTATTATTCTCAATAAATAAAGATTTAATGAAAATATTTGGAAAAATAAATCCTCCATTTTGAAATTTTTTGACACATTTAAAAAAATTTATGGCTTCAGTGTTGTCAAACTGTGGTACCTAGCCATTAGATGAGTAATTATGTAGCTACCAGACCTGATAAAAATTTTAAAATATTTTACTCCATAGAAGTACTTAAAAACATTGCAACAAAGTAAAACAATTATTTAGCTTATTTTACTTATGAAATGTCAGTTTATCCCTCCATATTGTTTTACATATGTCATTACACATTCTCATATTATTTTTTCATAGACAATAAAATTAATATTTTTTAATGAACAAAATGTTAATTAGTCGCTGCCATCTATCGAATATGCTTTGAAGTGTTTTAGTGTAAAAGCTTCAATCAAATATCAATAGGTGACATAATGACATTATATTCATATCATTTGATACACATAATATAGGTATGTTATTAACATGACATATTTTAATTTTTAATTTGCTTTTGTTGATAATAGTTGACATCTCTATTATATGACTGCATGCTCCATTATTTCTGATTCTTTTTTAATCATTTTTAAGATTGACATTCTTATTTTTATTTTCTATATTTAAGTATGTTGTAAATCTCATAGGTTGTGAAAAAAATATTATGATTGTTATTTTGTTTATATATAAATTTTTTGCCATTAACTTAATAAAGAAATATATATAAAAATAAATTTGGGTTAGTATCTCGAGAAATTGGGTTAGAAAAAAAAACACAGAATAATTCTGACCCGACCGGGAATCGAACCTGGGACCTCTTGATCTGAAGTCGGCGCCTTTGCCACTAGGCTACCGAGGTCGGTAAGATAATATGCCTATATTATATTGGTTGTGCACAATGTTAACCTCTAATTGTTGCGTTTTTTGTAGTATATAAGCTTACGTATTTTTTTCTCATGCAATATTGTAAGCTTCATGTTTTTTTTCATATACTTTGAAGGAACCGTAATATCAAAATAATTAACTGTAGCAAAATTGAAAAAAAATATATGATGGTCATTTTCTTCTTTTCTCAATGCATTTCGTTTGTTGAGTGATGTAGTAAGCAAGTAATCAATCACTATTAAATTCCATGAAACATTTTTGTTCTTATTTACTTATGTCCATTCATTTTGCTTCAGATTTCAGACCTTATATTTTTGATAATGTCAGTGATGGCCATTTATGTCAACAAAAGTTAATATTATTTATTAATAATTCTCTGGCGGGACGAAGTTCGACGGGTCAGCTAGTATGATAATATGTGAGTTACTTTCAAAACCCAGTAATTTGATCCAGGTATATGTGGCTTTGGACGTGTGTGGTTCACCTATGGTATGCAACTAAATATGAAGCAACACTCTGAATTTCTTACCAGTTGTGTAAATTAATATCAGCTGCAGTTCATTTTGAAAATGTGCATATTATGATTAACACGTGATCATTTTTGCATACGCCTATTCGACTTAAATAAATAATATTAAACGTCATTTTCTTGGAAGGTGTGATGTAGGTATAGTATGAACCTATTTATGAGGAAAATAATAGTCATAACAGTCAACGCGCAAGTCTGAATGTACGCCTGGTTTTATGCAAATTTTAGTTACGTTTTTGTTGTTACGGCCGGTTTCATCTACATAATAATTCAGAAATGTTTGTTTTTTTATTTGCCTTTGACAATACTTTTACCTTATATGTGAACATCACGCTCAAAATACAAATGCTACGTCAGCTATTAATATGCCCAGAGCCGTACAAAATGCTGGAGAAGGTTCTTTAATACAATTTGCTGCATTAACTTTAATATATTTAGAGCTATTTAAAAAAACTCTATTTTTTTAGGATCTTCATACAAATTTCTCAAAAAGACAGTAAGTCATCTTTTGGAAACAAAATTACTCATGTAAACGTTGAATGGAATCTTGGTATTACGGTATGAAAATGTAATAAAATAATTGTAGATTGATTTATTATACATATAAATGTTATTCAAAACTTATTATTCTCAATAAATAAAGATTTAATGAACAAATTTGCAAAATGGTTCCAACATTTTGAAGTTTGACAGGCACAAATCACCCTCGATGGGTGGAATGCCTAATTAATTATCGCACATTAGATTAGATTGATTAGAGGGTGTAGGGAATGTAGCTAAGATTCAAACCACAGAGCTCTCTATGAAAACTTGCAAATTATGTCGGTAGGTTCGTATAATATTATGAGGTCGGTAAAACAAAAATTGTAAAACTGTCATTCTTCTTTTTCTGTGCTTATGTCAGTTGTAGAGGTCTGTTAAGCAATGGGAAGCTAGACTAGAACCTGTTTAATTACCTACCGATCAAGCCTGACAACCGGAATCAAAAACGTAAAGCATGACGGGTATAAGCTAGTAAAAAATAAAGGAGACTTAAACTCCCTTTAAAAAATAACGGGTTTCATAACAACAATACGATATTTAAAACCGACCTTTAGCTAAAGTACCGTTATTGATTATTATTTTTAGTTAAAGGCGACTTTAGGTAGTTCAAATTTTTACCATCGGAGTTCATAGAAAATTTCGTGGCGTTTTCTCTGTCACAAAGATAAACATTTTGTATGCGGTGACACTGATGTGGACAAATAGGGCGGAAAACATAGCAAAACGGGAAAACGATACTTTGATGCTCTATTGAGAAATGAAATTGACAGATCAACAGAAATTCCGAGAAATTATTAGTTAACAACCTATGTTTTCCATAAATTTCCATGGTAACACTACCAACTGCTCCAATCCAAATCCAAACTCCCTTTAGACCCCACTTAGGGGCATAGGGAGGCAACAAGAGCTCTCCATTGCGCTCGATCTTGCGCAACGGTGATGACCTCCTCCCACACCATGTCCATGTCCCTCAGCTCTGCTTCGAAGGAGCGGAACACAGTGTGAGAGGGTCTTCCTCGTCTTCGGGACCCTGATGGGAGGAAGAACAGCGCTCTCCTCGGCCAACTGTCATTCGGCATCCTTAACACATGTCCCAGCCAAGTCCATCTCCTCCCCACAATGGTGGAGGTGATGGGCTCACGCTGGGTGCGCCGGCGTATAGCGTCGTTCGTGATGCGGTGGTACCATCTTACGTCCAGAATTCTCCTTAGGCACTTCATCTCAAAGGCTGAGACTTTTTGTGCCTGGGCCAGAGTCAGGTGCCAGGACTCACACCCATAAAGGAGAATGGGCAACACACACGCATCAAACAGTTTACATTTCGTCTCGACGCTAAACGCCGACGCTTTCCATATCTTGGTCATGTTGTTGAAGGCGCCACTTGCCATACCGATACGAATCGGGAGCTCAGCCCCGAGGTCACCAGCGGTGGTAATGGTTGCTCCCAGGTACTTAAATTTATCCACCCGGGAGACCTGGTGACCATCGATGGTTATCGGTTGCTGTTTATCGGGGCAGGCATTATTCGCCATGAGCTCCGTCTTACTGGCATTGACTCGAAGGCCGAGGCGTGCTGTTTCGTTGCAGAGTCTTGAAACACTGCGCTGTAATTCCTCCACTGTCGTACTGAACAACGCTAGGTCGTCCGCGTACTCCAGATCGCACAGTTCGCCCATTAGACCATCTCTCTGTGTTATCGGTATACCTCTTGCTCCTTGCATGGACTTTCTCAACAGGAAATCCATGACTATTATAAATATAAAGGGAGCTAGTACGCAGCCCTGTCTGACTCCCGTGGTGATCCTAAAAGCTTCAGTAGGACCACCTGGCGTTTTCACGCTACACTCAGAGTCTTCATACAGGGACTGCACCATTTTAACTATTTTCGGAGGTATACCATACAGAGCAAGTATTTTCCATATTGATGGTCTATGTGGGCTGTCGAAGGCCTTTTCAAAATCTATAAAGCAACAAGCGACTGGAGAGTTAAACTCCTTGCACTGCTGAAAGATGCACCTGGCACAGAAAATTGGATCCGTGCAGGACCTTCCAGGTACAAAGCCGCATTGTTGCTCTCTCAGGACAGCCATGACAGGCCCCCGAATGCGGTGTAGTAATATCTGAGATAATACCTTACCGGGAACACTCAGTAGAGTAATTCCACGGTAGTTTCCGCATTCAAGGGGGTCCCCCTTTTTAAATATTGCGACGATGGATCCATTCCGCCAATCTTTTGGGCACCTCTCCTCTTCCCACGCCATTTTAAATATATCTAATAGTGGTTGGCCAAGGGTGTCTATGCCTTGTTTGAGGAGCTCTGCGTGAATTCCATCGTCTCCTGGCGCTTTGTTGTTCTTAAGTCTCATCACGGCCAGCACCATCTCACTGTATGTCGGCGGTTCCTCACATATCCCAGTTGCCTGAGGTATATTCAGACCAGCCAACTCCTCCTCAAAGTTGTAAGGTGAGGAGGGCTCGGGACGGTTTAATATTGACTCAAAGTACTCCCTCCATCTCCCTTTAATCAGTTCGGGGGCAGTGACAGTGGCTCCACGAGAGTCTCGTATTGCCGTCACGGGTCTTTTTTGACCCCTGCCCCCGACCTCCCGGGTGATTTCGAAAAGTGTCCTTGAGTCATTTCCGAGTGCAGCAGATTGCGCTCGCCGTATCTGAGAGTCCAGGTGTCTTCTTTTATCTGTTCGTACAGAGTGCTTCACCTTGCGGCTCAGCTCCCTGTACTCAGACACCAAAGCAGCCAGTTTTTGAGGGTCTTTTTCGCTGTCTCTGAGGGTCTTAGCCTTCTGGCGATCTTCGATGAGGCTCCAGGACCCATCGGACATCCATATTGGCCTCTTTTTGCTCTTATAATAATAATTATTGTATGTCTCATAATATGCACGATTGTCTATGAAATTAGATAATATTATTGAATCCATTAATGTTAATGTAAATTTTGTCTTTATATAGTTAGTAAGTACAGCGCCCTTGAGGTGACCTCTAGGCCACAAAACGGCGCTCTTAATATAAGTTATCTTAGTATTATTATTATTATTATAGCCGACAGAAGAACGTGCGGATTCCATAACGGCGTCACGGAAGCTATTCCAAGCTGTCTCAATTGGAACAGCTCCGTGTGAATCCTGCAAGGGGGCAAACCTGGTGCGTAACTCAGCCTCGTACGAATGACGACACTGAGCACTCTCTAACCTGCGTATGTCCAGCGGGCGAGAGGCAGACGGTCCCTGCTGGAAATGGGTAAATCTGAATTTCAACGAACCCACAAGGAGTTCGTGATCAGTGTCCATGTCTGCCCCTCGGTAGGTGCAGACATCTCGCAGGTCAGTTCGGTTGCTGGCCCTTACCAGAAGATGGTCAATCTGGTTTTTTGTTCTCCTGTCAGGCGAGGTCCAAGTATATTTATGGATATCCTTGTGGGGGAACAGAGTTCCCCCTATTAAGAGTCCGTGGAGTGTGGCGAAACCAATCAGACGGCTTCCATTATCATTTATCACTCCCATGCCATGCCTACCCATGACGCCTGGTCCATACTGGGGGTCACTGCCAACCTTGGCATTAAAATCCCCCAGTACAATTAAGCGGTGGCGCCTTGGGACATGGGACACAACTGCATCCAGACTGTCATAAAAACAGTCCTTGGCAGCCGCATCCCCATCCTCAGTGGGAGCATAGCATAGGAGGACCGTCAGTGTTTCGCCTGTCATCTTGAAGGACGCACTCATCAGGCGGTCAGAAACAGGTTCCCAACCAAGAAGGCGAGAGAAGGCATATTTACTTAAAAGTAGAGCGACGCCACGCATCCGTGCAGTTCGGTGACCAGAGTGCAGCATGACATAGTTGCCAGCGTCACTCTGCCCCGTCCCTGGGATGCGTGCCTCGCTCAGCCCCAGGATATCCAGTCCATAATCTCCCGCCAACTTGGCAGCAACAAGCTCCCCGCCCGCCCTCAGAGTGCGGACATTCAGGGTCCCGATTTTCAAGCTCTTGTTCCGAGCCGTGGTCAACACAGGGGGGACACTATCTGCCTGGACCCCCCCCTGGTGGGGCCCAGGCGTCCGAGGCTTAATTTTGTTGCCTTTTCTGACCGCTGGAGTTTAAGGGTGTGAGGTGGTCAACCCCACGACCCCGATCTGATTTTTCGATTACCTGCCTCTTACAGGATGCTCGAAAAACCAGCAAAAAGAACAGAGGTGCTATTCTAAGCCGACAGCCCCACGGCTGGCCGACAGCCCCACGGCTGAACCAACTGCTACCAACTTTAAAATATTTTTTTTACATTTCAAATTTTAGCTGGAGTATTTTTTATGAAACGCGTCAGCTTAAAGGAGTCTTTAAATTTTAAAAGGAACTTTTTTAAAATTTAAAGGAAGTTTTTTATGAAACCGGCTGTTAGAGTAGTGATTGCTTTTTTATTTACGAATATTTTTGTATTGAAAAATGGTTCTGTGGTCATCGCATCACGCATGAACGGCTGGATCGATTTCGCTAATACGTTTTTATTATGTTTGTAACATTATAAAATTTAAATAAATAAAGTACATAGGTACCATAACATTTCAGTGCTTTTTACAATATAATTTAATTCTAATTTTGAATTTCAATTGACGTTTGACAGAAGCTGTCAGTTGTTTGATAGTTGGTGCAATTGACAGAATGCGGATGGAAATAGTATATGGTTTGAAACAGATGCAACGGTTGGAATTAAATTCCTTTTAAAGTAATTATCATTATACAAATTCAAATTCAATATATTTATGTTTATAGGACCACAGGCCAACGTCTGTCGGGAAAGCGAATCATCAATAATATTAATGACGGTCAGACACCTTTTCAGGTTTGAATATTGTATGAATCGTTGTTCAAATTGAGTAGAAACTCCATTTATCGTATCGTTGACAGATTGCATTTCAGAGTTTATGTCATTGTATTAAATTTAAAACTACCAGGTTAATTTGATCCTAACATTATCCTATTTACGTCAGATTGTTTTGAGTTGAGTCTCGCCCGACAGAATCTTATGGACTTCCAAGGTAAGAGGCCTTTGCTCAATACTGGACACAAAAAAAAGGTTGAAATAGTTATAAATCCATTGCGTCTATGTATTTCTAATTCAGACCCATATTTCTCAAGGAAAACGCTTCGATGGAATGAATACCCATTCATTTTCCGGGAATGAAGTATTGAGTTGTTGGTTTTTTTTCTAAATTAGTTCGATTGAACGTATATTTCCTAGAAAAAAATCAGAGATATATCAATCAGTTTATATATAACATAACATACATTACCCATGTGGACTGTTTGGTCTCTTATCGAAGAATCACATGGACGTAAAGTATATTATTCTATGGCAACCGCGGTCCGACGCAGTTTAACAACTATAATATCATCGAAACCTTCTATCAAACCATACGACATTCGTCGAAGAGATATCGACGTGTCGGGATGTGTCGCGGTGCATAGTGTTTGATTCAGTGCTGTGTTCGCGGAATATCGACAATACTATTAGGTATCACTTATATTATATTAAAATTATTTACATCGTAATCTAAATTAAATTGCAATCGAATAATGACTTGTAAATATTTTATCTTTAAATAGTAAAGTTGTTACTTTTTTATCCCATTAGAAATAAACGTGGTGTATGTACCTAAACATCAATATTAATATAATGTGAAAATTGAGATTTATGTCTAGCAAAAAATCAAATTAACGAGATTGATTATTTACTTTATGAAACGTTTTTTTTTTCGCAAATCTGTGAGAAATTATTTCATTTAATTAAATTTTGCACAATTATGTATTCTCGTTGAGAAATTCAATTATTTAGCGATGGTTTAAAAAAATTATATTGTTTATGAAATTTCTCAATGTGTGATAATCGAGAGATTTTCTCGTAACTTCGACAACTTATTCGCGTGATTTTTTAGACTTTTTTGTGTTTTCGCATAATTATTTTGTGTGTATTTTTTAAAGATATTATGGTATGTATAAGGTAACCAGTTTCGAATGACATAATTGTCGGATGTAATTAAAATAACCGTTATTTGACAAATTGATAACATTTAACACACCAAAAGCTAATAAATTGTATTGCTGAATAGACATCCTAGATATTTTTACCACAATCAAAAAATAAAACGAATGTGGTGTGAATCGACCTTGGTAGCCTAGGGGTATAGGCGTGAACTTCAGATTACGAGGTCCCGGGTTCAATTCCCGGTCAGAGCAGAATTTATCTAAGTTGTTTTTTCTCTTGAAATTTCTGCTTGAAAAAAATGCCTCAGGCAATAAGTTCCGCTGGATATACTGACACATTTGTATAGAAAATTGTATATTTTTGGAAATCAGTTCTGTAATAAAGATGAAAGTTAAGTTGAGATGGTTTGTACTATTTGAGGTCGAAATCGATGTGATTGACCGAAAATGATATGGATCGGACACATCGTTTCTGTCCTCAATGAAAGCCAGGTCAGAAGCTAGGAGTTGGTGTAAGAGAAATGGTATGTCGGTGGAATAAGCGAAAGAATAAATAAATTAACACTTTTCTATACAAAGATGTCATTAAAGCCGGCGGAACTTATTGCCCGAGGCAATTTTTTCCAGTCAACAAGTCCCGTCCAACTTGAGACAGAAGCCAACCTCGGGTAGAAATTTCAATTGAAGAAACGCTTTGACCCGACTGGGAATCGAACCCGTGACCTCGTGATCTGTAGTCCACGCCTATACATCTAGGTTACCGAGTTCTTAAGGGACACGGCGTGATGGATAAAAAAAGAACATTTTTATAAATATCTTAACATTATTCGTTTTTGATTTGTCTTGAGTTTAAATCATACCTTGCTCTGTTCAAGGAAAACCTGGGTTTTATAGATAAAAGCACGTGCTCCTGAAAAGGGCCATGCTCGGCTCTGAGATCTGTTTATTGCATGAATAATCTTTATCATGAGGAAAAAAATATTAATTAATCGATTTTATTTACATGAATTCATCTATAAAAGATAACATTCCTATATTATTATGTATTACACAACGTGCTTTTGAAAACCCACTTTTTTACCCAGATTTTCCTTGATCAGTAGTAGATGAACTTACATAATGCATGACTTACTTACCAGTCGTCGTCCTCATTGCTGAGGGTCGTGGCCATCATGAACTCTCTCTCGCACCATTGCTCTCCAGGATGTTCTGTCCGCCGCCAGATGCACGGCTCTATGAAGTGTCGTCGCGTGGATATTTTGTTTTATTTGGTCGGTCCAGCGCATCGGCGATCTGCCCCGTGGTCTTGTATCCAATGACTATGACTGAAACGTAGAAAAAAAATCTCTTAACAAAGACTATTTTTCGAAGATCTTGTAATTTGCACGTTGTGATTTAATTTTCTTTTAACTTCTAGCCCTTTTCTCCCCACTCCTGTGAACAGATCTGTAACTTATTTCTTCTGATGATATTTTTGGGAAGTTTTTGCAAATCTCTTGGTACATTTTGTGTGCAATTCAAATGCATGCATAGAAAATTAAATAAGTATCCGATGTCTTGGAAAGCATCCAAACATTTAGTTTAAATTCATATATTTATATGCAATATCTGTCTGCTTAAGGCTGCAGCGTTATTATAGGTTTTCCCAAGTAGACGTCTACAAATGTTATGTTTTTTTTTAAATCAACGTTATATTAACCCCGTTTTCATTGTCTATGAGAACCTCTTTTTTTCTGGATGGTATCTCGCGGCAAAGTTCTTTTCATTGTATGTTAATAGGGCACCACACTTTATTCTTTGTCATGTATCAACAATTCTTGCTTCTTTTATTAATTACGTTATTTTGACAATTATACTACAATGAAGTGCCAATGTGAAGTTTAAAAACATAATACTAGAATAGGAGATCTTTCGTTGAATCTTTATGATCCCGAGTGTCAATAACCGTCACGCCGGCGCTGGTTTGAGTAGCCTCAGATCTTATACCTCGACTTAAATTTCACGTGTCAAGTTTCTATGTTATACGATATCACATTATTAATATTATAGGTTTGTAAGATTAACTATTATAGAAATTGAATTTATTTTGTTTTAATAAGTTTATACCATTTACATACCTACATTATTCTGTTTCTTATTATGTATGAATTTTACCCTCTTTATCATTTGTCCGTGTCACAAATTTTAAAATTATTTTAATATAAGTTCCTACTTATTTAATGTCTTTTAATGGGTTTTGTTTGTATTTTTTTCCCTTTCAATCACCCTCCATATAACGAGAGTATCTCCTGCCATTGACAAATTGATTAATTTTAACAAAATACATTTAACAATAAGAACAAGAAAACAATAGGTTTTTAAAATAAAGAACAAACAAAACAAAAAACAAAGAAAAAAAAACCCACAACTTAAATGCAAAAAAGGATCAAAAAACAACATGAAAAAAAGTAGTAATTATCAACAATCAGACAATACAAGATATGCGAAAATGTGGAACTAAATTACACAAGATAAACTGTTCAAAGTGTTTTTGTATTTTAATGAATAGATTTTACCCTTTTTAAGCCTTTTATCTATTAATCGTGTTAATTATTGTAATGTTTATTAATTTTATTTTGTTTAAGAGATCCTTCGGGATAAGTTCGCCCTTTGATTATTTTGTGTGTTCGTTTGATTAAGTTGGTATACTTTTCTTCTATACAAAATCATCGTATTACCAGGTTTGGATCTACGTTTTGACTTGAGAAGGAAACTCCCTGTTACTGACCACGGCCACGGGTTTCAGGGTTGTATTGTCGACGCGCTACTGAAGTATCTTCGTCATTATTTCGATTCTTCGTAGCTGTGTAAAATTATAGTCGTCTGCTTGTCAGTCAAAAACCTTCAATATACGTGTGCTCCCATTCAATATCTCCCCACTGTTGGTGCGCCTCATCAATTTCAATGTTTGTCAATGTGAAACGTGCGAAACTAAGACCTGTTGCCAGATAATATTCCGTAACAGGTAGGTAACTTATATTCGTGTCCATAGTTGTGAAGAGCGTTAAGTCACACACAACATTTTAGTTAGAATAATGCTCGATTTTTCAGTGGTTAATATTATTCCACTTTAAGTTCGTGGCCGTCTTTTACTTCAATTTTAATCTCTCTGTGATCGTTTAATGTTAATAACGTTCCCCGTTAGATCGATTGGTCAATAAATCATCCGATTTCAATCTTCCACATGTATTCGAATCCACATCGCTAGCTCGCGTTTACTTTAAAGGGCTTGTTCATTAATTAAATGATGTTTTTAAGCTACCTTTTAGACCTCCCCTCGGTGATACTTGGTGAGGTTCCTGACGAACCCCCTCCCTCGCCCTCTGCTGAAAATCATGTGTACCTATTTAGTATTTATTTAAATCGTTCATTCATCAGTGGCTCTACAACCCAAGTCGGATATTGGCCTCCTCAAGAGCTTGCGTCCTCGACAGACGGTAAGCATCCAGCTTCGCTCTTCTTGGTCTTCTTTTTCCTCCGGCGTACCATCCAAAATCTTCTTCTCCGACCATTCTGTGGATGTGGCCGGCCCTTCTCAGTCTGTCAATTCGTATTTCTCCAGTGATAATGGTGTCGTCTTAATGAGGTTATATAGTTCATTGTTACGTCTTTTACGCCACTTTTCACTATCACAGATGGGACCAAAGATTCTGCGGAGCACTTTTCTTCCGAATCTTTCCAATGCTCCCTCTCCCGACTTACTTAAAATCCAACAATCTCCATATTTTAGAACTGGTCGCACCAGAGTTTTATATAAGAACAGATTGTTATTTTTTTCACACGGAATAATTTTCACCAAGTTATTAGTTTTAAATTTGGATGGCGCCTATTGACTTCCTTAAAGGCATAATAAAGCAGGCTTATTAAAGGCATTCGGTTGCCCCCTTTCTACAGGAAAGTATTATTTTTTATCGTCCAAACTAAAACTGTGACTTGATTCTTTTCATCACAACGTCCACGATGTATTATGTCCGCCTTATCGTTGTTTGCCAAAATAACGCTATCTTAGATGGCGAATATGTCAAAATCCGCGAGGCGGTAATGAACGATGTCCGCTGTATGTTTACTTTCACACGTTGGCCTACCACCTGTCACCCACATGGCTGCAGACACACACACACACCTACTGAAGATCTCGTATACTCGTAGATTGTTAATCGAAGTGCTTGACATCATACGATGCCTTGACAAACACCTCTGTCAACATTGAAGTGATTGCCATTTCAAGAATGCACCTGTAGTCGTAGTCTGGCAATCTGGCAGAATTTTTGGCAGACGGAATTATTTTTCGAATTACCCTAATAATTATTTAATTATTATTTTACAATGTCCTGCAGAAGTACATATTTGTACTAAACTAATGATTCTCTCTTTCTACTGGTTAATTGCTAAGCACTAGAAAATACGAAGACCCTGCGTGTTATTGAAAAAGTGTCTAGAGTAGAGACTTTTTCTAAACATACTTTAAAGCTGTGGTCCTTAACCTGGGTTCGATCGAACACCAGAAATTTGGTGATTCGGTCTCGTGGGTTTAGCGGAGGTTAAGACACACGCCCGACTCATTTAAGAACTTATTACTGAACCCCTCTTCAAATTAAGGAGGGTTCAGTGAATTCACATATGAAACTGTTTAGTAGGTACCTCTAAAAAGGTTAAGAATCATTTATTTAAAGGAAGAAAACAACGTATCATGTAGGTATTTAAGATACTTTTAATATTGATTTTGTTTTATTATGTGTTGCTGTTTTTACTGTATTGTTTTTTGACAGGTTTGAGTGCCCGCATTTTTCGACCTAGATATGAAAATAAGGCTGTCTCTTTATTGACTGAAACTCTCTTTGTCTTTCTTTAGAATAGGACTTTCATAGAACACGTAAAGTTTTGAAGTACATATTCACACATGTAGTAGACGGTTATCTCGTACGTGACGCATTGGTTTTATGGGCAATTTAAATTGATGAAGTTCAAGGTTTAAATCTCGTTAAGTTTTCAATACTGTAACATTTATTTTTATTGCAACAGCACCTACTATTCCCATGTTTACGCTACTGTGTCAATAATTAATTAGTAACGGCAATGCGCCGTTGCTAATGAATTAATAATGCTTTTTCAAAGATTTATTTTTTAATGTTTTTCCCTATTACCTAATGAGGAAAATTCCGTATTATTCCCTTTGTTATTTTACTAGATGTAGGCACCACACACCCTCAAAAAGTAAAAAAAAAAAAACAATACAAAGCATGAAATAATAGTGTCGCGAATTCTGTGCGGAATTATTAAAAACGCAGCTGCATTCCGAACGCTCGTTTATTTCATGTGCCTAACCAGACGACTGAAGCTCCAGGTGTACAACAGCCTCGAAAAACCGGTAGTCATGTATGACTCGGAATCCCGAACCTGGATCAGCAACTTCGCTGACATTTGAGAATAGGTTTCTGACAATAGGCCGACAATTGCGGCTGGTACCTAGAGGCTGAGAAGCAATGCGAAACGACAACTATTTATCACCAGTGAAATTATATCAAGAAGATTGTCATGGATTGGGCATTTTTCAAGTCCGGGAGAGAGGTCCACAAAGAATCTTCTGGACAGTAAGCCCATTGGTAGAAGACCACCAGGAAAACCAAGACAGCGTTTGATGGACAACGTCGCTCGGGACTTGGGGGTGAATGGGAGTGCTTTTTGCGCAGGACAGAATGGTTTGGAAAAACATTGTTCAGTGGGCCAAAACTATGCAGGTGTTCGTTATACAACCATCGGAAGCAAGTAAGTAATGCAATTCATGAAATAGCAGCATTATTCGAATCAAACGCCTTTAATTTTTCCGCAGCTATAGAAGCTACCTTCACGCTATTTATTGGTCTGATAGCTGAGCTATGAATAAAATTCCGATAAAACAAGGAAGTAGCAATTTACAGCTTATTGATCTGAGGCTTATGTTTAAATTTTCAGACAGTCGTTTTTCATGTAAAAAATTTTCTGTGTCTACGATAACACCTAGGGTAAGATGGGGGAATGGCGGTCACTTAAGCAATAATCTGAATATTTTTAAATTTATAATACTTGCCGCAAAAGTAATTGATCTTTCACATAGCTACTTTAGTTGATTTTAGAAATATATGATATACATTATTAATCTCATAAGCGTTTGCTATTATTAATTCATACTTTAAAACGTTTCGTTGACCGCCATTACTCGCAGGGTGCGGGTATTGGCGGTCAACTATTGGGGTATTACCGGTCATTAGAAAATAACACAGTTTTGCTTTCAAAAAATATAAATGTATAAAATCAAGCAATCTTCAACATATTTTTAAAATTTATTCTTCATATTGAAACAAAAATTAACTAAAATATCCTTTATTTTAAACAATTTTTTTTTATATTTTAACCAAACACATTCTTTGTATTGTATATTTTACCCAAAATCAACTTAAACATTCTTGAAATAAAAAAATAAAAAACAAACGTTTATAGCTATTGACAATATCCTTACAAGACGAAAGACGTCTCTCTCAATAGAACATCTTCACAGTAGAAAAAGCTTGCTTTTTAATTTAGCTGCACTACGAATTTGAAGTGGACTCAGGCCATAATAAAGTTTGGCTAAGAGTTTTATATTTTCAGCCATACTCTTCTCTACTTCTAGTGAGAAAGTAGCATGCCTTCCTAAAGAAGGTCCGGTAATTGGAACATTCTTCTTCATCCGTTCTTGTAGAGTACTGAATGGTATGCTGAACTTCTTCGCAGCTGACCGTATAGAATTCCCAGTATTAACGGCTTCTATAGCCTTCTCTAATTCTTCTTTTGTCCATTTACCTTTCGACGTGGTCCTTTCCCTGTGCCGCGGCATCTAAATTAAAATAGAAAGTCAATCATGAGATATTATTTCAAGAAACAAAATAATATAGGTACTTATTTATTGTAAGTTATTTTATACTTTCATATGGGGTAATACCGGTCAGTGACCGCCATTACCCTCTTAGAATGATTGGTATAACCCCAAAATTTAAAAATGTTTTCTTTGGTTGATCACAAAATCGTAAATAACGTGTCATAAAATTGAACGAACGCATATGATGCACTATTAGATGGGTAATAATTGACAATTAGAAAGATTTTGATCGATATAAATCATTTTAAACTTACCTTTCCTCGAATTTTCAGCTTTTTTACAACGAAACACGGTCGATCACTCACACTGTTGTCAAACTAAATAAGTTTACTCGGGCATGTGCTAGATGGCAGCACTAGTTACTTTATAAAAATGATTGCGGAAGTTATACATTTCGATGTGACCGTCATTGCCCGCTGACCGGCATTCCCCCATCTTGCCCTACTATCGATTTTTTGTCTCTAATTATAATTATTGCTGTCTGTTTTTTTATTATTTTTTTATTAATAATTGATGCAATGTTCTGCTTTTACAGATACATACTTACTGGTAATCCCCTTAACAAATACAACGGTCTTACTGTAGTTTAAATCCTTCCATTATTCCATTTTTATGCACCTCCAAACGTCTCTGATTTTCACCATCTGGATTGATTTCTTTCTTGCAACTGGGATAAGGTCGTACCTATACCCATATTTTCTGTAACCTAGCGAGACTTATTATTATTATCTTCCTATCCCAAATACGCTATTTAAGAATCCCCAAATTCACTGTTTTTGAACAAACTGTGACGCAACCTTATAAATTTTAAGACTTTGGGGTTATTACCAACTCCAAATGTGTCGCTTGTATTACATACAAATTCGAAAATATGAATAGTTTGAAAAACTACGGGCTTACGGTTTCATTGTTTTTACGACTACTTGCTTATTTTCTTTTCACTCTTCTTTATTTTTCTATTTTACGAGTATGTTATGCTCAACACATTATTGGGATTGCCATCTATTTTCTGCTATCCGTCATGAATTATGTCATTTATTTATTTTGACAAAACACATTACAGAGGACAACTATACATTAAAGGTAGAAACAATAGAAATTTATGGCCTTAAACTAAGTTGAACTCCATCGAGATGTGTCACATGTTATAAAGTATAGGTATTATTGATTTAAACAGGTACAATATGTTCAAAAGAGAAAAAAACTACCAAAAGGAAAACTCTTAGCATAAGTGAAATATGAAAACAGCCAAAGATAAACTCAAACACAAATGTAGAGTGCAAGTAGAAGGGAAGGAAAAGAAGGAAGGAAGGGGCGTGGGAAAAAATAATCAACAAGCTATCGCGAATTTAGTAGAATTGCTTAAAAGAACTCTGGAAATCTGTTTCTTGAAGACATGATGTGGACTGCCAAGTATATCAAGAGAGCACTGCAGGGAATCATAACCTCTGGCCATTCGATGCAGAGGCCTCCTCAAACCCACGTTTGTCCTTGGTGTGGACAACCGAAAAATACCAGTTGATCTGGTTAAGGTCAGAACAAATCGGAGTATAAATCTCCTGCAACTCAAGTGTGGGTAGAGAACCACAACATGCGGCACCACCAAAACGTTTGCGTGTCCTACGTATACAGGTATTCTGGTTCTCTTCGAGTTGCTCATTCATTCGTCTGTATCATTAGAATCTGATCGACTCATCTCTATGCATCCATTTTTCTGTATCTCAGGGAGTCTAGTTCAACTGTCTGCCGTCTGTCTAGCCACATGTCCAGTTTAATGCCGTTTTAATTTGGCAATGCTACCGTTAATTATTATGTATTTATGTAAATGTGACGCCTGTCTGTTTTGTTGGTATCATTCTAATATAATATTGGATGACACTCTTGACATTTTATAGTGGATGTTCATCCATCAAGCGCGTCAACCGCCATTAGTACGCCAAACATCATAAATAACAGGCGGTTGTGTTCTGAATAATATATGAAAAAAGACTCCTTGGTAATGATATATTATGTATATGGGGGAAGCACCATATTATGTCCTTTGAATTATACAGTTTTCTTTTGATTAATATCAGTGTTAATTTTTTGAGTTTTATGAGATACATAGTTTTTTTCTGTTTTTTTTTTGTCAGCATCTGTACCTACTAACTTCTAGTCCTAAAGAAATTTAATTAGAGAAAGAATTAAAAGCGCATTTCTTTTGTAATAATTTAAATAAAATGATTTGGTTATTTTTCCACTTATTTCACGTAGGTATGTATGAACTGCTAAGTTTCATAGGCATAGATCCTAAATCAGTGGTTCTTAACCTGGGTTGAGTCGAACACCATAGGCTTAGAACTAGTAAAATATTAATAAATAAAATTTACGAATGAACTTTAACTAAATGATTAAGTTGCGGAAAATGTGAGTATAATTAATTAAGTTTAGTTCGAACTAAATTTGTTCGTGAATAACGCAGCAGGTCCAATATACGGGACTTTCTCCTACTATATTATTGTTATGTAGTTGTTAATAATAATTCCTGCAGCCCGATTCACGGAAAAGTTTAAGTCTAAGTTTAGTTCGAAGTTCGAACTAAGTTCGATTCAAATCCCTCCGTGAATAGGTACATAGACTGTAGATAGTCGCCGCCTACAATAATTATTATTACCAGCAGCCCTATTCACAAAAGTTTGAATCGAACTTCGTTCGAACTTCGAACTAAACTTAGACTTAAACTTTTCCGTGAATCGGGCTGCTGTATGTGCTTAAAATTTGTCACATCAAGGAGGTAACCTACTCTGTAATAGTTCCAAATAGTGTAATCTTATTACATAATCAAGTACACACGATGTACGTGGATCGATTCGTATTCCTACTTCATCCAAATATATGTACAGTTTTATCGGAAGGTAGTCACGGAAGTAATGTGAGTATTACACGATACATTTTGTATGGAAAACGTGTATAGCGCCGCCACAAGGACATTTCTAGAAACAAAAGCGATTCTCGCATTCGATACGTATACACGTTTCCCATACAAAAATGTACATATCGTGTTACTCACTTTATTTCCGTGACTACCTACCTATAAAACTTAGAATACGGGTACTGTACTGTTTCTAAGTTTCCACGACATTTAAACACTGGCGTGAAGTAACAAAATTTTGTATGGGGTGTGTATAGCGCCCCTGCAGAATACTTCGTAAATCTCCACAACAGATACAAAATTCCCGTGAGTTTCTCACTTACGTTGGTGAATGACTCCAATACTGTCAACTGTGTGCTGTTAGTTATATAATTTGTTATATTGTATGCTGTCGACCTTTGGTTCAACAACTTGTCACTTTCATATCCTTAATTGTTACGGTAAGGTCCTAAAAACATACAAGAATAATTATTGTTACTTACACTCCATCTGAATTTCTTTTTCTAAGATTTGAGAAACAACTGTAGAATTCCCCATACACGCTGGATGGTAAAGACCTTAACTGAAACCATCCAACTAATATGCCTCAATCCGGTTTCGTTAGAAAAGTAATAATGCGGGGATGGATTTAGGCAAAAAAAAAAACAGAAAGTGTATTTCTGTTTTAGCACAGCAGCATCAGCTGGATGTCGGTTGTTCACAATTTTATCGAAGGACGGCGGTACTCGGGTATGATTTCAAAACATAATGAGTGCATTTTGCGCATCACATTCATTCATTTATTTTGATCGCGTTGGTGTGAATTTAGCGCAAAATACAGACTATCAACACGAAATCACTGTCGTTCTCATCACGAGAGTTTTAACATTATTGGTCGTTATCGTGTCAACACTGTCAACTAATCGTAGTAGAGTAGCGTACGTTGGGTATTCGCTTATCAACGACAAAAATATTAAGGATGCTTGATAAATCTATACCGAAGTTAAGACATTTCATACGGTCCGCAAAGAAAACTGTTTTTACGGAAAAGGTATGTTAATAACTGTATGGAAATAACGCCGCATATGTTATGTTTAATTACTGATTTTCACCTTGGAGTTATCGATTTATTCAAAGATACCTAAATAATTAATTGGTTTCAAGGAAACTCTATTTAATATCTTTCACACGAATAAAACACTACAATATTTTCATTATTTTTTTTGTTTTCTCTTTAATAAACTAACACATATAACAAACTAACTTTATTTAAATTACCTACTGGAATTTCTTCCTCACTATAGACAAGTTATGTTTTAGTCGCATGATTTGTTGTAAAGCAAGTTCCTTTCTGTGTTATTCTAAAAGTTTGAAATAACCAGCAAAAAATATATGACCATAATATAACCCCTCAAAGCACCTTTGTCTAACAAAAATCACGAGATAAAATACTTTTTAGTTAAAGAAAATTAGCTTTAAAAATAAATTGCAAATTTAAGAGGTACAAACAAACGAAAATACAATTTGATTAAAAAAATCATACAGATGCAAGAGTTATGAAAAAAAAAATGTTTTTGTTTTGTTTTCGTATGAGAGGAAGGTTGGTGTCAGTTGTTCAGGCCGGTGTATTTAACTTAAAAAACTTTTTTATTTTATGATTCAAATAAATAAATAAATTAATATGTTAAAACCAGATTAATAACACGGTGATCTGCTAACACAGATTCATCAAGAAACAAACCATATACCGACATGGTAATATCATTGTTTCTATAACAAACAATGGCTATAGTAATAATTAATCGCTCACTCATTTTTTATGTTTACTTTTTTTCTATTTCCTGTCATCTTGCATGTATTATTATATTGTTCTTTTGTGTTTTCCCCCCTATCTTCTTGTTCGTCGTTATTGGCTTTCTTTAATTCCGTTTCTGTGTCTTGTTGCAGGTTGTTAATATTTCCTGTGGAAGCTGAACACCAGTGAAATTCAAAATGACGAAGCAGATAGGAAGCCACGCAACGAGAGCCGCGCTAGTTTTAATCGTATTGTTTATAAGTTCCAGTAAGTGAAATCTGTAAATATGTATTACCATAGATCTATTTTTTGTTATGCATTGTCAGACTATTATGACGACGTGTAGTGTAAGAGAAACTCGCATTAATCATCTCATTGGTCCATGTCGCATTTTTGCGCAATTTTTTAAGTCATTTTCTGTCAAAACTATGATGTGTTTCGTTCTCCCCCATTTATCATGTCACCCAGTGTTTTGTCTTTTTGACATTACCATTCACTCGTATTAACACAAATACTGCTGGAGCGACGAATGTTTTTTCATCTTATGATGCCGTGGCGAATCTTTCTGTGTCCTGGGCCGCTCGAAACAACAGGTAGACAGAACGGAAAGCCGTACACTTTCCACATTTTCCACAGCCAGACAGATGCCTTCTTCAGCTCCTCTGATGCGACCCTCGATCTTTCTCTTTTGGTAGGATGATTAACATAAATCTAAGAAACTATGCGAAGTGTATGAATAAGAAAGAAAAGGAAAGTCCACAAATTGACTTCATCAGAATCTTTAAAACAAAATAAGCCATCAAATTGGATTCGAATCTCGTAGGTAAAATAGGAAACGAGGGCTTGGTAGAAGGCAGATATCTTGGTATCGCGTTGCGCAGAATTCACTTATGGAATTCCAACATTCAGGATACCAATAAGAGAAGACGATTAGTAAAGACAGTGAATGACCGATGGAGTTGATGATCCCTGGAGTAGCGGCCGATAGCAGATCGCATAATCCAAGGCAACCTACAAGCAAGATGACATCAAAAGAGCAGCAGGAAAAAATCGTCAAAAGATTACAACTGGCGCCACTTATGGGTGTAGCTGTAGGTACCGGAAGTTTGAATCAACATTGATTGTCAAATAATTCAATATTCATCCCCAGATGGCGCTAATTGTGGATACAAATGAATAAATACGCAAGTTACCCATCCCTTTGAATAAATACGCAAGTTACCCATCTATTCTAGCATGATTATCTATGTTCCGAACACCACGGGGGCTCCCATTCGACTGTCAACAAAAAATGGTCAATATTGATTTATGCATATTTATTGAAAATATCGTGGAGTAATAATATAATCACAATATAGCAAAATTACCTATATATCTGACAGTTTCATTGTTTTTTTATGTGTCGATGTTGTCATAAAAATCAGTCATTAAATGCGGGTTAGCTTAAACCCCGTTTCTTTTTTCAAAATATTTCTCTTTTTTTTATTAAAATATTATTAAATATCATTTAACCAAATTATGTAAGACGCACAAGAATTTTTTTGACCAAAGGTAAAAACTAAACATACTTTTGTGGAAATTCAAAATATTTTCCATAGCTGACCCCATGGCAAACATTATAGCTTTCCAGGCAGACCTCCACAAAGCCTTAATGCAGAAGGAATCAAAATCAATGCTGGCTAATCTAAAATTCGTTTTTTATGGTTGTTTTAGCGCTACAAGCAAATGAAGACATTAGTTTTTCCACTCAAGAAATAACGTTGCTGGTGGATGAAACAGAACTATTTAAAGTCAATTATATGTAAGTTTATGACAATTATTTGGAATCATAATTATCTTTATAATATAACATTGAAAATGATTCTTCTTTTCATGTCATTGTGTTTTTTTTTTGTTCATATTGTAGAAGTCAATCAAACGAAGTGTACCGCTTAACATTTTACGAAGAACACAAACTAGTCAAACTTGTACCTGAAACGTTGGAGTTGAGGCAAAATACTAAAGAGTACGATGTGAGCATACTGGGGGTGTCTCCGGGACATGTGGATGTGATAGCCAATGTCACTCCCGGAGGATCACTTAAGTAAGTATCCTTAGACCTAAGTCTAAATAACCCGGCATCAATCTATTTTAGAATAGCCTGGAGCAGTGTGGATCGACTAACGCGAAGGGTACTCATACACACATCTGTGTAGTGCTATGCGAGTTCTGTTGTTTGAAACGGGCGGATACACACACATACACACTGAAGTGGATAAAATAGCCTAGTGGCGGTTTCGACACCGACTTTCGTACTGTTTCGTAGGGAGGTCATGGGTTCGATCCCAGGTGCCGACCTTCTTCCTCTTTCACGACACTATCTTTAATTAGCTTACCGTTAAAGAGTCAACGAGTGTATGTGTGTTCACTTTGAGTGAGCCCACATACATTTAAAAAAAATATGTAACACTATTTATGTAGTGGTGTTTGAGTTCTGTTGGTTGAAATGGGCGGATACACACACACATACCCTTCATACACGTATGAATGGGGTACAGGTCAAATTTGCGTAGGCAAGAATTTTAGGTTGTTGTTCACTATCATTTTGCAACCATAAAAACAGGCGACGAAGTCTGTCGCATGGTGACTGATGACCCCTATTAACTTTATGTCATACATCAGTGCGTACCTACATTTTTCTTATGAAATATGTTATTACCAGTTTTGCCTTTGGAGCTACATTAACATTTTAATATATTATTATCTACTGTTTTGAGATCCCACATGTTTCTAGAACTCTCAATCATTAAATTACTAAATACAAAAGATGCAACTCAATAAGATATTATAAGCCTACTGATTGGCATCAATTGACTTGAATGATTTATTGGTGGTGACACACTGATTCCGATGCTCTTTCCACGATTGATTGAAGCATTGAACTTTGCTATTAAGAAGTGTAAAGGTTTTCAAAGCCTAGTCAATTTAAAAAAAAAAATATGTTTTTATTCAATTTGTTTTGTGTCACTGAATAATCAATGTATCAAAATTAGAGCCCAAGAAATATCAATATACGTTGAAGCTACTACTGACTAGAAGAGACATCTTCTTAAAATGGGGCAGTGAAAAAGTGTTGATTGCATCACCTTGCAATGGTCTTTATTCAATAAAAAGTCATAGTATTTTCAAACATATGCACTCTTTCTTATATTAAACTAGCTGACTCGCCCGTCGAACTTCGACCTAACCCAGAATATAAAAAAATATTTTACTCCTGGTTTATGCAATGTTTGTTACATTTTAACATTTTCTACTTGTAACTACCCTCCAAGGAGTGGTATTGAACTCATACTTTGCTTAAACCTTCCCGGTCATTAGTAGAATAGATCTTCAAAGTTTCACTGAAATACGTTTACTGTTCTTTGAATCCACCCTCACATACAAACGTTCAGTTTTATATATGTATATAGATTTAGATTCTTTTATCAAAAACTCCAGATTCTAGCATTGATTCAATTCTTATATTGCTATCTCGCTTCAACAGTCGTTCAAAACAACAAAATGAAAAGAGATAGGCGAAAGATAATCAAATTGTTCAGATAAATCTCCTGTGTGCAACAAAAGTGCATTTGCCTAGTCATTATTTCTGATGAATTAATCTACCTCCCTTTCGACGTCTCTTCACCTCTGTACTTCATAAACAAAAATGTGACATAATATTTTGAAAATTCTGCCTGCCATATTTGGAACACAATACAAAAATTAATCAATGCTTGAGTGGATGATTTTAGATTTCAAAGTTACCGAACACTTGAGTTGTCGTCTGAAATACCTGCTCGAATACTGTAGAAGTACTTTGTGTTCTATTTGCCTGTGATTATCGTTAACGACTCTAAAAGATGATTATACGTTTGTAATGATGTTTATTTGAACACATTAATGATGAAATAACCACATTTTATCGCCATTGAATATTTAATGTGAGTCATGCGCAAAATTAGACTTATGTGCAAATTCAGACAGAATCGAGAATAATCTAAAATTAACACATGACTCATTTTTTGCATGCAATCGTTATATTTATAATATGATTAACTAATGTTTACATTCTGGACATTTGACTATTGTTGTTTTCTAGTAATCCACTTCCACCTGCTACAATATTGGTTTTTCTTTTGATTCTTAGTATTCCTCTATGTTGATAAATTTTGCTTCATTCCCGTTGAATTGATTCTATTGTTCTTGTAAATGATACACTTTGCCTGTGCTATTTCATTGTCATGGAGTAATTAAAAATTCATTATCAATAATAATTGTTATGGAATCACGAAGTATAATGTGATATGTTCATGGATTTTAATTGATTAATATGAAAAATAACACTATTCTTTAACACTCGCAAATGAGTGAAGATTTAAAAAAATATATATGAATAATAAATTTAGTCACTGAACTGTATTGTAAGTATAAAGTAACAATATTTTGTCATTCATACATATATATTTTTTTTAAATGAATCTGTGCTCACTCAAGGTGAACACAAATACTGTGCATTCTTTGACTCTGTCACAGTTTATATACCTACTTAAAGCTTGTGTCGTGAAAGAGGAGCCCCGAACGATACAGTGCGAAAGCCGGCGTCATAGTCACTAGTCTACCAACCACTTCATTTGCTTCATTGGGGTTTATTATATTCTTAAAAAAAAGCTAAAAAATATGTTAGTGGTCGAACTGCTTGATTTTCATTGTTAAGATCTTTGCTGAACCAAAAAAATAAACACTTTTTTATAATATTCAAGACAAATTTTTTTCTTTAAATATAAAAGAAAGAATCTACAGCAACATAGATTAAAAAATTTAAAATGGAACAACTCAATTAGTCTATAAGCGTGGTATCAAATTAAACAATTAAAAGTAAAACAAATATTCATAAGCCAGTAATATTGAAAAAAAATATGTTCTCTCTTAGTAAAATGGCCAGATTAATTATTACCAAATCATCGTTTCGCGTGCATTCTTTTTTTTTTAATGAATCTGCGCTCACTCTTATTAAACAAAAGTAGAATTTTGAAATTTTCACACTGAGCATATTTTGGATAGAGAAAGAGGGAAATGGTCTTCACTGGGAACTGAAAGGAAAATCTTCAGTATTCTATTGACTATTGTCAAGCTTCCCACTTTAATTTAAGCAAATTTCATTAGTTTTAAGTACCCATATTGTTATCTTTCTTATTCTTTCTCTTGTTTCAGTGTAGATAAATTGTTTATAAAGGTGACCGTCCAAATATCCAATGCCATCTACCTGATATCCCAGGTAATGGGCTGGGTCTACTTCCTGGCCTGGTCTATATCCTTCTATCCGCAGATTTACGAGAATTTCAGAAGGAAGAGCGTGGTTGGATTGAATTTCGATTTCGTGTCACTTAATATTCTCGGATTCGTTTTGTATTCGCTCTTCAATTGTGGCCTGTACTTTATACCTAGTGTCGAGGTGAGTTTGAGAAATCATTTGGTTTTATTTTGTATGTCTTTTGTAATGTATTATTGTCTAGAACAGGGGTGGCCAACAAAAAGCTCTGTGTGCCATACACGACTGACCTCTGTAGCCTAGAGGCAAACGCTTCGACTTCAGATCAAGAGGTCCCGGGTGCAATTCCCGGTCAGGTCAGAAATTTTCAGTGTGTTTATTTACTTGAAATTTCTACTCGGGGTTGGAATCCTGTCTCAGATTGGACGGGACCGGTTGATTGGTAGAGAATGCTTTAAGCATTAAGTTCTGCCCGCTATACTGACACTTATGTATAGAAGAGTGTTATTTATTTATTTTTATAATTAATTATTAGATTTAGATCCACTGTAGACATTTTTAACATGGTCACTGCTGAATTCTAGCCTACAATGCCTACTATGATGATATTTTGACAAGGCACTATTTGTGTTTGTGCGTATATCTTTTGAACAAATGTGTAACACTAAAAATTAAATGAATTCATAAATATGTATTTTTACTATTGTGACATTTTTTTGAATGAGCTTTTGCAAAGACTGATTAATTTCTAGAACAACAAATAGGGACATGTCGTGAGTGGTTCGCCCCTGGTCTAAGAGTTCTTGGTGTTTTTCACTTAAAATTTTTGACCCCGAAATTGGTCCCCTACCTTTTAAATCATAGGAAAATGTTTGACTGGAACATATTTCCTTGGGCAATTTATACTTGATATTTTGATGCTTGTAAAAAAGACAATATAGAAATTAAATACTATTAACTGTAATTGTATGAAATATTGGAATTATTTCTAGTACGCTTTTTTCTGTTTTGCAATAACCTATGATTGAAAAGTGAACAGATGTATCTGTGTGATTTTTGAAGTCATCAACGTTATTTATTGGAATATAAGTAGCATTGTATTTTACTGGTATGCTTCTCGTCAATAATCAGCTTACAGTGTGCTCAGAATACCAACTATTTACACACATGTCTTTGTATTTCAAATTTTATGAACCTTGGTGTTTATGTGCAGCTATTTCCAATGAAGATTCATCATAGATTTTTCATCATGGCGCCTGTCCAGGGTCAATCCTCTCAGACAACATATGTTCCACGTTGTCTGAGAGCATTCGTTTTGTTTATACAACTGTGAAAAATTACACATGTTTAAAATTTAATATGTAAAATAAAAAAATAATTTTGCTGAATACGTCTGTTTGATTGTTTAAAAAGATTGTATATTAAATATGGAATTTATTCGTGCGGTGATTTTGTAAATATTATCAAGTCGGTATAAATATTTCCTTCAAAGGAATCTTTAAAAAAGTCTTATTTTGAAAAGAATTATTATGAGATGGGTTAATTTCGTTGAATATTATTAACTTACCAAATGATGCAATTTTTTTTAAATAACATTTAATTTCGAGTTTTAATTACTTGGCTGTTTTGGAGGCACAACTTTTTGTGATAATTTAAAAAATTAATGGCAATCTTTGCATGTCTTCAAAACAGCAATAGAATATGATGCTTCAGCAAATAATATAGATCTGTTAAAGACATAAGATTTTTTTATTTTTTTTTTTTTTTTATTTTATTTTAAAGATACAACAGCTTTTACAGAATATCAAAGAAGATTTGTTCTTCAAACACATTATTTGTAACTTTGTAATACTTAGTCATTATACTTATTTATAAATAGAACCAACTTTGCAGTATTACAATAGATTTTATATTTTTTTTCCGAAATATATTTTCGGTCGACTATGCGACCATCTTCTGCGGAGAGTTTTTTGGACTCCGACTTTTGGAGTCCTAAAGAGGACTTTTGGAGTCCATAAAACTCTCCGCTGAAGACGGTCGCATAGTCGACCAAAAATATATTTCGGAAAAAAAAAATATAATCTATTGTAATATTGCAAAGTTGGTTTTATTTATAGATAGGCATAAGATCTGTCTTTACTACAATGTCTTTCTTGCTTTTTTTATAGGAAGAATATTTCAGAAGATATCCTAGAGGTCTAAATCCGGTACAAGTGAACGATATATTCTTTGCTTTGCACGCCGTGTTCGCCACTTCACTCATGATAGTACAATGCATGATTTACACGGTAAGTCAATGTCAACTCAACTCAATTAGTTCAGTTAGATTTATTGCCTTTTTGATGTTGTGCTTAAGTCAAAGATTATTGCGCACATGTAATGTTGATGGACTTCAAACATTTTGCAGTCTTAATTTGTTTTATCCATTGTAGTAGTGGTTTGTTTCCAACCTAACTCTAATTCTTTTTTTGTCGTGTTTGCTTTTGTCAGTAGATGGTTATTATGAAAGAAAAAATGAAGAAAGTTGTGTGGAAAATTAGAAAATTAAAGAAAACTCTACGTAGGCAATGTTATTAGTACTTTTTAACATATAATTTTTATTCCAATTCTGAAATTTTGACAGGAACTGTCAGTTGTTAGATAGTTGGTGTGATTGACAGAATGCGGATGGAATATATATGGTTTAAAACAGACGCATCGGTCGGAATTGCATTGGTAAAATGATGATTAATTCATCACCATACAAATTCCAATTCGACCAAAGCTAATCGGGACATGACTTAAAATCTGTCCTTGACTTTCTGAAACAATATAGAGGTTGAAACGTTTATATAGGCAGCTTGAGTGCTACACATCTTGAATGCATGTGTAGCTTTCAACTGTTTTCGTCTTACGAACTACTTTTAAAAAGTATAATTCACCACCATGTAGATCCCGGATTCGATTCCCGATCGGGTCAGATTTTCCAAGTGCTGTCTCAGATTGTACGGCATTAGTTGACTGGTAGAGAATGCCTTAAAAATTGAGTTCTGCCGACTATACTGACACCTATGTATTGAAGAGTGTTATTTATTTATGAGTGTAGTTTGGGCATCCCTGATACGTAAATGTTTTCCTGACCAAAGTGAAGACCATCTAAAGGTAAAGACTCAAACTGCGACAGAGACATCTTCAGAGACTTTGTCAATAAGCGATTGAAGGAGTGTCAGTTCTAGTAAGAGACCGAGACATGAGACACAAATCGGTCTCTGCCCCTGACAACTAGTTAGTGTCGGGTCTCGGTCTCCACACCAACCTTAGGAAGAAAAAACCCAGTGTTGAGTTACCATATTATACAAAAATAATATGTGTGTTTAAAGTCATCCTAGTTTTGATATTCGTTGAAGCTCAATTCTTTCTAATGTATAATTTTTTGACTTTCAGAGGGACCACCAGACTGTCTCGTACACAGCTCGAGGTATCCTGTCAGTGTTTGGTATAATCATACTGGTGACTGTCATATTGGCCTGGACTAACGTCATCATGTGGCTGGATTTCTTATACTACTGCAGTTATATCAAGTTAGCCATAACACTGATCAAATATGTTCCACAGGTTTGTAACCTAACTATCCCCTACTTTATATAGATTACTCTATTTTATAAAAATTATGGGTATGATAGTACCACCGCATCACGTATGACACCATACCCCAGCGCAGGCCCATCATTATTGATAGGAAATAGGCATAGGTTATTATATTATTTACTAGGCCTGCTGCTTCCATGCAGATCGCCGTCACTGTGTCCCATAATGTGTATACTGTGTAATGGAACTATTGTGACTGACCCTGCATCTAGAGTTCATTGCTCAGCCCAGCCTCCTGGAAGAATCGGAGGACTTTTCTGGCGTTCAACTCTGATTTTATCAGGGCACATCAAGAATTTGCCCAGATTTTTGTGGCTATTATCCATCATTGGTAGATAGCCATAGGTTAAGGATGCCAAATGACAGTTAACTGAAGAGGGCGCTCTTCTTCTTCGCATATTTCATACTGTTTTTGTTTTTTCAATGAATCTGGGCTTACTCAAAGTGAACACAAACACAATTTCAATATCTTTCACAGAATGTAAAGCTTCAGAATGATGCAGTTTTACATCATAGTGCCAATATAGGCATAAATTTCCTAAAAATTGTTCCTGCTGGGGAAATTGCTCAGAATTTTAGTTTTTCAAAATGGCCAATTTACTCAATATTCCTAACAGAACCGAGAGTGGACATTCTGTGCTCTCTTGGAACTAATTGATTGAATGAATAAATCGCATGAATGGACGCCTCTGTTGTCTCGAGACCGCTTTCTGATCATGTAATCTCGCATTGATTCATAATTTCTGCCGTCCTGGCATTCAGTTCCCCCAACTATACCGACACCTTTTATTTAGAAATCAATCAATAAATTCTTTGTTTGTGCCTCAACTAAGGCATGGCAACAAAAACTCTTAGATGAGGAATAATTCTTCAAAAATGAAAGGTTTATCCTTTTAAAACTAGGTTTTACCTTATTTAATTTTCTAGGCGTACATGAACTACAAAAGGAAGTCCACAGTTGGATGGAGTATAGGCAACATCTTCTTGGACTTCACGGGTGGCATTCTGAGCATGCTGCAAATGCTGCTGAACGCCTACAACTACAACGATTGGGTGTCGATATTTGGGGACCCCACCAAGTTTGGTTTGGGACTCTTCTCTGTTATATTTGATATATTCTTTATCATTCAGCATTATGTGTTGTACAGGTACGTTCAAAAATTCTTCTACCATCTCATAAAAAATTGCTCGTTATTTTATAAATTGTCATGTTTTTTGGATCACAAAACTCATTGGTGCTTAAGCTTCATGCTTAGCAGACTTTTTTGAGAATGTGATTTAACTTCTAGCATTCTTTTTGCTATTAAAAGACTATAGATGCCTTCTTCACATGATAATTTTCTAACCATTTTTGCTTTCTTCTTTTAATGAATACACATATATTTTTCTTTAACGATTCTGTTCTGAAGCATTGATATCTAAAATACTTGAATGTATATAATTTTACTGAGTACATTTCGATTGAGTCTAAAACTTTGCCTTTTCTAAACAGTATTATGGGATTTATGGAGATCAACTTTCTCTTCAGAGAATATCAATAACACTCTTTGAGAAAATTTACTTGAAAAGTCAAAATCATTGATGACGTATGCGTATTTTATCATAAACTCAATTTCTACAAATTGTGGGATATCTACCTTAATTATTGCATGCTTGGTTTTTTTTTATCGTTTCTTATACAAAACTCGCTTCAACCACAATAACTGATATATAGAAATAGATTTTATTCACCGCTTTGCTTATTTTGCCTTATTAAGTTCAAATCTAACACTCCGCTTCTTAAGCCACTAAGCAAACACCATATTACTATCTGCTTACATAATATTTAATTTTATTTTAACATTTTTTTACAACAAATTGATCTAGTTGCTTCAACTTCTATCTTTATATTCCTCGAAATAAAAATTATTTTGTTAAAAGGTTCTTAAAAGGTTAATCTTGAGAAAAATCGGACATGACGGAGGGCTCTTGTTGTCTCCCTTTACCTCTAATTGGGGTCATAATTGATTGTTATCACAATTAGACCTGACCAGTTGTGAAAGTATACTTCTTTCAGTATAGATTTTCATGTTTTTACTCTCAATAATAATTACCTACCTATATAAAATAAACAACTTTCAAAGCCTGAAAGCTATCATTAGATTTGCTGTAATGCTATTTCTGAAAATTGCACTTTTTCCAAAATATCTTAATCTGTGAAAGACTTTAAAATACTAAAGCCTGAAACGATCTCAGCAATCACAGATTTTGAAACTCATTTAGGGATGTCTGATTTTTATATATATATTTATTTTTTATTTTTATGTCTGATTTTTATATTTCTTGATCAATTTATTACAATTTTATATGTATTTTTTTTATTTATATGTTGTTTTTCTCTTTATTTGTTTGATTTTGGTTTTTTAGGGAACCTGCAAAGGCTTATGATCTCAAGGGTAGAGTGTAGTTTAAAAAAACATTTCTCATATACATAATTTTTCTTTATTTGTTAAATAGTTTCCATAGATTATTTTTAATCTTGAAGTATGAACGTGCTATCATCACATGTATACAACAATTTGTAGGTTTATTGAATCCTTTGTAGACAATACTTATTTGCAGCCAATTTTAGTATTTTTGATTTCCCATAACAAAAGTCCGTTTTAAAACGTATAGTTCTGTCAAATACTTGGTAATTTTATGCATTTAATATTTTGACATTTTTGACAAAGTATTGTGATATTTTTTTAATTTGATTTATTTTTAACCAATTTTTTGATACCTATTGATGATTTTTATGTTTTACCAGAGGAAAACCAAAAAAGAATCTGTTGAATTTTCTAAATTTACTTCGTTGAAAACAGCTGTCCATTTGGGGAAGAGTTTGAAGTATTGGTTAAGAGGGTTGGATTTGATAATGTTCGGAGCAAGCTCTTAACTGAATTCTATGACAGTGGTTAGATTCATATTTTTATTAAATAATATAATATTGTACTTATATTTATTTTTAGTCCTATATATAGTGTATTTAATTCTTGCTTTATATAACAATTGTCATTGTCTTCCTTACTGAGTATAAGAAAAGTATATTTTTTATGATTATGTATTTTGTTGTATTTATATCTGAAATATAGAAAGTAAGTAGGAAAAAATTGACGGTAACTGATGGCTGATATAACGGTGTCTACATTTTTAAAACTCAGATGTGGTTTGCAATATGACCATTTTATACAATTATTATAATTAGTCAAGTAAATGTTACTATTTTTTTTTGTATAATATTGAAATTAATACGTAATTTTTAAAATGTACTATAGAGGCTAAAAACTTATATTTATTTACTTAGTGGTTTTTTTAGAAATTCTTTAAATGAAAAGTCTAATTTCACTTGAGAATCTGAAACCAGAGTTGCTTTGATTTTGAACTCTTGCTCCGGTTCTAAAATTTTTTGGAAAATATTAATCAGTATAACTTACAGTTGCTAGTTTCGTTTCCTGATGATCATCTTTATTCTTGAAATATTTCCAAAGGCCCTTCCGAGCACTCGAGAAAGGTCCAAAATACAAAAGCAATAATACAATACCAATATTATACCAAGAAACAATGAAAGGGCATTACAGAACAAAACAATATACAAGATACCTGTTATTGGAGCACTGAAGATTCTAGGGTTTTATTTCATGATTTTTTTGTTCAGTTTTCTGTAAACGATTAAAAAAAATAGGTTTTCGAGGGATGTGTTTTTCCAGACTTATGCTAACATGAAAAATATTGATTGTTCTTCATTTTATGTTGCCATGGGTTGAAATCATTTTTTTTTTTTTAGTAAAAACGCAACCTTTTTAAAAAAGTTTTTTTTTTTTTAATATAGAATTTGTAACATAATTACTTCTTAAGTACTTATTTATTTATAGAAATGTACATCTAACAGTATTATTTTTAGTTAGATATATTTTAGCAAATTATCCCGGTGACTAATTTACTTATGTCAGTTCGATTTGTAGTATGTATATTATTTTTAGCTATAATTAGTGGATATATTAACTCCTTATAATAAAAATTTACATATTTAACTAACATGTAATAGTGCATTCACTTGCATTTATATATATTTTTATAAATTTGCTACCTTTATTAAATGATAATACCAAATTTTCACGTTTATATAATTGTTTGACAATAAAAACTAAATAAATATGTTGTACCAAATTGATTACTGTACCTATCCATTTTCACACTTACATAAATATACCTATTTGTTCTAATATAAAAGAAATCTAAGCAATATGATCTTATTTTTATCATATTATTCAAATTTAAAATTGTTTATCAATATAAAATCAAACCAACCACACATACAATTTTCACAAATAGTTCATTGATTTTTAATCAATTTATAATAATAAAGTATAGTATAAAAGCAACACCTACTCACATTATAGGTACCGTTTTCACATTTATATAATTATGGTTTACGCATTATAATACACACAAAAAATACCACCTCCTATGCTCTTACACATTTATATTTTTTTTTCAATAATATAAAATTGTTTTTTTTTATATTTTTTTACACATTCTTTTTAATATATTGCATACATTTTTACAATATATTTACCTGCTTTATATTGATTATTATTTCACCTCAGCAATTTAATTTTCCACACCCTTTTACTATTACTACTACAGTACAGTACGACACTAGTGGTGTGTACGTATGTGACACAATGAGTAAGTGCAAATTTAACACTATTAATGATACATTTTTGATTAGAAACTAATAACAAATATGTAGTTTGATTTTTGTAGTGTTGTGTGGTTTTTTATTTCACGCTTGGTATTTAATGCAAATATTATGAAAAAAATAATACATCTGGTGAATGTACGCGTTTTCATTTTACAGCGAAGAAAATTTCAGGAATGGAAATTTTGATCTCATAACAGAAAAACCAACTGTCCTGGACGAATTGCAAGTGTTGCCACGAGAAAGATAATCATTTCGGAAAATTTTAGATAATTTATTATTTTTAAGTTATTTATTTTATTAAGTTATTATACATTATTATTATTTATTTATATTTATTGCATGTATTTTGTTTTTGTAATAAAAAATTATAAAAATACAATCCCTCCTTTTTTGTTCCCATAAATAAATGTACAGTGTGTCAAAATACAGTTGGTCTCGGATAAATTTGGAACTATGACATATTTTTCATACTAGTAACACTGATACGATGTGTCAATTCGTACGTTATTTCACTTTCTTACAGCCACTTGCATAATATGCAGTGTTACCGTATGACAAAATGAAGCGCCCTCGTCGAAACTATTTTGACAGACTGTAATAAATGAGAATTATTATCAGTATTTTTTAAATGAAAAATCTTTATAAACGCTAGGGTGTTTCTTAAATGATCGAAAAAGTTCTTTCTTTTTCTATTTTTTTTCAGGGTAAATCCCTCTATTTCATTCTCTCCTATAATTTATTACTACAGATTTTTTTTAGAATTTTTAAACAACTTTTAGGGGTCGCTACCTCGTGAAGAAAATGTCTTAAGTCGGTATAAAAAAAATTTATTAAGAATTAAATCCTGCAGAAATTTTTAAATAATAAAAAAGTCGATAATAGGTAAGTACATAGCTATTGTAACAATAACTGTAAGGAAAATTTCCAATTAAGATTCCGTCTCCATACATTTTCTATACAAATTTTCAACAGCCGGTAAGCAAACCTAAACTATGTTTTAAAATTCTGAAAAAATCGGAGTTCCATTTTTTACATAGTAAAACTAAATGACAGGGTGTCCCGTTGACATCTTAAAATTCAAATTTTAAGAAGCACCCTAATAAAAGAAGCTGACTTAAAATTCTATGTTTGTTTATATTGGTGTTTGCATCCGGGTTGCCAGATTTATAGAATACACAAAAATGTCCAGTTTCACATCAAACTGTCTAAAAAAATATAACCTAAGTACAACAAATTCATGCTGTCGGATTGTAGTTCTGGAAAAACACTTATCACAATTTTTCTGACCCAGCGGGAAATCAATCCTGTAATCTCTCATTCGGAAGGCAGCACCTAGACCATTAGGCTATAAAGGTAGTATTTTCAAAGGAAATATGAAATTTTGAAGACATCTGGCAACTCTAGTTAAATGTTTCTGGATACATAAGTAAAAAATAAATAAATCCAATGAATTTGAGTATAAAAATACATGGTTTTTCGAACCGATATATAAGCAAACAAAAGATATGCTTCTTAATTGGCTAAAACTTCGTATCATAGTAATGGGCTCAAGTAAACAATTGAAATAAATAAATTCTTAAAAAAAATCTATAAATATCTTCCATGAAAAAAAAAAGATATTTGGTGAGACCTCCCTTATAAACTGCTTTATTGCAGGGTTTTTATAAAAATGGTGGCCCTTTGCTCCTATCTATTCAATTTCAGTATATTTGAACCAATATCTATGAAATGAAGTTTTCAATCTTGCACATGGCAATTTTAAAATTATCTAAGAAAAGTATATCGATTATCTTGCTGTATGTATGATCGCCAGACTAAGATTTTTTTCTTTTGATAAAAGGTTGGCGACCCCTGAAACTGCCATCTTTTGATTTGGGAAGGAATTATTATCAAGACATCTGTTGAATTATTTAGTTAACAATATTCTCAGGTAGCGGCCATGTTACTATACCCACTCAAGTGCTCGCTCATATTTCAGCCATCTTGTTTGGGTACAACATCAGTATTGCCATATGATAAAAATGAAAAGTATTTACAGCATATAATTATAAGGGCTTTTTATATGTAGGATTACTGTTTTTCAATGTATTTTATTAATATTTTTTTTTTTTTAAATAAAATGAATCTGTGCTCACTCAAAGTGAACACAAATACACTCCTTGACTCTTTCACAGTAAGCTACCGAAAGCTTGTCTGAGCCGTGAAAGAGGAAGATGGTCGGCACCTGGGTTCGAACCACGACGTCCGCATTACGAAAGCCGACGTTGTAACCGCTGGGTCACCAACCTCTTCAAATATTGCTTCTTAATTGTTATGTTTAGTCTCTCGTAGATATATTTCGTCAAAATTAATGAATCTAGAATTCGCTCTTAATGCAAATATTTACAAAGAAAACTTCATCAACATAAAAATGTATTGATATTCCAGATATATTTGTAACTTAATGGGTCGTATTTAATTGTATTTTTTATTATTATGTACTTGTTTTTATTATATTTTAAGTCTACATGTCATGTTTATTTTATTTTATATATTTATTTTCCCAACTATTAAGGTTGCCATACGTTCAGAATTTTCCATACATGGCCGATGATATAGGTCTTTTTTCTCGAATGCCGGGGGAAAGTGTCCAGAAAAGTCCAGTATTTTCTCAGTAAATTAGATTTTTGGATGTGGAAACCCTAATTTCAGGATATTGATATTAATTTTATTTTCATGCATGAAAAATTATATCAGCCCAATTTATCTATTGGGTACTTCAATTTTAAATATGATTATTCTTATAATATTATACATTTTCCTTTAAAAATGTATTGTAACATAGCTTGTGAAAGGTGTATTTTTCTCCTAGTCATCCAGTTTGAAATAATTTTACATTTTAAGTTTTTTTCTCTTTTTGTTACAGAAACCAAGAACCTTACATGGAAGTCCCAGGGGTGGACACAGCTGAACCAGAGACAACAATAAACCCCAGTGAAGTTATTCGGTGATTGAGGAGGCTCTTTCGCATTCGGAGAAATCTAGTCAAAATAAACTGATATTCAATGTAGTCTCTTTCCTACAGTGATGACAAATAATTAACATAAATTAATAACATCATAGGATATTTTTTTTATTTATAACCAATTTTATATTTTATTAGAAATTTAATTAGATATTTTATTTGAAATTTAATAAATATAAACACTTTATATAAACTTTAGAAAAGATATATAATTTTCTATTTTAAAATTCTTATGTTAGATTTTTATTTAAAACCACTATTGGCTTACAACCGTCTTCTAAGGCTGGCTTAGTATGATCACATTTAGTTTTAACAAGGTAGCCAGGGAGGTAATCAAGGGGTAGACCCCCACCCCCAGCTAAACCTCCTCCAAAATTATTTTCTGGATGTGGACTTGACTTTTAACAATGTTTGCCAGCAGTTGATCATATTTCACATTCCTGATGTATCATGAGAATTATTTTGGTACTAATATCTGAAAATTCCATCCCCAAAATTAATTGGGTACAAAAATAATATGGAATCTCAAACCAATTGAATGTGACTTTTTGACGATAATAAAAAATTAATAATTTATTTTTCTAACTAATTTTTGAGACATGTTAAATACCGAAAAAAATAAAAATATTTGAAATCAATATGGAATAAAAAACTATAATTTTTTAATTTATGAGTAGTTCACAAAATAAAGTTAACTTACTTTATAAAAGTTGTTGTACAGTATTTTTAGTTTTATTTATCTAGAGTGAATTTTTAGTAGGATTGAATACAAAATTATTGGTAGCCCGGTGGTATCGATCAACGGCTTTCATACATACAGAGTACTGGAGGATTGTGGGTTCAAATCTCAGTGCTGACTATTTCCACTTTCACAACTTAAGCATTTGCTTAGTGTGAAAGATGTCAACAGTGTATTTGTGTGCTCAGATTCATTTATTTAAGCAAAGATGTGTTGTGAAAGTGGAATAAACCACGACCTTCGGAACGAAAGTCTGCGACTGAACTGTTATGTACCAGCTGATCATTTTAATTGACTCCGAAGATAAAAACTAAACATCCCTCATTTTAAGAAAATTCTATTCGATCTTACTAAAATTCACCGTATGTAAACTGTTATTTGAATACTGTAATTTATTCAATATACTAAATGTATATTTTTGTGATATAAAATTGTATATATTTTTATAACCAATGCTTTAATTGTTAATAAATGAAAAATAAATAAATAATACGTTGTATTTTCTGGTCCTTCTCTTTTAACTATTGCCATCATAATCTTGTTTAATAACGCTTATAAAATAATTTCTTTCAATCTTCATTCATCTCCATGAACCAAAGAATCTTCAGCGGAGAGAAGCTTGAAGTTTTTTTTGCAGATTTTAAGGTGGGTCATATCCGTTTATCACACACCCATGATTGAAATCTAACTGACAATTATTTTTTTGATGAAATTGTAGCCATAAGTCTTTAATTGCGTGATAAAATTTCATATTTGTATATTTTTTTAGTCATTCTGTCGATGCATTCCACATTCTTTGTGCATGTTCAGGTTTTACTACCATACATCATAATTGAATTGATAACAATTTTTTGTATTCATTAATTATCTACATGAAATTATCAGTCAAATCAATAGTTTTACCACAAAATATTAAACAACTTAACTGTTGTAATTATTGGTTTTATATCAATGATTTTTTGGTAACACACCATTTGACTTTTTTTTATGTTATCATCTAATTATTGTACAAACATCCCACAGATGTTTCAAAAATATATACAGGTACTAAGATTTAAATATTTTGATTGCAATTAACTTAACTTGGTAGGTAAATATCTTCTTCTTTAGCCTTCTTGCGTCCATTTCTGAACATAGGCCTCCCTAATTTTCTCCTTCCATTTCTCCCTCGTTTGTGCTTTTTTCATCCTGCCGAAACTAGTGCAGCCACAATGTCGTCACTTCATCTTATCTTTGGCTGGAAACACGTAGAATGCCGATTCCGACCCGCGCCGACCGGCTCAAAGATTGTTGTCTATGGTTTCAATGCATTTAAATGGGCATGCCGCAAACCGGGTTCCTGCTTTTGCTGTGCGTATCCCCATTAACATTCTTTGCGCCGGTCGGAATCGGCATTCTACGTGTTTCCACCCATTGGCTTGCCCCTGCTTCTCTTTCCCAACCAATGGATGCCACTGTAAAATTACTTTAGTCCATCTGTCATTCTTGCCACATGCTCAGCCCATCTTCGCAGACAATGAATCTGTCAGATCTTGGATAATATGACTATGGTGCGACAACCTCCATCAGCAATGTATTCTTCCTCGAATCCTTGCTTTCCAGGATGTCCTATCTACTGCTAGATGTATGGCTGTGAAGTGTTTTCATATGGATATTTTGTTGTATTTGGTCTGGACAGAGTATTATCATTACAGAGATACCTTACAGTCATTAATATGGCATAAATATGGAAATCTTGAAGAATGGAGGTGTTCATTCTCCTTGCTGTCCAGAGAATTTTAAGTAATCTTCTCCAGCACCTCATTTCTAAAGCGTCTGCTCTCTGCACCTAGCTCATAAGAGTCCATGATTCCACCTTATAAAAGAAAGTATTTTACATTAAAATTACTATCCTACTCGTAGTTATATGATTGACCTCTGTTTTCTAATTCTGATTCCTAAGGATAGGTCTGGTTTATGGGGTCATATTTTCCTGAATCAGGTAGTTCCTCTGGCTACAGCCAAGTGTTTACTTTATAGTGGGTTAACTAGAAGAGATCTTTTGAGATAAGTCTGCTGCCATTTGATTTGATTCATTGTTTCTCATAAAATTAACGAATTGAACGTGCATTCTTGGTGGAATTATTTAAATAAAATAATTTAAATGAAACAATTGATTTGTTATTCCACTATTTTATTTACCTGACTAGTTTCGCAGGAACAGGTCCTGCATGGTCACAGGTGACATAGAAACTAGTTTCTATGTTACTAGTTTCTATGTCACCTGTGACCATGCAGGACCTGTTCCTGCGAAACTAGTCAGGTAAATAAAATAGTGGAATAACAAATCAATTGTTTCATTTAAATTATTTCATTGTTTCTCGTCTCAATAGTTTCATTTGTTATGAAAGTTCTAAAACGGGAGAGTGAAGCTGAGATGACTGAATGGAGCAATGGAGGACAAGTCAAGCTCGTTTTGAATTTTCATGTGGATGTGGTTCTGAGGGTTTCAAACATCATTGATGAATATACAAATAGTAACTACTACTTTTTTTATATAAAAATGAATTTGATCTCACCCGAAGTGAACACAAAAAACACTTATGATGTCATTCACAGTAAGCAAAGGCTTGTGTCATGAGTGAAAATGGTTGGCGCCGGGATTTGAACCCATGACCTCCAAAACCGCTGGGCTACCAACCACCTCAACTACTTGTCAACATGTTATTTATCAGAATTAATGTTTTGTACTATTTTATAACATAATGAGTTGATATTTTTTTTAACTTGTGGTTTCATTCCCAATTTACTAGTTTTAATGTAAGATATAAATAGTCAAGTAATCTAACCCAAGCTCGTAGAGAACTATTTTTCTAGTTTGTCTAAGATGTCAGTCCAGAAAGTTATAGTGGTAATTTTTTTCACTGTTCCTACATATCTTTATTAATAACAGTTTTAATAATTAAAGTGTTTGTGTATTCACGTAGTGAAAGTTCATTTTAACAAATTAAAATGACATAGTTTCACTTTCACAAAAATTTATCTGAGCTCGAACGCTTTCGTCAAACTTGCGTTGACAGAGTCTCTTGATAATGTCAACGTGAGTTTGTCGAAAGCGCTCGAGCTCGGATAATTTTTTGTGAAAGTGCAAATACGTCGTTTTAATTTGATAACAGTTTCACGTACAAAATAGAAATTATTATTTTTGTTTCTTTGATTTTAGGTAACCGGCGCCAATAAAGGAATTGGTTTCGGTATTGTCAAAGGATTGTGTAAGCGTTTTGATGGAATTGTTTATTTGACAGCAAGAGATGCGTCTAAAGGAGAATTAGCAGTCAGCAAATTAGAGGAGGTAAGAAATGCTTAGAAATTTTAATGTAATAAAACAAATGAATAATTATTGGTCACCGTTAATATTATTTGTTGTGGATGTTTTTTTTTAGTTGGATCTTCATCCACGCTACCATCAACTTGACATCAGTGATAGAAACAGCATCAAACGTTTTGTGAAACATATCAAAGATACTCATGGAGGTATTGATATCTTAATCAACAATGCAGGGGTTCAATTTCCGGTATGTTTGTGTGTAGTTATTTATATTAAACACCCAACATACCAGTTTTGAGGGTGGAAATCATTTTATCCAACCCTCATAGTAATTTAAAAGACTCACCTTGGTTTTGCACTACTTTCATCTTTCATCCTAGTAGATTCAGCCCTTTTAGAAGTTTTTCATTTAATTATTAATGAAAGTTAACATTGTGTCTGGTTTTCAAAAATCCATGGTTTTAAAAAACTACAAATCAGAGAGTGACAAAGTTACTTAAAAGTAACAGTGGAAAAGCATCCATAAAGCATTGTTCACATTACTTTCTTAGTATTTTATCCAAGTAGCGAGTCATTTAGTTCATATGAAAAACCTTTCTAAACCATGAGTAGGCACTTGGTTATAGATCAATTTTTGGTAGGTAGCAAATAATTTAATAATAATAATACTCAACCTACTGCAAAATAGGGATCCTGAACTCTGACGTTTGCAGGATGTGTTTGGAGTCATTAGAGACCCCCATGCTCTAATGCAAGGCTAGTCACAATAGTTCCACTATGGGACACAGTGACAGCAACCCCCCAGGGGGCAGCGAGCCTATCAATAAAATACTGCGAAATAGGCTTAAAGAACACGATACCCTTAACTGAAGAGTCATAAAATCTTTTCTATGAATTAGGTCCATACAACAGCCGAATAGAATAAGATTCAATGATTTGAATTATTATTTTCAGAAACCATATTCGGAACCAGAAGTAGAAATAGCGAAAAAGAGCGTTTATGGAAATTTCGGAAGTGTCAGGGACTTTGTAAGCGAAGTGATATGTATAATGAGGGAGGAAGGCAGAATTATCAACACCTCCTCAGGGTATGGCCTGCTCATCAACATCCCCTCTGAAAACATCAAGAAGGCTATGTCCAACCCCAATCTGACACTGAGACAGCTTAATGGACTAGTGGACGACTATATCTGGTAGGATTACTAACGCTCATTCTACTTTTCCATCCAATGTAATACCTCCTTGAAGAGACATAGAGCTCTCTAATTCACTCGATCCTGCATAGCTGCAATGACCTCATCTCACACCATGTCATTTGCCAACGCATAAGGAGAAATAAAAGCCACGACAATGTAAGATGGTCATAAGGAGAACACTGTCCTTAATCACAAAGTCAGTGAAGAATGGTCAAATTCATTTATCAGAAAATTAAGAATTCTGCTACATATACTAAAATGTTTTATTTATCTTATTTTATTTACTTTCAGGTCTGTGCGTCATAACAGAGCCGTAGAAGATGGTTGGGGAGACGACCCATACAAAGTTTCCAAAGTATTTTTGACAGCTTTGACGTTTGTCCAGCAACGTTATGTTGATTCAATTCATAGAAATATCCACGTCAACTGTATCAATCCAGGGTATGGGATCTATGTTTAATCTTGATTATTATAAATAAAAATATTTTTTGTTTTTGTCCATTATTGGTTCCTATAAGGGGCAGGCAGAAAGAATGGACCTCCACTCTTTTCTATCCAAGCACACTTCTTTCACCAATGTTCTCATACAATCTCTCCTATTTTTGTGCTTCTGAACTGGCTTTCCTGGAGGACAGAATCAATGTGTTTAAATCAAATTCTCTTATTTGTTATTCTGTTTGCATCCATTCTTTCCACATGCCCAAACCATCTCAACTTTCATCTTTGTAACAACGCTACTTTCTATACCACATTCCTTTCTAATATTCTCATTCTTTTACATGTACCACAGAGTTTATCCACATATTCTTCGTAGAGCTCTCATCAAAATTGCATTTATACTACATTCTTTAGTTCATGTCCATGTTTCACATCCATACATCATTGATAGTTACAGGATTGCGTTATGCACTAGTTTTTTAGCTTGTAGTGAGAGCCAGCCACTTTCCTACATTAAATTTCTTCTTCACTCTTTCCATCATTTGCACAAGACATTCATTTTCTAAAAAAATTGTAATAGAATTTTTATAATCATAGTTATAATTTTTTGCTAACTATTCAGGCATGCATGTTACTTTTTAGATATGTCAACACAGACATGACTAAACACAGAGGCGTATTGACTATTGATCAAGGTGCTGAACCATCCATCTATGCGGCTCTTGATGCTCCTGATACTGTCAAAGGCTCTATGATTTGGACCAACAAGCAAGTCGTGGATTGGACGGGTCCATGGCCAGAAGATGAAGAGTAAAATTCAGCTTAAATGAAATAAAAAAGAAAATAAATTATTAAAAGATACTTATTCTCTTTTATTTATATTCATACCACGGATAATTTTGAGGTTATTTCAATATTGCACACCCATTGTGGAGCAGCTTGCTTGATTATCTATTATACACATCTTCCACTGATGGTTTTTTTCAATATTGCACACCCATTGTGGAGCAGCTTGCTTGATTATCTATTATACACATCTTCCACTGATGGTTTTTTTCAATATTGCACACCCATTTTGGAGCAGGTTGCTTGATTATCTATTATACACATCTTCCACTGATAATAATAATAATTTGCATGACTTATATAGCGCCGTTTTGTGAAAAACTTCTACCTCAAGGGCGCTTTTTTTACACCCAGGTATTGAAACAAAATCTCTTTACACAAGCTAAATATGCTTAGATATTGTATCTTGCAGCTCAAATTCTATCTTTGAGTCCTTTAACACAGATCCATAATAGGCGTTTCATCTCATACTTTTGGCCAAAGCTACGCAAACAAATCAGTGAATGAATTGGTAAACTGTTACTTCAAAATTAAACTAATAATTGCTGAAGTGCCACTGTAAGAAATCACTCTATCAAAATAACACTGGCATGATGCAATATCTGGACATTTCACACATCTGGAAGTATTTTTTCAATTGAAATTTCCACCCGACTTTGGATACCAGACTAATTGATTTGGAAAAATTTCCTTAGGCAATGACACTTTTGTATTGAAATTGTTTAAATTTAATGAATTGGTTAAATAAATTTAACTTAAATAGGTACTTTTATTTAACGTTGGCAATCGCCCTCATAATAGTGTGACTTTACTTACTTTTATACTATACTAGCTTTCCCGACAGACGTTGCCCTGTGGTCTTTACTATGAATATTGATTTCAAATTTGTAATTTATACAAAAATACGTTTAAATGTTGTTTGAAATTATTTCTGAAAGCTTGAAAGAAATTATATCAATTATCTGCGTACCAGTATTTTGAAACTCTATGGTTGTCAGGTAAATAAAAATTGTATTGTTATAGATTTTACATAGATGGCGTTGGCGTCTTAAGAAATCCGTTCCATAGTAACTTTAAAATTATATTTTATATTATTTCTTATGTATATTGAACTTTTTAGAAGTTATTCTGTTATCCGGAGCGGAGAATAAGAATCTAATAAATCAAACATCGGATGAATCCATTCAGCCGATCTCGAGTTATAAGTGTTCGCACTAACCCGACTTTCTTTCATATTATAGATAATAATTTTATATAAGAATATAAACACCCACATTCAGTTAAATATTTCTTTATAAAAAATATATACCTAGGTACCTACCTACCTAAAAATATAAATAATTCATATTTCAAATAATATCTATCAATACTCAATTTAATGTTATCACAATTAAAAACCTCAAGATGTTTAGATAAAATTTCAAAAAATAACTTATTACTCAATCATTCTAGAATTCTCTGTATTTGTGGTTTTTCTATCAATGTGTACTTTTTGAATGTGGCTTCACATGAAACTTTAATTCAAAGTATATTTTTGATTTACATTAGTTTGTTTTTGACTATTGTTGTTGTTAGTGTTTATTGTTTTTTTGTAAAATGTCCAGTGGATCTTATAAAATTGCTTTGGTACCTAAATTTCATTTTTTTATATATAATAGGTACTTATACCTATATATTTCTTTGAACTTATTTTATAATGAAAAAAATAATAGGTATTTAAAAAAAAAACAAATCTTATTTGAATTAAGTACATTTAAAATATTATTTTAATTGCCTTTGATCTGGGAGTGTAATTACTTTAATATTTACCTTTGATGAATTTGATTAACATTTTGTTTTTATTATTTTTTTAATGAGTTTGAACTACATACTAAAAAGTGAACACAAATAAACTTTCAATATCTTTCAGATTAAGCAAAGTTTATTTATGGTTGCCGCAGGGGCTCAAACCAATAACCTTCAGTCCACATTTGAAAATCAGCCACTGTAAAAAAATGTATCTCGACTGATTAATTTTCAAAATTTTAGCAAAATATAAAATTTTTGCTTTAAAAGACTGCTTCTGGTGGTGTCCTCTTTTAATATTTTATAATGAAAACTTAGGTAATAGACGGTGACAAAGGAATCGGCTATGAGATTGTCAAAAAATTGTGTGAAGAATATTCTGGTACTGTGTATTTTACAAGTGACAACTCGGCGAATGGGAAATCTGCTGAAGACGAATTAAAAAAGGTGGGTCAACTTGTTAATTTTCTCACTTATTTATTCAGTTTGATTTTGACTTGGATTAAAGCTGTAGAAATAAATAAATTAATTAACACTTGTTATCTGCTCTCCTTTTACTCTAATTAAAACAAGCTTTGACAGTTTGTGGGCGCAATTTACATAAAAAACGCCTCTTTTGAAAATACAACAATTTATACAGGATGGAAGGATCAGGATGGAGGAACCTGAATAAAAGTTATAAAATGGATATTTGTTTATTAATTTATTTATTTATTCTGTATCAACCCGTAGGTCCTTTGCAGGACACTTGGGATCATCATATTATACATCATACATGTTACATCATATACATACAATATAAATAACAAACAAGAAAAAACGAAAACATGAAAATTATATCAAAGCACCTAAAGATATATTTTTGTTTTTCAGTACTAGAAAGATGTAAAAGGTCTTTCTAGTACCATGTCAAGAGTAAGCACAGAGTATTAAGGGACTAGATACTTGGTGGAAGGTGATTATATAATCTAATAGGTACTAGTGCAAATTTAGCTTTTGGATACAAAGTTATTCCATTTAAAAAAGCATCAATTTTTTCATTCCAATGTGTCTATAGTACATTTCCATAGTATCGTTAGATCTGTGCTCATTTTGTAATAAACATATTTAGTTCCTACAGCACAGCTAGATTTTAAATAAATTTTTCATATCATTTTTACTTTCAGGATGGACTTACAGCAAAGAATTTCACTTTAGATATCACAAAATATAGCAGTATAACTTTGCTTTTAAAAACTATGAGATATACTGAGGGGGAAATCAACTTGCTGATAAATGCTTCAGAACTTAAACTACATGTAAGATACTTCATTACCAGATTGCATTTATCATTAAAGAATTATTATTGTACCTACTTAATTGAATTTTAAGATATGAGTAAACATGTTCCTCTCGTGGTTTGTAGCTGTGCTAAAACCCATTTATTAATATTGTTTCACAAATTTATCAATAGATGTCCATTACATGGTCCTTCACTCGTTTGTGTTTGATGTTTCAGAAACCTTACAAGGATCCTCTACCTAATGTAGCTTTTGAAATGTTAAATGCGAATTACGAAGGAGCCAAAAATTTGATTAAAGAATTCTTTTACATTATGAAACGTGGTGGATTGGTTCTGAATGTTTCCTCAGAAGCTGGATACATAGAGAATATACCAAACATTGATATCCGTAAAAAACTAGAAAGTCACTTACTTACCATATCTAAATTGGATAACTTAGTTGAAGAATATAAAACGTGAGTACAGTATTATTTAACTTGGTTAACCAGTAGTTAAACATTATTTAGCTTTTAATTTGATGAGAACAATTTTGAGGACTAGTGTCTTCAAAATCAATCCTCATTACATTAAATCAATGAATGTTCAATTCTTTGAAATGAAATGGGTTTTTTTACGTTAACAACATTCACCATTTACGTGGCCAAATTCCTTGAATCACCGATATTTCAAATCATGAAAAAATCTCATACCCCTTGCAGTACCTACTTGAACCTACATCCCTAGCTGTCTTAAGCAAAGACTCTCACCACTATACCAGCTGGCTCGACGCTAATACTTGTACCTACATAAGCTATATGTGTATTTAATGTTTATGTAATTAGCTGTTGGAAAATGACGAGAACTATTAGATATCAAACTTTATTAGCAACTGCTAACGGTAGATGGCGCTAGAATACTAAGTTTGTCCATTTAAATCTGTCTGACAATAATAATACGTTTGATTTAATCTCTGAATTAAATATTTTTTCCCTAGATCAATAAGCCATGGTTCCCATATCGAAGACGGCTGGGGTGATGATCCTTATGTCGTAAGCAAAGTGTTCCTGACTGCCCTTACATGCGTCCATCAAAGATACGCTGAAGAACTTAACAGAAGTGTGATTGTTAAATGCATCAATTCTGGGTAAATGAATTTATGTTTTCAGATTCATTATGAATTTATTTTTATCAGAATGTCATTGTCAACCTGAATATTTTCAGATACTCATTGTTCGAAACTAAAGATGTCAAAACACTCAAAGAAATGGCTGAAGTGGTTGTCTCTGCAGCTTTAGATACAGCTGATAAGCTAAAAGGATCTTTCATTTGCTGATTTGCAGCAATAATCATCGTCATAAGTCGGCAAGAGATAAAGATTTACTCTTTTTTATCAATTTTTTTATAAATTATTTTACGACCGTTATGATTAAGAGTGTTTACTCGTGTTTTGAGGATAAACACATAATTAAAATAATAAAAACTTTTCTTGGAATCATAAACCCTATAGGAATGACGTAATAACTTTAAATGAAAACTATTTTGGAACATAAAGTTACTCAGTTACCGGGTCCTAGGTCTCTCAAGTACTGTAGCGGCTATGTTTTGCATGCCGACATCATCCACCAATAGCGTTTCTCCATGATGTCGACACCCGGTAGTAGCCTGCCACATCGTACAATGCCGAACAACAAGTCTTCATATAGAGTCGACATAGAACAAGCATCATCTGTCTCGCGGTGCGCCACTCGGCGTCCGCGCAGTACATATTATCTCCTCTATCCTTTGTAATATGTTACTTCTACAATAAACAGATCATCCATTCAAAACATATTGTGCATTCTCACTTCACTAACCACAACACCCAAAGTATGCCTAACCGACATATCATGCATGTTCAGTGGATGAGTTTGTTTCTCTGAGTAACTCCACAGATCAGGCTAGTTAGGACCAATTATTGTCATTCAATAAACTAACACCAATGTATAGAAAAGTGTATATATATTTTTTTCTGAATATGTGTTATATGATTTTTACAGTAATGTTTTTATTCCAACTAATTAGTTTAATTAAACAGCTATAATTTTTATATATTTCGATTAAGTAACCCCCCCCCCTTGATGGGATCCAGGCCTAAAATGAATTATCCTTTTGCGAAAATAGGCATGTAGGGGGTACAATATAACCAATTATTTATTACACAAAGTGATTATTTGATTCACTAATATCCTTGTAATATGGAAGATTAGAGAAACAATCGTGTTGTTTTTGTTTGAACTAGAATCAACTGGTTCATTGAGATAGTGAAAACATCGACTTGCCATACATTTCACACAATTATTATTCATTTTATCTAATAGTGTTAGGGATTAAAAGTTATTATTGTGCTAAGTCAACTGGTAAAGTATGTACCTAATTCTCTAAGTATGTACCTAATTCTCCAGTCCCTAATTGGAACATTATAGTAGGGACTATAATATTGACTACTTATTATCCATTCAACAACTTTTTTTATATATCTATTTTATGAGGCCTTCCACCCGAAATCGAGTGATTTTGGCCAAAGTAAACAACTTAAATATTAATAGGGAGATGAAGTTAGCCTCTCGTCATGTCGTGTGAAAAATTAAAACGAATTAGTGTAATACGAATAATTTTTAAATGTTTAGTCATCACATCTAAACAAAGAGAAAAGGGATTTTTTTTTTACTTTTTTGGCATATCATCCACAAGGGGGATGTTTTGGCCAAGAAAAGGGATATGGCAGATGAATAATATTCAATGTTAGCATCGCTTAAAATAACATTGAATTTTATACAAAATATGATTTAACTTCTCTGATAAAAAAGACTTTCAGATGTTTAAAAAATAGAGGAAAGAGCATTGGTATCAAGGAAAAATGGAGGGAAGAATGGGATGGGGCGGAAGAGGAAGATTATGAGGAGTTCGAAGTGATGGTCGCCAACATCCGAGGAGAGGCACACGAAGAAGAAGACATAAATAGTACCTACTTATACCAATATAAATAGTACCTACTTATACCAATATAAGTAGGTACTATTACTGCTTTGTAGCCCCAAGGCTACGAATACTATAAATTTACTATGTAGGATTGGAGTACCACAGGGACGCGTAGAGCAGGACCGTCGCGTGGTTTTTAGGCGCCCAAGGCGAGGCTTAATCAGCGCCCCCCCCCCCCCCCCTACATATAAAATGTAATTTTGTTCATTCCAGTTTTGGTTTGGGGGGATGATACCCTAGGTCTTTACAGCCACTCCATTATCCACCACATTTGGAAAGAGTTAATTATTATAAGATTTGAACTAATGTAAATGTTTTACAAACATTTTCATACCGTAATATTACAATTACGATTGAGTGGAGTAGTAAGGGGGGGGGGGGCGCAAGACGCGAGGAGTTTGAGAGCAGTGTTGCCAACCCCATCACAGAGTAAAACTCTAGATATTATGCTTGAAAAAACTGTAGAAATCTGTAAATTTTAGTTCACCTGTCGCTCCGCCTGTTCTCTCTATTTTTATTCTGTGCTCGCTTGTATACATTATTGACACTACTAGCATAGAATAAATAATACATTATTTATAAAATAACTAGTTTTTTAAAGGCGCCCACTAACTCAATACCGCTTTTAAATCAAATGAATTAAGTCTGTTAAAATATGATTTGGAAAAAACATCTATATTGCAAACTTAAAAAAAACTACAACTTTTTATTACAAACTTGTCATTCGAATGGCTTTTCTCCACGATGACTTAGAATATGGGTGTTTATTAAACTTTTTATTGAAAATATTGCATTCGTATGCCTTTTCTCTGCTATGAAGTCGCTCGTTCCGTTTATTGGCGACGTCTCTTAGACAAAATTTCCTGTTACTCGCTCGGTTGCAATAAAAATCAAGAATGAAATGAAAATAAAATTTAGTTTGACATTTTTACGATTTAAAAGATTGATTAAACTTTTTAAAAACAAAATAAAATTTGTTTTACCCACGGCGGCGCCCCCCGTATCGCGGCGCCCAAGGCGACCGCCTCGGTCGCCCCACCCACGCGACGGCCTTGGCGTAGAGGGTCCTGAAACTTGTGTATTTAAGACGTTACAGTTCATAATTATATTATTGGTCGGTGGTTGAACAGTGAGACGTAGGTACAATAAATTATTGATTTGTTTACAATTGCCAAACCGATTTTGCCTCGATCACCAATCAATTTGCGTTCATTGTCAAACGTCACAGAGTTCTAGAGAATGTTCAATTGATTAGTGAAACGCGCCGTACACCACTGAATCGGGAATCAATCGACAATAAAATTAATTGAAATGAGTGTCCTCTTCATTGTGGATCGCATTGAAGCGATCAGCAAAATGCCTTCTTCGTCGTCGATTTTATACGACACCGTCCGAAATTTTTGTCACCCCAACACTAGTACGGTAATGCCCAGTAATAAGGACTTATTTAAAACAAAAAAAATCTTCGAATTGTATTATTATTGACGTTTTGCTTCGATTGCCTATATCTAATTTTCTCTAGGAAGACTAATAAATCTGTAGCTAACTTTACTTCAGAATGCCAATCAACAATATATACCTAATATTATTTTAAAGCAACGAAATCTTTAAATATAATAAATCTTTTAATATTGTAATAATAAAAGACTGTTAATAAAATTAATTTACAGCCGACTATAATTAATTGAAGAAATTCTTCTTCTACTTCAATTAGGACTGCGACTTTCTGTCTTCTCTCGGATCTTAATTTTCCTGGTGGGAAGCGGATGTCCAGCTATACCTCCACCTATTTAGTGGTCTGCCTGGTGGTATAGAGTCAGCTGCTATTTTTATAATCCTTTCAGGATCTGCTCTCTTTCTCTACGTGACCTCTTCAGAAATGCCTACTAGATCTACCCAATCGCACAACATCCTGGACATTGCAGGTTCTCCTAATACCGGAGTTCCTTATTCTGTCCCGGAGTGTTGTTCCTGAAATGGGTCGGAGAGTCTTCATATCTTTAGCCTGGCGGTTTAGTCGCCTACTTTTGTACGGAAGGTCGTAGGATCGATCCCCGGTGCCGAGTGTTTCATGTTTCACGACTCGAGCTTTGCTTTCAGTGAACAAACGACATCAAAGGCGTATTTGTGTAAACAAATACCTATATAAATTATTCATTAAATTATACAAAAAATAATTTGAGGTCACTCAAAGTGAATACAAATACACTTCTGATATATTTTTTGTTATGCTAGAAAATATGTACAGTTCCATTTGATTGATCCCGATATTTTATTATTGTCGATAGATAGTATCTAAATAGGTACTTTTGGACAATTCGCATAGTCCGAAAAATCCAAACGGCAATAAATCGCTTCAAGGACAAGATCGTATGATTTCTGGAGGTGTGTCACAGCGTCACCAATAGATTTATTTCAATTTCATAATTAATTGAGTGACATATTATTATTGTACTAAGCTGAATTATTAGAAAAATTAACAGATATTTGCCATACTTGGTAGTTATATTTATTTACATACATACATAACCTTATTATTGAGTTGAACCTGTGTAGCCTCTTTGATTTGCCCATATATACGCATTGTACTCGTACATCTGGCATTTTCCATAGTCGTTTACTATCGTGAAAGAAACTATTAGGTACTTATAACTATCTACCACTACTCTTATCTTGGGGTGGGTTGGTACAATAATTTAAAAAAAGAAATTAAATTTAAGTATTCGGACGAATTGGGTAAATTCAAACTAAATATAAAGAAAACTATTCGGTATGAGTTGTTCATTGATTGTAGCCTAGTTGTACTAGCGTGGACTTCAGATCCGAGGTCCCGGGTTCGATTCCCGGTCGGTTCAGAGTTTTTCTAAGTGTTTTTTTTCACTTTTCAATTTCTTTGAAATTTCTACCCGGGGTTGGGCTGTCTCAGATTGGACGGGACCGGTTGACTGGAAAAAATTGCCTCAGGCAATAAGTTCCGTCGGCTATACTGACTCCTTTGTATAGAAAAGTGTTATTATTGTTGATTCTATTGTTTTTATATTTTAATCCGCTATTCTTGGGTGTATTGATTTTTACTGTAGGTATATATTACAATGACTTCGTTTTTCTTTGTTATTGTGGTTTACTTTTATTTTTTTTATTTTTATTATTCTGGCTTGAATATATGTATCTTAACTTTGACTGTTTTTTTACTTTTTGCCGTCTCTGATGATTTTGTAATTATTATTATCATTGCAATTGTTCTTTTTGTTTGCATGTGTCTTTTGTAATGCTTGTTTATTGTATGTTGCTATGTTTGTATTTTCTCTTGTTTAAAGTAACTTATTAAATAAATAAATACAACCCTATAATCCCCCAAAGCACGAGCACTGCTCAATTTTTGGGGTAAAATATATATAAAAAAATGTATAAATTGTATTTTGAATGTTTTTTATTCTCTCAATAAAAATATTTGAATTCATGTGTATGCTTCTTCTTGGGGTGCTCTCTGCTTTGAATAACACCACCTATGGATATTTTTTTTCAAATGAATCTGGGCGACCCAAAGTGAACACAATAAATACAATTTCGACATCTTTCACATAAAGCAAAGCTTATCTTGTCAAAGTGGAAATGGTCGGCACCGAGATTCGAACCCAGGACTCTCAGTAGGTACGCTGTTCGTACGAAAGCCGTTGACCTATAGCACTGGACTACCAACCACTTCATGAAGATCCCACGTGTACGCGGATAAACAAGCATACTTTTCCGCCATTTTTGTTAAAGAGGTGGAAAATGTAAAAATAATTTAAATAAAGAAACTGTTTTGTTAATTAAATGGTGTATGTATTAGGTTAAATATTTTTTTTCTAATATAGTTTTCTGAAAAAAGTTACACCATAAAAAAACAACAGCATAATATGAATTATTACGAATTCAATCTTCAAATAAGATCTTTACTATCTATAGGTATACCTATAGCTCGGCCGTTTTCAAAATTGTAAAGGTTGAGATATATCGAATTCCAAGGATCGATTCCGACTTTTTCGTGTTATGGGTCAGTAAAGAATATAGCAGTGATTATATTAGAATTACATATTACCTACCTATCAATTGCAGCAAATGAACCGACCTCAGTAGTATAATAGGTACCTATAGGCGCTAAAGAGTGAGAAACGAAGGAAAAAAGAGAAAAAACAATAGGTACAACAATCATTGCAAGCTGTGGGGCTAGTACGAGTTTCATCTAAAGCTTATTGCACGCTAATAAGCGCTTATTTGCGTGCAAATTGTGTTCGAAAAGCAAACGATCGAATCGTTCGATCATTTTTGTACGGAAGTTTTCGATGATCGAATATCGAAACCATCATCGAAAACTTGTACTAGTGGTACAGAATCATAGAAATTAGAATAAATTACGTAAGTCAGTTTTCATTGTTCGAAATATGAATTGAATAATATGATCACGAACAAATAAGCAAACATAACAAGCAAAACAAGAGAAAAGATTAACAACATCCATATGTTCAAGAGGTCCTTGGCTCGATTCCCAGTCGAGTCACAATTTTACCAAGTAGGTATTTTTCACTCGGAATTACTACCCGGGATTGGCCTGTCTCAGATTGGACGAGTCCGGTTGGCCATAAAATTTGTCTTTGAAAAAATGTAAATGAATGAATCCATTTATGATATAACGGCAATTATTCTTCTGGCGCAGGACCATCCTCTACGAAAACTAAGAAGTCGCAGTTCTTCCATGAAGCACCCTATTTCTGTCTTCTTGGTGATCCTCTCGCCTGTTCTCTGGTCCTTCTTCTTACAACCAAGATATTTGTATAGGTAGGTACATGGTAGAAAGTTTTTTTTATTATTATTAGAATAAGAGAAAATATTACAAAGTTTAAAGTACAAAAGTAAAGTCGCGCCAAATCCATACAAATGGATTTGCCGGCGCGTTCTTCTACAAAAATAAAGACTATAATAAAAAATAATAACTTAAAACCTAACCAATGGCAGCAAAATCATTGAAATTGCACGGAATATGACACAGTATAAGGTTTTTGATTCACCTTTATGCCCTAAAGTGGGGCTGAAAATGCAGTAGGTATATGTAGATGTATTGAATATATACATACATAAGCGCCCTTGAGGTGGTCTTTTGATCACAAAACGGCGCTCTAAAAATTATCTTATTATTATTATTATAATAATAACAGTTTCACCTCTAAGATAATACCCATATCAATTAAATCAAAAGTCCCTTTACACTCCATTTGGGTACACAGGGAGACAACAAGAGCCCTCTATTGCGGTCAATCTTGCGCAATGTTTATATCCTATACAATACCCATATATCTACCAACAATTTAAAGCAGGAAGACATACAAAAAAGCAAAGTTATTTCATATATTTTTATTAAATAATAAAAATTATTTATTAATATATTTATTATTAAAATACATAATATCTACCTTATAGTTATTTACCTTTATTTATTTATTTATGGAAGGAGCCTCCACGTAGATTGAACTATTGCAATAGAGCGATCGGGCGTCCCTGGAAACGACACCATGTCGGCCAATCCTTCCACCACCGGAGAGACCAAGAAAAAGTTTGATTCTTGCTCTGACGATCCGGACTTGGAAAGTAAGTAAGTAAGTAAGTTATTTATCTAATAAGAAAATAATATTATGTATTTCTGACGCCTCCTTTTCTTTCTTCCAGAAATTTCAATATTCTTCGTAGTTCTCCTGTTTAAATTATAATATTGTAATGAATTAATACCACAGGATGTTTATTAGAGATGAAACGGATAGCAATTTAGACGGATACCGGATATTCAGCCAACGCAGCCGCTGAATGCCGGATATCCGACCGCCGAATATCTGACCTAACGTCGGTATGGCTGGAACCGGTCCAATTCGTGTATTTACACTGAGAAACAAAGTTAACTTTCAGAACCTTTCAGACTTTTTCCTTAAGCTGACCTTAATTTATGAAAACAATCGAAACCACTGAAATCCCTTTAAGTCAGGTAAGTTAGTATATTCGTTCACCAAAATTTGGCATTAGTGAGAACTTATTTTATAAGCTGTATGTTTTGATTTACAATGTATTTTCTTTTCTTTTCTTAAATTATAATATTATGTACTAACCAAATAAAGCTATTTTAATTACCTAAAAATATTGTTTTACTATCCGGTATTTAGCCGGATAGGCGCTCGTATCCGGTGTTCTGCCGGATAGTATTTATGCCGCCGGATATCGAATAGTAACCGGATTTGTTGGGCCGAAGGGTGTTGTGACTGTAGGGTTATGCTTTGCTTGTGGACTGTACGTAGTTGAGTTGGTGGTTGCGCTGTGGTTCGTGTTTGTATGTTCCTTTAGATATTCTTTTTTTATGAACTGTTAAGATGTTTGTCCTAGTAGTACAGGCATGGCCTATTTGGGCAGCATTTCCATTTGTTGTCTGTTATCACTGTTAATAAATAAATATAATATCCGTTTCAATTCTGATGTTTATATTGTGTAGAAGGCGTTACATATTGAGTAGAAGGCGTTACATATTGTGTAGAAGGCGTTACATATTGAGTAGAAGGCGTTACATATTGAGTAGAAGGCGTTACATATTGTGTAGAAGGCGTTACATATTGAGTAGAAGGCGTTACATATTGAGTAGAAGGCGTTACATAATACCACTAGACTGGCTAATGAACGACTCGGTAATTAAATTTTAATAAAAATAACACAATAAAGTACCTACTTACGTGTTGTTAATATCATCGCAAACATCGCATCAGATAGCAGAGGAGGTAAGCAAAGAGATTAAAACGTAGAGGAACAAAGATTGGTTTGAGTCAACAATTTAAAATAGTGTACAATGAAGAGTTCAAATCCAACCAAGGTGAATTTTGTGAACACGCGCGTAATATCAAGAATTCCAGACACAATAAGGGCTGTAAGGCTTAAGACGGTATTTCTCAAACGAGTAGAACTCAAAAACTATCTCCAAAATGATGGTTGATGTTGATATTATCACACCATCAGGCTAATTTAAGTTATTAATTTAACAAGAAGACAAAAGGAAGTTAAACATATTATAACCTCTTCTTTGTGAAATGGACCAGAGAGAAAAAAATAATATATTGCTCTTATCACAAACTCCAAATGAAAAAAAATCTTAAACGAACGAAAGAAGTGTCAGTATTGATTTTTGAATTAAAGTATTTCTTTCCAATATTCCTATTACATTTTATATAGGTATACTACATTCTTCTTTTTTCGTCCACGTCAACGTTTCATATCCATACAGTATCGCATTATGCACTAAAAAATCAGATCTTACAGAATTGTGCGTAAAAAATCAAATTAAATTACGTAGGTACCTACATAATATGATTTTTTAATTGATTTCAATAGCATTTTTGTTTAATGTAATAATAATATAATGAAATTACTGGCACTGAAGTCTTATCGTGGTAGCAAAATTCTGCGCCTATACTCAGTTGGATAAGTTTTGGGAATAACTACCTACTCTGCACCCATTGTGGCTGTTGACAAACGATTTTAGCGCCGTAGAGCTGTACGAATTCGGACGGCTCTACGGCGCACAGACAGGTATTTAAAGAATCTACGCGGCCAAAATTATATTTATGACATATTAGGTTTTTGATGATGAAAATAAAATAAATAAGACATTTCAGTACATGCACTTTTATCTATATCTATAAAACTGAATGTTTGTGTGTGTATGTCTTATAGATTCAAAAACCAGTGAATGCATTTCAATGAAACTTTGGTGATCTATTCCACTAATGTCCGGGAAGGTTTAAGCGGAGTAGGAGTTCAATACCACTCCTTGGAGGGTAGTTAGAGGGTAAAATGTTAAAATGTAAAAAAAGGTTGACAGGAGTAAGTAATTGTTATTTTTGGTAACTAGCGAATATATAATGTTGACTTGAGAGTGGGTGAAATGGGTGTAGGAACTGGAGCCTAGGCTATAGGGGGAATTGAGAACGCATCTATCTATCCCGCTATCCAGGTGGGTCGAAGTTCCACGGGAGCCCGCTAGTTATTTCATAAAAAATATTCATTTTAATTATTCATTCTCAATGTCTGAGAGATTTGGCTGCGCTGATTGAAGCATGTCTATTGTTTCAGGCAAAAAGGAATTATTTTTTCTTTTTTGTATAATCCTTGAGCCACTAAGCAAGGGATCTGAACTTAAGAGAAGTCTATTTAGTATGTCTCTATTACAGGATTCTCTAGAAACTTTTCTCGAAAAATCCTGTCTGTATACCCTAAAATGATTATTGCGTGCCTCTGCTGCTTCTTCAGACAGTTGTCCAATGGGACGGCTGTCGCGACCTGGACGATTTGGTGATGTGATTGGTATTTCAAATATACCTTCAAGCCAAAGACGATTGTTTTAAAAAAAAAAACTTCGTCTTTTTTGTGCGCTTTAGCCCATCTTTGCTTCATTGTACACTTAACATGTGCAAAATTTGTCATCAGTTTATTTAATTTGTCCTCTGCAAGCTCTTCACGCGAAAATATATAGTTTTTCAAAAAACAAGTTAGTTATTCATCCAAACTACGCAAATTTTCTTTATTTATAATGTCCAGTAAGGATTGACGAGTCCTCACTCCTGAGGTCCCTTCTGACCCTTAAACAAATAAATATTGTTTTAATTTCAAATAATACTTCTTTTACAAATTTCGATTTTTTTTTTACCCTATAACATTTAAAGTACCTACCCCTATTTGGGCATCTGCGGTATTCCGCGGTAAATTTTTTCTTCATTCGTTTACATGAGTGTTAAAGTTTAAATGAAAATAATCAAACTTATGGGATCTACTGTAATACCCAAACAAATCTCCCATTTAAGAAACATTTCAAAAAAAAAATGCCTTATTTTAATCGCTATGTCTCTAACGTTGTATGAACACGAAATTAACAATTATTTAAGGTAATATAATTTATTTTTATTGTTACATACTTTTAGTCTCCGAATCCATCTCCATTTTTCACCAGTTAACCGCAGAATATTAATTTTTCTCTCACGAAACAAAATCTATTTGAAAGTAGCAGAGAATAAACACGTACGCAAATTTCAATGATCAAGTTCCGACTAATATTTATTAGGGTAGGTGCAACATTGGATGATCCGCAGGCCAGCATATTGTTCGTTGGGGTTTCCACTACCTCAGGAAGTCGATGAAAAAGTATTTTTTTCAGATTTCATTTTCTGAATATTGGCCGGGTAGAATCTTTAAATACCTGTCTGTGCGGCGTATTCATTATCTATGTATTTTAAACTATCATTTCCTTCTTCTCTAGAGTATAATGATCCTACTTAAAATCCTTATGATTCTTCTTCAGTCATGTCAAAATAAAATAATATGTACCTACGTGTTTTTTAATCACTCCTTAATTTAAAAACAGACAAATTTCCCCAATCCAGAGCTGATTCTGAATATTTTGTTTCAGAAATTGCAAGGTTTCAGCTTCAGCGCATCATTGCGTTGGAGTATGCAGATATTGCGTTACTATTGGTTTCCACTGTACTCCTATGTAACGTTATTAATTATTGTTCTGTTCACATCTGGTTCACATGTCCAAGTATAAAGTATTTATGTACTTGATATTATCATTTCTCTGCTGAATTTTATAACGTCATGTTTGTTATCTTGATTGTATTTATTTTATTATTATTGTTTTGACGGGATCTTTAGACAGATCAAATTTATGTTAGTATTTTTTTATTATTCATCTACTTACTTGGTTTGTTTAAACTACTTAACTTTTATTAAATTCATTTTATTCTTGTTTTGTACAATTTCTTTTCGAAAACGAAAAATGACGAAACTTTTTGTTCAAAAAACACTGTTTGTTTGCAAGGTATCACAATAATAGTTAAAAGGAGGATTTGTTGATATAAGGATACCGAATACAGTTGACCGGAAAAGCGCTGTTCTTTCTCCCATCAGGGTCCCGAAAACGAGGAAGACCCTCTCACACCGTGTTCCGTTCCTTCAACGCAGAGCTGAAGGACCTGGAGATGGTGTGGGATGAGGTCATCGCAACGGTACAGCATCGACTGAAGTAAGAAAGCTCTTGTTGCCTCCCCATGTCATAAATTGGGGTGTGAAGGGAGTTTGGATTGTTTTGTCATAGGATCTACGCTTGGTAGTCTTGAATCTAGAGGCTATCAGATTCCACATCTGATTAAGTATACTATATTTTACAAGCTACTATGTAATCATTTTGAGTATGGAAATTTCGATTATGCGAATATATTTTGGAAATGGTCCTAAAAATTACGATAGGTACCTACACATATATTTTGTCCTACTGAAGACTTATAGGTAATATCTTGGAGAAGTCAAATAACAAAATGTAAACGATGAGAAAGTATATAGGAGAAACAAAGGAAAATGTGTTTGGAATTTGGATAGAATAGACCGGAAAGAGTGGAGACTCCATCGTTCTATTTGCTAACCCAGTTAGTGACACGCAGTGGCGTACCGTGGTTTTACGCCGCCCGGGGCGAAAACTGAATTTGGCGATTCATTAGGTAGGTATATAAATTGTAAAAAAATGATCTAAAAGTAAAAAAATACGCAAAGGTATGAAAAAGAAAAAAATATAGGTATATATTTTTTTAAGAAAATAAATTCTGGCTCACCCAAAGTCAACACAAATATACTAAAGCAAAGCTTGTGTTGTGAAATTGGAAACGAATGTTCGGCAGCAAATAGTGGTTGTTTGAGTTAGCCCAGTGTTACCGGTCGACTGCTTTCGTACACACGGCGTTCTGAAGGTCGTGGGTTAGAATCCCGGTGCCGATCATTTCCAATTTCACAACACAAAACCAAAAATTCTGATTTTATCAATATGTTGGTGTTTAGTATAGCGCAAGCAAACTTTGCTCCCCTCCCCCTCCATCCCCTCCCTCCGGTACGCCACTGGTGACACGGCGTGGTGGGTTAAAAAGGAGCAAGCTGCGTTTTTTTTGCAACTATCACAAAATAACCGATGGTGTGTAGGTATCCATACCTTACACCTTTCCTTTCCGTCTGACATGTATACCTACCATCCATCCATTCATAATAAACCATCTCATAAACAAGGGAGTCGCCAGCCCGAGGCCTGGGGGGGGGGGGCAATTGAACCCAGTCATAGGCTATTTTCCGTATATCCTATATTATAGAGGATGAGAAATATATGAATTTTAAGTATAGTCAAGGGTATGAATATTTTTTTAGGATTTAACGGCAAATCACGGTCTTAGAACTTTGGTTGCTCTGCAGTTGCCTACATTTTTTAATCTCTAGGGGGGGGGCAGCTGCCCCCTTTGCCCCCCCTTGGTGACGCCCTTGCTCATAAATACATTGTCATGTCATATTATCAGTATTTGGTCTAGCCACGAGGACGACTTCGTTTCGTTTATCTCCCTATTACACCGATAAGAATTAATAATTACTTGGTTTTTTTTTTATGTCGTGAGTAAAAATTTGACCATAGAGTGAACTTGATAATAGAGGAGAGATAAGGGTAAAGAAATTCCACAGATCCATTGTTCTCATCTATCCTTGTTATCAGTCTTCGGGCAGCTGCACGTGGCACATTGTTATGTTATTTCTTCATGGCCTACCGGTTCTCAGGTAGTCTTATTAAAATTCTTTTGTCATATTGGGTAAATGTTGGACAGCTCTTCACAGGTGCAACCCATACTATAAAACCCAAAAAAACTTTATTGTCTACAACCGTAGAGGTCTGTCTATTCTTCGACTCATAGACTCAGGCTGTCAGGATCTTTGGGGATAGCAGCTTCATGCACTGTTGACTTCCAACTCTCTAAAAATGACGCTTCTTCTGAAATCGTTTTGTTCTTAGGCGAAATTTTTCTATGGGAAGCCAATCTTATATGGAATACGGAGTTATTTTTAAAAAATATCGTAGATATTTTTTTCCTTTATTGGACTTCACCTGGTATGGTGTTCCCAGTCAGTTTATAGGTAATAAATACTTGGTCTTGTCCATTTATCCTCTAATCGAGCGACATGGCCGGCCCATCGCCATTTTAACGCTGCCACTCGTTCGACAATGTCCGAAACTCCTGTTCTAGCTCTCATTATGGTGTCCCTAAGACTTATACCCACCCACCATCGCTGGTTCCATTGCTCTTTGAGCCACCCTTAATTTCTCAGCACTTCTTTTGGTTAATGTGATGGTTTCAAACCCATAAGTAAGTACTGGTAAGACGCGCGCATTACCTATAGACCTTTCGTTTGAGGTTTCTGCAGATTTAAGGATCCTTCAATATGTGACCCATATTTTGGAAAACAGCCCATCCCAAGGCAGTTCTTCGGTCTATTTCTGCGGTTTGATTAGCTCTACACCACTTTGTGTCCCAGATAAAAAAAAAAAACAATTTTTATAAAATTAAACAGCAAAAACTACGACTTGGGTGGATTTTACACATCATTATTTATTTATATGTCCTAATTTCTTCTAGTATCCTCGCAGAGAAGGGTGAGATAGAAATTATTTGGGAGTTCTGTGATACTCTTTCTTTCAGCTTTCTAATATTTTGAAGTGGTTGGTGACCCAGCGGTTACAACGCCGGCTTTCGTACTGCGGACGTCGTGGTTCGATCCCAGGTGCCGACCATCTTCCTCTTTCACGACACAAGCTTTCAGTAGCTTACTGTGAAAGAGTAAGGAGTGTATTTGTGTTCACTTTGAGTGAGCACAGATTCATTTTTGTTAAAAAAAAAAAAAAAAATGCTTCGCTCAAATACTATTGAAATCTTGTGATCGCCGAAATTCTAACTAGGTACGTACCTAAGTGAAGGATATTTTGCAAATTCCAAAAAAAACTTCTTAAGAATATTGCTCTAGTTCTGTGGATCAGAAAAAGGCTATATTACACCGGGTAGGTATACTAAATAGATATTATATCGAAGTCTATGACTTTACAAGATGATTTACTAAAGAGAGGAGGTTTTATATAGGAACTAACCCATACATAAACCTTTGGCAATTACCACTTGGAGGGCTTCTCTACAATTTCATCACAAAGTAAGAGCTCAACGAATAATAACATATTATTATGAAGCTGAAAACACGTGCAAATATCTCAGAACTTGCCAGAATTCGTTTCTACAATAATTAATGAGAAGAGTACTAGATATCATACAAACTAAAATTCGAAATATCTTCTGAATTGAAACTATACCTTACCCAGAGCTGAAAGTCCAAATTCTTCATATGGTCACTCGATATTTTGACCACCAGATGAAATCCCAGGGTGCCAGGGTCCCAGACAACAGGTTACATAGTCGAGGGTCCAATTTTTGGTTTCCTAATTGAAATTCATGGAATCACCGCCTTATCTGTTAAATCCAGGTTTTTGCCTTATACTTTTCAAAAAAATGGATCCCCGTGCTCATAATGCTCAAGTCCTTTATTACTTGTTTATCAGATAGTGGTTTATTGTATAATCCTACATGATTATAACGCAATTAAGTAGTTGTGTGGATCCATATTTACTTATGTGAAAGTTAGAAGCGGTACAAAGAACAACAAACTCATCTTATGAACAGAAGAATTTTTGTAAACTTGAAATACTTATACCTACGTGGGCTTTTTTATACAGGCTGGGAACGAAGCGATTTTTGCTAGGGTAACTTTAATGCGGTCAAAACAGACACAACATAAAAATTCTATCAGGGAGCATGGAGATAGAATTTTGCTTTCTTTATATCGACACCGATCAAACCACAACGAGAAAGAAGTGGAACTCTGACGCACGTCCTCTAACGTCGCCGATCAATAATTAGTTCTTGATCGTTGTTGTTTTGCTTGGTCTCAAAGTCAGCGATCAGCAGGGAATGCTCTGGCTCTACATATGTTCGTTTGGTGTAAACACATACTTATATTTCTCAAAGTAAGTACCAACCTACTATAATATTTAACATTGTTATGTGTAGCTTTGTTTTGAATGTTTTATTTTATGATCTTCACACAAATCATAAATCTATTGATAATTTTTATTAAATCTATTGACTTAACAATAATCCTTCATGGAGCGATGCATTTAAATTAAATGATCAATCCTTAAACTAAATCATGCGGGTAGAAAATCTTTGATAATATAAAAAATAAGCTAAAATGTGTTTTATTACTTCGTATCATAAAAGTAATAAGCAAGTATTACCGATTCATTACGTGAAATAATAATAAAAAGACAATATTTTTTTGTCAGTGGGGGGTGTTTTATCTATAAAAAGAAATTGTCATACACACCCGGTCGCTTGTATTTGACATTGTTCGTCTTCGGGTTCGTCACGGCGCACTGCTATTGCTTGGCTATTTATACACAACATAGGAGCGATGCGTTCAGTATCGAACACTGTTTCCTTATCACACGCGGGTCTAATCAGCTGTTTCTAACATCGGTTTGTTTACTCGTCACTCGTGGTTAATAAATACACATAAAATATCGCGAAATCACCACAAGAAAAACAGTGTTGTACGCGTCAGTGTCGCATATCAAAATAACAAACCGGCGCGGCGCTCTTTTTATTCGAACGGAACATTTGAAAATTCGAACGTTTTGGTTTTTCAAATTCAAAACGATTTTTATTCGCGTGAAAATTACTATCTATGCCTTTTAGTGTGACCATATTGTTATTATTGTTTTGTTGACTTTTAAAATAATTTTAGAGTGATTCAGTTTTATTATGTTTCGTTATAAATACGAAAAATTCCCAATGACATTACGTAAAAAGTACCTACTTCCGAGTCCGTCTTAATTGAAAAATATTATACCAAACTAATAAAAGTATTAAACCTAAATGAAATTATTTTTAAATTGATCTGTGATTTTGTATTAAATTCTGCATTTCTACTTAATTGTTTTGAATAAGTAATATAATTAACGAAGTGTTTGTTTATGTGATAAATGGAACAAGGAACTCTTCAAATTGCAAACAACATGGCTACGTAAGTATTACAATTTCATTAGGTACACAATATTAATAGTGATACCGTTTTTTTTTGTTTTTAAATATTTAGTTTTACACTAAACTATTTAATTTTGTTATCTCTCAGTCAACCGGTTTGTCAAATGCAATTTTTAAGTGTAAAATGGAAATCTAAGTAGGTAAATGCTAAAAATCTTCATCTTTTTCGACCGCTGCGCGCTGTGCTGCGTGCTGTGTGCCTAGTAAAAGAGTAGGAACTTGTATCTGATTTCTTAAATATATATTTTTAAATTTTCTTCCTGTCATTAGTACCTATTCTATTACTAGAAAAAATATTTTCATGTCCCGCCTACTATATACTCACTATTTTGTAGGAATGTGTTATTTCATTTTGATAATTTTCATTGTTTATTTGATAATTTCGTTTGTTGAATTCTATTTTTAAGGATTAACTTGTATCTGCTAGTTAATGGATAGCGCAAGTTAACTCGTATGAAATCAACTATTTGAAGCAATCAATGCACCAATCATCAGCAAAATTTCATAAAGTAATGCGTTGGGTTCCTAGGGAGCGGCCGTCATCTGACAAGACGGCGTCTTTCAAAATTATATGACAATGTTTTTCGTTACTATGGAAACCATATTGGCAATGTTCTCAACTGACATATCCACCGCCGTTTATTGTAGCGGCGTATCCGTAGGAAAACAACCCATTAAACCACTATGGATTTACGACCGGCGTCTTCTGATGTTTATTTAACTCCTTTTTTCTGAGCTTTGACCGTCCATATGCACTTCTGGATGACGGCCTCCCTCGCATATTTTTTTTATAAATCTGGGCTTACCCAAAGTAAACATAAATTTATTTATTTATTTATTTATTTATTACAGTAAAAATAAACATCACTCATCATAACAGCTTTCGCCTTTACCTGCACTTTCGGCATTTTTCACCGGCACCAGGATTTGAATCCACGACCTTCAGTAGGCACGTCGTCGACTGATACTACCTACTTGGCTGCCAACCGTCTGCGTCCTTACATTTATCCAGATATTTTTTAAATGGCTTAGCTTCCCCCTCCCCTTCCCTCTCCAAATTGCATTAGCCAAGTACCTATCCACCATTTTGTTCATAAGTACTGTCTTCGGAAAAAATAAACCTTCACGCACACGAGTTGCTCAGTGAGTTTGAACCTCAACAATCATGTTATAATATAACATCGGTGGCAATGGGTTTATAGTGAGGATATGCATTATTGCATATGCTCACTTTGAACCTTTCCTTTCATTTTTCCTTCCTCGTATGAGCCACTATTCATTTTTTTGTATTTTTATATATATACGGACTCTACCATTTACTTCTGTTTGTTTGTTTGCTTTTTTCTTTTCTTATTAGATTTTTAGCTTCCTATCTTGCTGCAATACACACGTATTTTTTTTTTACCCATCACGCCGTTTCCCGAAGGGGGTAGGCAGAGAGTACGGATTTCCACTCTTTCCTATCCAAACAAACCTCTTTCGCTTCTTCCAAAGCAACATTTGTTATCTAATATTAACACGTATGTTAATATTAGATAACAAATGTCCTGTAAATGGATTAATTTTTGTTATATATGATTGTTTAAAAATTTGTATATAACCTGTTAAAATTTGTATATGCCTAAGATATAAAATAAAATAAAAATAAAATCACAAGGGGGGTTTTCGAACCTCCCCCCTCTCAATGATTTCCTGGCTACGGACCTGCGTTTCAATAAAGTACACAACACAACTTGAGCATGTCATTGTATTGAATTCAACAAAAAAACCTAATATACCTATCCCGGTCCATAATATAGTAAAATATACTCTATATTCTTTCTATCACAACGAAATTGATAACAGTCAACATTTTATAATATTATTTAAAAAAAATACCTAACCTAGCCTAACCTAACCTAGCCTAACCACGTGTTAAAGCTATGAAGCAGAATTGTGATTACGTTAACACAAATTCAATTCTGATAAGAGCATTCATAAAAGCAATATTGTATTCAAATTCACTTGTCACTCGGAATTTTTCGATTCTTTTTCATAAAGCTAGCAAGGAATTGGCTATGCCCTATTGGTGGATTAAATGATCATTTTCATAAAAATACTAGCTTTCCCGACAGATGTTGTCCTGTGGTCCTAACTATGAATATTGAATTCGAATTTGTATGGTGATTCCGACCGATGCGTCCGTTTTAAACCATGCATATTCCATCCGCATTCTGTCAATCGCACCAATTATCTAACAACAACTGACAGTTCCTCTCAAAATTAAAAGTTGGATTAAAAATTATATGGTAAAAAGTTGTAATAAGGTTACCTACTTAGAGTTTTCTTTGATTTTCTAATTTTCCACGCCATTTTCTTATTTTTTTCTTTCATAAGAACCTTCTCCTGATAAAAGCCGACGCGACAAAAGATTTAGCGAAATCGGTCCAGCAGTTTAGGCGTGATGCGAATACCACGGAAAATAGCTCTTCATTTTTATATATAAGATTAATTTGTTTTACAAGTTTAATAAGTACGCTCGCTATTGTTTCATTATTTTCATAAATAATTTTTTAATATCATGAAAAGTTGACAACAGTTTATTTGAAATGTAATATTATTTACATACATATTAAATTTCTATTATTTTTCAACAATAAAACTAGCAATTATTGGATACAGAGAAACTTATATGTACCTACCTATATACGTATAAAACAGGATATTTTATGACAAGTACCATGAGGTACCTACATATAATCCGTCATTGTGAGACGGATACCGTCGCCCGTTTACAGGCTTGCTCAATTATATATATTTGCCCCCCCCCCCTTTTTTTTAATTTTTGTTATTTATATTACATACATTAATATATTTTTTAATATTTTTTTACACATTTCACACCAAGAAATGGCTTATGTCCGTTGAATGTTGACTCTACTGCTGGGCTATCAACCCACTCAACCAATTAGCTACTTCATTTCGAAATTTGTTAAAAAATGAGCAAAATTCTCCCTCCATTTTTTATAACTGCACCACTTGCAACTGCACTAGAGAAATAAAATAAATAAATAAATCTCTCTCGTGTATACAAGAGTGTTATTTATTACTTACTAGCTTTCCCGACAGACGTTGTCCTGTGTTCCTAACTATGTATATGAATTAATTATCTTTTGACCAATGTAATTCCGATCGATGCGTCTGTTTTAAACCATATTCCATCCGCATTCTTTCAATCGCACCAATTGACAATTTCTGTCAAAATTTCAAAATTGGAATGAAAATTATAAGGTAAAAAGTACTAATAAGGTTGTCTACGTAGGGTTTTCTTTAATTTTCTAATTTTCTATGCATTTTTCTTACCTAATTTTTTTCTTCTTAAAGTACATTCTCCTGATAAAAGCCTACACGACAAAAAAGAATTAGCGAAATCGGTCCAGCCGTTTAGGCGTGATGCGATGACATGGGGAAATAGCTCTCCATTTTTATATATAGGTACCTAAAATTACTTTAACTCAACCAGCTCAAAACTCCGCACCTATGTAACTTTGAGGCTATGAATATTACTATTGTCATAGGATAGTAGTAGCTTTCTGTGAAAGAGTCAAAGAGTATAATATACCTACTCTTAATTGAATATTTTCTACAAAATGTACCTACAAAGATTTGCATAGGTACATATAGACCAGTTTTATAGGACATAATTAGAGGTAGGTACGTAATTTTCGCAAATAAAATATTAAAAATTCGCATTTAAAAAAAAATACAAAAGCAATATTTCGCATTTATTCGCATAAACTTACATTAAAAAATCAATAATTAAATATAGTATTTTAAATATTTAATTAGAAGCTAATCTTCCTTTCGCCTTTGCCTTCGGTCATTTATAACTATTTTGTAAATATTAAAATATCTCTCAGCATCTACACTGTTGACTGGACTGAAGAAGCTTTGAATAGCTGCCTTTGCAAAGCTAGGGTAGCAGCATTTTGTTGCTACTAAAATCTGTAGGTATGACATCGAGAGGAGTTTCTTGGTTAATCACGTAAAGTAGTGGTCTATGAAAACGAGTATATCCATCCATATCTAAGATCATTCTGTAGTATTTCTTTGAAAAATGGTATTTTTGAGATTTCTACGTACTTCCGTGCCTACACCATCTACGTTCATAGATGATGTAGGTACGGTTGCTGCTATTAATGGAGAAAATAATTTGCCAATGTGCTGGTAGGCTTGCTCGTGGTAACAGGCGGTCGTTTTGACGAGTTACTTGATGGTTTCGCTTCAAAAAATGATAATTATCGATATTTCGCTGAAATTGACTAAAAATTAAAAAATCGCATTTATAGCACATATTGGCAAATTTCGCCTTTATTCGCATCTATTTCGTAAATACGAAAATTACGTACCCCTAGACATAATTCTTATTATTATGTTTCAAGCTTGCTTCATAAAATTTTACTATTTTGTTTGTTTATACTTATTTTATTATCACTGAATTCATAAATATCATGCAAATAATATGTTCGACTATAAACAAATTTGTGTAAGTATTTTCCTACATTAATAGACAAATGAACTTACTAGTTTCCGTGATTAAAAGTCATGAGACAATAATAATAAAGTACTTACCTATACCTATCTGATATGGATGTCACATAAAAAAATCAACCATTATTATAGCCTACCTATTTGACCACATTAATTCCGATCCATGCACCTGTTTAAGCGATGTTTGCAGGTGACATTCTGAAAATCGCACCAACTATCAAACAACAAACTGAGAGCTTCTGTCGAACGCCAAATTGATTTAAAAATTAGAATCAAGTTATATTGTAAAAAGCACTAACGGCCGGTTTCAAAAAAGCGACTAAAGAATTATTTAGCTAAAGGAACCTTTAAAGTTTAAAGTCTCCTTTAGGTTGACGCGTTTCATAAAAAATATTCCCTCTAACTTTTAGCTAAAGTATGAAATGTCAAAAAATATATTTGAAAGTTGGTAGCAGTTGATAGTGTTACATAGGTGTTTACTTTTATTTTCGCGGAATTTCTGTTAATCTGTCAATTTCAATTCTCAATACATCATCAATGTGCCGTTATTGTGGTTAATTTATTATTATGGTTTATGAATCAGTACCTAAACGAAATCTGTAAATGTTTGTTGTTTGTGCATGTTTGTGTACCTATTTATTGCTTTTACTTATATTATATAAGATTATTTTAGTTACTTTAATTATCATGAAAACAATAACGTATGAATTATTGCAGGTTTGTGTGCCCCATAATATTGTATGATATGTGTAGTTGTTGTTTTTTTATGTATTCTGACTACCATGACTTGTATTGTTAGTATTATTATCTGTGCATTTATTTTTATTTTTAAATTGAATTTTGATAAATGTATGATTTTTATGATTGAATTAATCTGACTGTTTTGTATGTTTTTATTATTATTATTATTGTTTTAAATTGCTTATACACTGTTTTGTTAAACATTTGTTTTATTATTCTGCTGTCATTGTTTCATGTACTTGATATTTTTATTGTAAATTAATAGTATCTATTTTTTGTTAAATTCTGATAAAGGCAAAGTGTTGCCGTATATTCACTAATAAATAAATAAATAAATAAATAATAATAATATATCTGTTGTCCTGGAGCCGTTACTATGAATATTGATTTCGAATTTGAAATAAAATACAAATACATGTTTAAAAATTATTTATGAAAGCTTGAAAGAAAATCTGTCAAAAATCTGCGTACCAATGTTTTGAAACAATGGTTTTCAAGTAATTAAAATTGTGTTGTTGTTATGGAATTTTTCACGGACGGCGTTTTCAGTAAATACGTTCCATTCTAACTTTAATATTAAATCTTATATTATTTGCTATCCGTTTTTTATTAGTTATTCTGTTATCCGGAGCGTAGAAGAATCCAATAAATTACACATCGAAAGAATCTATTGAGCCGATCTCGAGTTATAAGTGTTTGCACTAACCCGACTTTAATTTATATTAGAGATTCACACTAAAATAATGTTGAAATGTTAAAAATTTAATCATTCAAAGTGAGTAGGTACTGTAATTATTGGGAGTCTATCCAAAACCGAAAACCTAAAATATTGTTAAACATTCAACTTCAAAGCAATCTATAAAAAATATTCAAAGTAGTGGAGGCGAGGCTCTCGATTTTGAAGATTTATAGGGTGTAATAAAAGTTGTATTATATATATTTTCGTATGTTTAGTTAGTTATTTGATAAAGTATATAGAAATGAATGTAAATTAATACATTATTATTTATGAGCATTATTGTTGTTGTAAACATGTACCGAATATTGGACTCTGTGTCACGGACCTCAAGATACCAAGAGGCTCAGTTCTCCGAAAATTGATTTTTTCTTATGAATATTAATGCTCGTTGTTTAATTTTTTTTTACAAATTTGAACATAGATGTAGCACATAGGCATAGATTCAGTGAAAAATTATACATAGTTACCGGTAAATATAGTAGTTATATTGAAAACAATAGAGGAGAACTGCTGACAGCAATTTGAGGAAATAAATTCCAGATGGAAGGAGTATTCTATTCTATTGAATGAGGAATTCCCAAGTGAGGAATTGCTAGTACAAAAGGAAATCCAAGGTCCACAACTGGATCGTGTCAAACCTGACGAGATAAGGCGTGCACTTCGAATACATGGAGTGTGATTTTGGAAGGATGGAGAATAATGTAGACTATACTGAATGATGATAAAAATAAACTACCTAAAGTATCACAATTCAAATACCTAGGATCGGTACAGCATAGTTGAAGTGGAGGTCTTTGTCTGATGTGCTCTGCGACAAAAGAATGTCTTTACGAACTAAAGGAAAATGGTTGGTAGTCCAGTGGTATCAATAGGCGGCTTCGTACGTACAGCGTATTGGAGGTCGTAGGTTCGTATCCCGGTGCCGACCATTTCCACTTTCACAACACGACCCTCTGCTTAGTGTGAAAGATGTCAAAAGTGTATTTGTGTTCACTTCGAGTGAGCACACATTCATTTTATTTAAAAAAAATTAGGCTGGGTTTTTCGATCGTTATAGTAATAGCAAAGCGTTAGCGATAGCAAAGTAATAGAAATATTTTAGTCATTAAAAAATGTCATTTTATCATAATGTTGCTCGATGAAAAAATGTTTTTAATCATTGTGAATATTGTGATGTTGGTATGCATGTTACTAATCGATTGTCATTTACTTAGATATTCCTTACGATCGACTTAACACCTGATAGTAAAGTATTGTGCTATTACTCGCTGGATCGGAAAACCCACCCTTTCAGATAATAACGGACAGTTTTTTTCACACTCTACAATATACATTGACGAAAAATTCGTTCGCAAAATACAAATTGTCTACATGCGCAGGTTATGATAAGTTTTTACAACAAAATTTAATGAATTCCCGCCGGCTATTGTGTATAAAAATAATAATAATAATTCTACATGATCACAAAGAAAATAAATTAGTCACGATTATGTATACAGTTTGTGATAATGTAATAATAATAATAATAATAATTACCTACTGTTGTCTTCTTTATTGTTTACGAATAATTGTCGACATTTTTTGGCAAAACTCCTAGTCTTCAGGGAAGTACACGAAGCGTGACTAATACCTTGGTATTTTTTCTCCTTTTGGCATTTCTTCTACAAGTGTGATGGCTTAGCCATGCTAATAGGTATCCAAAGTTTTATCTGAAAGCTGAAAAAAAGAACGACTGAAAAAATAACCTTAGAAATTTTTGTTGTTTTGTGCATTGTCACCTTTAAGATCTGATTTTTTTAAGAACGGCATAACCTAATGCAAAAACTACATGCAATCATCTCTCGTACTAAAAAATAGGAGACTTGCTCTGCAATTCCAATAATGAATGGTTAACGGTGTCATTATGAGTTTGGTTGCTAAGCATAAAAATAGGTATTTCTTTACGAAAACGAAGTTGTATAAATAAGGATTTATACAACTTCTTTTAAATTAGTATTAAAAGTAAGTACATAAAGACGGTCAATATTGACGATTGAATTTCAAGAATATCCCCCCATCCCCCTCCAGATCGAGTTATCATAAGAGCGAGTACCTGGATTTGACCTGCCCCGAAAACAGTGGACCACGCTTAATAGAATCAGAACTGGCCACGGAAGATGCGCAGATTTAATGCACCGATGGGGTTTTTCTCCGAGCCCCGAATGTGAGTGTGGTCACCGCCAAACTATGGGCCACATAGTTGAGTGTCCAATTTTCAGTTTCCAGCGCGGTCTAACTGAAATCCACGGGGTCAATTCTGACGCAGCCAATAGGCTAAGAGACCTTCCATTGAATTTGTAATAGCCAGGTCTTTACCATATCCAAAATCCAATCCAAACTCCCTTTAGACCCCACTTAGGGGCATAGGGAGGCAACAAGAGCTCTCCATTGCGCTCGATCTTGCGCAACGTTAATGACCTCCTCCCACACCATGTCCAGATTCCTCAGCTCTGCCTCGAAGGAGCGGAATACAGTATGAGAGGGTCTTCCTCGTCTCCGGGACCCTGATGGGAGGAAGAACAGCGCTCTCCTCGGCCAACTGTCATTTGGCATCCTTAACACATGTCCCAGCCAAGTCCATCTCTTCCACATAATAGTAGAGGTGATGGGCTCACGCTGGGTGCGCCGGCGTATAGCGTCGTTCGTGATGCGGTGGTACCATCTTATACCCAAAATTCTCCTGAGGCACTTCGTTTCGAATGCAGATACTTTTTGTGCCTGGGGCAGAGTCAGGTGCCAGGACTCACATTCATACAGGAGAATGGGCAACACACACGCATCAAACAGTTTACATTTCGTCTCGACACTAAACGCCGACGCCTACCATATCTTGGTCATGTTGTTGAAGGCGCCACTTGCCATACCGATACGTATCGGGAGCTCAGCCCCGAGGTCACCAGTGGTGGTAATGGTTGCTCCCAGGTACTTAAATTTATCCACCCGGGAGACCTGGTAACCATCAACCATACCATATGCATTAAAAAAAATAATACTATACATTATAGGGGCTTTTTCTATAAACTACCCCGATCAGCCTCTTATAGGGACCTTATATTATTTTTACTAACATTATATTTAGTTGTAGGTATATTTGTCAGATTGTGTTTAAACAATTTGCAGGAATACCCGTTCAAACCTTGTCTTAAAATACAGAATCTATTATACTAAACATCTTTGAACATTAGACTGAGCGAGTGTTATTTTACAATTTTCTTTCCAAAACAATGACATGGATACGTCAAATTTTAAATGTTGATATTATGTATAAAGTTTTTTTCTATTATTATTAAAAAAAAAACAATATTAATGTATTCTCAATTTGACGCAATGAGTTTGAATATCCCGCTATTTTCAGCTCCACCTTCCATTTAAATATACCGCCTCCAAAAGCTTTCTGCGCCCATTATGAGGCGCTTTACTTTTTTATTTTTATGAAGTTGATCTTATTTATAGGAAGTATGTGGAAGTGTGTGTGAGTATCAATTATATAACATTACAGTAGGTTTGTAATTTTTTTTTATTGATTTAATTTATTTTTATGCATAATTTTAAGAAAATATTAGCATTGGCCACCCCTCCTCTATATAAGCTATATTTTTTTTTTTATTTATTTTAAACAATCTTTGGTACATATAAAAAGTATACCTTATACAAATAAAGTAAAAAAAATTGTCATACCAAAGATCCCACCAGGCGAAGCCTGAGTGTGGGTTTACTAAAAAATACATTAGTTTACATTAAAGTGAAGCTAACCTTCAGCATATTCCATCCTTCTTTACAGAAAATAAATACAGTAAGTACACTAGGTATATAATAATGTATTGCAAAGATAAGGCAGCACAATGCCGGCCGGGCAAAGTGTTTGCTACAAGTAAATTATTAATCATCAGGTAACACAATAATAATCATCATAACAAAAATTCAGATAGGCACCTCGCCAAGCAAACAACACAAGTATAAGTGTGCGAAATTTCATACTCAACGTATTAATATATTGATTAATTAAAATATTAATTCAGAGACATTATTATTTTGGTGCAGTGAAACATCTGCTTAAAAAAGCTCGTTTTGATATCCTGTATGAAGCAATAATATTATATTACCATGATCAAAAGGTTGAAGAATGGTGATCGTTTTAATAAACTATAAGAATATCATAGTATTGTTTTTCCGCAAGTCTGTAGCTACCCAAAGATCTCTTCCGCGATGTAAATGTCATTGTATTTTATTTCGACCAAGGGCAGGCGTGATATTCGTGAAAGGAAAAATAAAGCGATGTGAATTCGTCTTTCGTGACTGCAATGGCAAGAAACTTGGCACCGCTCGCCACTTTCGGTACTAAATTTAATACGTATATCTGTGTTTGATACAAGAACGTTGCACCAAGATATCTCGATGCATCACACAAATATCCCAATCGAACCAGCAGGGTAATTCACGAAACGGTCTGAATGCGATCTAGTTACTAAAGATTCTAGTTAAAGTATTTTTTCACACTTTCATTAATCTATGAAATTAAATACGAGAGAAATGGTATCTGAGGCTATTGGCTAATGGTCTCTGATAGCCCGGAAACAACAACAACTTATTAAAGATTGAAAGGTTACAGTTAATTCAAAACAAACAATAATAATTAAATGCTGTTTATAAAAACTTGAAAGTAACATTCTTTTGGGACTCCACCAAATACCCAAACGAGCCAATGCGACATTCCAACCATCTTATCGCTGAAATACCCTTACACTTGACACATACCTATCCATGTAGTTCTGATAACCATGGTCACAAGTTTACACCTATTGTACACTAAAGCTATTAAGCATAATGTTCAAAGAGACCATGATTGTTAACATATTATTCCAGGACTGAGGTACAGACTGCTGATAAAAGTTGCCCTTGGCCTGTTGGTAATGGTTATTAGTTTTCGTTCGGTTATTATCCTTTGTTTTTTTTATCGTGGGCAGAAAATCTTCATCAGTTATCAGCCTTACCAAAAATGTCCTCAATTTTCAGTCATTCTTCTTCTTGTTTCTGTGTTGTGTCAGGCCGGCCGGTCCCAACGTTGACTATTTTTTATCGTATTCTTAAATGTGCTGACATTGAGACAGTTCCTATTTCCAAAAGACCTAATTGTTCCGCCATTTCTGATATCTCGAGTCTCGACCTTATGAAACATTTGAAAAACGTGTAAATCCCTACCCGGTGTCACAGATCATACAATACAATGCCATAACCAATGATATAAAATTACAGTAAATTCTTAATTTAAGACGCAACAAACTTTATTTAAAAATCTGGTGATCGCTGTTTGTGAATTAATATTTATTCAGTTTTTATGATGACATTGAATTTAGGTACATAATTAAATCATGTCAACTGTTTAAATTCTTCCATTTATGAATGCGAATTCAAATTTGTATTATTTCATGTCTGACAACTTACTTAGTATTGTGAATATACTTATTTGTTCATTTTGAATATCCATTATCCAATTATTTATATTCAATTATTTCATTAGTTGCTGAGGTTTTATATTACCAAAATAAATGAGCTTGTTAAAGTTGAACAATACATATACTATTTTTTCACAGACATTTCATATACTTACATATAAAGTAATAGAGAAGACAGATATTTCATATACTTACATTTACATACATATAAAGTAATAGAGAGACTGCAAAAATTAACAGTAAACAACATAATAAGCAGAAAACATATGAATTCATAAGACTAATTAACCAAGTAGAGCCAAGCTATACAAGTGCGCCCCATAGTACCAATAGTACTCCCATTATATTATGATGTCAATTTGAGTGCTCATTTTATTTGCAAAAACTCTAATCCAATACAGCATAGCCTTATAACAACGCATATATAAAAATGTCTCATAAACAACAGAAAATAAAAATATCATCTAAATGCTAAAGACATATAACAATCCATAACCCGGGTTTGCCCTTTACCATCGTCGATGGAGCGATTGAGGGCAGAAATCGTAGAGGCCGCCCCAGAGATAATTATATAGAGCAGGTGATCGGGGACATACATACGTGCAGCACCTAACTGGAGATGAAGAGACTGGTCGGTGCAGGGAGGAGTGAAGGAACAGAGTCGGCATGCTTGGTGCAGACCAGTCTTAGGATTGTGGCTCAGAAGAAAAAAGCTGAAGACTTGCGTGTTGTATACCCAAAGATTTTCGAAAAGCAATCATCGTAAATCTCTATAAAAACAAAGGCAAAGGCTCAGACTGCAAGGATTATAGGGGAATCTCGCTGTTATTCGTTGCAGGAATTTAATTAAAAGATATTATCGAAAATCTATGTATACCTACGTGAAGGGAAAACTTTGTGACCATTTTTACGAAAATTGCGCGGATGGAGGAGTATGAAATTTTGCATACCTACTTATAGTTTACATAGAGAAGAAGTGGAGAATGCTAATATATTTTTTTAATTATGCATAAAAAATAGATTAAATCAATAAAAACTAACCTAAGAAACACTACTCTGTAATGTTATGTATTTGATACACACACACTTCGATGTATTTGACATTGACACAGACGCATATATTGTTTTGTTTATCTTAGATCAAATTGAGAATAGATTAAAATTTTTTATCTTTAATAATAAAAGAAAAAACATTGTACATATCATCATTTCAAATTTGACGTACCTATCCATGTAATTGTTTTTTAAAGAAAATTTTCAAACAGCGCTCGCTCAGTCTTTGACAATGGAACCTTAATAATGTTCAAACTTATAATTCAAATACGCTATGGTCGAATTTCGAGCACTGGTCGACCACTTGTAATGATTAAACAGCCATGCACACCACTTGATGGCATCGAAGACAAAATAAATTATATGGCTATGGGCTTGATTGAGTGAGTACCTAAAAGTCGTAAACAAAATGAAAAATAGGTATGAAAGAAATTGCATTGTTATTTTTGTCGGATAAACCAAAACTTAGGTATAAAAAAGTTCATATTTATTTTTTGTATAAATTGATGACTTAATACAATAATTATATACCCCCTATTCCAATTCAAATTAAGTACGCACTAAATTAAAATAAGAACGTTCCAATTTTAATTAGCCGGATTGGTATTCGAGAAATTTTAAAACGTTCCAATTTGTTCTTAATTAGACTATGGTTTGAAATTAGTTCATTTTGGTATTCGAATTTCGTATTTAAGTCAATTTTAGTACGTTTATCTGTCAAAACGTTCCTAATCTTAGTTCACACCTAATTGTATGCGTCTAAAAAGATATCTGATGATATTTTTATGATAAACCTTTTTTTTAACCAAATAATTATAAGTTTATTTTCATTAAAAATATTAAGCATTTCCCCCAAATACAAATAATAGCATCAAAAATTATTATCATTGAACACCAATGCAATCATACAGTCGTCTTTGTTGCACTTCGGGTTGGTTCGGCAGTTTCCGGCGACCATGTTACTTGGAACTTGCTTGGAACATGGAGCTCGTTTGAATTTGTCTTCTCCGATTGGCTGTCCGCTTGTCAGCATCAACCAATAAGGCGCATGCTCGATCCATAGACAATTATAATTCAAAAAAATATTTATGGTGAACTAATATTGGTTTTTAGAACACGGCATAATTCCGAATACGAATTTTAGTTCGAGTGAACTTAATTCTAAATCATTTGGAACGTTCTTAATAAGAACGTTCCAAAATCCGAATAGGGGATATTATGTATTATTATTAGGTAATAATTTTCAGCGAGATTACAAAATGACATGTCGTCAAACTTAAATTATTATCGTCTAGAATGAAAAACTATTTTGAATTTGATTAGTTCAAAGGTGTTCGATATAGAATGCTGCGTTTTAATTGATGCCGAACTAATTATATAAATAAAAATTGATTATACCTACCTATATAATAATATCGTATCAATGTAGTATAAACGTTATTAAATTATATAATTTTATTATTATGGTCATTTGGAGTGAAGTCATACTGAAAGTGAACGCGGTTTAATAAAATCCTGTGATTATTGACATTAGAAATTAAAATTTAATATTACTCATTTAGAAATTAAATTAAAAATAATATCTTTATGTATCAGAAGTTGAACATTCACTCTATAATAACTAATAAAATTTTATTGAAAATTAATCCTTTATAGTTTTAACATTAAGCACGTTTTGCAATATCCGCTTATTCTTATCTTCAAGAGCACATTTTCAGATACTTACAACTATCATAAAATTAAGAGATAATCTTAAAATACTTTACCTAAATGTTTAAAAATATTTGATAAAATTGTAACGAATTTAACGTGCATTGTTGGTGGAATTATTTAAATAAAAAAAATAAAATAAAATTATTTCACAAATTATTGGAATAAGAAATTATTTTCTTCATTTAACTGACTAGTTTCGCAGGCACATATCCTGCATGGTCACAGGTCTATATGTTTTTTTGTCACCTGTGACCATGCAGGACCTATGCCTGTGAAACTTGTCAAGGTACCTATTAAATAATTTTTGGAATAAGAAATGAACCGTTTCACTATAAAATGGTTTAGATTTGTTGACGGATATCTAACCACAACTTTCATACAATTTCTTGCTTTCTTTGACTATTATATCTTACACAGATACCTAAAAACTACTAAATTGTAGATTCAAATATTGCATTATTTTGTTAAATTCAAATTTTATCATTGTGGGCAATCAACTATTCTCTCTGCTGTTTCGAAGGCTGGAATGTGACCCCTTTTAACGTAAATAAAGTATCATATTAGAAGTGATAACTGATAATAAATGTCTAACTAGCAGACCCGCCCGTCGACCTTCGAATTATACCAGAATAAAATAATAATTTTGACTTATTATGTACATGAAGTAAAATAAAAACTTAATTAACTTTAGCTAATGTTAGAGATTGCTTCGGATATAATCCCGTCATTGCCCACTATTTTTTAATATGTGCATAAAGAATTAAATAAATAATATGTATTGATTAAAAAAATCCAAGAGATGGCGGTGTAGTAGGAAATAAGTCACATATTTATTTATTTAGGTAAACAGACAGTCATTAACAATACATAAAAATTAAAACAGGTATGATAACAATAAGTGGACCAATTATTAACCTATAACGAAACCAGTAACGTTATTGTAAATGTATATTGTTGAAAGAATAGACCCCATTTTAACCAAATTTTACTGAATTATGAGATATATTTGCTTTTATTACCCATCATGTCGTTTCCCGAGGGGGTAGGCAGAGAGAGTCCATTCAGGCAAACTTCTTTCGCTTCATTCAAAAGCATATTGTTCCACATACTGCTGACTTGGTCCTCCTTTAAAACGACACTTATTTTATCGATCTACGTCATTCTAGGTCGGTCATGTCTACTTGCACGCATTCTTTCAAATTTATAGAACTTTTTTGTCATTCATTCTTCATTCATTATGAAAATATTGCAATATGCATTCACGCTCATTGGACACTCTAGTAATAGAAATGGAGCCCCTGAAATCTCTTGATTTTCTAACCACTTGACCATAATAAATTCAAAATATTTCCTTAATTCGTACAGGGTGTGATTCAAAACAAATAGGAAATAATTTCGAATTTATTAATAAGTAAATAAAAATATTATTTATTTGTAATATATTATTATACATAGATATTTATGTAACCAATGATAATTCATAACATATTATTATTTATATAGATGATGATAATAATAATTACTACAACATTATTAAATTTTCGAATTGTCGCGCACATGTAGTGTTACACAATATTATAATGATTATATTATTTCCTTCTACTCTAGATCTGTTATTTTAAATAAATAAATAATAATTAATTCAGTAATGAAATAATAAAAAAAGTTAAAACCTATTTTTTATACCGACTGATCCATGGCCGTAGTGAAAATGACCAATGTTTCTTCAACTATTGATGATTCGTGCGATGAAGCAACGCCTTTACTCAACAGGTCAGTTCAATTTGAAATGGTATGAAACAGTTTGAATTGAGAAAAGATTTTTCTTATTGGTTGAGATAGCTGTGTTAAAATGAAGAAATAATTGTTCTTATTGGTTAAGTGTAAATGAATAAATTATTGTTCTCATTGGTATTTGTTGAAATGGGGAAACGACTTCTCAATTGGTTGAGAATATGTCCAAATGGGAGAAATTATTGTTCCTATTGGTGGAGAAAGATTAAAAAAAAAGAATTTTTGATGACATTCTAATTGAAAGTTTTAAATTAAGGATGTTTATTAAGTAGTTGATATTGCTTTGAATGACTTTAATTGTAAGCTTTTAGGGCAAGTCAAGATTATTATAAGTGTTTTTGTGTTTCCTGGCTATGCTTAGATTGAATAATATGTAATTCTCTACCGTATTTTGTTTCCATTTATATAATTTGTTTGAATTGAAGATTTTTTAGCTTATTTATGAATGTTAAAAAAAATAATTATCCTAGAAAAGTGTTTATATTCAAACATTTATTAACGTCAGCAAATTACATTCAGTTTATATCGGAACTACTCGATCTAAATTCAGAATATCTGAAACATAAGAGGGTGGGGAAAGTGGATGGGCAACATTTATATACTGTTTTGTATGATGTCAGTTTTCATAATTTGGTTATGTGTATTTGTATAACATAGTTATATAAATTGTACATTTAACATATTTTTCAGAAATGGAAATTCATTGTTCTATACCTACAAGCATGTTGGTACAGCTGCTAGAATTTATGTAACCTTTTCAGCATTTTTTTGCCAGGGTGGCAACACCGATTAGAAATTTCTGTCAAAAGTCGTTATGATATTCTTCTCGTAATTTTCCAATATGATGTGCGGAACCTTTTATACTGCACTTCGCTAGTTTAAAGCAGAACTGAGTTGTATATTGTCAGGGATTTTGCACAGGAGGGCTCGTCTTATTTCCCTGTGTTTTATAACGAAGAGATGAAAGGGTTTACTTACACATAGTTCTACGTTAACTTGTAGACATTATTTGCATAGTCATTTGACAGCAAAGTGATGATATTCTAGTGATTATGATTCTCAATGCACCGCGACGTCTAAATGCTGTTTGTATAAGTGATCCAGAACAAATATTATGAAAGGTTATCAGTTGTGTGTTTTGATAACTCTTGAATTGTTGAATTCCACGTGTCTACTTCACGAGGTTTTCGACCTTATGGAAGGTTTTATAACGATTATAATGCTATGTTTCTTTAGAATGATATAATGTAGATTAAATAAAAACATATTTTAAAAAATATTGGTTAGGGGGCGTTCAAGTATTACGTAACGCAATTTTTGAAGATTTTTTACCCCCCCTCCCCCCCATGTAACGCGGCGTAACGTTTTTCTGTACCCCCCCTCCCCCCCCCCTAAATGTTACGTAACACTCTGGAAGTGACTATTTTTTACTGAACTCTCGTATAATACTATTTATTATGTTCCATAAATTTTTCTTTATTTTTTCTTTTGATGTTTTTCAAATTTCATTGGTATTTTTTTGACATAGATGCTTTGGAAAATCAGCATGAGAGCCTTTATGGGCCAAGAACAGTTGATTATGTAAATCCCCCGCTTTTGTGGACATTATAGTACCTATCTACAAACTCACTTTAACAACGCTCACTACAAGCAATTTGTGTTTATGCGTACTGCGTGTTTAAAGCACTAACGAATACTAACAACGAAAATAAAATAAAAATGACGTAAGTATAATACAGTCGAGGGATTCCCCGTAAAAAATAAAAGAAAAGGATTGCTAACATAGGAGAGCGAAATGAAAATTTCGACATACAATGCAGTCGAGGGACTCCCCGTAAGACGTAATCGAAAAAGGTTGCTTTTTACGCAGAGCAATAAAATTACATACTAGTAGAATTGAGGGACTCCCCGCATTACATAAACGAAAAATCGAGGGACTTCCCGTAAAACATTGTCCAAAAGGGTTGCTAACTTCGGAGAACAAAAAATGATGTACATTACAATCGAGGGACTTCCCGTAAAACATAAACGAAAAGGGTGTCCAACTTGGAAGATTTATTTCACAATTTTTTTTTATTTAAGAAAAAAAAACGTTACGTGACGCATTGTTCGAACCCCCCCTCCCCCCCTTGTAACACACAGTAACGTTTTGCAAGACCCCCCCTCCCCCCCAAATTGCGTTACGTAATACTTGAACGCCCCCTTAGAGCGGATGAGGCATTTCAGTTATAACCAACTGAGAAAATCAACTCAAATCACCCTTATCACCTAATGGTGATCAATAGCTGGATACACACGTAACGATTTATCTTTAAGATTTGACCGATAATCGCTTATTTTCCAAATCTTTGCGAAGAAAACAATTGGAAAAATTATCGATTATTGTTCAAATCGAAAAGATAAATCGTTCCGTGTGTATGCAGCTATTGAGTGGATAAGTTCAATAATTTATGTAGGTAATTAAACGTTTTGTGTAAAAGAGAGTATATTATAACTGTTATCAGTGTCATCCATTAATTTGGGTTGCTGGTTTATTTCTTTAAATAAGACATTTTATGATTGACATACCTAATATATTAATTTAATTTCTAATCTTGAATTATTCCTCCCTTCACTTTTTAGCGGTTTATTTTTAAAGAACGAACTATCCAAAGCTCAGAGTGAGGTGGCCTTATATATTTTATAAATCGCAACAACCCTGCCCAAACAAGGCGTGGCAGCAAACCGATTTCAAAGGTAATGGCTATATTATGGTATTGTCTGTTTGTACCGAATCAGTCCTCTTCTACCCGCTCTTCATCCAACCGTTCAAAACTCGCTGAATCCCATACTTACTTTACTTTTCGTACAGGCTGCGTCGTCACAAGCACCTATAATCTCGGCTGCAGCGCTGCAATCCCCGGTTTCCCCTCTTGGATGTCCTGGATGCTCCCCGAGAACTTTCTAGTTTGGCATTCCTCAACCAAATGCCTGACCGTCTGGACATCTCCACACTCACAATCAGGATTATCCCTCTTCACTGAATTACTGAATCCCATATTCAGTTGTCGACCTATAGTAATGACCCGTGGGTACCCATACATTTTAAGACATCTGCGTATGACTTATTTTATATTTGTAAAAATAAATAGATTATAAATAAATAGTTTAAAAATAGTTTAAAAATAAATTATAAATAAATAGTTTTGACGTACTTGCTTATTCTTGGTGGTAGTGGAGCAAACTCAATTTCGGTAAAAATGTCATATAACAGATTTAAAACAATACCTACTAGTTAGGAGTTAGTACTTACAATTAAGGCCCTGTCCTAGCTGGTCGCATGATCGCATGAACGCATAAACAAATTTGTGATCGGACGATGAAAAATTATGTGTCCTAACTGCCATCGTATGATCGCGCGTCCACTTTCGTTGACAACGCAAACAAAAAAATATGAATGTTAATAGTAAGTGAAGAACTTTTGGCAAGTAGGTGTCGTATTAATTATCGATACAACATAGCAATACAAGCGACGCGCGATCATTTTAAACAAGGCACCGATCGGACGATCGAATTTACGTCTGTCCGTCTGCCCAGTTAGAACACGTTCATACAATTGGTCCACTTAATTGGTCCACTTATTGTTATCATACTTGTTTTAATTTTTATGTATTGTTAATGACTGTCTGTTTACCTAAATAAATAAAATACAAAGTTATGTACCTACCTATATGTTTGAACAGGACGTCCGCGTTCATGCGATCATCGCAATCGCACGATCGTGCGATCATGCGACCAGTTAGGACAGGGCCTTATAGTACGGAATCATCCATCAGTAACCAAAATGCACGCCGTTGGCAAGTGATTCAATAATTTTAATTAGTAGGTAGGTAGGTACATACTCAAACCAATTATATATTGTTTATAGCGCTGTCATATGATTCTCATACAATTGAGGTGACATTCGTATTAATTGCTACTAATTACATAATAGCTGCCATTTACCATCATTCACACCGCTGCTAGCTGGTGATGACATGTACAATATTCCGTTGGATGCACGTGGAGATGACATATTAATTTTCATCTATGGTCATTTTTCAACTGTTAATTATAGTGAATGGAATCGATTCAATTAGGTGGAATTATAATGTTTAATGCCCGCCAAATTAGAGCTGAAAAAAAAATCTATCGAGATTACACTAACAAATACAGCGGATTTTATACATAGCACGTACCTACAGGAAGCGGAAATTGTACATAAATATTATAAAATTCACTTTTGGTTTGTGGGGTATATAGGTCTGGTGTAGGGACGTCGAGAGGAATCAAAAAGGATTTCATATTTAAGGTTAAGTTCTTCTTTCTTCCAACACGGCAATTAAGGTTAAGTTAGAATCATTAAATTTATTACTTACGTTACCGACCTCGGTAGCCTAGTTGTACTAGCGTGGACTTCAGATCCGAGGTCCCGGGTTCGATTCCCGGTCGGGTCAGAGTTTTTCTAAGTGTTTATTCACTTAAAATTTCTACCCGGGGTTGGCCTGTCTCAGATTGGACGGGACCGGTTGACTGGAAAAAATTGCCTCAGGCAATAAGTTCCGCCGGCTATACTGACACCTTTGTATAGAAAAGTGTTATATTATTATTATTATTATTATTATTACTTACGATAGGTATTTCCAATATAAGGGTCGACCTCGGTAGCGTAAAATTATTATTGTTAAGGCACCAGATTTGTTATCAATTCCCTGAGTTCGTATTTACCTGTTTTTTTTTCTCTTGAAAATTCAACACGGGGTTGGTTTGTGTCAGATTTTACGATACCCGTTGACGAGAAAACATTTGTTTATTTATTATTCAAATTGTTTAATGTTAACGACCGAGAATGATGTGGATCAAACTCATCAATAGAAATAAGAGAGTCTGATGAGAAAAATAATTTCAATGGAAGAAGCGAAAAAAGCGTGAGGGGTACAAAAGGCAATACAATACAAATACTCCCTTTTTGACTCCACTTAGGAGCATAGATTAAATCTGAGATTAAAAAATATTACAAGATGGGTGGAAGCCCCTGCGACAACACAATTTCTGCGTAGAAATCCTTGTTTCATGTCCTCTTGTCCATTTGTGGGTGGTTGTATTTGTGTTGATGGTTATTTTGTGTGTCTGGTGTTTTTTTTTTGAGACGTTTCTTTTGGTATCATGTATGTAATATGTGTACTTAATTGCAGAAGGAAAAATGTTTGCCTATCATTGGGTATACTTAATGCTGACAATACCTTTATAATAATTATATAAAGAATTAATTATTAATTGTGTGAATATTTAGTTTTAGAAAGTCCATCTCGTCGCTCAAGCATTAAGTTGCTTTAGACGAGATGGACTACACAATATTTTGTAAAATAGCTGTAAGAGATTTATGTGTAACAAATAATTGTGTAAAATAATTTATAATGAATAATAAATAAAAATTAAAATTAAAAATAGGGAGGCAAAAAGATCCCTCCAAAGCGCTCAACATTGCGATTTTCTGTTATTCAATTTTTGAAAGCATTTTGTAGAGAAATGTTAGCAATTCGTACTTGAAGAAATGTCACATGTTTCAACTGTTTTATTGGGTAGTCAGCTAATGTTATTATGGAGATCGGGGGGTTTTATGTTGACCTAGGTCATTCTGGGTGAAATAATCGATCACGTTCCCCTCTTGACGTTTACCAATAGACATCCCATAAAGAACACAACTTTACGATATTGCTCGGTCGCTCTGTTTGCTTTGAGATTTTACTCGTCAATAATAGAAGGAATATTATTACCCCATGAAGTCACCATTTAAAATATCTCGTAGAAAAAAAGTTAGGTATGTAAAATTTTGATCCTAGAGCACTTGAAAAATTTGTGGAAAAATATTGCTTGGAAGAAAATTTTATGAAAATATTTTTTTCTTAACAAAAGGTATTGGGTACTGATTCACAAAGATGTTATATGAAATTAGTGCCACTATTTTTTTTTGGGGCCTTCCATAGTGCCACCATTGAACGATTCTCATAAAGGTATTGGGTACTGACTCACAAAGATGTTACATGAAATTAGTGCCACTATTGAACGATTCTCATAAAAAATCAATGGTTTGGCCACAGTTCTGTTGTATCTTATTTTAGTCTGAAATCCGGATTTTATTCAAAATTCACAAAACACTCAAGTGTTTTTTAAAAAAATGTTTGAGCCAACCAAAGGGGTTAACTCGCTGGTATTGAGGTCCTCTACCTCCCTGCTTAGGGTTATTCACTGTCAGCGTCCGACTGATCAATGTGCTCCCTCCATATCCAAAATCTGGCTGGTTCCGAGTTTGAGAGAGGATTAAAGTCGCACATTGTTGAAAAATCATTTTACTCCACTGACGATATGCTAAATGAAGCTAACAGCACCGTTTAGCATATAGACTTTTAATTTTATTATCTACCGTCTAAATATATTTTACATTACATTACATGATAACAAAAATACAATATGTCAAGGACAATGTGCCGGTTGACATCAACCCCTATATTGAGAATTTAATATTTTATTCTATGTAATATTGACGGCACCAAGTGCCTGCAACGGCCTATGGGTAAGACCGGCGCAAAGAATGTTACTATGCATTTGAATGGGGATACCCACAGAAAAAGCAGGAACCCGCTTTCCGACATGTCCATTCAAAAATGCATTGAAACCATAGACAACAATCTATGAGCCGGTCGGCGCGGGTCGGAATCCGCTTTCTACGTGTTCTTACCCTATGGGTGGAGAAATAAATAAACCACTGTAACACCATATTTCAGCATACTTAGGCAAGTTTTAGAACTTTTCAATGATTTTGTCTTTTCTACTTTTTTCAGAAATGACACGAAATCCCTGATGACGCCTCTGCCTCAGATAACGGTGACCCTAGCCAGTCCCTCCAAGCACCCAAACAGGGAAGCTCGAGGCAAGTCTCTTCGGCAGGTGCTGGCGGCCTTTGTGGCCAACTTAGGGACCATCAACACGGGTCTGGTCTTCGGGTTTTCAGCCGTGGTGATACCGCAACTGGAGGCCCCGGACTCCTTCATCAAAATAGATGAATATCAGGCGAGTTGGGTAGGTCAGTGTTATCCATATTCATACAAAATGTCTGATTTAATTTTTGGTTATTTTAATTCACAGATATTTTTCTGTGAGATGCAGCACAGTTACGCAATTACTTATTTTTAAGGTAGACTTCTGCCCAATAATGTTGTCAACAAGTACAGTAAGACCCCGATAGAACGGCCTGTTTGAGGAAAGGGGTTCTCCGTTAAAAAGCTGAAAACCGTTACATAAAATTGGTTTTAAATAAATTAATACTTTTTTTTTTTAAATAAGTACGTACTTAGGCAGAGAAAAACAACCTCCACTTTTTCTATCCAAACACAAGAATTATTTCGTTTCTTCCACTGACATTACATTTCTCATACAACCTTTCCTATTTCTTATGTCTCTTGTCTAGCCTTCCTTGAGGACGAAATAGATGTGTTAAAACCGCGTAATTATTGCTCGACCACGACTTGTTTGTTTGAATGAGAAAGTTTGTTATCCTTATTGGATCCACTCTTTCAATGTTAAAATCATCTAACTTCTTTGACTTTCATCATTGTAACAACAACATTAAATTCCACAGCAAATTCTTTCCTAAAATTCCCATTCCTTTTCATGTCCAACTGCTTTTTGTACTTTTTTATATGAGGGGAAAACGATCATGAACCTTAAAGATAGTACCGTACTCCTACCGTACTGATGTAATTTGTACTGCATTCTTCTTTTTTCTATACGTACACGTTAAAGTTTGTCATACATTATTGACGCTACCTACCTACATACAATTTTTTCGGATATAAAGTATGGATTAGCCAGGCTTAGCAATCGAGGTCGGTATTTTTGGGTAGACGGTGAATTTACTTATACATTGTTTATGCTCATTCAAAATTTATGATCAAAAAATAAAAAGATAAAGAATATTCGTATATTTACAACTGTTTTAATGTATGGGAATGTGTATGTCTTATCTCTAGGCAAAATTTATGATCAAAAAATAAAAAGATAAAGAATATTCGTATATTTACAACTGTTTTAATGTATGGGAATGTGTATGTCTTATCTCTAGGCAAAATTTATGATCAAAAAATAAAAAGATAAAGAATATTCGTATATTTACAACTGTTTTAATGTATGGGAATGTGTATGTCTTATCTTTAGGCAAAATTTATGATCAAAAAATAAAAAGATAAAGAATATTCGTATATTTACAACTGTTTTAATGTATGGGAATGTGTATGTCTTATCTCTAGGCTATCTTGAAAGAAGCCACAAAAGTAGATAAACAGATATTAATTAATGAACTTCATGAAAGATATTGACGTATTTTTATGGCTTGCCACACTAGGATCAATTTGGCAATACTAATTACCAACTATACAGGATATAATATTATCTTGCGTCACAAATTTTAAGTATGTACCTACTCGTATATACATGTTTCTTGCTTGACGAATATCTGGACTTCCTTATGTAACGTCTTACTTCCTTTTTATCCCTAAAGTGTCATCGCTCAAAAACACAATCTACACTACTATTATAAAGAGGAAAGTTTTGATTGATTGAGTGTTTGTTTGACGGGAATATGCTCCGAAACTACTGAACCGATTTGAAAAATTCTTTCACTGTTGGGAAGCTACACTCTTCCCGCTGAACATAGGCTATATTTTATTTTCATATAGCCTTTGATCCTTACTAAAACTCCAATAATGTAACCCAAGGTGCAAAAAAATTACCTAAAATATTATTTACATCGCGTACGCTGCGAAAACTATTGAAGATAGAATAAAATAATGTACTACAACTTTGTAGAAGACATAATTATCTACAAAAAATGTGGTGACAGCATACGTCTAACTATTATAATAATGCCACAATAAGTGTTGATTTATTAAAAAAAAAAAAATTGAAATGAGGCAGAGATATAGGCGTCACTGGGGTACGAGCCGGACGGGAGGGGACCATTAGAATGCTACATTATTCCAGATTAACATAGCCTATAGAATATTTTGATAAAGTTAGGGATCTATAAAGATCATAAGAAAACTGAATTATTTTTTTAAATACCTATGTACCTACCCGTGCGAAGCAGGGACAGACTGCTAGTTTTTCTATATTTTTTTAGGTTTTTTTTTCATACTTGAGCACAAAAAACTTATGAACAACAATGTGCACTGCACTACAGATTACAAATAGTTACCATGTGACTGGTAATTCGAGTTCTTCTTCGAGGGGTCTAATGCCAGTGGTTTTCGAGTTATTTAAGTTTTTAAAGATTTTCCAACTTTAGCTTAAAACTGAAAATTGTAAAAAATGGTTTCACTTTGGGAACTAAAAATACATGTTTCTAATAGTGAATGAAGGAATGTTTTCAATGAAACATTCAGAAGAACATTTCAAACACCTCAAATTCAAATTATTAAATCACATACATACATACTCCTGTTAAGGCCCCCCTACTCAACGCAAGCCAGCCCGGAGGAGACCAATCCGCAGCAAACCCGACTCGCACGAAACTGACCCCCCAGCTCGATCAAAGCAATCAAACCGAAAGCCGGGCCCACAAAAATAAAGCCCGCCGCGGAGACCCCCCCCCCCCCCACACCCACCCACAATGCGGGAGGGGTAGGCGTAAGCCCCATTCAGGAGCATAGGGAGGCATCAAGAGCTCTCCATTGCGCTCGAAGGCGTCCGAGGCTCATTGTGCCTTGTCAGGAGGCCAACTCGAAATATTAACGGCAGCTCTAACGTTAACAATTTGTTGTTATTTCCATAGAGATAACGTAAAAACTCTTGATCAACGTGCGTTAAACAATGTTGTTCCAAATTCCGAGTCGAAAAATAATTCAGTTCAAAATTAACGTTAAACATTACGACGCTGCCGTTATATCGAAGACGAAACACATTTCTTTTTGGTTTAGATTATTCGACATAATTTACCCATGCCGATGGAGTGGCCATGGGGGTCCAAAAGCTAGCCCCTAAGGTCCCCAGCTTAAACCCGATAGACTTTCGTTTTTGGAAATTTTTATTAAGAGCTATTTTATAGAAATAAATACCTGATATTATTGAACAATAACGGGAAATATTGGTTTCAGGCTAAACAAAGGAACCATCTGTTCTAAAGTACTACAATTTTAATCATAGTTTTAAGATTGTATAAAAATATTTTTTAACTTTATTTCAATAAATAATTTATTTCACTTTGATATCACATCAATTTATGCATTTAGATACCACAAATAATTTTAAAACTGGCTTTAACCACCCATACCTATAACAAGGTTGTGCGTTATTGAAAAAATGTTGAATATTGATACTTGAGAGCGTTTTAGCATGATCCCATTATACCAGCCAAATTAAATTTGCAGGGATGATTCTCCATGAATAGTAGAAGTTTTTAAGATAGTTTGAGGAAAAATATGTTCCGTGAAAATTTTTGTCTAGAGCCTTTGAAAGATTTTAGAAAATTTTTGCTAAGAAAAATTTTCTTGAAAAAAAATTTTTTGAACAAAAGCTATCGGGTGCTGACTCATAGCAATAATTCCTTGGGAAAGGATCACTATCGGACTATTTCCAGAAAAAAAATCATGATCGTAATATAAATATTTTAGCCACAGCTACGTAGTTTAGTTAGAAATCCGGTTTTTATTCAAATTTCACAAAAAGGTAAATAACTTTTGAACCACCCAATATCGCTGAACATACATGGGAATCAAATCGATAGGTATTGAGGTCCTCTACCTCCCTGCTTCGGTTTATCCACTACCAACTTAACACCGTGTATAATATTATAGGAATATAATAAGTGTATAATAATAATATGTGTGTAATAATAACACATTAAATTTATTTTTAATGTGCATATCTAATCAATCTATTCGTATAATAATTGATCGTAGTAAACTTATTTGCGTACGTGCCAAAACAAAGATGCCACACAATGACACGACATACTTGCTTAATTGCGAATTGTGTTTTATTGGGTTGCCATTTAAGAAAAAAAAATATTATTATTGCTGTCAATTAATGATGATTTGGATCGGTGTAAACTGGTCTTAACACAACGATAACATTATTTGAAAATATCGCATTCGATAATAAAAATGAAGCGACAGTCAATATTTTTTTATCCGATTGGCATTTTGGAAGGTTACGTAAACGAAGAACTATTTCTTGTGATGATTTCGCTATTCAATAGCTCATTCAAATTTCGCAGATTCTGAGTATGATAAAAGATTTTATGCCTACTTAGAAAATAGTTATATGTAATATTATGTAGGCCAACTGTCATTCGGCATCCTTGACACATGTCCAAGCCATGCCCATCTCCTCCCCGTAATGGTGGAAATTGTTAGCGTACAGCATCGTTCGTGAAGCGAATTCCTTCTATTTCTATCTATTCCCTCTTTGACACCGTTCAATATCGCACAGCTTCGATTTTTTTATTTATCGTATGGTCATCACATCTTAGAATTAAAAATTACAATCACTATCCATATAACATATTTGATGAAATAAGCACGAGCAAGCTCTATTGTCAGATGTTCAAGTCTAGGTATAAAATGTATTCAGTTGCCAATTATTCATTCAACAAAAAGAAATCAGTGTAGCCTCCTCCAAACGCTCTCAACCTGTCTCAACCTGCACTCGGACACAATGTGCTGCAGTCTCTCCCTCCGTCCCATGCACAGTCGCGTTCTGCGGACTCCAGCAGTGAGCAGACCACACTTGTAGAAGTCCGCACATCTACCGTATCCCGTGCGGATTTGATTCAAAGCGGTCCAGATTTTACGTGGGTGACCAAATCCAGGCGGTTTGGTAGAAATACACAGGGCAGACCATGTCCCACGGGGCCAGATGCTTCATCCCATCTAGACCTCCACGCATCCGTAACGTAGAAGCTGGATTCGCATAGGATTTTGGCTGTTTAGTTGTTTGGCTACCTCTGCTGAGTGGACAACACCCAGTGCACATATGCGCAGTCTCCGTTGTGGATCTCCAGGAGGTGCCAGCAAGTTTGTGGATGATATTGTTGCCGGTTTTTATTTCGGCAGAAAGTTTAGTTAAATGTTCTGTCAAGCGTTACCCACAGATACTCAGTTAGAGTTTTTCCTTCGAAGACTACTCTCAATGTTTTATTTGCCTCTCTATTGCTGAGGTGGAAACATGTAATCTCTGTTTTAGTTGCGTTGGGCTGCAATCTCCAGTTTCTGAAAATAAATATTGATTAAGGGTCTGATGAAACGGTGGATTCCCCTGCCTTGAATGTTCGGTATTGGCACGCAAGTGTCCTATCAACATATCCAAACTGTCGAAAGGCTGTCAGGAGGGGAGCCAGGGCCGATCCCTGAGGAAGGCCATTGTTTAATTTTTGGATACTGCTTTCGGAGTTTCCCATTATTCGTCCAGTACAGCTTCGATACTTTCAATACTTTCCTTTTATGGTTGATACGTATTGATGGACACCATTGAAACAATAACAAGCAAGTTGAACTAATTAACGGGCGATGACAGATTAGTGTCCATATCAACGATCATGAAAATATACTCTGCCTCGAGCTCTGGCTCTATGTGCTCTATATAATTGGTTTAAATGCACCCTTAAGACCGTAACCAAGCTCTAAATTCGTTCGAACGACTACTTCCACAGTTGGAGAACCTGCCAAAGATTCTTCAAGATTATACGATTTTTTGACAACGTCTTGGCAATGCGTCTACTTAATATAGCTGTTATATTCTAATTATGATTTTATTTGTAATTTCATATATGTAATGTAATTTGAATTTCAGCTAGTTTAAGTTCTGCGAGTACCCCCTTAGGATGCATTCTGGGAGGGTATCTCATGGATTCCATTGGAAGAAGACTGACTCTTATACTCACAGAAATACCATTGATATTTGGATGGATCCTCATAGCCAGTGCACAAAACATTGAAATGATTTATATTGGTGAGTGAAATCTGTCCTATTCTATTCATTCATTGTGTCCTATGTCCCGAGATCGACGGCCATCTGAAAGAGAGCTTCTTTATCTCCATCACCTAGTAAACATAACACAACACCCAGTAAACTCTCATCTAGAACACTGTTTCCTTATATTTCTCCTTCATACAGTATTTGATTAAATTTTAATTACAGGAAGATTATTGGTGGGCCTTGGTTCCGGTATGGTTGGTGCTCCGGCTAGAGTCTATACGTGTGAGGTAACGCAGCCTCACTTAAGAGGTATGTTAGGGGCTTTAGCATCAGTAGGAATATCACTAGGAGTCCTTATACAGGTAGGTAATATTTTCCTTTTGTGGCCCCACTTAACAAGGGTCATAAGAAAGCATAATTATTAACCTTTGAATGCATAAAGAAAATTTCCTCTATGTAAAACACATGAGTCTTCCTCAACGGTATGGGTCAGTCGATTTTCCCATAACAACAACGTACAAACGACAGGTTTTTACAATGACATTGTTATGTTACCATAGGAAAACCAACTCCCCGATACCGTTGGCGACTTCGGTCATTCTCTCTCCATGAGCTCCTCTTACCGGCATTGACTCGAAGTTCAAGACATAGTGTTACTGTTTCGTCGCAGAGTCTTTCCTCTTACTGGCATTGACTCGAAGTTCAAAACATACTGTTAGAGATGGGACTAACGGCTGAAATTCAAAAAAGTTATAGCAATTATTTCGTTAATTGAAAATAACGTTAATATTAAAAGCTTAAAGCTATTTTATTTTAAAAGCCTAAATATGACCATTTGGTATCTAGAAACATAACTTTTTCCTAAAAACAAGGTCATTTCCAAAATTTGGTATCTCAAAAGCCAACTTTTTCCTTAAAAAAAGGTCGTTTTCACAATTTCAATCATTATTATTTTCATTCGCCTAATATTGCCTGTTTGCCTGTATAGGGATAGGCTATTATTTTTGCTTAATATTACCTGACTATTATTTATAAATATCGTTATTATATTAATAACGTTATAGACGTTATTTTTAGTTATCTAATATTTTTATCAGCAATCGTTATAATGCCCATCTCGACATACTGTTACTGTTTCGTCGCAGAGTCTGGAACACCGCGCTGTTATTCCTCCACTGTTGTACTGAACAACATTACGTATTTCTTTACGGCTTAAGCCAATTCCTTCAATAATCATATTACACAGCCAATATTTTCCACACTACACAGATTTATATCGTAGTTTTTTTTTGTATTGATTTTTTTTTCAAAATTTATTTGCAGTATGTCCTGGGCAGCTTTTTAACTTGGCAGACTCTTTCCAGTATAAGCGCCATTGTTCCAGTTGTGTCGCTACTCTTAATGTTCATCATGCCAGAGACTCCCAACTACCTGATATCCAGAAATGATCCAGTAAAGGCTAGATGCAGTCTGGCCAAGTTGAGAGGATCTAACTTTAACATTGATAAAGAAATAGACCAAATGGTGACGTTTAAACAAAACAACAATGTACAAAGGTAATTAATTACCTATATTTTTTTTACGTTAAATTGGTTGATAAATCGTAAATAAAAAAACCCTGTAACTTATTATACTTATGCCGTGGGGTTGCCGACTAAGAATAGCACCTCTGCTCTTTTATTGGTTTTTCGGGCCACCTGTAAGAGGCAGAATATCGAAAAATCAGATCGGGACCGTGAGGTTGAGCACCTCTGCTCTTTTTGCTGGTTTTTCGGGCAACCTGTAAGAGGCAGAATATCGAAAAATTAGATCGGGACCGTGAGGTTGAGCACCTCTGCTCTTTTTGCTGGTTTTTCGGGCAACCTGTAAGAGGCAGAAAATCGAAAAATCAGATCGGGACCGTGAGGTTGAGCACCTCTGCTCTTTTTGCTGGTTTTTCGGGCAACCTGTAAGAGGCAGAAAATCGAAAAATCAGATCGGGACCGTGAGGTTGAGCACCTCTGCTCTTTTTGCTGGTTTTTCGGGCAACCTGTAAGAGGCAGAAAATCGAAAAATCAGATCGGGACCGTGAGGTTGAGCACCTCTGCTCTTTTTGCTGGTTTTTCGGGCAACCTGTAAGAGGCAGAAAATCGAAAAATCAGATCGGGACCGTGAGGTTGAGCACCTCTGCTCTTTTTGCTGGTTTTTCGGGCAACCTGTAAGAGGCAGAAAATCGAAAAATCAGATCGGGACCGTGAGGTTGAGCACCTCACGTCCTTAAACCTCAACTGGTCAGAAAAGGCACAATGAGCCTCGGACGCCTTCGAGCGCAGTGGAGAGCTCTTGATGCCTCCCTATGCTCCTGGGGGGGTTTAGGCCCCCAGCATTGTGGGTTGGTCTGGGGGGGATCCGCGGCGAACTTGATTTGTGTGGTGCCGGCTTTTCGGTTTGATTGCTTCGTCGAGCTGGAGGGTCGGTTTCGTGTGGATCGCGTTTGCTGCGGATTGGTCTCCTCCGGGCTGGCTTGCGTTGTGCGGGGGGCCTTAAAGGGAGTATGTATATATTTAGTACTTATTTATCCTAAAAAGAAGTAAATACGTTCAATGTGCAAACTAAGTCTCCGCGGCATCGGCATTTATATACGCTGACGTGAAGTAAATTTTTTTTATATGGAAACGTGTGTAGCGCCCTACAGAATACTTCTGAAAGCTCCGAAGCCCATACAAAATTCTCGTGAGTTTCTCACTTACGTTAGCGAGTAAAATTGGGAATAGTGGTCTGTGGTACCCACTTGTAAGAACTATATTTACTCCTAATATTAGGCAAACTCTTACACTTATCATAATAGGTATTTAATATCTTGAAACGCGCTTTCCTTTGCCATTTCGTGATACAGTATTATAGTTTATTTATAGTGAACTACACGTGAACAAGATTTCATTTGTTTATAATGACAGTTTTCATACCACTATACAATACAATTGTTTAATATCTACCTACTGTAATATTTAATTATTTATAAGTAAGCTGAAGTCAAATAAATATTATGTGACATCCTAATCAAACGTTAAATACCTAGTTGTACATTAACATTTGAGATAAAAAAATTGTTTCACTTAGTTGCAAAAATTGAAAAACTTTTTTTTGGTATCCAATCCAGTAGATTATGCAGGCTTACAATTTCATTTCGGTTTTGGTTAAGAGACTTGTATCATAATTCCTCTAAAATGATCAGCTATTAAACGACACCGTAAAAAAAACCTGCCAATAATTTAGAGTAACCGTTTTTGTGTCAAAATTACTCTGTTATTTTTTTCTCAGACACCTCTCTTAAAAATAAATAATCAAAACATTTGTTTTTCACTAAGAAGATTATTGTGCTCTTGTTTTCATTGATACGTTAATAGTTTTTAAATTTCTTGATCAAGATGAATTTGTTTGTGAAAAGCAAATTTGGCGACCTATATGACAGTTTTCACATTTGGAAATCATTTGCATGAAATCACTTGCAGCTACATTCACTTCGATCGATTTCCCAAAAATATCGTTCGGGTTGCTTGAAATCACTTGACATTACCCTCGAAATTCAAAATTTTAGTTGATGCTAAATTTTAGCGGAACCGATACAGAATGGAGTCATTGTTCTGTATAATTACAAGTTTTTCTTGTTTAAGGTGATATGTTTGGATAATGGTATTTTAAGTAAACATTTTTTAAATTTTATTTCAGGTTACAAGGTGCCAAAGAAATCATCAAAGCAGTATTGAGTCCTTCAGCACTAAAACCTTTTGGTATCCTGTTTCTGTACTTTATGATGTATCAGTTCAGTGGAGTTAACACCATCACATTTTATGCTGTAGAAATATTCCAAGTACGTAGGTATATTTTTTAAATTTCTCAATAATGTAGTGCCTGTGTTTATTAAATGAATAATAAAACAAAGCCACTTCAAAATCATTTCAATGGGTATATTTCAGATTATGTGGATTCTTACAGTTATTATAATAATTATTAATGTAGATTGGATTGAATGTGCAAATTTCCTTTAAATATGCAACAAAATTAAGTAAATTAAAAGTACCAAAATATACAAGTAAATTGAAATAAATGGAAAAAATGTAGTGATAATGATAATGATTAAAATATCACTGCATCATATTGTACTCATGCAAAATTCTTAGAAAATATTATTGACTTTTAGGGCTAAAACTGTCAAATTTTATCAGCTGTTAATATGTCGGCCATCTTATCCATACAAAACAAAAATGCCTTTGATTAATAATAATTAATAACACTGAGTACTTTAGTAGGTATATTAATACCTAATTGTTTTCTTGATTATGTTTTAGGAATCTGGAGCACAAATGAACAAATATTTAGCTACAATCATTTTGGGCATCGTCCGTCTTGTCTTCACAATAATTGCTTGTGTCATGTTAAGAAAGTGTGGTAGAAGACCGCTCACGTTTGTTTCAGGTATTTAAACATTTTTCACCCATCATGCAGTGTCTCTTAAGCAGTAGGCAGGGAGAACCAATCTCCACTCTTTTCTGTTCAAGCACTCTTCATTCCCTGACATAACATTTTTCTTATAAAACCTCTCCCACTTATTTTGCTTCTGATCTGGCCTTCAGGCCCAACGTTTGAGAAGAAATAATACTAGAGAAATAATGTGCTACTGTGCATGGTTCGAACAAGAACCACATGACTGCTGTTAAACTCATACAAACTGTGACGTTTATCGGTAGCAGTGTGTGACATTCGATTTTTTATTTTTAATATTTTAGCGTTAACACTGAAAAATTTTATGTTTTAATCAAATACCTAATTAGAAATGAAATGCCTATGGGCTGTGTTGTGTTGTCTTATGTGCTTGTGGATTGAAGTAAAATGAATTATTATTGATGATTTAACTTCAGTCACGTGACTGTTGGATAAAGGAACCAGATTTCGGTTCTGTGCATCCAAAAAGTTCTCTAATAATATTAATTGTAATCAGTGAGGATGGAATCGATGTGTTCAATCAGTTGATTGAACAAAGCACAGTTGTGCCTTCTTACATCAGCTTTCTTTTCAAGTTTATAAATTCTCTTTACTGTTTGCATTCATTCTTTCAACGTGCCCAAACGTCTCAACTTATCAACATTCATCCTTTTAACAACACTAACTTTTATCTTACATAACCTCCTAATATTCTCATTCATTTCCATCTCCCAAAGAATCTTTCCACATTTTCTTCATAGAGCTCTCATGTTACTGTATTTTTACTACTACTTCTTGCAAATAAAATATGATTTGAAACTAAGGTGTTAACAATAAACTACAATCCAATGTAAATTTTTCCTAGGAATCGGATGTGGAATCACCATGGTCGGTCTGGGCACTTACCTTTACTATCGACAATGGTGGATGACTAACAACCTGCCCTTGCAAAATACTTGGATTCCATTAGCCTGTATATTTATATACACAATGACATGCACTATGGGCTTCTTGGTTGTTCCCTGGGTCATGATCGGTGAAGTTTATCCGACACAGGTATAAAAATGTTCATATTTTGAAATTTTACAATTTTTTTTCAATGTTTTTAAATTTACATTCTTAATTCAAGGTAATAAATTGGATGAGATTGAATATTATACTTACTGAAATCGTTGTGTTAGTGGGATCAACAAAATATCCATATTACATAAATTGGAACTCGTATGAAAAAAGATGATGAAATGTATGAAAGAATCTTTCTTATGTCGGACTTGGATGAATTTATAATTCTATCTGTCCTTAATAAGTCTTGATGAAGTAATATTCTTTAAACTTTTCTGCAAGAGTGAGTTGGCTTGTTCTGATACCCTAGCCTTAGATAGCGGTTCGGGAAGTACTATCAATCTGAAGTTTGCTTCGACTCCCTGTGATGAACATCTTCCTCTATCTTATTGACAAAGCTTGCTAAGTGTGAAAGATGCCAAATGTGTGATTTTATTTTCACTTTTGCTTTTACGACCCCGTGTTGAACAATATAGTATGTACATGCTTATTAATTTTTGTAATAAATGAATTGCAGGTTCGAGGGATAGTTGGTGGGATGACCACATGTTCTGCACACATATTCGTATTCATTGTGGTCAAAACTTACCCACTGCTCTCGCATACCATAGAAAGACACGGGACCTTCTGGCTCTATGGTGTTATTTCACTATTAGGTGAGTACTTTTTATCTTTGCTATTTCATATTGCCAAGCTATACTGTCAGTGTTGCTAGCAACACAATCACAGCTAGAAATTTCAGTTAATATTAACCTGTCTAGGAAACCCCATGTTTTTATAATCCAGTGCATAATATAATATGAACATTATTTAAAAAAAAAACTCTGCTATAACTACAACATGATTGGAAAATATTGCGACAAAATTCAACATAACAAATTATTATGTAGGTACTCGTATAAAATTTAAACACAATTTTAATATTATTACAAATTTATGATGTGGTTGATAGCCTGAATGTTCCATCGACGACTTTCATACTGTTCCGTGTTGAAGGTTGTGGGCTCGAAACCAGGCAATGACAATCTTCCTCTTGCTTAAAACAAGGGAAGAACTAAGCTTACTGTGAAAGTGTCAAAGAATGTATTTGTGTTCACTTTGAGTGTGCACAGCTGATATGTACAAAATTTTCCGATATTTTTGAAAATAGGTTTATATAAAAAAAACGCAAAGCTATTTTTCTTGATGTTTTTAACACTAAAACATTTTTTTTATGAATATCTATACTGACATAAGGGGACATGAAAATATTTTAGAATTTTATTTTGAATAAATTATTATAATGTTTTCTGCCATTGCAGTCATTGTACATGTACAGAATTACCTAAATGTAATTGATGGCGAACTCTTAAGCATATTTTATGTTTGCCCTAGCACAAGCTCAGACTATTTGCGCAACTTTGTTGTACTTTACATCTTATCTTATCATAATAATTTGGTAAAATTTGGGATTAATGGAGTCTATTCATCCAACAACATATAGAATAATGTAACACGCTTCAAATGTGACTTTTTTCCTACTACACCGCCATCTCTTGTATTTTTTTTTAATTATGCAACTATAGAGGAATTATTGTTTTTATTACAAACTTATGATTCGTCGAACTGCATCCCTCATCCGAATCAACAATAATTATTACATAATGCAATATAAGTTAAATTTAATTCAGTTTTTATGACATAAACAACTGTATTTAATTCATGTAATAAGTCAAATTATTATTTTTTATTCTGGGTTACGTAGAAGTTCGATGGTGGGTCAGCTAGTGTTATGTAATAAGTAAATAAATAATTATACATAAAACCGACCTCGGTAATCTTGTGATGGAGGCACTGACTTGTTATCCAGAGGTCTTGGGCTAGATTCCCAGTCTTGTCAAAATTTATCTTAAGTGTTTTTCATTTGATATTTCTACCCAAGGCCAGTTGACTAGAAAAAATGCCTCGAACACTACCTTTGTATAGAAAATTATTGATTTTAGGAAGTATTTATCAAAATGTTTTATCTACTTTTGCAGGAACAATCTTCTTTTACTACTGCTTACCTGAGACCAAAGGAAAAACCCTCCAAGAAATTGAAGATTACTTCTGCGGAAGAACGTCAACTTTATCATCTAAGAAACCAAAAAATGACACCGACGCTGGGAAGTTGCCAGTCATTAGTCCTGAGAAGGGACAACTATTGCCATAGTACAAAATGTATTTTTAAGATTACTTCTCATAACTTATTATAGTACTTAATCCTTACTTAAAACATATTTTTAGGTTTAATAAAATCTCATTTTTTACATGCGTGACAGTTTTATTATTATAAGTATAAAAGTATTACTTGCTGTTTGTATATTTTTTAAATAAATCACTCATTAATTTTATTTTTTTTAAATAAATGAATCTGCGTTCACTCAAAGTGAACATAAATATACTCTTTGACTCTTTCACAGTAAGCTACTTAAAGCTTGTGTCATGAAAGAGGAAGATGGTCGGCACCTGGGATCGAACCCACGACCTTCAATTATGATGAAAAAAAAAAGAATGAAATTAAAAACAAGAAATCAATGAACACTACTTTTATAAATAAATTGACACACCTAGAAAGGTTTCAAGTATAGCTGGTGGAACTTATTGCCTGAGGCAACTTTTTTTAGTTGACCAGTCCCGTCCAATCTGATACCGGCCAATCCTGCGTACAAATTTCAGGTGAAAAATACTTTACAAAATTCTGACTTGACCGGGAATCCAACCCGGGACTTCTTGATCAGAAATTAGTGCATATACCACTAGACTATAGAAGTCGGTTTTTAGACATTTTTAGACATATGTAAATTTTATACATTTCTAACCAACTTTAATGAAAATGCTTGTCAGTGAAAAAACATCCTGGTTGTTTTTAACACACTTGCTTTTTCCATCCGAGTCCCAGTTTTATAAAGAGCAAATAAATTCCTACTTTTGTATCAAATAAACGACATATTTTTGTATTCAAAATCTTATTAGCATTGTTTTGTACAAGAAATAATATGTATTCTTATTATGTGTCATGGTGCGGGTTGTGGTGGTATAATTCTTATTCCAAAAAAATCTCCGCTTTTGAAGTGTGTGAAACAGAGTGCCTCAGAAGAACAGAAATACCTCATATTAAAATACCAAATATTAATGTTTTTTTTTAGAAATAAGTAAAACATTGTAATTACTTATAAATTAAAATTACATTTCCTTGTACAAAACATATTGGTTTTATTTCTTTTATCACTGGTTTATGAGACTAACCATAAATAATTTAATAATATTCTTCTAAGTCTTGATTTTTCTTATTTTTTTGGTATCTAAAACCTTTGTTTTTCTAGGCAATACATTGTGTGATGTTTATTTTATAAATTATCAAAATCAAAATACACATCTAATAAGGTCAATACAGTTGACTCTTAATAAATTGCAATCTAGGTCAAAGCCTCTTATCTATGCTCAACCATAGAGCAAATAAAATTTTCATCATTCAATAGATAGACGTTCAAATAAAAAAAATGATAATACCGTATTAAAAATACAAAGTTTATCTAGATTCTTGTGTCCATTTTTACTTTTGTCCAATCGAACAGTATTAGTCAGTCATTAGTTGTTGATATACCATATTAAAAACACAAAGTTTATCTAGATTCTTGTGTCCATTTTTACTTTTGTCCAATCTAACAGTATTAGTCAGTCATTAGTTGTTGATATATCATATTAAAAACAATTCTGTTAAAGAAGTTTGATCTGCATACTGGCAACATTAAGTAAAAAATAGGCACCAGTTTAATTTTCCACCAACATTAAAACTACATTTTTAATGAATTGATGGTTTTGGTATAGTAGAAAAGTATGTGAAAAAAAAAAACATGTAGCCACCAACACCTCTCATAGTGTGTGGCGTTCCTTCGAAACAGAGCTGAGGGATTTAGACTTAGTATGGGAGGCCGTCATCGACACTCCACAAATCACGTGCAGTGGAGAGCTTGTAAGTGAGGTCGCACAAAGAAAGTATTGATTGAGTTGTGACACTAGAATAACTCAAAAAGAGATAATGAAAAAATGTAAGGTTCCTTTATGATCGTAAGCAATTCACGGCATATAATATTTCAAAACAAATTAGTCAACTAAGGAGATTATGTAAACCAAAATTTGAAAACCAATGATTAGGCTAATCCCTCCTCCAAATACTTCTAGTGCGTATTACTTGAATGATAAGAATTTGTTATTGCTATTTTATCACAATGACACTGAAATATTGGATTAGGTATATGACTTGACAACATAGTTTAAACTAAAAAAGTTTATATAAGACCATAAAAATGGAGCACTTTATACCTAAAGGATCATTAAAATGGACAAATTTCTGATTTATAATGCCTACAACATGTGCTCGGAACACACTGTTAGCAGGTTGTGAGGAAAAAGAAGAAAATGAAGCCATACTCCTGAATTACTCCTGAATTCATGAATAATAACTATAGAGCTGTTTTCTACAATCCAACTGGCAGAAAAACACGTGGAAGACCAAAGGGCAGTTGCTGAATGGTTCATTGTAACGAGCACAAAATAGAGCTCGTAAGAGTGACTTGTGGCTAGCTCTTACATACGAAGCCAACAGGAAAAGATATTCGTATTCCACAAAAATCAATCAATCAACTCCCTTTTTAACCCCATTTAGGGGCATAGGGAAGCAAGAAGAGAACACAGAATGAGAGGGTTCAATTTTTTTTTAAATGAATCTGTGCTCACTCAAAGTGAACACAAATACACTCATTGCCTCTTTCACAGAGTAAGCTACTTAAAGCTTGTGTGTAAATAACGACCTCTGCACGAAATAATACGAAAGCCGGCTTCGTAACCGCTAGACCACCAACCACTTCATTTGTCTTTGAAATCCTGATGGGAGGAAGAACAGTGCTGTCCTTGCCAAATCATTTGGCAAAAGCTAACACACGTCTCATCCATGTCCAATTTCTCTTTGCAATTGTTGAGGTGATGGGTCTGCACTACTGCGTCGAAAACACAACTCTTATATACATTTTTTATTCAAAGGATTGAATAAAATAACTTAAAAATATACAAAATAAATCTCATACAAAAATACTTTTAAAAATGTTGTTGAACCAATACAATCATCTGGCTCCTTGATAACACTGTAAACTGTTAAAGAATTCACACACCCATTACCAGCACAATTGCATTGAACAATTACCCAATAGACAATATGATCTCCAAGGCATGTGTCATCTGGATGGGAACACTCATGTTAACACAAAGTTGACCTTTGACAATGAATTAGATTACTTGAGTCTTTTATTCATGCATCGTTCATGTAAATTGATCACTCTACTATATAGTGGATGTCACTAAATTTTGTGATAGAACTATTATACAAGACTCTTTCATTTTTATTTTGAAATGGACTATCACCAAGTACCTTCTGCCCAAAACATTGAAGATCAAAAAATAAATAAAACACTACTTGCATGATAAGAAGCGCTTATTAGCGAGTAATAAACTTTTATTAAACTATAGTGTTAATGGTCCTAAATATCTTAAACTAAAATGAAAAAGTATACCTTATTGGCCCAAATATAACGCCATTCAGAAAATGTTCATTCAAAGCTAGGGCGGATCCAGGGGGGGGGTCAGGGGGGTCATGACCCCCCCTCTGGCTGGGTCCAGGTCTTTAATGTGAAGTACAGTACTTACATTTATTAATAAAATACCTACTTTTCTATTATAATTATAAGTTATTGGTGGTTCATGACCCCCCCCCCTCATGGAAATGACCTTTTTTTACTATCTCGTGACACCCCCCCTGGCGCCATTGCTGGATCCGCCCTTGATTCAAAGAATGTAAAAATCAATACAAGTGTTTATTTAGGTAATTTTAAGTAATAACACAGGTTACATTCATTTCAATAAATGAAAGTAATTTAAACAAAACTATTATATTAAAATTTATACAAAATTATAATTATCTCCACAGTATTAACACATACTGTTATAATAATACTATTGGAATAGTAAACACATTTTTTATAAACACGCATTGATAAAACCAGATTACATTGGATGTCGGCTAATGTTTTATCAATTAATTACATGTAAAAATAGTGTGTCAAGTCCATATCCAACACGTTTCTGTGTTTTACAAAGGACAATAAACTTAGTAAAGAATCAAAGTTCAACAGCATACAATGTATGAAATTTTTAATACCTCCTCTATCAGTTGAATTCCAAGAATGAGAGATCAATTCAATAATAATTTACCGAGGCAGGCAAGTTCTTTATATCCTAACAGTAGGATCCATCTAGTTCATTGTAAATCCGAATATAATTACGGCTAGATTGGAGTTACAAAAAAGTGTGTAATTGGAATTATACTGATTTCTTTTGAACGTTGTAAGTTTAATGCCCCTTATGATAAAATAATTTTAAAAAGTTCGAACTACTTAGGCTTTTTCAATAATTGACAACAAATTCTACAAGCAACAACTAGAAAAATGATGGTAATAGTTGAACAACCCAAAACTTCATGTAATAAGTATTAAAAATTGTTGCTGAGAAGAACTATGAGAAAAAAACAAGATAATAAATTCATTTGCATTCCACATTTATTAGGAATTACATTTCTATAAACAATACAAAATTCATAACATCCTGGTCATAATTTCTTTATCATATTAATTATTGTTCACTTGATATCAGTGGATGTTTTATTACAACTAACATGAATTCATTTCAGTAACATAAAAGGACAGATTAAATCACATTTTAATACACATTTTTGATCATAAATAAATACAGTATAACCTAGATTTATGTCCATCAATTATCCAAAATAATTTATTCTCAGATTTCATGTTGATTGACTATAAAATAAAAAGTGTAAACTTGTCAACCTCGACGGCAGTGTAGTAGGAAATAAATCACATGTGAAACACGTTACATTATTCTACATGTTGTTGAAAGAATAGACCTCATTTAAATCAATTTTTTCTGAATTACTATGGTAAGATGAATGGCAACAGGTTCCATTTAATCTGAGAAATGAAAAAACTAAATCAACTGGAATTGCCCAGGACCTTTTGATTAGAAATCTGGCTTTTAACACTTTCACTGCCATCTTAATAACTAATTTTATTTAAAAATGATACAAATATTAAAAAAACAAAAGGTATACAAGTATAAAAAACAGGTTAATACCTATGGTACGTTAGCAATATCAGCTACATTGAATTGAGTTTCAATCATCATTTATGCAATTGATTGTTTCTATATTGTGTTGGAAAGGAATGGATAGAATACAAAAATTTTAAATACAGAGATTCTGCAGTTGGATTTGATGAATATTTTGAAAAAGCGAGAAAAGCGGGGAGCGATTATGTCACTTCTGCTTATCAGCAAATAAATATAAAACACAGCAACAACAATATTTGTTACGAGTATAATTTTCTAGTTGATGAATGCATTAGATAGGTGATTAATAAGCAGATGACATTGTGTATGATGTCTGATACTAGTGGCAAGCTGGTTAACATACAGATTCTAGATGCATTGATAATACTAACATTTCTGATTGCTTGTCTGACAGCCAGTCGACATACAGACTTATAATTACATACTCGTACATGTTATCAAAAAAAAATATTAATTTTTTCAATTATTAAAAGCTCAAAAACTCAAACAAAAATTTTAGAAAACATAAGTGGGTGAAAGTTTCCACTAGATTTTTTTTCTTTTGTACATACTACTACAGGTCAAATCTCTTTATAGTGAATACGAAGTAACGAAATTTCCAGTATAACGAATCGTCAATTTGTCCCTGATAAACTTCCATATAAAATGTACCGAACCAAAATTCAATTTAACGAAGTCGATCTCAGTACAGCGAACTTTTTTGTTTTAAAATCATGTTACAATTAGACAAAAAAAAAATCCGACTTCAGTTTGTTAAACCGAGATATGACCTGTAATCATTTTATTTCAAACAATGATAAAATAATTTTTTGACGGTTTTTACTATATCGTTTATCGGATCTGACGAAATTTTGTGTGCTTTGATGGCTGCACATTTTATATGGAACTGTTCATACGTATCCGGCAATGATTTCTTGTCAGATGACATCCAATAAAAATTTGGGAATGGGTTGTAACTACTAAGTAAAATATATTTGGTAACAGAAACATACAAAGCATCGATTTCCTTCAAAATTTTTAATGTTAACTACCTGGTTATATAGGGACTAGATACAAAGGGACAAATATAATGGATGTTATATCGAGAATTTCGTTACAATAAGACTTGATCTAGATAATGCATAAAAGAACAAGCATTATTAAAATATAACAAGAGAGAATGTTTATAATAAACTTTAGAATAAACATCTTAATTTGTGCTATTAATCTCAAAATCACAAATAGGTACATAGATAATTACATATCTTTTACCCTTTGCATAAGGTCGCAGGGCTATTAGGTTATTCTTTGCATGGAGAACAGAGACAATGTAGTAATCAACTAATTTTTATCATTTTTTGTTTGATAAATACCTTTATCTAGGCAAAAGAAACTATTGAAACAAAATAAATAACTTATATAACAATAATAATCATTTTGTAAACACTCATAGACCTCATTTCATCAGACAAAATAATAATATTATGTTTATATCTTTATCTTTATTTATCCCCCATAGGCCCCATCATATACAAAAGATTCTCGAACTTTTTCATCATAAACATTATTTTTTGTATTAATGATATTACAAACCAAAAAGGAAGTCTAATATTCCACTGACAATCAAAAGAAAACATACTATTTTATGTAGAAGAAATGAAATCATGGACTTCATGGAAGTCTGAGTAAATCGATAGGAAAAAGATGACAAGAAAATCTCTAAACACTTTCATTGTGACAAAAAAACGGTTTATCACATTTTTCTAAAACTATTTAAAAAATTAATTTACTTAAAGCTACAGTATTGTAAACCATTAAAATTTCTCTACAATTGAATAAATAATTTAAGATTCACAAAACACCTAATTAAAGCTTTTGTGTCATGAGTTGGGGGAGTTCAAACTGACCAACTCTCCGCCATTTTGATGAATGTTCTTTTCTTCATCGTTTGGTTTTCTGTTGTTTGGTTGATGGTGCTGATAATTTTTTGGGCCGATGATACTTAAAACTACAGGCAAGAACACTAGCCCGTGAAACAGTCCAAAACAAATTACCAACAGGAATATTTTGAAGAAAGATTTAAATATATACGACTTAGATAAACTCAAAACGGACAGAGCAAGAAAAGTTGAACCGCCTCCGTATAAGACAGCGGCTCCAATGGATGTGACTGTTTTGTACGCTCTCTCATCTCTCGTTCCGTCCACTGTTAAAAATGTATGAGCGACGTGAGCGGCGTAATCGACACACAGACCTATGGCTAACTCCAAACCTACACAAGAAACTATGTCTATGGTTAATCCCCATCGCTGCATCCATCCACAAACATTAATCAGAGTCAATAACACGCAAATAAATATCCAAAAACATATTTGGATGTCAGTTATCAATATAATAGTGCAAACCATCACGCACAGCAAGGCTAACTCCAAATTTCTTTCAACTTCTAAATGTATTATTTCATCCGTTACCCAATTGGCAAATATTTTAGCCCAAACAGTGGCAAACTTGTCACCGGTTTGAAAATCTGCTTCTCTAACAATATCCTTCACCTTATGCATGGCTGGTAAATAGACGCTCGGTCCAGAAAATGTCGTAAACCTAAAATCTATACTAGAAACTATAACCTCTGATGTAGGCTCACCGCATAACAGAGGCTTAGAAAATCTAAATTTAAAACGATAGGAAGCCCCGGATGGACTAAATAAAAATTTGGACAAATAACTTCGCCATTCTAAATCTGTAATACTCGAGTTGTTAATATCTTTGTTAAAGTTTAATAAAATATAATCTCTCATAGCCACCGTCCAGCTGTCCACGTTCTGAACTATTTCAGTCTCATTTTTAAGCTTCTCTGCTAGCAAATATATTTTAGGAAATTCTTGTGTGTAGTTTATTGCTCCTATGTATATGGATGCCTCGTTACCCATATCAGGATAAAATGTGTGACGCTCATTTAAAAACTGTCTGAAGTAAGTGTCCTCTGGTATAAACCACAGTGGCTCAAACCTTTGTTCTAGCTTCAATAAGCCGTCTATACTATAACCTGTCATGGCCAGTGTGAATATAATCACAATCACTTTAACCGGAAGCTTTAAAACCACCTTTGAGAATAAGTGATGAAGAGCTATTTGTGACACTGACTTTTCTCCAGGCTTTGTCGGAACATAATCAGGATGTTTAATACATAACAGAATACCATTTCGTTTCTGCTCTATTCTTTTGCAATCTAACACAAATATGGCAACGTAAAATGTAACGGAAAAAATGAAAACAAATAAGACTCCCACAGCTGCATATAAACAAAATGCTTGAAGAGATGGCAAAATGGTGATAGCACCAACCAAAAATGCCACAATATCTGTAAAGGAAGTAATTACTATGGACACGCCAGCATGCTTTAACATGAGGCCAATCTGCATAGGCAAAGCAAGCTTTCTATCTTCTTCGGTCAGCTGTTCCCAGCAAGCTTTCATTACAAACATATCATCGATTCCGAGACCCATAATTAAAAATGGCAACGAAGAATGCACAGGTCCATAAGGTATGCCTAATATCGAACATACACTAACTGTTACAATCAGAGCCATAGCTATGCACAGCAGACCCACACTTCCCAGAGCAAAACGAACTTCAACCCACTTGAATTTTGATATAATTAACTGGATATAAATGAACATGAGAGTGATTCCAATGGCCAGTTTATCCATATCTTGAAACATTGTACTTCCGCTTATATCACCATAGCTTCTTCCTGCTTCGTAAAATATATTGAGGCCAGAAATGTTGTGTGAAATATCAGCCATCATATGAATAAATTCATTTTCCCAGGCTAACGATGATTCAGAAGCCCACTCTTCAGTTCCAGCATCATTACCAGTTTTGTCCATATCCATCCCGGTGAAATTTATGTGCAGCCACCAAGTAATCAACACAGACTTGGCAGAGATTATTTTTCCAGTGTCATCTCGCTCCACCCCACCCAGCGTGTCCACATACCCCATGCTGTGCCCCAGAACAGGGCTGATGCTAGTTTTATTGATTCTCTCGATGATATCCTTTGTGTTTAAACTCTCAATAGCAGTTACGTTATATTTCCAAATATCCAAAATGCTTTTCTGTAAACAGCCCATTTCCATATTTTCTAAAATGCCACAATAAATAGAAGGGTCTAACTGAACACTGGGATCAAATATTTTTACTGGATTAGATATATCAGCATTTTCACTTTCACTAAAAAAATCATCATCAAACACCGAAGATATCCTTGATCTATTATTCAAAGATCTTTTCTTTCTGCCGTCGTGTAGGTTAAAAGAAATTATTGGGACTTTAAAACAAATATCACTCCATGTATACTGTTGCCCATTCAAGGAAGCTCTTAAATTGTTCACTTTATCATTTATTTTCGCTAGTTCAATGATCACTTCTGGTTTTAATACATTTGGTGCTGTGGCCAAAATATATTGGGGTCTAAATCCAATGTGAAATTTATCAATGAGCCATTCTGTATCTCGAGCAAAATCAGATGAAGGAGGTACCCATAGTTTAAAAGGATGTTTTTCTTTGTAAAAATTAAATAATCCAAAGCAGCTAAGCAGTACAAACAGCCAACATAATCCCACAGTTCTCCAAGGGTGTGTTCCGACGGCTATACCTAAATTATAAAAGCAATTTTCAACACGAGAAACGATAAAAGTTGTAAGCTTGTTCCAACAAGATTGCAAACCCATTATTTTCTATTAGTCCACTTTCGGTCACACAAGAATTAATCACAATTTTGAAACAAAGCTACCTCCATTTAATCTTTCAATGTCATGAAGATATTCATGGATTCTTCTTAAAATTTATTCCACTTTTACAACAGTTCGTAATAACACTCCCTTGGACACTACACGAAATATTCATACTGAACATTATGCACAATAAAGGACCACACCGGCAAACAACGGATTCCGACTAAAACTGAAACTAATCCAATGAAGACAAGACATAAAAATGATCATGTACAATGTACATGCACCGAAATGATAAACGATATAAATAAACTTTGAAACTTGCTTGCTATCAATTGACAGTCGCTGTCAGTTTTAGTAAAGCTGGGTGCACATGTCTTCTAATTTTTCTAACAATTATATTTTTAATAGAATAGTTATTTTATCACTCATAGCTTTTCACAACACCACCTATATAAAAAGGCCTTAGTGCTGGCGGACATTTTTGGCCTCTCGCGTCACGGCCGCCGGCGTGTAGATGGTGATGGTACAGGTAAGTACTAGTGATGTTGCGGATGCAGGTTTTTTGACATCCGCGGATGCGGATGCGGAGCTCAAAATACAAAATTAAACTGTATAATAGGGGTGTAAAACCTAAGAAATACAAGGACCTTTTTAACGAAGGGCCGCCTTTTCAAAGAAAAAAATAATTTTGTAGTTTCTTCTTCTTCTTCGTCAGCCTGTCTCCGTCCATTGCTGAACATAGGCCTCCCCCCTCTCCTTCCATTCATTCCTGTCCTGAGCCTCTCTCATCTATGTGCGGCCTGCAATCTTTGCGATGTCGTCCGCCCATCTGGCCTGGGGTCTGCCGACATTCCTTCAGCCTCTTATCTAGGCTGCCACTCCACGTACAGTTTATAAGCATTCATTAAAAAATCAATAACTATACGAGGATCTTACTCTACATGTAAGTATAGCGGTTGTGTAGCATTGAATTTTAACGACATGATTTATTTTGTATCTGATACCACGAATGTATAGCGCCACCTATAAAAAAGGTAAAGAGCCATCTAGCGGAATACGCCGAATACAACTCGTATTTATCAACAACGAAGATTCACCACCTTTTTAGCAAGAGCACCAAGCTTGGATTATTTCACACCAGAGGGAACATACTTCACTTTTTGTATAAATTATTTTGCGTCAATAACAGCCCTATATAAAGATTTTCCCTCCTGAAATTCTCCACTCTTTCCTTCAGAACCGACAGTGCACAATATTGTAATTAGTTTTTAAGTTAATATATTTTTCTGTGATAATTTTATCTGAGTTCATTAAGGCTCTGGGTAGGGTAACCGCTGTTTTTTGGTGTTTTTTCATGCAATTTTTTATCGTTGTTGTTAAAGATAGCTTCTTGAAAAAAATATTTCAATGTTCTTCAATCTTTCTTCTAGTGCAAACACTTTCAATATCTTAAAAATATTGAATATTTATAATGGAAAAAAATATTTTAAAAATGTCTCTATCGTGACTTTTCAAGAAGATTTATGCATTAACTACGAGACCTAGAAATGTAATTATTTTTCTAATCGAAGGAGATTTTCAATTTCTAGTGCAAATACGTAGCATAATTAAGTTTTATATTGTATTTTTTTTTTAAAAACTGAAAAACTACAAATTGTATTAATTTTTTATTGTCTATGGTTTATTTTATAGAAGATTACAGGTAAGAGAAGAGCTTCGGGGTGTGGGGCGTCACATGAAGAGTTTATCTCGGAGTGGCCGCTGTGTTCTTCTGCCTGTTTTGACATTTGGATTGTTTTATGCTTATTTCGTGATAAAAATGATAGTTTTGTGTGCTTGGACAATATATTTTTATTATAATTTATTCGTTTTGAACTTAAACTTTACTTATTTGGACTTTTTTTATATTTTGTTTATAATTGACAGTGACATTTGTATATAAGATATCGTAATCTTGTTTGTATTTCATGATCAAAAATAGTTTTGTGTTTGTGTGTTTGGACATTAAAATGAACAATACAATACGTGGTGGATCAAGAAATATCATTATACGTGTGTATTCGCCACGTATTCGGAATGTTTGGTGGAATTAAAGCCGGAGAACTGTCTACTAATGTTTTCTAACTAACATCTCAATTGATTGGTAAATACTGTGTTTTTTGTAGATAAAATACTTTTTAATGATTAATTCTAACATTTTCAAGTATAAGAAGTTAGTTAGAGCTCATTTAAGGATACTTTATTTGTTTTAAAAATATCTGTCAATGAAAGATCACAGGACAGTTTGTTTTGACGATCGAAAAACAAAACACGGTATAGAAAATAATGTTTGTTAAATTGCAATACTATATTGTTACCATTTTATCATTATATTTCGATTTCTTATCCCATTTTAAGATGGAAAATTTTCATTTATTTTTACTAAAATAATATTTCTATTAAAATACAATAATGGTATTATTTTCCTATCCCATTCTTTATTTAAAGTTGATTATTTTTACTTTTTTAATTAAAATAATACTTTACTTTTTTATATAAAATAATGTTCCTATATATATATATATACTTATTAAATTATAATACTAATATTAATAAATCAATCGAAAATAGTAAATATGTTTTCGACAGTGTCAGCTCATTGTTTTTATACAGTAAAACTTTCATATCCAATAATTAATCTTTATTTTTTTTCAGGTTTTAATATGTGCGTTCTATTAGGATAATTGTAATAGAAGAGAATTCAAATCAATGCAAATTTACCACGCCAGGTAAACATAGAAAAGGGCGACCAAAAAAAGGATTGGAGGATTCGACCGCTGTGCCGTATTAAGGCAAAAATCATTTTTCAATCATTCATTCAAAAAAGCAATACCCAGTTTGAGAAGCATGTTACAAGTTGTACGAAATTATTTGAATTTTGATGGGAGCTACGAACTTCTACGAAAAACTGTAATAAACATTGGGTTTTCGTACAAAAATGCAATTCAAATAGGAAAGTATTGATGTAGACACAAAATATTGCGGCTAAAAGAGAAAATTGTCTTAAAATAATCATGGATCACAGGATGTTGCCAAAAGAACTCCAAAAAATATAGTTTATATAGATGAAAGCTTATTAAAGAATATTACAGTTTGTCTATACTTTATTTAACTTCAATTAATTCATTAAACATCACTTTATTTTAATTATGGATTTTTATTTTTTCAAATCCCGAAGTCCAAAATATGTAAAAATTTTGGCAAGTTATTTCAGAGAAAAAACCTGCTAAAGGAACAAAAAATAATTGTTCAAACACAAAACTATCATTTATCTTTATTATTTATTTTTCAGTTTTCAAAAAATAATTACAATTTAAAACTTGATTATACTACGTATTTGCACTAGAAATTGAAAATCAGCTTCGATTAGAAAAGTAATTACATCTCTAGGTCTCGAAGTATATGCATAAATCTTCTTGAAAAGTCACGATAGAGACATTTTTAAAATATTTTTTTTCATTAAAAATAATCAATATTTCCGTTACAGTGTTTTATTTTAGCACAGTCATTGTTAATGTGTTACCATGAGCGATAACAGCGCCCTCAATTAGTTTGCCAATTTCTTGACATACTGCAAGTTTTCTTACTTTTTAGTGTTAGGAGATTTAAATTGAGGTAAGTGCAGGAGAAGAGGGGGACAAAGGATATAGACACGCCCATTACCCCAAGGTCATTGGCTTACCCCCTAGCCTTAATATAGTGCTTGTATTTTTATAAGTTAAAATTTAGTTTCATTTCGGTAGTGAGTTGAATTCCTTTTAATTGTTCAGATTTACTCATAAAGAGAAAGTGAAAGCTGGTGAGTACTCAAGATATTCTCAACCCTACCAAACTCATAAGAGAGTCTTCTTATCTTCTTGTAAAGATCACTTTTCCCTACTATCATTCTACTTTGAGAAAAGATACTCATATCCCATCTTCATCTCAAAGACATGGACCAGATCATACCAATCTGACCCCATAAATGGTGACCACACGTTCGAACACCCTTCAATTATTTACCATAATTCATTTTTTCAATCTTCAACAATCCATTAACATTCCAATCATATTTTCCCAACCATCTTAATAAAATTGTTACATGCACACCTTCGTCCACTAACCCATCTCGAATATTTAGCACCCTATACATTCATTCCATTCAAAATTTTTCACAAAACAATCAAAATAATATTGTTCCACAATTCAAAAATTTTCATCTCACATATTATTACATTCAAATTAAGCGCGTCTGATCACTTTCCCATTCAGCATGCGATTATAAATACCTACACTTTTGATTAGATTTTCATAGCGCATTATTACATTTTAAAGAAAAACAAGAAATTTAGATTGCAGTTTTCACATCTTTGTATATTGTCATATTGATTTTTGGTAAACACATAAAAGGACATTCAGACTCCTACAGTTAATATCTTATCAACATTTTACTGATATTTTACCAATTCTTATTTTATTCTGGTCAATAAATGATTATTTATGTATCAACTTATCAACAGTACAATTGAGGCATTACAAAACAAAAATGGCAGTGTCAGTTTGGTTACATTTTGTGTAAATTGATTTTTTATTTAAAAACATTATATTCACCGAGAATTTTATAGGATCTTATTGAAAAATAGGAGTAAATTCTTTTTTCCATGAAAATATAACAATACTGAATAGAAAATGCATACTTTTTTAGATATTCGTCATTAAATGACGGACACTGCCACCTTTGCTTCGAATCAAATGACATTGCCACATTTGTTTGAAATTTGTGTGTATGGGGCGGCCATATTGGATTTCATATACAAGAAACCACTGCCGGTTTTGTTATGAACTGAGAAGGACACTGCCGTGTTTGTTTAAAACCTACATTCATTTTAAGATTTTCTATGATACACTTTAGATTTTGTTTCAAACCAGTTCAACAGAGCACTGCAGTTTTTGCCCTCTATCCAACGGCATTACAAACACATTTTTGACCAAAATGTGACACTGCCGTTTTTGTTTTGTAATGCCTCAATTATTTCAATGGTCTAAAAAAAAAATATTCTATCTAAATTGTCAATGTAAAACAATTATATTACCATCTTATATTACCATCTACTAGCCAATTGCTATTAACGTTTTCCGCGATTACAGAGAAATCTTTAGATTCCTGAATCCGAATTATCCAATTCGAGGTCAACTTATATATGCAAATACGGCCAAATACTTATACACATGTATTCATAAAAGCTCTATGTATTCCACGCCACGTCTAGTACAATGCATCGCGCATTTTCAGACCGAAATTCCCATTTCGTCGGCTAATTACATACACGCAAGAGCAGAGATTTTCATCTCAAAGCTTTCTTGTAGTGATTGAGCAAGACATACACACATGACCATAGCGTCATACGTATAGTCTAAAAAAAGACATACACACATGACCATAGCGTCATACGTATAGTATATTATTATCAAATATACAACTCAACGAGTTAAGAAAAAGACAATTAATGTATTTACATTCATACAAAAGACCATTGAAAAACAAAATTCAAAAAGTGTCATATTAATTTTCCAAATCAGTAACATTTATTTAACATTATTGACACACATACATTGACAAAATAAAACATTATGAAAATTTTTAATCCAAACACACTATGTACAACTATATTACCATGTCTACCCACTATTTTTTACTTATTTTATTGTATAAAAATTCTAATATGTATTTTTACAAAATGATTACAGATCCCAATACAAAACCACCAACTGTATATTGCTAATACCAGATTGGTAACAAATTTTATTATATAAAGGATCTCACATAGTAACTTCACTTTATAAACATTAGAATAAACATACACCAATTGTGTATCATAACTATTCAATACCATTTTTTTAATAATTTTTCCTAACTTTATTATGAATATTGGACAGAAATAACATTGGAACACTACACTTAGAGAATTTTCCTAGAACATTTTATCTTAGTAAAATGTAACTTGTAAATTTTTTTCAAAGTCAACATTTGTTTATAATATACTCAAACAATTTCTTAATTTCAAATTCAAATTTAAAATTTACTTCACAATCTTTTAAATTCAAGAAAGACCCTAAAACAAATATACTTATGCCAATCCTATTGTAAATTTTTGTTTATTCTATATGTTGCATATTATCTCATCACGATACTACTCAACCAACGCTGGACTCCACCACCACAATCCAATTGATGGAAGCCTACAGTAGCAATCTTCACCGCTGTACTTCTCAGAAGCAGACTACACGAGTTGTCTCACAGACTTCGTAGCTCGGAGGCCAAACTTCTCCAACGAATTTTGCCCCACTACTGTTCTCTCCAGTGGCAGATGTACATCACACCACGATTACACCCCACTGAAAACAACTGCTGCATTTTTCCTTGCTCGTCAACAGACCTCATGGATCAACCAGTTACTACAGCACAAGCAACATCGCTGCTGCATTAATGGCCGAGCGCAAATCAACATCGCCGCTTCATCTGGTAAAACACATCAACGCTGTTTTAACCTATTTTAGCCATCATATTACCCCAGTGCAACCGCACTAACGTCGTGAACACTCTGTCCAACTTCTATTAAGTTCCAGTCGCTACAGAACCCAGCCCAGTCGAGCCAAGTCAACATCCAAGACGTACCATCTCCAAGCTACACAAACCAGAGGACTGCAGAGTTCCATTCCACACTCCATCACCAGATCCACATCAGAATTTATAGCACGCCATAAATTCTTGCGGGAGGCTGTATAGCGGTTGTGTAGCATTGAATTTTAACGACATGATTTATTTTGTATCTGATACCACGAATGTATAGCGCCACCTATAAAAAAGGTAAAGAGCCATCTAGCGGAATACGCCGAATACAACTCGTACTTATCAACAACGAAGATTCACCACCTTTTTAGCAAGAGCACCAAGCTTGGATTATTTCACACCAGAGGGAACATACTTCACTTTTTGTATAAATTATTTTGCGTCAATAACAGCCCTATATAAAGATTTTCCCGCCTGAAATTCTCCACTCTTTCCTTCAGAACCGACAGTGCACAATATTGTAATTAGTTTTTAAGTTAATATATTTTTCTGTGATAATTTTATCTGAGTTCATTAATATAGTGCTTGTATTTTTATAAGTTAAAATTTAGTTTCATTTCGGTAGTGAGTTGAATTCCTTTTAATTGTTCAGATTTACTCATAAAGAGAAAGTGAAAGCTGGTGAGTACTCAAGATATTCTCAACCCTACCAAACTCATAAGAGAGTCTTCTTATCTTCTTGTAAAGATCACTTTTCCCTACTATCATTCTACTTTGAGAAAAGATACTCATATCCCATCTTCATCTCAAAGACATGGACCAGATCATACCAATCTGACCCCATATAAGAAATAAAATGTCTTTTTTGAAAGTGCACTTACGAACTTTCAAAGTTTGTCTTGGTAAGTCCAGACTCCAGAGAAGAACTAACACTTTCTAATATTGCACTTGATAACAAAGCTCAGTAGTTAACGCTCTCCATGCCTTTTACTTGCACGTGGCATGCATCTTCTTTCTCTCTCAAACTTCAAGGCCATACCTTTTGAGATAAGAACACAATTGCATATCTTAATTTCGTGTCGCGACTTGTTCTAGCGGATGTGAAAATTAATGCGGATGCGAATATCCGCAACATCCCTAGTAAGTACATACAGATATAGACAAGCGAACGGTGGGCCTCCCGATGTGACGCTGCACAAGGCCTTCTTATATAGGTGGTGTTGGCTTTTCATTAAAATACGATATTATTTCAAAACGCAATAATTCTAAAAATAATCATTGTAATAGATTGTAATAGGTAATAATATATCGAACCAACTTGAATGTTTATCATTCTTCCTCATGATACTGTGGAGACCTGAGCAGGGGGGCTGCTAGTGTTTACCTAAATTAGTGTTTGCAATAAAAATAGATATATTTGTGGCAATTAAATGTATAAAAACATTAAAATTAAATTAAAATGTGATCTTTAATATTAATTTTCACAACATTTTGAAATTTATAACTGTTCTATAGGACAAGGACTAGAATGCTACACCTACGATTATTTGATTAGCTGCTGCGCAGATTGAAGGAGAGGTCGAGAGACGGCAATCAATCCATCATAAACGTCTGATCAGTTTGAGGGAAATCCATGAGATGTCGGATGTAGAGTTCATTCAACATTTCAGATTGAATAAAACTACATTCGACATGTTATGTAATATGCTCCAAACTGAATCAATGTTGAGGGGAACCAAAATATACCCAGTGGAAATCAAAGTAAGTCTTGTTCAAATTGAATGTGCATACTTTTGTTGAATAATCAAATTTTAAAATAATCCAAATGTTTGTTCTCAATTTTAGGTTATAATTACCCTCAGCTTTTTAGCGACTGGATCATACCAGCGAATAGTTGGTGTAAATCAACATATTGTTCAACGGATGACCAGTCGCTTCATATCTGAGGTGGTAGAGGCATTGGTTTCTCCGGCTTTTTCCGATAAGTGGATAATGTTCCCAAGCACAATACAAGATAAGAATGTGCTGAAACAAGAGTTAGTATGTTTGCCCCACCCCTGTCTGAACAACCACATAATAATTTAAATGCATAAGCTAAACTGCTTCACCACTTTAGATAAATAAAAAAATCTTTAAGTTATCCATGTAACATAATAATATGATTGAATAGGTATTCCATTAATTCAGACCTCTTATGAATATTCAAAGCTTTTATTTTAGATTTCAGAGAATCTTTAAGCTTCCTGGGGTTGTAGGGTGCATAGATTGCATTCATGTTACCATTGTCCGGCCAACAACCGACGAACATGCATTCTATAATAGGAAAGGATACCATTCATTGAATGTGCAAATGGTAATTATACATTTTTCATGATACAAACAAATTATTTATTCCATTACCCTAACATCCTTGAAAGGTAGGATATAACTTCAAACAAGCCGGTCTTAAACTTCTCTCTCTGCCATCATATTCATTAAATTTTTCAAAGATAAACCTATAATTGCAATAAATGAAATGTCTATAGCTCTGTACATTAGTACAACTACATTGTTTTAATCAGTTAAATATTTATGATTTGTATTGTTTCCAAATGCATACAACTAGACACAAATATGCTGCGAATGGAACACATTGAAATCATTTTCATAAAACTCGCATTTACATAAGATGGCTTCAGTAGCGTAGAATGTAGAAGCAATTTTCAAATTTTTTATTAAATTTCAAGAAATGTATGTTCACCTAGTGAATTTTATTACTTCTTTTAGACCTTGAAATATCCTTAGAAAATGTAATACTTTCATTAAAATTTAGAATCTTTTGTTTATTTCAGTTAGTAGAAAGGTATATAATATAAAACAGGTAATGTTGGTATATAAATATTTTAATTGACAGAATATTTTTTTCTTTTAAACTTATCAAAATAACATGTCGTGCATATAAAAAAATATAAAAATATAATATACATATTTACAATGTAATGATGACAATGAATAATTTAAAATAAAAAAAGTGGTATATAAAAAATTCTTTGTATTTTGTATCATTTAACTTATCCTAGCAGAAGGACACCATAAAGAAACCAAATGAATCTTAAACCGGCCATACACGGTGCGCTATAACCATGGTGGTTTACCTCAGGGATATACTTCGAGGTCTGTTCGCCTCCGAATTTCATCGCACGTAGTGGCACACACTTGTGATAAAAAATATGTAAACGCAGGTAGCCCTCAGAAAAGATGATGGGTGTGAACTGTATTTAGAAGAGGGATTGTGTGACTTTGCTGGTATTCGGACGTCTTCAGACCGGCCGGTTCTGTAATTTTTCTTCTGCACTCTCTATTAATAGTTTTTCACCGAACAACACAAGTTTGTTCAACACGAAACACATACCGTGCTCTTTTTCCAACAACAATATGACAACCAACCAAATAACAATACATGTATGGCCAGCTTTAATAAGATCTGAACAAAATGCACTTTTCACCCATAGTTGTCTATATTTTCAGTTAGAAGCAAGATTGATACAGTTAATAATTTAAAATAAAGAAACTCCAAAGATCATATTTTACAAACAACAAGATAATCGACTCGGTGTGTATAAGTAAGAACACGTAGAAAGCCGATTCCGACCGGCGCAAAGAATGTTACTATGCATTTGAATGGGGATACCCGCAGAAAAAGCAGGAACCCGCTTTCCGGCATGCTAGGGATGGGCAAATGAAAAAAATATATCGTATCGATAGTTTTAAAAAGTATCAATGTATGAAGAGGAAAAAATATCGATATTTCGATATTTTTAGCCCAAAGCCTAAATACCTATATTAATTATCAAAATATTTAAAAATGAAAAGAAAAACAGCACATTTGGTACATAGTTTTATTGGCTTTATTATTCGTAAGTATATAAAATGAAAAAAAAAATATAGATGCTGATAATTTCTTAAAAAGGCCAAACGTAAACTGCAAAAAAACTTGTAATCAAGCCGTTAATTTAGAAAAACGATTTTAAAATATGACTAAAGCAAGAAATTAAATTAAGCATGTACACAATTATCTTACCTGGGAAAATCGATTTTTAGTCCCGCTTAATATAATTATTGTGCCAAGAAGTTTGTTTTACAAGGCTCAACGCACCCACAGGTCGGCGATATTCAAATTTTGTGCAGTATTATTTTTACAAGTTTCAGGTCCATTAACCATTGTTTATTGATTAACTTGAGATTTAGAAGCGGCAATATATAAGTATTTTAAAGGTATATTGCTAAAACTCATTACAACTTAAAATAAATAAATGTAAAAATTAGAATTTTTATACAAAATTTATTAAAAAATATCGATTGCGATATTCAGAAATAAAAATCGAATATCGATATTTCCAGATTAAAAAAATCGACGAAAAATATCGATTATTTTCAAAAAAAATATCGATATTTTTTGCCCATCCCTACGGCATGCCCATTTAAATGCATTGAAACCATAGACAACAATCTATGTGCGGGTCGGAATCGGCTTTCTACGTGTTCTTATCCTATAGGTACATACACACATCTAAAATTATAATTAACCAGACCAGACATAATTTATTAAAAATGGGTCATTCTAAGAGACATGTCACATGCGACATACATCATTCAACAGTGGAGACAGAGTCCCAGAGATCATGTCGAAGAAATGACCACACAGACCCTCAAACTAAGGGCTCCCACAGAGTTTGTCAGAGCAGCACAGATTCCAAAGAGCTAAAGATAGACGTTTACAAACAGAACATGAAGGAAGAAGAACAAGGAACAGAAGAACAATGCACACTTAGGTAATTATTAAAAATCACACAAAACAGATACTAAATGTTCTTGAAAAGCAATATAGTGGTGATAAGACATAAATGAACTAGCAACGACTCCATTTATGGAGCAACAACTAATCCATTTATGGCTCTCTATATTGCTTCACAAGAACATCCGCCACTGCCTTGACTGATGTTGAAATAACACCTAAGTGTGCGTTAAATTCTGAAAACAGATCTAATTGTTTTCGTTGAATGTCCACTTGTGCCATTTTCCATTCATGCTCTCTTTTATTTCTATCTTCTTCTAATTGCAATCTGCGGTTTTCCACTTGTGCAAACTCGCTAGTCGCCCTATCAAAATTCGAGTAGCCTGTGGGCATTCTTCGAAACCCTCTTGGACTCTGACCCACAGGGTTCATTCGCCGCCTTCTATTGGAGGGAGTTCTAACAGGAGATGGTGGTATTGACTGAACTGCAAAGGAAAAAGAAACTATTATTGTGCTATCGTAAAGATATGACTGAATTAAGAATATAGGGCAAAAAGTAGTAATATAATACACAAAATATTTTTGTTTTGTTATTCTTTTTTGTATCATCAAAATGTTATAAAAAAGTTAATTAGTATTGTTTCAAATGCTTTTTGGGAATCCAAGAACATGGTATTGTAGGGGGTTATGATTGTCAAAGCTCCAAGTCCATTGATACAGACACAGCTGGAAACGACAGATCTTATAATGTTGCAAAATTATATACGTACTTAGAATGTCTTGATTTATAAATAAAATGAACTTGAATTGCAACTACAATGTCTTGTAGTATACGATTTAGAAAAAAATGCTTACAACCTACCTTGATCTGGCTCAATGCTGACAGACGGTGGAAGTGTTGCTAAGTCTAAAAATGAAAAAAAAATCATGATCAGTTCTAGTAAATTTATTGAGTAAAGAACCAGTGTCGCTCAAAAATAAATTAAACATCTGGGGGTGTAGACAAAACACATTTTAGCATTCTGTTTTCTGTCGTTACAATAGAAATTCGCCAGAAAGTTCTCGGCCTCACACTTTAAGCATTAAAACAGAACGCTTAAATGTGTTTTGTGTACTGGCACTGATAACGGCCAACCCCACGATTATGAGTGGGCAATCAATGGTCTCTGGATGTTGCGATGTTTTCATTTGTTCCATTTACTATTCTTATGGACCACATAAAACTTGTGAAAAATAAATTTTTCTTTTTTCGAATGTTTAGCAGTAGTGACTGTTTTAGTAAAAAATGCAAAATTTTGCCAGTTTTCGTCATATTGCAATGATTTTTCCAGTACTTCAATTTTCAAAAAACTCTACAGAATAATAGTATAATACACTTATCAACTTATCTATTTCTTGTGCTTTACCTTGAGATGGTAACAAGTTGACTTGGAACATCGATGTGTCCGAGAAACTTGGAACTGACTGTGGTGTGGTCTCTGTTGCGGCTGGCGAAAGAGTGGTGGGTGAAGAAGTCTGCTGTAATAATTATTTTAAAAATAATAATAATTCTTTATTTAACAGAAGAAAAATTGCTTACAATAGAAATGTATTTACAAAGTTACAATTATTTATTCATAAAGAAATTTAAAGAATTAAGTTTGTATACAAGGAATAGATTAATCAGATATATATTAGAATGTAATTTCATACCGGTATTACAAATCCCAATTCTGGTACGTTTTGCAGACCAAACACTGCAGTTGTCCTTGTCCCCATAGTACTTATTCTATAACAACACCTACTAGATCACAAAACAATAATACCCTATTACAAAGAGAATATAATACCTTCCCTATTACATAGGGTATTATTGTTCTATAATATATCTAGTATGTAGGTGACCACTAGGTGACAGTAGTGTTGTTTTTTTTTTTTTTTTAGTCACAGCGTTGCCGTGACAGAGAAACCCACCCGGTGGAAACCAGTAGTGTTGTTCTATGCCCATTATTGCCAGAACCTTCTCCTCATGAAATGACATACAAAATAATATTGATGGAAACGGTAAACTACAGACTATTTATATATGTAATCAATAAATAGGTATATGATTGTTTTTATGATTTTCATTCGATTTTAAACTCAGGCACAAATCATTCCTTGTATGATGCAATTGTCGGTAGTTTCGAAAAAAAAATATGATCTACATAATATTTTAGAAATGTTTGTTTTTTTATTTGCCTTTGACAATACTTTACCGTTATGTCCGAGCATCACGCTCAAAATACAAATGCTACGTCAGATATTAATATGCCCAGAGCCGTAAGAAATGCTGGAGAAGGTTCTTAAATACAATTTGCTGCATTAACTTTAATATATTTAGAGCTATTTAAAAAAATCTATTTTTTTAGGATCTTCATACAAATTTCTCAAAAAGACTTTTGGAAACAAAATTACTCATGTAAACGTTGAATGGAATCTTGGTATTACGGTATGAAAATGTAATAAAATAATCGTAGATTGATTTGTTATACATATATAAATGTTATTCAAATCTTATTATTCTCAATAAATAAAGATTTAATGAAAAAATTTGCAGTTTGATTTTGAAGTTTGACAGGTACAAATTGAATAAACACATATTAGCATCGCCATCTGTTGAAAAGATACATAAATGTGTTATGAATTATTGATATTGAGTGTTTTGGCGTTGGTTCCACAGATGGCGGTGGTGACTTGAATTTTTGGTATAATTGTTCTGTGCTTACGTCAGTTATAGAGGTCTGTTAAGCAATGGGAAGCTAGACTAGAACCTGTTTCGTTACCTACCGATCAAGCCTGACAATCGGAATCAAAAACGTAAAGCAAAACGGGTATAAGCTAGTTACCTATAAGAATATTTTTGGGCAAACGAGATCGACTCCTTTTTATAAAACTAATTAAAAATATTAAAATCTAAAATATATGTATATTCGCAGAATATGGTTTTCGTAAAATTGATATTTCGATCAATTGTGATTCGTTAAATTGATTTTTCGACCAATTGTGATTCGTAAAATTGATCTTTCGATCAATTGTAATTCGTCGAACTGAGTTTTCGATGAATTGTGCTTCGACGAACTTTCATGTAATCGATGGTCGGCACCTGAGATCAAACCCAGTACAAAACCAACACTCTCTACATTCTCTTTATAAATAAATAATGAAAGTCGGCGATGAAGCGGCCTTCATTGCTTATTATAGTAAATCAATGATGTTAATCAATATTGTGCTAATAATAAATTAATTCTAATTTTAGTCTGACGATGGCAGTCACACTCGAAACCGGTTACTTTTGTCTATTCCTTTTTCATTTTTTTTATATGGTAACACTTTTATTTTGTTAAAAAGACATATATTATTATTATCTATGAAAAAGACGCGCGATTCCGTCAATTCCATGTTTCTGTTTTGCACCTCTTGATTTTTCGTAGTAATTAAGTGTATTATCACATTTATAGGATTAATTTCGTTGAAATCATTTACTGTGGGAGGTAGATTAAATTTACAATGTCCGTTTCGTCAAGTCGGGTAGACGATAGCGAGGCTTCTATGTTCAGTGCAAATAGTACCGTAACCGGAGATTTGTCTTTTGACGTTAGCGGTAGTTTGACAGATATAACTGGAGGTGAGTGAAAATAATAATATCCATTAGCGTATTCGTGTTCGTTGCGTATAATCTTTAATTGCAAACATATGCCGTTCATTATTATTTTCAATGCAATTAGTTGACTGATATATTTCTGCAGCAAATTATATCCAAAAGTGTGCTTGGTTTAAAATCGAATAAATTCTTCCCATTTTCAAAACGTGGTTTGAGATTTCTTACGTTTAAGGTACAAAGAATACTATTTTATTATTGTTTTCTACTGCAATAGTAAACGATCAGCTTAGATTCGGTGTTTAGTGTAATCTACAAGAGTTATGATGAAATTTTAAAAGCGGCGTTTGCTTCCTACATTATATATAGGTATATATATTTTCCCGTTGACAGTGTTTTATTTTTACATTTCACGAAAAATCATCATTACTTTTCGAAGATATTCCCCTAAATCAAGTTTTGAACAGATATCTCCTGTTATCCCTCCCTTGGAATGAACGAAACGCTAGGATATAGCGTTGAATGGAAATTCGAATGAAATTAAAGAACAGTATAAGATTGTATTTACACCTGTAGAGATCATTCCAATAGCAAAAAAGATAGTGTAAAAGCCCTTAATGAGTGACACTGTAAATGAGGATGGAAGTAGTTTTCGCTTTAAACTCACTTTTAAGGGAAGAATGTGATGCTTTTAGTGACCCCTGAATTTTATATCTGGGGCTAACATGGTGAACCTATCAAATTGGACAGGACTATTTGAATAGAGAAAAAATGCCTCAGGCAATAAGTTGTGTCAACTATAGGTACCGATACCTTTTTATATGATGAAAAACAAACTTTTTATCAAAATGGCTTAAAATATATTAAGGAGTTTTACTAAAATTAATTTATCATAGGCATATTCAAGCTTTAAGATCATCTACTTGATTTAGATGTGAATTAAAAACATCCTTTTTCCAAATTCCAGATAAATCTTTTCTAATAAATCTCACTCATTCCAAAATGGAAGATCCGGGCAACAATCAAGGCAATCCAAACAGAGAGGAACTCTTGTTTGGAGCTTTAGGGGGCAGGTCAAATAGCACTCCGATGAAGCCGAAAGGGGAAATTACAATAAATATGGAAGGTGATACTGGAAACTTTATAAGCAGGGAGAAAGGTGGAGGCGTGCCCAAATCTGAGAATGAAGAGCCTCCAAAAACTAAAAGATCTGGCAGTGATGACTCACTTATGATGATTGTTACAGGTAATCTACCTATATATTAATACGTGAAGGAAAAACTTTGTGACAAATTTTACGAAAATGCTTGGACGGAGGAGTATGAAATTTCACATACTTATAGTTTACATAGAGAAGGAGTGGCGAATGCTAATATTTAAAAAAAAATTAGGTATTCATAAAAATAGGATTAAATCAATAAAAAAAACAAAACAAACACATTACAAACTTAGGTAATGTTATGTATTTGATACTAACACACATTTTGATGTATTTGAACTTTCTCATCATCTTTAATAATAATAGGAAAAACTTTGTACATATCAACATTTCAAATTTGACGTATCAATTTCATTGTTTTTGAAAGAAAATTGTAACGCGCTCGCTCAGTCTTTGACAATGGAACCTCAATAATGCTCAAACTTATAATTTAAATGAGTTATGGGGGAATTTCGAGCACTGGTCGACCACTAGTAATTATAAACTGTTCAACTTGCTTTTTACCCACAATATTAATGTCAACTGGACCATATTAGTGTCAACTGGACCATGTTACTTCACTCAAATCTCTTCAGTGTATTCAATTGTAATATTCTAATGTTACGCTACTCTTTAGTTTCTTCCCCATGTAAGGTTTTAATAGAGGTGTAATCTCTTGGTGCACTTTTGGGGTTTCACTGTGGACAGCTACAGGTCGTAGTAATCTGCCATATAAAATTCTCTCTTTATTTAATTGTTATAATAAATAATGATGCAATATTAGAAGATTGTTATTATTATTAATGTTTTTTTATTAGTTTAATTAGTACTTAAATTGATTTGATTGGTTACATTATTTAATTTAAAGTAGTACAGTCCCAGAACAGACGTTGTCTAGTGGGGCAGTAAATTCCAATAGTAATATGTATATGTACTTATTGTTGTGCTTACTTGTATCAATTTTTTTTACCCATCACTCCGTTTCCCGAAGGGGGTAGAGAGAGAGGACAGACTTCCATTCTTTCCTATCCAAACAAACCTCTTTCGCTTCCTCCAAACGCATAGCATTCCGCATACATGCTCTTCTATTCCTTTTGCTCCTGACTTGGCCCTCCTCTAAGACGGCACCGATATGGTCGGACCATGTCATTCGAGGTCGGCCTCTTCTGCGTGCACCCATTCTTTCAGATTTATATATCCTTTTAGTCATTCTCTCTTCGTTCATTCTCTCTATATGCCCAAACCATCTTAATTTATTCACTTTCATTCTAGTCACTACGCTAACATCCTCTCCAAATTATTCTAATATTATCATTCCTCACCTTATCAATCAGTCTCTTTCCGCATATCCTACGCAGTGATCTCATTCCCACAGCATTTATTCCAACTTCCATATTTTTCATCCATGTCCAAGTTTCACTCCCATACATCATGGATGGTATTAGGATTGTGCATCAACTGTTTGGATTTAAGAGATGCATTCTTATTTCTCATTAGAGGTCTAAAGTGCACCACCAACCCTTCTACCAGCCAGTTTCCTTCTTTCAATCTCCTTTTCACACCTTCCGATGGAAATAAATAAATAAATAAAAAATATTGCAGACCTTGTTATAAAAAACATTGATTTGATGTATTAATGCAAAAAGTCTTTGTTAAAGTATTCTTTCAACTTAAATTTATCAGTGATGACAGATCCTGTTAATGATGGTATGCTTTAGGAGACCTTCATTTCGTTTCACATCCTTCCATCTTGCAGGGTTTTGAGCAGGTCCCTTGTATCAGGTAGAAGAGCAGCAATCTCTTTGGTTGTCTGTCATTCTGCATCTTCTAACCATATTCACCTTCAAAAGTGGAATTTGGATTAAGTGTCAAGATTCGCACCTTATAAAATTATATGCAACACGCATCATTTGGAATTTAAATTAAAAATGTGTGGTGTTGAAAATTCTGTCGCACCTTGTATTATAAACTGTTGTACATATTTATAGTATAGATTACTCGATACCTCACACATCGTCATGGCCGTCAAGAAGAGAAGGCCCAAATCTCGTCCCTGTGAGTTAACTCGCTTTAAAGCCTACAATTTATTTTTAATGAATCTCTCGAATAATGTTGTGTTTTTGTTTGTAGATTCGGCCAATTCCGGAGACCAGAGTGATTTGGAGACATCCCTAGACGATAGTGACTCCCTCAATGAAAGCAGTAGGTTTATTATCATTGATTTTTATCAGCCAGAATATCTTAATTATTAGTAGTGCTCCATTTCTAATATTTTTAATAGTATTATTGATTAGAGTTTTCGTAAGTTTTTATGTCGAATAACAAAGGAATAATTGATCACAGTAGGCATGGCCTTGGGAATCTCATATATTTAACCGATATATGCTTAAGCCTAGTCCAGCCTCTTGTAAGACTGCAGTGAGTACCCGCTTGATTGATAATTTTGGCCTGCCTCGCCTTCTCATCCCATCCGGATCGTAGAAAAGGTTTCATAGAGTATAAGTTTTTATGTCGAATAACAAAGGAATAATTGATCACAGTAGGCATGGCCTTGGGAATCTCATATATTTAACCGATATATGCTTAAGCCTAGTCCAGCCTCTTGTAAGACTGCAGTGAGTACCCGCTTGATTGATAATTTTGGCCTGCCTCGCCTTCTCATCCCATCCGGATCGTAGAAAAGGTTTCATAGAGTATTGCAATTAAATAATCCTTATCCGAGGTGTATTCCTGATGTAATTTGACTACTAGGTAGTGTAGGTACTTAGGTTACAGTTTCAAAGCGTTCATACAAGTGATTTCCTTGTGTTTTACCAATTATTAGTGTTTTTAAGTGCCAACGATTGTGGTAAAATAATTTGGAATTTTTGTAAAATAAAATGTGATTTTTTTGTTGAAATTTTCACTCTTCATTTTCATTAGGTCAGTAGCGTGATATCAAGGCTCTGGGTCCCATTCAGATTTATATTAAAAAAAATTTAGGACCGTTTTTCAACTACCCCAGAATTGAATTGAACGAATAAATTTTATTCATCCAACTAAACTCGCAACTATATTTGTTATTTTTGAATTGTGTTTGTTTTTCGTGTCATTTAAGAGACACATGACTTTTTATTCAAAGTTTATCTTTTGTGGTGCATTACAAAAGTGTTGGTTTAATAAAGTTTAATAAGTTTTTTTCACGATAGTCGCTAGCCAACCTTTATAGTAATATGTGGCAACTTAATAATAATAAAAGGGCGATTTTTAATGCGCCGTTTCGTGATAATTATCACCTCAAGGGCGCTTTACAAAATTATTAGGGCCTGTAACCTATAAATAAGTATAAAAATATGAAGATTACTACAAATAGGTATATACATAAATAGATTATCTTAACCCATATCTGCCCAAATTTCTTTTTTGCGATTTATCGATTTTTTCTGCGCTTAAGTGACGTCTAAATAACATGGAAAAAATAATAAAAAAAATATTTTTTGAAAAATTAGCTAGATTTCACACATACTATATATAGTAGGTTGGGCAGATACGAGTACAAATTAGAACACATTGTTTTGTTAAGTATTGGTTTATTTCTAGGCACATATGGACGTTTCTTTTAAATAAATATTACAATATTATTATTTTTTACAGTGTGGAACGGAACACTTGATAAATTAACCGCCATTACTTCTTAAGCTTTTCTTCAAGACTTAGAGGGCCCAGATTTGCTCTCCTTGAATGCACACATCCACACTTACTTTTTAAACGTTGTGAATAAAATGTCCAACATGTTCAAATCAAGTGTCTGGTATCACTTTATAATATATCAAGCATAGTTCCCTAAAAGCATGTTGCTCTACTCCACACAATAGGACAGGTGTAAATATGTTAACTTGTCTTTTCTCTGTGTGGCTCTCACAATTCTCAAATCTTTTTCTTGTGTTGCCACTACTATCGAAGATTTGGAAGTCATTGTTGATAATTCCTCTTAATCATTGATCACTCTAATAATCTGTGCAAAAACTAAATTAATGTCTTTAGCCAAGAAATTATATCTTTCCCCATACAAAATCTGCCCTTCAATTTTGTTTCTACAATAAATTTTACTTCACTTTTCAGAAAAAGAAGGTGAAAAGCAGGCTCTATCAAATCCTTCCACAAGTATGAGAATAGAGAACATAGATGATAATCTGCCACCCACAGTCTCCTTGCTAAAGACTCCAGAAGGGTCCAAGGTGTACATAGTTGGCACAGCGCATTTCAGTGAGGAATCACAGAATGACGTTTCCAAGGTATGCAACTGTATCAATTATTTATTGCCCTAATCCTTCTTCTGATCGAGAGATTTTGTGGAATGTTTGAAAAGATACGGTGATAGATAGATTGCTTTTTCCAAACGTTTCTAATGTATTGCTTTTTAGTTACCGAATTTATTAGCAACTGCCAATTAGTAGATAGCACAAATAGTATGGATACATATAGCTGCTGTTGTCAATCTATTCAACTATTTGTTTTAATATGATTATTCCATTATTGTTTTATCTACCGACTTCAAAATTCTAGTTGTCTTAGGTGCCAATCTTGGTTCAATTCTTGATTGTGTCAAAATCTTTCTGTCAGAGAAATCATTTCTCAGATTGAACATGCAAGAAACTGCATTTAGCAGAGTGCAGCTGACTGTTCCGACACCTCCTTAATTATTCTAAATGATGTGTAACTTAGATTGTTATTTTATTCAGGTGATTCAATCAGTGCAGCCTCACATTGTAATGGTGGAGCTGTGCTCACAAAGGATCTGCATACTCCAGCTGGACGAGAAGTCCATCCTGGAAGAAGCCAAAAATATAGACTTCAACAAAGTGAAGAGTGTCATTGAGCAGAATGGTTTCTTCAACGGACTCATATATATCTTATTGCTCAATATGTCGGCACGCTTCACCAAAACATTGGGCATGGCTCCCGGGGGTGAATTCAGAAGAGCCATGCAAGAGGTATGGATAATTTCATTAATTATTAACACATTATACATTCATACATATGTAGATACTCCCCTTGTGACTCCACTTAGGGGCATTGGGAGGCAACAAGATCCCTCTCCACTGCGCTTGATCTTGTGCGGCTTCATTGATCTCTCACAATCATGTCCAAATCTCACAGCTCTGCTTCGAGGGGTCTTCCTTGGGCAACTGTCATCCAGAATCCATAACACATGTCCCAACTAAGTCCATCTACTCTTCATAATGTGGCTGCAAATGATGTGCCAGTGTATAACGTCGGTCGTGATGCGATGGTACTATTGTGACACATTGAAACCGGACATTTTGCCAGATAACACTTTTTTTGACATTCTACATTCTTTTGATATTTTTCTAAGAATCTTTCTGGTTTTAGCTTAGAGGTCTCTGTTTGTTTATTTTATCTATAAAAAAATATTTCTATTCTTGGTAAGGACAAAGAAAAAAAACATTATTTTACAATAAAAATAATTTTAATGATACAAAATTACAATATTTTTTCGAAAATGTCATCAGATTTAAACAAAACCTATACGTAGTTTTTTTTTTTACCATGTGGTAGTATTGGAAATCATTAGGGCGCAAATGTACTGAATCAGCTGGTTGACACATAAGGTACCGTTGAGAATAGATAATGCTTAGGTAGCCATGTGGCGGTGCCATTGTTGACAAGTTTCCCTCACTCCACTGCTAGGCAAAACAGAACGAGCTAACTCATCTTTGCACTCTAGTTTAAAAGCAAATATGATGAGATTACTGGTATCCGCAAACAATGTGCAAATTTCCTCAATGCAATATCTTTATGAGGGTTGGTGTGTGTGTGCTAGCATGAGTGCTGGTGTTAGCTTATACCTGTGGGTAGGTATGAACTGGTTATACTGTGTGTCGGTATATACATCTACACGAGTGTAATCCCCATATTATGTTCTGGAAGGAAGTGGATCTGAGCCTCTCATGGCTTATGATAGAGAAAGAATCAGTATCAAAAGTATTTAAATATAATCTACGGAGTATCGAATTGAATGAAGGTTGTTTTATGAATACTCCCGGTTTTCAAGTAACACAAAATTACACTTTGATATAAAGAAATAACAAACTTATGAACTAATCATAATAAACTGCATATCACACAGACATAAAACTAATTTGAATTAAGAATGAATCAACGTGAATTGTGAGAAGTTAACACTCCTGGAAGCACGGACGGAAGAGGCCTGTTTTTCCAATCAGCTGTGCTTACATAGGTTAATAATTGTTAGAATTTTTGCGGAAGATAATCTAGAATCTTCATCAGGTGAAAAAAGTGTTGCAAGCGCAGGACATTTCTCAATGTAACAAAACAACTATTAGAAAAATATATGACATGTAGTCTGACTAGATCTTCAATAAATATTTGATGATAAAGACTATTTAGGTTTAACTCTATGTTTCTCAGATGTGATGGTTTTCTATTGTTTCAGGCCAAAAACATTCCACACTGTGTCTTACATCTTGGAGATCGTCCCATTCAAGTGACCATGCACCGGGCTCTCTCCTACCTGTCTTGGTGGCAAACTATTAAACTAGTGTGGCATTTGCTTAGTACCAAGGACTTAACGTAATACGATTAAAATTTACTTATTGTATTTGTACTTAGTTTTTTTTTTACTGATTTGTATGTTGTAAATTTTACTAATGTTTTTTGTACAGTAAAGAAGAAATTGAAGAATGCAAACGTAAAGATTTGCTGGTGGAAATGTTAGCTGAAATGGCGGGAAATTTTCCGACGTTACAACAAGTTTTTGTCACAGAGAGAGATTTATACCTGACCTATTCTCTGCAGATTGCAGCTTCCTCTAAATGTGAGTGTAATAAATACTATTAATTATTGTGAAAAAATATTGTTGATTTGTTTTTATTTACTAATATATTCTGTCAATGAACCATTCTAGCTGCAAATGGCCCAATGAGGGTTGTCGGGGTCGTAGGTATTGGTCACATGCAGGGAATATTGGATAATTGGGGCAAAGTCCACCCCAGACAGATTCCACCAATTATGAGGTGAGTATGTTTTTTATTTAGTAGCGTGATTATATATATGGAAAGGAATGAAAATATTAGGAAGGAATGTGGTATGGAAGAAAGTGTTGTGACAAAGATGAAAGTTAATAAGTTGAGATGGTTTGGCCATGTGGAAAGAATGGATGCAAACAGAATGACAAAGAGAATTCATAAGGCTGGAAGGAAAGGTGTAAGAAAGCGTGGCCGACCGAGAATGACGTGGATCGAACACATCGATTCCGTCCTCAAGGAAGACCAGGTAAGAAGTAAGATAAATAGGAGAGGGTGTATGAGAAAGGTTATGTCGGTGGAAGAAGCAAAAGAAGTATGCTTGTATAGAAAAGAACGGAGGTCCGTTCTCTCTGCCTGCCCCTTACGGGTCACAGCGTGATGGGTAAAAAAAAAAGAAATACCTATGCCAGTTCCCTCTCCGCTCATCGCAGTGTTATTTTCAAGGTTTCCCCTGTAACCTACTTCACTTGGTCCCTTTCCCAATCTATGGGCGAGCGCCCTTTACCTATGCTGGCCTCCACACTTCCAGTCACAACAATCCTCTAAAGCTTGTTCAGAATATTGTAAACATTGGGGATGAAGTTTGTAAATTTTAGATCTATTGATTTGATTGATTCTCAGGGACCGTTCAAGTATTACAAAACGCATTTTTTAACATTATTGACCCCCCCCCCCCCCCCCCCCCCGAGGTGCATCGTAACGCTTTTTGGTTACCCCTCTTCCCATTCTCTAAACGTTGTCTAACGCACATATTACATCTATGTATGCCTCAAACAACAATTATTACTGGAAAGTCACTAAATACCTTTGTTGTTGCGGCGCCGGTAATACAATAGTAACATTTTACAAGAATACCCCCCCTATTGCGTTACGTAATACTTGAACGCTCCCTCAGCAGGCATCTCCAGCTCCAAATTTCAAAGGCGTTTTTTCTGACTCTCGCACAAAATTTTATAATATTCTTGGCTTTATAAAAAAATATGGTGAAATCAGGGATTTTAACAGTCCGTTTTTAATGGGCTGTCTTACGCTCCCCATCCTTCAAATCTTGTTCATAATCATCATTGCAAAATATTTAAGATCTGCAGAGATTGTTTTTATACTAACTAACTAGGCTATTATGAGACTAACTTATTTACGCACAGACCTTGGTAGCATAGTGATATAGGCGCTAGAATTTTTAGGTTCGATCCCCCGTCGGGTCAGTATTTTTGTGTTCTTCACTTGAAATTTCTGCTCAGAGCGGCCTGTCTCATATTGGACAAGACCAGTTGGTCAGAAAAAATTGCCTCAGCAAAAAGTTTCACCAGCTCTACTGACACCTTTGTATAGAAAAGTATTAGGTAATTTATATTTAAGATCGCTTGCAGTTCATTGTGGTCTCACAATATGGGTTTTTCTATTTGGTTGCGTAATGGAATATGTCTGCTCTTCATTTGAAATGTGAATATAACTTATCAATGCTTGATATTTGAGTGAAATGTTTAATTTATTATTTTTTCTATATTTTTTGGGCTTACTATAAAACAGTTTCCTAACATTTTTATGTTTTGGAAAAATTAACTATTTTTTAACTGTTTTTTATTTATATATTTATTTCTTTGGTTACCGGTTTCGGCTACCAGCCATCATCAGACCAAACTTAAAAGTTTTAAGTTTGGTCTGATGATGGCTGGTAGCCGAAACCGGTAACCAAAGAAATAAATATATAAATAAAAAACAGTTAAAAAATAGTTAATTTTTCCAAAACATAAAAATGTTTAATTTATGTTTTCCAGGATCCCGCCTCCTACAATGTCGAGTAAGATTTTAAGGGTTTCCATGAAAGTTGCCTTCGTAGGGTTAATCATTTATACTGGATATAAAGTGATCCCCAGAAGTTGGATTCCTTCCTATAGTTTACGCTCATAGATGAAAGATTGGAGAAGCATGATGGCGACCCTGTTATACCAAAGACAACAATTATAATATTGTCACTACTTAGTTTTGGGTGCTTATAACAGGTTTTCACAATAATCAACTAATGAAATTCATTCCAATTATCTGGTCACACATATATCCATTTTTATTTGTTGCATACAAGCCAGCCTTCGAAACAACAGTAGAAGACGGTCGTAAGACCGTGGTGGTTTGTTCCATTCAAAAATCGAACATCAGTAATGAATTTTCAGAGTTGTTAGATAATTCTTATCTGGTCATAGTTAACTTTTTTTTTTATTTCACCTATGGTTATCAAAAATTCTGTCAAAAAAATGGTATTTTGTCATTTTTTATGTCGTCATCAATGCTTCAACATCTTTATATTTTATCAGTAGATAGAAGAATATTTTTATAATTGAAAAATAATCTAGACTTATATTTCAAATAATTACTGTTTTATTTTGTTTCAATTATGTGATTATTTTTTAATTTTTAACCAAAAATATTTGTGTTCCACGTCATTTTATTTACATGCATCTTTGTGTCAATTAATTTTAATGTACACAAATCACTCTTTGAGGGTGGAATGCCTAATTAATAATTTTAATGTATCTCTGGGACCTAAGTCATGTGTATTAAAATGGACACCAACAGTATTGGTCGGTTGACATTAACAACAATTTTTAACGTTGTTATCATGGGAACACCGGCCGGTTAGCGGCAATTTTATTATACTTGACTTCGGCTCCTGATTTGTTACATTTCCATTATGAAAAAAAAAATGCTTTTTACAATGTTTCTTTTAAAATGAATGCTACTTAGAAATTTTTCATTCGTACCTTTAATTTAATTTAAGTTATTTTTTAGTTTTTTAATGTTCCAATGGTGTGTGTGTATTATATTTTTTATTTTAGTCCATACAATAATAAATAATTAAAATAAATGATAATTTTATTTGAAAATTATGTATGTGAGTTCCTAAATTACTGAAATGAATAATCAAAGTAAAGTTATAATAATTGTTTTATATTGTCAAACACTAGCATGCTTTTATAGTAGATGTGTTTTCCTTCAATATAATAAGACAATGATTTTCTTTAGTATAAATAAGACTATTACTGATTTATATAATATGGTGATAAACAATTGAAGAGACGGACTTGTGCCGAAGGATCTCTACTAAACACTACATAGCACCCGCATTGTTCTTAGAAGTTGAAATTGGACAACTGAAGGACATAGTGCTTCAGTACCTTGTTCTATCTCCACTTTTTATTTTTTTCAATTTTTATACCGTGTACTTAATAATATTATTTTGTATTTACAAAATTCTTACCGTATCTTTTCGAGATTTTTTTTAAAGTTCCAATGTTGACTTGTTACAAATAAATTTTATTACGTATTGTAAGATTGTTTCAATTGTTGATTAATTTACTTTTTTTTCAACTGGAGTGACAATGGTAATCCTGAAACTTAAGCTTAGCCAGCGTTTATCCCTATGGGTCCATAGATAATGGATGTCTATTTTACACACAAGACGTGGTGGACCAAGACTCACCATCAAGAGACACCCTGGATCTAGCCCAGGATAGAATGTTTGGCTTTGTGGCGACCACATGCTGCGCCTAGGGAGCGAACGTGGATTAAGTAAGTGAACTGGAGTGTCCTATTATAGCCAGGATAGCTGTTTCCTCTATTTCAATGACTTGAATTACTTCAGCTGTAAACTCATGTAGTTTTTCTTTATTTTGCTATAACTATTTACCGGAGAGAAATGGCAATGTGTCTTTTGAGTTCTCGCTTAAAATATATTAATCAAGAGGAAAGTATTAACATTTTGATTAAAAAAATTTATGTAAGTACGAGGTATACAGTTTCTTATTTTATTTCTGTTTACCAACGATTATCAGTTAACAAATATAAGAGAAATTTTATTGTAAAATCGATAGCAACCATGGATTAAAAGTTCATAAAATTCACTCTAAAGAGTTAGTTAAATCTTAAATTACAAGAATACTGCCCAATTTTTGTTCAAGTTATTTGGACCCAAAAATAAAATGGTGAGATGACTACTTGCTAATGAACTAAAGTTCTTTGCTACTAGTAAGATAAAGTTATGGTAGTTAGCAGAGCTGTAGCAATGGTAATGTGTACCTAATGCACTTATCAAATTAAACCCCCTTCCCCCTTTGCAAATTACTATTAGATGATAGGCATACAGTAAAAAAGTACTGATACAAATTTCCAGTATATTATTATTACATTAGTTAATATTTTCATTGTTTTTACTACCTATGATATAAATTGTGATGTTGGACCCTTTACATCCGGTATCACATGGCTGTCATTGATGTTATTATCATATTTTTTATTTTATTAAATCAATGTAGACCCTGTTTCTAAAGCGAAAAGATGTTTGTGTGAAACGGGGATATAACAATCATACTACATTAAGGTAAAATGCATTTGACATCACATATTATATTGTATTTAACATGGTTTTAATATTTTATTTTGTTACATAACAATGTTTCACTGTATTGTTTTGACAAGTTTAAGCGCCGAATTTGGGCTTAGAAATGAAAATAAAGAATAAGTGTCAAGGTGTTTGTCAAAAATTTGGTAATTGGTTTTGCCTCCTCCCCTTGTAAATAGTGGAGGAGGGGGAAGAAATATTTTACAAATCGAAATTTATGGTAAAATACTACTTGGTCTTGTAAAATTATATAATTTGTTTTTTATAATGTATACCCTACTTATTTTGAGTTCCCCTCATATCTGACACTTGGGCTTGCCCCCCCCCCCCACCTTTGCTACAGCTCTGTTACTTAAGATAAAACTCATGGTCATAATAGAAATGTACCTAGAGATTATTATTGTCACATCACATTTACAATTGGCTAAACTCATTGGGAGATCATTGAAGCTCAAAATCAGTCAAGGTTCATAATTAATCGGCATTTAATGCACACCTAAACCCGAGGTTGCCAGCTGACGAATCTGCCGTGTTGGATGACCGGGCAGCGCATCTGTATCTATAGCAGTATGATTTATGGCACAAATAGGAACCACCTTTTTTCACTCGCTCTGTACTCTGGAAAATAATATACAAAAAAATAAATAAATATGCACGTTATAGATTAAAGTAGAATTATTACCTTATGCTAAATCTATAGGGGTTACACATTTTAAAAAGTTACAGTTTTCATAGAAAAGTCCCTTAAGATTATGACTTAATTGAAATACAATCAAATTGTAGAAGAATAAAATGCTGTGCAGCAAGTCGTCATGTGCTGTAGTTTCTTAAAAATTAATTGAATCTATAATATAAAAGAAAGTAGGGTTAGTGCGAACAATAATTATAACTCGAGATTGGCTGAACAGATTCTTCCGATGTTTGATTTATTGGATTCTTCGCCGCTCTGGATAACAGAATAACTATTAAAAAGTATATAAAAAATGCATAAGAAATAATATACAGTAGGTGCCGGATATTGTGATCACAATTGACCTCGACTGAGCTAAAAATCTTTTCTAATGCGCAATTCGTCTATTGAGTCGAAATTGAAAAAATAATACAAAAAAACGTGCACGTCAGTGGCTAAAATATAAGAAAGTGTTCTAAATTTTTGGAACAATTGATTCTATTAACCGAAAATGTGATTCTATTATCCGATAGAAATTGTATGAAATTCTTCATTTTGAATCGGGACTTGGACTTTTGATTCCACAAAGCGGCTGATTCTATTAACCAGTGATCACAATAACCGGCGCCTACTGTAATATGTAAGTTGGTATGAAATGGATTTCCTGCGACGCCAATGCCATCTATGAAAAATTCTACAACAACAAAATTATTGTTTACCTGACAACCACTGACATTAAAAATATTGGTACGCAGATTTTTGATGGGATTTTTTTTAGGGCTTTGTTTAAAAATCAATATTCATAGTAAGGACTACAGGTCAACGTCTGTCGGATAAGCTAGTTTAATATAATTTAAAATTTACTGAATACAATATTATGTCAAACAACTTTTTTAAACTGAAGGAATGAGATCAATAATTATATGAAGAATTGTTTCATTATTTTAATTGGTGTACGAGATTTGACTTTATTTAAAAAAAAAGGTAAGAAATAATGTACATTTGAGAATATTATGTTTGTTTTATCACATAGTACAGTATCAAGCTATACTTTTATACTAGGCTAGCTAATAATATACTGGTTAAGTACTGTGAGTAATTGTTTAAAAACAACAATGAGCTGTATATCATTTAAGAAGTTTCAAAGAGATTGGTTATGTAAAATGTCAACACTGCCTTATTTATGATGTGATGATAATAAAGTTTCATTAGGAATGAAGCAGCCCATTACAAATTAATAATATGCACAGAATATTCACACTGAAAGACCTTGAAATATGCTCGGAAGTTAACTTACTTTGTATAATTCAATTCCCAACATATTTTACATAAAAATTATTCCCACACTGTAGCATATTATCACACTTCGTTTTCAAAAATTTGCAATGAACTTTGGCAAGAAGAACACACTACATCAGATAACTTCATACCAGCAAACTGATGCATAAGAGAGGATATTTGTAAAGTGGAAATAAAATACGCACTAAACGCCAAAAACTTCATTTTGAGATAATCTAATAAAACTGATTTTCCCCCATACAGACATAGTACTATGATGATTTTTGGATCTATTTTTACGCCTTTAGATTGTCGATATGGACTAAGTGCAATATTTAGGCTATTGGCAATGGTATATAGAACATTTCCTCATACTCAACTCATTTTTTTAGTTTTTGGCGCTTAGTGCGTATTTTATTTCCAGTATACATTTTTAGAAATTGAAATATTACAAATTGTATATTATGTACCTAACAACTATTGACTCTTAACAATAATTCATTACTGATGTTCGATTTTTAAACAGAATAAACCACTACGGGCTTACGACCGTCTTCTACTGTTATTTCGAAGGCTGGCTTATGCAGTGGGTTCCTAGGGAACGGTCTGACAAGACGGCGTCTTTCAAAATTATATGACAATGTTTTTCGTTACTACGGAAACAATATTGACAACGTTTTCAACTGACATATTCACCGCTATTAAAAGTAGCGGCGTATCCGTAGGAAAACAACCCATTAGTGTGATCACTTTACATTAACAGCGTTCACCATTAAGGTGGTAATGTTTAAGTCTCCGAAACTCCTTATCATGAGAATTCTCAACATGGTCAACATGTCGAAAAATCTCATGTATACAACCAGTAGATATTTAATAATTAATGAGATATAGAGATAAAAGTTGAAAATTATTGAGAACAAGGGAGCAACGAAATTTAAAGACTGCGACTGCTGTCATGTATTTGGTGCCAGAATATGATTATATACATTCTTGTTAATGTCTCATCTTTATTGCCTTTTGGCTTTGTTGGTGAATTACAAATTGTATAACATTATTGTTGAAGTATATTTACTTTCTCATTGGTCCAATAACTACTGGTCCATTCCCACACATTTCCAGCCATATTGTATAATCCGTATTTGTTTGGAGGGAAGGCGTCTACAGGGGAAGTGCCAATATAGCCATCTTCTGCTAAATTCTCATCGGGAAATTTGCCTTGCCATATATTGGCCCTGGAAATAAATAGGTACATTGATTTTGTGAATACTATAAGAAAATACCTGAATATTACTTTAAATAAATAAATAAACACTTTTCTATACAAAGGTGTCAGTATAGCCGGCGGAACTTATTGCCTGAGGCAATTTTTTCCAGTCAACCGGTCCCGTCCAATCTGAGATGGGCCAACCCCGGGTACAAATTTCAAGTGATAAAACACTTAGAAAAACTCTGACCCGACCGGGAATCGAACCCGGGACCTCGTGATCTTAAGTCCTCGCCTTTACCACTAGGCTACCGAGGTCAGTTGGTCTTTACAATTAAAATTCGGTATAATCAAGCGAAATTCTCCTATTTGGATGAGGCTCTAGTTACACTTACCAATGTTTATCTTGAGGCATGAGTTTATCCCCCCATGGATACAGCTTATCGACCCTCCCTCCCCTGCATCCCACCTCCCATTCCTCTTCAGTTGGCAATCTGCCACCATCCACCTTCCACTTACAATACTCCACAGCATCGTTCCAAGATACATGAATCACAGGGTGGGACATTCGATCTGAAATTACATTTATAAATAAGCCTTTATTCAAGAAAATACAATGCAGTTACTTCTAAGTAATATCAAAAAAATATTTTTTTTGTAGTACACAGAATTAAGCCTCGGAAGCCTGGACCCCATCAGGGGCGGGGTTCAGGCAGCTGGAGCTCTTGTTGCCTCGCTATTCCCCTGAGTGGGGTGTAAAAGGGAGTGTTGTTGTAGTATACAATGTTTTATTTTATTAGATCAGCATGTTTAACACTGGAGAGCCCACGCTCTGAAAATCCTATGAGAGCCCGCGCCTTCAGGGTCTTCAGGGAAATATTTGGACTTTTTAAATTTTCCTTTACGAATGGCATTCAGCAATATTGATTAAACTGATAATTTAATCATGAGCTGTCCATTCGAGAAATTCTCGTACACTATAGTGACCCGCTCCAGTAGAAAACCCCCCGGCCCTTCAGTCATGAACCGGTATCCAGGTACAGAATTTTTTTGTATTGCTTGGAGTGCGCAAATTAATAGGTTGGCGGGCGTTAGTCCAAGTATGTTGTGTTGCAAAAGAAATAGGAAAGATTATATGGAGAAATAGGATGTTGGTGGAAGAAGTGAAAGATGGGAGATTGGAGAGAAATAGAAAAGACTGCTTTCATCCGATTCGGAAGTAAAAAAAAAACATAGAAATACTTACCCGTAATAGCGGATCCCTTTCCCTCAGGTTGGTTCCAAGATGCACGTGGTACTTTGAACCACCAAGGAGCTTGCACAGCCCTATAATCTTCTAAAGCTTTCTTGACACTGTTATTTAGGAACATACCAAAAACAAAACTATCACCAAAATCTTCAGCTTCTGTCAAATAATTGGTAGCAGCAACAAACTTTGAGAAATCTTCATTTGAAACTTCAAATTTATCTAAATAAAACGACTTGATTTTAATTTTTTTTGAAGGCCCCTCCTTATCAGCTGGTATCACCGGTTTATCAGTACCAACACTATATTCTCCTTCGGGTATCAAAGCCATTTTTTGTAACACATCTTCTCTTTTTCCCGAATACACAGGCTCTTTTCCATCTGAACACCTTTCTGTGCTTAAACATTTATTAAATGTTTTGTAAGGATTATCATATTTCTTGTATGCTTGATCGGCACTACTCTGACAAGTTTTCTCATTTATTCTTCCAGCCGAACAAGCGTTGCATGATGCGTCGTCTGTTGTAACGTAAGTCAAAAATAAAACCAAAATGAAATAGCACGATTTTAAGCAAAATAACATTTTTATATAAAAGAAAATCAAGCGTATAAAAATTTTTTAACTAGAAAAAGCATGTGAAAACAAAATCTATCTAGCACGAGATAAACTAATAAAACTAACTGCAACCAAACCCATTCACCGCAAAACAATGAAAAACAATAATCAAGTAATCATAATAATTAACAATTGTCAATTTTCAAACTAAAATGACATTGACAGTATTTGTGCATAGAACAATATTGTTCCTTGGTACGTCTTGTCGAGCATGTCATTGTGATAATGTAGCAGTCTGTATCAGTCTTTGGTCGATGTAAACATTAATTCTCTATGAATCGTACAAAAGGGGGCGGTTGTCAAAATATCGATTTTCCGTTTTAACGTCGTCGTGTTGTTTATTATTAAATTTAACCCGATTCATGACTGAAAGTACCTATATTTTTATATTTAATTGAATGTAGCTTGTTATACCTTTTCAAAATGAGTGATATATCTATAATTAATGATGTGATAAATAAATTAACCAACAAATTAAATGACGCTGATATCAAATCGTCGCCTTCTTCTCCAGTAACAACTAGGAAGAAAATGTTTTTTAAAAGTACTGATATTATTAAGAAATCGACGTCGGAAAATAACGTAAACATTTTCAAAGAACCTCAAAAGACTGTTAACGAGGACCAAAATGTTAAAAGAAATTCAAAGTCTGAAGACTGTTTAGTTGATTTAGATAAACCAATTTCGTCTAAAGTGCAATTAATTGAAGATAAACTGGATGATATTGATGGCCGAAAGGTAAGTTGATAAAATAATACTCTATTTATTCTTTTTAATTCATTATTTTATATACTATTAGAATAAGTAGCTCGGTTCTTAAATGAGTAATGAAAATTACCAGGCTTTCGTGTTTATGTTAGATAGTATCTACAGTCACAGGTTTACCTTTATATAGGTTGTGATTCATTCATTGGAACAGTAGTTGTACTACCGTTAAACTACCCTCCAACACTACCTGTAATATGTATTTTTAACTGGAAAAATCCCCTATCTACATACATGATTACCTTTTTCGATAAATATATTATGTACGTATTATTTCCATGACGTGTCTTTAAAACACATAGTAGGTTTACAAAATGATTTTTCTTTTTTTCCAAACTGAATTTAAACTCTTTATATCATGTAATAGCCTTTAGCCTTTAGATAATTACGGAAAATTTCCAAAGTATTAAAAAAACGGAGTGAGTACTCACTGCGTGCAGAAATATTTTTTTTTAATAATTACATTACACCCAAAAAGAATTATGAAACCAATTACGCAATTCTTTAAAAAAAATATCTTACATGACTTTTTTTTATTTCCATTCGCTAAAATCTCATTTCCCAGAGATTTTGTGGCGAGTGCGTATTCCGACAATCTGGAAAATTGCTGGGTTGATCACGTGGTCAGGAGGGGACGACAGCGGCGCCGATATTGGTACCAGCATGTCCAAAAAATTAACATTGTTTATGAACTTATGTTTATTTTGTATGTCATTGTATGTTAAAATCAACATAGTTGCGTGGAATGTAATAAAAAATAAAATAATTCAAAAATTTACAATTTGAAATTGCATGGTGTTTCGAATGGACAGCGACGGCCGGGAAGGGAGCTGGAGTTCTGCATTAAATAAAAAGATTTCTGAGTCTAAAAAATGAAAAAAGAAGAAAAATTTCATTTTACCAAATACTTATGTTTAGATACCTACTACAAACAAACGCCAGCATAGGCAAGGGGTATCCAAAATTTCTTGGAAAATTCTTAAACAAAATATTTTTTAAGTTCATTTCTTCGGTAGGTTGATTGATATGTAGTGTAGTATCTAAATATTTAGTATTTTTGTCACAATGTAGGTATGTCTCTTTCGCACTTTCATAATTTTACTGGCGACATAAAATTATTTGTACCTATGTATTTGCCTCAAGGAATATTTCGTTCGTAATTTTTCGACCGCTTTTCTTTTCTAAGCAATACGTAACGTCTTACACATTTTTTTTATAGAAAGGTTGACTGGAAGAAATTGCCTTAGGCAATAAGTTCCGCCGGCCATTCGACACCTTTGTAGGTAAAGAGAAGTGTAAAATAAAATAAAGATTGGTCTATTAAAAATAAAATAAACATTTTCTTTAAGTAGGTATAAAAATGTGATGATTTCCGTATAACATTTAAATTTAGAAACATGACGATAGACCAACGCGATCTACAGGTATTATGATGTACATTTTTACCTATAGGTATGACGCACACATTCTGTATATCTATATAATATCATGAATAATAATTATTATGAACAGCAGTCTATTTTTTCCATTTCTGTTCAAAATATCTACAAAGCATCGAGCATGACCCTCGCATATTGCGTTCCGTTCCTTCGAAGCAGAGCTTTGAAGTGTTTCATTTCCTTCGCCCATTTTTAGCGTAGGTAAATAAAATGTTTATTTTATTTTTATTGGTGTAAAATGGCTGCGTTATATTAGCTTATCGATGAGTCATTTTTGTTAACATTACTGTAAAACATAAGTACCAAGTTAAAGTAGTGCATGTAAGTATAAAAATATACGACCTTTTGTGTATCTAGATAATAATGTATCGCACAAGCGCGGATCCAGGGGGGGGGTCAGGGGGGGTCCAGGCATTTAATACGAAGTACAACACTTACATTTATTAAAAAAATACCTACTTTTCTATTATAATATAATTACAAGTTATTGTGGTTCATGACCCCCCCCTGGATTATGGAAATGACCTTTTTTTATGAAAAGTTTAGTTTCTAGATACCAAATTTTGGAAATGACCTTTTTTACTATGTCGTGACCCCCCTGGGGCCAATGCTGGATCCGCCTTTGGTATCGCATCTGTCACCCCACATGAAAATCTACTGATAGTTTTAAAATTTAAATCAAATCATAATAAAAATATCATTCAAACACGTGACCAACATTTTTATCTATTCTACATCTTTAACCTCTATAAAAGCCCATATCTCTATCAGGGTGTCATTCAGGACCAACTCGCTACGAGTCAGTATAAGTAATATATTATTTTATTCGGAAAATTCGAAATTAGAACAGTACCACTAGTAAAAGTTTTCGATGATCGAATATCGAAAAGATCATCGAAAGAGTTTCGAAAAATTTCCATACAAAAATGATAGAATTTTTGATTTTTGAACAATATGTGCACGCTAATAAGCGCTTATTAGCTTTTGATTAAACTTGCACTAGCCCCACAAGCTACATTATTGAGATTCGGAAATGTGGCGATATATTCTGAAGTTATATTCCGAAATCATAGAATCATTATTCAACACTTTATACCAATTTTCTTTTGTGGTAGAGATTGATTCTAGGCTAAACATCGTCTATATAACAAAAACTACGTTAGTTGACCAATGGGAGATTGTCTAAGCCAGTGTTCCGCAAACTTTTTGTGTTCAAGGTACACCTACCAAATAAAAAAAAAATTGAGGTACACCAATGATTTTTTTTATATCCCCCCCCCTCCCAAAAACACGCTACAACGTTTTGTTTTTTGTGCCCCCCCCCCCACCTCCCTCCCTTTCCTGAAAATCACAATTATTTTCTAATTTGCGCTAGATACTGAAAATTCATTTAAATACCCTCTTTCCACAAGACCCCAGCCTAACATTATGTAAAGCAATATGGAGGCTGGAGTACCTAATATTATTACTTGAACGATCCAAAGAAAATGCTTAATTTATATTCATTTATTTCTGCTCATAAAATCAATAGGTATAGCTAATATGAAAAGATATTTTTTAATGAGAAAAGTGTGGCTTTTTAACTGAGCACAGCAGGCGGCCAAAATTTGGAGCAGTCATTGACAATACTGCTCTTCCTATCTTTAATGATCGTCCTAAGCCGTTCTTTTTTTTCGATTTAATAATAGTCAGAGTTGAAAATCGCAATTCGCATTAGTTAGTTGTGGTAAATAGTGATAGCGTTGCAACAGCACGCTTTGAATGCAGAGATACGTAGGGTTATGACCAGCTCTATGTAATTTTTTATTTTTAAAATCCGATCAGTGTCCAAGAGAAATAGTGCCCGAAAATGCATTTCGTACCCAGTCCATAGGTTCCAGGTCACACATAGGAATGTAACAGTTCACTTTTTCTGCTTATAGCTCCCAAATATTTCCCTATCAACGCTGGCACCGTGTTCTTAATCGGCAGACATGACGAAAAATTTCATAAGGTACCACCATTGACAGCGTACTTGAAGATATACATACACACTCTTAGCGCGATAGCTTTCTGTTGTGCTCATTTAAATTAACGAATGTGTCCGGCAGATAATAAACAAGTTTTACCACCTATTCTTTTCTTCTGAACAAAGAAGAAAAATCTGAATCACGAGCCTCTAACAATATTTGGATCTCAACTTTTCGCGGCACACCAACTGAAGACCACGGAACACCAGTGTGCCGCGGCACACAGTTTGCGGAACACTGGTCTAAGCCACCTATTTTCTGTCGCATGATGATTAAGAGCTGTACTTTTAGAGGGTAAATTCGTGAATATAATATCGATTTTGAGTTCTTTTTTATTGTCCAAGCAAATTTCTTTCATTATAAACCAAAAAATCGAATATTTTAAAACACCTAAAATTAGTTGATTTGTAAGCTCTAAAGGTGGCGGTTCGTGCCGCGACCGAAACAGGCGACTCAAAAGTTTATTTGGAGACGAAGAGACGGGGCCCCTGGAAAGTGGTGTCGCGGGTCTCGGTCATCGCGCCAACCTCCACCTTAATCAGCTATATCTGATTCTATGTTCGTTTGGTGTAAACGTTCCCTTATATAGCTCTCCATTGCGCTCGATCTTGTGCAAAATCAATGTGCAACACTCATATTAGAATGGAGCATATAAAATGAATTAGTCTTTCGCAACTTTAGAACTCCGATGGGAAAAAGAACAGCCTTCAGCCAAGTGCCATTCTTGCATTGGAGGAACATCGCAGCCATATCTACATACCTACTATCAGTTGCCTCTGCATCTATTTCACTTAATTTAACGATTATGCTATCTGTCGACAGGAAATCAAAATACACACGTACATAAATAAACTCTCAAATTGAAATCAATCATCGAAAGCATTATTAATGACTGGTGTAAGTAAAGCGATAGTTCGTTATGGCGTATGATGTTGAATCAAATATAAATAACTTCACGAATATACATTAGGGTTAGTTAGATAAACATATAAGAAGTAATAATTTATTTGTAGAGCAAGTTGTTTTTATCATTATGCTCATAACATTTAACAAACTTTTACTTGAAATTGAGGTGTTTTATTTTATTTTTAAGCCTTGCACTCACCTTGCACGAGTGCATGCAAACCCGTTTTCGAGTGATTCGGAAAGTTGAAGATTATATTGCCAATGAACATCAGTAAATTTCATAAAGAAATGTCTTCAAAAGACGCACAATAACGACAACATTTGAACTAGAGTTTTGTTATAACTAAAAAAATCTATAACGTACCAAACTAAATTTACTTATTTGAAAGAGACAAGATAAGTAGGTATATCTTCATAATATGGGGACCACGGTACCTACTATGTAATTATTTATCACATTCAGAGGGGAGTATGGGGTAGTTCTCTACTACTGCGTCACAATAGTTGATCCGGGGCATGCGCATTCTGGATACCCTCGACCTCTAAAAGTTGTACTGCGTAGTTACATACTTTAAAAGGCATAAAAATATGCATTATTGTATAGGTAACGTACAGATGCCTATTCATAACAAAGAACACCCACTTCTGAGATGTCTGCAAGCACATTTCTTAAAATCGATTAGGTACCACAAGCCATTGTTTGAACTGCCAAGTTCAAGGTTTTCACTTCCATAGATAGGTATTATAATAAACTGAATTTTCCCACTATTATTCATTAATTATGACGTTTGATGAAAAGTGTAGTTATATTATTTTCCTGATGAAAAGCGTGGGTAAATTATTTCCGTACATACATCTTGCGATATTGATTTACTTGCGATTAAAAAAAAACAAACAAACGAATGTTTACGACAACTGTCAAAAATCAAATTTGCCGCCATAGACGATGTGTTTATATTTTGATAAAAAATATATATAATAACTAAATTAAGGCAACCTATACAAAAACATACGAACAAATATGTTGTGTCAAAAAATTACTTACGTTCAACTCATACCCTTTTTATGTATTCTACGCACAACTTTTATTTAAAACATTCACATTCTATGAGGTTCTCTATGACGACGTTTTGCCGCCAGTTTTATTCTTTACACAGAACAATAATACCCTATTACATAGGGAAGAATGTCGACTTCATACAAAATACACGCCTACATGACGCCAACGCCAGCACTCCGTAGTGACACCACGGAATTTTGTTGAACTAAAATTGGAGGTAAATTTAAAAATCCCAGACCATTTCTGCAGGGGGGAAATTTGAAAATAATTTCATAAATGGGGTATTGGGTGAAATATTACTAACATCCAAAATGGCATAGAATTAAAATAAGAATTTCTTAAAGCATTACAAATCTGTAAAATTCCTATTAATAACACTATACCAAAATAAATGTTAGCAATACTTATTCTTAGAAATAATAAAATACAAATTACCATTATCAATATACCTCTTTATTTCAATTGACAAAAACAAATTTTTAAATTATTTTAAATACAAAAAAGTTATAAATAATGGTACTTAAATATACAAATGGTACAAAAAGAAAATGGTCTAATAAGACTAAATTTATTAATGGGAAGTAAAATACATAAAAAAAAATCAATCGATATAGGTACTCATTATTCATTATAAAAAATAATTAATATATACAGAAATCAATCGATACTGGTACTAATTAATATTGAAAAGCTTACACTGTATGCAGAAATCAATCGAAATTGTAACTAAAAATTGGTTGTCATATTGAAAAATATACAGAAATCAAACGATATTGGAACTCGTTATTCATTATAACATAGAAAAATATTTAATATACATACAGAAGTCAATTGGAATTGGTACTTATTTTTCATTATGATATAGAAAAAAATTGAAAATATACAGAAATTAAACGACATCGGTTCTTATTATTCATCATAATATTGACAAGTTTGCAGAAATCAATCGATATCGGTACTAAAAATTGATTGTGATATTGAAAAATAATTAATATATACAGAAATCAATTGATATTGGTAATTATTATTCATCACAATATTGACAAGTTTGCAATGTTTTCAGAAATCAATCAATATTGGTAATTATTATTCATCATAATATTGACAAGTTTGGAAGGTTTTCAGAAATCAATCAATATTGGTAATAATTATTCATCATAATATTGACAAGTTTGCAATGTTGGCAGAAATCAATCGATATCGGTACTAAAAATTGATTGTGATATTGAAAAATAATTAATATATACAGAAATCAATCGATATTGGTAATTATTATTCATCATAATATTAAAATAATTTAAATGAAACAATTGATTTGTTATTCCACTATATTTATTTACCTGACTAGTTTCGCAGGAACAGGTCCTGCATGGTCACAGGTGACTTAGAAACTGATGATTCGTTTCTAAGTCACCTGTGACCATGCAGGACCTGTTCCTGCGAAACTAGTCAGGTAAATAAATATAGTGGAATAACAAATCAATTGTTTCATTTAAATTATTTTATTTAAATAACTCCACCAAGAATGCACGTTCAATTCGTTAATTTCATCATAATATTGACAAGTTTGCAATGTTTGCAGAAATCAATGGATATCGGTACTAAAAATTGATTGTGATGTTGAAAATAGTTACTATATACAGAAGTTAATTGGTATTGGTATTTATTATTCATTATGATATAGAAAAAATTTAAAATATACAGAAATCTAACGATATCGGTTCTTATTATTCATCATAATATTGACAAATTTGCAGAAATTAATCGATATCGGTACTAAAAATTGAATGTGATATTGAAAAATAATTAATATATACAGAAATCAATCGATATTGGTAATTATTATTCATCATAATATTGACAAGTTTGCAATGTTTGCAGAAATTAATCGATATCGGTACTAAAAATTGAATGTGATATTGAAAAATAATTATTATATACAGAAATCAAACGATATCGGTTCTTATTGTTCATCATAATATTGACAAGTTTACAATGTTTGCAGAAATTAATCGATATCGGTACTAAAAATTGAATGTGATATTGAAAAATAATTATTATATAAAGAAATCAAACGATATCGGTTCTTATTGTTCATCATAATATTGACAAGTTTGCAATGTTTGCAGAAATTAATCGATATCGGTACTAAAAATTGAATGTGATATTGAAAAATAATTATTATATAAAGAAATCAAACGATATCGGTTCTTATTGTTCATCATAATATTGACAAGTTTGCAATGTTTGCAGAAATCAATCGATATCGGTACTAAAAATTGATTGTGATATTGAAACATAATTAATATATACAGAAATCAATCGATATTGGTAATTATTATTCATCATAATATTGACAAGTTTGCAATGTTTGCAGAAATCAATCAATATTGGTAATTATTATTCATCATAATATTGACAAGTTTGCAATGTTTGCAGAAATTAATCGATATCGGTACTAAAAATTGAATGCTTTATTGAAAAATAATTATTATATAAAGAAATCAAACGATATCGGTTCTTATTGTTCATCATAATATTGACAAGTTTGCAATGTTTGCAGAAATCAATCGATATCGGTACTAAAAATTGATTGTGATATTGAAAAATAATTAATATATACTGAAATCAATCGATATTGGTAATTATTATTCATCATAATATTGACAAGTTTGCAATGTTTGGCAGAAATCAATCAATATTGGTAATTATTATTCATCATAATATTGACAAGTTTGTAATGTTTTCAGAAATCAATCGATATCGGTACTAAAAATTGATTGTGATATTGAAAAATAATCAATATATACAGAAATCAATCGATATTGGTAATTATTATTCATCATAATATTGACAAGTTTGCAATGTTTGCAGAAATTAATCGATATCGGTACTAAAAATTGAATGTGATATTGAAAAATAATTATTATATACAGAAATCAAACGATATCGGTTCTAATTATTCATCATAATATTGACAAGTTTGCAGAAATTAATCGATATCGGTACTAAAAATTGAATGTGATATTGAAAAATAATTATTATATACAGAAATCAAACGATATCGGTTCTTATTGTTCATCATAATATTGACAAGTTTGCAATGTTTGCAGAAATCAATCGATAGGTACTAAAAATTGATTGTGATATTGAAAATATTTAAGATATTATACAGAAATCAATCGGTATTGGAACTCATTATTCATTTAATATTGAAAGGTTTATAATGTATGTAGAAATTAATCGATATTAGTACTTATTATTCATCATAAATACTGATTAAGAAAATTACACATGTATTTCGGTACTGAAGGATGTAAAGGGTCCTTCAGATCGGTTAAAAATATTTAAAAATATACAGAAATCAACCGATTTCAATGTTTGCAGAAATCAATCGGTGTCGGTACTCATTATTCATTATAATATTGAAAATTCTACAATGTATGCAAACATATAGAAGCAAAAATAGACACAATAACAAGCAATAAATTGAAATATGCTGGATGAATGATATTCCTTTAGCACATTGTTAAAAGTCTAGTTGAATATAACAAAAAAAAAAAAGAAAATTACACATATATTTCGGTACTGAAGGATGTAAAAGGTCCTTCAGAACGTCGTTCGATTCATAATATAATGCAATTTTGAAATCAACGTTTTTATGTGTATATCAGTGTTTTATGTGTGTTTAATAATATTAATTCTACGTTTTAAAGCCAATTTATGAGCCTCCTCGCTAAAAAGATTGTTCTTCTTATCACAAAAATGTCGTATACAAATGAAAAAGGTTGATTTCACAATTGACATTTTTGTCTGAACCCAATGCTCTGGGCAACCATGAAGCCAGGAAAAGTCTGTGCTTTCTAAATATGCAAGCATACTTTGTTTAAGACCATTTTCCTAACAATGTTCATCTAGGTAACTATTTACTTTAGTTGCCATAGATTCAACATGGTTGGAAAAATGGGCATTCACATAGCACAAACTTTGCTTGGAGTCATTATACTCTTTGAACAATGTGAAGATGTGGTTCACATCAAGATTGTGACCTGCAAGCATTGTTTGTTGGCAATCATGGCATTGCACGTCCATGCGTTTTACCACTGAACCACAAACATATGTGCAAGCTTGCATTTCACCAAGTTGTGGAACCAGCATAATATCATTCTCCAAAAAAGGTTGGTTTTCCAGAGTGGATTCATCGTCAATGTTTGGTCTAATTACAGATGATTTCCCCTTAACTACAAAAGATTTGAGATCATCCAGAATTGCCAAATCATCGTCTTCACAGTTTTTATTCCTCCCGGTATTGATTAGGCAATTCATTAACGATGCTTTAAGGGCAGCAATGAATTGGGGCACATTCGGGTTAGGATTACTGCCGCAGTTGTTGCGAATGCATCCGAAGCAGTTTTCGAGCGGGTCTTGATTAATCCTTCTTGTACTTAAAGAGTTTATCCCCCGACTTTTTAGCATATGAAAAATTTTTTCAAAACCATTTAAGGTTCTGATCCACCCTTCCTGTGATGGAGGAATGCATCTAGAACCCAAAAACTTCATTGTTTGGAAAAAAGTTTTCATTTTGCTAAATAGAGGGAGATGGCCACTCTTAGAAGTCATATTGGTCAAAAAAGTTTTCCCTCTCTTCCTATCTGGAGTGGTCCCATTCAGCGAATCAAACAGTTCGTCCATCCACTCACAAATAGTTGCCGTAGCGATCGCTTCATTAGGAAGATCATCTGAAATACGAAAATAATGAGTCAATACATTTTCGATGGTTAACTTGCAATACCTCATAACCCACAAAATTAAAAAAATGAGTTAAGTATACAGAAATATGTAAAAGTGTAACTAAAATTAGAGCTGGTTACTCCATTTTTTCACAAAATGTCATTTAGAATGTTATAACTAAACTGTAATACAAAATTGTCATTGTTAATTCATAATTACGATTTTGAAACAGTTTTTATGCCCTCCTTGTAAATTTTTGTCAATGTGGGTTACGAGGTATTGCTTGTTAACCATCGTATGTTGAATTAAATCACTTGTGTTTATCCCATCATTGCATGTGTTATCAAAAAGAATAAAAAGAAAACTTACTCGCACCAACTTTGGCCATGATGCCTGCTGCTACAGAGTGACTCAACACTTGAGCAGCCAAACTAACTCGCATTTTTTGCCTCCCATTAGGCTCCAAATGACATCTTGAAAGTGATTTGGCAAAAACGAAGTTGGGATTATTGCTATCCTTCTCAAAAAAATTCTTTATATGATCCCATTTGGCAATGCCTAAAATAATAAAATACTTATGATAAATTGTGTATGTGTTAATTGTTATGAAAATATTTATTACAATAGTGGTTGGTAGACTAGCGGTTACAACGCCGGCTTTCGTACTGTTTGGTGCGAACGTCGTGGTTCGATCCCAGGTGCCGACCATCTTCCTCTTTCACGACACAAGCTTTAAGTAGCTTACTGTGAAAGAGTCAAGGAGTGTATTTGTGTTCACTTTGAGTGTGCACAGATTCATTTAAATAAAAAAAAAATAAAAAAATAACAACTTTAATTACCTCTAACTTGTTTACCATTTATATTTAGATCCTGGTTGAACTCAATGTTATATTTTAGGAATAAATTCCTAAAACACTTTAACAAGTGAGGAGGATCCAAAATGGTAACAATATCATGGTTATCATACGTAAACCATGGTCGGTCGGCAGTGGAGCCCAAATGATTGATAGCCTTGATGTTAACTCCATCTAGGTCGCAAACAGTGGCCACAATCTCTAGTTTGGCATCAAAGCATGCTTTTACAACCTAAAATACATAACAATTAATTAATGAAATGTAAAAAGTAGATACATGACTCATTAAAGGGTTTATTTGATTAAACTTACTTCTTTGATCAAAACAGCTAATCTGTCAGCAGTCACATGGTCGCCGGAGAAATAATAAGAAATGGGCTGCTTCCATTTCTTCCTTAATCCGATGACCATGAACACCAATGCATGTGTTGCAATGTCGCTGCTCCGGCCATGATTTCCATGATCCTGGAATCCTTCTACAATGTCCAATCGTCTATTGTAAGACAAATTCTTCCTCATGGACATCTCATCGAAAGTCAAGATACACAGATTATCATTTGAGGGTCGTTTTGAGGCCATCTCTTTAATGGTGTCGAACACCTGAGTGTTGAAACCACACTTCAACGGGATGTTGTTCAACGTTGACTTCAACGTGCTAACACAAGGCAGACAGAACAACCTCATAAGAAGTCGATAACAAGCCGGTGACCTTTTGTAAAGACCCAAGGCCATCACCTTGTCATCAACACTCCACCTGTGGCCTTTCTTTGGTCGCCCAATGTTAACCAGTTGACTCTGTAGCAACACCGCCATTGAACCTGTGATTTTTTCATTAAAAAGATTCCGAACTGCCTCAGAGGTAGACAGTTCTTTTAATGAAAGTTTTTGTTTTTTCTTTTGCACGATTTTTTTGTACTTTAACCTCAATCTATATATCTCCTTCAAATGATTGCGACACCTTTCATATAATTTTTTTTCTCTAGGAGTCATCTGTGAAACACTGTTTAAATTCATTTCCCGTAATATATTTCTCCGTGGCTTCTGAAAATTTACAAAAAATACCTAAATAATTCATATCCTATAATTATGTAAATAGAATGTGAGTGAATAGAAAGTGGTTGGTGACCCAGCGGTTACAACGCCGGCTTTCGTACTGCGGACGTCGTGGTTCGATCCCAGGTGCCGACCAACTTCCTCTTTCACGACACAAGCTTTCAGTAGCTTACTGTGAAAGAGTCAAGGAGTGTATTTGTGTTCACTTTGAGTGAGCACAGATTCATTTAAAAAAAAATAATAATCTCGTAAATTAATAAAAAGTTTGCAAAAGTTAAACAAATAAAAAAAAAAGTTGTGTGATATGCACTCACAAGTTTATTAGCAGGCGTTGATGTAGTGGATAGACACAATGTGTTCATAGATGTTGGTGTGGACGTTATGTCTAGAAAATGTGTGTTCGATTGTTCCAATAGTTCGTTTATCTGAAAATAAATTATATTAATCTAGTGAATGTGAACCAAGAATATAGAATGCATGGTATAAAAAATATTGTCATGTAATGTGCACTTACGTGTAGATTTGTATTAACTGATGTTGGTGTGGACGATGTGGGTAGAAAATGTGTGTTTGATTGTTCCAATTGTTCGTTTATCTGAAAATAAATTATATTAATTTAGTGAATGTGAACCAAGAATATAGAATGCATGGTATAAAAATACATGTAATGTGCACTTACGTGTAGATTTGTATTAACTGATGTTGGTGTGGACGATGTGGGTAGAAAATGTGTGTTTGATTGTTCCAATTGTTCGTTTATCTGAAAATAAATTATATTAATTTAGTGAATGTGAACCAAGAATATAGAATGCATGGTATAAAAATATTGTCATGTAATGTGCACTTACGTGTAGATTTGTATTAACTGATGTTGGTGTGGACATAGTGAATAGACTACATATATTTTGTTTGTTTATCTGCAAATAAATTATGGCAAATAAGTAAATTGGAACTGAGATGGTAGAATGCATTATATTCAAAATATGTGACATTTATACTAACTTGTATATCTGTACCAGCTGATGTAGGTGTGGATGTCATGTATAAAGTGGAAATATTTGTTTTATCGTTTGTCTGAAAATCAATGAAAATGGTACATAAGCTAATGTTAAAGTGATCACACCAAAAAGAATATGTCTATTTGCACCAATACTAACATCTTTATTTGCATCAACTGCTGTATACACATTGGCAAAGTTAAAATGAGGTGTATTATTAATCTGAAAAAAAAAAACAAATGAAATCATTAGTACAAGTTAAACAAAATATAGATGGAATAGGAAGAAAGACTCAAAATTTTCAACAGGTAAATTAATATTGAACTTACAGTTCCATTCATGTTTTCTTTGTTTTCATCATCATACACCAACTCTCCACGGAGTTGATTTAATATTTGTGTTGCCTCGAAAGGAATGGCAAAGTAATTCAATTTACCCTTTTCGGTATAGGACGAGGCATTAAAATGAATGCTGCATATGTGTTTACTGCCTTTGTACAGCTTACTTAATGATTCCACGCTTTTCCAATCTCCTTCTGGAAAACAATATGTTGCCCAAACACGTGCTCTGAAAAAGGTCAATATATTGGTGTTTTCAACATAGAAAGTCTGCATGTTTGAAGAATAGCAAAGACAAAAATTGGGTAAAAATGAGTTTTAGCGTCGTGAACATTTCTATTCGAATTATCCACAACTGTCATTTCTTATGACGTTTGGCGTTTCTATGGCTTTTTATATAAAGGCATTTTTAATATAATATTGTATTACTTTGAATAAATTCGGGGGAAAACGTGATGAGGTATGGGGGGCTCTGCCCCCCAAACCCCCGTTATAATTATAACCTAACCTAAGCCAATTATATAAAATAATACAAAGCTTGCTAACGCTAACATAAAATTGAACACTAATACAATAAAAAATCTATGGAAACGACAAACGTCATAAGAAATGACAGTTGTAGGTAATTCGAATAGAAATGATCACGACGCTAAAACTCAAGTTTACCAAAAATGGTATAAATTCTAACCAACAAATAAATTATTTGCATGTGGGCTTCTGCACACATGCGCTTCTGCCCACGTCATTAGCATGTGCAAAAATGCAACAAGAAAACTTGTGGTTTACCCGTGCTTAAACAAAGATAACAGTAATTATTTCACGTGGCTCTTGCAAAATATTCATTACATGACAAGTGATTTCCACGAATGCTCGAAATAAAATATATAAACGAGCAAGCAAGTTATTACCACGTGTTAAATCGAAAGGCACATGGTTAACAACAGAACATACATTAAAATAGAAGCTTTAACACAATAACACCTGAATATATTGAAATGGATAGCAGAATGTACTTACTTCAAATATTGTTTTTGGTTAGTTCCAGGTCGAGGAAATCTGTGTAACTTTATACCTGAAGACGACAATACTCCACACTTAGCACATTTTCTTGTAAAACTCAAATTCGAACTCATTTTTAATAAAGAAAAAACCTCTAACGAACAACAACAATACACCTCGGCGAACGCAGAAGAAATAAAACAAAATGGAGACGCTGTCAACTCAGCATCAAAACAACGCTATAGTGTTGCCACTAAAAAAAACTTACACGAGCTTTGGAATTTAAAAAAAGTAATTGACTATTATTTGTATGTTTAAAGTAGTTTTTTTTATCTTTTAAAAATGAAATAAATTACCAACAATAATATTTAATCGTTTTTGTTACGTTTTAGCTCATTAATCTTATAAAGTCAATTGCATGCTGTTTTATTTTTTTTATATGGCATTACCTGTTTCATGTTGTCTCTTTTTTATACATGCTGATTGTATAAGCTTATCTCGTGTGTACTCGTGACACCAAATGTCGCGCATGACTCTTCTAAAGTTGGCACCCCGTGATTCTTTACGTCTGTCGGTGGGTTTGTTCTGCGTTTACGGAGCAAATAATTTAACCTAACACATTTTAATATTTTTTTTACAAAAGTTGACATAAAAGTGTGATTTTTCGTTTCCGTCTTTAGTTAAAAAGTTGTTTGTTTTATTAATTGTGTGAAGTGCAAAGAATAACCGTGATATCATTTTGTTTTGGTATGTTTAGTCATTTTTATACCTTTTTGACAATCATTTATTTCTATCTCAGTTTTTAAAATATAATTGACATTATTTTAAATATTGAAGCCGTTATTTTATCATTTGAATGGGCCTGTTATAATTTTATATTCATTATAACTTAGATGACTCCTCCTAATATTTAAAATATATGAATATTGTACTGATCAAATAGCCGGCATTTTACAGAGCAGGTAGTTCATTATTATTGGTGTTTTTTTTGCTCCTGTCAAAGGTCAGTTTTTTGCCAACACCAACACACAAGACGTATTGGGTTGGGAAGATTTGTCATAAAGCTAAACATATTTTAGGAACTAATTTATTGCGATTGAGAAATACGATTTTATGTTGAAATCAAACATTAATAACACTAGAGCTTTTTGTGATTTGTTAAAAACAATGTGGCAGTGAAAACTTCAAAGGTCAGTTTTTTGCCAACACCAACACACAAGACGTATTGGGTTGGGAAGATTTGTCATAAAGCTAAACATATTTTAGGAACTAATTTATTGCGATTGAGAAATACGATTTTATGTTGAAATCAAACATTAATAACACTAGAGCTTTTTGTGATTTGTTAAAAACAATGTGGCAGTGAAAACTATCACCCCACAACCCACAATACGGATTTTTTGTGATTATAATACGAAAGTGTGTAATGCCACTTTCCTTAAGGGTAGGCTGAGATGATGGGGCATAGAGCCTATGTATACCTTAAAAATGCTGCCGACTTTTTGATGCAAAAATTAAATTTACGGTGCTCGAAAATTAATGTGTACCTACTTATATTAAGATATTTTTGGAATAAGATTATTTTTTCAGTGTTGGCTTATCATATTTTCGATTCTCCCCTGGTGATTAAAAAACCCATTATATTTTTTTATCCACTTGCCTGCCAGCCAATATTGGCTGCCGTCATAACCGGTTTTGCATATTACGCACAAAGTATGTACCTACCCATAATATGTATGTCCTACCTACCTAAACTTACACTTACGTATTATGGATAGGTAGGTAAAAGTTTTTGGTATGCATTTGCTATCATTCACACTCGTCCACACAGGATTATGGTATTACATACCTATGTACTACCCAGTGTCCATTTTACTTATGTCAGATGTTGGAAACCATTGCACCATGAAGGTTTTTTTTTATTTAGATAGTTTTTTTTTACCCATCACCCCGTTTCCCGTAAGGGTTAGTCCCAGAGAGAACGGACCTCCACTCTTTTCTATACAATCATACTTTTTTCGCTTCTTCCACCGACATAATATTTCTCATACACCCTCTCCTATTTCATTTCTTAACTAACCTTCCTTGAGGATGGAATCGATGTGTAAGATCCACGCCATTCTCGGTCGGCCACGCTTTCTTACAGTACCTTTCCTTTCAGCCTTATGAATTCTCTTTGTCATTCTGTCTGCATCCATTCTTTCCACATAACCAAGCCATCTCAACTTATTAACTTTCATCTTTGTCAAAACACTTACTTCCATACCACATTCCTTTCAGCTCAGGCTCTATGTTACCTGGAAGGGGCACGGATGGAGAAAAAAAATACCTACTTGACTTACCTACTACTGTACTAATACTTAAAATGTAAGTTATTGAATAATAAAGAATAGGTAGTGTTAACCACCCCTGGGTTAACACATGTAGGTAAATAAATACAATGATTTGTATAGTTTTAAATTTGCCCTTCGAAAGAGATTGAAGCGAGTCCCTGGGGGTGAACTCTTTTGAGGGATTACCACTACAACAACTGCCCATAGTCTATGCTAGCATGCAAATCTAACGAACGCTCACTTATCATTTTAATTAATGCTCGCGATGATTTCGTGAGATGATTCCATGCGCAGACTAATCCTTTCGGACACACCGCTCCTAACACCCACCGCTCGTGGGGAGGCACTAATGAGAGCTGTGGACTTAATGCAATCTGACATTGTATTTGTGTATAGGGGTAAATGAGAAGAAAAACTCATTTACATATTGTAATGTAGTTACTGTCAATTTTTAATTGCAAACGTAGGCATTTTATAATTTGCTGCTTAGAAGTGCTCTTTGTAAGTTTTTGAGTTAGGAAATGACAACTATTTTTCATCATGCCGTCAGCCGATAATGGCTGGTAGTCGAACCGAGATCTAATAAATGTAAAAAATCACTTTTATATACATACTTACAACACAATTATAATATGATAGGGACTTAGAACTTTGTAACACACGTTATTTTTTATATAAGTAAAAAGGTTTCTTTGTTATTAAGTGATTTTTTGTACAAATAAAACGTTTATTTGCCCATTGAGAGATAGATTCCAGCTCTACCACAGACTCACAGACATAGAGTACCCGCTGAGTGTGGAGTATTTATTGAGTCTGGGATCTGTGGATATATCGATTATTGTATAGGTTTATTGAGAAAAACATAGTGATTGTCTAGTATACCAAATTGACTTCTAATTATTTAAACTTTCCCATTTTATTTACTTTTTTACTATGTGAATGAATAAATAACCCATTTTATTTATAAATCAATGATTCGTCGGTGGCATGATATCATCCAAGCCTGGATGTAGGTAATGCCATGAAAAAAAAAACGTTTTTGAAAACCAACTATTTAAGCCACTGCAATTTCTTTTTATATTTATACTTTTTAGTTTTAAGAGTGTTCAAAAAAGTATAAAAATAAACTTCATAATATCATACAAGTAAGTCACTCAAAATAATAAATCGTTTTCATCCCTCTTCCACTCAGTAGACATACATACCTACTACCCACGAACGCCTGTAGTCTCATCCTTAGTTTGTACGAATCTATCTCTATCTACATAATAATTCAGAAATGTTTGTCTGCTTTCTATCGTATATGTGAACATCACGCTCAAAATACAAATGCTACGTCAGATATGAATCTGCGCAGAGCGGTGCAATTTGCTTGAGAAGGTTCTTAAATACAATTTGCTGCATTAAGTTTAATATATTTAGAGCTATTTAAAAAACTCTATTTTTTTAGGATCTTCCTACAAATTTCTCAAAAAGACAGTAAGCCATCTTTTGGAAACAAAATTACTCATGTAAACGTTGAATGGAATCTTGGTATTACGGTATGAAAATGTAATAAAATAATTGTAGATTGATTTGTTATACATATAAATGTTATTCAAATCTTATTATTCTCAATAAATAAAGATTTAATGAAAAAATTTGCAAAATGATTCCTCCATTTTGAAGTTTGACAGATAGCACAAATCACCCTCTATGGGTGGAATGCCTAATTAATTATCACACATTAGAGGGTGTAGGGAATGTAGCTAAGATTCAAACCACAAAGCTCTCTATGAAAACTTGCAAATTATGTCGGTAGGTTCGTATAATATTATGAGGTCGGTAAAACAAAAATTGTAAAATTGTCATTCTTCTTTTTCTGTGCTTATGTCAGTTATAGAGGTCTGTTAAGCAATGGGAAGCTAGACTAGAACCTGTTTAATTACCTACCGATCAAGCCTAACAATCGGAATCAAAAACGTAAAGCAAGACGGGTATAAGCTAGTGTAAAGATAAAATGTATCTTTATTGAATAAGGGTAGGTACCTATAGGTACCTATACTCTTAACATTTTTTTCGTATTTCCAATCTCAACCTCATCGAACCTTTTGTACGCAGGAGTATGAGGTATTAAAAGCGAACGACCTGTGAGCTTCTGTCTGTATAATAGAGAGGGCGATTGATCAGGCTCAGAACGGCCCTCAAATATAATAACGCCTCTGAGAGTCGAGAGTTCAACTACTCCAGTATCATTGAATTTGATTGTACAGATAGTTTCAATGCACTCTCTCCTTGAAAAGGGACAAGTATTTAAATGTACCTACGTTCCAGAGTTTTTTTTAGCAGTGCTGTCTGTATTATCGCCCCCGTAGACAATTTCAAATTGGCGGTCGACTATAAACGAAAATTTTGCCAATGTATACTAAGTGAAAAAAAAATGAACTGGCCACTGGAACGAATAAACGATTACCTATTTAAACCAAACAAAGGTATTTATATTAAAAACTAGCTTTCCAGACTGACGTTGTCCTGTGGACCCTTTGGTCCTAACCAAAGGCGGCCCGTTCGTTGTGCACTGCGCTTCCAGAAACAACACTATAAATAAATATAAATTTTTAAAACGTCCATATTTCATTCGTATTCAAAGCTCAAATGGGATCAACGGGAGAATATAATTATATGCGCGCAACTTGGTTGAGTTTGTATGAAAAATTTCTAAAACGCCCGAAACGGTGGAGTAAGTGAAATGGGCTACTGTAAGAGTGGCAATTACGTATGCGAGAATGAGAGGGTGCAGGTGCAGAAGACAATAATTTTGTTGTTAGATTTTTTCAAAGATGGCGTCGCATGAAATTCGTTCCATACTAACTTTAATATTATATTTTATATTATTTCTTATCCATTTTTCAACTTTTTATTAGTTATTCTGTTATCCGGAGCGGAGAAGAATCCAATAAATCACACATCGGAAGCATTTGTTGAGCCAGTCTCGCATTATAAGTGTTCGCACTAAACCGACTTTAATTTATATTAGAGATACAAAAAGTGGACTGTTAATTTTCTTCCTACTCTACATTGTAGAAAAATTCGTTTGTAGTCGATCGCCAAATAATGCATTTTGTCTAGGGCTGCCGGTAGGCGCAGGTATTATCAAACTCATCAAGTTTGAGAGCAAATACACGATTGCTATTTGACAATAACTGCAACTACTAGCTGATCCGTGCAAACGTTGTTCTGCCCTATAAATTATTTTTATTTCACTCGCATGACGTTTCTTTGCTAAAATTTAGACAAAAGTCTCTAGACACCACCTGATTCATAATACAGTATAGCAACACATTACAACAATCAATACGCGCATGTCTCGAGACTCTATGGCCATAAACGTCGGTGATAAAAATATGGTGTTTTTTCTTTGTAGTGAATTTACGAATAATGTCTCTAAGGGCGGGTTTCTCGATCGTTAGTGATAGCAAAGCGTTAGCAATAGCAAAGTAGGTAATAACAACTTTTTAGTCATTAAAAATGACATTTTATCATAATTTTGCATGATGAAAAAATGTTTTTAAGCATTGTGATGCATGTTACTAATCGAATATCATTTACTTTGACATTCCTTACGATCGAGGAACACCTGATAGTAAAGTATTGTGCTAATACTTTACTATTACTCGCGGCGTCGAACAACCCACCCTAACAGATGGTTTAAAAAAAGCGACTAAAGAACACTTTATATAGGTAAAGGAACTTTTAAAATTTAAATTCTCCATTAAGATGACGCGTTTCATAAAAAAAAAATATTCCCGCTTAAGTTTGAAACGTCAAAAATATATATGAAAGTTGGAAGTATCACCGTGGAAAGCCATGGAAAAAATAGGTTGTTAATTTGTTAACCAATATTTTCGCGGAATTTCTGTTAATCTGACAATTTCATTTCTCAATAGAGCATCAAAGTGCCGTTCTCTCTCTCTCTCTGGTTTCAATCCTAGGATTGGCTTGCAGCAATTCCCTCAATTCTTCTCCTCCATTCTTCCCTGTCTTGTGCGGCTCTTTTAAGTTCTTCATAATCTTCAAGTGCCGTTATTCGTGTTAATTTATTATTATGGTTTATGAATTGGTAAAAGAAATCTGTAAACAATAATATTCTTTCCGTTTTGCCATGTTTTCCAGCCTATTTTAGTTATTTTTAAATAAATAAATAATGCTTTATTGTTATAAATTAAAAATACAATTCTGATTCAATCCGTTTACTAGAGTCAAAGGACGGAACTATCCCGCAGGATCTCTTCCAGTCAACCCAAGTGTATTTTTGTCCACAGTGTCACCGTATACAAATGTTAAATGTTCATCATTTGTGACAGAGAGAGCGCCACGAAATTTCCTATTAACTCCGGTGGCAAAAGATTTAACTACTCTTGTTGCATCCATAAGGCCATAAGTGGAGTCATACAAGGGAGTACAGATAGATAGTCCCTGAATTAAAACATTATATTTTGTCTACAGATCTTGTCGCTCCTTTTAATTGCTTAATCCAAAAGAACTTACGCCTTCAATATATAGGTATGTATTGTAATTTGCCTGTGATTCATTTCGCTTAATTACTGTAATATCTCTCCTCATGTCATAAGAAAAGTACACAAACATTAATAAAATCGCAATGATAATTATTGCATGCCAGAATCGATATGTCTAGACGATGCGACGCATATCCGATAGTTCAAAATGTGAGAAATACGAGATAAACCTACTACTATAATCTCACGTTTGTTGCCAACTTCATGTGTAAACAACTGTCATTCAATTTCATTTTTTTTTAAATAAAGAAACAATTAATTTTGTAATAAGCCATAGAAAAATTCCATTGTCTCTGATTGTAGGAACCATAAACAACACACACACGATTGCCGTTGGTTGGTGTTCACATTCACACGTACGAAAATGTGTAATATTCTATAGATTTATGTGTTTTTTCTTTTATGATACTTATTACGTAGGTAAAATACCAATAAATTGGAGTCATATTTCGTTACTTAACGAGCAGTTAGTTGTGAAGTAAGTAGCGGGGTTCTCAATATACTAACGATTTTCGTAAATTGCCGAAAATATTGCGTTAAGAATATTTCAATTAATTTTTTTTCATAAATAATAATGCCACCGAAATGTCTAAACCTAAATGTCATCAGATTCTTTTGTGTGTCATGGTACATTTTGAAAGGAGTTCTCTTGTAGCCTCTTCATGTTTTCGTACGAAATGTATAAGTATAATAATTATTGATTAATAGATTGACTGAATTATTCAAATAAAAATGATCTGCTTTATATATCCCATATTGCTACTCATCTTGGTGTTCCCTTTCTCATTCTTTATTCCCGCATCTATGGCACGTTTTTTTCTGTGGTTTTTGGTTCTGCAAACATTTGAATATACGCGGTGAGAAACTAAAAAGTAGCTGTTGGTATATTTTAAACTCTCCATCTTTTTATCATAGTAATAATTATTTATGTCCAATGTAACATCAAGTATTTATATAACATTACTATTCTTTGTATAATAAGTAATTACTTTGCTCTGTGACATTTTGTAAAATCTATAATGAGAAGTGTGTATGACTTTGTGCCCACTATGCATGACACAGAGGTGCATTTCATCTGATACTAGCGTGCCTGCATAGTGCATATAGCCAAGCCATGTCAGTAAAACTCAAAGACCAAACTTTTTGTTTACAACTTGGTTGCAGTAAAAACGTTCAATAATTGATTCCTGAAATGTTTCATTTCATTTTTATTCTTTGCCTGTGTTTTACTCTCAAGATAAACTTCTATTCGTAAAAAAGCGTCCCTGGTTTACTCCAAATCGTCTCCAAATTTGATGAAGGAATGACGCTGTAAAGGTTGCTTTTGAGACCAAGAGACATTGTGAAGTTTAGAGAAGACATATTGCATGCTCATAGCAGAAAATTATTGGTCCTGGAAAAACGTAATCCAGATCATTCTCTCTCTCGGACACTCCTACATGTGCTCTGCGACTCATTGGAATCTTCGGCTTATCCGTTTTTGATATTCCCAAAATGATCTTACGAAGAAGGATTTTGTAAAACTGTGAACGAAAATACATTGCCTTTACAATAATTGATATTCGCGATCTTTCATACTTACCAAATAAAACCGAATTTCGAAAAGAAAACAACTTCTAAACAAATATTATTATTTTATTGAATCAAAATAAATACCTAGTAGCATAACAGCTTGCTCCTTTTCACCACTAGGTCTCAAAATTATTAACACATATATATATATAGCTATATGAACAAAAGAAGAGAAAAAAAAACAGACAAGCAGATGAAATAACAAACAAAATCATAAAGCAAGCAAATATGTCGGACAATTATACAAAATGTGTCATTAATTTGTAATATTGTTATGAATACACAATACACAATGAAGTATAGAGTTACAATGACTTATCCAAGAGCTGCCACTTTCGCCGATACATTTCCATACCTCAGATAAGCTACTTCATCGCAAAACAAATTAATCGGAGATAGACAATTCCTGCATTCGATTCGAATTGCGCGCTACGTAAATATTCGCAGTAGATGATTATTTCCTCCATTTATAGGAAACGGCGTGCTGTCAATAGTCGCTCGCATTCACTGTTAATTGACTTAAGGTTATTTGTTAGTACATAGATGGTTTTATAGTTAAACTATCGAGTTTAATAAACTATATAGAGATCAATGAAAATAATATCTTGGTGTGAGAAGGTCGACCAGTAATAAAATGGGTTTATCTCATCGATTCAAGGAAGGCCGTGTCAGAAAGAAGGAAAGCTTTAAGATAAGTGTAGATAAAAAATGGAAGTCTGTTCTCTCTACCCGTTCCTTTAGCGCATGGTGGGTAGATTTTTTTTGGGATTTTCTTAGTTTTTTCGACTATTTTCTACCAGTATTACCTAGTTGCGTGATGAATTTGAACTGCCCTCCCATTTTTCAGCTGATTATTGATGTACTTATGCTTTTTTTCACATGTCAAATATTGTCAGCTCATAGAAAACTCTTGCTCTTCAAATCTTACTCATGGCGTTAGCTGACTCATAAGTCATATTTTTGATTGCGAGGCCTTAGCCTGAATTTCTGCTTATTTTCTGCGCATGTAATTTTATCGATATACTTACTTAGGTACTTAATCCACTTTAGCTCCCTAGGTGGAGCATGTGGTCGCCACAAAGCCTCGCCAAGCATCTCTATCCTGGGCTTGATCCAGGGCGTCAATCCAACTTAAGCCGGTATCCCGAAGGTCTTCATCGTAAGCTCTCTTGATGGTGAGTCTTGGTCTGCCACGTCTCCTTGTACCACCCGGTGTATAGAATAAGCTTCCATAATCTATGGAATCGGGGGACATACGTAGTACTTTGCCGAGCCAGCTCAGTCTACGATTCAGGATAACTGTTGTCACTGGAGGTTGTCCTATTCCGATTCATATATTTATCGATATTGGTTACTATTCCAGATTCCATGTATTGGTTCATATATGGCGATACAACCCATTGTGGTTCATGGCTTCCCTGCACCTGCGACGCCAGTTTGTCATCTCTCCATAGGAGGTTTTAGTTGCCTCCCTTAAGAAATACTATAAACAAAGTCAATGTTTTAATTAACAACATTTAATTAATAGTCTCGATTGAAATCTAACACGCGTGTGACATTTGTTTACAAACAAGTACGGACCGATTGTAAACATTCAAGTCATCCATATTACATGAAGTCACGTTGAGATAATATATTTTTTATTAATAGACCAAAACATCTTACTAACAATGTCTGTTAGTTTACATAGCCGGTTTGAATGTTGTTGCTTTTTTTTTTTATTTGTAGCAGACGTGTTTTTTGTTGCTCTTTTAGGCCCGCCGCATACTGAACCTATTAGGTGGATCCAAAATTTATATTTTTAAAATGCGTGTACCGAACCAAAAGCGGCGTGGACTGGGCCCAATATGCTGCGGGCCTTATGTATCATTAGCTATTCATATTCATAATGGCCGTACCCTTTACAGAGTGACCATTGACCTCTCCAGGCTATTCCCGGAGTCAACTCAAAAATGTAACTCACAATAATTTTCCTGGAATGGAACAATGTTGATCACACATTCCCACTTTTCTTCATGTTGACTTCCGTTAAATATTTTTGTGGCGATCCTTCTTCTGAAGTTTTTCATATAGGTACTAAGAATACGCCATCATCTAGATTTTTTGATGTGATGTGAAATATATATCGATGTATTTGTGAAAAATTCCTACTCTATCTATTTTTACGGACATGCATTCGTACGTGCAATGATGCCGATGTAAAACCTACATAATATGGTTATTTTTAAACACGAAATTGTAAAGAAAAGAAAGTAAATGGAATATAGGGCGATAAAAACAGAAACATTTTATCCTATCACAACTGTTTTGGATATCAATAATTAATTGTATGTCGATAGAATGTACCTACACTATATGAAACAACTTAGTGCTAAACATAATTTTTCCCGTCCATTAACATAATATTAAGATGTTTCCAAATTATTCTCTAACCTTAAATCCAAAATAATTAAAAAAATATTGAAAAGATGTCGATTTATGTAAGTTTGTTCATAGAGCTTGTACTAATGTACCTACCTAGTACTTATTTAATCCTAAGTCAGTTCTTACTTCTCTTAAGAAACAAAAACCCAAAAATTTTATATGCTGACAATAATTATAATGTTACAAGGTAGCATAGTTTTGACATTTGTTGACTTTTCAGTTTTGTGCTACTTTGTTTTGGAAACCGCAAACATGAAACGAATAATCTGTTGCTTGAAAATTATTTTTTACACATGTTTAACAATCGGTATTTTGTTATTCGCAATCCTGTTGCGTTTTTTGTACGTGTTGTGGTTTCAAAAGGACTACGCGCAATTCGATTATCCGATATATGGGAACATTTATCCATATGTCGAACAAATGAGGTCGGGACGAGTCCCCGAAGTTCAACCAATAACCTTCCACAATTATACATTCTTGTATCCTCAAGAAGACGTTTGTACTAATAAAGTCGATCTTGTATTTGTGGTGAAGTCCGCATTGACAAATTTTTACGAAAGAAGTATTGTCAGACAGACTTGGGGCGACGAAAAGCGGTTCTCGGATGTGCGCATTAAAACGGTATTCATTCTGGGCGTTGGAGACGAATCAGATGAGCAACTCAAATCTTGGATAGACGCAGAAATGATTGTTCATAAAGATCTCGTCGTCGTTGATTTCCGTGACAGTTACTACAACAATACAATCAAGACCATTATGGCTCTGAAATGGGGCGTTTTTTACTGCGAGACCGCGCCTTATTTCGCCTTAGTGGATGATGACATCTATCTCTCCACCAAGAATTTGTTGATGTTTCTCAAAGATCCTAAAAATTATCCTGAAACTATAAATGACAATTTTATATTCAATACTTCTAGTGCAAGATATGACTTAGATATTTTTACCATAACTGATTTCTTTGGAGATAGATCTCCTAACGACATTCTTTACGCAGGTGAATTAGCCATTATCGAATCAATTATATTATATCAAATTCTCACTGGTAGGGATTTACTCCAATATTCTTTATTTAAAGGTCATGTTTTTAATGAAAAACCTGTTCGTTTCCCGATGAGCGATAACTACAAGTGGTTTTTGGATCTGAATGACTATGAATTTGACAGGTTGCCACCCTACGTGGCTGGTGGAGTTCACGTTTTCTCCAAAGAAGCCATCACAAGAATATTCTATGGGAGTTTCTTTGTGAAACATTTCAAGTCAGTTTCATATTTTTCTTTCTTAATCTTATGAAAGTTAACAATTTTTAAAAATCTTATTTTTTTAAGGTTTGACGATGTCTATTTGGCTATAATAGCTCGGAAAGTTGGAATCCAACCGTTTCACAGCGAATATTTCTGCAATATATATACGGTGGACTATAACTATATGATCTCTTACCACAACAACGATGGGCAAGCCCTCTTTGATTTGCTGCCGCTTTGGTTGGAACAAGTCAAAAGTGGATACGCCTGAATTCTCCTACCTTTCATTTATACTCAAGAGATACGGAATCGCTATTCTCAATCAGATGTTACATTATTACCAGCAGTTAATAATATGAAACTTTTAATCGCTGAAGATGACCCGTCATCATGAAAATAATAATTATAGCAGTGACAGGGAAAGTGAATAGTTCTTTGTCGTTGTACCTTGATGATAATTTATTGCATATTATTAAGCTCTCCATGGTATTCATCAAGCATAAGCATGCAAATAATATCTCCTTGCTTAGGATTGGTATTTGAAAAGTTTAAAGAAAGGCTTCTTCCATATTATTGTATTGTTGAGTCAAAGGTATATTGTGATTTCAAATCAATCAGAAAATATATTGATGTTTATTATGATAACCTTATTTTCAATAAAAATCATTTTGATAATGATGTTTTGTTTTGTTGGTGTAAGTAAGAAGGTACTTGGATGTAGTCTTTTCAATACTTTACGGAGTCTTTAATCTGAAGTTTCTCTCCTCACAGTATCCAAATATCCGAAGATTTTTCTAGTTGACAGTATATATCTTACACCTTTATTTGAGCATTGAATTAAAATGACCTCGATTTATCATTCGGATTAAATAAAATTTGAATGTTACGTAATCGGAATTACTGAAATGTTTGCTGGTAAAACTATACTTCGAAACGGGATATTATATCCAACTCCTTAGTTATTTCATTTAATTGAACCGAAACACTTATAAAGACGGCAGAGGTGGCTGCAGATTCTAAGAGAAAGGGCTGGTTTCCGTAATGTGGAAAAATTGTTTCAAACACCCTAGAACAGAGAGAAATTCGCCACAGTGACCGCCGATGTGGAAACTACGTGGCATGGCTCCACACGCGGAAAAAGTTCCCATTTATATACAGAAACAATGTCCCAACTAGATAATTACGATGTTCATAAATACTGAATGCCTAATACTTATTATGCTGCTGCTGCGATCGTAAGGCCGATCAACATTATACCTACTTTGAATGTGTGAATATAGACAATATTGGGTTCTTTTTGCTAGTTTATAAAGACATTAATTGTCAAGGTCTGTCAAGATTGTTTTTCTCTTAATGATGGAAGCCTTCTTTGAATTAATAATGCATCTGTCGTCTAGACTCTTAGACTACTGGATCACCGTAGCCGGTCATTAATCAGATTCATCTAGATATTCAGTCTGATTGATCGGTGCTCAAATTTCCAACCTTTCATTCTGCGGCTTTATCACATTCACATCTTATCGCTTTTAACATACATACGATGGTTCGTAGTAGCACTGAACTTGTTGAAGCCTGGGCACTCGACCTCACGCTGGGAAGTGAAAAGTGAACGGTGAATGCACTGATCAAATGCAATCAACGAAATACTTCCATACCGATCGCCGCAAAGATCTATGGTTTCAATGCATTTAAGTAAATGGGCATGTCGGAAAGCGGGTTCCTGATTTTTCTGTGCGTATGCCCATTCGTAATATTTGTACTCAGTGACCCGTTCAAATGCATAGAAACTTTCTTTGCGCCGATCGGCGCCGGTCGGAATCGGCGATCTTTATGTTTTCACCCGTAGACAGATGCACGCGGTGGAGTAATTCGCGAAAACGCATCCCAAATCCATTAATGCAACATATCGAAATCACCGTAACATCTGAAGTACCAAAGAATGTTTGTGATATACTGCAAGGTGCTCTGCATACTTTTTAGACGTTCTGTGTAGTAAGTGGTTTGTTGTTAAATAAATTGAAACTATATAGTAGAAAAGAAGATAATCTGCAGACTTTTTTGTGTAGGTACCTACCTATTAATAAGCTGCCGACTTTTTCTTAACTAACGTTTATTTTGAAAATGGAAAAAAATCAATTTCCAACAAGTCCAGTCGTCAAAAATGTCTGTAAACGTTATTTTTTATTTCATTTTATCTCTACAAAGATATATTTTTATACAAAAGTAAAATAAAGTCCCTATGACGTCATTTTTATAATATCGTAAACTTTCATAAAAAATATTATTCAGAATATTCCTATTTGTTCTTATGTTCAACTGGACGCTTATTGCTTACATCCACTCTGTAGTTTCTATTTTTTACTAGGTTCAAATTATTTTGTGATATCCTCTCCAAGTCATCCTCAATATCGTTAAATTTTCCTCCCATTGTAAAAAAATGGTTGTTATCTGAATTATTCTTAGGTTTATTCTCAACTTAGACCTGGTAGATATACCCACAAAATATTTATTTAGTTTTGTCACAGTGTGGAATGGGACGTGCATGTTGCATAGTTTGTTTATTGGCTGCATATCAATAATTACCGGGGCAGTTAACTGTTTTGCAAAATCATTATATACAGGGTGTCCCAAAAAGTGTGGATAATCGGTAAACCAGGGATAGAGGACCCCTAGGGCTATCAAAAAACCTCAATATTATGGTCTACGATTTTTTCTCGTTTTCGAGTTATAATTTTTTTTTCAATTTTTTTTCGAAAAACTCCGACTGTCGCGACATAATTGGTCACATATACGCTATTTATTGAGAATAGGAAAATAAAATTTACAGGGTAGATACTAAATGAAATAAGGAAGTTTTTGATAAATGTTTCGGAATTTTTTTTTATGTGACCTATTTTTAAATCGCCCTCAAACATTATTGTCAAGAAAAAAAAATTATAACTCGAAAACGAGAAAAAATCGTAGAACATACGTTGAGGTTTTTGGATAGCCTTAGGGGTCCTCTATCCCTGGTTTACCGATTATCCATACTTTTTGGGACACCCTGTATATTCTAGTCATCGACTGAATATATATCTAAATTTAGTTTTTTAGTGGCGAAACGCAAAACTTTAAATTTATGACGTATCTGCTATCGTAAATTGTTTGTTATTTATATTTCTCAATTTAATTAATAACTTATCTTTTGTTTTGCATTCTGAAATTGGTAGTGTGTGTAATTATGCATTCTAGTATGTATATACCTACCTACAACATAAAAACCGTTTTTTTATTAATTAAGAATGACGTTTCTATTTTGAATTTATTTTCTTAATCTTTATCTCTTTTTTTATGTCTCGTAAGATACAGGTACCTTTTAAAATTTCGAAAAGTGACTTTTTTATGACTATAGGTTTGTGCAAACAGAATAAGGTGTACAGTGAAGGGCAGGAGTAACGAAGTAGAAAGGGTGACAAAACTTCAATGGATCTCAATGCACATTTTGTGGGTTTGCAGATCGAGGATGGTGGCAAATTGAATACATCGCGAGGGAAAATTAGAGAACCAATTACACGATGATCAGATGACATCTCAAGGATTTCTGGGGATTGTTTGAATAAGGAGCAGGAATCTGGAGTGTTTATAACAAGCGAGAATTCCTGTGTGAAAGTTGTTAATGACAGTGTTACGCCCTCTGTTATCACAGCTTTTTTCCTCCCATGTAACACCAATATGCTCCTTCCTTGGGGCGATCAAGGCTACTAATGATCTTGGCGTAATCAATCCTTGCAACCATGTCGCTCCACTTCACATATAAATTAGTAAAGTATAGCGTTCCTCACCGTCCTTGGAGAGTGAAAATGCTTAAATGACCTTTTGATCCTAGGTTATTCGGAGTCAGGAGGTCGATGAAATTCGGGACATAACCTCAGCATTGATCTTGTGCAAGGTGGCATTCAAAGAGTCTCTCAGCAATCAGCATCTATTTTGCGTGTCAACTTTCATTTTACAGAACCAGTCTCTAGCTGGGCTCAAGTCATCACCATCAAGGAAATAATGACGTAATCTTCTGTTGAATCATGCGCTGTGGCGTGAAATCTGTTAATGCTCATTCAATATTAATATAATCTTACGATTGAGATCCGGATTTGCTGGTTGATTTTGTTGATATGCTGCAGTGTTTACGGTCAGTTAAACCGTCCCTGCATTGTACCAATGTTCTGTTTCCTTAAAGTTTGTTTAAGAATCCAGGAACTTTTTCCTTCCCAATTCAATATACTGTTAGAATTGTTATCATTGAAATACGGTAAGATCTGTCCTGGAAAATGACACAAGAATCTACAAAAAAAAAAAAAATATAACGTTTTGCACTTTTTCTATATTTCTATTAGTGGGTACCGGAATAGAGAAAATATGTACAACTCTACACCTTGTTGTCTCTCAATGGTTTACTCAAAATAATCTACCTTTAACATTATGAGCTGAAACTTTTATTAACTTTCTTAAATACACTAAATTTTATGGGATATTTACTCCCTATATGAAGGATGGTAAATGTTGCCAAACATCCCTGGAAGATATTAAGGATTTTTTTTTACAAAACAAACTTTTAATGCAAACGATTCGCTGATTATATTCCAAGTTTTAACGATGAATTTGATTTTTTTAATGAATCTGTGCTCACTAAAATTGATAACAAATACACTCTTAACATCTTTCACAAACAGCAAAATGCGTGTGTCGTGAAAGAGGAAATGGTCGAACCTACGACCTCCAATACGCTGCACGTACGAAAGTCGCCGATTGATGCCACTGGATTACCAACCACCACCCGATTACCTGACTATCTTGCATAAGAAATCTAATAACTATTTGTGTAAATAAACATTTCTTTTATTTGCAAACAAAATACAGTATTTGAAGATTTTAATAACGGGAACGTTATCCCAAAATAATGATTGGTAATTGTACAAAAAACAGTACATATTTGTAGATAGTAGTAAGTCATTAAAAATCTGTCATAATCATCGTATTTTATGCATTAAAATATTTTTAGATTGCCATTGAATCTTGGATAAAAAGACCAGAAACATTATTAAATGTTGGTATATAGATCTTTTATACAATCAAGTCACGTTTACATCGTACATATCATAATTGCATGTGCTTTGTGCTTATTATCTCTTCTCAAAGATATAATACTGATTGAACTTGTAAGTTGTCCACTATAATTTGTCCATAAATTCTTGACAATCAAGTATAGGAATTTGTTCCTTATCGCAAAAGGCATTGATGAATGAGATATTGTTTTTGAGTAAATAATGTGCCTTATTGAAACGTCGCAATCGTAAATAAAATAAATACAGCATAAACTTTATTTTCCGACAGGATTTTTCAGACATGACTCATATTTTGTCCCAAAATTTGGATCATCTGCCTTCCACTGTGATCAAAGATCCAGTATTTTTTTTGCTATAACCCTCCTTGGAATATTCTAATATCTCTTAACAAGGTAAACCTCAAGGTGCTCGTTTTAACAATCTTCCAAATGTTTCCTTAGCCATCAGGACTTTAGAACACAGTTACGTAATTGATGGATTCAGAAGTCATAAGCAGATCGTATGATCAAGCCTCTGGTTGAAAGCTGCATAATTTTCTTCGGATATACTATAAAGAGAAAGAATGTTACCTACTGCCTATCTTGTTTTCCCCATGTATTTTCAGTATGTGATCAAATGACATCGTCGGCATACAGTGTCGAGGCGAAATGTAAAGTGATTGATGCGTGTGTATAAACCATTCTCCTGTTATGGGTGTGTAAGCTAAAGCAGTGTAAGCCCATCACGTCTACCATTATGGAGAGGAGATGGACTTGGCTGGGACATGTTTTAATTATTCCCAATGACAGTTGACCGAGTAGAGCGCTGTTATTCTTCATGTCAGGGTCCCAAATACGAGGAGACCCTTTCACACTATGTTCCGTTCTTTAGAATCAAATATGAGGTATTTGGATGTTGTGTCGGAGGTCATTAAAGCCGCGCAAAATCGAGCGTGGTGGAGGGCTCTTGTTGCCTGCCTATGCCCCTAAGTTGGGCCACAAAGGGATTATGATGACGATCTTCATCACACCATCTTTTTTGTTTTTATACTACAAATAGGCTAGGATTCGCAGGCTGAAAAAAGGACTATTAATATGCGCACTTTGAATACTAGGCATTTGGTGTTAACTGATGTCATTAAAAGGGTAAATTAAAAAAAAATAAAAACAAAATAAGCATAAAATTTGTAAATTATAAAAAAATAAGCATTATATTTTAATGGATTACAATCTTTGCAATATTTCTTAACCAGCTTATTGCTGTCGCAGTGTAGTTGATTGTATGGTAATTAATAATTATTGTTAGTAGGTATACAAGACGTCCGAGTGCAGCGCAAATGCGTGGTTATAAACTACAATGAGAAGCTTATAATTTTGGAAGCGAGTGTGTCTACCTACCAGCTGATTTTGTACGCTTTACGCTTGTTAAGACGCGGTTGTAATGCTTTGGCTTGTTTCTGGTATAATTAAAATGTTGAAGCAGTTAATTTTTTAGCATAAACAATCGACAAATTCCAAGAATAGCTATGATGTTTTATTGACTTAATTGCTTAATTCCCTAACTATAGTTAAAAAAAGAAAAATAATCGTTGCAATTTGGAAAATATGTGTAGGTTGGTACTTATTATTATCAATTTATTAAAAAAAAAATGTATGGCTATTTTTCAAATTGTTATGTGGTGTATCCTCCATTTGATTATTTTATACATTTTGCTTCCCTGATTGGTAGTTTGTACAGTCGATCTGGTTTTTATAGTTTTATTTTATTAGATATAATATTATGTAGTTATAATATAACAGACGCCTGTTATTTGAGCATTGAAAGTTATATCTGTTCATTCAAATGTTGTAGATATTTTGTTGTTGTCAAATTTATAAATAAAAGTGCAAGTGCAAAGTGGATTTTATTTAAATTCTTTAAAATGGACAAAACGTTGATGAAAAAACTTTCAAGAATTTTTAATATGTACCTACTCATTATCAAAAAGATATTATTATAACGGCGGACTTTCTTAACCGCTCAAGACATTGAAGCTTTTAGCTAAGATATTAAACCGGGTAGACAAAACCGCTCAAGACATTGAAGCCTTTAGCTAAGATATTAAACCGGGTAAAAAAAAGAAGATGCATCTTGTTGTTTCGCAAAATTTGATAGATGATTGACACATTCATCTGTTCGTTTTAATTTCGCAATGTTTCGCAATCGAATGATTGTTGCGGCGCGTTACATTTGTTAAGATCGTAATAATTACGAGCCATATCTAATGATGAAACTGACTTCATTTACTTACTTACTTCACTCATTGTGCAATGATAAATTTATCTCAAGAATGGTAACTGCTATCTGTTGAGTGATGGTGATGTAAGTTATTACAAGAATATCTCCGTCTTAACAGATCTATATTTAATCTCATAAAATATTCAGATTTTATATAAATTAATAAACTGTAACGTCGATATTAATATTTGGTTTAAAATCTTGTCTAAAACACGGCGGAACAATTTTGTCTATTGGGCCTGTAGAGTGTAGATCTTGATTATCAAAGTCTTGCCCTAAGCAGTCTCTGAATTCAAAAAGTTCAAGTACTGCATAGAACCGCTGCGATGAGGACGATTCGTGCAATAATTCTGCCCCATACGCTGAGGTATAGAATTTATAAACAACGTCAAACGTCAGCTCTGCAACGCCGAAATCTTCTTCAAGGGCCTTATGGTCTGTTTTCCAACGAGTGTATCAGCTAAGAACATTGTCAACAAAAAAAATTACATATTATATTTAGACTGCCGTCTTGTCAGATGACGGACCGCTCCCTAGGATAGGAACCCAGTGCATTACTCTGCATTTAGATTACGATTTCGATCTTATATCAATGTTAGTAACGGCGTCATTGTAACATTTATATTATGGTTGCTAAGCATGAAAATAGTTTCACGTAGGTATATTTTGAATCCGGTATTGCTTTCCCAAAAAAAAGGTATAAAAATAAGGATTTATAGAAGTACTTTTAGTATTAAAAGTATTGACGGTAGACATTGAAATATTTGAAATCGTGATTGAATTTTAAGAATGATGCAATGGTTTTCTAGAAAAGCGAACTCCCAATTGTACGACCGTTATACAATGAAAAATCTTAACTTTCAAGATTACTAATAAAAGTTTTTGAATTTAACCTCTTCGTTCGTACATTTTAGTTCAGTGGGCGTCTTGTTTAATGTGGTATCCAAACTACGCTTAATGACACTACTTATCGTCAAGCTTACACTGTATCTTTCGCGTTTGCATTATTTTGCAGTGAAAGAGATACACATATTATAATGCTTTGTACTTGTTTCAAAGAATACTGCTTTCTGACAGACGTTGTCCTGTGAACCCTTTGGTCCTACCCAGAGGCAGCCCGTTCATTGTGCACTGCGCCTCCAGAAATAAAAATAAACTAATTAAATAATAACATTAACATATAAATTCTAAAACGTCCATATTTCATTTGTATTCAAAGCTCAGATGGGATCAACGCGAGAATAATATAATTATATGCGCGCAATTTGGTTGACTTTGTATGAAAAATTTCTTAAACGCCCGAAACGCTGGAGTAAATGAAATGGGCCGCTGTGGCAATTATTACGTATGCGAGAATGAGAGGGTGTAGGTGCAGGAGACAATAATTTTGTTGTTAGATTTTTTCAAAGATGGCGTCGCATGAAATTCGTTCCATACTAACTTTAATATTATATTTTATATTATTTCTTATCCATTTTTCAACTATTTATTAGTTATTCTGTTATCCGGAGCGGAGAAGAACCCAATAAATCACACATCGTAAGAATCTGTTGAGCCGATCTCGAGTTGTAAGTGTTCGCACTAACCCGACTTTAATTTATATATTAGAGATGAAAACAAAGCATGCGAAGTGGTTGGTGACCCAGCGGTTACAACGCCGGCTTTCGTACTGCGGACGTCGTGGTTCGATCCCAGGTGCCGACCATCTTCCTCTTTCACGACACAAGCTTTCAGTAGCTTACTGTGAAAGAGTCAAGGAGTGTATTTGTGTTCACTTTGAGTGAGCACAGATTCATTTAAAAAAAAAATGAAACAAATAAAATATAACATTCCGATGGGAAATTGTCAATCAAGGAAGCCTCAAAGAGATGGTGAGACAGTTGGCCTCCTTTTTATTTTTTTAAACGAAACTGTCAGTAAATAACCATTTAACGGTATTGATCTGCTACAGCGAAATCTCGACATCTTTACATCAACACTTTTGTAATTCGATTTGTGAAATTTTTCATTGGATTAATTATTATTAACTTGGAAGGCCCATCATCTACTAACTAGTCGAGTATTAGTCAACGTTATGATATAATTATGTATGTGGTGTGTAAGAGGCGCTAACATCACTAATTAAATTGATACGACTGGTGTAATACAGCTTGTATCACCATAGAGGTTTCTATAGTAATATGGGAACTGTATCAATCCAATGTTATTCTAATTCAAACTTAATTAATTTTTATTAATCTTACATCATTCCCATCTTGAGTTATGCGGGTGAGTGGAATACTAGACCCCATTGATAACTCGGTTAATATGAACAAAGTAAAAGTACTTATTATTTAGTAGAATGAGAGTATTTTCCGTTTTTATCTTATAAAACTATCCTCGTACAGTACTAAAATACAGTTTTTGACCCCACTTAGGGGCATAGGGAGGCAACAAGAGTGTTCGTTCCTGTGTGACTTCACAATGTCCCACATCATGTCCAAGTGCTTTCTGCTCTTTCGGCCAACTTTAAGACACGAACCCTTACAGATATAGACTACAAAATAATCTCCTAGCCCTCCTTCCTTCCCCCGTCATTCCCCACCCTTCCTTCCCCATTAATTTAAAAGTGAAATTATACATCAGTGTAAAGACTGTGTAATAATAATTATTAGTGTGAATTAAAGTGAATAATTGGGATACCTACACAGAAATGGCGATATAAAAATGTTAATGATATATAGAATATTGTAAATTTAAAAAAAAGCTGTCTGTATCCAATAAAAGAAAATTAAAAAAGTCCATCTCCTCTCCATAATGGTAGAAGTGATGGGCCGAAGCGTCGGCGTCGTTCGTGAGGCGCTGGTACCATCTTATGCCCAAAATTCTCTTGAGGCACTTTTTGTGCCTCAGCGTTGGTCAGATGCAGTGTGATTGATAATGGTTTCATTTTTATATTTAGAGGGCTTACGACATGCATCATTGATGCCTGGTTTAGTTTTGATCACTTGGTGATGTGTGACATCTGTTAAGTTTCTGTTTCTTTGTGATTTTTTTTAAATGAATCTGGGCTCACCCAAAGTGGACAAAAATACATGTCGACGTCTTTCATATAAAGTAAAGCTTGTGCTTCGAAATGGAAAGTAACTTTTAGTTGTTGAATGTAAACAGTGTTCTGACTTTTTTCAACCTTTACTATTGACCATCAGTCTCTGCGCTATCAGAATCCCATAATTAATTTAAACCAGATCTTGCCGATTCACTCGAAAACGAGTGCAGTGCTAAAAAACGATATCTTCTAATATCACATCACACTGCAGATTCAAGGCTCTCCCATGGTCTTTTCTTATGGCTTTTGGGTGTTCATTTTTGATTACCTTATTATCATTCAACATGGCTAACCAACTGAAACCTCTTTCTATTTGGTCCGTTGTAGCAGAAGTTTATTAATTTACGAAAATGTCAGAACAACCCTATGCAGACGATATCCTATATCTTTTAAGCCCCTTTTCAATGATATTATTTTGGGAAGATTTTGTCGATGTAGGTACTTTTTGTTTTTTCTTAATAATTATTGTCAACTATATTCAACTTAATGAATTAAAAAACTTCTCACTGGACCTTAGAACTTAGAACACGTATGAATGAACGCGTAATAAAATCAGTGTAATTATAATCAATTAGGTAAATTCGTTTAGTGTATATAATATTGGTTATATTTTTAATTTCTATATTTATCTAGATCACGTAAGTAGGTACGCGTATAATCTATATAATAATTCAGTAATGTTTGTGTGCTTTCTATCGTATATGTGAACATCACGCCTAAACGGCTGAACCGATTTCACTAATTCTTTTTTTTGTCGTGTTGGCTTTTATCAGTAGAAGGTTCTTATGAAATAAAAAATTAAGAAAGTTGCGTGGTAAATTGGGAAATTAAATAAAACTCGCATTAGCCCCTCCTTCTCTATCTAAATAATAATTAAGAAATGTTTTTTTATTTTGCTTTTTACCGTATGTCATAGCATCACGCTCAAAATACAAATGCTACGTCAGATATGAATCTGCACAGAGCCGTGCAAAATGCCGGAGAAGGTTCTTTAATACAATTTGCTGCATTAACTTTAATATATTTAGAGCTAATTAAAAAACCCTATTTTTTAGGATCTTCATACAAAATTTTAATAAACATTAAAAGTGTCATTCTTCTTTTTCTGTGCTTATGTCAGTTATAGAGGTCTACAAAGCAATGGGAAGCTAGACTAGAACCTGTTTAATTACCTACCGATCAAGCCTGACAATCGGAATCAAAAACGTAAAGCAAGACGGGTATAAGCTAGTCTATATAATAATTCAGTAATGTTTGTGTGCTTTCTATCGTATATGTGAACATCACGCCTAAACGGCTGAACCGATTTCACTAATTCTTTTTTTGTCGGGTTGGCTTTTATCAGTAGAAGGTTCTTATGAAATAAAAAATTAAGAAAGTTGCGTGGTAAATTGGGAAATTAAATAAAACTCGCATTAGCCCCTCCTTCTCTATCTAAATAATAATTCAGAAATGTTTTTTTATTTTGCTTTTTACCGTATGTCATAGCATCACGCTCAAAATACAAATGCTACGTCAGATATGAATCTGCACAGAGCCGTGCAAAATGCCGGAGAAGGTTCTTTAATACAATTTGCTGCATTAACTTTAATATATTTAGAGCTAATTAAAAAACCCTATTTTTTAGGATCTTCATACAGAATTTTAATAAACATTTAAAGTGTCATTCTTCTTTTTCTGTGCTTATGTCAGTTATAGAGGTCTACAAAGCAATGGGAAGCTAGACTAGAACCTGTTTAATTACCTACCGATCAAGCCTGACAATCGGAATCAAAAACGTAAAGCAAGACGGGTATAAGCTAGTTACTAATAGATCGCAATAGATGACGTAACGTCGTGTATTATAAGTAACATGATGTGTATTAGTAAGTAAAGACCTGTATATTATATTGGATTAATTGATTGGAGTTGCTCTGCACGCACTCATGGTGTTATGTATGCATCCATGGTTTTATCAGTGTTGTTGTAATTATGTATTACGTAATCTATGGTTTTACAATATGTTGTTTATGATCTATCTTAGTGTTCATGGAATTATCGGCGTTTGAATGAAATGTTTTTGTTTCTGGATCATTTCTTTGTATAAAAACAGTCATAAATTGATTGATGTCTTGTCATAAGCATTGTGAACTAGTAATGTAGAACTTTTGACCTTATAAAATGTGTTAACCACATGAAATTTTGACGATGATAACGAAATTATCGCCATTTTTGTGGTTTTTACACCGGAATTTCCCGAAGAAAGCCAATCATCATAAAAATTCCAGACACTGATTAATTCAATGGTAACATCAAATTGTCGCTTTATAATATGTAATAAGTATAGGATGGTCTGCTAGTAGTACGAATTCCTTGAATAGCATCGTTCGTGATGCGGTGGCACCATCGATGGTTATTGGTAGCTGTTTATAGTAAAATAATATATGTATCTTTTATTTGAGAAAATTTTAAAATCGAATTAGCATCCGCGGATGGACAATTGATGGTCACCTAAATGTTCTTCTTCTTCTTCTTCTTCTTCTTCCTCTTTGTTTAGATCTAAGATCTGTTTAGGAAGTGCTCAAATCGGGCTCCTGTGACGATGAAGTCCAGCTTTCTCTCCATCTCTTTGGGGGGCGTCCTGGTGGCCGGCGTCCATCTGGTATCCCTTGCATCACGACCTTGGCAATTCTGTTTTCTTCCATCCTCCCGACATGGTCCCTCCAGAACCTTCTTCTCTGTCTACTCCATCTTACGATGTCGTCGACATTGCAGGTTCTTCTTATCTCATCATTGGGGACTCTGTCTCTTAGGGATCTCCCTGCTATGGGTCGCAACGTTTTCATTTCGGACGTTCTAAGAAGCTGTTTTGTTCGTACGGTGTCAGCTTCGATCCCATATGTCATAATTGGTCGCACGCACGTCTTATATATTCTGACTTTGCTCTCCACTAGCATGTGTTTGTTTGCCCAAACAGTGTCCCTAAGGCAGCCGGCGATAACCGCTGCTTTGTTAGTCTGCTCTTTGACTTCATTGTACAGATCGCTGCAGCTGGCTATCTCCACGCCCAGGTATTTGAACTTCATGACCTGTTCTATAGGCTTGTTGTCTACAACTAGTTTACATCTGAGAGGCTGTCTGGATGTTGTTAGACATTTTGTTTTTTCAACAGATATTGTCATATTGTATCTCAAAGATGTAAGGTGGAACATATGTAGCATTCGTTGCAGATCATCTTCACTCTCTGCGAGTATTGCAGCATCGTCAGCATAGCATATGACATTTATAATTTTTTCCCCTATCTTATAGCCGAGACCAAGAGATGTTACCTCTTCTATGATTTCATCCATTATAAGGTTAAAGAGGAAAGGGCTGAGGCTGTCACCTTGTCTGATGCCCGTTGCTGTGGGTATTTCCTTAGATAGTTCCCCTAAATGTTGAATACCAAAAAATCTTTTTATTGAAATTCTGTTTTTAAAACTTTTGACTACTAGCTTATACCCGTCTTGCTTTACGTTTTTGATTCCGATTGTCAGGCTTGATCGTTAGGTAATTAAATAGGTTCTAGTCTAGCTTCCCATTGCTTAACAGACCTCTATAACTGACATATGCACAGAAAAAGAAGAATGACACTTTTACAATTTTTGTTTTACCGACCTCATAATATTATACGAACCTACCGACATAATTTGCAAGTTTTCATAGAGAGAGAGAGAGCTCTGTGGTTTGAATCTTAGCTACAATCCCTACATCCTCTAATGTGTGATAATTAATTAGGCATTCCACCCATAGAGGATGATTTGTGCTATAAGTTTAAAAGCCCTGTCAAACTTCAAAATGGAGGAATCATTTTGCAAATTTTTTCATTAAATCTTTATTTATTGAGAATAATAAGATTTGAATAACATTTATATGTATAACAACTCAATCTACAATTATTTTATTATATTTTCATACGGTAATACCAAGATTCCATTCAACGTTTACATGAGTAATTTTGTTTCCAAAATATGGCTTACTGTCTTTTTGAAAAATTTGTATGAAGATTCTAAAAAAATAGAGTTTTTTAAATAGCTCTAAATATATTAAAGTTAATGCGGCAAATTGTATTTAAGAACCTTCTCCAGCATTTTGTACGGCTCTGGGCATATTAATATCTGACGTAGCATTTGTATTTTGAGCGTGATGCTCCCATATACGATAGAAAGCAGACAAACATTTCTGAATTATTATATTGACTATATTCAAAAATAATATACGTTTTTGAACTACGTCTTTATTTTTGAGTAAGAATTTTTGATACAGCTGTTAGTCAATATGATAGTGTGATATAGTCAATATGATAGTGTGATATTTATTGGTACGGTGTGTGTTGACCCTGTAGGCGAGTAACGTAATATTCAGATGTAAAATAATATCGGCGATGTATTATTTTGTCTTTGGTCACTTTCTCCCGATATGCGAGTCGAAGTCACTATGGTGTTGACTGCTTATACGAAACAGATGCGAAACTTCTGCAGAGTGAGTATTTTGAGATTTGTTTACTGCCGAACATTGGGTATACAACTTAACATATTATTATTGTTTAGAGTACAGATCGGTGTATTCCGCGAACCATGTAGTAATGTCAATCTTTTAATTAAATGTACTATGCTAGCTTTGGAATTATAAATGACTCGATATATACATACAGATTCTTGTTCCTTGTTAATTTATGAACTTTGACTTTTTATACAATGAACCTGATTTGAACACTGCTGTTGGTCTTTTCTATGAAAACATACAATCTTGTATTGATGCTAATATTCCAGAAGTATGTGTGAAGCCTTCGCTTTATCCCAGGTGGTTTAGTAAAGAGCTGAAACATCTGGTAATGGGTAAGAAGCTTGCGCATAAGAAATATAAGGAGACTGGAGATGAGAATGATTATATTTATTTCTCTAGTTTACGTAAACAGTGTTCCAAGTTAGCTAAGCAGTGTTATTCGAATCACATTGATAAAATTGAAAATGATTTGCCGGGGGAATCTCAGAATTTGTGGAAGTTTGTTAATGGAATGAGGGAAGATCGGGTTGAAATACCATCTAAAGTATTTTACAATAATCAGCATTCTGAATCTGCCCAAGATGCAACTAATCTGTTTGCTTCTTATTTTCAGAGTGTTTATGATTTACCATCTTCACATATATGCTGATCTTCTCTCCAATAGGATTATCGATCTGCCCAGAATTTACATTACAGTAGACGAGGTAAAAAGTGCGATCCTTGCCTTAGATGCTTCAAAAACGTCGGGTCCTGATGGCATCCCCAACGTATTTATTAAGAATTGTGTCGACACTTTTGCCATGTGTCTGCATGCCTTGTTTTCGTCATCCTTAAAATCAGGCATATTTCCTGATATTTGGAAAGTAGGATTTATAAATCCAATACTAAAGAAGGGTGATAATAGTCTCGTTAATAACTATAGACCTATATGCATTTTGTCCGCAATTCCTAAACTTTTTGAGTCCATTTTAGTAGAGAAGATCAAAAAACCCTTTAATAATATAATAACTGACTTACAACATGGTTTTATACCGAATAAGTCAACACAAAGTAACTTAATTATTTACCAAGAGAAAATAGTGAAAACACTTGCACTGAGAGGGCAAGTCGACTCCGTGTACACGGACTTTTCTAAGGCTTTTGACAAAATGTCTCATGATATGCTACTTTACAAGTTACGTGGGTACGGGGTCGACGGCGTATTCTACCACTGGTTAAAAAGTTACCTCAGTGAAAGGACTCTGAAGGTTAAGATAGGTAATTGCGTGTCAGATACTGTAATATATGCATATAGTGGTGTCCCGCAGGGATCGCACTTGGGACCAATGTTATTTAATATTTTTATAAATGACATAGTCGAGATCTTCGGAGATATAGAGGTATTATTATTTGCAGATGACTTAAAGCTATATAAATCTATAAAGAGTACGGAGGACTGTATAGTCCTGCAAAACAATCTTCACTCTTTGAATGACTGGTGCAAGAAAAATAAACTTCACCTTAATATAGCCAAATGTCAAGTCATCAGATTTCACAAAACTAGATCTCTAATTTCTTTCAACTACACAATTGATGGTATTTCACTCGAGTGTGTCTCAAACTTGAGAGATCTAGGCATTACCTTCTCCGAGGATCTGACTTATAATTTACACATTGAGGAAATTGTCAGCAGGGCTATGAGGACTCTGGGATTCATTTTTAGACTCGTCTCCGATCTCCGGTTGATTCGGTCTTATAGATTGCTTTTTGTCTCTCTCGTGAGACCATTATTGGAGTACAATACTGTAGTATGGTCCCCAAATTATGCTGTCCATATCAAAAGCATAGAGAGAGTCCAGAGAAAGTTCTTGAGAGTGATTAATTTTAAACTCGGTATACCCATTGAAAACATTGATTACTCGGCTCTGATGAATGATCTTAGACTCCCCAGCCTGGAAAACCGAAGAACACTGTTTGACCTTTGCTTCCTTTACAAACTCGTTAATGGTGGAATTGATTCTCCTGAATTGCTAGAATTAATCAAATTCAGTATCCCCACGAGATGTACTAGACAGGCAGTGTTGTTTCGGGAGCCTCTTACCAGAAATAATTACACGTTCTATTCTCCCATGGTCAGAATACACAGACTGGGAAATCTGGTAGGCAATATCACCGATATTTTTGTTGACAGTTTACCTAAGTTCAAAATTGACGTAATTAATTTTCTAAATGTTTAAAATTGACATTGGGCATTTCGAAGTTGTTTGTGTTTGTATATGCATGAGGATGTATTTATTTATGTGTACATGTATGTATTTTTGTTTGACTATGTGCATTTTTTTTTTTCATTATTTTGACCACAATATTTATTTTTTTTCCCAAATTTCATCGACATTTATTCACCTTTCTGACCAGAATTTAATCATATATGCATGACATTGATATTTTTATATATGATAATTTCCTTTTTTGACATTAGTATTACCTGACATCCTGCTATTATTGACATTAAATTTGTATTATTTGACTGCCTACTTCGTTATGGCCGATTATATTTTTATTACTGTTCAATGTTGACATTTTTATTTGCGTTTGTGATTTACAATATTTATTATTTGTTGATATTATATAGTATTACTTATATATTACTTATTTATATTGCTGTGTTGTTGGAGTGAAAAATATTATGATTGTTATTTTTTTTTAACATGTAAAAGGCTATTGCCGTTGATCGAATAAAATAAAATAAAAAAATAAAATTTATATTAATTAGTTTATTCTTACGCCTCTCTTCTTATGTTATATTCGAGCATAACTTTTCTCAATCAGAAACTAATTTATATCTCTACATAAAAATGGAGCCGTTTATACTTTGGTCATCGCATCACGCGCGAACGTCTGGACCAATATCGCTAATTCTTTTTTTTTTGTTATGTTTTCTGTTGTCTAGTCTGTTAACTTAGACAACCTTCTTAATACTTTTGACAAATGAAATTTTCTATTTTTGAATTTGTATTGGTGCCTTTGACATAGTGTGTTACTTCTTTAGTACCTAGATGGTGCGATTGACAAAATGTGCTTTGCAAACATAGTTTAAAACAGATGCATCGCTCGGAATTATATGACGGACAGTTTAAAGAAAATCATCTAAAGAACTCTTAAGCTAAAGGTAGGTACCCACTTTAAAATTTTGTCTCCTATATTATGTTGACGCGTTTCATGAAAAATTAGCCCGGCCTAAACTTTAACTTAAAGTCGACGTTGTTTTGGAACGCGATATTTAAAAAAAAAACTTTCTTTAATTTTTATGAAACTGGTCCTTAGTGAAATAGATAGGTAATTGATTTATCATTACATATAGACAGTCGAATTCAAAATGTATAATTTGGACAGGATAACAGAACTTCTGTCGGTAAAGCTGATGGTTACTAAATAAATATCTTCCTCTGCATCTGTTGTCCGTCGTGGTGTACCTTCTTATCGAATCGCCAATCGAGTTGCGTAGTATTCAACGCAGCGACATTATACTCCAATAATAAGAGCGTACCGGTGTCTGTAGTCATCGGTGTGTGCTCGGTGTTGTTACCGTTCTCAATGGGCCGTGACTCTGTCTAGAGACACGTTGGGGCAGGTCAGGTTATTTCTGCTGGTACTACAGTAGATTGAAATCTCCTTTGGAATAATCTGTCTATAGTTAGATATTATGCTAATCAAATTCGCGGATGTTTTGTCAACTGTGACGATGCATTATATTTTTTTCAGTATAACAATCCTATTTCTGTCGATGATAGTTCCCGTATTGGTATAGCTAACTTATTATTTTAGACAATAAGAAAATGTTTTTTTTTTTACCATGTTGTCATTGAAGGGGAAGGCGGAGAGAAACCACCCAGCTATTTTCTATCCAGATTTATCTTTTACTTTACTACCGACGTGATCTACCTTCAAGACTGTGTCTTTGTGATCGATCCACATCAGTCTCTGTCGACTCCGCTTTCTCACGCATTAATTCTTATCAGCCTTTTGAATTTTTTTCGTTGTTCTTTTAGCCTTTTATTCTTTCAAAATGCCCAATCCATCTCAGTTTTTTAAAATTAAGATATGTTATATAAATTCTTTATTCCTTTCCATATCCCACAGTCTTATCACTGATTCTACGGAAATCAATATCAAAACTTCATCTTTTACATTTAAATATGTGTTAACCCTAAAGTAATTACGCGGCCAAAGTTTTTGTGCGAATTTAGTAGCTGCGAGCTTTTTTTAACTTCGTTTTTGATCATTCTTAACACGGAAACATACTTATTAATTAGTATATAAATAGGATTTTATGGGTATGGGTATAGGATTCCAGAAACTTTAAAAGAAGAGTCAATTCATTAAAAAATATATTTTTCCATTGCTGAATCTACAATATGTATTTTTTCCGTTATTTTGATTAAGTAATAATCCCATGAGTCGTACATAGAACTCTCGTATAAAACAGTGGACACATTGTTGACCGGCGCTCAAATCACTGCGCTATGGAAATACTTATTAATTACTATTTTGTTGTAAGTTACTTCCATATAAGACTTGGATATAAGTTGGTGGTAGGTTATATTGGCATAATGCAGACTAGAAAGACGAGGAAGTGGAGTTTACTCCACTCGATCTGTCTTTAAGTGTAACCAGTAATGAAATATGAGCGCGAGACCCAATGGTCGCGTTCCAGGGACTGGTTATCAAGAGTAGTAAATGCTGTCTCCATTCAACATATAAATAACACAGTATCTACAAGGAAGCGGTAATTACCTAATGAAGATTTCATCGATAAATTTATTCGTTGAATTGGATCCAATAAATATTGAATAACTACTATACCCTCAGTACAAATCTAAGATCAGCCCAACATAAATGCATTTACCTATATGTAACTTAGTTTCTTTCAAATATCTCGTATCGTGTCTTGGACTTCAGCTGTTCCCTACATTATAAATGTTTTCATTTCAAAGCTACGCTGAATCCCTTCCAACTTTGTTCTCCCACCTCAGTCTATTCCTGCCGATTCTTCATCCAGTTAGGCTTCCTTTGAAGGTATCTCTTAAGTTATCATTTTATACACATAACCAACCTCAATTCTTCTTTAAAATGCAAAGATTGTGGAGTATTCAGAGATATAGATCATAGAGTCGTGGACCGTTTTTTGTGTTTCCGCGTCGTTAATAGTTTAAAACCTACTTTTTTGGTTTACTAATTTGAAGTCGCTTGATTGATGTAGCTGTTTAAATGTGGACACCTTGGTTAGTTAGAAACTGGAAATTAACGTACTAATTTAGTTAATCAACGATTTATCTTGTTTTTTTTTAACTCTTTTCTTATAAGGGTTGTCAGTCCTTGGTAGCCCTTGCTACCCTTCAGTTACCGCCTGAATACGATTTACTTGATTCCATTTCAGAGGGCCTAGACAAAATACAGTTGGCGATCGACTACAAACGAATTCTTCGACAATGTAGAGTAGGAAGAAAATTAGCTGTCCACTTTTAATATTTTTATATAAGTGTCATTGCTTGGTTTAAATAATTTTTTATACGTTCCAGTGGACAGATAATTTTTTCATACTATACATTGGCGAAATCTTCGTTTGTAGTCGAACGCCAGTTTGAATTTGTCTACGGGGGCTGGTGGTCGTAATAGAGTGTGGTTTTCCATCCACATTACGTCGAATAACAAGCCCCAATTCTCAGAGCAACTTATCAGCATTGTGTAGTATGAAACATCTTTGAGTTAAGACGGAATCTTTGACACTATTACTTTATCCACGTTCCAAAAAACTGGAAACACCACTTAAAAGATGGAAAGATAGTTGGGAATCAACGTCACAAGAGGCAAATACAGCAGGAATATAACAGGCTAACATGCCTAGTAAAAGAAAAAGAAGATTTCAGATGTAACGTCGTTGAAAGAGCGCTTTAAAATATATTTTTTTTCCAAGTTTAAACCTGTGAACACAATAGGTTCACACGCTATATAGTATCGAATAAATACCGATACTTACGCGTGTGTATTGTGTTCACAGGTTTACACTAAGCGATTACATTTTTTGATAAACTTAGTCTATAATAACCTATTGTGTCAGCATTGCGATAATCTCCAATAAGAAAAAAATGTATATTATCGAGGAAGCGATGTTAATACGACGGTTGTTGACGGATTTCGCGCTCTACACACACACGGTGTCAACAGTTGAATGTCACAGTAAAAGTTGTCGCTCATCACAGTAACACGGCATAAATAATAGAGAATTATTATCACCGGTGGCTTTATGTAATTTCTTATAAAAGATTATGTGAAAGTTATCGTTTATCTCAGTTTATTGAGTGTGACAACAAGAAAAGAACCATTTTTTTCGCTTTGGATAACGTTTTGTTACATTGTTTACTTTGATTCCTGTAAAAGAAATGCTTTTAATATTATAATTATCTCGTGAATTGATGTTTCTTTACTTTACTTTTTGTGAGGCATCCGGAATATCTTCACCCGCAGAAGGCTGTGCATCCCATCCTCATCCACAGTCTTGGCTCTACAGCCATTAGCCAGTCTACCGGGAGTCGCATATTGAATGTTTTGGAGGCTTTCTGGAAACTTTTTGAACTAGCAGCCTTGCACAATGTGTTTCACCGTCAGTACAGCACGCACAATAAGGATCATTCCTTTTTCAAAGCACGTAGTTGCAATAACCCTGCTCTGTTCTTATACTGTTCCATTTATCTCAGTGGTTTTGTAGTATAATATCTTACATAGTTCTATAGTAGAACACTGAACAGTCTTACAATATAGAACTAAAACTGATTTTCAATTGGTTTAAATTCCTTTATTTTTGACCGCGTCATGTCTCGCTTAACATTAATTAACCTCTTTCCTGAAACTTCTATCTAACATAATGTTACATTCTTCCTTGTTAATTCATACGCACAGTATTCTCTGAAAGCTTTACATATTCCACATATCATGCTCCGTTTAAACAACCTAGGTACTTTCCCTTTGTTGAAGTAATGAATAATATATTGTGTTACTTACATTCTGTAATTTGTTATTGTTTAGTAGCCTTATACTTATAATTTATTTTAAAGAATATGTAACAACTAATGACTCTAACAATTTACTATTGATGTTCGATTTTAAATGGAACATACCACTACGGACTTACGACCGTCTTCTACTGTTATTTCGAAGCTGGCTTAGTGCGATCACTTTACGTTAACAACGTTCGCCATTAGGTGGTAATGTTTGTCTCCGAAACTCCTAATCATGAGAATTCTCAACATGTTCATATAATTTATTTGGCTTAATTTGTTTGGTAAAGTCTTATAAGCCCTACAAAATCGAGTGTAATGACTGTTTGCGTACTTATGCTTTCAATTGGAGATTTTTATGGAATATGCACATGAGCATTTCTTCGATAGTCGATCAAATGTGAATTCTCGTCGACTCGAGTCGATGTCTCCGGCTTTGATGTTCCGGCGCTGAAAGGATTAGCCGGCAGTTTTACCGTTGCCAGGCGACGCCCGATTGCTTTTTCGTACATAACGTGAACACTCTGCGTGCAGGCTCCTTCATTCATGTCCCCCGCCGATGGTTTTGAAATCTACATTATTAATATCTAATCAGGAAATGTTTGACTGAATTTTTAAGAGGCTTCTATTAGAGGTTGTTTGTTGGGTTGGCCTATCTCAGATTGGACGGGACCGGTTGACTGGAAAAAATGGCCTCAGGCAATAATTTCCGCCGGCTATACTGACACCTTTGTATAGAAAAGTGTTATATTATTATTATTATTATTAGATGGGTAAAGCACGGTGTCGTTTAGGGCATATCGTATATACATACCTAGTTTGTTATGAATACCAATATAAGCGGCAAAAATAAATGGACCGCTTACATGTAAAATTCAGCATAAAAGCCAAAAACATGGATAAACCATTTCGGTTTCGTAGAGAGAGTAGAAATTAAGCCAAAATTAAATGTTTTCTTTTTGGAAATTAAACAATGGAAGTGACTTAATATTATTTGTTTATTTCTGTAGTTCTCCGTAAACGGAAATAAATAATACGTCAGGTTAACAATAAGATTATATCAGCGGTGATAACGAGCTATTTGTTTTATTTTATTTCATTGTTTTGTTTTTTTGCTTAACTGCGGTCAGCGGTGCAGAACTTGACAAAAACACTTAACTCGTTAGAGGCGTCCACATTCATGCTTCTGTATGCTGCATCTCTTCAGGAGTTCTCCGAGGTGGCAATTATCACTATCCATAGTATCTGCTGTTTGTTTCTCATACAATATTTTTCTTTAGATCATGAGCATGATAGTCCAGGCTGAACCCTGGCTCGAGTCGAGAGACTATCTACATTCAGTCCTTTTGAAGGCCGCGGATCTCCAGCTTCTAAGTTCAGTGACATCAGCATCTGTGTTGACATCTTCCATTTACCGTAGCTTGGGTCTTCCTGCTCTTCAACGACCTTTGGGATGTGTGAGGGTTAAGCGTCTGTGCTGGGTTTCTTCGTTCATTTCTTATTATGTTCCCAACCCAGCGTCATCTCGCTATTTTGACAACTTGTATGACGCCAGTATGACGTGGTGGAATTCATACAGTTCTACATTGTATCTCCGAAACCATACTCCTCCCTCATTTACTGGTCCATAGATTTTTGAAAGATCTTCCTCTGAGCACCCAGGTTTTAGAGGCGTATGCGAACATTTTTGTCGTATGAGATTTATGTTCAGCATTGATTTAGTATTTCTTCAGAGGGACCTTAACTGAAATTGTTCGATCAGTCCATAGTATGTAACATCAACTGGCAGCCATTATGCGTTTATGGATTTCCTTAGCAGAGTTCTCACGTATGTTGACAAGAGACCCGAGGTACCTACTATATTTTCAAATTTATAGTTTTTTCAAGCGCAAACATAAAAAAATGTTTTATTAAACTAATCAATACTTTTAAGCGTGATTGTTAAAAAAAACGTATGGCTTTTTTCATTCATTCAAAGAACGAAAAATGATTAATGTGACAGTGTAGGTATATATGCCTAAGTGTACATTTCATTACACAAAATCACACCGCAAACCATTTCACTTTCTTCGATTGCTATTTCAAAGTGATCAGAAATCAATAATGGCAATGATTGTTCTTGTAATAAAGACAATGTGATTTTGTACAATTTATCTAATATAATAAGTTATTTTCTTTCGTGTGTATGTCTGTCGAAAAACATTCGTTGTCTAGAAACGAAATATGCGAGCTGCGGAGTAGGTATAGAGAGAGGAATGGAAGCGTTTGGTTCATGGAGTGGGCAACGCATGGGTCACGAGAGTGACTCCACGACCCTCAGTTATGAGGAAACGAAGGATAGAGAGATTGAGTGAGTGTGTGTGTGTGTGTGTGAGAGAAGGAGATTTTTTTTATTCATGGTCAACTGTAGTAAATGCTTCTGTGGGGCAAATGTAAAAAAAAATAGAATCCTAAGATTAATATGTAGAGAGCCATATATTGAAACTTGAGTGTAAAGTGTTCATGAGCATATTATATTTAGGAATAACCAACGTCCTATACTTAAGCTGAAATGAGACTTAAGCTAGTTCTATAAAACAAATCAATTAGTTTTTATTGAAATGAAATGCTCGTTGTGTGGCTAAAAGCTAGTGCGGTCTCTTTGTTATTAACATTACGTAGTCAAAATGTGAATTTCTGCGTGTTTTATTGTACATCTGTATGTGGTTATCAATGTGGTCAAATACTATCATTCAGTAATTGAGAACCTCTGGTATACCTACGGACGTAAAAAAATGTTGAATTAATACTTCAGTGTAGTTTTTTTTTATGTTTTGTCTTATCTCACCATTTTAGATTTTAAGTCAGTTTTTTTTAATATATCATCTTCATCTTTCGCAGATAGCAAAGCTTGTGTTGTGAGAGATGAAATGGTCGGCATTAAGGATCGAAGCCACGGCCACCACTTTCGTAGTCGGCGACGACTGCACCGCTCCTCTGCGAACTTCTTTGATAATTTGTTTCAGGATACCGTATTACGTTACGATCAGTTGACAGCAACGTTGGAAAATAATTTTTCTAATAAAGCTTAAAATTAGAAAAAAAATCAGGCAAAGTTAGTTTTAAACATTTTGCTGTTCACAGCTTTCAAAGGAATTTTAATACTGTCAATAGGAATGCTACGAAAGCACTCGATCAAGTAAATATCAGACAATTTAATCTGTGTTTACAATCAATAATTTACAGTTACCATCTTAAGATGAAATGTTCGGTACTGTCGAAACCGGTCGAAAAAGTAGTAGTGATATAACTTTTTAAGTTATCATCATCATCAGCCCTCCTTAGTCCAGTATTGGACTTGGCCTCCCTTCCCGACTTTCATTGCTCCCTGTCGGCAGCCACCCTGTGCCACTGGTGTCCGGTCACCTTTCTTATCTCGTCGGACCATCGCATTTGTGTCTTCCCTGGGTTTCTGCTACCGGTTCTCGGTCTCCACTCCAGGGTTCTTTTGGTCCACCGGTGGTCTGTTGTTCTGACCACGTGTCCAGCCCAGCTCCATTTCAGCGATGCAACCTTTTGTTTGGACCACATCTGTCACCTTTGTTCTGTCTCTAATCCACTCGTTGCGTTTTCTGTCCCGCAAACTGATACCAAGCATCCTTCTCTCCATTGCTCTTTGGGTCATGCGGAGCTTTTACATGGTTCTTTTTGTAAAGGTGGTAGTTTCAAAACCATACGTTAGTACTGGGAGTTATGATACTGCAAAATCCTTCAGCTGAATCAATGATGAACTACGTCATATTATTTAATTCAGTGTCTAGACTTAACAATGTTTATACATGAACAACTTTTTAGACATGTTTTTTTAGCATACATCCAAATGTTTATCACGGGAATGAGTACCTACTGGTGAATTCCCCGTCGCCTCTGCGGCTGGTTAGGTAGGTGCACACTGCACAGGAAGTGCAGTAGGCGCAGACGACGTGAAGCACTTGATGCACCGAGAGCGCTCTAAGCGCAAGTGCACTGCACGTGTGCCTACTGGGCCAGCAGGGATGCACCTCCCGTGTTTATGTTCCTGACACGTGGAATTATTATCTTGTTTATGATTTCAAAGTAACCTAATATCGAGAAAAGGCTATTCGTATGTTAAAACTATGGATGAAAAGACCCCTAGGATTTCTAGGCAATTAATAGTCCTCAAAGAAAACCCACCGAAGAGATGACGTGATATCTTGAAGATTTTTTCAAAGACAGAATAGTTTTTTAAATTCTGATTTTAATCAGATCCTTGGATCTATAAAAAGGAAGAAGAATATAAAAATAGCTTAAATGTACCTGGTAACCTAGTAGTTCGTTCGACGACTTTCGTACAACAAAGGTTGTGAGTTTCAGCACCGCAGCTAATGGCAAAAGCTTTGCTAAATGTGATAGATGTTGAATGTGTATTTTTTATCACTTTACATAATTCCAGATTCATTTAAAGAAATAGCTTAAAAATGTCAGTCCGCTGATTTATGTTTTTTTTTTAAATGTCGTCATAATGAGTGAACTGGCTTTTTAACATTCCCCAGCGAGGACTAATAAATTTTAAATATGAGACAAAATTAGAAATGATTCAACCCTGAAATGGGCGTTTTTTCGCAGGATGTTATTAAACAATATTCACCGCATTATTTTACATCTGACAATGAAGTCCTGCGCTATTCTGAAACCCAACCGATCCCGAAAACTTGGACACATGCCTCATTTTGCTAAAATATTAATGGAACCAAATTCCCCCTGTGTCACCGCGATAAGGTCTATCGTAACATCCTTCATTCATGGAGCGCTGTCTCTTATTGTTCCTCGTCTCCAGAAGCCCTTGCAGAGTGCCAGTGTCTCTTCCCGGGTCGAATGACATCTTGGACTGGGGATCATTTTTGGGCTTATCGGCAAACTTTCCATCCCTTTGTATATTTCTTGTCATAGAATATGTTATTACGAATATTCCATATTGTGCATATTTTGACCAAATCGACTGCATCTTACAAAGTCGATAATAAGTCAACTTGCCCTGTTTAGTTAAAGATAGTTTAAAGAAAGTCCAATATAGAAAGTGTCGATATATTTAATTATATATGTGTACGGGATGTGCGAATGCTCGGAGCAAACTAATCCAGTAGATAGTTGACAACAAAGGTGTGTAACTTGTGAAATTTCTGTTTCTAACGTCTGACTGTGAAATTACGCATAATCTGGAAAGAAAATGAAATACAATTACTATGTACCTACGTTGTTTTTAAGTTGTATTCTTGTTGTTTATTATTCTTGTCGGTATATTTATTTGTCCGGTACGAATCTTTGAACCAACCTATTATTAACTAAATATCCGATCCGTAGCTTAGAACTTTAATCTACATATTTGAATAGCTCAGACCATAATAAAAATGCGTTTTTTTTTAATTCTTTTAACCGTTTTCAAGCAAAACTTAATAGATTTTCAGGCGATATTTTTGACATTAAGATCGGAACATGACAGTTGTACCTACTGATTACTTTACATAATAATCTTCATCTTCATCTTCTTTCGAATTCAATTGTTCAAGTTATGTGTACATTATGATCAAACCCTCTCCTCAAATATCTTTCATTGGCCTCTCAAGTTTTGAGTAAGCCTCCTGTGACGTTGACTGCCAACCTTATATCCTTCAATCTTATAGATGGTGGTCCAGCAAGTCTACTAGATTGGGGAATGTATCTCTAGCCGCCTTACAGCCATAAAACCGGCATACTGGATGCACGGTAGTTGCAAAACCTTCTTCTCTGTCGTTCCATTTGACAATATCTTCAATTTCGCATACCTTTCAGATTGCTGTATTTCGTACTGTGTCTCGATGTTTTTTTTTACTGAGGGCCTACTATCATTTCTCTGGTGCTTATTTATCGTGTAATATTAATGATTTTAACTGTTGAGTTTGTTAAACTGTGTGCGGACCTCGACAGATGACGCGTCTAACGGTCTGCCGATCGCTCATTAGACGGGAAGTCCTCGCACCGATAACATCTAATTAATAATTACGATGATAAGTAGGTACTCTCACCCGCTCTGGCATGTGCATGCGCGTACGCATTGAATCATCGGCGCACAGATGTGTTATAACGCTGTGAGTGGATAGCGTTACTTTTCAAAACAATCGAATGGTTTGTTCCTACTGTGTATTACCACCAACACAGAGTCCAATGCACTTATAACACATTTCATTTCCTGGAATTATTTTCAGAGGTGTATTGATTAAGATTCCACAGACTATCTCCAGGAATCATATTGGGCACAATTGCACAACAATGACTGTTTCTTCTTAGAGGCTTTTACCATCCACCGCTGGATGATGGCCTTTCTAAGATTATATTCTTACAGACATTTCTGACTAGATGTGAGATATGTAATACACGCTGGTTGACAAGGAGGTAATTTTTTCCTCGTTGGCCCATGGGTCAACACTGTTCACCGTATAATATCTAGCATGGTTTCCCGGGGAGACCAATGTCGAGGAGGTGTAGATAGGTACTCGAGATCAAAACGATTCCCGCGTACAGCATGAAGATCAAATAATGGGGTCAAATAACACCAAGTCTATGTCATTGTATTAATGTGTAATCAAATTTTCCACATTCTTGCCCATTTCTTCATCTCATGGAGAGTGAATGAAAGTCTTATTGTTTAATTTTATTCTAATTTTATCGTATATTAATAAATACAATTTCGTTTGTTTCAGGTATGTTGTAGTCATCGTCCATTTCTATCGAAATGAACATCATTCATCAAATTAAATGCCCACAGTAAAAGTGATAGTACTTAACTGGAATAAGCAGTAAAGGTACTTAGTGGCTCTAGCTTAAGGAATACTTGTACGTAAAAATCGGTTTTATTAGTGTGACGTTTGCATCAAATAGTGGTATATAGTTTACGTTTTGTTATTGATAATGCCATATTAAATGACATTTTTTTTACCCATCACGCCGTTTTCCGAAGGGGGTAGGCAGAGAGTACGGACTTCCATTCTTTCCTATCCAAACAAACCTCTTTCACTTCCTCCAAACGCATAACATTTCGCAAACATGCTCTTCTATTCCTTTTGCTCCTGTATATATAATAGGTATACATTTTTTTAGTTTTATTGAGAAAAGAGAGGGTTGTATTTATTTAATATGTAAGTTACTTCAAACAAGAGAAAACACAAACATACAAATCTGTAAAACATCTCTTAAAAATTACAGTATTTTGCCACTATCTCTTCTTGCTAATAATATAATGGTGTTGACAATTATTATTTTGCGTGCTAAAGACATTCATTAAAAGTTGATTGAATTATTCGCGATTTACATCGGATCACGTAGGAGTATCTACCGACCGCAAACAATTCGAAACCCACTCAGCTGTCAAGACACCATAGACAAATTTTAGCAAGCGATACGTGTCTATCAATTAGCATATAGTGACAATAGATAAGCGAACGTTTAAATATTTGCATGCATTGTTTTCTAATCATTTGCATACTGTGACAATTTAAATATTTGTAAGTAGAGATTATAAAGAATATAATATTTAAACCGGTTCGTAATTTGAATAAAGTGCATGTTCTAATTATTTAAAAACTAGCTGACCCGTCAAACTTCGTTCAAAATATTTGTACCATGATTCTTTCTAAAATATCTGCTTACTTTCTGAAACATCATAGTAAATAAAAATTCGCTAATCAAACAATAAAAAAAAAATAAAGATTTCCAATAACAAACGGCACAACCTCACAATATACTAATCAAACACAACTCACCTCTTTTTATTCACTATTCGTGTTCCAATTTTTGATCAAACTAAAATCATCTCTATCAATTTACTTTTTGCGTTTTAATTTATACAAAAAATACTCTTAAATGTAAAAAAATCATTTCTGAAAGCTTGAAAGAAATTCTATCAATAATCTTTTTACCGGTGTTTTGAAATTCAGTGGTTATCAGGTGAATAAAAATTATGTTGTTATGGAATTTTCGTAGATGGCGGTTGTTGTTAGGAAGTCCGTTCCATAGTAAGTAACTTTAATATTCTATTTTATATTATTTTCAATTAATTTTTTGTTTTTGATAGTTATTCTTTTATCCGAAGCGGAGAAGAATCCAATAAACCAAAAATAATATAAATCTGTTCAGCAGACCTCGAGTTTGTTAGAATAGCGCATCACTGAAGATTCTTTCTTTTAATGAAGATTTTGAGAAAAGCTCGGGATAATAATCTTATATATAAATCTTAAATTGCAAGTGTCAGTTTGTGCACAATATAATGGGCCTTATCGTGAACCACGACGCGACGCCTTGCACGGGTATGCAAACGCATCGATGATGTTTCATTGTAATTCTATCCTTGTAATGTGAGAACTAATTGTGTCAGAGCATAACTGTTGTTGGCAGATAATAATACTATCATTACCATGGACAATACCACTGCTCGCGTTACCGAGAAAAAATAATCTACAGCGGTTGATTTTTGTATACGCTGAAGCAAGACAAAATTTCACCTCGATCGTACTAGATAGCCGAAATCATAGTTAATTTTTTCCCTTTCTCAGCTGTCGGGCTTTCTATTTTTCCTTCCGTCCAATGTGGTTCCTTCTGGAACGATATTTCTAATGCTGTCCCTTCATCGTTTCGATGATTTATTTGATGATTGATTCGCTGTACTATGTCTTTGAACACAAATAATTGACTTGTGAATTTCAACAAACTTGACATAAACGTGAATTATAATAGGTAAAATATGCACTAAATAAATAATATACTTAGGTACCTATATTTTTTTATATATTAAAACAATGTAGACCCCGTTTCTTAAACGAAAAGCCGCTTGTGTGCAACGGATATAATATTAAAAAATTCCGATATTAATCAAATTTAATGTCGAACGATTTAACCTATTACATATTTTCAGAAAAAGTTTGTAGATATACCTATTCACGTAGTTTTTTTAATATAAAGAGTTGAGTTTAAGAGTATTCGTAGAAGCAATTTCATAAAAATTTATGAAAGAAATAGAAGTGGTTCAAGCCTTTGTTTAGTGTGAAAGATGTCAAAAGTGTATTTGTGTTCCCTTCGAGTGAGCACAAATACATTTATTAAAAAAAAAAAATAAGTTTCGTGAAAGTAAGTTTTCGTAAAAGATAAAACTAGACGACATTACAGAAGGGAAATAGAAATCATTGTAGCAATAATGTGATTGATGTCGAAAGTGTATTTATGTCCACTTTGAGTAAGTCCAGACTTATAAAAAAATATATATATACGTGGATCCTGTACCCTGAACCAAAGGCGGGCGGCCCCTTATCTTATCATTTTTGTCCTCCTCATTGTCCAAAATATTTTTAACCAGGAAGAGTAAAAACACTCAGACAGATTTTCTTGACAATGCGAAGCAATATCTACGGATAGTACCGCTGCAGTGAAGACGAAGAGGAGGGGTTTATAGTCGGTAGGTCTGCCTGCGCGCAGGAGTCCGGCACAACGTCCAAGGAGGATTTTCCCCTCCTCTAAAGAAAAAAAAGAAGATTTTCTTGACAGCTAGATTTGTGGTATTCTTACAGTTAGTCAATTCAACTCGCAGGTCGCAATAAATTATTATTCATAGTAAGAACCTAACGCCTCTGCAAGTGGGTAAAGGACCTCTGCATATTCATGCAACTGGTTCAATGCAAACATCATGTTTCACATTGTAAATAAGGCAAGGCATCAATCAGGCAAGTTGCAATAAATGTCATTGGAATACCTACTTAAGAACTCGCATATCATTTCTGGCTTTATCTGAAAAAAAAAAACCGTTTTTCTTAATTCGTAGATAAGCTTGTAGTTTGTGTTTATGTTAAGTGTTTGTCAATAGTTTGGTCAATAAACCTTATTTATTTATTCACAGACATTGATATAACATATCGACTGTGCTCAGGTGAAAGGCTTCAATCCACATTTTTATAAAATTTTACACCAGAAACAAAAAACATATGCGAACCGATATATTAATGGAAATGCAAAATAATTATATTTATCGTGTGTAAATATGCTTTCTTTACCACATTGTGCAATTTAAGACTAAAAAAATAATTAATAATCGAGATATTAGAAAAAATATGATTAAAAGGTGGTTTAAGTCCTTTTACATCGCCACTGACATTTATGTCCATCATAAAAAAAACTACCGTTTTCATACATCATGCGTCATGTGGCTTAATGCCTTTTACCTGATCCAACTAGATTATTGTGGCTTAAGTCCTTTGACATGGTTGCGCTTTGCATTTAAGTCCTTCTTTTTTTGCAATCATTTGCGTTTTTATGTAGGAAATAAGTGTTTGCGGCTTAAATCCTTTTACCGGAATGTGTCTGAGACACACAATATTAGTTTCAAATAATAAAACCTATTTTGGAAAAAATGTGGATGGAAAGGTGCCTTTCACTCCTGAGCACAGTCGATATAATGTGTCAAATACTTTTGTTTATTAAGTAGTTGCTAGCATCGCTGTCATTTTTATTCAAAAAATGAATCATCTAAAGAAATGGTTTAGGCATGAGAACGTGTGCTATTTTAAAAAGGAAAATTATACATATATAAGGTTAAAAAGGAAAGGTATGATAAGGCTTGGGCGACTAAGAATGATTTATATAAACAACAGTTTATTTATTTATTTATTCATACGCAATATTACAGTGATAACACATAACAAATGGAAATGCTGCCCAAATAGGCCAAGCCTGTACTAGGGCAAACATCTTAACAGTTCATAAAAAAAGAATATTCAAAGGAACATACAAACACGAACCACAGCACAACCACCAACTCAACTACGTGCAGTACACAAACAAAGCATAACCCCACAGTCACAACACCCTTCGGCCCAACAACAGTGATTCAATGTTGAACGAAGGTCAGGCTAAAAGTAAAAGAAACAGGAAAATAACATTATTTCGCCGGATTAAGCGCAATACGCGGGTCCGTTCTTTCTGCCTACGTTTTAAGTGACACCTCATGCATTCTGATCTGACGCAGTGTCACTAGTCTATTCTATGTTAAAAATGCCTGTTAATGTTAAAAAGATATGTCGCTTATAATGGTTTTGAGGACTCAATGTTAAAATTCTCTGGACTCGATGTTAAAATGTGAAAACTCGACCTGTTGGCAATGTATTAAAATTAAAAATTTAAGATTTATTATGATAGCTTAAGTAACTCTTTATCAACATTTCTTGAGAAGTGGGAGTAAAACTTTTATATCTTTAACTACATTTGGAAAACATAACGATAAAGAAATCAAAAGATAAAAGCTAAACGCATCGCATACAAAAGTGATGTTATTACGATTTGGAATGAAAAGAAATTGTTGGTGTTATGTGTGATGGTACCTTTATAAAATTTCACCAGAGCATAAACAATACCGGAGATAATGAACGCAACACACAATTCATTCGGTTAACAAAGAGAATCCAAACATTGAATTATGTAACAACACTCTACTAAATCATCTATGGAATATTACACACACTGTATTACTCTTGTACAATGTTTCTCAATCTGGGGGAAGCGGATCTTTCAAGTAGCCACAGCACAAACCCCATTTGATGAAAAACTGCAGTCAAAATTAAAATAAATATAATTCAATCTTCTTCTTATGGTCGCTCACAATCTGACCTCCAGAGACCGAAGCCATTGGATCGCGTCATCCGTTAGTGTGTGCAAGTTCTGTAGTCCTTCTTCAAATGCGTATATGGGGCACTCGTTAATCAGATGGTCGATTGTTTGTGTAATCCCACACGCGCATGCTGGTGAGTCCATCCATCCCCATTTATGTAATTTGGAAGCGGTGCAGCCTACATCACATCTTATTCGGTTAACTCTACACCATATATTTCTGGGTTGCGTTGAGCCAGGTAGTTCTTTTGTCGGGTCAGCTACGAGGTTCTGGTTCTTTACTGACGATGCGGTCCATACTTGTCTCCATTTTTGTCTTCGATCGAGTAATCCGTATTTGGTCTCCTTGTTTTTTCAATTTTTTATAGATTCTTGTGTCGTTGTCAGGAGAAGGTACCCACTTTTTATGCTAACATTCGATTTTCAATTCGCAATTTAGATAAAAATGAACAAGTTTCCTACTTACATATATAATTCGAATATTTAATACTTACCTATTTGTTTGTTTTTCGAAAAAAATATTTATTAGATGGGATGTACCTACTTACCATAAATAAATTTATGAGAAAAAGGGGCCATTAGCCAAAACAGTTAGAGAAGCTCTGAACTAGAATACTCTCGATACGGAAGAGGCCTGATGAGCGAGTCTCAATAAAATGGTAAAATTATTCTTCTAAGTGCTACGGTGATAATGTATCAATGTACCTAAATGTACCTACCGATCTGTCGGTAATCTATCTATGCATTTCGTAATCACTATTGATATCTGTGTATGTACTGGAATACTGCAATCGCATATTATAGGAGAATGGACAACATATTATTACATGTGAGGAGAATGGGCTCAACCAGACTCCCTCACATGGCATTGCACGGCCAACCCCATGGAAGACGCTTCCCGGACAGACCACCAAAAAGGTAGAAGGATAGCTGGGAATAGACCTCGCAGGAGGCCAACCCCACCCCTTAAATCACAGTCCACAAGGCCTAAATTAAGAAGAAGAAGCATATTATAGCATGGATGGTTTTTCTCGGTAAAAATGAGTAATTACCTACTTACTAAGCGTGTTCGGGTCCTGTCACTCAGAAATGTTGGGTCAGAAATCTACCATAATCAAGTGCAATTCTTCCCAATTCATGGGATATTTTGTAGATATTTAAATTTGTCATTCTGGATCGATATGTTATCAAAAAAGTTGTAATCGTTGGGCAAGTATCTTCTCATTTATTTTAAGCCCACTTTATGGGTGATCCGTAGGCAGAAAGGATAGATTTAAACCTTATGGGATACTTCACATACTCATAGTTCCTCTCCGAAGTTGTGTTGAGTTAACGGGGAAAGAAGTAATTAATTGTTCATTAAGATATTCTTTCAGCGTATGTTTGGACTGACCCGAGTAAGGAATGTACCTTCTTTTTTTCGAACTGTTCATTGGCCGTCATTTGGGCAAGGGCCTCCCTGTCTAGCTGTATGCATCTTTTCCCTGACAGCTTGGATTCCAGTCCGCGCCCTTATACTGCGGAGCCATCACACCGGTCTTCTACATACACAACGTCAGATGCAGAAGCGAGTACTTAACGCTTCTGAGTATGTACGTGGCTAAGGTGCGAGATCTTACGGATCCTAATGTTTTTCAGCAAATCTCTATCGATTTATTTTGCCATTTTCAAGGTCCTCCGATTCTATTCACACCCGTCCAAGGGATACGCAACATTCTTCATTGAATCCACATCACACAAACTTGGATTTTTTTCGTGGAATTCACCTTGAGCGTCTACATTTCAACTTCGTAAAGACGTTTTCAACTTCAACTTCACCGACCACACGTAACTTTTAACTATTCTTTGGATTGACTTGAGATTTGAAAAGCCATTCCAAAATAGTGTTCACAAGTTGTTAAATGCTATAGGAGCCATCTCTATCCTGGATAGAATTTGTATAAGAAACTGGATTTATATCTTCAGTGAGGATGATGCTGCCCAGATATTTGAATTTCTCGACTCTTATCAAAGTTTTTATTTTTTCCCCCAGAGACTCAAATCCTTACTATAAGGGAGTTTAACTTTAATTTGTTTATTGTCGATATGTTTCACGGTAGTTCCCATACATTCAGGAGATCAATATTATCTATACTTGAGCAGTGAGTATCCCTCTCCCTTCCTTTCTTCCCCACTACTTTTTGGACTATTTTATTCTTTTTAAATTCCAAATATTAATCTATTTTCAATCTTTCTTCTTTTTTTAACCTTAGTATATAAGTTGACATTATTTAAATTTGTTAATTTTTGTATAATATGTATGTTGATGAACTCGGGCCGTCTTCCCCTTGGTTCTCCTTGTCTGCTTTGGCTCCCTATTGCGGCTATGGGACCTCCGGGGCTTTAGGATCTGGGGGTTTGGTGTGCCGGGTTGGGCATCGGGGGTGGATGGCCTGAGTCATAATATATTTACACCTGTAATGGGGTGCAGCATGATCTGTTTATTGATGTTTGTTCATGTGTTACTATTTTTGTGTTGTACCTGTTGGTGTATGGTTGCGAATAAATAAATAAAAATTAATTTAACCTACAATGCTAAATTCGCTTGTATAAAAATCCAAATTCAATTTAAAAATGAAGATATGGGAAAAAGGGTTTAGTTGGTATGGGTTTAATATTTTAATAGTGGTAAGGCGTGTATATTTTCCAAAGCGATCGTGAAATAAATTTGACGGATTGAGATGTTTTGCTGCTCCAGTGAGCTGGCAATATTTAGATGGAGTGCCGCCATACAATCCTATTATAAAGCCATTACCGTTAAATTTAATTTGTGAAACACTTTCTTTCAATGATACACTCAGAATTCACGTTAAATCAGCCGTGGTTAATGATAATATATAATTATAATGGCCTCACACCGCAATACCCGCGATTCTAGAAACTGTTGAGTCTTATCAAATTTTCATTAAGAAGTTCATCTTATTTCATCAACTTGTGTAGGAAGAATGCTGTGTTTGATAAGACATGTGTAGCAGATTTGATCTCAGAAGATGATTGCTGTATCAAGTCATTAACCGAAAAAAGAACCTTAATAATTTTCTGCTACAAACTTCTTCCAAGTAACTTCATTCTACGCCAGTTTCATCTCGCCAATCCATATTATCATCATTGCAATTCAACAGCAAATACCTTTTGAGTGCCAATAGAAATAATTTGTTTTACACTCTAAATTATGGGTTCAGGAGTCATTTGCAGAACTTGACTTATCATTCTTACATATAAAAAACATAGGATTTTCCGAGTGAACCATCGGTTCGATTGCCGACATTCATACTGAAAGGTCCTGCGTTCGATCTCCAGTCCCGACTTCCAGTCTTTTTGCTAGTGTTAGTTTGAAGTCGTCAAAAGTGTATTTGTGTTGTAACTGTCTTTATACGGCGTTACAACCCATTGTGGATGTTGGCCTCATGAAATAGTCGTCGTAATTCCACCCTGTCAGCTGTGACGCCAGTTCGTTTTCCCCAGAGAATTGTAGGGTCCGAAGTCAAATGCAACAAAAAAGCCGCCATGTCCAACGATCAACTGTTTTTAACGTTGTAACCATGGATACACCGACCGACCGATACCGTTTGCAGCCATTTTTTTACACTTGGCTTAGGCCCCAGATCTGTTCGAAAGCGATCGAACTCCTTTCAATCGGGCTGCCAGTTTGAAGTTTCTTCAGTGTAGACCATCTCATTGGTGTAGATCGAAGAGTCTTCGTACCTTCTCTGAAGAAAACGGCATTCTGGATGAATTTGCTGATGTTATATCATAATAATCGGTACTTTTCATCATTATACCGGATTCTCCATATGCCATCTTAGTTAATAGGCCCACAGATTGGAAGTAAAATCTTCCCTTCGAACACATCTAGTCGGTCTTCGTCACTTTTTGTTAAGGTCGCTATATTTTTGACAAGAAAATAGGTTTGAGATGTATTCTTACAAATATGCTCCATATAATAATATTTCTTGGCGGTTGAAGTGTTAGTAGTCGGATCTGTACCCCTATTCTGTAGCAAGTGTAGGGTAGTCACTTGAAAAAGTGACTATTAGGCGATACGTTTCTATATGCGATTCTCGCATTCGATACGTATAGACGTTTTTCATACAAAATGTATCGCCTAATAGTCACTTTTTCAAGTGACTACCCTACACTTGCTACAGAATAGGGGTCCTGAATAGAAATTATAATAAAAACTCCAATGAACAACCATTTTTAGAATCATCTCGATCCAATTTAGATTATCTAATCGGAGTAAAACTAGATTCAGCATATTCGAGTGATTTGATTGCTTTGGAATATTCATTCTATTCACGATTAGTTGCATTGAGTTTGCATTCATAGCGCAAATCGTTAATTATAATATTGCGATGAATAAATGGACTATTGCAATGCGACGATTGAGCGCGGCTACTGGTGTTTGTTCAACATCTGAATCATGCTGACGTCATTCCAACTATATTTTATAATAACGTTTGAGATCAATTTCTATAGACATTCCTATTTCATTATTAGTCTTGTTTCAAATGGATTATTTGTAGCACGTACTCTTCTAAAAAAATCAATACTGACTTTGATTTTTAAGACTTTTTAACATATTCAAATTATGATGATATTTTGAGCGTTTGTAATATGTAATATGTGGCAGTTCAAAATCAAAACATGGTACCTAGTTTCGTGATACACAATGACTGGTATTCTCAAATTCACGTTCCAACTCAACGCAAGAACCTCATCTTGCTTAGAACTTAATCGGTTGCCAGTAGTTACGTAACTAATGTATTGGATAAAACATTTTCAGAATACAGAAATGCTTATAAGTCTCATAATTTCTAGTGCGAAAGATGAGGTTTGAAGTTGATGTTATCAGAAATCCGACCTTGGAGGAAGGAGAGTAAAATATGCCTCATTTTACAATTTTTTTAATTAATTTTAGGAATTTCTAGTATTTGTTATAACAATGTTAGTGTTTTTTTTTTAAATAAGTTTGCAGATTAACGTACCTTTTCCAGACGATATTTTTTTCAAATATTATTGGATCAAGTTCTTTTTTTATATAGTTTTAAGTCCTCCACCCAAGCTAGAACACGGATTGAGCTAAAACAACACTGATTGTTTATCTGGAAAATCAACCCAAGATTTTAATAATATAGTTCTGCAGATCACTGCAGGATTTTTGATTGTTGGTTCTGATAACGACTCACAAAAAAACATATGTAAAACATCTTTCTTAAGAGTCTCTATATTTTTGAACGATGGTTTCAAAGTAAATGCTAGAATGAAAATAAGAAAATTTATTTGGGTACTTATGTAGTAAAGACACCAACAGAAAATTGAACAGCACATGCAAAACACATCATAAAACGAAAGCATAGAATCTCCAGTGCTCCTATTGCACATTGTTATTGTTTTAAGATTGCTGAGCACTACTGGACAACATATCGCAATTCAAGACGCAGCTGCTTTAGATAGATTACATCAAAGAATAGTTTCTGCGCCACATAATTACACTATTCAACTCTCATTCTTCTGATTGTTGTAATCATTTCATAATAAGTTATTATTAATAATAATTATTGTCGGAGACTATTCATTTTAACCGAGTGCATACGTAATCTTAGCGCGTTGTTTGCTCCATACTAGTATTATTTATCTGGAGTTTATCATGCAGTTTGGTTTATCGTGGACACAAGACCGTCTACTTTTCAGTGTCAACTCGTACGTTGCTCGTTATGCGCGTCTCTGCGCGGTTATATCTGCAGCTGTACTACTAGTAACTAGAAGTAATAATAACTCAAACATCTCGTAGTCACTTTTAACTCGGAAGAAAACTAAACAACAACAGCGACGCGTTCAGCATATTGTTGTTTCCTCTGTAGCTTTTGTTTTCTTTCCGCTAGCTCCTAACATTTTGATATTTTTTCTTTTATTTTGACGTCAGATTATTGTTTTATTCGTGTATGTGTGATATACAGAAGTGTATCTCTGTTTCAAAGTGTTGTTGTTTTTGATGATATAAAGAAGTGTTTGTTTATTTGGTTAAAGTTGAAACATTTGTGTCTAAGTGGACTGTAAATTTATATATTGGAAAAGGTTTACCGATAATAATTATTGTTTGAGTAAGTTTATTGAAATTTGTAAACTTCACTATATTATAATACTAGCTTTCCCGACAGACGTTGTCCCGTAGTCCTTTTCTTACTGGTGAATATTGATTTCGAATTTGTAATTTATACAAAAATACGTTTTGTAAATATGTTTGAATGTCAAAAAATTATTTCTGAAAGCTTGAAAGAAATTGTATAAAAAATCTGCGTACCTATGTTTTTAATATCAATGGTTGCCAGGTAAACAATTTTGCAGGAAATCCTTTCCATACTAACTTTAATTTAATAAATAAAGTTCAAATAAAAGATTGTATAATTTTTCCACAATTTTTTATTATCCTGACTAGTTTCGTTGGCACACGTCCTACATGGTCACAGGAGACTAAGAAACTGTGACCATGTAGGACCATCCTTCAAATCATAAATATAAGTTTACTGAGGATGTGCTGTTAACTAAATTATTATAAAACTGTGTCAAAATCTTTTAGGGTTGGAAATAAGTTCATTTCCGGCGACCGACGCTTAGTCTGACCCAAATAGTTTTAATCGGAAATTGATGTTACCCCAATTGTTTTGATGAATTTCGACAATCAGTTTTGATAAATTATTTATGCTGAGTTATTACCGAAATAATTAATTCTTACCTTAATAATTGCGCTAACGACACTATGTAGACTATTTTTATTCAAAGTTTGTTTAAAACATTATTAGTATACAGTAATTATTAGAATCTTTGCTACGAGATTGTTAGACGCAGGTTCGAAGCCTTGGCGTGTGTTGGTGTGGGAGTTTTCAACGTGTATAATATAAAAGTTTCTATGCAAGATACATAGGGCATTGCAAATCATTCAGCCTACGTTAAGCTGTTTCTTCCGGCTGATTCTGATTTTCAAGACTTATCTGTATCTTTAGTCTCTTGAGATAGACGAAAGCGCTCGATCCTCAATAAAATATCGTGAAAGTGCAACTGTGTTGTTTAAAAATTCATAATAATGAACTTTCACTACGTAAATACACAAACCTTACAAAAATATAAATAATTTGTACTTATTAACTTACATGAAATGTGACATACATTATAAGACCATACGATTAATAAACTGTATGCCTCATGTCACTGCCACCAAAATAGGATTATTAAGACATCCTTTATTATAACTCTTACCGCTTTATTTAAAAACTACGATCAGTGGAAAAAATAGCTCAGCGATAGAAAATATTACGATCAAGCTGTCATCGAGATCGTAATCATTCCAGGGCTTACAACCATGATGCACCAACTAAATTTATATGAAATATAATGACGTTTTGAAGAAAATACTCAAAGAATACTTTTTAAGTAGGTACAAATATTAAAATTGAAGTGATCAAACATGAATTGGTTCATTTTGGCTGAAACATAAAGGTTTCGTTTGATTTAATAAGGACTTAATTATATTTTGATATAAAATAAATAATTAAAAAATAAGGTAGGTACCTATTCTGCATCAATAACTCGTTCAAATCTGACAGCGAATATTGGTAGTTACCACTCGTGTTACTAGTACCCGGCTACTATTTGTTTGTTTACAAAATTTTGTATGAAATGTCATCTTCATACTTAACAAACGCGGATTAAATATGTTTTTATAATTTAAATAAAATTTATACGTAATCTTACGACTAACGAATTTTTTATCAGTAAGACGGTTAGGTCTTGTGTAATATTTTACCAAAGTCTTGCTTTCTCATCTCGGAGTTAGTAGTGGCCCTCTCAGTGACCAACATAATTAGTAAGCGAGTGTATGTGGATTGTGGACAGGTGTTTCGTTATAATCTGCACAGAATCTGCAGACTAAGATGTCGGATAGTCTAATTTAATATTCTGTTTCTGGACCAAGTTTCTGCAGCCTGCAGTGTCCAGTCAAAGTTCTTGTTAAGATCCTTGTTTCTTTTTTTTTGTAAAGTTTGATTGCATTGTTATAACCCTGTTCTGTTTGCCCAAATTTCTTTACTCTTGTATTAGAAATGAAAAAACGAGTCTAAATTTTGTAATACCACGTTTTATTTAGACTCGTTTTTTCATTTCTAATACAATGAATAAATACCACCAAGCACCTACGGCCCAAACAATCGAACACTCTTTACTCTTGTCTTTAATCCAGCTCTCCGTTTCATAATATTGAACAGATATTGTTCATGTTATTTTTGTTTGCATTTTAATCAATGTTTTGTATTTATATCTATTGAATCAGCATTTGTACTGAGTAAACATTATAATCGGGCCGTTTGTTCTTAGGACCAACCCACTTACGCGCACAAGTACAGTGTTATCTTTTCAGTTTTAATCTTAACACCCGCGTTGCTGGTAAACAAAATAGCTCTGACTAATTAACAAACAAAGGTGGGTTGGTTTCATAGTTCCTATATTACGTGTGACCCTAAAGATAAATCCAGTCCCATGTAATTAAAAATTTTATGGTTAGTTTGACCGATTTTCGTACGTATAGTGCACACATCTCTTAAACCCATACTCGAATAATTGAGGATCCACAGCAATTTATTTTGAAAGGAGAGATATTTACACTGAAGAACTTTCTTAGGTTTTAGATATCGACAAATAGGAAATGGTCTATCTTTTTATATGTCCATTTATACAATTTTATTTTAAACTTCGACTATCACTCGAAATTTTTGAATAAAAAATCACCAGTCAGCAACGCATAAAATATTGTAGGTACTGTTTCTCGAAAGAAATTTTCCATAATAATAAAAATATTTTGAGTTTCTTAAGGTTAGAAACTTAAAAGTTACAAACAAATACATATCTTTGTTTTGTAACATCCTTATTTTCCTTAAATTCTGTCTATGATTCCACGTAGTTCAGTTTTGCATCACCGGAACTGAAAACATACTATCATTTTCATCATCATGTTGTTAAACTAGAACTGTGTATAAACGCAATTGTTGTGTAATCCATCATCGCAATTCATTTAATTTGTGATTGATTCTGTTATCTGAGAATGTACTAGGTTACACAATGATTACTCACATAAGCCATTTTCTTGAACGTTTCGTCATATTATGAACATTCTTTTGACCCACGCTGTGTTAAACATTCAATAACCCCAATTGTTTACCAGAATTGGGTTGATATCCGATGAACATTTGATTTATCAAAGCACGTTTTTTATTGATTTGTCATTTGTGTATAGTCATCGATATTTAACGCATTTTAAATCAGCACGTTCTCGTTATGAATTCTTTGAACTGTGAGCGTAAGTAAAGTGTGTTGTTTAATATCTGACGTCTTGCAAATGCTCAGTATTTTTTATATTTTAAACCTATATGTAAGTCCTTGCACGAAGATTAAAAGTGCCTGTTTTGACATTGCCTCTTGCTCATTTGCTTATGTTGCCTCTATGCCCCTAAGTGAGGTGAGATTTGATTGAATTTGACATCGACTATGAAGTGAAGTGAAGGAAAAATATAATCATTCTGAAATTTGTATTTATTTCTTGTTTCTACCCCCTTGTCATTCTTCGTAATCTTAGCCTGACATTTGGCATTCTTAACGTATGTCTCAGAAAGGTTCTTTCACTCCCTATTTTGGTATAAGTGACAGGACGACTTCAGGCGAGACTTCAATGACTTCCTCCCACACCATGTCCAAATTCTTCACTGCCGCGCAAGATCGAGCGCAGTCGAGGGCTGTTGTTGTCTCCCTATGCCCGCTTAGTGGAGTCAGACAGGAAGTATTGATTGATTGAATGACAGGACTTTACTGTATGCGCCGTTGTAAATCGTCGTTTGTGGATAGGTGCTACCATTTAATACATTGAAGTGGTTGGGAGACTAACGGTTATGAGGCCGGCTTTCGGAGGTCGTGGGTTCGATCCCAGGTGCCGACTATCTTCTTTAACGACACAAGCTTTTAGAAGCTTACTGTGAAATATTCAAATAGTGTATTAATATTGTATTCACTTTGAGTGAGAAAATAAATAAAAAAAATACCTATCACCTACTGGAAAGCTTTGTAAGTTGTTTCTTTCAAAAAAACTTACTGAAAATTGAGAGATTGGATTGTAAAACTAGAAAACGTTTTGTTAGAGACGCGAAAGGAAAGCTCCCGGAAGAACAGGAACTTCGATTCCAACAGGCAGATCTCTCAAGAGTTAGAGGGATATTTGACATTCTTGTCCCAGGGAATAAAAATTCGAGAAAGACAGTTCTTACGCAATAAATAGAATAAGTTGGTAAACCAGTGGTATCAGTGGGACAGCGTTCTGAATGTCATGTGTTTGAATCCCGGTGCCGACTGCTTCCACTTTCACAACACTTACAACCTTTTCTTTATGTGAAAGATGACAAATGGGTATTTGTGTACGATTTGGGTGTGCCCAGATACATTAAAAAATAGACGAAGTACAATTCTTACAAAAACGTTAAAGAATGAATCCGATGTTTGTTTTTCAGGCGTGATATTCTAGAAAAAGATTCAGAGTGTGATATTTTTTCATTTATTTGAGCTGGCAATCCTTAACATACTCGAATTATTTTTCTTCCGTTTCTTTATACATTCTCCCCAAACAAAACGCCTCCTTTGTGTCGCAGTAAAGTTATACGTCTGATTATTATGAGAAGCGCTTTATTTCTCTTTTAATTCCTCCACCCTCCCGCCGGGCCGCGGCGTCTAGCAACGTGAGATTCCCTCCGCCTCCCGAATTACTTCTGTCCCAGAGAGCTCTCGTCATGTCGTACCAACACGTACCCTACCATAAGGAGAGAACAATGAAGAAACTGCCTTGTTTGTAAATTCTCCTTCGTTTGTAGCGGACTTCGCAATACATAATAACTTGATTCACGATATGAAATATTACTTAACATCTCTAAGGAAATAATGAGCTATTTCGTTTTACCCGCTACCATTTTAATTATTTTTTTATTAATTACTAAATTTCCTGCCACACTTTATCTTGTCTTTACTATATTGAATTCCACTTTGTATATAATGATGAATTAATAATCTATTTAACCAATATAATTACGACCGATGCATCTGTATTAAATGATATTAACAGGGCATGCCAGTACCGCAGCTTCAATCTTGGAGAGTCCACATTGAATTCAGACTTGCAAACACTGAGCCAATATCTTTGTTTTGGCTTCTCCCTAATGCGAGTAAAACAGAGGGCGCTTGCTTCCATGTTAACAACAGGGAAGCAAATAGAAAGCTTAGTGTTACATTTGAGGGACAAGCTTTGGGCCACAGTCAAACCCCCAAGTACCTAGGAGTGACCCTTGTCCGAACACTCACTTTCAAAGACCATTTGAACAAACTCTCGGCGAAAATAAAAACTCGCAACAACGTAATCCACAAGCTAGCTGGAACAACTTGGGGATCCACTGCGGAGACACTGCGCATCTGCTCAGTCTTTTGATTTTGCGACGGAGTATGCATCTGCGGTATAGCTCAACAGCTCCCACGCGGGATTAATTGATGTCCAATCAAACAACACCTTACGCATCATCTCGGATGAACTTCGGTCCACGCCACTACACTGGCTACCGGTTCATATCCCTCATTTTCTCCGACGACAAGGCGCCTTGGTTCGAGAGTAAAATAAGCTGCACATAAACCCTGAATTACCATTCTATCCTATAACAGGCTGAAATCACGCAAGCCTTGACTAGGTTACAACATCATCGAGAACTGGAAATCCAGATGGGAAGAGGCTTCGTACCCAGTGGCTCGCTGCTTGCCCTGAATCTCTGGCAGACCACCTGGCTTCGACCAGCCCCGAAGACTGTGGACAGCCTTGAACATAGTCCGTACTGGGCACGGCAGATGCGCGGACTTCTTCTTTAAGTATGGTTGGCTGCATTCCCCCCGAGTGTGACAGGGGAGCGGAGAGAAACTGTTGGCCATATTGTGTCCGAATGTGCTCTCAGAGCGTATGAGGGTGATCTTTCCGACTTCATGATCCTGAGTGAGGCGACAACTGAATATTTGAACAACCCTGACTTCAGATTTAATTTTTTTATTCTTTTGGCTAACATAACTGTGCTAATTGCCCTTTTTGTGATATACTATTGTGACGATAAGATAAATACATTAACAGGTCATATTCTGACAATCGCACCAACTATTATATTAATATATTTTTAAGGTAAAAATCTAAATATAAAATTGCTCAAAAAAAAAAACACAAAAGATCAATAATTTTCTTCATGATTATTCCGTTCGTCAGATAATTATTCTTTTCCAATAGAAACGACCCAATAATTGCACGCCTACACTTTGCCTTTATCGGTATTTAATTCGCTCTTATAAGAAATAACCAATGGTAGATATCTTTATGAACTGCTATAAAAATAGAATTCCACTGGAGAATAATATAGAGTTGTCATTCAATGAAATTATCGTCTTAAACGAATATTGAATTAGCCTGCAAGCACCGATAAAGATTCTCTATAGAAATCACTGTCTCTATTCAAACAGTTGATTAATACTCAATAATATAGCGAGTTGTTCATCAACTGTCTCTGTATTCTTTCAATAAGCTGGTGACGTTATCTTTTTCAACTGTATGATAATTATTGTCTTATAAATTGCTTCTTTATATAATTATACTTTTGATAAAAATGTAAAGTAAATCCTAACAGGAACATGAGATTTTTCAACACGTATGACAACATTCATGATGAATTCGAAATTTGAATTTTGACGTTAAAAGTGGTCGCACTCTCCAGCATCCGAAACAACAGTAGAAGATGGTCGTAAGTCCGTATTGGTCCAAAATTATCATTATCACTTCGGTTAGCATCAATAAATTGGAAACCTGTCATGTCTTATCGCGTTTGTTTAATTCTTGATAGTTTTAAGAAGCTTAAAATAGTAGATATGGACATTAATTCACGGCCTTACTATAATTATTATGAAAATCATATATTACGAATTGTTTTGAAAAAGAAAAATATCTGCACCGAGGATCGAACTTACGACCTTCAAAACGTTATGGCCGCTTGGCTATCAAACACTTCTTTGTTTTATTTTTACTAGATTTGTTTCTAAATTTCACGTACGTATAAAATTATCAAGGATACAAAATATGTACCTAATATTTGTTGGTTTTGCAATGGTACCTACCTAAACTCCATCCTAAATGTGTCTTTTGAGACAAAAGTGATAAGTGATACCCTGAATTTTTTTCTGGAATTGTTTTCTTTTTTCCATTCTCACGTTGGATAGTATGACAACCGTTGCAAGTGATCAGTAAGTTTTCATGTAGGTATTACGCTTTATCTTAACAGGCGAATTCAACAGTTCACACTTAGCACATAGTTTAATTAATTGTAAGAATTCATACCTACGGCTTAAGTGTTAAGTTCAAGTCCGTTTGATGACATCACAAGAGGCGATGCGATTGAATCAGGATTTCACTCGCCTTATAGGATTCCCCGTACGTGCACGAGTCAACGCTACCGTCACAGACAGCCTGGCATACGTGATGTGTTTATTAATAAACCCACATTAAGTATATTAAAATCATTCGGGATTACATTATAATTATTCGTGTCTACTATCACAACCTGAAATAAATGAATAAACAATTTTGTTTTCTAACAATTCGAAAGTCGAACATTCTAAAAGAATCGACAGTTTTTGTTTTATTTTCGTACTAGCTTTCCCGACAGACGTTGTCCTGTTCCCCTATTCTGTAGCAAGTGTAGGGTAGTCACTTGAAAAAAATGACTATTAGGCGATACATTTTGTATGAAAAACGTCTACCTATACGTATCGAATGCGAGAATCGGATATAGACGTTTTTCATACAAAATGTATCGCCTAATAGTCACTTTTTTTCAAGTGACTACCCTACACTTGCTACAGAATAGGGGTCCTGTAGTCCTTACTATGAAAATTGCTTTCAAATTTGTAATTTATACAAAAATAGGTACGTTTTGTAAATATGTTTGAATGTCAAAAAATTATTTCTGAAAGCTTTAAAGAAAATCTATCAAAAATCTGCGTACCAATGTTTTAAAACTCAATGGTTGTCTAGTAAATAAAAAATGTGTTATGGATTTTTCACATATGGCGTTGTTGTCAGTTAATCCGTTCCATACTAACTTTAATATTATGTTTTATATTACTCGCTGTCAATTTTTCGATTTTTTTATAATTATTCTGTTATCCGGAATGAAGAAATGAGATGAACTAGCAAACGCATACCAACAATACTACAAATAATTATGTTCTCAACTATAAGATGAACTAACTATTTTTGAGTCTCTCATAAGAATTCAGTATCTTGATTCTTGAGACGTACAAAATGGAAGGTTTGCACAATTTTTGTGTCCTTTCTCACCTCAACCTTTGCTGACTACACCTTATCGTAGGATATAAGGTGAAACATAATATGTCTGATAGACCTGACACATTTGAGTTTACTCTGGGAAACAAAAAGGCAATAAACATTTTCCATTGCTCTCATTCCTGAGTAATTTTCTCTGGCCATGTATACTAATAACTTAGTTAATGTACCTTTCCGTACCTTGTTCTCAGTCTGGAACCGTTTACTCCTGAATATAGGCTTCCTACACGCTCTTACAATCCTGTCAATCTTGCGGCTTCAGCATCCGCGACCCATTCGTAAACCTAACCTGATCATCTCTCTATCAAGAGTTGGGTTCGTCTTTCTCTGGGATGTTCTGTAAAATAAATGAACTTGTATATACAAAAACCATCAGCTTTATAAAACGTAATAGTGCTTTGTACTTGTCTTTGGGTTGTCTTTACTTCTTCCACTCTCCCAAAATCTCTCTAGCATTCAAAACGTCTCCGTTTGTAATTTTTTGTGTAACTCTTCAACCTAAAACTAAGCACAATGGGTATATGCTGGAGCAAAATCCCCTTTGTCATTCTTTGGATTAGTTCTAGAATGTTTGTTCTATCGATAACACGAGATTATACATCGATTCTGGTAACAAATTGCTGGTAATGCTTTTATCTCCGCAGATTAATTAGTATTGTTATAGGAGATAACATCAGAAGATTGATTGTTTTTTACGGATGTTAACATCACATTTATTTGAATCTGAGGGAATAGTTTTTAATGGCAATGAACTCCTGTGCCTTTTCTACAATCCGGGTGGGATAAAAAGGCGAGGCAGGTCAAAATTAACAATCAAGCGGGCATTCACTGCGGTTTTACAAGAGGCTGGACCAAGCTGGGATGAATGATGCTGTGCAAGATGCAGAGGCTTGAAGGAATTTCGTGGGGTCCACATGCTCTAACTGGGAGCGAACGTGGATTAAGTAAGTAAAATCCTGTGCTCACAAAAAATTCCTGTCACTTCTTACCGTTGGTAAAGTAACATCACCAAGTATAGCGTTCGTGACCTGGATCAGCTACAGTGAAATAAATTACAATTTTAATTTGACAACAATAGAAAAGCTTTCAAGATCTTTGTTTTGGACATTTTTTTCTGTCAATTATAATAATTACTTCAACTTCTCCATAAGCCTAATATTCAATAAAAACAAAAGGCTTTTTTTTTCTTATAGGGTCTTTTTCTAATTTAATTTACTTTGGTACATTGTTTTAATGTCAATTTTTGGAGACAATGGTAAATAAAAAAGTAGATAACTCATAAGGCTGAATTATTGAGTCGAATATATTTTTTTCTTGGTCCCTTTGAAAACCCTCAACTAAGACGACTCTCAGAAGTAAAATCAATTTTGTTTTTGTTCAGTTTGATCAACTAGATTTGTTCTCAAAGAATTATCTAACAACTATTGACTCTAAAAATTCATTTCATCGCTTACGATTTTTGTTCTCCGAGAGAGTTCTACGAGATTTGTTCTCCCTTACTAAGTTGTTTTAGATTATGCATATAGAAATCTACAACATGCATCTATTTATGATGTCTTCATGTCCCCAATCATGATCCCATGTTTCTATGTTTTATTTGAGGACTCAATTACAATATTTCAACCAAGGTAACCCTTTTCATAAATCAACTACATTTTGTATTGACGTCATAAAATTAATAAATAATAACTACTAACCCCTTTGAGCATCGTTTGTACTAATGTTTAATTCATAACCATAAGAAAATATGTTGTTTTTGGGAATGAGTAATAGTGTCTGCCCTGTTTATCATCGAAATAATACTGTGAACGTTATCTTATCGGACGCTAGAAGTTACTGCGCTGTTGAAACACAAGTTTCAAAAGCAGTCAATTATTTGAACGATTTCAGTAAAACACCTTCGTAGCGCTCTCTGCCACTCCAATTTTATCTAATCACTAAATAGTCAACAATTAACACTAACCAGTAAGTGTATTATTAAGGCATCTATATATTAATACGTGAAGGAAAAACTTTGTGACTATTTTTTACGAAAATTGCGCGGACGGGGGAGTATGAAATTTCGCACACTTATAGTGTTTTTTTTTGTTTTTTAAAAAAAAAAGAATCTGTGCTCACTCAAAGTGAACACAAATACACTCCTTGACTCTTTCACAGTAAGCTACCGAAAGCTTGTGTCGTGAAAGAGGAAGATGGTCGGCACCTGGGATCGAACCACGACGTCCGCAGTACGAAAGCCGACGTTGTAACCGCTGGGTCACCAACCACTTCTTGTGAATATAGATAAAAGTATTCACACTTGCGGAAAAAAAATCTGTGATTTCTGGCAAATTAAACGCAATGCGGTGCGGATTATTTCCGTGCGAATATTATGTACAGTATGCAGTAGGTATGGATATATATCCACACTGCGAAATATTATTCGCAAATTTCTCTCGGTCGTGCGCTGGTAGTACATTCGATACGATATTCAAAAACGTGCGAAAATTTATTCGCAGTGTATACTAGGTGAAATTTCGATCACGGGATATAATCCGCAGGAATAAAATTCGTGCGGTGAAAAATCGCCGTGCGGACAGGGCCTAAAGAACGAGAGTTGATAAATAAAATAAAAATAAATAAATAATTTTTGAAAGAAAATTGTGAAATAGCGCTCGCTCAGTCTTTGACAAAGGAAGCTCAATAATGTTCAAACTTAATCTAAATTAGTTATGGTCGAATTTCGAGCACTGCTCGACCACTAGTATTGATAATAATCTGTAAACATAGTTTTACCATCTCGAGCGTGTCTGTTTATATGAACTGTTCGGCTAATATTGAACCACCACTACTGGTTTACAATATCTCACCTATTCGGCCCCCTAGTCTTGTGCTTTAATATTTTAACGGTATGTTTTTAGTTCTAAGTGACATCGTACCACCAGAACTGCGTAGAAGGGAAGCTGCTCTAAGGGTGTGGACTAATTGTTACTTCTGTCCGGAATTGTCCATCCACCAAAACATACCGTCTGATCACACTAACCTAAAATCCAAGTGTCCTTCCTTGCTACTGTGTGGCGAGAAAAATGTGAAACGCCAAAAATCCCGATGATCAACTCTCCAAGCGCCGCTGTCCTCATCTCTTCCGATTCCGCACTCATAGGGAGACCTTTGATCGTGTCAACCTTGTCAGTCCAGCGGGCAAGGCATAGACCTCTTGGTCCTCGACCCTCTACCTTTCCCTCCTCTTTATATTACCAAAGAATCGAAGAATGGTCTGGTAACATCTAGTTGATAGTTTCGTCTTTATTCCCTGTTGGTAGTTGTTCCCATTTCCGTTTGGAAAGTTTAATTCTACTGACATTCAAAGTAAGTTGATGTTTATTACTGAAGCTTCATCACCAAAATATTCTTCGTAGCATACCCTTGCTTAAACCTCAGAGAGAACAATAACTTCTCCATATCTTGCAGTGATATTATAGTATTAAAAAAAAAAGAAATCAAGAGAACTTATTTTGTGGTCTCACAAAACAGAATTGGGCGCAAATTTTTCATTATTACCCACAATATAAATAAAAGATGACTTATTTTCATATAAATTACTAATTTAGTGTTATTTTTTTAAATTATTCTTCCATCAGATTGAATAAATAATTACATTTTAAAAATTTTATCGCCCATTAATATGAGTTACGTCCGCCTTAAGGTGTCCGAATATTTGCTTCATTTTACCTTAATAATTTATGTACACGGCTATCAATAAAGATGAAAACATGATGAGATATGATAATTATGATTTGGTAGGCTGGCGAATTACTAATTAAGTTGTTGTTTTAGTAGAACGCTATCTTTTTGCTCTCAATTCTATTTTTTTAAATACTTTTATTATCTAAAAAGTAATAATCTTAATCAATTATTGCATTTCGCGTATGTTCATACTTTTTTTTTAAATGAATCTGGATCTCAGGTATTAATCTGACTAAAAATTTAATCGAGCCATCGAGGCTCAGGTATCTTAGGTCGTTCATCGATCCAGTTTGCTACTTTTCATTCTTGTGTTTTTTGCTAAGCTGGTTTGTTGGAAATCTATGATTAAGGATAGAAAGATAAAAAAAACAGGCTATTGTTTGAAATAGGTATACTTACCATTGTTTTACTTGGTTGTTAGTTTGATTGGGAGTATGTGGACTTTTATGACACTTCGAAGACAGTAGATTCTATTCATTAGAAGAATGATGAGAAATTGTATGGTATACCTACAACTCTAAAATAATTCAATGTTTTTGTAGTGATTGTCGTGTGCGTTGACCTTCAGTTCTTTTTTACTGATCCCATATTGAGAGTAACGATATCTAAAAATCACTTGAAAACCCATTAGGCAGTGGTCACCATCAAGCATCTAAAATATAGAGCCTCAGCATCCTATGATCTGTGGTTGCTTCCCATGAATTTTTAACGAATTTAAGCATGGAGTATCTTTGTCGGTGTATTAATAATTCACTATTAAATTCATTTCAAGCCAATCTGTTTTAAGAGACTCAGATTTATTAAAGGTACCTATAATTCGATTATACAAAAAGTCTGTCAGGTAAATAATTGTCAGGCTAAAACTATATCCGTCTAGTCGCGCTTCTTGTATTAACGTCATCATCAATCAATTAATTTTCGTGTTCTATATTTAGTTACTTACTTTCTTTACTAGTAGTTAGACACTGATTAAAGCCGCTTCAGACTACACGTATTAAAGGGGTGGCTAAGGTTAAGTTCAGTGAACTTTGACACCTTATTTTAGTAAAGCCTATTATACACGGCCACATATCAAATTTCAGATTCATCGTCAAACATCTATATTTCCTATCTCATTGTTGGTTTGACTCCATATAGGATCACTGGAAGGCAACAGGAGCTCTTTAGAGTCAGTGACTTCCTTGCACACCTTCAAATTCTTTTCATTGAAGAAACCGTCACCAGTATAAGTGTGCATGTACTGTACACTAAACGAACATAGAGCCGGATTTAGAAGTAGTACTTTCTTTTATAGTTGATATTAGACAGCATAGAAATAACAACGAGCACGAACTAATAGACGATAACAGTTCTTTCTCGTTGTAATATCAACGATCAAGAAAGTATTTACTCTACTCTATTTTCAAGGTCTGGATCTATGTTCGTTTGGTATAAACGCATCCTTAGTATGTATTTAACGTAGTAGTAGAATTTTTACTCTCATCAGGTTCCCGTCGAATTCTTGGAAAATTCTTCCGCATCCTTCCGAAACCATGTCATCTCATTTGCGTTAGAGGTTTAATGTTTTAGTTGGATAAACTGGCGACTATTCTCAAATCACCCTTCCTCTTTCTCTGTCCATGCCCTTTATTCCTATCTATCACCCTTGGCCTGCACCCCTTTTACCCATTTGAGCCTAAATAAACCTTCTGTTACCCACATTTTTCTGTTTGTGTTTTTACTTCTCACCTACTAGCTATTCATGTGTGCGTTTATACTTTACCAGATTTATGTTGTCCGTACTCTTAAGCATAGCCATTTGTATATTATAATTATTTTCTGTCTTGTTAAAAAAAAAAAAGTGTCGTTTTTGGTACGGTGATACCACCTTATTTCTGTCTGGATATATTTGAGATGGTAAATACTTGATGGTTCTTGATTTAATTTTGACTCCCAAGCCAGCCGAAATCAATGAACACAATCTGTGTCCCCATGATAATCATCTAATTAATTTGGTCGGAGGGGAACCGAACCGACTAGCTACGATTTTTATTACAATTAACGACTCTATCATTATATCAATTGACGTTCGTAGAGTTACCCATGGACGTGTTGATTGTACTCGGTACGGGTTCTCTTCTAACACTCTCTTAATAATGTTGGCAGACTTTCATTCGAAATGCAGATTTGCCCATCAGAATTTTCATCCGAAAGGATTATGATCAATCCTCTGATAACGTATGCGATACGTGATGATATATTTCCGTAGTGCAGTCGAATGCAATCTTTCCTTAATAAATAAAAAAAAATGTTTTGTAGTTACAAGGAAATGATGATTTGTCACAAGCCCCGGTGTTTTCATACAGGAAGTCCGCCCTTTAAATCTTATGAACGTTTTGTTTTTACCCGGCAATATTTTTTTTTTTCAAATTTTCTTATGTTTTCGGTGATATAGCTTTGTGTAATCCTATCTTGAAGTTGTTTTATTTTGAAATAAAACAGTGTTTATATCGCTTATGATTGAATTAGCTAGGCCTTTTTATTTTTGTTTCCAGCTGTTACGTTCGGAAATTTCTAAAATATTCAATTTTTAAGAAATTATTTCTGGAAACGGAGTAGGTACCATTTTTTTTTTCAATTTCTGTCCAACGTTACCACTATAATATTTTCAAGGAACTGCGAGAATTAAAATCGCACTTAAGCCTGTGGCTTACGTGTTATAAAATACATTCATAGCTAGAGTAATTACGTAGAGGTCACCGCGACGTTTGCCATCACTTCTGCAAAAAAAAAAAACTTGACTCTACTGTACTGCTTTCGGTCATCTAGTCGGTTTATTCCCGTGCATCCTACCCTACGTACCATCATTTAGAGTATGACTGAGGTGACAAACTCCCGAGGACGACCACGAAAGTATCAGGAATACCTACAAGACGTGTAATCGGACATGTGCTGCTCCTCATATGAGAAACTGAAAAGATCTGCAACGGACAGAGAGGAGAAAATTCCTGCCAATCAATAATAAGATTGCGACCAGAGAAGAAGAAGAAGATTCTCCAATATTTTGCAGCCAGGACATCTGCTTTCGTGTTGAACAGGATCTTTCAACGCTTGTCCATATACGAGTAGCCGCACCGGTCTTTGATAGCGAGACGCGCTGTCTTGTCTGTCTGTCTGTCTGCCTACAACAAGTTAGTGTATTTCATACAAACAAATCTTTTACACACCACGAGTGTGATTGAATCCTAAATCGAACCTATGACTTCCGATAAAGGATTTACCATTCAAATATACGCAGTTTGCAAAAAAAATGTGGTAACCGAAACCGTTATTTGTATTAAAATTATGAACGAAGACATCATTTGAATATAATAATAATTTACTTGCCAGTTTTCCCAAATATTTCTTTTCTAATTGGAGTTTACCGTTTTATGATTTGGAAACGGAAAATATTTTTTTTATACATACCTAACGGTTGATTCTTCAGGAAACGTACTTGTTCCTTAGTAAGAGCGTCATGTTCAAATGTCCAAAATTTACCATTGCCTTTTATGGATATTTTATTATATTTCTTCCTTATTTATTCATTGAATCAACGGACAATAAATAACATGTATTAATAAGGACTGTCAATAGAATTTTGATGTCGCGTAGGTCAATATGCATTATCGGAATTGAAGTTGAAATATTTCTCCCAAAATCAACACAGTGTGGATCTTAATGATGCTTCTAAAACTATTCATTTTTATTCATTTTGTACTTCAAAAGGTTTTCAAACTGTTTATCAAATAAAAAATGTGTTTGATATTGGGCTTGGTACGCAGACCTATTAAACATCGCTTCATTGTTTTTACTCAAATTTGGTCCTTCGCTATGTCTCAAAAAAGTCTCTTGAATAAATTGAAAAGTTCTTTATTGCGTAGCTACATGTACATGTTTCTAACAATTTTTTTTAAGATAAAAGACACATTATATCTCTTACAACCATCTCATGTGTGACCTTTTACTAAAGTTTGTCCCAACGGTGCTAAAAAAGTTTTAGTCAAACTACTGATCTCTTGAGGAACATTAAGGTTTGAAGGTCCGTCAGAAATTGTCGTATTGTGTTCAACACTCTCAACTGAATGTAATATTATTTTCTCTTACAGTTGGAAATACAGTAAAGTTACAGTATGGGACTTATATTTGTTGGAAATTTTTGGGAGATTGTCCTTCTAATGTATTTGATAACAAAATTTCTCATTAATTAGTTTCTTTTTAAAATGGTTAATGGTTATTAATTTGACGGCTTTCGGCCATATTCTACTGCTACTTGGAAAGCTAGTCTATGGTGATCACTCTTGGCGAACAACTTTCGATATATGATATATCAAATCTTCGAAATTACTATCATGAGAATCTTCCGCGTGTTCGTCATGTTATGAGCCGTGCTAGTTCGACTAGAATACCCACTTGGAGACGTTAGCGGTTGGACCAACCATTCTATCTATAAGTACCGACTCCCTTTTTTGTCTCCACTTAGGGGCATAAGGTGGTAACAAGGTTTTATCATAGCCCTATGCTATTTTTAGGCCCTAATATAGTTGTCATGATTGTTTTTTAGGAAAAAAAATAATGTCATATTTTGAAATAAGATACTGAAGTATGAAAAGCGTGTTTTAAGATTCAAGGTGTTTTAAAATAGCTAATCTAACTAACTGGCTCTTTTATATGGTTGAAAATATTGCCGGGAATATCAAGAAACAATTACAGTATGAAATTTATGAACTCATCGGCAAATTCCTCCACCGGTCGATCGCGGTATTAAAAAATATCGACACACTTCAGCCAGTGCTCTAGAACTTGTAGTCTCTATTGAAAAGCTGAGACGGCGCTTCTGAGTCTCGAGAATTTTTCAATGACTCGCCTCTAGACCGATTCATACTTTAATGAAATTAACCATGAACATCTTGACAACTATAATAGCACTCCTCTACATTTTCATTATTTTATTTACGGTAGTTGCCTACTTTTAAAGACATAAGTATACAGTGGAGATGATAGATTTACGTTGAATATGAGAATACGTATTAGGAAAGAATGTATGTGAATGTACCCAGTCGAAATGTATTGGAGATGTCCAGCAATATGCGATGATAGAATTTCGCTATGAGTTTCTATAGTGATAGTAAAGATGTGAATTGATTGAAAAAAAAAAAAACAACGCACACATAAACCCTATTAAGGGACCGCGTTAATAGTTGATAATTGTCAATTTTGTGTAAACCAAAACATTATGTACGCTCCTATAACCATTAAGTTGCTGGCAACACCCTGTGAACGAGTGGATGCTATGATAAAGCATAGAACATTAGATTCCTTCAGACATCATTATTTATGCATCGTATCGAAAATCAATGTAATAAAGGTATAAGTTGCACATCTCATTCGTTCCCCTTATCTCTTCTCTATCTTCATGCAAACATTATGGTGCTTAATATTGTTTACCTTGAAAAAATACTTGCGAATCAAAATTGCTAGTTACGTACCAGTTGTTTTCTCCATACAATGACAATGTTTATTTAATGTTTGTATTTTGCATCAACTAATAAAAAAATCTTAGTGTTTTTCTTCTTTAAGTACATGCAGTGTTTCCTCAAGCGTTGAGCTCGATGATGAAGATTGGGAAGCTGCTAACAAATTGCAAAATGATTTAACAATATTTGACACCGATTCACATCATCGTCGTCGTCTCCGGAGCCCCGAGCTGTCCCTGCGCCCGCCGCTTCTCGCCGTCCCACCCCTTTCGTCCGCTGTCTGCTGCCAGCCATTTCCTTCCTTAATTTAAACATTTTCCGCTGATGCGACGTCGCTCCTACTCGGCGTCCCAATATGCCCGTGATAATCAAATGGCTGGAGATAAAATTATTTTCAATTTAATTTCACGGACCAATAAATGTAATAGAATCTATATTAGAGTAGCTCAGCGCACTGTCTGATTTAATGACCGACTAACGCCGCCTACCCAGCGATTCCTCGCGTCCTTTACAGAACACGTATATTATTTTATTGTTAGGTTAGTTCTGTTGCTTGAAAATACATTCAAACACACACACATACAAGTTTGCCACGTACACGTACAGGTATCCCGTCAGTTAGCTGTAAATGTTGTGTTGACAAGAACACAAGAAGTACCTACAGCCATTAGTGCCTAGCAACCACCCTGACAACGAGATAATGTTTTAGTAATGCATGCTGTATAAAACCCGGTGGTAGAAAAGTGAACTAATACAGGAAATTTGAATTAAGAATTACTTATAGGTTATAGGTATGCAATACATCGTATTTATTTAGACAAGAACTTTAGGTACCTACCTAAGGTCATCATTAACGCATCGAATCGAAATCAACTTGCGTCACACAGTGACGGGTGATTACTAGTGACATTCGTATTATTATTAACAGGTAGAAATTTACCTGTTTTTACGCCTGCTAGGAATTCGAATCAAGGACATGTTTTTTTTTCATCTGTCATTTTCATCGTTTCTGCTTGTAAGGTTTTGTTTTTACGTTTATAAACCCGAAATATTTTTTCCACTTTTCCCATTATTGCCATCAGTCCTTTCATGTTATGTCGTTTCACGTTTTTTGATTTATTTGTATATTAATTTGACCTACGCCAAGAATTATCAATTTTTTGCCATTTTGATTTAGGAGTTTTAAAGCATTGAAGGTCATCTGTCACGTTTGTTCGTTGTTTTATATTTTTTCTATATGATTTTTTTTGTACTTTTACTCTTCTCTTTCTTTGAGAATTGCCCGATTGCTAAGGTTTGGAGAGGGCGTTTTGAACCTATATGTGATTAAGGGATGTACAAAATTTATTTATGAAGGTAGGTACATGCATTTTTCACAAATCATAAATTTATTAAAAATAAGTAAGTACCTACCTTACTCGATAGAGTTTTTTAATAATTGAACTGATTTTGAATTCATGCATAGAAAAAATATTAAAAGGTTTTAAGAACGCAGGTACTTAGTTCCACTTTCAAAATAAAAATATATCAGAGCGATTGGTTTCGTCAATATCGCGTTGACATTTACGCGTGTTTGACGAAAGAGCTCAAAATCATACATTTATGGTGCAATAACGTTGTTTAAACATATGCCGTGGGGTTGCCGGCTAAGAATAGCACCTCTGCTCTTTTTGCTGGTTTCGAGCATTCTGTAGGAGGCAGGAAATCGAAAAATCAGATCGGGACCGTGGGGTTGACCACCTCACGTCCTTAAATTTCAACCGCTCAGAAAAGGCACAATGAGCCTCGGACGCCTTTGAGCGCAATTGAGAGCTCTTGATGCCTCCCTATGCTTCTGAGTGGGGCTTAGGCCTCCCGCATTGTTGGTTTGGGGGGGGATCCGCATTGGGTTTGATTTGTGTGGGCCCGGATTTTTTTTTTTTTCGGATGATTTCTTCGATCGAGCTAGGCGGTCGGTTTCGTGCGGGTCGGGTTTGCTGCGGATTTGTCTCCTCCGGGCTGGCTTGCGTTGTGCGGGGGCTATAAAGGGAATATGTATGTGTATTTATTAACATTTTTTCAAATAATCATAATGATTTTGTTGATCTTTTTGTATACTTGTTATGACTAATAAGTTTACAATTCGGTGCATTATAAAAAAAAACTTCTTAATCCCTGCAGTGACGCATTGTCGGCTTAACCTTTGTGATTGTCATTCATAACTTAGCTGCCAGACAGAAATTATTATTGACAGTGTACAGTCCGCATTGTCCTTTATAAAAAATAATCTTCGTATTGTGCACTTTATCGTCTTTATTCATTCATATCGGTATGTACGTGAATGGTTTGCTGCTCTCAATTAAACGACGAGTCAAATCTCAAGGATGAAATCAGACGAAATGTATGCGCAAACACGCATTTATTCTAACTAACTAATTCTATACAATTCTTTGCTTTTATAATATGTACATACAGTTGAAGTTTCTTTTAAGTCCAAGAAAGTACATCGATATCTATACGAGTATGTACTAGAATATACCTGTTGCGGGCTACTGCGCGTGATCGACCCGATAACCACAATTTAATAAAGCTTTTTAACAAGAAAGACGAATCAATGTTTTTGTTTTGATAGTCTGTATAATGCGCCAACTTAAAACCAATGCGGTCAAAATAATAATATATATGTTATAATACTTACATAATAAGTACTTTTATTTGTTATAATATGTAAATAAATTAAAAAATAATAATAATATAAAGGTACCTACCAAAAAGACAAAAAATATGTTTCCTTATGCATTATCATAATATGTATTAAAGAATGAAAGATTCTTAAAGCTAGTACCTAAAGCTTTGAAATTCCTCAAGGCACTTTCTCGAAAATTTTAAAAGGAAAAGCTCCTTTTTTGCTTTCTCCTTTTTCTCTAATTTGGCCATCCAATCTCCCTCACTACCTCTTTGATTTCTCCTTTTTCTCTAATCTGGTAATCCAATCTCGCTCTTTACTACCTTTTTGCTTTCTCCTTTTTCTCTAATTTGGTAATCCAATCTCGCTATTTATTACCTTTTTTCTTTCTTCTTTTTCTCTATTATGTGGCAATGTCACTCTCGCTCTTGACTGTAGAAATTCTGACACAATCGAATACTAGTTCGTTTGAATATTCCTAGTAGGTACAAGTATTGTGTGAATAATTTCACACTTGTTCATCTGTAACAGTCAAACGACGGAAGCTCAAACTGAAACAGTCAAACGACGGAAGCTCAAACTGAAACAGTCGAACAACGGACGGAAGCCGGATACTGTACGACTAAGGTACTGTCCTATACAATCTTCTTGCATCGCTATTATAGAAAATATCGTTTGTTATCGGAACATATTGGCTAGAAACTTAGTATATGGGCAAAAGGTATCGAATATCCGACAAATATATAAATATTTACCTGTTTATAATGTACCTAATTTAATTATACGAAATAAAATAAATCATATGTGTGAATGTAAAAATAATTTTATATTCAACTACGTTCGCAAGTACGTTCTTATTCTATCCTAGCACCAGCAAAACCTGTTAGACGACGGTTATCAAAAAGAGTAATTCATCATTCGATTCTTCTATAAATTAGTTATATGTTATGTCATTCAAATATTTTCCGTAGTCAAACCGACTACTATGGAAAATATTCCAAACAAAACCAGTCCGGATTTGTCATTTGTATTAATTATACTAGCTTTCTCGACAGACGTTGTCCTGTAGTCCTTAATATGAATATTGATTTCAAATTTGGAGTTTGAATGTTAAAAAAATATTTATGACTACTAACTTTAATCTTATATTTTATATTATTTGCCATCCATTTTTTTTAATTTTTATTTGGTATCCTGTTAATCGGAGCGGAGAAGAATCCAATAAATCAAACATCGGAAAATTCTGTTCAGCCGATCTCGAGTTATAAGTGTTCGCACTAACTCCACTTTATTTCGCGTGGGGTTTTAGAGCGTTTCAGCGAATATACCCGTTTATGGATGAGCTTTACCAATAATTAATTGGATAAAGAATCAATGGAGTAAATTGCGAGTGACATACGAACTTTGCAAATTGTTTGAAATTATATAATGTTTTGTTTTTATGAGCGATGTGATGTAAGCAAGCTCGAAAGATCGTGCAATTAGCTAATGAGCTGAGCTTAACAATGCAAGCTATCAACAAGCAGTAGCATTACGTAACACGCGAACATACCCCATCTGGAATCGTATGTACTTGCATTTTATTCAACATTGACCTACTACTTGTCGTGTCAGGGTTGGCGATTCCCGGGGAGCACGAGTCACGGAACAAAACAAACCCTGGGATATTTGCCAGGGTTGCAAATGTGCAGTTGCACAATCACCTTCGAAATAGTGATTAATTACAATACTGTTTTTATGGAACCTTTTCAATTAATCACATTCATCTGGTAGTCTTATATACGTATGTTTTTTAAAAGTTTCAACTAAATAATGTCCTTGGTAGGTAGTTGTCGATTTTTACATCCCTGTCATTGATAGTATTTATTTATGCTTTACTAGTGGCCGACCAGTGCTCGAAATTCGTCCATAACTAATTTAAATTAGGTATACGTTTAGATATTATCGAGGTTCCATTGTCTAAGACTGATCGAGTGCTGTTTCATAATTTTCTTTCCAAAACAATGACATGGATACGTCAAAGTTGATAGGTATCTACAAAGTTTTTTATTAATCTATTCTCAATTTGACCACAGATGAACATAATATATGCGTCTGTGTCAATGTAAAATACATCGAAGTGTGTGTGGTCTCAACGTGGGTCATACCTACAATAAGTTTGAATATCCCACCATTTCCAACTCAACCTTCAGTTTTATAGAAAATATACCGCCTATATAGACAAAAAGTTTAGCTTTTAAAATAGAGCAACTATTGCTCCGAGTCTTTGAAGAAAGAAAATCTCGGTTTTTAGATAGGTAACTTTTGGTTAAAAAGGCAATTTGTGAATGTTCAGCACGATTTACATGGTTTAGAATGGCATTCTCTAGATCCAACTGGAACAGCACACCCTATCAGTAAAAATTTGCAGAAAATGTATGATTTTATGGTAATGCGTGTTCTTGATGTGTTGGTTTCATTTTTTGCTTCTTCTTGGTCTAATTCATCACATTTGAGGGTCATAATAAGCAAATGCCAATGATAACTTTTTTAAAGATGTCGTATCTCGACTAGCAATATGTTCGGAGAATCGGAGAACCCGTCCGACGCAGAAAGCCAAGAGCCGGTACTCTTACTTTCCCATATTTTCTTAAAATTTGTTTTTGAAAATGCTGAAACTTCTGGCTCTTGAAATTTGTTTTTTATAAGAAATTTCATAAACAGTAAATTTTTCATTGTTTGAATCTTTTTTTACTTATCTTTAATCCTGTATGGTTACTTTGAAAATCCTTTGAGTATGAGGTTGTCATTGATTAGATAAAATGATTGTAATAATTGAGAAACCCTTGTAGCAGATACACACATTGGTTTTGTAAAAATCAATCGTCAATCTGATATCGCGTTTACACAGATTTTCCATTAATATTTATGTATTACTTCATTGAAAACACTCGTGTATCTGTTTCAAATTGTCCCATGTTTACTCAAATGATTATTCATTATTCTTGCGTATTTTAATATGTAGTCAAATGTTTACTTTGAGATAACTCAATGAATATTTCTTACGAGTTTATTTGCTGTGTACATTTTTGTTTTTAATAATGGTCAAATCAGATCATTAAAGTGCGAATATTTAGAATTATATTGGCTAGGTGTTAAGGTAAGTATTTGACAAATCGCATTTCAATGACAATGTCATTCTTCATACGGATAAGTTTATCACCTTCAATTCGAGACTGATGATTCTCATTACGGATGTTCGATTTTTAAATGGAACAAACCAGTACGGGCTTACGACCGTCTTCTACTGTTGTTTCGAAGACTTTCTAAGGGTGATCATTTTACTTTAACAACGTTCGCCATTAGGTGGTATAAATCTCCGAAACTCCTAATCATGAGAATTTTCGACATGTACAACATGTTAAAATATCTCACGTACCTACACAACAAGTAGATTTATTTATTTATTACAGTAAAAATAAACACCACTCATCATAACAGCTTTCGCCTTTGCGATGAGTGATGACAAAACAAACAAACAAATTTAATAATAATTAATGAGATTTGGATAGATAACAGTTGGAAATTATTGAGAACAAGAGAGCAATCAAATTTAAAACTGCGATTGCTGTAATGTATTTGGGCACGAATATGAATATATCCATTTTTGTTAATGTCTCACTTTTATTGCCTATCTGCTTTGTTGGTGCACAACGTTCCTACGGAAGAGAGTCGGATTCTCATCATTGATAAGACTGGCTCAAGAACGCGCGGAGTTCAAAGTGATGGTCGCCAACCTCCCTTAGGATAGGTACACGAAGAATCAAGTACCATTAATCTGAATGTGAGCAGAAAACTATTCTTTTCTCTTAGCGAGACACTTAAAAAACTTACGTAAGTAAGCAAATTAACCGTGTTGTTCTCTAAAATATCGCGCAATAGTTTTTCGTGTTGTTTTCTAAGATAGTGTGAATCAACATAGATAATATAATACGTTGTTAGTTACAGGAATACATAGTGTGTTAAGCCCTGAAGAAGTTAGGTAGGTAATATTACGTTATTATATTGTTTGGATGTGGCTTATAAACGATTTGTGTAATCGAGCAGTTAGTTGATGTTGGGTGTTCGGACCGAGCGCGCGCCTCCCCGAAAGCGTTGTGTTTGATATACAAAGTCCTGCAACTCTCGTAACTCGCTGAAAAAGCCGCCTTTTTCGAAAATTTCGTTAAGTTTTTTATTTTGTTTTATGGTTTGAATATTGATATATATATATATTTATTCGTGTTGGTGTTTTTTTTTTTGGAAATCCTGGATAATATTATGACTTCCGAAATAGATTATGTTGTAAGTTTTCCAATTTTTATTATATACATTTAAAAACCTAGATAACTTACAATGATTATTAAATTTATCTTTGGATTCCAAATTCTCACTTCTATACAAATCGTTGAGGGATTATTGATGTTTTCTACTATATTTTCTAGTAGGTACATACTTATTGTTATAATTTATCAATAATTTTATTCATCATTGTTGAAAGTAATTTGACGCTTTCATTTGAATGCTATTTTTCCTATTTTCTTATAAAGTAGCTGAAATATTTATATGAGCTGACATGACCGGCTTATGAAAATAGCTGACAGCAAATAGTACAGGTGATATTGCAACTCTGAAGATAATAATGTATTGTCATTATCAAATATCGTTAATGAAACAAAAAAGTTCGAAAAATATTCGGGCTACATTCTGAATTAACAATTTTAAATATTGACGGGAAAATTTCAGCTTACTCAAATCAATCGACAATTTTTTATATTAATTGTTATGTATTATTTGAGATGAAACGGTTTTGAACTGACGAGAAAATTTGAATACACTCGTATCAGTCGACAATTGTTGTCAACATTAAAATAATTCGAGAATCAAAAACGAAATCGAACATTTTTGAATTGATGATAAAATTCGAATAAATTCAAATTATGAATCCAGAATTATTTGAATTAGGTACTTTATTACTAAATTCGAGATCGAACGTTTTTAAGTTGACAAAAGAATATGAACACGTTCGAAATATGAATCCACAATTTATTATTAATACTTATACCTAATTGGTGTATTCGAGATCGAACGCAAGTGATACATACATTAACGGTGGACTTTAGATAATAAAGTAATTACAAGCTGTAGATACCTACTGACATACAACTATGTAGACAGAGCCCTCGTAAGTAAATATGTAGTGTGACGTGGGACTACACGTTTTGTCTCATTATTTAGAATAATTATTATCTAGACGATACTCTTATTATAATTAAGATGAATAGACTACTGTGACGTCACCCTACGTATCCATATAATATGCATTACCCGTATTCATACGCACCTCCTTAAGTCAGTCTCTTAACAAGATTTTCGGTACAGCGCGCAGCGTACAGTTAACTCATAAAATCATCGAATGTTGATATAAATTGGGATAGATTAATTATCACAATCTCAAGAAGAGGTAACATTTATTTTCTCTTTTCTATCCAGAAGTCTTTCGTCTTTCCAGCAAAAGGCCTTTTTTCTGTCAATCACACCAATTGACAATTTCTGTCAAAATTTCAAAATTGGAATAAAAATTATAAGGTTAAAAGTACTAAAAAGGTTGTCTACGTAGAGTTTTCTTTAATTTTCTAATTTTCCATGCATTTTTCTTATTTTTTTCACATTCTCCTGATAAAAGCCTACACGACAAAAAAAGAATTAGCGAAATCAGTCCAGCCGTTTAGGCGTGATGCGATGACATCAGGAAATAGCTCTCCATTTTTATATATATATAAGATTTACTTAGTTAAAGTTTCTGTTTTTATACTGTGTTTAGCGCATACATATTATGAAACTTTTCAGGATATAGGTATTTTGCCTTGGGTGAGTGTTTTAGTTTTCAGAAAGAAATTTTATATTTTTAAAGCGTTTTAATTTTCCGATGAAAATAGTTAATCATCGATATTCGTACAAATTTACATCGCTAGTAGAGTGTGCAAAGTATTAACATTTCGCGTTCCCCTCAAGAGAATGTTCTTACTATCGAACTGGGAATAGACGTGTAAAACAAATTTTGTGTTCTGTGTTTGGGAATTGTTGAAGTTATGAGCTCTATGTAGCTGTGAGGCCCGTCGACACATTACGGCTTCCCTTCTAATAATTCATACACCGCACTGTAGTTTAGTTAGCGCATAATCACGATTCGTTGAGTTAAAAGTCTCCTGTGATGTGTATGAATGAACATGTATGAATGAATACCGTCTATAATATCCTAGCCAGGGAAATAAAAAACACGGAATAACGAAATAAAAGTTAAATAATATTATCCTTTTTGGGCAATTCCGTATTCAAGTTAGCGTTGTTTAATAGATTAAAGAAACAAAAAAATACATAGAAGATATAAAATGTGACTTTTTTTAATTCTGCAGGTGTATTCACGAAAATATTTTCTTAATGGACATTATAGCTGTTCAATTAATCATTTTAGGTAAATGAGACAAATTCTAAAATAATTATTTTGAAGATAATTTTTATATTTTCCGCATATTACGTAGCTACCTACCTATCGATAAATTTTATTTATTTATTTATTTATTTACATATATAAAAATCAATCATTTTGTACAAAAAATCTCAACTAGGACAAGCCTGTCTTTGAGAAAATGAGTTGTAATATTTTTTATAAAGTTTATACATAACTAATTAATAATACTTAATCTAGTTACATTTGAAGTTACAAATGATTGAGAAGAAAAAGAAAAGTACTAAAAAATCACGCCAAACTATTTAATTTTATTTATTTTTTATTTATTTATTTAGTTAAAGTTATAAAAACAAAAATTATTTCATAACTTAAAAATACTTAATGTTCACTCATGTTAATGTTAAAAATACTTAATGTTCACTCACAATTAATGTTCACTCGACAGTAAAAAATAAATTTCATTTATATAATATGTTAAGTACTCACGAAATCATTAAAAATCGATTGAATAAAAGTGCCAAAAATTGGTATTTTGGTGCAAAACCCCCGTAAGTCTTCTTTTATTCTATTATCCGGAGCAGAGAAGAATCCAATAAACAAAAAATGATAAACATCCGTTCAGCCGATCTCGAGTTATAAGTGTTCGAACTAACGCGACTTTCTTTTATATCTTTAGAAGAAGAAGAAGATAATTAGGGTAGGTACCTCCTCTTATGTGTCCACAGGGGATGCGCTGTCGTACTAATATCCCTTTGTCTCTCGTTAAGTGTCGGCAGCTATCCGCTTCTTTTTAAAACGTGCGTGATATCTTCCTGCTCCCGCATCATCAACAGGGGTGTTCCCGCATCTCCGCAAACTTGCACGCAGCCACTACGCGTCACCTCGAGTGTCCTACTTCAGATGTGGAGGTGCCCTATAGTGAATTGCGGAGGATGTGGTTCACAAGTAGAAACGGAAACACGATATTACCTACATGCGAAAAAATTAGTAATCGGAAAATCTCGATTCCTGAACAACTCGGGTGATGTGAATGGCCTTTTCCAATTTGCACATAAGATTAATCTCAAATTGTTGTTACATATAATTACGAGACTTATTACAAGGAGAAATGAATGTCCTTAGTGTCGTTAAGTGACAGTAAATTTGGTCACCTTAAGGCCACTTCCAATTTTCGAAGAATTTATTAGGTACGCGTTAAACCTCCAAACTTAACATTTCAAACTATCTATCATATTTTTTTTTAATTTTTGAAACATAAACCTATTTATTAAATACTTGATGACACTTTCTTATCACCTACATTCCAAGTTTATTTATGTACTTTATTTCCAGTCAATAACAAACACAAAACAAAAATTTTGTGACACATCTGACAGTTATAGGAAGGAACGCTTTGGATAAGAAAAAGAAATTGTTGATTTCTTTCAATTTTCTCGCAATTTTTCCATATTTGCTCACTGTTTAAAAATAGCCTGTGCTTATACGAATATTTCAAAATCAAAATTAGTGAAATCGGTCTAGCCGTTATCGAGTTTTAGAGAGACTCACGCACAGCTAATCATTTTTATGTATAAGAGTCAAATTTTTTGTTTCTCCGCATCATCTTGGTTTTTTTCCTTGATTCATTGCAGGAAACTTTTGAACTATTGCCATAAAATATAGGTATACAATAAAATACGCGTTTTTTTTTAATAAATAAATGCTCACACAAATACACTCTTTGACTCTTTCACAGGAAGCTTGTGTTGTGAAAGAGTCAAAGAGTGTATTTGTGGCAAGCTGGTCGGCACCTGGATCGAACCACCGACCTCCAGAACAAAACAGCATGAATGTCGGCGTCTTAACTGCTAGGCTACCACTTCGGCGATTGTATAACTTGAGTGGGAAAATGAATTGTTCTTACTTCATTATTTCAAATGGAAATATATCCTGTAAAATAATCCGTGTGCCATATTATTTCGTTGTCCTTGTACCTACTCAACTTATTCTACCTCCCAGTCAAGGGCTCTCGTCCGCTTCTGGGTTTTAAGAGTTACGCACTCCACTACCAAACAATACCAGTGGGTCGACCCTTAAAAGATGTTTGGGAAGTTTTCGGGATGTCGAATTTCGAAATGAAGACTGAGGAGAGAGAAGTCTCTCAATTTGAAATTCTAAACAATTTTTGTTCGTAAGCTCTTCATTGGTTAAACCATATTATCGAATATGAAAAGAAACTGGATTATCTTTCCAAAATATGTTTTGGAAACGAAAAGAATTTATCGAAACGACGCGCTACTTTTTAACGCTAAAACTACACCGCTTGTGTTCGATTTTTAAAAATCAATGGTGATCCAAATAAAACGTTTAATAAGGAACAAGTTGTGTGTAATTTTAGTACAAAAAAGTTGCTATACTATCTTGAAAAATAGAGATAAAAGTTGGAAATCTTTTTATTAAGAGTTTCGGAGACATTACCACCGGCGTTAATGGCGAACGTTGTTAACGTAATTTGATCGCACTAAGACAGCCTTCGAAATAACAGTAGAAGACGACCGTATTAAGCCCGTAGTGGTTTGTTCCATTCAAAAATCGAACATCAGTAATGAATTGTTAGTCATTAGTTGTAACATATTCTTTAAGATCTAGTCCTGAAAAATGGTCACAAGAATCTAGACATAATTAGAACGTTGTGCGATTGCATCTTTGTGTAGCTAGACTTAGGGCATAGAAAAATAGCTTACCTAATATAATATGACCATCCGTACCTTATTCGGCTAGAGTAAGTTCTCATTTTTACTGATGTACAATAATTGTACTATGTAGGTACATACAAAAATAATTATCTCATTGGAATGCAGCGCGTGTATAAATAGTAACAATTATATTTTAATTATCGTTTTTATTTTATGTTAATTTATGCTAATTTTATGCCGAAGTTCAGTATCTCAAGGTCGTGTGCTAGTCTCTCGCCTTAACTTCACATTGTTGTCTGACTGTGACGTAATTAATATTGTTTGCCGGCGTGACCTAAGATTATTTATTGGATAGATATCTGGAATAGATCGCTTTGTTTGGGTATTGTTATATCAAACAAGTGAGAACGCTCCCTTACCCACACAAGCATAAAGAGTAAACTAGTATTATACAAGACGACTTGGTAGACATCGTAAGCAAATCTAATGCGGTGTTCACACGGGGCGATATAAGGCCAGACGATTTCGCTTGCATAAAAAAAATATCGCTCGGTCGCCCATTGATCGTCTGATGTGTTCACACGAGTTCACCGACATACATTCAATCTGTCAGGTGCGCTGATAGTTTTAAAAATGGCGGACGTCGAGGTAAAAGTCGCGGAGTACTTGGGATTAGTTGAAAATATTGTTTTAAACGATATAAGGAGACTCCTAATTGAGGAAAAATAAAAAAAACGCAGATATTGGGTGCGGAATTCGATTCTAAGGAGAAATAAATTTAGAGCAGTGCTGTCAACTGTCGAGAAACAGAACATACGGACGACGCGCGAATCTGCGCATGCGTGCATCGTTCCACCAGATACAAAAGTTGAAAGGCGTTCAACTTGAGGCGATATCGCTTTCAACCATTTTTATCGCTTCAGATTTATTGACAATCTGTTCACACGGTTCAACTGGCTGGCGATATTTTAGTGTCCTGGCGATATTCGCCTCGTCTGAACACCGCATAAGTAACGCACTCAAAATAACGTTTCCTTATTGTAACGTATCTGACAGGGATTAGGAATACTCGTTTGAAAACACTAGATTGTTTTTTTTTTTCTATTTTCGTATTTTCTCGCAAAATTAGACAAATCGACCTAGCCGTTTCTCGATTTTAACCGAGACACGCGCATATTAAGCACCCAATCGTTTTTATACGAGTACAAGCTGTGGTCCTTACTGTGAATATTGATTTCGAATTTGTCTAATGATAGATTGTTTACCTACCTATTCCGGCCGATGCATCTATCTTAAGTCGTATATTTTACATCCTCATTCTTTCAGTCGCCAAATTAAAAAAAAAATTATATAAAAGTTTTATTGTGTAACTAAAACACTAAGAGAATTACGTACCTACATCAAGTTTTCTTTCTTATTTTTTTCATTTCATGAGAACCTTCTTCTGAATATAGCACAACAAAAAAATAATTATCAGTGAAATTGGTCCAGTCGTTCATGCGTGATGCTACTCTACCAAGGGAAATAAATAGGGCTCCATTTTTAGATAAAGAGATCACTTACAGAGTTATTAGGTGAGTGTTTAACGGGTAATAAGAAGGTACGAAATATTCAAATTTATGTAGAAATCTCTACATTAGTTTTTATTATCATCTTCCGTCAAGAGCCTTTATGCATTTGTGAATATTAATTATTTTTAATTACGCACTGTCTTATGTATTTTGGCTTCGATTTTTTGATGATTTTTTTAACAATATCGATGCTATCGATTTCAATTTGTGTAGGTATCAACACGTGCTCCGTGTTCCGCTCCTTCGAAGCAGAGCTGAGGGATTTGGGCATGGACAACATTGCGCAAAATTGGGAGCTCTTGTTGCCTCCCAGTGCTCCCGAGGGAGTTGTAAAATAGAGAATTGATTGATTGATCAACACGAAAAAAATGCATAAGATTGTTTTAGATATGTATAACAACAATTTTTTCGAAAAAAAAAAGATACCTACCTAAATATAAAAACCACGTGATAATTGTTTTTTGTTATTTGAAAAATCCTTTTAATATGCCCAAACCATCTAACCGTGCTTACTAAAAATTCCATGCATACCTATTTTAAGGATGTGGATGGAAGTACATAAATGGTGTAAAATATGTAATGCAGATTAAATAAAAATTTAAATTTACTTGGTGTTTTTTGGAGGCATGTTCATTGATTTAGAGATGTAACCCAGTCAAATTTTGCGCTACAAGTCAAATCAATCTTAAAATAACAATGATGCTAAGGTACAAGTCGATGATCCTCAAATAATTACGTGGATGCGGTTCAAATCAAATGAATCCTTAACGATGAGGATGATGCGGCATAAGTCAAATTAATCTAAAACAACAGTGATGATGCGGTACAAGTCAAATCAATCTAAAACAACAGTGATGATGCGGTACAAGTCAAATCAATCTAAAACAACAGTGATGATGCGGTTCAAGTCAAATCAATCTAAAACAACAGTGATGATGCGGTTCAAGTCAAATTAATCTAAAACAACCGCAGTGATGATGCGGTACAAGTCAAATCAATCTAAAACAACAGTGATGATGAGGTACAAGTCAAATCAATCTAAAACAACAGTGATGATGCGGTTCAAGTCAAATCAATCTAAAGTAACTTTGATGATGAGGTACAAGTATCTAAATCAACCTAATGTAATGAGAATTATGCGGTGTTATAAGTCATCTTAATCTAAAATAACGACGAGCATGCGATACAAGTCAAATCATTCTAAAAAGTATTAGCGTAAAATAACTTATCACAACAAATTACATCGATACACGTTTATGTTATCAAGGCTTTCATTTCGTGCTAACCGCCTATTTTTTCGCCAATACGAAGGGTGTGATCTATCAATTTGTAGGGTGTTAATACAAATTAGTAATCGCGCCTATATCTTACCACAACCTTTAGCATGATTCGCTCCCCCCCCCCCATTCATCAAATTAATCTTTTTATACCCGCTCCGAGGTCAGCAGTATCGTAGGGTAGTCTTGTTACTGTTAACATTCGATTCTGTTTGAAATATTTCGACATTTCCGTTGTTTTTTTTTATACTTGACCTACTACAACACGAACTAGGGTCAAAAATAATCTTAATCCAAATTTCCTTCCATCAATAGCTTTATAGGACCTTTTGAATTTTTACTCACTAAATTAAACCACTTATAAAAATAAACTATAAGTATCAACTAGTGGCGAGGTCCATTATGATTTTTTCCTTAAAAGAACTGCAGGGTAATTCACTAAAAAGTTGAAGTTATAAAAATAGCCGTTTTTTTTCGCAAATCAAAGACAATATAATATTATTCCACACTCACAATAGACCATTAACGGCCACGTGGATTTTGATATTAGCCGGGAAGCATAAACATAAACAGAAGGTTTAAGAGTTGGTATGAGTGTGTTTATACATAAACCCATCACTATGGTTTGTGTATGTGTGGTGTGTGTGTGTCGCCATGGCCGCCATTTTGCATCCAGCCTAATGTCAGATGACGTCATCCTTTAATGGTCTATACATCAAAAAAGTTTAAACCATAGAAAACACAACGAATTCTAAACAAAACTTTTTCGTGATTAAAGGGGGCTGATATGAATTTCTGAACTGAAATCATTTGCATGAGTAGTATTTTATTAACATAAAACAGATGAGATTTGTAATAGGTACCCTGGACCATTAAAAAATCGATTTCATCATTTCGTTGTTTTATGATATTCAACACTTCTTTACGTGTTTCGAAAGATTTCATTAAAAATTAATTAATATGGTCGTATTATAAATTAATTAATTCTGTGTTTTATTACTGCGAATATTAATAAACTTGCGACATCTTGGACCCGATTTATTTCTAATTCATTTTTATTGACTATGAATTTTTTTGTTGATGTTACAGAACCCGGTGGATGATTCGTTCACCAAAGCACTGAAAGAACGCCTTGGACTCAAAACAGACGGTAAATATTAATTATATTTCTTATATGAATACTAAATTTTATGACTTACTAATGATGTGTTTGCTAATAGTTTCAAGTAAAGTCGTCAAACTGACCAAAAATTACCAGATATCAAAGGTGCATTTATACCAAACGAACAAAGACCCAGAGCTTCAAAAAATAGAGTATATTTTCCTAATGGTTGATATTGGACACCGTGGAAACAACAATTTATTAGTAGGCGATGACAGTTCTTTCTGGTTAGTGTTTCCTCTGGTCTGCGTGATGGAATTACAAACATAGAAATCAGACGGCGAACATAAGTCGCCGATATTATGGATCGGATTGCAAAATTGAAGTGGCAATGGGCAGGACACGTAGCCAAATGCGAGATGGACTACCAGGGGCTTAAAGTGGAGACCATGGGAAAACAAAAGGAGAGTCGGTCGGCCACAGAAGAGATGGGCCGACGATATTGTTGCGGTCGCCGGGAAAAAATGGGTTGAAGCAGCCCAGGATAGAGAGAAGTGGAGACATATGGAAGCGCCTACATCCAGCAGTGGAGGGAAGGCTAGGAAGAAGAGATTACTTCCTCGGTGACCATATTAATGATTATGAAAATATACTCTATTTTCAAGCTCCGAGTGATTGTTCGTTAAGTATAAATGTACCTTTTAGAACACTTGGAATCTCTTGTAATCGCTATGAACGAACTGTTTTAAAAGCCGCTTATGAAGTACTTTTTGAAGAATACGAAATTGTCGAGTTTCATTAGTTTCGAATAACAACTTTGTGAAAATGAAGAAAAAAAAATGCTGGTAATCAACATTATTATTATGGCCGAAGAAAATTATTCATCCTTTTAATTCATGGCGCTACAACCAATTGTGGGCCTTGATAGCTATTTTCTACTTTTTTTTCTTTACTATTTTTATTCATTCGATGCATTGAATCTTATCGTGTCTTAAATTTCTTAATAATAATAATAAATAGGACTACTTATAACGCGCCGTTTAGTGACGACAGTGGTCACCTCAAGGGCGCTTTAAGTTTGCAGTAATAATAATAAGAAGAAAAAACAAATTACAACTAAACAATTTAAATTTATCTAGATATATACAGTAAGTTATGGTGTGTTGGTATATGCTGAAACTATAAATAAACAATATATGCTGATACTTTATGTGATATATATGCTGAAACTATAAATAAACAATAACCCGGTTTTTACTTCGCATTAAAAACCAAAATGTGTACTTAAGAATTACAAATTACAAACATTAATTACAAAAAAATAACATTACATATTAAATGAGTTCTGAATATAATATTATGTAGGACAATCTGGATACGACTTACGAAATATATTGGGTTTGTAACATCTTCTTAAACTCATTTATATATAGTCTCAGCCGTTCTAACATTCGTTGGAAGATTGTTCCATGACTTTGGTCCAGAAACGCTGAAGGCTCGGTTCAGGTAGTTAGGCTTGTTTGTGAGGTTAATCTCTACTAGTTTTCTATCGGATTGGGTTATTGATCTGAGTGAACTTTGTTTACTGTTGGGTAAGAATGGAAGACAAAGTTCGGAGCCATTCTGGGGCCATGCTATTGAGTGCTTTAAAGACAAGTAGGACAAGTTTTGAATGCTATACGCTCTGGACATTTTAGCCGATGAAGTTTATGAAGTGTTGATGTGATATGTGAGAAACGATCAATCTGGTGAATATAACGGGCTGCTGCGTTGAGGATAAGCTGAATTCTATGAATTTGGTATTGCGGTAAATGTGCTAAAATAGCGTTTCAGTAATCTTAATTTTTAGTGAAAAAACTACATTATTACCATATAATGATTAAACTTTTTTTTTGCTTTTGTGTTCTGTAGAATTAACCGGGTCATCTAAACTTTATATTATTAGGTATCTACATAATAATTCAGAAATGTTTGTGTGCTTTCTATCGTATATGTGAACATCACGCTCAAAATACAAATGCTACGTCAGATATGAATCTGCGCAGAGCGGTGCAATTTGCTTGAGAAGGTTCTTAAATACAATTTGCTGCATTAACTTTAATATATTTAGAGCTATTTAAAAAAACTCTATTTTTTAGGATCTTCATACAAATTTTTCAAAAAGACAGTAAGCCATCTTTTGGAAACAAAATTACTCATGTAAACGTTGAATGGAATCTTGGTATTACGGTATGAAAATGTAATAAAATAATCGTAGATTGATTTGTTATACATATAAATGTTATTCAAATCTTATTATTCTCAATAAATAAAGATTTAATGAAAAAATTTGCAAAATGATTCCTCCATTTTGATGTTTGACAGATAGCGCAAATCACCCTCTATGGGTGGAGAGCCTAATTAATTATCACACATTAGGGAATGTAGCTAAGATTCAAACCACAGAGCTATCTCTCTCTCTATGAAAACTTGCAAATTATGTCGGTAGGTTCGTATAATATTATGAGGTCGGTAAAACAGAAATAATTGTAAGTGTCATTCTTCTTTTCCTGTGCTTATGTCAGTTATAGAGGTCTGTTAAGCAATGGGAAGCTAGACTAGAACCTGTTTAATTACCTAACGATCAAGCCTGACAATCGGAATCAAAAACGTAAAGCAAGACGGGTATAAGCTAGTACAAAATAAATGTTTATTGTATAGGTAAAACTTTGTTTGTATAATATGCTTATTTTGATGCTTTATGTTTTGTATTTTTGAAAATAAAGTTTTTCTTTTCGATGTATGTTTTATAATCTGAAAATATAGAAAGAACAGTAGGTCAGCAAGCTGTATGTATGTATATCTCTAGTGTGTACCCGACTATTTGCATCATTATGACATTTTCCGATGACCCAAATTCGAAAGCAAACTGTTCCAGGCAGGTAGAAAGCAATATGATGAACGTCCCGAATTGCCATCATCAGCTGCGGTCCATTCAAAGTTCCAGGTTACATAACGGCCATCGGGTTCTCTTTGTGAAAATACTGTTTGCTTTTATCTCGTCGAGTCAATCTGATTTCGTCCCCATTTTTCAATTTAAGCTTCGTTCGTTTTACGTCCAGAATTAAATTAGGTTTAAAACGTGTATAAAATTGCTTGTTGCAAATAGTATTTTATGGAATTTTTCGAAGTTTTGTCAACATCACAAACAGCGTGATTATTTTTGCTTTTGCAAAAAATTTATAGGTACTCTACTGAAGGTTCGATGTATTTGAACGATGGATGTCTAATTTAAATAATGGGAAGTTTTCTGGGGAGCTTCCGACAATACACACTAGGTGGCAGAACTTCTAATCAGGTCTATTGTCAAATTCAGTGCTGCCAACGTAGAGATGTTTTTTTCGTTGGGAAGTTTGTTTTCCATTGTGTTGCTAAGAAGTTGTTGATTGAGTTGCTAAGAAGTTGTTGATTTTGTTGCCCATAAATTTGAGAATAAATCTCAGGGGTGCTGTTCTGTATTTTTTAATTTGTATTTAGGTAGGTATATAAAAAAGATGAACAATTTTATTTGTAATAGTATGTAAAAAATGTACAATGATTACTCTAAACCTATTGTAAGTTATCATGTATAATAATATATAAGTTGTTTAATTTGAAATAAACTACAATGATATTTTGGAGGTTAGATTGTGAGCGACCATAAGAAGAAGAAGAAGTAAATCGCCCCCGTTGGCAACACTGAATTTGACAATAGACCGGATTAGCAAGGGCGCCTCTAGCGGCACAAAAAGGAAAAAAAACATCCCATTTAAGACCCATACTTTTACATTTCCGAGTTCTAATGTTTTTCAAATACCGTTGAAATAAGTTTTTCTTTAGTTTTTTTTGTAACTTATTTATAAAAATGATTAGCATAGTGTGCATATCTCGCTAGAACTCCAGAACGTCTAGACCAGTTTCGCTTATTTTGGTTTGGAAATATTCGGGTGTTTTTAAACAGGGAGAAAATATGAATAAATTGGGAGTAAAATATAAAAAATAATATTTCTATACAAAGGTAAAAAAAAATCTATACCGAGGTCGGTAGCCTAGTTTTACTATTTTGTTTTGCAACACAGTCATCCTGCCTGTCAGATATATTTTTTAACCCATCACGCCGTGTCCCGTAAAGGTAGGCAGAGAGAACGGACCTCCACTCTTTTCTATACAAGCACCTTCTTTCGCTCTTCTTCACCGACATACCATTTCTCATACAACCTCTCCTATTTCTCTTACATCTGACCTAGCCCACCTTGAGAACGGAATCGATGTGTTCGATCTACGTCATTCTCGGTCGGCCACACTTTCTTACACCTTTCCTTTCAGACTTATTATACATTATCTTTGTCGTTATATTTGCATTCATTCTTTCCACATGCCCAAACGATCTCAACTTATTAACTTTAATTTTTGTCAAATCGCTTATTTCCATACCTACCTACCACATTTCTTCCTAATATTTTCATCCTTTCCATATCCCACAAAGTTTTCCCACATATTCTTCGCAGAAATTTCATCTCTACTGAATTTATACTACATTCTTCTTTTTTCGTCCATGTCCACGTTTCACACCCATACATCATCGATGGTAACAGAATTGCGTTATGTACTAGTTTCTTTGCTTGTAGTGAGACGTTGTTGTTTCTCATAATTTAATATGATTGTAACAGCAAATAAATATAAAATGATCACAAATTAATATTGTGTAATTATTATTCGTTTGCAAGATTGTTGAATAGCGACTGTAACAAAAAGAAACATTTTTCTTGTACTCTTAAACGTTGACAGTCATCCCTTCTAATTGATGATGTCAGAGACAAAATGTACAAAAATAGTTTGTCTCTGATTGCACGGGAGGCCCTTCCTTCTTCTGTGACGTCATTCGCGTGACGCTCCGATTGTCAAAATCATCAGGGTAATGAGTCGGTAGTACCTACACGCGAACGTATTCTTTTCTCTATGGTTTACCGTTTCAGAACAAAAATAGATGGGGCTTTTTTATTATTTGATAGGTCAACCTCGTTCTTATTTTAGAACAGAATCAATTCTGCACATTTGAATTTCGTTACTCGAGATCTACGTAAGAAGTCTATTTATAATTTGAGGTTCTGACAATTTTCAAAACTTCTTAATTTATGTTTTGTTTTTATAAAAATAATAATTTATATTATTCTCAAAGTTATTCTTGTTATTTTACTTCACATAGAACCTTTTCTTACTACCCAAGTAGCTGTTTTTATATTGACGAAAGAACAAAATCTTATATTGTGTATCATGAATTAACAACTTTTTTATGTAATCATCACACCGCGTTCACTGAAGGGGTGGGCAAAGAAAACGGACTTGTAACACATTTCTTTGCTTCTTCCACATACATAAAATTTCCCAGCCTGTCCTATTTCTTTTACTTCTAACTTGGCCTTCCTTTAGGACGGGTTCGATCTATCAACGTTATTCCAGGACCAACGCTCCATTTCACCCAATTCTTTATGTGTTTATTAATTTACCCTAAAAGCGTCAATAACTCATTATACATAGGGAGGCAATAAGAGCTGTCCATTGCGCTCGATCTTGCGCAATGTTTGTGACCTCCTCCTACCATTAGGGCGCTCATATCGACCCATTGGTTGGATTAAACAATTGATTTTTATTTCTGTCAATATTTACCATACATAGTGTCTCAGGATGTGGCTGATTAAGACACCACAATGACCTATTATGGGATGGGATTAAAATATTAAGACAATTAATTATGTGCGGTTCTTCTCTGGTCGGAAATGGAAGTGGTCGGCCGTGTTTGGTAAGGTTCTATACATTATACCCTCTGGTGTTGCAGTAAAAAATATGATTTTTTGTAATCTTTCTTGACATTGCCATTTTATAAAATATTGTTTCAGGAACAAATGTTGTGATAACTAAAAACATAAATTAATATTAGACATAAACAAAAATAGAATTCTGTAGTAGGCAGTCGCCTACAACCACTTCGGTCGTTTCGTATTTTTGTTCTCACCACACATTTGGTTTGAAATTGTTTTAAGTAAGTAATATACAATTGAGAAGGTCACGACACAGAAAATAGTGTGTGAAACGCCTTTTTGTAACGCGTTTAATTACATTTATTTACATATAATTAGGTATTAATTATCAAGTGCGAATAAGATGTATGCAGATAGCGTAGAACCAAGTCCATTGTTAGTCAGATTGTTAAGAGATTGCTCAATATAGTAATTTACCTGTTATCGTTACACAATTTCCTAAGCGCCCTCTCAAGCTTGACAACTCCTAACTCAATGATATCAGATTAACACCTTAGAACAGGGGCTCCCAATCGCCTGTTTACGGCTCATTTGAATCATGGATTTTTCAATGGCTCTGCCCCTAATACATCGGCATTTTCTCAAAATGTATGACCTTTTTGAGAATTTATTTATTTATTTATTTATTTATTCAAGTTTTCTACGGCTATAAAGCCTTTTACATAATACAATTTTACTTATACATACTCCATTAACAACACTTATGCTATTACAATAAACAAAACAAAAATACATAAAAAAACAAACAAATTCTACTCAAAAACCAACATTGATAATAAAGTAGATGCGATTATTGTTCTGTTCAAATGTACATTGACAATATTGACATTGCTATCAAGCATCGCTATATATTATTATTATGTACGTACTACGCGAGTAGCAACGCACCTCATTAGCGCCAGCATAGGCCGGCGGTGACACTGCGTACTATACTATACTATTATATAAAAATTACATTCACATTGTAAAAACAAAGATACGTAATAATGAAAATAAACGTTACATATTGATAAAGAATCATGCATGCATCATAAAAATGGTTATACCTTAGCTCAGAGGCAGAACCATTACATAATAATATGTCAACTGGAAATTTATTCAGAAGTAATTTATTTTAAGTGCAATAATAAAGAGCAGGACTCACAAAAAAAAATAACAAAAACTATAGGCATTGATTATACCTTGCCAAACAAAAAAAATCATGTAGGTATGCCAGTAGCATGTAACAAGTACATATCAAGTGAAATAGAGAAAAAAAAAATATAATAAAAACAAAAAACAATAATAAACACAATAGAGAATGAGTAATTATTACCTCGGACTCTAAAGAATTGGTAAAACTTACCTACTATGACGTGGCTCCCTTATGTCGACACCAGGGAACCGCGGCCCACCCTTTGTGAATCACTTCCTTACAAGATTTCATAATAAGTTATCCTTCTCGTGTATCAATACGGGAAGCAAAAATTTTATACACCTTTTTACGATAATTTCGCGGACGGAGGAGTATGAAATTTCGCATACTTAAAGATGGTTTATGTAGACAAGGAGTGGCGAATGCTAATATTTTTTTTATTTGATAATTAATTAGGTCAATCAATCAATACTCCCTTTTACACCCCACTCAGGGGCATAGGGAGGCAACAAGAGCTCTCCATTGCGCTCGATCTTGCGCAATGTAATTAGGTATGCATAGAAAATACATTAAATCAATAAGTAAATATTACTAACACTACTGTAATGTTACTATGTTTTTGATACCCACACGCACTTAATGTATTTGACATTAAAACAGACGCATATATTATTTTGTTTATCTGTGGTCAAATTGAGAATATATTAATATTGTTTGTCTTTAATAATAATAGAAAAAAACTTTGTGCATATCAACATTTTAAATTTGACGTATCCATCCATATCATTTTTTTTAATAAAAAATAGTGAACTAGCGCTCGTTCAATATACCTATTATAAAATCTCAATATCACTTAGTTGTAGTCGAATTTCGACCTCTGAGCGACCACAAGTTATAGTAATCAATTCTTTTCTAACATGACTCGACTGGGAAACGAAGTCGGGACCTTTTTATAGGAACAAAAAGACCGTAGTTGACGAATGAATGTTATTATTTAGACCTTTTTGTCTATCATTGATCTGAAGTTGCGTTTAATCGAATTCACCCACACTTTGTACTGTGTACGCAATATATCTGTATCTTAAACAATAGAATGTTTCTCAAACAATAGAATTATCAGAGAGACAATTGAATATTTAGCAAACTGTGATTTATTTTGTTATATTTTCTGCGTTACTTGTTGTAAATGTTTATACGTAATCGAGTCATTCAACTCTACAAATAAATTGAAGAGTGTTGGGATTTCAGTATAGTAATTATTATTTCTAAGATAATAAAAACGTAGAGGAAAACTTAAAATACGTAGGTATGTAATCACAAAAGAAAATGACGAGGGTAATACTATTATGGACAGTTGATGCACATAACAGGAATACATATACAGTATCTCTAATATAAATTATTTAATATTTATAGATTGTCACGAATGGAAGAGCACAAAATGTCGAGCAATCAAAAAAATTATAACAATAAAATCTCTAATATAAAAGAAAGTCGGGTTAGCGCGAACACTTATAACTCGAGATCGGCTCAACGGAATCTTATGATGGTTGATTTATTGGATTCTTCTCCGCTCCGCATAACAGAATAACTAATAAAATGTTTAAAAACTGGATAACAAATGATGTAAAATACAATATTTAAGTTTGTATGGAACGGTTACCTATGACGCGCCCACGCCATCGCGGGTAGTTCCCTCTCATTCTCGCATACGCTCCTACAGTAGCCCATCCCACCTACTCTACAGCACCGATTCGAGCGTTAGAAAATTTTCATACAAAGTCAACAATATTATCGGGCACATTCGTGTTGGTAATAGGCGAGGTAGGATGTGTGCGCGAGCGCATTATTCTCAAGTTCTTCCCGCCAGAGAAGTACAAATTTCGCCATTTAGGTGATCAAATCTTTGAATCCCCAAATTTCCCATCATGTGAGTGAACCATCGACACGTTCAACATACCGAGTAATAGAGTATTGAGCGAGTGAATATTTGAAATACGTCCCTTCTTTAACATTGGGTTGGCTTTTGCAAGGTCACAAGTTCTGTAATCTTAGAACCTTAAATATATTCCACTTCAATTATTTTTGCATAAACCTATTCACATAACATATCTAAATGTTTGCAAGTAACTGATATCTTCATGGCGCTCAGATTAACTCAGTGTTGGCTGCCTGCCAGATAAAGTTGGCTGTACCGTGTATCGAGGAACACCATGCACTTCAAAACGTTACGAAAGCAAGAAGCTTGTTCAATGTTCAGTCATGTTTGCAAATTTTATTTCATCATATTTTTTAATTGAAAAATATTTATAACTAAGTACATAGCTTTCCCGTTCAGACCTTGTCCTGTATTAATTATGAACATTGATTCCGTTTTGTATAATGATAATTAATATTAATTACTCGACCGAATCACTTTTTTAAAGAATGTTTGGAGGGTACACCTTACTACAGGTCGATTCCCGATGCTGACAACATTCCACTTTCACGACGCAAGCCTCTGCTTAGTGTGAAAGATGTCAACAGTGTACCTGTATTCACTTTGTAAAAATATATAAATTCACTAATTTAAAAAATGAATTATTGAAATCATTATTTAAGTAAAAAATTAATGTGTTAAATGTTGCACAATTATTATTGCTTGTATTTCTGAAATCTAATAATGATTATAATAATAATAATAATCAGTCCGCTTTGGTTCTGCTTAGCTCTAAATCCACTGAGTAAATTATTGGAATCCTCAAATTGTGGCTATGAATTAAAAAGGTCTGGTATTAAATTTAGTCATTTACTTTATATGGACGATTTAAAATTATTTGGTAAAAATTTAGTTGAATTAGAAAAATTAATCAAAATTACAAAAAAATTTAGTGATGATATAAAAATGGAATTTGGCTTAGAAAAATGTGCAAAAATTAATGTTCAAAAAGGAATAATCCGAAACAATCATCAAAATAGTTCTTCATCTGTTACAGACATTCCTCTTTTAGATAATCAAAATTACAAATATCTTGGCTTTCAACAAAATCTAGTTTTTGACCACAAAATTATTAAAAATAACATTAAAAATGAATTTATTAAACGATTAAAAAAGTTTTGAAAAGTTTTCTCTCCGGGAGAAATAAAATTATGGCCATTAATTCATGGGTTGTACCGAAAATTTTGTATTCTTTTGGAATCATTAAGTGGAACCAAACGGAACTAGACAAGATGGATTTAAAGGTACGTAGTTTGCTCACACAATATAGGATGCATCATCCAAGATGTTCCTTGATGAGATTATATTTACCAAGGAAGATTGGTGGTAGAGGCATGTTAAACATCAAAAACATGAATAACAAAGAGATAAACCTCCTCCAATCTTACTTTATCTCATCAAGGAATAAATTGGGTTATGAAGACCTCATTGCGTGTGATTTGAAGTACACGCCCTTAAATTTATCAAATCCTGTTTCACCACCGATAATTGGGGTACAAGATCGGGTTGATATATGGAAAGGCAAGTCTCTCCACGGTCGATTCTTCGAAACTTTAAATTCATCACATGTAAGTCTTGAAGATTCGACTGGATGGTTGAGGTTTGGTGAACTATTTAGCGAAACAGAAGGTTTTGTCTGTGCAATACAAGACCAGATCATCGTCACTAATAATTATAAAAAATATATTATTAAAACACCTGATATAATTGATAAATGTCGTGCATGTGGCCAAACAGGAGAAACACTCAGACATATTTTGTCTGGGTGTTCTCTCCTGTGTGGTTCTGAGTATTTGCACAGACATAACGATGTGGCTAAAATAGTTCATCAAAAACTTGCCTTGAAATATGGTTTGCTCGATCTTGAAGTACCTTATTATAGGTACACCCCAATTTCGGTAATGCAAAACAGTAATACAAAGTTGTATTGGGATATACTAATACAAACTGACCGAACGATTAACGCAAATCGTCCGGACATTGTATTGGTTGATCGTAGGAACGGGATAACGTATCTCGTGGATATCACTATACCGTATGACGAAAATTTGAAAAAAGCCGAGCAGGATAAGATAATTAAATATCTTGATCTTGCTCACGAAATCAAGGATATGTGACATACACCAACCACCCACATAATACCTATAGTGATATCGACGAATGGAGTTATTCCTAAGTCTCTTAAAGACAATCTAGGGAAACTTGGCATCTGTTGTGGTCTCAGATATGCCATCCAAAAGGCAGTTCTGTTGTCCTCATGTAGGATGTTAAGAAGGTTCCTTTCTCTGTAGTTCGAAGATCTCTCATGATTACATTACATCGTGATGTATCATGAGAGATAATACCGATATTTTTATATTTAGTATATAGCATTGTATTCAATTTTAATTTATTTTTATTAATTTTTTTTTACAATGATATCAGTTTTGAAAAGTTGCTAATTAGGGCAAGGGTGTATGGTGCAATTCCTGTCCGTTTCCTTGACATTTTGGTTAAAAGACGGTAGGGCATAGTCTTGCAATGTTTGCAATGGATGAAGGGGAAGAACATCCAAACTGGCTTAACTTAATTCGAGATATTATGAAGTCCACATCCACTCGTGTACCTATGTACCATGCTTTAAATACTACTCGTACCAGCTAAGCTAAGCAGATTAAATGCTCTTTGTTTACCTTTTGACAATAGTTACACTGTTGACATTTACTTAACAAAAATACTTCAATATTTTATATTTAAGGTACGTTCTCGGAAATACAGGGTTTTGCTTTTTTTATATTTACCGCTTTTGTTTATTTTTTCTCCGACCTTCGTAGTCTTGTGTGCCAAACGCACTATCGGGAGGTCGCGGGTTAGATTCTCGTTCGAGTCAGAAGTTTTCTATGGTTATTTCTCTTGCAAAAAAAAAACTTCTTGTCTTCTTTTATGGGTTTATCAGTCTAATTGTTTGTTTTCCTAGGACTAAGGTGTTACTATAAACAGTGATGAATGTGTCAGTGCAGAAAACCGTCTATCTTATGGTTATCTTAGCAACAAAAGGCGAATCTCGAAGACAGCCGTCTTTTCAGAAGATGTACCGCTCTCTTTGGAACCCAGTGTATAAGATTGGACAGGACGGGTTGTTTTAAAAAATCTCAAGAATCAATTTCGCCAGTAATAATGACAAGGTTTATGTAGGTATAGATTTTTTCCACCTAATGAGTAGGTAATTATTTGATAGGTACCTATTACTGAGATGGTTGGAAGAAAAGTTTTCCTTTTCTATTTCCTTTCTTCGACGACAAAGAGTGTGAAGGAGAAAGGCTTAGAATTTAATGTTATGATTTTTGCCGGCTAGTATTCTATTTTCCTGCATTTTTTGTCGGCAACAAGGCCACATCAAGGGCGTCTCTTTCGGGCTTTTTATCTCCCACTAGCTATGAAGTGGTCTTGAAAATCCCGCGCGATTAGGAATCATCCGATATTTTCATAGTTCACTGATGTCGAACAATTGAACGATATGTCACGTTTCGCCACGTCTAGCCAATTATTTATCGGGCAACCCTGTCCTGTGATGTTATATTTATACCCCGCCCCGCCACTCTGTGATGTGTTGCCACTTTGTAAGGCTTCGCAGCCTCGCGACTCAATTACCCTCGCTGGACTGTCAGATACGTACCAACGGCTATTCTATCTATTGCTGTACCCCATTCGTCGTGTCGGCAGATACCTATAGCTATTTTTATTTTGCAGGCAAAAGAAACTTGGTATTTTTCTATTTTCCTCGCAATTTCCCCATACTTCATTACCATTTAAACTTCTCCCTCAGTTTATACGAATATTTCGAAAAAGGTCAGGCCAGATTGCATTAGAATGGATGTGAGCTTTTCAGACGGGGATATTTCAGCACGTCCAGCAGCAGCTCTGACGAAGAGTTCCAGACTACTGGCCGTTGTGTCCGTTGTATTGGTTCCTGGGAATGTACATACTCTTTAGATTGACGACCGAAGCCTGGAGCTACTGTTATACTTGAACTAAGTATGGATCACCAAGTGCTGTAACTCTTTTGCGCTTTATAGACAGGTGCTTTGAATTTTTTTCGAAGAATATTAATTCTCTGCTATCTGTAAATGCTAGATGAAGGTGAAATCACATTTTTTTTTCATCGTACATGGAACAGAATTTTCGACCCGAATGTCGCGCATTTTACCATAATTTTGTTTTCCATTTTTCGAGATCATTTCCGGTGTGTTATTAAATCAAGGCTACACATGACATTAACTTATTCTGCTCTTGGTTAACATCCTGTTTCAGATTGACTGAAGTTTATTTATGAGAAAAATCACTTTTGGTGATACATGACAAAACTCAACCAACTGAGAATATGAAATACTTAGAAGCGAGCGAATATTTAAGAGATTAACAAATTTAAGCTTTACTGAGCCATTTTTCTGGACTACGTGTCTTCTCAGATTTTATTAAGAATCCTGTCAAGTTGTCAATAGAATACAATTTCGGTATTATGTTTAGGCATTTCTTGCGTTTAACCAATCCAGTTATCATTCTCAGGAAATGTGACAGTGAGGAAATTGAAGACCCTCCGTGCCACCCAGAAATTCCTGGAATTTGAGTAACATTTAATATTTATGATACCCAGACGAGAGTCTGACTTTGCCTTAAGGATCCGATATTAGACTGTGGATCTCGCCCGTTGTCTTTCACCATTAGAGCCCTGTCAGGTCCTCGCGGCTTATGCGATCATTATGCCAAAAGCTTCGCAGTTCTACATTATCCGAAAGAGCTTCTCTACTCTTATTTTGGCGCATTCTCCAATTTTTCTCAACTACAAGGTCTGCTTTCTACCAGCCCTCAACATACCTGTATTTTGCTCATCAACGCGCGTAGGTTTTCTTTCAAATATTCTAGTTTTATCGAGTTGCGTCACAGTTTCAGCGAACTTTCTATAGTTTGAAATATTATTATTCCACTTTGTTATTGTTAGTTTGTTTTTTTCTATCGAGGGCAGCAGTTCACAGCTCGTCCACACTCACCCACTTCAGATGCTAAGTGGCACAGTGCCCACTGAACCACCTCCTGAAAAACATCGTCGAGACTCGGTTTACCGGTATACTTCTTTATTCGCAAACTGTTGCATCTCTCCCTTGAGAGGGATTTGTTTTCCGGTTCGCGCGATAACTTTGCCTACGGAAAAAAAAATCAGAACAATATCTACACATTTCATTTTCAATGCAACTACATCGTTGTAATCTATTACATTTAATTTTGTTGCAAGCTTGTTGTATTTTAAGAATCGTCAGTGATTGCTTTACGTGTACATTATTTAGCATTGGGTATTCGCATTCGAAAATTTCACCAAAATTGAGTATTATTGCGTCGGTCCTTATAAAAAATAGAACTTACTACCTAATAAGTAGGTACTTAAAATCGTGCATCCTTTTTTCATTGAAAATCCATGTTGGTGAGATTTTAACATTCAAATGGAACTTTTAAATGTAATATTTGTAACAAAAATTGATCTTGAAAAATTGAGTTTCTGAGTTGGAATTGAGTTGAATATTTGAGTTTTTCACAATATGTCATTGTAATTTTGCGAAATAGACAATAGTTTGTTGGTAACTTAAACTGTACGGTGCAAATAAGGAGTTTGAAAATTTTCCATCTTTTGGATATACTTACATGTTGTACAAAATTTCTTTGTGTTGGTATTCTGATCATCCTGTGAGATGTGTATTTTTTTCTTTTCACTGGATTTAATCTGATCATCGCGTGCCTTTACCCGAGAAAATATTGTACCGTACAATTGTGTAAGCAAATATTGAGATGTAAGAACATCTTTCTTCTTTATAAAATGTCATAAATCCAAAACAGGCCGTCTTTGGAATTTTATACGAGTAGGACTTTTTTTACCAAACTTTCCAGTGCCTTCGTTTTTGAGTTTTTGATAGTCATCGTTTTAACGTTTTGGTCTTGGTACCTGCTGTTCATATCTTTGGATTTTCTGCTACTAAAAAGCGAATTTTGTTCGACCTTATTTATTTATGTTTAAATGATATGTATCGATTAATTATTTTTGTTTTGTATTCCTATGAAATTGACTTCTGAATTAGTTTTCCGGATAAGTTGAATGGTAAATTTCCCCGAGGAATTGAGACTTATTGAGCTCATAATCTTACAAAGCCTTCAAATTGCTAATACTGAAGACTTGAGATCAATGCTTTTTTCTTATAGAAATTCTTGGGCGTAAATCCATACACAATATCTTAAAAGCATTTCAATTTCTTAGTGTTTTTTTTGCTGTAAGACCTTTATTGTCTCCTTGTCCAACTAGCCTAATTATTAAATGTAAATTCTTTATTAGTCAAAAACACGGTTGAAAATGAAAAAAAACACATTATTGCAAAAATTTCACACATTTAAAGTAGATATACCATTTTGAAATAAGTAAGCACAAAGAGATTTCTCTCAACACTTCCTCAAATATCCCAACCCACAAATCAAGACACACATATCATTCCAATCACCCCCCAAAGGTAGGCACTCACGTACATAACGCAATGTTATCATCTTCCCTTCAAATTGAATTTGCGGAAGGTTCTAAGGATAAGATAAATATTTTGGGAGAGCCTGGCACGTGGAAATTCATTTTATCTGTTCCTATTTTGAATAATCAAATTTATGGCATTTTATTCAAAACACAAGGTGAAAGAATTTTTTTACACAATAATCTAAACTAGTTTTTTAGCTCGTTTATTTTTTATCGCATTGTTCTGAATGACAATGAAGCTCAGCATTAACTTTGATAGTCGGTATATTTTTTGGTGAATACATCCTTTTCTTCATCCAAATTTCTTTTCATTAATTTGATGACCCACTTTTGGTCTAAATTCACGATTTTTTTAAATATTTTAGTATTAATTCACGGTATCTCTCTTCTGGTAGTCTATAACGTCACGAATTTATACAGATTCATTAGACTTATCAGTTCCCGATTTCTTGGCATTGTAGGCTGTATGATATTTCTATGTTGATATCTTAGGATGTATCGACCTTCTCTTTTTTCTGGATGGTTCAAGATTTTTTGCTACTCTCGAGCTGTAGGTACACTATCCCTTATTTGTTATCCTTGGATGTCTAAAACCTCACGAAATCATACAGGTTTTCAATTTTTATTCTTCGCAGTTCCCGATTTTTCGGTATTCTTGGCTGTACTGATTTTGTTTTATTTTGATATCCTAGGTTCTTCAATCTTTATTTTTAACAGTTATTGTAGGCTATACGCTTTTCCTATTTTTATAGCAGCTCATGCCTGCCATACACGATCAAGCCTTTTGATAAGCATGCAGCGAGCTTGAAGTTTGTCGGTAGGCTTAATCGTGTATAGGTGGCATTACATTTGAAAGTTAACAGAGAATATTTATATTATATAAAATGTGTGAATATTTCAAGTGTTATTGTTAGTTTTGAGATGTTAAAACATATTATCATTTTGTGAAATTCGAAGTGTGGAGTTATGTTTGTGAACAGTACCAATTCTACGTTGAATGGCTGCGTCACCAGGCCACCCTGCAACCCCGCTCCCAACATTTTGGAGAAGATGTGTATCTTCGAAAATGGTATGTTCTGTACACATGGTAAAAATCAGATTTCGTAGTTCATCTTCTAAAAACTGCCCCTATCATTATCCGTTCAGATTCTTGTTAATAGGAATTTTTCAAAAACAAGCAAGTCAAAACTTTTCCAATTCCATCGTTGTAAATTTAAAGCCCAGAATAATAATTACCTGTGCCCCTATTTATTTATTAATTCACATCCTTACCTAACAACATTTTTCAATAGGCCTTTGCCAACGGTCCTTTGAGTATATTCTGAGACAATATTTAATTTTCCTATTTTATCCCTGTGTATAATAATAATTATCTATTTTTGTTTTTATTTTTGTGAAGGTCTCTCCTTAAGTAAGCATGTAAAAGTTATTGACGTTCCTAAGTAACCAGATAAATTCTAAAAGAAATAAATATGTAGGTACCTACCTAAATAAACCTTAAAAAATTTCCGTCCTTAAAAGATGTTTTTGTTCGTACATAAAATAATGCTTTAGTTGTATTTTATTAGCGATTTCGACATCATTTTTTATTATCAACGTATTTTTTTTTAGGATTTGATGTTATAAAATACTTTCGTAACATTTTTGCGTTAAGCGAGTATATACCTCAAAGGTTATTTAATAACAAGTTTTCCTTTTTTTCAACATTTATCGAAATTACATTACATTACATTCTCCCTTTAAGACCTCCCGCACACCGCAAGCCAGCCCGGAGGAGACCAATCCGCAGCAAACCCGACCCGCATGAAACCAACCCTCTAGCTCGATCGAATCAATCAAAACGAAAAAAGCCGGCACACACAAATCAAGCCCGCCGCAGATCCCCCCCAAACCAACACACAATGCAGGAGGCCTAAGCCCCACTCAGGGGCATAGGGAGGCACCAAGAGCTCTCCATTGCGTTCGATGGCGTCCGAGGATATCGAAATACATACTTTAAAACATTTCGCATGATTTAATGGCAATGGCATACTTTCCTCAACTTTCTTTGTATATCACCACCACCTCGTATTTTACATTATTTTTTCGTGCATTTGTCGTATTCATGTCGGCATGCAACACCTTCATATTATTATTTCGTACTCTCTGCATAGTAAGGCTAAGTAACTTTATGTTTGCTACATTAGCGTGAAATCCAGACTTGGGTTAATAGGTCGTGGAGGCGCCTGTAGTCCCAGCGGTACCTCAGTGCAGACGGACTGTGATCCAGTGGTTCTTAACTTCAATCGCTCCTAAGGGCGAAGGAAGCATGTCAAGAAAAATTCAACTTTACCAAAATATAATCTTTATGTGTATCAAGAAAATTTGTTCCGCAAGTGTTAAGAGTTCCGCTCTAATCTAGTATTTCAGGTGAACGTTAATATACTTACAACAATTATTTAAATAGTACCTACCTAAAAATATTTTTTTTCCACAAGTAAAAATCCACAACAAATAAATAATATATACTAACTAATTTCGAAAGAAAACTCCGATCAGAGGTATAGGGTTGCCATGTCAAAAAATTTTTTCCTGATAATTTAAAAATCAAAATAAGTAGGCAGGTACCTACCTATTGAGTTTATTCTTTATTTTTCTGCCTTGATTTTGAAAATTCGATCAATTATTGATTTTGAATTTTCGGACATATTCTGTTGAAAAATAGGTAAGCACGCTGTTAACAGTCTTTGCTTAGTAACCGGATGCTCCGAAAAAACCCTTAGTTTAGTCACGATAGTAGGTAGGTACATATTATTTGAAAGTATTTCGTGATTGTTCTTCTTCCTCTTTTCATATGTCTGTTTGTGCTGTCGTACAGTCTCTTGGGAATTAGAACGATTCCTGTATTTACTATTTAATATAGTGTACATTAATCAACACTTTTTTATGGCAAACATTGCACTTGAATATAATTGAAAAAAATATGTAATAGTGGAACAAACGGGAACAATGCTCTGCACACATTGAGAACCTAACGCATTGCGAGGTGCCCTAGAATATTGTGCATAGTTCAGTCGTATAGAATTATTATGTAAACTTGTTGTACACCTGTCGATATATTGGACGTCTGTATGCAACAGTGTGAGATAACTTTATGTCAGACACTATGGCCCAACGCATCAGTCAGTAGATAGATCAATATATCTTACAGAAAAGGCTTTCCTTGAGATATTTGCAACATCAATGTGTAGATATCGCTTATGTTTAGGATATCTGACGCCATTTTTAACATGCGGTACCTTCTGTTAGATAACGATTTATCTCTAGGATGGCTGTCAAAATAGTTTTCACTGACGTTTATAAACTCCCGTAACGCCGTGAATGTGATGAACTTTTGACTTGTTTTTCTATAAACCAAAATGATAATTACATATATATCATCATTAAACATAACGAGAAAATATACATATTATAAAGAATCATCATTTTGAAGCATCGAACAAAACATATTTTTCTTCAATTTCGATCGACAAAAGACACCAATTTGCCGATTTCAAACAAACGATCCGGAAGAAAAATCTAAATTGTGATCGAAACTTTGTTATATTCTTTAACTTTCTGTTAAATCATTGTAGAGTTACAAGTTTTAGAAATAATATTACAAAATTATAATATGCGAAACAAAAAAACAGCGTATAGTGTCATTCGTGATGCGGTGGTAACATCTTATACCCAAGATTCTCCTGAGGACATTCGTTTCAAATACTAATACTTCGGTACAAAGGTAGACTTCATAGAGACATAAATAGTAAAAACAAACCCTGTGTTTCTCATGTCTATATCAGACAGTGTACATTAGCGAGGTGCGCTGATTGCAGTGTCAAGCCCGAGGTATCGTAGCGCCTATTACTGTATTATTGTCGTCAAGTGTTGGACGCATTCAGGCCGCCTGAAAGGAATCTAGTTCACATATGCGGAGCCTCTTGTACTTTCAACGTAGATTTTGTATCGATACTTCTGGGTACTACTAACACTCGATATGAAACAATTGGCAACATTGTTAGCATCGAGTACTTTTGATGGATATAATACATTTTATTCGATACTACGATATTTGTTAGGTGTGATGGATCTTTTCCCAACAGCATTGTCAATAAATCGTATTGTTACTAACTTGCAACAACTTTAAAGAGAGTAAAGAATATGTTACAACTAATGACTCTAACAATTCATTACTGATGTTCGATTTTTAAATGGAATAAACCGGCTTACGACCGTCTTCTTCTGTTATTTCGAAGGCTGGCTTTGTGTGATCACTTTACGTTAACAACGTTAAAGAGAGTGTTTTGACACCTTTCTCTATAGGTAATTGACTGATTATACTATCGATCCACGTCATTCTCGGTCGCCCACGCTTTCTTACACCTTTCCTTTCAGCTTTATGAATTCTCTTTGTCATTCTGTTTGCATCCATTCTTTCCACATGCCCAAACCATCTCAACTTATTAACTTTCATCTTTGTCACAACACTTACTTCCATACCACATTCTTTCCTAATATTTTCATTGTGCTTGTGTCGTGAAAGTGGAAAATGGTCGGCACGGCCGGGATTCGAACCTAATACCTCCAATACGCTGTACGTACGAAAGCCGCCGATTGATACCACTGGACTACCAACCATTTCATGAATGTTCATCCTTTTCCCTAGTATCTTTATCATGTCCCCTGGTCATCTCCCATCATCTCACTTTAGATGTGCTTAACTATGCTTTATACTTTCTTTCCCTTTTTTTATAAAAATGAATCTGCGCTCACTCAAAGTGAACACAAATACACTCTTAGACTCTCTCACAGGAAGCTACTTAAAGCTTGTGTCGTAAAGAGGAAGATGGTCGGCACGCAGACGAGGCCAACCTCGAATGATATGGTCCAACCATATCGATGCCGTCTTAGAGGAGGGCCAAGTGAAAGAGATCGGAAGAAGCAAAAGAGATTTGTTTGAATAGGAAAGAATGGAAGTCCGTACTCTCTGCCTACCACCTTCGGAGAACGGTGTGATGGGTAAAAAAAATCTGCCCTATACCATGGTGATGATAACCTTGCTTGATATAAGGTAGACACTGAAATATATGTATAGTGTTTCAGCTTGAAAAATGTTGATATAGGTATTGATTGGACAACCTAGCTAGATAGATAAGTTTGATTATTGGCTTGTTTAAAGGTCGGAGCAGCTGTCGCATTGTTGGTGATGAATCGGGCTTTTTAGGTTAATTACCAGCTGGCTTTTAACACCTCCAGAGATAGTGTTAACCCATTGTCTGCCGGTCATCAAATAACAAACTAAACAGAACTCACCCTCCCACCTACCCCCGTATAACTAACCTTCACATTATACGCACTAATAATGTATATATTAATACGTGAAGCAAAAAGTAAATACACCTTTTTTCGAAAATTGAGCGGATGAAATTTCGCACACTAATAGGAGTGGAGCAAGCTAATATATATTTTTTCATTGTGCATAAAAATAATACATTAAATCAATAAAAAAACATTACTTACACTACTGTAATGTTATGCATTTGGTACTCACATACAATCGGATGTATTTGACACTGACACAGACGCATATATTATTTTGGTTATCTGTGGTCAAATTGAGAATATATTAATATTGTTTGTCTTTAATAATAATAGAAAAAACTTTGTACATATCAACATTTCAAATTAGACGTATCCATGTCATTGTTTTGGAAAGAAAATTGTGAAATAGCGCTCGCTCAGTCTTTCACAATGGAACCTCAAAAATGTTCAAACTCATAATTTAAATTAGTTATGGTCGAATTTCGAGCACTGGTCGACCACTAGTAAGTATAATATAAAATAAACTATCGAATCTATTTTGTTACGTAGATACTTTTATTACTTCATTATAAAGAACTAGCGCCAAAACCTGTCGGAAGACGGGTTTAGAAAAGTTTCATTAATTGTTTGATTCGATGATGTCCTATACATTAGTTGTATTTTTTATTATGATTTCTTAAAAGGTTTCAAATTTTACTTTACAACGTTGAGATCTATGAGAACAAACATTTATTCCCTTCGAGACAGTTGTATATAGGAACCTTTGATCAAGTTTCTCATATTTCTTCTCTATAACATTTTTCTTGCAGTCATTAATTGTTATTATTAATTGCCATGTGTAGTAACTGTCAACTAACAGAAAAATATAAAAATAGTCCCCTCAAATATTTGATTTGTTCTAACTTTAAAACAACTTTTTCTTGAATAATCCTATATTTTGAAATGATTGGTAGCCTGGAGGTTTAGTCGCCGACTTTCGTAGGGGAGGTTGTGGGTTCGATTTCCAGTGCCGACTATCTTCCTCTTTCATAAAGATGTGACAACTGTCAAAAAGTGTTCTTTTTGGATGAGTTATATAATATGATGTTTTTTTTTGCAGTTCCAAATCCAGGCAGAGTGATGGTCCTGAACGGTGGTGGTGGGGAGGCATCCCCCATAACTGAAGGAGCCCCGGGAGACGGGAGTGGCCTCATCGCTCCCAAACGCCTCATCAACCCTTGCCTAGAGTCAGTCCCGCGACAAGACCTCCACAGGGAACTCATGTTCAATCAGAAGATGTTAGTATCTACCTCACTTACAATAATATTATGTTTTTATTTTATTTCTCTTGTGGTCTAGTGCGCTCCGACCATGATAGTGTTTTGTGCTTCACCTAATTCTTCGTCTTCAATAATAGCAGATTTCGCCATCCGTTGTTGGATGATGGCCTCCCTCATTAATTTCTGAACTGAAGATGATATATGCGAGAGAGAGCTGACATGACTGGGTTGACGAGGACGTCCTTCCACGTTGACCCATGGGTCTACATTATCACTATATTATATTGCATGGTTTCCATGGGTAACCAATGTGGAGGAGGTATGGTTAGGTATTTGAGATCACATCAATATGATTGTAGAACATTTACACCTACTTGCTCATGGTGGTTTCAGCACTTGGAGAGAATTAAGAGTGGAGAAATCTCCAATTCTTTCTTGTTTTTCCCACATTTTCTGGCTTTCGCATGAACTGCTGTATCATAATCTGATTGTAGGTAGTTATGGTTGAAGATGGACGTTGTCTATACGAAAATATTCTTTAAGCATTTTTTTTTCTAATGCAAATTAGAATGGAGAAGTTTCATTACTTTCATTTACATTTCAGTATTTAGTTTTTTTTTTCCACAAATTTATTTAATTTTTGTTTTACCTATGAAAGCTTTGAAATGTCAATTATTAAAATTTTCTATTTTTTTACAGTGGAAAAAACGTGCTGAATCAGAAGACCGAATTACAAAAAGCCTTGTCCAAACATAAAGAGAAACGAATTATCAATCAAGAGAAAGACAATAAAGAAACACCAGGTAATATTTTTTTTCCATATTCTAATTCACGATTCTTCTTGAGTTTCCACTGTGGTAATATAAATTATTACTTCGTCCTTTAGTAAAGTAAGAAGTGGCTCAGTCAGCGACTTTCGTTCTTTAGATCATAGGTTCGATCTCCGCTCTCGACCATCTTCCTCTTTCACAACATCTGTGAAAGATGATCGAAAGAGTATTTGAATCCACTTAAGTTTTTTTTAAGCCTTCACTCATTTGCAAATGTTATAGAAATTTCAAACCCGCTTTGGGTTAACCGAGAACTTTTTGAAAAATAATGACTATGTTCTGATTAAATATTTTGATTTAATTTTCAACCACCTTAACACGACTAATATAACATATACTGAACCATCTTCTATGTTTATCTGTAAAATTTTCTCAATAGTATGGTCACTTTAGGATTGCGTTAGGTGGTTCTTCTGAAAAATTTTCTTAATCCTAATCGAATACTTCGGTTGTAAAACATTTTCTGTCTATCTCACTCGGTCTTTATGGACAGGCTGTAATTATTATTACTAAGCCAAGTGTGAGAGAGATAGTCCGAGTGATATGATTTACAACCGAAGTTATGTCAGAAAAAGAATCCGATTATAATGTACATTGTTGTGAAATTGACCACACAGAGTTTTTTGATGCATTCTGTAGTGGTTAATACACATGATTCACACAAAATGTCTGCAGTCATTCGACATCCTTAACAAACGTCACAGTCATGCCCGTATCATCTCATACTATTATATATTATTTCTGCATTATCAAATTTGATTTTACATATTTTTTTCAGAATTGGAAAGAGCCATACAAGAAAGAGCGAGACGTTTAGAAGAGGCGATGAACAATAAAAATGAATCTGAAAAAATAGAATCTTCGTGCAATCTCCAATATATCGAGGCTCGAGCTAAGTTGAGACACGCCAAGTAGAATACCCACTACTATATTTTTTTTAATTTTTAATCTATTGGAACAATATATGATATTGTAACTTTATCTTCCAAAACTTGTGTATGTAATTTTACTTACTAAGGTTATGAATTGTAGTGATATCAAGTCTCGTGTTAATTGTAAATATAACTTAAGTATCATCTTGACTCTATAACAGTCAGATGTGTACCTTTCTCAAATTTTGGCATTCATGGAAAAAGTTAATTGTCTTCTCAAAATTCGCTAGACTGACTTTGGTTATACAGCTTCCTAAAAATCAAACTTCTGAATAAGGAGTCCTAATTCGATTCTTTAAATATTCGTATGAAATCTGGTTCGAAGGACCAAAATTTTTGGAAAACTTTCCCTTTCATTTAGCGGACTATAGAATAACTAGCAGAAAAGCCTGTCGGATGAATGGCATTAAGATGAAAAAAAATTAACTCTTACAATTTTTCATTGTTCCCATAGCAAATATTGAATGTAGGAACCTTCGATCAAGTATCACAATATATTTCATCGATATATTATGGACACATCTGATTTTTATTATTGGTCATAGCAATGAATATCGATTACAGGCGAATTGCATGAAAAATATTTAGTGTGGCATTAGATTGTTTCAACGAGTAAGACAAAATCAAATTTTTTAAAATACGAACTACATAGATTTGATATCATTACAATTTTCGTGTGATTCAATTGTATGAAGATGAAAAAACTATTCCACAATAATTACAGATTTACCTGCAAAATGCTTTTGTGTTCAGTAATAAAATTGGCTTATGTTGTGTGCTTATAGTATTCTTTATCGATATTGTGTGATTCATACAAAAGTTTGTTTGATTGGTGAAACATAATTTATTCCAGTGTTTGACGCTTCTTTTTAAATATTTTAAGATGAGTTTGAAAATTATTAATAATTAATTCTATGACTTGTTTTCTTTACGAAACAAAAATATATGTTTATAATAAATTAAAAAAAAAAAGTCAGTATTCCCATACGAAAAGAGTTACAATACTGTATTTAAATATTCTTCAAAGTTAAGTTGTAATTATTAGCATTATGATTTTTGTAAATTATTATAATTATGTAAGCATTTAGAATAGATAATATGAATTACTTTGAGTTACTGTAATATTGTATTATGTATTTTTAAGAACATTTAAATTTTATATTATAAAAAGGCCAAATTAATTTTATATGCAAACGCATTCTTTTATAATTTTATTTTTGTTCATGTTTTTACATCCTTAGTTAGGTTTATACATTTTTTTGTTTAGATATTATATTAGTGCCATTACAGTAGACCCCGAATATGATATTTTAATTTTTGTATGTAAATTTATGCTTGCATTGTGCTAATCTGCAGTTCTTACGCAAGCCCTTTTCAGCATTCTGAAATTTATGATTTCCGAGCTGATAATACCAAATCCATCTGTTGAATTTTACTGAAAACACGTTGATTAGCACAGGCTCAAACCCTTTGATGAAAATTGTTCAGACGCTTTAGCCTGGCTGGTAGCTTAGCAAAGCAATATGGTCGATATCTTTTGTACAGATTACTGAAGATCGTGGTTTCTAACTCCGGCATTGACCATCTCCCTTTTTTTAAGAAAAAAAGTTTTAGCTTAAAAGATGTTGAAAGTGATTCTGTGTAACTCTTCACTCTAATTTTAAAACTGTTAATTCATACTGATTAATCTGTTTTTGTAGAAGCTGATTTTGAATACATTCTCCAATAAAAAATAAAATAGGTAGCAATTTAGTCAGAAGGATATTCAAGTACAAATAGATTTCAAAAAGGTTCTAACTATTCGTAGAAAATCAAATCTGTTACTCACTGTAGACAAATTGTCGTGTATTCCTCAGAAAATATATGTGTTAGTAAAAATATAAATGGAAAAATTCAATGTTAAAATAGATGACATACTATTTAAGAATGACCTTGTCTTTGAGAAGTGTTCTGAATTACATAGTGATTGTGAAATAAATATATTTTTACACCCCTAACTATTACAGTAGGTTTAGTTATTATAAATGTTTCTGCACTCTATTTTTGTAATAAAATAATATTAGCATTGTTCGATATTAGATTATAACTACTGATTAGTTACCATGATTTGTTCGTTTTGTATATTTACCATAGAAGGGTCTTTTACACGATGTTCCGATAATTGGTTAAGGTAAATGTAATATTTAGAAAATTTCATGGTGGATCAATTTTGGACTTTTAATGTAGATTCTTTTTCTCTGTCTTCACCATCAAACCAGATATCTCAATGTTGTTTTTTAATCTCTCATTTTTTCTCTTGAGTGTCGCCGGTTATACATAACACTGGTAACAGAAAAACAGTTTATAATGAAAGCCACATTTTTATTAAATAAGAGTTATTTTTACATTTTTTGTTTTCAAAATTTCTTGAAACCATTTTAGTATGGATTACATTTTTTTTTTAACAATTTTCATGAATGCTTTCATCTCAAAACCAAATTGGAATCACCGCTTCTATTTCATTTTTGTACTTCTTTTTCAAAATTCTCTGTTTGTATATTGTCCATAATTTTTTCATAAGGTTCAAATCAGGTAAATTTCTATATTTATTTTATTTTTGCAAGAGGTTTATGCCAACAATGGTTTCTGAAAATAAATTCCAAGACATAATAAAAAGCAATTTATCTAAATATTATAAATAAAATTATATAATTCATGCCAAAAAGTTTTAAAAATATAGTTTAAAAAAAATATGTAATAAATAATAGAGGTTTTTTTTATAAAAGCTGATTTTTTGCTCCTATAAATTTGCATATTTCTGTATTCTTTTCAGTATCATTTTAGCATTCTATCTTTCATGTTTAACAGGTAACATAATAACTTATACTTATTACATTTACAATAACCATATTAATTGTCTACAGAGTAGCATAAATCCTCTTAAACCCCCATTGACTGACTTGTGTTGGAATTTTCAAAAAAAATATTTTCATATGTTATTTTATCTCATAGATTATTAATAATAATTATAAAAAAATACATATTGTGTTATATTTGTATCGAATCATATATCAGAATATTAATATTAAAATCATATAGAACCCCGTAGATGTGAAAAATATAAAGTATGTTAATAACAATCACTAAATACTATGATATCGTAATTTCTTATAAGTCTATTGTACATTCAACTATTGATTTAACGCAATTGGAACAAGTAATAATTAATTAATAACATTCATTACATTTTGAATGTTAAACTTTTCACATTCACTTTTTATGGTTAATTCTCTTTATAGAGAAGATTCATACTTTTCTGAGTTGTCCCTAAAAATATTACTGTCCTCGAAAAAACATTCATACAATTCAGGGTAAATTTGGCCCAAAAAAACATTTCATAGAATTCCAGGCAAATTTGTCCCTAAAATACGTGTACTCCAGGGCATTAATTGTAAGGAATCCTGTCTCAGTTTTACAGATTATTTTCGCTTAAAATATATGATTGATGATCCAATTTTGTAGAATATAATAATATGATTAATTTCAGTTAATTTTTTCCACAAAAACTAATTTTAAAGGGGATTAAAAAATTGTTTTGATTCCATAATCCGACAAAGAAAAATATTTTATTACCACTCAATAGTGTACAATACAAAAATTTTCGTGTGTGGTGTTAAAATTTAATGCTCAAAGTTTGATTTAAAAAAAAATTTATGTTAAAAAGATTTTGTTATTAAAATCAAAATATAATATTATTACTTATTCGTCCATTGACTTTTACACAAATATCCTAAAGATGTCTCACTTTAAAACTAACTACCTACTGCAAGCAACACACAAGTGACACACTAGTTTATAACAGTTTGTCAGGAGGTTTTGTAGCCTTCTATATATAACTTTTTTTACAACATCTTGTGCTCCTTTTTCTAAGAAAGCTATACAAATTAAATGCTGAAATTCTATAAAATCTTATTTTCATTAAACATCACGTAAATTTTACCACCTTATGGCAATTCGGAGTGTTTGGTAGCCTAGCCTAGGGTTCCATTGCCATTGTTCCGAGGGGTTAAAGTTCAAATTTCACCGCTGGCCATTTCCTCTTTTGCAACAAGAATAATATTGAATTTTTACCATAAATTGAGCACAAAATTGTAATTAAAAATAATTGTATAGTGGAAATAAAATACGCACTAAGCGCCAAAAATGAAAAAAATGAGTTGAGTATGAGGAAATGTTCTATAAACCATTGCCGATAGCCTAAATATTGCACTTTGTCCATATCGATGATCTAAAGGCGTAAAAAACAGATCAAAAAATCATCATAGTACTATGTCTATATGGGGGAAAAAATCAGTTTTATTAGATGATCTCAAAATTAATTTTATGGCACTTAGTGCGTATTTTATTTACACTATACAATTGATATTATTATGGTGGCATTTACGAAATGTTATAGAAAATGGACTGTTCATATTAAACTGATAAAATTTGATTATTCCGATTCAAAAACTTGATTATTCTGTTGAAATTTGATTATTCTGATTCAAAAACTGATGAAATTTGAGTATTCTGATTCAAAAACTTCAAGGTAATATAAATAAACTATTCACATAATTAACAATTGCCGACACTAATCACACTTTTTCATATTTTTTTGAACAACTTTTAAAATTTGGCAATAGTACAAAAATAATCTTTCAACATAAAAGCTTAAACTTTTGGTCTCATGGCTATTGCATCAACTCTATGTAAAAATTCTGCGTATTATAATAATAATATCGTCAGAATGAATTTAACAAGTGTATTTTATTTATTTATGTTTTACCATAGTACGATATTAGCTAAGATGGTATTTTTTAGAACCATTTTTTTTTAATTTTCTATATGTGTAAAATCGGCTTTTATTGTTTTAAGACCTAAGGATGTTATATTTAATTTAAAACCCAACTATTAAGTGAAGATTAACAATAATAATAATTATTATTTTAATTTAAATGTGTAATGTGCCTGTAAGTACCTACCTATGTATATTTTAATAAAACCAAAATGTTACGAAAATATTGTATTTTATTTTCAAAAAATTCTCCCTCGAATCTGTCGCTCGTCATATTATTTAAAAATACTTCTATGCCCAATGTAGTATCTCAATACATCCGGATTCTCGGAAACTTGTTCAAGCAACCAACAATAATATAATATAGAACAAACAAAACTTGCAGCTTGTGAACGTTAGTGGGCACAAAATTAGTTTTATTGATTGTATAAATTGGTGCAATACACCATATTTTCAAAATCAGATCATTTATATATTTTGTGAAATATTCTAAAGGAGTAAGGGTGTAATCAATTTCAAAAATAGATTCTTGCCACTCAGAAGATATACAAGTGATGAATGTCCCCACTAGTTCAAGTCTGTCTTGGGAAGAATTATGAAAAAGTTACAGATGTGACGAAATTAGTAAAGTAAAAGAAATCATCAAATAAACAAAAACTAGCAAAGAGAATCAATATGAAATTAAATCGGAATGACATTATTATTGGATATCTTCTTCTTCTTCCGGTGTCTTATCGGGTCCCCCCGACGTCAACGACCCCTTGAGAGAAAGCCTTCCTATTGGATATGTGCGGAGTATTTACAGGTTCGCTTGTAAAACGCATAAAAAATTTCAGCAGTAACTTTGGTTAGTAAGAAAAAATATAGACAAAGTTCAGTGATGTCCCGCTGTATTATAGTCGCTATATGACGGCACTGTTTTCCTAGAAATCAGAGCTTTAAAGCAGGGGAGAGGACACTTTCTGAAAAGAGTCCGGCACCTATATGTCTGCTTTTTACCACCGTTAAAGGAAATCGCAGAGGCAGCTTCAGAAATATCTACATGGAATATAGTTTTTGTCAGAATATAGTTCGTACTTATGCAGAAATGTAGAGGCTGGCTGATGGCAGAGAGACATTTCAATCTACAAACTGAAAGAAAGAAGAATAGTTTTTCTTCGAGAGCCATTAGTTTACCCCGAAATTGGAAAGTTCCATGGCAAAAGCCATTGGTAGTAGAGACTGGAGACTGTTACAGACTCATAGGGAAACTTTTTTCGTGTGCTATAATTTTTTGAAGGAGACATAAGTAGGTAGGTATTTGAACTTTTTAAAACTATATTTGGACTTTTTAAAACTCTGTATTTCAATTATTGTTTAGAACTTTTTTTTGGGTGTCAACTTAAGTAACGATTTTGTCAGAGGGGTGGTTCTATCTATAGGGATACTGGAAATTTATTTTATAAGTTGATTTTTTTTGTTAATAATAAATAAAAAAAAAAGACAGTGTAACTATTCTCGAATATGATAATAACTCGAAAACCACTGGTTAATGGGAACAAAATTGTTGCAAATTTGCTCTAGTATAACCCCTTTCAAGGAATGTATCGAATTACCAGTCATCTTGTATAGAAGTGTCTTTGTTTGGTTTGTTGCAGTGGACAGTTCATTTTTACGCACTCTACATTGATGAAAAAATCTTTAACAAAATTCAAATTGTCTACTGGGGTCCGGGGGTAATCAATCAAATCTTTGAGAAAAAAAACGAAATTAAATTTCTGTCCCCAAGGAATGGATTGTTTTCAAATGCAAAAAACATATGGATCCGATACCAAATTAACAAAAAAGAAGTGACTGTCCTAATAGGTACGCAGTGTCCTTGAGAATTACTGTACCTGTGATTTATTTGCAAAATTTAAAAAAATACTAACTTAACACTAGTAATTTAGTATATCAATCCAATATGTATCTCTCTTCTTCGTTTCTTCATTACTGAGGGTCGTGACCCATGGAACTACTGATGGGTGCCTGTTGTGAGCACCAAACGCCTCCAATCCTCTCTGTCTTCCGCCGCCCGCATCGCCGAGTACAAGTCTCTCATATATGTATCTAATCCGCAATAATTCGAAAGCTTCATTAAGAGAAATTAAGTAGGTATCTACCTAGTAGGTAATGGAGAATTTGAGTTAATTGCATGGGTAGGCAAGAGGGTCTGTAACTTAAGCCCAGAGCCTATCTTGTTACAGTAAGAGTCTTGGCATCGAATATCAACACTGGTGCTGGACTAAATGTTACAGATCATAGGCGTTGGACACGAGAAAGGCTATTGTCTTCAGTACTGCTCTATTCTGGGATGATTACTTACTATGAATATCTTTTCCGTAGTGGATATCGTTTTACCGCGAAAGTGCTATCATTATTTTTAGCAGGGGTTTTAAACTTTTAAATAAATATTTTTTTAAGGAAAATGAATCTGTACACTCTTTGACTTTTCCACAGTAAGCTATTTAAAGCTTGTGTCGTGAAAGAGGAAGATGTTCGGCACCTGGGATCGAACTGATGACCTCCGCACAAACCGTGCGAATGCCGGCGTCGTAACTGCTAGTCTACCAACCACTTCAATTCATTCTGATTTTGTTTATAAAAAACTATGAGGTTCTAAGGCGATGATATTATTATGTAGTTGTAGATTTAAAACATCTTTCGGACTTTACGGAGGAAATTAACCAACTACAGGAAATATTTTTCATTCTTATGATTTTCGCCTATAAATCGATGGTTTTCTTCTTCTTCTCTGGTTTCAATCCTACGATTGGTTTACAGCAATTCCCTCAATTCTTCTCCTCCATTCTTCCCTGTCTTGTGCGGCTCTTTTAAGTTCTACGTATGACTGGCATCGCACGTCCAGCAACAGGTCCTCCAGGTACTCTCGGCCTTAGCGTCCCCTGAAGTTTGTCCCCTCGGTCATACCCTCCATTATGGAATGCAAGAGGCCTTCTTGTTTTATTGTCGATCCATCTTGCACGCCTTTCGGACAAGGTCCTGAGCAGGTGCCTTTCTCCTTCGATTCTTTGGAGAACCTCCTCGTTTGTAATGTGGTCTCTCCAGGAAATTCCCAATAGTAAAATAATTATTAATGTTTTCTATAAAAACAATAATAATGGATCATGTTGTTCCTGCATACATCTCTTGCTGCGGGAAGAAACGTAAAATATTGTCCGCTGAAGAACACTTTAAATTCCGTCCAATAACTGAGAATGATATCTTGAAGATTACGAGGGAATTGAAATTGACAACATCAAATGATTTATGGCATATTTCCACAAAGTTTTTAAAAAGCATTATTACTGACATAGCGCCTGTTTTATGTGACATATTCCAAACCTACTGAAATTTGCTAGAGTCATTCCAATACATAAAAAAGGGGAAAAAGGTGATCCAAATAATTACAGACCGATCTCTATACTACCGGTTCTGAGTAAAATCTTAGAAAAAGCTGTTGCTGGGCAACTGATTCATTTCCTAAAAATAAACGACGTGCTGCATTCTCAGCAATATGGTTTTCAACAAAATAAGTCTACTAGGGATGCAATGATATCGCTTACAGAGAAAGTGTTGAAAGCCCTCGATGAAGGGTGTGACACTTACGGCATTTTCTGTGACCTATCCAAGGCATTTGATTGCGTTGATCACAATATTCTGTGCACCAAACTCATGCACTACGGTATTTGTGGCTACGAAAAAAGATTTTTTGAATCTTATTTAAGTAACAGAAGTCAAATTACCGAAATAAATAATGTAAGATCTAGGAAGAGCGAAATTAGGTACGGGGTTCCACAAGGTTCAATTCTCGGACCATTGCTGTTTATCATCTATGTCAATGACCTCCCTGAAATAATTAAAGATAGGGGCGAAATTGTGATGTACGCGGATGACACATCCCTTCTTATCAAACGCGAAAATTGCGATGAACATATTGCTGGGAATGTAGCTAAAATACTAGATGACGTGGCCCAGTGGTTTAATAGTAACAATTTAATTATTAATATGAACAAAACAAATGCGATGTGTTTCTCTTTGAGGCTGAAAAATGACGACATAACTGAGAAAGTATTCACTGACAAATCCATAACTATCGTAAATGATTGTAAATTCCTAGGTATAACAGTAGACAGAAAACTGCAATGGTCAGCTCACATCGAGCAACTCTGTAACAGGCTGAGCTCCGCAGTTTTTGCGATAAAAAAGATAAAAGATATATGTGGGATGAATACTGCAAAGATGGTCTACTTCTCATACTTCCACTCAGTGATGGTCTATGGTGTGGTGGTCTGGGGTGGCGGTGCTGACTTTGGCAGAGTATTTATTCTGCAGAAAAGAGCAGTAAGGGCAATACTGGGCTTGCAGCCTAGAGATTCCTGCCGAGATGCCTTTAAAGATCTCGGGATACTCACACTGGCTGGTGCATACATACAAGAATGCATTCTGTTTGCACGAAGAGGTTTGAGTAGCACACCTCTTAACTCTGACCACCACGGTTACGATACTAGACGAAAGGATGAAATCAGACCCATCCAGCACCGGCTAGCAAAGTTTTCACGAAGTTTTGTGTGTAGAGGTGTTCGTTTTTATAACAAGCTACCTCAAAATATCAAATCAACAGATGACGTAGCCTTTCAGAGAGAGATAAAATCGTTCCTTGTTGATAAATGTTTTTACTCTATTGACGAGATGTTAGATTGATTACACGTATTCACTTACCGTATCTGTGTATGTGTGAGTGTATGTATATATGTGTGTATGAGTAGACATTCCGTACTGTTGGTTGGTTGTTGTTCGTAATTGTGATGTTCCTCTTCTTGACTTGAATCCGCATTGATTTAATCTACGGCAAACGCTCCTCAGTAGAGTGGTCCAACGGGATGATTTTTGTTTATGTATTCTCTCCTCCCTATTGTTTTTGTCTTTTGCTCTCATCAGATGAACGCAATGTGGCAATTTACACCACGCAGGATCCCTTATAAAATCTTTACCTGACGAATGCTATATGGCCCTTTACACCATGCATGATCTGATCTCTCTCTTTTACACTTTTATTTAACTTCTATGGATTATGTTCTAAGACCCTATGTACATGCTTGTTTTGCTTTGTTACATTTCATTATTGTTAGTATTGTTTGCATTTTGCTGTATTTTATGTTTTTGACTATTCCGAGTGCCCGTAAGGGCCTATGGAAATATTTTAAGAATAAAGAATAAAGCTGTCTCAACGTATAGTAAAGTGAAATTGGCACCCTTTAATGATTTATAGGACAATCAAATAATAAATGAACTTCTTCTTTTACTGTAGTCCGACAGATTTTGCTGTTATAACAACATAACATAACAATATTCTCCATTTTAAGGCCCCCCGCACACCGCAAGCCAGCCCGGAGAAGACCAATCCGCAGCAAACCCGACCCCTAGCCCGATTGAATCAAAAAAGCAAAAAGCCGGCCACAGACAAATCAAGCCCGCCGCGGATCCCCCCCAAACCAACCCACAACCCACAATGCGGGAGGCCTATAGGCCTCACTCAGGAACATAGGGAGGCATCAAGAGCTCTCATTGCGCTCAAAGGCGTCCGAGGCTCATTGTGCCTTTTCTGACCGGTTGAGGTTTAAGGACGTGAGGTGGTCAACCTCACGGTCCCGATCTGATTTTTCGATTTCCTGCGTCTTACATGATGCTCGAAAAACCAGAAAAAAAAAGCAGAGGTGCTATTCTTAGCCGGCAACCCCACGGCATGTTGCTGTTATAGTGCTGTTATAGTTCATTAAAAAAATTATATTTACTAACCGTATAAATAAATAGACAGTATATTAATAGAATACGTACCTACTTTCGTAAGATTTATTTACAAAAATGTGTCAAGAGGTAAGAAAATAAACTTAGGTAGCAGTTAGCAGTGCTTTCAAAACTGCATTTTTATTTTTTAAGTATTTACGAGTATTTGGGCAAAAATGCGTCCACGTTTCGCGCTTGTCCAAAGCATGGTTTCCTTATTCCACCGCACAAGCGTCGACATTTACTTACCAATTCTATTAGTATATGAACTGAAACACTCTTTTGTCTTCCATAGACTAAGCAATGATTGGGTCAACCCAATATAGGTACGTAGATGATAAAAAATTATAAAAAAGAGTCCTCGGATTCTTGACCCCTGGACTAATTCACCAGGTACTATCAGTAAGGTCTCCTCCCTTTGACTTCGCATGCCATCATTAACTTCACAAGGCTATTTTATTGCGGTCTTTACTCTAAAAACTATGCATTAAAAACAAACAACTAGAAGAACAATATTGTAGCCTACGTGACTTTTGGAAAATCGGCGGACGGAGGAGTATGAAATTTCACACACTTATAAGTTATATAGAGAAGGAGTGACAAATGCCAATATTTTTTTTAAATTATGCATAAAAAATACATTAAATCAGTAAAAAACACATTACGCACCCTGGGTACTGTAATGTTATGTATTTGAAACTCACACACACTCTCCGATGTATTTGATATTGACACAGACGCATATTATATTCTTTTGATTATCTGTGGTCTTATTGAGAACAGATTAATATTGCTTGTCTTTAATAATAATAGAAAAAACTTTGTAAATATCTATATTTCAATTTTGACGTATCCATATATCATTATTGTTATAAATTAAAATTGTGAAATAACGCTCGCCCAGTCCTGATAATGAAACCTTAATAATGTTCATACTTATAATTTAAACTATATAGGTAGCTTTCCCGACAGACGTTGCCTTGTGTTCCTAACTATGAATATTGAATTCGAAATTGTATGGTGATGAATTAATTATCATTTGACCAACCGATGTGTCTGTTTTAAGCTATGTATATTCCATCTGCATTCTGTCAATCGCACCAATTGACAATTATTTCTGTCATAATTTCAAAATTGGAATAAAAATTATAAGGTAAAAAGTACTAATAAGGTTGTCTAGGTATAGTTTTCTTTAATTTTATAATTTTCCGTGCATTTTTCTTATTTTTTTCTTCTAAAAGGACATTCTCCTGATAAAAGCCTACACGACAAAAAAAGAATTAGCGAAATCGGTCCAGCCGTTTAGGCGTGATGCGATGACATCGGGAAATAGCTCTCTATTTTTATATATGTATACCTAAGATTAGTTTGGATAAGCTCAATAAGCAGACCAGAGAAAATAATCCAGGTTCTTATGTAGTAAAGAAAAACACATCTATATTTGTGGATGTCTGATTTAATACCATTTTACAATGTGAAAAAATAAGAAGAAATGAATACACATTTTCAAAATAAGAATAATAAAATAATTTCAAAACAGGTACCTAAATTTATTAACATTCGTGTTTATTCACCCTGGGGCGGGCCCAAATCTAAAATAAATACTAACCATTGAGCGGCCAACTAAATAATAAAAAATATATAAGGAAATACTAATTGAACTGAATAGCCCCAGTCAAAATGACTATAAAAAATTCATGCTATTAAGGAAAGCAGAGTATTGACTTCTGAATTTGCCAATTAATATGAACTAATATGATAAATGGCAAGTAAAAACTATCATTTACAAAAAAAAAAAAAAACAATAATAAACTATTAAAATAGCAACTGATTTGTCCTCGGAAACCAAGGAACATTTTAAATAAAAAACAGAACCAAAAAAAATATATTTCATGAATCGATTTTCGTACAGACAATCATAATGTTAAATTGAAATTCAATACTTAAAAACTAAATGTAGAATTTGCAAACAGGATCACAATGAGTTCTAAATAATTGAATTAAAAAAAACTATCATCTTGGTCAATGTAGCTTACTCCAGGTTTGACACAAATGCATGCTTCTCATGAATGGAAAGTTCAAATACTTGTTGCATTTTGAAAATTTACAAACATTTCTTCATGTCTTGATGTTTTAAATAATAATTATTATTAAGTATAAGAATTATAACAAATTCATTTATTTTGGATCTTGAGTGTGCTTCGAATCTTGCATAATTAAATATTTTTATTTTTATGTAAACAACAATTATTATGTGAGAATATTAAACCTTTTTATAACAATATTTTTATAACCTTTTTATGGCAATATTTTAGAACAAATCTTGAATGTTTTAATTAAATTATTTTTTCCTACTCCTCCTCCTTCCTCAATGGAGTGTCTCGGCACAAGGGTAGTGGAGCAATAGACATAATGTTTCGTTTGAGGTTCCCCAGCGACGTCCTGAGCATGACCGTTCTAGTGATTCCGTCCGGACCTGGAAACGTCTCCATCACTCTTCCTAATCGCCATTGACAAGGAGGCAGGTTGTCCTCTTTCACTAGGACAATGTCGCCTACACAGATGGTAACTTTCCCTCTCTCTCTCCACTTGGCTCTTTTTTGGAGTTGCTGCAGATATTCTTTGTTAAACCGCTCCCAAAAAGATAAAAATAAATTCATTAGTTTGCGATAATGATTCAGTTGGTTGGTGGGCAGCGTCAAGGAATTAGATGAAGTCGGAATTGTAGCTGTACTCTGGGAAATTAGAAAATGACTAGGAGTGATATGCTCCGCATCCAACGGAGAGGAAGAAAGGGGAACACAAAAAAGAGGTCTGCTATTGAGGACACTTTCAGCCTGGCATATTACTGTGGACAGGTCCTCATAAGTTAATGGGGTGGAAGCTATAGTCTTCCTAAGTAAAATTTTGGCCTGTCGAACCATTGTTTCGACAGCGCCTGAGGTGTGCGGTGCTCGAGGTATCGCAAAGACCCACTCAATACCATGTTCCGCTAACCCGTTAGTTATAGGATCCTTCCCTGGACCACCAAGAAAGTCATATAAAGCCTTTAGTTCCCGTGCAGCTCCCACAAAACAACCGGCCCCATCTGAAATCATTTTCTGAGGAATACCCCTCCTAGAATAAAACCTTTTAAATACATTAAGAAAAGCTTCAGTGGTTAACGATGTAACAAGATCTAAATGAGCTGCCCGGGTTGACATGCAAATAAATAAAACTAAATAAGATTTGATTTTACCCGAATTCCTAGTGTAACTGGATTTAATTAAAAAAGGTCCCGCATAATCTACTATGGTGTTGTGAAATGGTCGGATAGCTTCCAAGCGGGTTCTAGGTAGATCACTCATTTTCTGCGGATAAAACTTTGGTTTAAACCTAAAACAGAGAGTACAATTTTGAAAATTCTTTCGAATGACAGTTCGTCCAGCAATCGGCCAATACTTCAAACGAACAATCCCCAGAAGAGTTTGTGGCCCACAGTGAAGGTGTTGATGGTGAAAATTCTTCACTAGCAACTCAGTAAAGACGTGCTTGGCTGGCAGAAGGATTGGATGTTTGCTCTCCCTCGCACACTCCGCCATCTTTAGTCGCCCACCGACCCGGACTATGCCAGCATCCAAGAATGGATTTAAATCCTTCAATTTACTGTCCTTTTTAATCTCCTTCTGGTTGGATAACCGCTTGACATCCTCTGAAAAAGACTCAAGCTGCACTCTTTTTATAAGGGTGAGGTTAGCTTCTTCCATTTCACTAACACTCAATGGACCTGAAAATTTATTGTTTTTGTTCCTACAATTATTTAAAAATCTGCGAATAAACGATATTACTCTTACCAATTTTCTGTATGTGGAAAATTTATAAAAAATATCCCACCTTCCCGAATCTACCGCTGTCACAAGACTCACGGTAGTTGGCTCCGGGGAGGTGTCCGCTAGCTCCGATGAATTCCAACGGTCGCTATCCTGCATCAGCCACGGCGGGCCTCTCCACCATAAAGTAGACCCTGCCAATTTGTGAACGGTAGTACCCCTCGATATCAAATCAGCGGGATTTTCTGCTGAAGCCACATGTCCCCACCTACATCCTTGTGTCAGTTGCTGTATTTCCTTGACCCTACGGGTCACAAAAGGGTCACATCTGACTGAGTGATTAGCTATCCAAGCTAAAACAATGGTTGAGTCCGACCACAAATATGTCGGTATGTGTGGAGCGCCCATCGCCTCCCTGACCTTTCTCAATAAACGGGCAAGTAGTAGTGCAGCGGATAATTCCAGTTTTGGAATGGTAAGGCGTTGCCTTAGTGGTGCAACGCGGGATTTGCTGCAAATAATTTTCACATGAATATTACCTTGGTCATCGGGTGACCGGCAGTAGACCACTGCACCATAAGCAGTTTCCGAGGCATCGGCAAAACCAACCATAATATCCTGCGCGGAGCCAGAGGTCGTTAATCTGCGGGGTACTTGAATGTTCATGCCCTCCCGCAGATCACGTTTGTAATCCTCCCAGGTCCTCAGGATTGCCTCCGATGGCCTCATGTCCCAATCCAACTTTTCCTGCCATATTTGCTGCATTAAAACTTTACCACGAATGACAAGGGGAGATAAAAAACCTAAAGGGTCAAATACTTTAGATATATCTGATAATATGGCTCTTTTTGTACTACTACTATTGAAAGATTGGTTAAGCTTATATGTGAAAATATCTTGTTCATTATTCCACTTCAGTCCTAGAATTTTATGTTCACACTCACCATTCTCGGAAAACAACCTTTCTGAAATCCCTGATTCAGATTCAGTCTCGAAGGGAATATTTGCCTTCCATTTGGTTAAGTGCATATACCCGCGGCTTTTAATATACTTTTAACATTTTTCCTTAATTCAAAAAAATCTTGTATATTATCAGCTCCGCTCAAGAAATCGTCGACATAAAAATGGTTTCTGATGGCTTCGGATGCTGCAGGTTGTGTTTTATACTGTTCATTACTAACCTGAATTAAAACACGAGTTGCTAAAAATTGGCTGGGTTTCAGTCCATACGTGACAGTCTTCAAGCGAAAATGCTTAAGTTCTTCCTGTCGGTTATTTCTCCATACAATGCGTTGAAACTCTCGATCCGCTTCATCGACCCAAACTGTTCGGTACATGTGCTGTATATCTGCAGTCCATACATAACAATACTTTCTGAAATTCAATAAAATGGAAACCAAATCATTCTGATTCTTACCCCCCACATGCAGATACGAATTAAGTGATCGACCCCCCGACCTAGCACTGCCGTCGAAGACCGTCCTAAACTTCCCCCCTTTCCACACATTGTGATGGGTTATATAAAAATGCTGTTGGCCCTCGGCAGGGGGCTTTACCTCCTCCATATGGCCTAGCCTTAAGTACTCCTGCATGAAATTAGCATACTGGTCCCTCAATGACTCACTGGTTTCAAGTCTTTGCTCCAACCTGTCAAAGCGTTTCAGGGCCACCTGGAGGGAATTATTTTTACCCGGTTTCTCCTTCCAGGGTAGGCATACAACAAATGCCCCATTACTATCCCTCCTATGAGTGGAAAGAAAATGGTCCTCACAAATTTCCTCCTCCGGTGAGGAAGTAAGCGGAGGGTCAACTACCTCCTCTGCCTCCCAAAAATTTTGCAAACTTTTATCCAATTCAACCAAAGACATATGACAATTTGATTGGCTTACCCCGCTGGCCCGAGTCTGGACGGGTCCAGCAATCATCCACCCAAACAGTGTTTGTTGTAGAACAGCTCCCTCTATATTGATCTGGATCTTTTTGCTCTGGAGCACCTCCCAAAAGATGCCGGCTCCCAGAAGCAGATCGATTTCCCCCGGTGTATCGAACTGTGGGTCGCTTAATTTGACCCCAGGGGGGATCCTAAGAGCAGAGCAATCAACTGAAAATTGTGGCAATTTATTAACAATTTTATTTACGATTAAACATTCCACAGATCGACTGTACGCAGTCGATTTGAGGGCTGCCACACAGATTTTGGCATACCCACTCACCTGCATGGGTTTGTTGCTAATTCCAACTACGGGCACGTTGGTCCTGTTTATGTCCAGGGCCAACCTCCTCTGCAATCGGACACTCATAAAATTAGACTGGCTGCCTGAGTCTAGTAGAGCCCGTGCCTGCTGCACAGACCCGTTCGGTAATACAATGCCTACTAAGACAGTAGACAACAAAACTTGCTCACCACTCGCCCCAGAAGAAAAAGTAACCACAGAAGGCTCCGGGAGTACCCCCTGCCCTAAAGGTTCCTCCTGATGGAGCAAGTGATGATGTTTTCTGTCGCACTGACCGCAACCAGGTTTAGCTGCACAGTTCGACACGAAATGGTTTCGTCCTAAGCAGTTTACACATAATTTGAGCTGCCGGACTTGTTTCCATCGATTTTGGACGCTAAATCCTTTGAATTTAAAACATTTTTCTAATTTGTGCATCTTCATACACAATGCACAATCCCCATTACTCCGGGAATCAACAGCTACATTCACCCTATAAGCCACCGACCTATTGGATGATGTATTTTTCACTGAAGTGGTTTCAAGGACCCGAGCCCTGTCATTCAGAAACGCTGTCAATTCCGCCAGAGTTGGTACTTTCCCTTTGATAGGTGCGGCCTCCCATAATGACCTTGAGTTTAGGTCCAATTTGGATGTTACCAAGTAAACCATAAGGGCGTCCCATTGCTCCGTTGGTAACCCCAACGATTTTAATGCCCTAAGGTGCATTTTGACCTCATCAATCAATGACCTCAGTCCGTTGTGGCTCTCTTGTTTGATGGCTTGCAAGGAGAACAACGTGTGGACATGGCGGTCAATGATGAGTCGTTCATTGGTATACCTTTCATTCAAAATATCTAAAGCCACATTATAATTCTCTTGGGATAACTCTAAACCAGAAACCAGATCTGAAGCCTGCCCCCGCAGGGAGTTCAACAAGTAATGGAACTTCTGCAATGGCGACAATGCAGTGTTTCCACCTACAAGAGACTCAAAAGTATCTCTGTAGTGTAACCACTTTGTAAAATCGCCTGAAAAAACTGGTATTTGTAACGGAGTCAGTTTTACATCCGCTCCAACCTTATTCACTTGGCAGGATAATAATTGTTTCGCCTTTGCGACAACAGCAAAATAAATATTTTCAATACATACCCGATCCTTTTCTTCGTCAGGGTCCAACGTTTCCAACTGTAACTGCGTCTCCTCATACGAGACAAATTGCGCTTTAACCTTTTCCAATCGATGTTCTATTTCCGTTTTATCCACGTCCGTAGACTGGATAAAGTCCTGAAAACGAGTGATCTGGCCCTTGAAAGTTGCCCTCGCTCGGGTCAGCTCCTTTTTAGTCCTCATGATAAGACTTAATTACAAGATAATATCTTAATCTGGAAACACAACAATAAAAACTACACTATATGACACCCAATGTCAAAATCAAACGAATTATTATCTACCAGTTACACTAGTAGAAAAAAATAATCGCCACAATTAAAATGCCGAATGCATTAACAAAAGATGTGTCCAGGGACAGATTCATATAATAAATGCTGTTAAATTGATACACATATCAATATACCACACACACACAAAAAACCCACACGTGATCACACGCGGCCAATGAGTGGATATCCTCTATACCCTTCAGACAAACAACCCACAAAATCAACAATACTACATAAGTTCCTGTCCACAGATCAGGATAATGGAAAGGGATTATAAGATGGAAAGTACAGCCCTACAAGACCAAACGACACCCAAACCTTGACCTGATTCCTCTTGTTCCAAATCGCTGGTAGCACTTGCGCCAATCCTGGAGTCTCCCTCACTGATTGACACCAATATGCTCAATTGCCGACGGATCACAAAACTCTTCAATTCACAAAATCACGCTGACAATGTCTTTAAGTCGAAGGACCACAATGGATAAGCTCAATAAGCAGACCAGAGAAAATAATCCAGGTTCTTATGTAGTAAAGAAAAACACATCTATATTTGTGGATGTCTGATTTAATACCATTTTACAATGTGAAAAAATAAGAAGAAATGAATACACATTTTCAAAATAAGAATAATAAAATAATTTCAAAACAGGTACCTAAATTTATTAACATTCGTGTTTATTCATAGTTATGGTCGAATTTCGAGCACTAGTAAGTTACCATTTTTACTAGTAATACCTAAACGTAAATAACTGAAGATCTTCTTAAGGGCAATGTACCTATTCATATTAAATCCATGCACAAACGTATAACTTGTATCACAGTCATAGCAGTTATATGTAGATACTTACAGCTGGACTGACCAGCTGCAAGTAATGTCATAGTATCGGTTTGGTCCACAGCAGCGTCTGCATCCGTACATGGCTGCATGGGAAGTGTCACAACATACTGACAACCTGCCTCTGATAACCGGGCCTGCCCAAGTGCATTATTTGGAAACTCCTCTTCCTTTTCCTAGATAAAAACTAAATCCAGATTCTCTCTTTTTATATTTTATGCTTAGTCTTAAAGTTCAAAGGCAATATCTTCGGTAAATATCTTTTCCTTTCATAGTGTTTTCAATTCACGATTTTAAGGGTTCATATTTTGTCTCTCAATCTTGCCATATGACCGGTTACCGCTGTCTAATTCTTATCACTCTTTCTTATTGAACATTTTAAGCTGGAACAGAAAAAGAATATACCTACATATTTTGGAGGATACCTATTATATTCTTCAAGAAAAACGTAGACTTAGCCACCGGAAGACTGTCAAAGAAATTTTGCCATAAGGAAGTGCTTAGTCGTTTCAGAACTAAAGGTAAGTACCTATCTAAAGTTCTTGCAACTGCAATAAACCTTTAAAAAGAGGACCTATTAGAATAATAGAAGATGACTCTTTTTGTGTCTTTTGACTCACGTTTCTGGTGAAGTATAAAAAATATTATTTGGTAGATACTTATTTAGTTTTTCTTGCAGTAGGTATATTGTTATTTTTACTGATCTTTAAAGAATATAATCTTTGAGGAAATTTGAAAAGGGGAGGTTTCTTAGATGAATAATTTCACTTATTGTGATATAATTAGATATGTTTTGTAGACTCGATGTAACGTTATGGTATCTTGGTCATAAAAATGTGTGTTATGTTTACTCTAGCAAGGTGACAAGTGAGAAATAAAATAAAGACATTCGAACAATTAGAAAAAATTTAAATAATTACCTTGCAAATTATGTTAGTAATTCATGTTCATATTACACTGACTGAAATAATTTATGCAAGAAAATTTTCTAGCGCTCTGTCTCACATTGAATTGCTAATCCTAACGACGGCCCTGCGCATGGCAATTTCTCCACATCTTCTAACGTTTCCCCGCCATACTCTCAGACCCAGTAGGCGGTTTGAATAAGCTTCATTGGGTACATCACTTTCTATGGAGATTGAAGATACATCGATTTGAAGTCAGTCTGTGCCAAGCATTGATCACTCCAACAATCTATTAGAATAAACCGAATATTAAATTCAATTTTACTTTCGTCTTTAAAGCGCGGGCGCAAAACGTATGTTGGTAGCGACGTAAAACTTTATGAATGAAATTGCGCATTGATAACTCGAAATGGCGCGTATTTCAATTGTGTTTGTTATCGTGTTTATTGGAATCGCAATAATCGAAGTTCAAGGTCAGAATTCAACGGACCAAAACGAAATGTACAAAACAAATAATAATATAACCAACAGCGAGGATGATTCTCGAAAAATCAGCAAACGTAATTTGCGTACAGTACATTTAGGATATTATAATCCAAAACGCGATAGATTCGTACGAAATAAACCTCAAAGAAAAGCGAAGCCTAGTCGAAGACCTCCAGTTATCCACCACGAGTCATCTAGTGAATATTTGGAAGGCGGGTATAAAAATCGTCTAAAGGACGACAGAAGAAACCGCTATAACAACCCCAAAGAACAAACCGATTCTTACGAAAGCTACTATAACCATCCTGATCTTGGAAACTTGGGAGAAGTTTTCAATGAAGACGAAATCAGGGACTTGTTTTTGACGACTAAATACGATTACAGCAAATTTGTGAGAGATTATAATAATAAACTAAAAAGTTACGCATATCCGACCAAGTCCGAAAGACCCTCCAAATACAGCAACGAAATACTCAAAGATTCTGATTATGATTTTAGTGAAGTGTCTAATCCTGATTCGGACATTGATGACTCCACCTATTATCACAAATATTATTCGAAGTATAAAAAGAACGACGCGACCCAACAACTGAGTCCTGTGGGCCAATACGAGGTCGATAATTTGAAAGATTTTGGGGTTCATCAAAACAGTTACGGTGATTATCCTACACTAAGTCCAAATCATTTCGATCAAACAGAAACACACACGTACGCTTCAAATTCTAACCATCAAACTTACAAAAATTATTTAGATAATATCAAAAATTACAACAACTATGAATTGCTGAAAGTTAGTAATAAAACCAATGCTCCTAGTTTCAATAATGAATATTTTAATACAGACCTTTATTCTAATAACGTGCCTACTTTTACGACGTACGCTAATGAATATAACAACTTCAACACTAAATCTGTTCCTATCAAAACCAATTATCAATCTGTAAATATCAATTCTAATCAATACTATAAAGATGAAAATTCTGCGGCTAACAGCGTTCCTACTTATCCTCCCAATTATGCCAGTGATTATAGTTTCGACTCCAAAATCCACGATCTTCTCCCGACTAAATATTCTCTGAATGAATGGAACCAAAATCTGAAAAGCAATGTTGATTATGAAAAACAAAAGAATGCCTTTTCAAATGTCGACGCAACAATTGAAACCGATGTGATAGATCACAACAAGAAATTCACTTTGGATTTTGTTAATCAGTTCTACGAGATGAACAACTTGCAGAATCCGTCTTTCGGCAGTTCCTTCCCAGTTACAGCCAAGCCATTGAATTATGACAAAAATTATGTCGCGACTTCAAACTATGAAATCAAGGATGCTAACTCATGGAGGGATGAAGGTGGTTGGAAGGTTCTGGACTCGACCTATTCAGCATCAACACAAAAGCCGGTAAGATGTTTTCTTAATTCATTTCTGGATTTTCTGTCCTGATAAAGATTCTCCATTTCTCTAATAAGATTTGTTATGGTGACATCGTTATTAAGATTAGCGGAATCGTCATGTAAATGAAGGCCCAGGTATTTCCAGAGTCTCTGAATTATAACAGACGATGTAGAAAAAAAAAGAAAATGGATTTAATAGAAAAAAAAAAGTTGGTTAATTCTCATCGGAAATGCGTCGTCTGTTTCCGGTATCCTCTCTTCTGTAGGTGAAGCCAATCACGAACTACATAATATTGTATGTGTACTGTGGTATTTATTTACATATTATGTTGGTTAAATCTAATAGTCTGCTTTCTCATGTATCTTCGCATGCTTTTCCTTGTACCTATCGAACAAAACAGCAACACTTTTAAGCGTTTATAGCCTTGTATCGCTGAATGTTTATATGTTCATACAATACTCACATTAATGTTCAGAGTTTCGAATTTATTGATTTATCATACTTTTCCTTGAATTTATATGTTTAAAAACCTATAAACATTTTAAGCTTTTTTTATTAAAATGAATATGTGCTCTCTCAAAGTGAACACTTAATATACTCTTCGACTCTTTCACAGTAAGCTACTTAAAGCTTGTGTCGTGAAAGAGGAAGTTGTTAGGCACCTAGAGTCGAACCCACGACCTCCGCACGATACAATACGATAGTCGGCGTCGTAACCTCCAGGCTACCAACCATTTCATACAAATTTTTATTCTACTATTTTAAGATATGTTTTTAATAACCTATAAAATAAATTTTGACATAAACCATGTGTGGTTTTAATTGTTAAATAATAATATGCACTATGTAAATGTACATATTTAAAGTTCAAATAAAAGATTGTATAAAGTGGTACAGTTTCTTAGTTTCCTGTGACCATGTAGGACGTGTGCCTACAAAACTAGTTAGGATAATAAAATAATTGTGGAAAAATTATACAATCTTTTATTTGAACTTTATTCTCAAATAAACTCCACCAAGAAATGCATGTTCATCTAGTAAATTTTATAATACTACGTAATAATAATAACTTAATTAATTTTATTTTTCAAAACATGATAAATAATTGTACTGCCCGGAACAGAATTTGACTTCTCCACCTCTATCCTGTGTTTTTCAAAATTTCTTGCTCTCACATAACTACTGCATGTCAACCTGTTAGGACGGTTAGGTGTTTCCGCTGCTTCACAGAATATGCAGGTTCCATCTTTTTCAAGCGCAAGCTTCCTCAAAAATGATAAGCAAGCTTCCCCTAAATATACAGTGACTGTAAGACTTAAGAGGACTTAAGAGTCCTGTTTTACTTGTGCTTACGCATGTTTTGTATCTTCAGAAGTTAAAGCCACTAAGAGAATCCTTGGATTGCCTGAGTCCTGGAAGGTTGTTCCAGTGGTACTTTCTTTATTTTTTCCTTATAGTTTATTCTTCCAAGTATCTAAAAGGTCGTAAAAAGGTTAGGAGGGGTAATCACAAAACGATCTTAATACGATCTAGTTTGTTTATTTATTTACTAGCTGACCCGCCTGCGCCCCTCGAACTTCGACCTAAACCAGAATAAAAAAAATAATTTTGACTTATTACATGAATTAAATACAGTTTATGACATAAAAACTGAATCCAATTTAGCTAATAATAATTTATTTCATTATATAATAATTATTGTTGATTCAGATGCTCGTTCGACGGTTCATAAACTTGTAATAAAAACAATTCCTCCATAGTTGCGTAACTTAAAAATCCAAGAGATGGCGTAGTATATTTTATATAACCTAAATTTTGACATCAAATTTCTCAAGGATCGAGTTGGATTTGCTCTTATTGTAGTATAGCAATAAATAGCCCTAAATAATCTTGATGTTACTACATTCATAGTTCATTTTTTTCCAATATTGGATCGATACGAGTTTGCTTCTATACCCCTCATTTTATATATTGTTAGATGAATATACTCTATGAATCCCAAATTTTACCAAATTGTTATGGTAAGATATACGGCCTGTTGGGCCTTTTAAAAAATAAATGAAACACGATATTATAATAGTCATAACAAAATAATAATTTCAATAATCCAAAATTTTAAAAATTGTGATCTGAATCCAATCTTAGCTATTTCAGACACCATTTCAACAAAATTTATTATATCACTTCAACTACTTAAATCTACATTGGCTGTGAATTAATTCACGGTTCTGCACAATATGCTGAAATGTGAAATCTACATACTAGGTTCCTGGTACAATTACAAAAGATACTTGTGCAAAACTACATACTTAAAGCCAACACATAAAAAAAACATGGCATTCTATGTTGTATCTTCTCAATTTTATGCCAGGCTAGAGATTAGCCAGAAATGATTCTCAAAATAATAAATTGTCAAAGTCTAAAAGGGTTAGGATATGAATTACATAGATCGCAACTAAATCGTTTCCTGAATATCTCACCGGGTCCAACAAAATGTGTTGCTTTCTTGATTTTTCATTGCCCTTCACCCCGGAACCTATACCTAGAAAAGAGCTTGTCTATTCTTCTCACTTTCGCTGATTATTTATAAATCAGATGTGACGTAACATTTAACAACCATTTTGAAGGCATTGATCGGTAGTAAAAATTATTGGGTGGATACACGTGTGAAAAAATTTCACTTTGATTATCCAAAGTATATAAATTCTCAGGTATTTAGCTTCTATCAATTTATTTCACGGACAATAAGATGCGAATGGAATGGGTAGTTACCTCCTACGATTAGATCATTGATTGAATTTATTATCTGTGACTCGATCCAACATATTATCACTTTCAAAATATTTTAGATTTATGATCTGGAATAAAACACGTTAGCATATAGGTAGGTAATTAAATATAAAACAATTAGTAAAATTTCGATTCGTATCAAATAATTATACGTACAACTTTTTGATAAGCCCACGCGTGAGTGAGTAGTATACTTTTCGGACAATAATTATCTGAAGCTCATCCACGAAAATCAATGCTCTTCGATATGCCTGAAGTAGTTTGTGCGTAGTTTTCTTCATACTTCAAGTACATATAAGTTTTCCGATGATCGTTTCGATAGTCGATCATCAAAACGAATTGGGTAATTCGTATTAAAATAATTATTAGACCCGTCAAATCAAACGATTACAATAAAGTGACAGTAATTCAATGTAAGGCATTTAGAATAATAATAAATGTACCAAATATTATGTAGGTACTCTATTATATTTTTTATATTGGGATTTATTATCGCACTAGGCAGACGCCTGGGCCGAGTTACTACCTTTTTTTAGTAATACTGGAATTCATTTATTTATTTTTACAATTTTTGAGAGCTTATTTTAAAGAAACAAAATATTTAGTTTTTTCCACAATTTTATTCAGCTAACCGGTTTTCGAAGACCGTACGTCTTCTTCGTCAGGCTAGTAGATGTTAACTAAGTAAGTAGGAGTTGACATCTACTAGCCTGACGAAGAAGACGTACGGTCTTCGAAAACCGGTTAGCTGAATAAAATTGTGGAAAAAACTAAATATTTTGTTTCTTTAAAATAAGTTCGAAGTATGTTCCACCAAGTAGCCACGGTCGAAAAGATAAATTTTTGAGAGGTCATGGCAATACATACAAATCAATATCATAAAAACAAATTATGGTCCAGCGAAGAATTTCGGATCAGTATGACCAAAAAAAGTAAACGAAGCTTTTTTGCGCAATTAATAGAGGATCACACCCACTTAGCAATGAGCAATGGGAGTCGGGAAGGAAGGTCTTTGTCCAATACTGGACTGAGGAGGGCTGATGATGATGACACCCACTTATTTTATTACACAGTCATCACTTACATATGTCTGACAAGCGTTTTAATTAGACGAAAGTGTAATGACAAGTCTGATTACGCAATAAACTGTCAAATTTCGAATATTTTCTGGTCATTCTCTCAAGAAATAGAGAATAGGTAGTATAGGTATTTTCAAAATAATCGTAGGTACATAAAATCTCTTTGGGTCGGATAATCAATCGCCGAAATGATCGCCAACGTCACACGAAGAAGAAGGGTAATAAAACGGAATCAATCAATCAATCAATCCTCTGCTCTGTGTCGACAAACGGAACACGGTATGAGAGAGTTTTCCTGAGAGTCAACTGTCATCCGGCATCCTTATGACATGTCCGAGGCATGTCTATTGTCCACCTGCTTTCCACAATGGTGGAAGTGATGGGCTCGCGCTGAGTATGCCAACGTTTTGCGTAATTTAATTTAATTAAAAATTATGTCATATCTTGCGAAGAGTTGAACCAGATAGAGAATTGTTGGCCAGCATCAAGAAAAGGAAAATGTCCTACCTGGGAGACATACTCCACAACACCAAAATACAAATTGCTTTAACAACTGATAATGAAGGAGAAAATTGATGGTAGACGGCAGATGTCCTAGCTAAGACATAATCAAGCAATGGACCGGATTCAACGGCTAGTGGTAGCCAAAGTCGGATGGATCTTACTTACGCAGCAAAGGTAAAAGAAGAAGGGTCGATATCTGATGATGATTTACTTATCAATGATGATCATTGATCCATCAATATTAGCTGAGAGATAAACAAACAATTATTGTTCGATATGATTTGATTATTGCAAAAATGCTTTTGAGTGTAAAGTAATATGTAAAAGAATTGATATGGATGGTTAAGAATGAAGAATATTAGGTATCTACAAAATTCCATGACTATAAGAGCTATTGATTGAGTTGGCAATATTAACATAGAATATTAACAATATCATTTAGACCACATGCCATCACGCAATAAGTTATCTTGCGTAGCTATCTTGTCTTATAGTTAACTGCAAATGACTGGGACTATTCATCACAAGATCATCTACTACTTTAAATGATGAATCTAAGGGGTTTCTCGGTATAGCTCTTATTTCCTAGCAAATTATAGCGTGCGTAATAATATAACGGGGAACGGTATTTTGGAGTTGGTTTTTTTTATTTGTTTAGAACAGTACTTATATAGGTACCTCGTACTTTCCGTATCCGGAACTTCATCAAATCCGTAACCCCCAATGTTCGTTCACCCGAACCGATTTGCCACCAGTGTGTATTCGAACCGATTTGCCACCATAAGGGAACATGTGAATGAATAGGTGCGCGTTGTCCTGCACGGTGCCACACTAACATATCTTCTCTCTATTACCCCATTCCTTGAGGTTACTACAAAATCGGGAGACAGCTGTTGAGTGCCCTCCAAGTAGGATATGGTAGGTCACTCATGAACTGCTGACATCTCCTCTGTTGGGGTAGATGCATAGGGCCACCACTCTAAAACGCCACAAATAATTATAAGCGTTGGGCATCGGGTGATTCGACTATGGGGGAGGTCGTATACACTTGTGTGAAACGAGGATAGAACAAACTTACATAAGTACTTAATAATAGACACAATACACTTTCACAAAAATAATTTATCATGACACATAATGCTTATTTTAATACAATAATTACCTAAACTTCATCAAACAATACCAGAGCGAAGGTCATTTCTCCGAGAAAAATTGTCTTCAATCTTCCACATCTTATTTTCTTTATACTAATTGGAAGTTTGTTGTACCCAATCTCTTTTGCCTAGACACTGAAAATGGTGCTAAACTGTACCACTAGTATAAGTTTTCGATGATCGAATATCGAAAAGATCATCGAAAGAGTTTCGAAAAATTTCCATACAAAAATGATCCAACGATTCGATCGTTTGATTTTCGAACACTATTTGCACGCTAATAAGCGCTTATTAGCGTGCAAATCGAGTTCGATAAAACTCGTACCTACTATCCTCACTGCAGTGGTGTTGCATCTCGGAATTTGAAGTTTTCGAAATATCTGGAGCCGGTTAAAGATGGCATTTTATAGTTCATACCTAATAATAAAAAAATACGGCCGATTTTTCATTAATTACTTCCAAAATACAATATACGAATTTTTAGTTGTTGAACAAAAATAATCTTTCCGATGGATAGTCTCGGATACGGGTTAGTTGGTAGAGACCGCAACTTCGTTGTGGTAAGCTCGCCCTCTGTATGTTGATTCTGTGATGTCTTTGTTATGTGAAATAATATGACGTGTTACTCATACTTACTTCCAATGTACAGAAAAGTATTAATAAAAGAATAAACTATTTTTAAAAAGAAGTTACTGCGCCACTTTAATAGGTCTCATCAAAGTCTAAGAGTGGACAGATACCTATAATATTCCACCTTCGGCTGTAATAACCAAAATGACAAACAATGTTTTTAATTTACATATTATAAAGTGTGATAGCTACTGAGTTCTAGGCACACGTGATCAGCAATGCAAGTCGATATGCAAATAAGAATAAAATATCCAGTAAAAAGTAATACGTTAGGTAGCCAAAACCAAGAAAACATTGTCGTTAGTCAAACGAACTGAGACGCTTTAATTAAAAATATCTCTAACTAACTGCTTATCCTATTTATTTGCATACGTGCATACCGATTATTTTTTCCACGTAAGTACAGAGAAATTACTGTTTGTTTAAATTATTTTTCTTGCACCTTGAAGCGGACGTAGTTTAAACTTAACTAGCGGAATAAATTATTTTGTGTCTCTCTTTAATATTTCTTAATTTCTAACAACTTCAATTGAGTGACAACCATGTACCAACACAATCTTTAATAATTATTGTGTCTCTTAAAATAGAAATTCACAATTTGGTAAATCAAAACTGTACGGTTTATGTTATTAAAGTATGAAAGAAAGATTAATTAAATTGGTCGTTTAAAAACAGAGCCTAAATCCAATAGCATTAATGAGCGATTGATAATAAATTAATAAATAATTATAATCTTTATTTATTAACTTGACTCTAACAATTATTAAAAACAATCAAACACAATTTACATATTGTAAGTACCTATAGCAAATTTAAATTATATTGATTGCAAATTTAAACATGAAAGTAGGTATTATCTACAGTGTCTTGTTTTGAAAACACGCATATTTATTTATTAATCAACGACAAATTGCCTTTTAAAGAAAACAGATAACACAGAGAACAGCAAAAATTAAAAAAAAAAATACAATACACGCAATTTTTTCCGTTATGAATGTCCAGTACATGTCTGATGACATTTTTGTTCAGTATAATAGAATAATATATTTAATTGGCTAATGGATGACTGACAACGGTTGCCAGAAAGATGATTTTTTTTAAGCCCTGCACTCGTTTTCGAGTGATTCGGATGATTAGAAATCTCAATTTACAATGACACATAAGAGGAGAGGTGTTCGGATTACTATAAGTGATTAAACAGGATGATAAGGGTATGATATACCCACAGAAGTATTTCAGGTCGCTAAATTACTATGCGTTGAAAAACGTCGAAATAGAGCAATGTAGGTAGAACAATTCTATAAAGGTATGTAGGTAAATTATAAGAATTCATATTACACAAACTTAAAACAGGGGTTCTAGGATGAGTGCGATAATGTAAATCTAATGTAGGTGTGTTATGTTTGTAGTTGATACAATAATATTTTAGTGGAATTATTTGTGTGAAAAAACCCGATGTTCTTTTCAATAAAAAGTTGGAGAATAATATAATGTAGGTACTTCAATTCAAATCAAATTTTCAAATTCTTTATTGTCCATAGGCCCCATAGGGCACTCGGAATTGTCAACAAATAATACACAATGCAACATTTTATAGTTTCACACTAAGTACAAAATAAGAGCTTAAATAAGAGAATAACATAAATCCTGCGTGGTGTAAAGGGCCACTAATGCATTCGTCAGTACCAAAATAATAAAACTATAATAGCAATAATCAAACAGTAAATGTTTTTTGCTTTTAAAAATGTTTAATGTTTTAGAGGGGAGGAGGTGTTATTATAGACTGGGTGGCCCAGGACAACATAATACAAACAGATTCATTCCACTCATTACATATCAATTTAACATTTCGTCGACTGAGTAAAAGGATTTTTCAACAAGATACGATTTTATTTCTCTCTGAAAAGCTTCGTCCTCGAGAGATTTGATGTTTTGAGGCAGCTTGTTATACAGTCTTACGCTATTGCACACAAAACTCCGGGACAATTTGGTAAGTCGGTGTTGGACGGGTCGGATCTCATCCCCGCGCCTAGTCTCGTATGCATGGTGATGCGAGTTAAGGGGTGTGTTTATCAGATTTCTCCGAGCAAACAACACACATTCCTGTATATATGCGCACGCCAATGTTATTATGCCCAGGTCTTTAAAGGCATTTCGGCAAGTGTCCCTCGGCTGCATTCCCAATATTGCCCTTATTGCGCGTTTTTGGAGAATAAACACTCTGGAGAAACCCGCCCCGCCCCCCCAAATCAACACTCCATAGGTCATTACCGAATGAAAGTATGAGAAATAGACTGTTTTCGCTGTTTTTATATCACATATGTCTTTAATTTTTTTTATAGCGAAAACTGCAGATCCCAATCTACCACAAAGCTGCTCAATATGCGATGACCATTGTAATTTGCTATCTATGGTTACTCCTAAAAATTTGCATTCATTCGCGGTATTTATTGATATGTCAGTTAAGGCTGTTTGGGCCGAGTCACATTTTTTCGGCCTCAGAGAGAAACACATCGCATTTGTTTTCGTCTTATTAAGTACAAGGTTGTTGTCATTAAACCATTTGGTTACGTCATCTATAATTTTGACTAAATTTCCAGCAACACGGTGATCATTATTTTTATCTTTCACCAGAAGTGACGTATCGTCAGCATACATAATTATGTCACCTTTATCCTTTACACTTTCTGGAAGGTCATTTATGTATAAAAGGAATAATAGTGGTCCTAGAACAGAACCTTGGGGGACACCATATTTAATTTTGGTCATTTCGGATAGACCTTTGTAAATGTAAACGCATTACTTTGTTGCATGGTGAGAACTATTATAGAGAAACCACCCATGTATTGGGATTGCCTATTATGTGGTCTCACAGACAGAGCAAGTATCGATTTTCATAACAATTACTGCAATAATAATTACTAATTGTTATAATCGATACTATCTTATCCAGGGAACATTTACACCGGTTACACGCCATATCTCTTTTCAGTCAGACATCAAGAGTATTTCATCATAATTGATGTGTTTATCGAATCTTTCCTCAATACAAGTAGTACTAATTTTCAGATTCAGGGGGCAGGTTCATTGTTATTCCCATCAATAATTTTGAATTTAAATTAGAGTGCTCATTTTTATCATTGTCTATTCTTGTTATCATTGTTTCTTTTTTTTGACGTAAACGTGTATGGGACCTTTAAACCCAGGCATGGCCTGTAATTTAAGAGGTGGGGTTGCGCTCTTGCGAGGTCGATTCCCAGCTGTTCTTCCACCTTTTTGGTGGTCTGCCCGGGAGGCGTCTTCCATGGGGTTGGCCGTGCAGTGCAATGCCATGTAGATAAAATTCCCTATTTGCTTGCTTTGACAATGTTACACCCATATTCTTCTTGTGGGTACCCTTAGAAGAAGAAGAAAATATTAATGATCATAACAATTCTATTAATACCTACATATAGATATATTTTTGTTGTTGCTTATTGCTTTGTGTTAAAACATAAAAAAAATAAAAAATGTTTGACATTTCAGGTGGAGGTGTATCAACCGATTATAGTTCCGGTACCTCAGCCCTATCCAGTCCGAGTCCCAGTGACCAAACCGGTTGCCGTGCCCATAGTCAAGGAGATCAAGGTTCCCGTGGAGAAGGAGGTGCCCTATCCTGTGGTCAAGAACGTCCACTATCCCGTGGAGAAACCCGTTCCAGTGAAAGTGGAGAAACAGGTAGGATACATCTCATTGATCAGTTAGTACATACATCCCGATGATGTATAAATCAGCTGATTGTTTGGACAATTATTGAATTAGATCCCGAAAGATATTTGAGACTAGTAGCTGAGATAGAAAATGGTAATTAATGATTTTTTTTTAATGAATCTGTGCTCGCTCGAAGTGAACACAAATACACTTTTGACATCTTTCACACTGAAGCAAAGGCTTGTGTCGTGAAAGTGGAAATGGTTGGCACCGCCGGGATTCAAACCCACGACCTCCAATACGCTGTACGTAGGTACGAAAGTCGCCGATTGATAGGTACCACTGGACTGCCAACCACCTCTTGTTGTCCTTTAAACTGTGGACAATGTGACATTTCTTCCCCGTATGAGAACCTCTTTCAAGTACCTACCACATATTTAGTTGAGATAAGGCAATCTAACACAGTTTTGATTCATCTGAAAAACAGATTTGATGACATTTTTATTCCTCTCATAATGAAGAAAACTATTTGTTATTAGATAACGTATGTAACTGAAAAACAGAGAAACGACAGTTGTTTTTTATTTTTTTTCCAATTTGACTGTCTCAGTTTATGCAATTGTCCGACATATTGTTATTTTATTGTGATGTATGTCATGAAATGTATTATTGTTGTTGCTTTTTCTGATGCGCCTATTTTTGCTGCTGTTGTTGTTGTCATCTTCTGTAATTTTTATATCTGCTTATTATTATTACTTTTATTATTGTTATTTTTGAAAAAGACATTATTGCCGTGTATGTTGTGAAATAAATAAATATTTCTTCGATTTGTTATTTGAGTTATACTAAGTAACAATCGACTTATACAGATGAATAATTTAAGTATGAAAAATATTTCCCCCACCCATCGAATGATATAAGTATGAAACGTATTAGATTATTGGTACACATAGGTACCTATGTATTTTTAATAATTATATAACAGTCGGCTCAGAAAGCAAGGGAAGGAAAATAAATAATGAAGAAAGTGACAGATGGCAAGGGAGTGGGTATTTTTTTTAATAAAACTATATAAAGTTTATCTGATTTGATTAAAAATGTTGACGTAACACAGCACGTTTTTGATGTCATTTTAAAGAATGAAAAGCCTTTGTTAACACGAGTCTACATCAATTTCCATTTCGTTTTCCGACCCATATATTATTATGCGTGACTCGGACGAGACACGAACCTCACTCACATTTTATGTAAATGCGTTTAGTTTCCATCAGCACGCAGCTGCTGTAGTAAGACTCTTAAATAGTTTCTAACATCGCGCATCGTTTGCAACTTTAAAAAAAAATAGCAGAAAAGCAAAATGTGTAACTGACTTGAACATATATTTGAGTAAAGAAAATATTGTAATACACACATACCTACACATCAATTTTAAAAACAGTGGGGCTAGTACGAGTTTGATCGAAAGCTAAGTGCACGCTAATAAGCGTTTATTAGCGTGCAAATAGTGTTCGAAAATCAAACGATCGAATCATTCGATCATTTTTGTATGGAAATTTTTCGTAACTCTTTCGATGATCGTTTCGATATTCGATCATCGAAAACTTATACTAGCGGTACTGTTGCGCTTTCACGATATTGCTTTGAACTCAAGCGTTTCCAGCGTCTCACGTTGACGCTAATAAGCTGTCCATGTCAGCATAAAGCTCGTATAAATGAAGTACAAGTGCGACTGCGTTTATTTTAAATTAAAAAAATGTAGGTAGGTATTTAAGTTTCTCACTTCGTTAATCCTCTAATAGGTACTATAAAAAATTAAGTAAAAATACCTAAATTAGTTAATTAACACTTTTCTATACAAATGTGTCAGTATCGCCGGCGGAACTTATTGCCAGAGGCAATTTTTTCCAGTCAACCAGTCCCGTCCAATCCGAAACACTTAGAAAAGCTCTAACCCGACCGGGAATCGAACCCGGGACCACAGATTTGAAGTCCACGCCTATGCCACTAGGTTACCGAGAATACGTAGTACCTATTACCTATGTTATTTTAAATAGGTCAATCAATCAATTCTCCCTTTTACACCCCACTCCTGAGCATAGGGAGGCAACAAGAGGTCTCCGTTGCGCTCGATCTTGCGCAATGTTTATGACCTTCTCCCACACCATGTCCAAATCCCTCAGCTCTGCTTCGAAGGAGCGTGAGAGGGTCTTCCTCGTCTTCGGGACCCTAATGGGAGGAAGAACAGCGCTCTCCTCGGCATCCTAAACACATGTTCTAGCCAAGATCATCTCCTCCACACAATGGTAGAAGGATAGGGTTTAAATAGGTACCTACCTATTTTTATTCTACAGTTTTGTTTTTCCGGACAACAAATTTCCGGATATTCGTGAAATGAAGTTGTTTTGTTTAATCGAATCTCAGCTAGCCAAATTCAAACAGGAAGATAGACAGTACGAAGTTCGAAACCACAATCAACAGTAAATTAGTATATACGAAAGTCGTCGACTAAACCCATAGACTAACAACCACTCAACTGCCGCTAATTATTATCTTACTTGATTTTTTTTTCAAAATATTGCATTCACCGGGTTTTCAAATTGAATAATAAGCATACAAATTATTTGATACGATGCGATTAAATTGAATAATTAACATTCACAAAACTGAATTTAATAACATGATTGAAAGCACACTCTTATCACTGCAATAGAAAGTAACGCATGCACATGAAAAAAATCGTAAAAACAGTCACATACTAGTATTCTCAATATATAAATGCTTTGATGGTTAGCAATTTTACACGCCTGATTGTAGCTAAAGTATCATTCTGATTGTGTAACGCTGTAACGCATATTACATTCATTATATCAAAACAATGTAATGATTGTCGGATACCGAAACTAACGCCGTAACCGACCGCAAATCATTCTAATTATTTAATGGTTTCGATTGAAACATATAATCGAATTGTGGTAAAATATTAACGTCTTACATGCAAAGTCACGTCCAATGAATGTACCTATGCACCTATGATATAACACCATTCTTAGATTCACTTATCTTTATTGTTGATCGTTATTATTGTGCAACAAAAAGAGATTTTATACCTAGGTATAAGGGTATAAACCATTTTCTTTATTTTTTATTTATTTCTAGTAAAATTCATCACTCACCATAACAGATTTCTCCTTTGCAATTTGTATACTTTGTATACATATTGAAATTGAAAACATTTAGCTCTACGAATTAATAGTGGACATGTATCTATAATGAAAACTGACTACTTAATACAAATGATTTCTTCCCAGACTTGAGTTTAGAATCCCCTCATAGCATCCGTAATATTCAGCCTTGAAAATCGAATATGAGTCGGCTTAGCAACGAATGATTGAAATCTGGCATATCATTATGGGAGGGAAGGTGGGGTCTTAATAGGTATTCATAGGTAGTTCACCAAATCCACGAAAATCTTGAATTTTACCTACTTACTCATTTCTCCCCCAGAAAGTTTATACTAGAACCCCTTTTCCATTATCAAAAGTCTCCAAAAGCTTTATTTGCATGAGCATAAAACTTTTTAATAAACTGCCCTCCGAAGTGAGATCGTTGAACGATCTCTCATTTAAGAGTATCTCTTTGCAAAAGCATTTTACTCTGTTGACGACATGCTGAATGAGAATATCTCTTTCAGCATTGAATCAAATTCACTAATTAGTATTGTTTAAAATTTTTTTTTTGTTCTATCCATATTTATTGTGTTGTATTGAATTATTTATATTGAAACGGTGATCTGTCCTGGCCTGATGCATCCGATTAAGCGAAATGCACCTCGCATGGTAGGCAGCTTCTTCCTGTTCTATTATGATATTACTATTGACAGAGGGCTGAAAGGGCCCTTTACACCCTTCCAGTCTCGCCTTTTTATTTCCATTTATTCATTGCCTATTATTATGATGTTTCGCAATAATTATTGTATTTATGTGATGTTTAATAATTATTGTATTTTTAGTTCTTTTTTTTAAAAAATATTTTGTTATTTATGTAAACTTTGACGACTCCAAGTGCCTGAAGAGGCCTAGGGACGAGACTGAATAAATAAATAAATAAATTAATTAATTTACTTCATTTATAATAATTATTATTATGATCATAGATTTATGCTCTTTCCCCTATCATAAATCAAACTATTGAATAACGCACACCTAAGCATTCGATTTTCATAAATATTATATAAACGTGACTTTATTGAGGGAGAGATAAAGTGCATTCACCATTATTCACACACGAGCTAAACCACACCCATGGAGTGCAAGAAATATTACGAAAGATGGCAAAAGACACACGGAATCGAAGGTCAAAGCATCGCCCGTAAAAGGTCACGATCATTGTGTAGCAGGCTTTGCAGGTAATGCCTTAGCTGGAATCTTGCGACTTGTCTCTTAGACTTATCTCCGTGGATGGAAGCACAGTTCACGACTTAATGACTCCTTTGGCGTTTCAACAACATTTCATACTTTCCCTTTATCAAGTTCCCATCATCGGCTTTTCTCTTTTGTTATGCAATGTGGACATTGATGCGATAACTTCAAGTTTGCAGGAGCCTAATGTCCATTTAAGTTAATAGCTTTCACCGTATTAAGTGATGTAGACTTTGAATTAGGTGTATTGCATCGTCTTCACCGTTATATTAGATCTGATAAATGTTTATTTCCTCTAATTAAACGATCGTTAAAGACTAAAATAATAATTATTATTGTGTGCTTAGCCTCCTCGCACACTGGGAATTAGCTTGTAGTAGATTAAGCCACAGCAGAGTTGTACTGTATGGGAGCGCGCATACTGAAGCGATCCTACTAAAAAGCTTGATGATCATCTAAATATGAGCTTGCTGCGGATAGATGTCCTCCAAAGCAGCCTTAGAGACAAATCAGGAAATCAAGGCATAGCCAGAAGTTTAAAATGCCGATTCGAATCCCATTTCCTTCTTCCCTTTCATTATATTTCCTTTATATTTGAACTTTATGATGTTATCATCTTTTACCTTTCTAAGCTGTTTCTTTTTTTGCCATCCTGATCAAATTCTTTTTTTTTTGGTAGTCTCTCGAACTGTCTTTAAAACAATTTCATAGTTGCCCATTTTGATCACACTCTTTAAAAAAACCGAGTCCAGTACCATTTGAAATTTGCTACATGTTTCATCGAATTATTAGAAACAAAAATGAACACACTAGCTAGCCTTCGAACTTTAGTCCATAGTTGCTTACAATGACATTCGCTCTATTCTGCAGCCCGATTCACGGAAAAGTTTAAGTCTAAGTTTAGTTCGAAGTTCGATTCAAACTTTTCCGTGAATAGGGCTGCTGGTAATAATAATTGTAGGCGGCGACTATCTACAGTCTATGTACCTATTCACGGAAAAGTTTGAATCGAACTTCGTTCGAACTTCGAACTAAACTTAGACTTAAACTTTTCCGTGAATCGGGCTGCTGGTTTAATGGCGTGCATTGAATAAATGCATGACCAAAAGATTTAACTAAAATATGAACTAGGTATTAAAATTTAATTTTTGTTTCAAATCTTTACTTAAATATTTTTTTTTCTTTTATTACAGGTTACTGTCAAAGTTCCGAAGCCGTATCCAGTCAAAATTCCAGTTTTCAGGAATATCTATCATCACGCAGATGAATCTAGGCCTCATACGGCTGAGGAGTGGGACACCGAGTCAAATCATGAGCCATGGAACGAAGACGATGCAGTAGACGAAGGATCTGCGCATAAAGAATCCTACAGCAGCACCTGGAAAAGCCCCAGAGCGAATAAGAGTAAACGCAAAAACAACAATGCCGACTTGGAAGACTACGAATTAGAACAAAGCAGACCCAAAATGAGAAAACCAATGGCTTCTAGGAGACCAATCAATAAAGGCAGACAAAGAAATACTAGGAATAGAAATAGAAATATAACAAACAACAGAAGAAAGAAACATGCGAATCGTCCTAGAAAAGGCAACATGACAAAACGATTGAGTATTACCACGCATGTTGATGATTAGGCTATATACATTCCTATCTACTTATTCAAGATCTATTACTTTTTCTCTTAATATCTCTCTTAAAATGCTTTTATTTATATTTTCTTTATTAAGGAATGATAGATAATCTTATAATTTATTATTATAAAAACTTTTTAAATGCTTTATTTCATCGACGAACTAAAGATGACAGAGGTTCAAAAAGAAATATAATAGTTCTGTAATTGGAATTAATAGAATCTTATTTAAGAGATTGTTTAATATACATTTTGACAATTCTTCTTCTGTGGTAATATTTTGAGAATGTAAATAGTATAATTAAGTTAACCTTAGTTAATAGTAGGAAGAAATAAAAAATCATTAGTTTTATCAGTTATTAACTATTCACGATAATTTTAGAGCCTAAACAGTTTCATGATTTGGACCTTTTTTAGGATATATTAAAAAAAACATTTAGTATCTGAAACACTCGAACAAGTTGGTATTGAATACCTAAGAAAATTAAAAATTTAAATGCTAATGCAAAGTACAATTTTGAATACAAAAAAATTTAGATCTTGAAGGAAAAATAATATCTTCCATCAATATTTACATAATATATGTATGTAATTATACTTATACCTGATGTTATTCCAAAAAATGGGTAAATTAAGTCAGTAATTTTTAAGTAGGTAGGTAAGTTTGTAGTTGCTTGATAGTATTTAAATGAAAATATCTGCATTTATTATTTTGTTATTGTTTTTTTTGTTGTTGTCGTTGTTATCTTAACAAGTTGAGTTTGACAAAAGTTGGTTTGAATGTAATTTTAAAGAATCGGGAGAGTGAAGTAAAGAATTTATTTTTTAATTTTTTGTTATAAATAAAAATAATATCAATTTGTTTTTGTTTTATTTAATTGTTTGGGCCGAAGTTGCTTGGTGGTACATATTTATTAATTAGGTATAATATGTGAATTTGTGTGAATGTTTTAAAGAATTATTAGATGTAATAATTCTGTCTGGAGTCTATCAAATGTACATATCTCGAAAATTTTATTACTTATTAAAAATTTTAATGTATGATTTCATTTCATACTGATAGTCAAATACGAAACCAATATCTGGGCATCACAATACAAATTTATGTCTTATTTGCCGAATCACTCGAAAACGAGTGGAGAGCTAAAAAAAAATTTTGTCTTATGGACACACATTTTTTTAAGTATTGGCTCACTTTAAGAGATCCCAAATACGCTTTCGACATCTTTCGCACAATGCAAACCTTGTGCTGTGAAAGTAGAAATGGTCGGTACGACGATTCGAACCCCCGACCTTCATACGAAGTCCGTGCTGGGTAGCCACCTCTCATTTGGAGCGCATAAAATATAATATGAAAGTTATTATGGAACGGATTTCCTGCGACGCCAACGCCATCTATGAAAAAATCTATAATACCAAAATTATTCTTTAACTGACAATCATTAACATTAAAAATATTGGTACGCAGATTTTTGATGAAATTTTTTTCGAGCTTTGAAAAATATTTTTTTAACATTCAAACGTATTTTTGTATAAATTACAAATTAAAAAATTTGAAATCAATATTTATAGTAAAGCCAGGTGGTCCTACTGAAGCTTTTAGGATCACCACGGGAATCAGACAGGGCTGCGTACTAGCTCCTTTTATATTCATAATAGTCATGGACTTCCTGTTGAGAAAGTCCTTGCAAGGAGCAAGAGGTATACCGATAACACAGAGAGATGGCCTAATGGGCGAACTGTGCGATCTGGAGTACGCGGACGACCTAGCGTTATTCAGTACGACAGTGGAGGAATTACAGCGCAGTGTTTCAAGACTCTGCGACGAAACAGCACGCCTCGGCCTTCGAGTCAATGCCAGTAAGACGGAGCTCATTGCGAATAATTCCTGCCCCGATAAACAGCTACCGATAACCATCGATGGTCACCAGGTCTCCCGGGTGGATAAATTTAAGTACCTGGGAGCAACTATTACCACCACTGGTGACCTCGGGGCTGAGCTCCTGATACGTATCGGTATGGCAAGTGGCGCCTTCAACAACATGACCAAGATATGGAAGGCGTCGGCGTTTAGTGTCGAGACGAAATGTAAACTGTTTGATGCGTGTGTGTTGCCCATTCTCCTGTATGGGTGTGAGTCCTGGCACATGACTTTGGCGCAGGCACAAAAAGTATCTGCATTCGAAACGAAGTGCCTCAGGAGAATTTTGGGTATAAGATGGTACCACCGCATCACGAACGATGGTTTACGCCGGCGCACCCAGCGTGAGCCCATCACCTCTACTATTATGTGGAGGAGATGGACTTGGCTGGGACATGTGTTAAGGATGCCGAATGACAGTTGGCCGAGGAGAGCGCTGTTCTTCCTCCCATCAGGGTCCCGGGGACGAGGAGGACCCTCTCATACTGTGCCCCTTTCCTTCGAAGCAGAGCTGAGGAGTCTGGACATGGTGTGGGAGGAGGTCATTAACGTTGCGCAGGATCGAGCGCAATGGAGAGCTCTTGTTGCCTCCCTATGCCCCTAAGTGGGGTCTTAAGGGAGTTTGGATTTGGATTGGATTTATAGTAAGGACTACCTAGTATAAGTTTTCGATGATCGAATATCGAAACAGTTTCGAAAAATTTTCATACTAAAATGATCGAATGATTCGATCGTTTGATTTAAGAACACTATTTGCACGCTAATACGCGCATATTTGCGTGCAAAAAGCTTTCTATAAAACTCGTACTAGCACCACAGGACAACGTCTGTCGGGAAAGCCAGTTTTCATTAAAATTCAGTTGTATTGTTATTGGTTCATTGCAACCGCCTTGGTCTCTTTGGGGTGGTCGGTTGTTATCATATTGGAATGGTTTTATTTTTAAACAACGCGTTATTTACGCGGATAAAGGATTATTTTCGGCGTAGATCCGCATGTTTTTGTGAATCGAATCCCAAACATCGCATGTTATAATCATTTTATTGTTGGCCAAAAAAAATCGTGTAAATTATGTTATTATTGCTGTTTGTCTCCCGATTTATCTGACACTGAAAGGAAACACAGAGGGATGTAGAGGCCTGGACGAAAGTAGATGACCTAGCTGTGGAATATTTAGATATCAAACAATCAAAGAGCTGTACCCAACATTGCAGAACAAGGTGTTGCATGCGGCCTATGAAAGGGAGAAATAATTTGCCACAGTAATTGCCGACCTTGAGACTAATGCTTTGTTTTCGCTACGAACGCAGTAATTTTTGAGACAAGTTCAAAATGTTTATCTCTTTCACAGAATATAATGAAAGCGGGAAAGAGACAGTGTAATATTCATGTTTAATGTCAATAAGCGTTGCACGAATACCGCAGTAAACAAGATGCCCATTGAAATAAAATGTATAAAATTTGTAAAATGATTAAAATCAAGAACTTTTGCAATATTGAAAATAAGATTTTTCTTTGTATACCGGGCCCTTCCGTTGGGGTTTACTTTTTTAACATTGAAATTAAGAATGAAAATGAATCGAAATACTCTACAAGAAAAACGCCTGTTTTCATTTCAGAAAAAAGGACTTGACATTTTTTCCTTCACTTAAGAAAAATGTGTTTGAAATAAATTATTTTATTAACATAGTGGAATTATTTGTTATGATTTTTATTGACGAAATAATTTTCACATTTACCCATCATTTTATCTCAATTATGGCGCTTAGGCGCCAGACTAGATTTACAAGGTGATGAGAAAAACATTAATACTCAATAAAAAAACACGGAGCAAGCATCAGAGAATCCGCTTTCATAAGTAGCCGAAAAACAACAATTTAAAAAATTCAAATTAGGTTCGTTTGTGGAACATTTTATTTCTCGTACATATTTCTTATATTCTTGATTATTTTGTTGTTGCTCTAGCACAGAGGAAACACAATATTTGCAGAGTTTTTCTTAAGATAGCAATCAAGCAATACTCCCTGTCTGACCCCACTTAGGGGCACAGGGAAACAACAAGAGTTCTCCACCGCATTCGACCTTGCGCGGCTTCCATGGCAACCTCCCAGACCATTTTTTAAAATGAATCTGTGGTCACTCAAAGTGAACCCAAAAATACACTCTTTGACTCTTTCACAGTAAGCTACTTTGAGCTTGTGTCGTGAAAGAGGAAGATGGTCGGCATCTGGGATCGAACCCACGACCTCCGCACGAAACAGTACGAAAACCGGCATCATAACCGCTAGTCTATCAACCATTACTTTTGATGGTTTGTATAATTTGGAGGCTTCGTGATAAATATAAAATTTTCATATATAATGGGTTAATTATTGGAAACATTGACTATTAACTCTAACTTAAATTATGTGATAATTTGTTAATCTCTTTTGAGACAAAACAAACAGGTGATAAATAACGGACATTGTAAAATGCCAAATAGTGTAGATTGTAAACAAACAAAATGTTATTAACATGCTAATCTTTGTTTATTTTCTCACACCTTTAGCATGAAATTACAACAAAGTCGCCTTGGCATTATACACACACATAAATTATAACTTATTATATAGGTATACGTGATCTATAATATTATATTTTAAGTGAACATGTGTACATAGGTATTTTTTTTATTATTTTGTCAATAAACATATTACTGATATTTTACTAGATTGTTCTTTTTATTTTAGAGGAGCATATTGAGACCAACTGAAAATTTGCTACGCTATCCATCTTTATACATCTCCTCATTTGTTTAAAATTTATAATAGGAGAATAACATACATCTCCTCATTCGTTGAAGATACTTATTTCTGATCTATGTATAAATTATCTGCCTTAGATGGATTTTATAGTCACCAAAGATCTTTTTTTCTGTATTTTCTAAGCAGATCTTTGTGAGATATCTTTATGAAGCTTTGGAGGGTGTTTTGGTATCGGATTAGAGCTGATTTAGTAAGGCTAGAGGCCTGGATGCTATTAATAATGGAAATAAAAAATAATTCTAGGTTTTTTAAAATTTTAATAAACCTAAAATATAATAATAATTTTCAGCACAAGTCCTCTAGATGGAAGAAAAAATAACTATGCTGGCCTGCTCTATAGAAATTTGGATGGAAAGGTTGCCTGTATTCAAAATTAGTATCCTGGGAATTAATGTTGCCATAAGAATGTAATCTTCTTCGACTTTTTATTTAGGTCTTATGTCCTGTAATTCAAGAGGTAGAGTTCCGGCAGTCCCTCCACCTCTTTGATGTTCTACCTGGAAGCCGTCTTCCATGGGGTTGGCCGTGCAATGCCATGTAAGGGAGTCTGGATAAATCAATTATTGTCCTCACATGTGAATAATAGCCTACATGTGAACCTACTTCATTGCCTTCTCCATCTCAGTATGGTCTCGACCTCTAATATTTCCCTTACCATTGTATTTCAAACTCTATCTCTGAGGGTCTTCCCGGCTATGCTCCTTAGAGTTTTCATTTCTGAAACCCTCGTCGCGTTGCTGTCTACTATTTTTACTTGTGTTTTAATCAGTATGTAGGTAGTTTAGTAGCGTTCACATTATCTTTTAAGTCAATAGTAAGACCAGATAAATTTCAACTTAAAGATTTGTTGCAGAGCCCCTGAGAAAAAAGCTAGTGTTCCGTAACAACCAGCCATGTAGTTTAAGATATACAAAGAGTTGTATATTCATACGCAGTGTCTTCTTTTCTCGTTCACCTCAGCCCACTAAAACACACAGGGTGTTTGCTATTTTAGTGATGATTCAATACTCCGATAAGGAGGACCACAGACCATTCATTACCAGATAGTAAGCAGTATAGACCAACATAATGAGCATTTAAAATATTGTTAAAAGTCTCAAGGTATGCATATTATGTGTTCCATTTACCCACCTGCTCTCTATAATACCCACCTTTAAATTGAGACAGCAAGTTTTTTGCTAAAAAGTAGGTTTCAGTATTGACAAGTAGTTTGCTAGCAAAAATTTCTTTAACATTCTACGTAATTTTTTACTGTATTTTACTATCATAAGTTTAAAACATTGCGCAAGATCGAGCACAATGGAGAGCTCTTGTTGCCTCCCTAGTCCCTATGCCCCTATGTGAGGTTTGAAGGGACGTATTGTACGGTCGTGTACTATAGTAGCTTTTTATACAATACTTTTTAACCCAAAGACCTTAATAGATCAGCTATTAAGGCCAACGTTAATTGAATTAAAAATATTTTTTTAGTTTAAAAAGTTTTCATTTGTTTTTATCATATTGTAACATTAAGCAATTCTCGCAATTTGGATTGTACGTTGCAATGTTCGTCATGAATTTGATTGTTTTATGTGTGTTTTATTGATATTGAAAACTGTATTTCTTTCTATTTGTTGTTGTCAATAATTTTTTGTCGTTAAATATTAATGGCATTTTCGCATTATATGATGTATAAATAAAAAAATATAATATAAAATAAAGAATTATAACTGCAAGGATCAGCGATAATTAAAATCTGACGTATTTTTTTACATTGGAACATCTGCATTATTATGAAGATGACCTGTACCACTAGTACAAGTTTTCGATGATCGAATATTTAAACGATCATCGAAAGAGTTTCGAAAAATTTCCATACAAAAATGATCGAATGATTCGATCGTTTGATATTCGAACACGATTTGCCCGCTAATAAGCGCTCATTTGCGTGCAATTAGCTTTCGATTAAACTCGTACTAGCCCCACTGTTCTGTTAGTCTAATTATTATTGACCACATAAAAATAATCGGCAGATTATCCTCACCGTGAATATGGTATGGAGTGACATTTTATGGTCACTACTTGAATGAATGTTTATGAATTATTATTACGGTTGCCGTACGCAATAAAACGAATTAGTACGTCCATTTGCCGCACTCGGTGATCACCTGTTTATGTTAATACCCTGTTGGACATCGCGACCTCTCAGTTTACCTGTTGGCATTAGGAACATTTTTGACATTCAGTGTTCATTTCGTCTATCCGAGAAGAACATCTCTGTATACCGGTGAGTACCATTTACACAAACATTTCATAACATTATGTGGCTTATGAACTATTTTTTGGAAAGGATATACTTAAATAGGTACCTACATGTCATTTACGGAACACTCGTAAAATCAATGAATTAGCTAGAAATCTTGATTTTACTTACAAATATATATTCATAATTTAGATACCTATGTTAAAAATACTCAACATGTAGGTAGTTAAATATCAAAATTTAGCTAATAGTTTACGAAAAAAAAACGGACAAAATAAGTCCGTTTTTGTGAAATTTTCAGGGGGATGAAATATATGTTCTTTTTCAAATATTAATTGCTATTTTCTGTTTGTATTGTACAGTTTTATTTAACGTAAAACTAAAAAAATTATAAAAAAAAATAAAATAAAAAATAAGCAAGCTTTCCTAAAATCGGTCCATTAGTCCTATTCCTAACTATGAATTTTTTTTTTTATATAATGCATCTATGTAAAAATAAATAAGGAGTCTTCAGTTTGTGCTACTACGAAGTAATTCGTAGTAGCACAAACTGAAGACTCCTTATTTATTTTTACATAAGTGAAATTGAACTACTACCAAGCACCCTCGGCCGAAACTATCAACGGTATAATGCATCTGTTATAAACCCTATATTTTCCATCCGCATTCTGTAAATCGCACCAACACTAAAACAACTGTCAATTTCTGTAAAAAACGTATTTAATTTAAAAATAAAATTTAATATACTGATGTAAAAAGCACTGAGAAGTGAGAAGGTTATACCTACTTTAAGATTTCTCAAACTTTCTAAGGTTTCGCGTAATTTTCTAATTTTTTTCTTTAATAAGAACCTTGTTTTCATGTCATAAATAAATGAATAACAGGAATTCAAACACCTGAACTTTGATCTAAAATATATACCTATATGCTATTTTTATTAGAAAAGTGCATGCGCATCACGAAGGTTAACATTAGGTTAACTACTTGTTACTTTTAAAACCTGTCGGTTAACCAAGGTTAGTGATTATCGAAGGTATAATAATATTATTATGATTAAACGTTATATATCTTCCTCGCTTTGGGCATAGACTGCATAGAGATACTACTGAAGTTTTTTTGTACATGATCTGCAAAATATTTCATCTCAATATTCAACTTAATAACATTCTTACTTAATATTTATCATCCTTTCATATACGAATAAAAATGGGATATCTCTTGAATGATAATAATTAAAAGAGTTAAACATTTGTTCAAATCATAATATGCTAGTTACGTTACAGTTCCTTTAACCAATGATTAACGGTTAATTTAATTGTAAATAATTCCATTACTATATTATATTATGTATGTACAAAACGCTTTTAGTATCCAAATAGCAAGTACCTAGTAAAAGATGTTTTCAACTTCGTTTACTCCATACAATCAGCCTTTAAAAGTATCGTCGCACTATTTTTGTCACATTAGTACCGACAAGTTGTTTGACTGTCACTTTATGGTGTAATGATATAATATTATGTCTTCCTAGAAAAGAGAGAAGCGGTTGTAACATAACGAACGCAGTATTTTTTGAGACAAGTAAATGTATTAAATAGCTGACGGAATTTAAATGATTAAAGGGTAGTGTCATTACGCGTAGCTTGGATATGTACAATGATTATTCTAAACATATTGTAAGTTATCTTATTATAATAACTAGCCTTTTACCCGTCCATAAATGCTGTAGTAAACAAAACGCCCCTGATACAAAATTACATTGTTCTATGTATTACGGCCGTTAAATTGGGGGTCCGCTTTTCTAGAAAACTATTGCATTAGGAAACTTAAAACTTACGTGCCGGGTGACTCCCCAAGAGTTATGATCTGTTTTCCTAAGAATACGGCACTGATGTTTACAGAGGTGGATATGCCATCAAAATTGTTACCGTTGTAGCAAAAAACATTGTCATAATTTTTCAAGATTGATAGACAATGAGTCACGAGTGACTTTACTATACTAGAATTATCATATGTACATTCAAAGGACATGTCTGTCAGACCGCTTGATGGAACTTAAAGCTTAAATTTCGTTTGCTATGTTTTTATAAGTTAAATCAGTATGGGAATTAAGACATTAATACATCTCTTCAAAGGAATATTGTTATTACAAAACGTGAGCCCAAGATTGTGTTTTAACTCAAGATTTTTCCAGATCCAATGATGTGGGATATAAAAGTCGCCTTGGTGTTGATAACTGTGTTCTGTTGGTATTCTGCTGAAGGCTTGCAATGTGGCCAAGTGTCTTGTCCGCCTACAGCCACCACCTGCACCCTTAAATACATCACCGTCACGAAGAAGAAGACCAAAACAACCACTGTCAGCTGTTTTGATACCTCAAGTAAGTAGTGTATAATTATTATATTTTTGAATAATTACTTTGTTTAAAGCACTGCACTCGTTTTCGAGTGATTCGGCTCAATGATGACATATTTCTATCCGCACTTAAGTCCACTCAGGGGTATAAGGAGGTAACAAGAGCTCTACATCACGACAGGGGGGACACCAGCTCCCAGACCCTTCACCCCCTAATGAGGTCCAGGAGTCCAAGGCTTATTTCTTGCGCCATTGTGACATGTTGGGGTTTAAGGATGTACCGATCCGATTTTTCGATTACTTACCTTTTACAGGATGCTCAAACAACCAGCAAAAAGCAGGGGTATTATTCTTAGCCGTCAACCCCACAGTACGGCACGGCAACGGCAATAATGACTTAGATAAATAATGGCCGAAGAAGTGAAGGAAGACAGTCGATGAGGTGGAGCGACGACATTGTGCGTGCCGTTGGAACAGAGTGGATCGGGATGACCAGAGTCAGAAAGGAGTGGCGTGAACATGAGGAGGCCTATGTCCTGCAGTGGATGATCACGGGCTGATATGAATATCTACTGAGACTGAGAAAGCGGAATTCGCAACAAAAAACTTAACATTTTATGTCAATTTTTGGTTTTGGATGTAAATGAACGTCAAGGGGAAAGAGATGAAGAAGTGACTGCATAAAAATCACCGCAGATAGTTTTAGTTAGTGATAATTACGATGTTAGGAAAGCAACCATTTTTTCGCTAACATTTACTTAAAGGTGCATTTATATCAAAAGATCGATGACAGTTCTTTCTGGTTATTATTTCCTTGGTGTCCAGGATCAACGATTAGGAAAATATACTCTATTTTCAAGCTCTGGGTCTTTGTTCGTTTGGTATAAATTTACCTTAAGGGGAATAAATTTTATTCAAACAACTTCTGTCTCATTCAGTCTTGTTGTCTTAAATTATTATGACGAGTGGGGTCTCAAATACAAAACTTTTTACATTTTTAGAAACTTGAGAAAAATATAATTTTGGAAGTTTTGAACAAATATCATTTTATCGAACATAGAACGTAGTATTAGTATGTTAGCGCATTGGTGGCTAAAGGGCTTCATAGTCATTGACACATTTAAGAAGGAGATTCCTTTAGAAGGATATTCAGAAAGGAGATTACGCTTCTAGACAGTTGTACGTACAATCATATTGAAAATTGGGTGGGTGTTTTGAGACAAATCTGTCCAAAACGCTCCTTGTGATTTTAGTTCTTTTCAAGTGGCAGGTTTTATTGGTCCCCCTCTGGCGACGGTGATTATAGACCGCAGACAGACCCAAATGTGATTGGAAATCTAATGTGTTTTGTATGGTTTGAAACATATTGTGTGAATGCAATGTTTCAGAATTTTTTGTTTTGTTTTGTTGAAATGCTTAAAATGTCTTGAATTTGAAAATCATGCCAACTATTTAAGACCATCAATCAATAAAGTTATGTGTTTTCGACTTTAGGTGTTTCGTTTGAATGATTATAGTGGATTTTTATTATTACAATTACGTAATTTTATTGTAATTGTAGGTACGTACCTACATTATAACTTCAGCCATTTTCATAAATCAACCAAATCCTTTACGTTAAATAAGAATATTATTTCTTGTTCTAGAAAGATTAGTTTTTAAAGACTCCTTTGACGAACCATTAGATGAGAATGAGTTCCCTCTGCCTGTGGTAGAGTGTGGAGGACATCGCTGCAGTCCCGGGGCCTACAACTGCACCACGATATCAACCCCTTACATCAAGAGGGTTCCTCCTGTGGAAGAGACGCATCTGATCTGCAGGGATGATGATGGTAAGCATTTTCACATTTTCTTAATTAAAAAGCAGAGACATATTTTGACAAAACCTTCAAAATAGCTCACTGAATTAGCATATCATCAAGGTTATCTGGCAAAGGGGCCCATAAATTATTTTATCCCTTTTCACATATTGGGCAATTTAGAACTATTTTTTTCATTCATATTAATCTTCTATTGACACTATAGAATCGAATCAAAACTCCCTTTACACAGCATTAAGGGGCAAAGGAAGGCAATCAGAGGTGACGATATAGCTAGCACTAAAAAAAGAATTGCAGAAACAGGGGCAAAGCTGACGCGTGAAGCCTTCACCAAGAGAAACAGGGATCCATTTTTATATAATACTAGCTGACCCATCGAACTTCGTCCAGCCTTAAAGTCAATAATATATTGCATACGTTCTTAATATTATATTATATATTATTTTTTATCCATGTTTCAACCTTTTATTAGTTATTCTGTTATCCGTAGCGGAGGAGAATCCAAGAAATCAAATATCGGAAGAATCTGTTCAGCCGATCTCGAGTTATAAGTGTTCGCACAAACCCGACTTTCTTTTATATTAGAGATTTTATTGTTATAATTTTTTTGATTGCTCGACATTTTGTGCTCTTCCATTCGTGAAAATCTATAAATAATAAATAAATAAATAATGCTATATTGTTCAAATTAAAAATGCAGTCCTGATACGATCCATTCACGAGAGTCAAAGGGCGGACTTATCCCGCAGGATCTCTTCCAGCCAACCCAAATTACAAACAGAAATAATAATAATAATAAAAAAGATAGTAGATATCAAAACAATAATTACACACTAATCACAAAATTAAATACATACATAAAATAAATTAAAAACAAATTCATAAACTCAAATAAAATTAAATACATACATACATACACACATTCTCCCTTAAAGGCTCCCCGCACACCCCAAGCCAGCCCGGAGGAGACAAATCCGCAGCAAACCAGACCCGCACGAAACTGGCCAAATGCCGACTCCACACACATCTAGCCCGCCGCAGATCCCCCCCAAACCAACCTGCAATACGGGTGCCTAAACCCCACTTAGGGGCATAGGGAGGCACCAAGAGCTCTCCATTGCGCTCAAAGGCGTCTGAGGCCTATGGTGCCTTTTCTGACCGGTTGAGGTTTACATACATAAAATAAATTAAAAACAAATTCATTAAATTAGAATAAATTCAATGGGCTAAAATAAATTCAATAATTATTCAAAATAAATTCAAGTAATTAATCAAAGTTCAACACATTACAATAAATCAAAAATAAATTCACAAAATTTATAAATAAAATACTCGAGATCACACAATGAATGGATATAGAAATAAAGAGACAAAAGATTTGAAAAGGTAAAATTCATACAAAATCAAACTCAAATAAAATTAAATAAACACATAAAATAAATTAAAAACAAATTCAATAAATTCTATGAACTAAAATAAATTCATTGACCAAAATAAATTCAATAATAATTATTCAATAAAATAATAATAAGATAAAATACACAGCAACAAAGAGTAGGGAAGGTGGGAAGAGGGGTCCTCATTAAATTTGGAGTAGGGTTTTATCTTGTCAGCGATTTTTTAAAAGTGTTAATAGTCTGTGAGCCTCTTATGGAGAGGGGAAGTTGGTTCCACAACCTTGCGGCACGAACGGTGAAAGACTCAGAATAGAATTTTGAGCGATGGGATGGGATGAGCAGCAAATTATTTTGATCAGTAGGGCTATTCTCGTAATCAATAGCTTTTAAAAATCACTTAACGATAAGATTGCAATAGATCGCAAGCAGTCGTATTCACAAAACTATCGGAATCTAATCTTAATCCTATCTTGAACTGGATCATTTTCATACTGATATTTCAAACATAACGAATTTTTAAGATATCTACTAGATATCTTGTTTTGTGAATACCAATCCGCCATTTTATGATTGTCAATCAAGATAAGAGCGTATTAAGACCGCTACGAGAACGGGCACAGAACGCAACGAACGTTAGTGCGAACTGAGAAAGGTGAATTTCTGTTTAGGGTAGTTAGGGGAGGTATTTTGTACAGCAAACAGAGAGTATGCAGGTCTCTTCTCTCACGCATGGTTTTCCATTGAAGTTGAAGCCTGTATTTAGAAATGTGATCATTTTTTCGTAGAGAGAAGATGTACCGTATGCACATGTTTGAAGACGTTCCAATCTGGACTCGACCTCCACTGCCATATCTAGATAGCAAATATCGGCGTAGTCAAATAGTGGGTGAAGCACGGATTGAACTAAGAGCTTTTTAATATCTGGACCGAGGACATTTTGGAGTCTTCTAAGTGAAGTGATGCAAATACCTTTTCTGCTAAGCTCATCCACCTGTTTTCTCCATGAAAGTTTACAATCAATATAAATCCCCAGGTCCTTAACATCATCAGAAAAAGGAACCTGATTATTCAGAAAAAGACATGGCAAGGAATTACGGTTCAATGAAGTAAGGAGTCTGGGACTTCCAATAATGATGGCCTGTGATTTAACAGGATTTATAAGGAGTCCATGCCGCTCGCACCACATGGCTATGTCATTGTACTGAAGATTTTCATTCATGAGAGCAAATGACTCGATGATATTCTGTGGCCTAAAATGGGTGTAGATTTGTAAGTTATCGGCATACAAGTGAAAGGGTCCTTGGATATCAATCTTTTAGATTAACAGAAAATCCTTTCAATTTTAAAATTCTTTGGAATATGCACGCATTTATTGGGTTTGAAAAACTCTTTTTGATTTCAGTAATATTATTCTTGAGGTAAAATCATGTCTATTTAAGTGTTAAGAGATTTTCCAGTAATTCTTATTGAATTTTCCAGGAAATATACTTGAAGAACGAGACATCAGCAGAAACCTTACCCTCAACGAGGCAACCGGAGAGACTCCTCCGTCGTGCGAAGGCTACACCTGCCCCAAAGGATCCAGAAGCTGCTCATACGACACCATCATTCAGCCAGACCCCTACTCTAAGACCACGCACGTTGTTTGTTACAATATTAAAAGTAAGTCACTCACACAAAAGTCAATAAATTGTTTACTTTGTCCACCAGTATGTTGTACTTTCAGTTGTGAGCGTTGAATGGTAAGCAATGCCCTAATAACTGTGTCTTAAACTGTTCTCAAATTTTATAAGTATCTACTAGTTTGAGTAGTTTTTAATTTAATTTGTATAGGTAACTAGCTGACCCATCGAACTTCGTCCCGCCTTAAAGTCAATAAAATATTGCTGGGTAACATAACATAGCTAACATTCCTACATGATTACTCATTGTGAAAAAATTAAAAGTTATGTGGTTGCAATATATAATTACAATGTCGGTAACAATACCGCCATCTGTGGAAACATAGGGAAAACATTGATCTATAGAATCTTTCTACCAAAATATCAATCTACCAGACATCTCCCTATTTCACCAACAGATGGCGGTGGTAGTACCGGTTAGAAAATCCGATCCATACTAACTTAATATTATATTTAACTCATTTCTTATTCATTTATTCAACTTTTTATTAGTTATTCTGTTATCCGGAGCGGAGAAGAATCCAATAAATCAAACATCGGAAGAATCTGTTCAGCCGATCTCGAGTTATAAGTGTTCGCACTAACCCGACTTTCATTTATATTAGAGATTAGTCTTTTACAGCGTTAAGTGTCGCGACGAAATGTGAACTGTTTGGTGTGTGTGTGTGTTGCCCATTATTCTATATGGGTGTGAGTCCTGGCACCTGACCAAAGCCGAGGCACAAAAAATCTCTGCATTTGAAATGAAGTGCCTTAGGAGATTTTCGGGCATAAGATGGTACCACCGCATCACGAACACTGGCGGACCCAGCGTTGACCCATCACCTCTACCATTGTATAGAAGAGATTGACATAGCTGGGACATGTGTCAAGGATGCCGAATGACAGTCGGCCGAAGAGAGCGCTATTGTTTCCTCCACCAGGGTCCCGAAGACGAGGACGACCTTCTCATACCGGGTTCCGTTCCTTCCAAGCAGAGCTGAGGGATTTGGACATGGTATGGGAGGAGGTCATAAACATTTTGCAAGATCGAGCGCAATGGAGAGCTCTTGTTGCCTTCCTATGCTCCTGAGTGGTGTGTAAAAAGGGAGAATTGATTGAGGAGGGCTCTTGTCGCCTCCCTTTACCCCTGATTGGGATCAGACAGGGAGTATTGATTGATGGATTTAGTTTTTTAAGTTGTTATGGTAGTGTGCCGGTAGAGCACATGACGTAATTTCGATACCTAGACATCGAACTCTCTAGCCGCCTAGAAAATGACGTTATAGGACGACAAATAATCTTGGGCTTCGTGTTAAATTTATACTCGTAGGTATATCATAATTCTAGAGAATTCCAAATTGTTTAATAAGAGTATGAATAACACACTCAGTAGGAAACAACCAACAGTGGAAACAAAAATATAATCCCAAGAATGAAAAAAAACAACGGGCTGTAATTGTAGCTATCATTACACGTCATAATGTAACGCGAAGTTAAAACTTCAGTTGTCGACCATCAGGAATCAGGCAAACAAAACAGCAGCTATAGCGGGATGCTTTAAAAAACTGCGTGTAAGAATTTATTTTTATTAAGTCTCGTCCCTAGGTCTCTTAAGGCACTTGGAGTCATCAAAGTTTACACAATAAGCACAAGTTATCCAAAAGTAAACAAAAAAATCAATCAATAAATTCTCCGTTTTTACACCCCACTCAGGAGCATAGGAAGGCAACAAGAGCTCTTCATTGCGCCCGATCTTGCGCGATGTTTATGACCCCCTCCCACACCATGTTCAAATACCTCAGCTCTGCTTCGAAGGAGCGGAACACAGTGTGAGAGGGAAATAAAAACATCATATAAACACAATTATTGTGGAGCATCGTATTGGGCAATGAATAAATAAATATATGTGAAAAGAGAGCAAAGTGCGTATATCCATTAGGCTTGTCATGGTGGGCGCAATTAAAACTCGGGCTGATACCACAAGAACTAAGAAGTTTATTCTCCGTACAACTGCGATGAGAACACCTTAACTCCATCACGGGTAGATCCCCAAGAGACAGAGTCAGACCCAGCACAATTAGAGACATATGAAATGAAGACTACGTCGTGACATAGGGCGCAAAAGCAGACGATGGCATTTGGCAGAGATGACAGCATAGCCGAGATTGAAGCGGATAAATTTCTATATTTTTTTAAATTATGTGACGAATATCGTCCTCTAGGTCTTACCCAATCAGACCCAACTTTGGTGGAAAATGAAAATGAATTATTAAAGAGCATAATTTGCTGCACTGCCCGACAAAAGTTTATATACACCTGCTCAAGTCACACGTGTAAATAATAATCATGAAATAATCATAAATAAAATATAAAAGGAAGAAGATAAGATAAAACTAACAACAAATAAATAAACTTTAGTTATTGATAATGATTAGTTTACCATATTTATCCATACGAGTAGATCAGCCGATACTTCTCCCCAAGCATGTTGTGACGCAGATATGAGATTTTCCGAACTTTTACCTGCGACAAGAGTTCACGGACTGCCCCGGCTCGACTAAAGCCACGGTTACTTTATGGACAATGCTGGCAATCATGGGCAAGTAATGTGGCCGCTTCACCAATTACCAATATCACCCAAAATTTGACATTGGCCATTATTGGTGTACTTGTCGATCAATATAATGTGTAAATGTGTATAATCTATAAGAAAATATGACATAGGCCATTATTGGTGTACTTGTCGATCAATATAATGTGTAAATGTGTATAATCTATAAGATATCCAAACAATCGAATTATTTTTGTATTTTGTAATAATTATGTAAAGAACCTATTGACAAGGCTTGTAAAAGCCTTAACAGGACTTATATTGTTTTTTTTTTTATTATTTTAATGAATAAAGGGTATAAAAAAAGTCGGCAAATATCGCCAATACTGGTCCAACGTTGTCATAATATTGTTTTATATTTTATACATATTATTTTCATAGTGTTTTGAAACTTATTGTTTTTCAAGTTGAGAAAAAATAATGGAATTTGAAAATGTATAAGATTATTTTTAATATTTACTTACTTTTTCTATTTTAAAACACAAAACACGTTCAATATGACCTATAATTAAAGCGCGCTAGCTGTCAACGTTGGACCAGTAGCGTAGCCACGTATACAAATACCTACTTGACAAATGTTGCTACTTGCCCACGATTGACCAGAGCCCCTATTTGACCAGCATGGTCCAGCTTTGTCCATAGTGTAGCCGTAGCTTTAGGACTTCTGTATTTGTGACAGGGATGGTCCACGGAATCTAAGGACTTCTGAATTTGTGACAGGGTTGGTCCATGGATTCTTGAGTATTATGCGATGTAACCACATCTCAAAAGCATCGAGCTTGTACATTGTTTTGACAATCAGTCCTATTTCATTTCACTTTTTAGTTTCCAAGTATCTGATCTTAAGTTATTAACATGTATTATGAAGGATACCTGATTGCACTTGGCTGAAAAGGGTACTTTTATTCTATCTATCAAGGTTACAAAGACGAGACAGATCCTACCATAATGTGTTCCTTTTATCGGAAGCAAAGTAGAGGGTTTCGCTTATGTTTTGAGAGGACGGAAGTTATTTTGAAGGGGCCTTATCAATTTCTAATCCTACCCCTAAATGGGTTCAAAAAGGAAGTATTGATTGATCATCTAATAATAATATCTTGTTATTTCAGGTAAAATCACCGCTGATGTCAGGTTAAAAGATTAAAAATACTCGAACTCACCGAACATGAAAAATGGAAATAAATATTTTTTGGAGCTACGAAGCAAGATGTGAGATGTACAAAGAATAGATCCATAAAAATATAAATGACATAATATTATGAAAAAATGTTTGTTTTAAGAGAAATAAATTATGAAATATTTTGCGTTTTTCATTGCTATCAGATAAATGCCCTTTTTTTGAATTGTGAAGTTCGTCTGTAACTCGGTATTTTCTTTCATACTTGCTTACGTATCTTTAATTCGACATTCGTTGTCATAAAAATAATAGTGCTGACCTCGATAGCCTAGTGGCATAGATACCGACTTCTAATCAAGAGGTCCCGGGTTCGATTCCCGGCTGGTTTAGAGATTTCATGTGTTTTATTTATTGGAGCTCAGTCAACCGGTCCTGTCTCAAATTGGACAGAACTAGTTGACTGGTAGGTAATTTATTTTATTTTTTATTTATTCACTCTCATCCCTAGGCCCTTTCGGGCACACGGAGTCGTCAAAAATATACAAAACTAGACATAATTAAACATTATTAAATTTAAGCACATCAATAACATATAAAAAATACACAATAACATTTTTAAAATCCACGAAATAAGATAAATAAATTTAATAAAAGCGTTGGCGAGGCTGAAAGGGTGTAAATGGCCCATTCAGTCTCCAGTCAGTGTATGTAAAAGAAGAATTGAATTATGCAAGATGATAAAACAAAATACAAAAAAAAATTACCTAAATACAAAAAATAAAAATATGATATTTCTTCAACATAAAATTAGATATAAAATTTCTTTCAAGTTCTTGTGGATGAATAAACGCTTGGGCGAGTCTGAAAAGGTGTAAAGGGCCTTTCAGTCTCCTGTCAGTAAATGTCATAAGAAACAAACAGAAATGGATCATATTATAAACAGCATGAAGAGTCACAAAATAAACAGGTTTGTCAGGCTAACAACAAAGAGAGCACTTCACCAAGGGGGCCGCCCAACGAGCATACAATGTGGACTCCAAACAAAGGATAAAAAAAAAAATAACAATGTCTAATCAATAGTGTAATAGCATTGTTCAACCAGATACTACCTGATCTCTCTCCGAAAGGTATCGTCATCCATGGATTTAAAGGGCTGTGGTAATTTGTTATCAGCCCGCACACTATGGCATATGAAGCTTTTAGAAACTTTCGTTAGGCGATGCCTGATAGGTTGCACATTATTCACAGCCCTAGTGCCATGATCATGATAGTCCGAGTTTAGGGGTGTATTCGTCAGATTTCTCCTAGCGAAAAGAAGGCACTCTCGGATATATGCACCGGCCAATGTGAGAATGCCCTGTTCCTTAAACGCATTACGGCAAGTCTCCCGCGGCTGCATACCCAGTACCGCCCTCAGAGCTCGCTTTTGCAAAATTGATACTCTAGAGACATCCGCCCCTCCACCCCAAACCATCACACCATAGACCATAATCGAGTGAAAGTAAGCAAAATACACATTCTTTGCAGTTTTTATACCACATAAATCTTTAATTTTTTTAATAGCATAAATCGCAGAGCCTAACCTGCCACAGAGCTGTGGGGCTAGTACGAGTTTTATCGAAAGCTTATTGCACGCTAATAAGCACTTATAAACGTGCAAATAGTGTTCTAAAATTAAACGATCGAGTCGTTCGATCATTTTTGTATGGAAATTTGTCGAAACTCTTTCGATGATCGTTTCGATATTCGATCATCGAAAACTTATACTAGGGCTACTGGTCCACGTGTGGTGACCATTGGAGCTTCTCGTCCATCATGACACCAAGGAACTTATAACTATTTACTATGTTTAATGAATTATTTTCTAGAAGTTGATTAGCTGATAGGTATATTCTTATTCCGCTTCAGAGAGAAACAAAGCGCATTGGTTTTAGTCATATTCAATACTAAGTTATTAACATCAAACCATTGGTTTACGTCGTCCACAATTTTTACTAATAATGCTTCAGGCATTAAAGCTACGCCAACTATACTGACAACAACGCGTATTAGAGTACATATTTTTTTTATGAATTTGGGCTCACCCAAAGTGCAAATAAACACACTTTTGACATCTTTCTCACAAAGCAAAGCTTTTGTTGTCAAAGTGGAAATGGTCGGCAATTTTCTATGACTGTTGACAAACAAAATTATTACCATGAATTGACGTTAATAATAAAATTATTGAATTATGAGAAATAAATTTAGGTATGAGGAAATAAAAGGAATTTTTTTTTTTTTTTTAAATGAATCTGTGCTCACTCGAAGTGAACACAAATACACTTTTGACATCTTTCACAGTAAGCAAATGCTTGTGTCGTGAAAGCGGAAAATGGTCGACACGGCCGGGATTCGAACCCACGACCTCCGCACGAAACAGTGCGAAAGCCGGCGTCGTAACCGCTGGTCTATTTCACATACTCAATTTTAGATGGTTTAATAAAACATAAAGAAATTTAGTTTGAGGGATACCTACTTGAGTTTTCAAGGTAAAAATAAATAATGCTCGTGTCTTTCGTGACGTATTAGCTTTTTTTTAATGCAATATCGGGTCATTTCGTTATTGGCGATCCTCACAGAATTGGTTCACAGTACATATGTCATTAAAACTATGGACATTAATCTCAACCAACAAACTAATGTTTGAACAATAAATGTTGTGATAGAACTAAGCAAGACTAGGCATGTAAGTAGTTGTAGGTATATGCGAAAAGTCCCCAAAGTAAAATTCAGGTGTTCTTCCTGGATAATAGGTAACTTCATTGAGCTGGCGAGCTATAAATTTGACCTGATGTGGCGGGAAAAGCAGAACGCACAAAATACCGACGATGGACAGCTTGTCCTGATGGACTCTTCATTATGGCAACCTGGGTTTTACCTGCACCGCAGGCAATGGACATTAAGGACAACCCTTAATTAGAATTCGGGCTGGTCACGGTGATGTGGATACATTTTACACAAATGGGGTAAAAGGGATTATCCCTTTTGTGAATATGGCTAGATTGAGACTGATGTTAGCTGAATACATGCTGAGCTGTTCCAAAAAAAAACGAGGGAATTCCTTAAAGAAATTAGCAAGGTAGGCAGTAGATTATCTTAAAAATATCAATGCGGAGCTATAACTCCTACAATGGTTAAGAAAAACAAAGTAAAATATGAAATTTTCAAAATCTAATCAATTTAGGAGAGTCTTACAAAACTCAACCTTTTTGAAATAAAAATGAAAGAGTCTTGTATAGTTCTATCACAAAATTTATTGTTCAAACATGAACCGGTTTTCGGAGACTACCGTCTCCATTATCTGTTTAAGAGTCTTAAACAGATAATGGAGACGGTAGTCTCCGAAAACCGGTCTTAAACAGATAATGGAGACGGTAGTCTCCGAAAACCGGTCTTAAACAGATAATGGAGACGGTAGTCTCCGAAAACCGGTTCATGTTTGAACAATACATTTTTTGATAGAACTATACAAGACTTTTTCATTTTTATAATGAAATGGACTATCACCAAGCACCTTCTGCCCAAAACATCGAAGATCTCAACCTTTTTGATAATTTGCCGTATCATGGTGGGAGGTAGATTAACAGATTTCCCTCACCTAGGGGTAAGAAATGATTATTCCCGTATTTTGTTGAATACTTTCTTAATATAATCTTTTCCATTTTCCAATGCACCTCTACTATACATACCTACTAAATATTCTTGGATTGCGTGACTCGAACACATCGATTCAATCCTTAAGGAAGGCAGGTAAGGTAAGAGAAATAGGAGAGGTTGTATGTGAAATGGTATGTCGGTGGAAGAAGTGAAAGAAGTGTGCTTGGATGGTAAAAGTATTAATAATTAACTTACATGATCTACTCTTAGTAAATATCACAGCCTTTCAAATAAAATAACTTTACAATAATTTGAAACATCTTCGATTGTCACAATTCAACGTTCCTTGTACCAGCGTGCCTACGTGACACTTTCCATTAAAATAAAATATTGTATCATTTGTCTCGTAGATTTATTATTTTATGTAGGTACATGTTATTGATACAAGTAGGATTGTCGGTGGTTCCCTGGATCCAGTCCACAAGTCTGGGATACTTGTTCGCTTTCCAGTTTTTATCATGCAAAATTCTGCACAGCTCACAGAACATTACATGGACCTTCTTCGCTGTGATGTAGTAGTGTTTCTTCCACCAAAAATACTTAACATAATCCAGAGGATGTAGTATGATTTTTTTAATTACCGATGCCAGTTCTTCTGGTGTTGCATAATCTCGGACGTCTAAATAGGAATGTGGAAATGCGACCGTGTTCATATTAGCTCCGTTCATGACAACAGGAATAGTATCGCTGACATAAGCGTTGTACAACTTCTCAGTTACGTAGTCTTCACAATTGGAGTTCTCGAACGATAAATAAAAGAAATAGTCGTTTTTCAACATATTCATACACTTTTGTTCGTTGCTTCTATCACACAAAGTGTCGTTTCCACATTTACCAAAAACATCCACCTGAATATGTTTCTTTAATTCTTCCACGTAATTATTTCTTTTGTTAGAAGGTTTACAGTTGGATACAAACCAGGCCACCGGCTTTGTTTTATTCTTGAACAAATTAAAGTACTCCTTCGTACTGCTTTGATCAAATTCAGGCTTCAGCCACATCGGATGCCTTAAAGGCGCAACATAGTTATCGTCTTTCTTTTCGTAGATGTTGAAGTACGGAATGTGGATATCAGAATCCAATCTATAATTCGCAGTTATATTGAAAACATCATTAAGCAATGGTGAAACTGGAAACGTACTTGGGCTTTCTAAGCTGAACATCACATATAGTTGATCAGGCGATCTTTTCAATGGAAGAGTATTTTTATTCGGGTCCAATTTTGGAGTGTGAACTATAATGGCGTCAAATTGTTCTACGGGTATATGATTTCTATCATTGGTCACAAAACAGTTGGACACTGGACATTTGTGAGATTTAAAAGGTTCACTACCGAAACCAAAACCGTAATCCTCCATACTGAAAAAGGGCGTCCACAGCAACATTGTTTTAACATCGGATTTTTTTGTATTAGTCGATAGATTTTGAAAACTTTTTAAGAAAGTCGTTTCAGTTGCGTCCGCACTAGATGTATCCGATTTTGTTTTTGTTGAGGACATTACGTAAAGAAATAAAACAATAATAAAAAACGTACTGAATGTCATCACTCTTGGAAACTGACTTATAAATTTAAACATTGTTCTAATTCACTGTGCACACAATAAATAAATAAATAAAGGGTAATAATTTTTATTATTGAACTGACGGGACTGACACGCACGTCGGTCTCTTAAAGAACATTTATGGTTTTAATAAGTTATCAGCTTGTATCATTCAAACACATATTGAGCATTTTCTATTGATTACTCAATTATTTTATCGTACAATGCTATGCTAGTATCATAGATAAATCACGTAGGTACTAGGTGCCTAGTTACGTTTATACCTAGATAAGACGGAAAAACATTTTGCAACGTAGGTAAACAACAGGCGTGCCTTCGTAAAGAAAAAACCATTATATTATTGATTATTTGTATTGTGTGCAATGTCAAGGGGAGAAGAGGACGCGGTAAAGAAACAATGAGATAACTGTAGTACTAGATCAAAACTGAAAAGGATTGACAGTTAAATTAATTGACGTAGTGGCGGAAAGGTTGGAGAGGCATCGTCAGGGACTCAGAGGGCAGTTCTCAGAGTTTCGTTTTTTGAAAATATAGTACAATGATCTCAAAGATCAGAATTTCAATATGACGAATATACAATAACAAATGATTCTAAAAATTTACTTTATGATTTTAAATTTTAAATTATATGAATAAACCTACTTCGGTAGCTTAGTGGCAAAGGCTTCTACTTCAGATCAAGAGGTCCCGGGTTCGATTCCCGGTCGGGTCAGAAAATTTTCTTTTGAAATTATAACTAGTGTGGAAGAGCTATATCGCCTAGAACTAGTTTCTCTTATCAAAAATATAATTCCTCTATTATCAAGAAAATGGACTTAAACCAAATATTGCAACTGTTGATAAATAATTGCCTTAATTTTGCAGTCATTTTTTTCTACATAACATAAAGTTTATCAAAACAATTATTAAAATTTTAGAACATGTTTTTTTTCTTGGTGTAGGGGAAAGTCCTATAGTACCGTCACCTTAAGGTTTATTTATAATAAAATAAAAATCCTCTCGGTTAAATGCAAAATACCTAGTAACATGTATTGTGTAGAGGAACTGTTTTACTATAAATAAAAATAATAAAATATCGATATACTTTGAAAATTTCAACTCTATTAATAAAATTGCAAGACACAGGAAAATCAACTTCTCAAAAATTGGCCTCCAGTACCGGCCAGCAAATATTACATTTGCACAAGGAAATATCCGCAAATATACGGATTTGATACCTCTGATACGTTTGTACAAGCCTTATGGATCCAAGTCTTGCAGTTTCCACATTAAACCTAATCCTGTTCATGAGATTCAAGACAAGTACAGTGGTGGTCTGTTCTCACGATCTGCGGCCACACGCGCCCTCATTTTTTTACTCAGTACCTTTTTCACGGCATTTCACATATTTTCAGGATCCCATGTGCATATTTTTTGCCTAGCATATTGGTGTATTTATTAACAAAATAAATTACACAAATGTTAGTGGGAAATAGTGGCCGGTACTGGGGGACAATTTTGTGGCTGGTACTGCAGGGAACGGAGTAAAATTTTATTTCGACACAGCTTAAAACTGTGCGGATAAAGATCGATTATGAATATGTTTTATAATAGTTATATAAACAATCAATACATATCAAGTTTGACTTCTTTAGAAATCCTCCTCATAACTATAGAAATCACTCACAGAATTTTAATCGTGTGCCGCAAGTCTACTACATTCAACATAAATCTTGGAATTGTCAGAAAGCTTCTCGACACATGTCGCCGCTGAGCGAGGCGTATTCTTGTGAGAACGTATTACTCGAATTCTATTAACCGTCCTAACCCTATCAGTTGTAGAATTTCGGGAATTGCAACTGGCCGGTACTAGATGCCGGCCGGTACTGTAGGACTTCCCCCTATAGTAGATATTGTGAAAAAAAAAGTTTTAAACATTTTTCAATATATAGATTCATATATCCCGACATGTGTTTATTTAGATGTGAAATCGTACTCTTCAGTGTGCAATAGGGTTTGTTAAAACTAAAGACAATAATAATATAACGAAAAGAAAGCTGCAATTATGAATTTCACCACCTAAATGGAGAACGTTGTTGACCACTAACAGATTTAATGATTGCATCTCTTAGTTTTATATTAATCATAATAATATATGACCAATAGTGGTCAGATGTGACCTAACTGATAACTCTTCATTCCATCGCACAAATAGACTTAAGAAGAGGAACGCGATCACTGATAAAAAGTACATTCTCTATCGTAGCAAACCAAAGATGTGATTGACTGAATGGTAAATATAATGAAACCATATTTTAACAATATTGCAAATAAATGTCACGTTTATTTACTCGTAGGTTTGTATAAATTCCATTCATCTCTTTTGAAACACAAATATTTGACAGTTAGGTAATCGTATCACATTTTTTATCGATATGTAAACACTGCAAGATACGTGAATTGTACCTACATATTCTTAAAGTTGGTTGGTATGTATTCAGATACGTCAAATGCAGCAGTAATAGAGCAATGATGCTATTCAAGTTATTATGTAAACAAGTTAGGTAGATACCTCATGAAACCAAAAAGAAAATAATCATATTTTTAACTTACGGATATTTTTGGTCTGTAGTTTATAAAACCGGCCCTCTAAAATACACGTTTAAATAATGTTTAGAATTGCAGGAAAAGACAGGAAGGAAATAGATCATGAGAAATACCAACGTTGCACTTAGCTTACCTATCTTAGTTTATCTATCTGTTTATGCAAAGGTAGGTAGGTTCCTACTTCCTTTATGACTCCGTTTAGGTATGGTAGGTGAGGGGGGGGGGCAATAGTGGGAAACGAAACCCAGCGGCGTTCCGTGGGTTTTCGCCACCCGGGAGGGAACAAAAATTTGCTGCCCCGAAAGTATATAAATTGAAAAATACAGTCCATAAGTAAAAATATTTAATTTGAAAATAAAATATTAAAAATTAGGCATAGGAAAAAGCAAAGTAAAAAAAAATCTGATGTTATCCATCTGGTCGTGTATAGTACCTAAAGCGCTAACAAATTTTGCAGCCGTTCTAACCCCCCCCCCTCCGCCCCCCTATCCACTTAACTTACCTATCTAATTAAAATAATTTTCATTAAAAACTAGCATTCCCGACAGACGTTGTCCTGTAGTCCTAACCAGAGGCGTTCTTATGTGCACTGCGCCCCCAGAAAAAAAAACATAATTAGTGCGATTGAGTTAAACAAACAAAATAATAACATAAAAATATTTCTAAAACATCCATGTTTGATTCGTATTCAAACCTCAAGCGGAAACAACGTGAGAATATATTTTGCACGCGCACACATTCTACCTCGCCTATGAAGAACCGACACGAATGTGCCCGATAATTTTGTAAACTTTGTATGAAAAATTTTTAAAACGCTCGAAACGGTGCGGTGGAGTAAGTGGGATAGGCTACTGTAAGAGCGGCAATCACGTATGCGAGAACGAGAGGGAACTACCTGCAATGGCGTTGGCGCGTCGCAGGTAATCCGTTCCATACTTACTTTAATATTATATTTTATATCGTTTATATTCTTTTTTCAACGTTTTATTGAGAGATTTCATTGGAGAAGAATCCAAAAAATCAAACATCGAAAGAATCTGTTCAGCCGATCACGAGTTATAAGTGTTCGCACTAACCCGACTTTAATTTATATTAGAGATGTGACAACCTATGTAATATTGTGTTAGAAAAAATAATTATTAATCTACTTACCTACGTGCTTTTAGAGACAGTATGATGATTGATTACGTATATACCTACAGTTTAAAATCCAGGATGTTTATAATCAAGTTGCGTTTACACACGAAATGTCCAGCAATGTTCATGTAATTTCATGAGCAAATTTTATCACGTTTGCATATTCATAACAGAGCTACGATACGAATGGTCGTGTCTTTTTACTTCTTTGTTGTGGAATATAATTGTTTTAGATTGTTGTATAGAATTGATTATCTCGACACTTTTTCAAACGAAATGTGCAAATAATAGACAAAAAATTATTGATGAGAATTCGATTATATTAAGGTAAATTCTCCTTCTGTGTTTTACCTATTATAAATACATATCATACAAATCTCTTTTTGAACACCACCCAGGGGTATAGGGAGGCAACAAGAGCTCTCCATTGTGCTCGATCTTGCGCAATGCTTATCTTATGACAGGGTTGCCACCTTTCGAATAAATAAAATCGGGACATTCAGCCGATTATAGGAGAGGGCGTCCATTAAACACGTGATGTTTTTTTTTTGCATCTTTTTAGACCCCCCCTCCTGATATTTGGTGATGTTTCAGGAAACCCCCCTCCCAATCCACGAAAATCTCGTGTACTTTTTTGTACAAAGAATTACGAAACATATGATTTAAACTTCGTCAATTTTTTCGAGACCCCCCCCCCTCCCCCTACGTGATCTTTCGTGATATTTCCAGACCCCCCCTCCCCATTTTGGGCTCACGTGATTAATGGACGCCCCCAGACTAGCTGTTACCTGTGGCTTCGCTCACGTGTTACTGTATTTTGTTTCTTTTCCTAAACAATGCAGAATTATATTCTCATCAAAATTAATTATATTAAAAAACATCTTGTCCCATTTCCAAGACTGTCTGAGTATTTCTTTTTTAATTTATATTCTAAAATTTCCATTAAATAACCTAATTACCTACTATATTTTTATTATAGTTTTGTCATTATCATTTTGTATTAAAATTAAATATGTGTTTCTAATTAAAATACAATGAGGCCGAAAACTTAAAAATCACCATATTTTGCTAACTTGACCAACATTGTCCGATGAGAATCCCAAAAAATAGCTAAAATAACTTTTAATGCACCAAATGACGTCAACAATAACTCGAATAACTTTTATTTACCAAAAATTGTCGAGTGGCGTGTTATAAAAAATCGGGACAAAATTTAGAGGTCGTCGGGACGCGGGACAATAGCATCGAAATCGGGACTGTCCCGGCAGAATCGGGACGGGTGGCAACCCTGCTTATGACCTACTCCCACACCATGTCCTACTCCTTCAGCTCTGCCTCGAAGGAACGAAACATGCTGTGAGAGGGTCAATTACTTCTTCGATACCCTAATAGGGGGAAGAAGTCATTCGGCTTCCTTAACACATGTCCCAGCCATTTCCATATCCAGAAATGGCCTTAATACATAATATCCGAAATATACGCTGCAAATTTTATCTAAAAAGACACAGAAAAGTTGTTTTTTTTAAAGACATGTTAACTCTCACGTTCGGAGCTGTATATTATAAAATTACATTTGCGAAAAGGAAAACAACAATTGCGGGAAAAATATGAAAACACTAGATACAGTGGAACAGAATCACTACAGCGACAGATCAATGAAAATATTATGTACCAATATAATAATCAAACTTTTATCGAGTAAAAAAACAAGCAAACAAAAAAAAAACAAATTGGTATATTTTGACCATCCCAAATCATTTACCCGAAACAAAATCAAAATTCTGCACCAATCAACCAATCAGATGAGTTAAAAATTGGGAAGGCTTGGGGTCGGTACTCACTTGCGCCGCGAACGTGTATCGTTACATTAATTTTATCTAAAGGATGCATGTGTTCCGCTCACGTTCGCTTTTCAATCACTTATACACTTAGCCTTTCGATTAAATTGATGCAATGTCACACGTTCGCGGCGCAAGTGAGTACTGAGCCTTGGGCATGTTGAAAGAGTGGATGCTTAGGGTTTGTACAGACCTGAACATGCGCATTCAAATTTCCATAGTATTTTATATACGCTGTGGTTCGTCACGAACAATATAAAAATATAAAAGCGTATATAGGTATATCGGCTTATCTTATATATTACTAGCTGTTACCCGTGGCTTCGCTCACGTGTGATTTGGTTTCACTTCCCTAACTTGCTGAACGCTGACAACTACATTCAATGTGCACCAGCATTCTCCTTATTACCTCTCAATATTTACCTTTTGCTGGGGGGGGGGGGGATCCATTATATGGACACCCGGCCCATTCTGGTTTTTTTCAAAATTCTGAGTATACAAATTTTGTAGACTTAAAGTATTCAATATTTTCTGAAGTTTTAGGATCTGTGCATCAAGCGAATCAAAAGTTATAAAGAGGGGACGGACACGCACACACACGTTGGAAAAGTGCCCCTCACCCCCTCCCCTCTAATTAATGATATCTTTTGAAAACAAAATAGTATAATTTGACTCTTTCTGTAGAAATTATTTTTTGAAATTTCGATAAAACCAGTTTTAAACTTTTTAGGAGCCACTTAAAAATCATCCCTTTTTATATGTATCCTTTTAGTGAAAATTTGGAAAAACTGTCCAAGAAAACTACCACTCATTTCTATAGGAGAATTCATATGCCAAATCTCAAGTTCGTACCATGTCTAGTTTCCGAGATATTCGCATACTTTGAAAAACATTCAACCCTATTTTTCACCCCCTTAGGGGTGGAATTTCCAAAAATCCTTTCTTAGTGGAAGGTTTTGTATTGAAACCTACCTGATTTCCAAATTTCACTTCTCTACGATTAGCCGTTTGGGCTGTGCGTTGATGAGTGAGTATGTCAGTCAAGTCAAGGAGTGGCGAACGCTAATACTATTATGCATAAAAGGTAAATTTAATCAATAAAAAACATTACAAACCCCACTGTCATATTTGATACTCACACACACTTTCACAGACTACTTCAACTTCAGCATCAACGTCTTTGTTTGTGTTGTTCAGTGTTCTGTTGGTGCCTCTATTAAATAATTTTTTTATTTATTTTTATTTTGTATGACGTGTATGACGTATCCATGTCATTGTTTTTGAAAAGAAAATTGTAAAATAGCGCTCGCTCAGTCTTTGACAATGAAAATTCAATGATGTTCAAACTTATAATTTAAATAAGTTATGGTCTAATTTCTATCACTAGTAACACATTATTTAAAAAGCACGATTCGCAAAAACATTTTCTCAAAAAACATGAATGTTCAGTTTTATTGGATCATGCTAAACAGGCATAATCAGCCAGCCATCTATTGGAAAATTTTATCATTACACTAGAAGTAAGACGTCAAGTAAATAATAATAGCTGCTGGCATTGTTGAGTGATTATTTAGACAAATACTAGTTTGCGTTTTGTAATTAATTATACAGATGGCTCTATTGAAAATACACAGCATTATTCAAACTTCAATCATAGTTATTTTGATGTTTGGCATTAGGCTCTGGTGAATAGGTACTGTACATGAATCCATATTCTATAAACACACCTACCTAGTTTATTTCTCTCGTGAAAATTAAATGAGATGGGGTTTGTATCGGACTATAGGTGAAAATTTGAAATTAAAAAGAGAGGGAATGGAATTGTCATTTATAAACTGTCTTTGTATTGGTATAAAAACTTTTTACCCCTCATTTAGTTAAGATCTAATTTCGATCACTGGGCGACCACTAGTAAAACCTATTGAAGGACAAGAGTAGAAATGTAATATTATGTAGTTGTTTGATTTTCCTATAAATCAGTTGTTATAGGTAATCGTCCCTACAAAGGTCCAAATTTTACATTACCTAGTCGAGAACTGCGGACAATCCCACATTTCTTCCCTTAGATATAGTAGATATAGTATTCCCCTAGTAGAGTAAGCGCCAGGTAACTTGTCCCTCGGGCTGGCGCGGTGATCACCAAATAATGTGTTGCCAGATCAATGACTTTGTTTTGACCAATAATTTTCACCATTTATTTTGGTGAAATTTAGTCAAAAAATTATTATGGTTTACAAAATGTTACTGAATATCTACTTAATTTATTAGTAGGTATATGAATAGATATGATACATTTATGTACATAAAAACATGTCGTTTTTTGAAAATAATATTTTCCAAAATACTTGTAGTACTTCATTAGAAACATATGTTACCCACATTAACATTTCAGTTATTTCACATAACTGCTCTCGGCTTGGTTTCCTTCATCATGATATCGTTTTTCCAAAATACTTGTAGTACCTACCTACTTCATTAGAAACATATGTTACCCACATTAACATTTCAATTATTTTACATGTCAGTTCTAAATTAAAATTAAAAGGTGTGGAATTTAATAGGAATTGTTGCATTTTTTTCTAATGGAATAATATTCCAATGCAACACTAAAATTTTTTTACAAAACAAAACAATTACAAAACATTTTGCCGAATTCATGATAATATTATTATCATGAAGTCGGCAAAATGTTTTGTACTGACAACACTAAAATTATCTGTCATTGCTGCTACACTATTGAAAACTTGTTATAATTGGTTTAACACGTCTGTATTTTTCTATCCTAGTCCACAATCCTCTTCCACCATCATAATGTGATCATCATAATCTTCCGCACACCATATTTTAACATTTTTGGCAACTCCATCATATTTTCAACAACCTTCCCAAAACTCACCACTTCTGCCACCGCGGGACAAGTTATCTGGCGCCTACTCTACCTATAAGTTTTAAAGAAACGAACATCGAAAGAGTTTCGAAAAAAGTTCCATAGAAAATGATCGAACGATTCGATCGTTCGAATACTATTTGCGCGCTGATTTATTAGCGTGCATTTAGCTTTCGATAAAACTCGTACTAGAATCACAGTTGTATGTAGTCTCTTAACAAGTAGGTATTACATTTTTTTTTTCATATTTCCGTGAATACTTTTATCATTATTAATTGTCACAGCAACTATCGACGTACCGACTTAAATTATAAGTAGGTACGACAAATATGTCTCGCGGTTGGGTCAGATTAGTCATTAAATGACATTTTGTATGAAAAATATTTCATGTGACGTTTATTAAAGTGTTTCATCCAAAATACTGTGAAACGTATTCCTACTTATTATATTTTTATTTAATGATTTTAGGATTTAATTTGTTCACTTTACCTAACAAAAAATACTTTTCGTACATGCATTTGTGTTTTTTTTTTAATTAACCTTCTGTAAGTGATTATGTTTGAAAGTTTTTTTTTATTTGTTTTTTATTAATGTTTGCTGATTATAAAGGGTGTCCCAAAAAGCATAGATAATCGGTAAACCAGGGATAGAGGACCCCTAGGACTATCCAAAAACGTCGTTTTCGAGTTATAATTTTTTTTCGAATTTTTTCGAAAAACTCCGACTGTCACGACGTAATTGGTCACAGAGACGCTATTTATTGAAATACACCATTCATCCATTCATTTTTTTTTCAAAATTGTGCAATAGTGTATGTTTTAGATGTAATAATTTGTTTTATCGAATTTGTTATCATAGCTTGAAAAAAAAATCTTGTATCTCAAAAATAGTCAAATCAGAAAATTGTCAAAAATGTTTGAGGGCGATTTACAAATAGAAGGTAAAATAAAAAAAAATTCCCTGACATTTTTTAAAAACTAATACCTACATACCTAATACTTTATTTGTAATGAAGAAAATAAAAATGTTTGGCAATAAAGGAAGAACTCCTGCAAGTCAAGAAACTCAATATGAATAAAGTAATAATTTTCACCGATTCCTTATCTGCAATAAAATGTTTATCTTCTCCGCTTTCATCAGACTCAAAAAATCACATTATAAGAAACATTAGATCCGTAGTATATGAGCTGGAAGGTAACGGAACTGAAATAGCATTTGTGTGGATTCCATCCCATTGCGGCATCAGTGGGAATGAGAACGCTGATGAATTGGCAAAAAGAGCAGCATGTATAGCTGGTTTCCTTCCTGAGGATTTCGTCCCAACAGAGGACGATATGCTGGGTGAAATAACACGGTTTAGTCACTCCAAGTGGACGGCATACTGGAATCTTAATTATAACAAAACCCTGGTATCATTTGGAAAAATTAACTCGCAATCAGATTAAAAATATATGTAGATTAAAATTTGGTCACTACAGATTGAATAAACACCTCTTTCGAATTGGATTGGCGGACTCTCCATATTGCGAGTGTGGTATGGATGAAGAGTCCGCGGAACACGCAGAACACGCTCTTTTTGCATGTCCGATAAGGGAAGCCGATTCCAGGAGTACTTCTCGTTCGAGGACGTTGAGTACCCAATTAATGTTCAATATCTGTTATCTTTAAAATCTTCGTCAATTAATAAAACCATAATTGGTTTAATATATAAGAATTTTGTTGTTTTGTAAGGATTTTTATATTGAATTTTTAATTATAAAGGTTGTATTAAATAAATAGTGTTTTTGGCACAAAACATCCTAATGGATGAATTGCCGAAAAGGTTATAAAAAAAAAATAAGAATTACTAAAAAATATTGAGGAGAGTAATAATTGAAATACTAATTTCAGTCTCACAACTGCTTGTAATAATGGATTGATAATCTTTAATTTAGTCTATTTTTTCTGGATCAAGGGTATTGAAGATGCATTTTTAAGCTCAAAAGTTTGTAACGGAATATACCTGCCACCCTCAAGATCAATAGGGGTGGAGGTCACAGGGATGCGCGGGGTAGCAAGCTTGGCGGAGGGCAGCGGTGACGCGCAGGTCGGACAGATCGCTTTGGGTTACGTCCCGAAGAAGTTCATTTGTTTTTTTGAAGTTTAAAGCGGCCAAACAATGGGGTGAAGACCCTACCCTTTTGGAGGATTTTCCTCCTCTCCAGTGATATGCGTGTGCGTTAGTAGGTACATAAAAGACAATAATTATTATGTTAATCAGTGGTACGCAAAGACAATAACGATATAACGGAAAGTTATCGTGAGTATGTGGAATTATCGTATTCGGACTTGCTATTGGACATTTTTTACGTAGTTTTAATTTTAAGCTTAGTTTTAAGTTTTGGGCCTTAATTATTATATTATGTAAGTTTTGAATAAATTTGATATTTTTTTACCTAAAACTGCATTTTTAGTCATTTCTTCGACACAAGGATTATGCCCCTTCTAACCCTAGACAAGAATTACCCGAGCCAGGAAAATAATGTAGCAAGTTGTAGACCTATTTCAGTAAAGAACAATGTGATTTTATTCTATTTTATTTTTTTAATCAAATAAAACCTGAAGGTTGCATCTTGCCCTGACATGGTCTAAACCTACCTTCAGGAGAAGAGACGATGTTGGGTTGACATGGATGCAGAGAGCGCAGGATGGAATGCCATGGAACAGTGATGGAACGATACACTTTGGAAGAATCACAACATGATAGCGATGTCAGGTACAGGTAAAAAAAGTTCTTTGTTAGATTTATCAGTGACCGCGGGATAGTCGGCGAGAAAAGTTCGCAGCGAGATAGATCTGTGTATAAAACGTCCCAGCGGATTAGCATACACCGCAGTGTCGCTCCAGTATCGATCGACGGCGCATAGTGCAGTGGCTGCTTTCAATAAAATAACAACAGAACTACCGGTGTACGATTATTTGCGGGCTCTACATTCGCAACTGGAACCGGCTTATTGGCCTTGATTAAGTGAGTACTTACCTTAAATAACAACAATATTATTATTATTAATTCTGCCATATTCTAGAATAACCATTGCCTTTTGATGTTTTTCACAATAAATCAATTCAATTTCAAATCATTGAAACATGATAAATGTACCTAATAATATGAGAGGTTTCGTTTGTTTTTTTTTTTTTTTTTTATAAGACAGATACCTACCTATACAAACATTATTAATCCTACAATGAATGTAGTTTAAAAGAATGAATGTACGAGTAAGTTCAGCTGGGGTGAAAGGATGTAGGCTAAGGGTGAGAGTCAGTAAAAAGGGACATAGAAGGAGAAAAAGCAACAAGATGAAGTTACTGATCTGGAGTTTACAAGTAGATTTCAAAAAACTTTAATTTTGTTCGAGATCTACCTTTGTTATGATCTAAGACTTTATAAACAAGATGGCATTCGACAGTAGAAAAATCATAAAAATGCAGTAGGTGATAAGTAGGTAATTATATTGTTTTTCCTCTGACCTTCTCGTCAAACTTAACTTTTCATCTGACAGACTTTTTCCTACTCTATGGATAGTTTGATTGTCTATTAGTTTTGAAGACACAGTATTATTTTGATAATAATTCTTCTTCATATTTATTAGTTGCTTCTCCACTGCTGGTTAAGTGGCTTCTTTTGAAGTTTTCCACCTATTTCGATCTTGCGCCATCCTCAACCAATTTTTCCCCGCGATTGGAATCACATCGCCAATCCATCTTTTTGGGGTCACCCTATTGGCCGTTTTGCCATGTCCAACAACATTTTCATTTTTATTTCGCGAAGCGGTCTATGATATCTGCAACCATTATTTGGCGTCTGATCTCTTCATATCTTATTTTGTCTAAGACTTAGGATGCCTAACATTTTTCGCACCATAGAGCTTCACACACACATGTACTGTGTGTACTAATAAATGATAAACTATAATATCATCATCATCAGCTCTCTCCATTCCAGTAGGGGCCTCCATTCTCGACTTCCATAGCTCCCTGTTAGAAGCCATCCTGTGCCACTGGTGTCCAGTCACTTTCTTTGTATCGTCGGACCATCGCATCTAGCCTGTCTGGGTTTCTGCTACAGGCTGTCGCTAAAAGACCCTCGGAGAGGTCGCCACTCAAAGGGTCTTAGTCCACCGGCCATCTATTGTTCTTACCTCGTGTCCAGCCCAGCTTCATTTCAGTGATTTTTGGACCATATCTGTCACCTTCGTCCTGTCTCTAATCCATTCGTTGCGTTGTCTCTCTTGCAAATTCCAAAAGCAGCCCACGCCAAACCCCGTCATTCGAAATACGATTCATGGTTGTCTCTACCAAGTTTTACTACCACTGCAGTGAATCCACTCATTCGATAACCTTTTTATCTATCATTGAGAGGTCAAGACTTAAGGTTGTTCAGATTTTAGTTTTGGAGTAATTCATTTTCAAGCCTACAGAACGTCTATTTACGACGTCATTGAGAATCAATTCTAGTTCTTCTTTATTACTTGCAAAGAGAAATATGTTGTCTGTCTTGAGTTGGTTAAGAATTCTATGGTTATGCATATTCCTTGATTTTCCTAGTTTAATTTTCTGAAGACAACTTCAAGTGGTGTTGTGAGTAGTAATTTTTTATTTATTTGACTTCTAACACGATTATCAACTCACATAATACAAGACGTAGCATATGGTGTACAATACTATAATCAGATTTTAAATAATAATCACTTATGGGACATATATGGCACATGCTCAAATTATCGCAGTTAATAGCACCGTAAATTCGCTGACGTGCATAGCTAATATTATTACGAAACCAATTATTTATCTCGGTATGTACCTACCTATGTATTGACCAACAATTTTTATTAACTAATCATAAATTTTGACATAATACAGTCATAAAATTTGTGCATACTTAAATAAATTAACGGGTGTTAAATTTTAATTTCATGTTTTCGGTAGTCAATATTTCAAAAGCAAGTATATTGATAGTATATAGGTACCTACAGATAGCGCATAAACTAAATGCATTCGCACAAACCCCAGCAAAAAATCTCATTTATTTTCTTTTCGATAACAATAGTTTTCTTCTCTACAGAGATAATCAGAGAAGTAGGAAACTCGAAGCAATTTCAGTCAGCCAAGTTGAAAGGCGCTTATCGTTTCTATACATAGTTTACTTGATTTCTCTAAATTCTCTACATTTTCAGCAAATCTGGTTCGACTTCGTAAACAAACACACTTTTGACACTAACCAAAGGGTGGTGAAAGTGGAAATGGTCGGCACCGGGATTTGAACCCACGACCTTCAGTACGCTGTTCGTACGAAAGCCGTCGACTGATTACGTTGATCTACCAACCATCTCATTGTGGTTTTTATATTCTATTTTGATCTATCGGTTTTATTTTGACTTAATTTGATTTGAATCTGGCTGATGTATCATCCTTTTTGGTAGAAATGCCAAAAATAATATACATACATGATTTTCCCTAATAACTACAATTTGAAAAAAACTCACATGAATTCAAATCTTCAAACCTACTTCGTACCTACCTACATAAAGTAAATGAACTGGTTGGTAGACTAGCGGTTACGACACCGGCTTTCCCACGGTTCCGTGCGGAGGTCGTGGCTTCGATCCCAAGTGCCGACCATCTTCCTCTTTCACGACACAAGCTTTAAGTAGTTTAGGTACTGTAAAAGAGTCAAAGAGTGTATTTTGTGTTCACTTTGAGTGATTCATTTAAAAATTCAAATCTAAAGATTACTAGGTTATTTATAAGCAATTAAGAGGGTTGTGGTTTTATCTGGTTGCAGTGAAATTATCCTCAATCCTTAATCCTATAAAATTAAAAAAAAGCTTTTTTTTTGAAATGCTATAGCTGCACTTTGTTGTACAGGTATAGCATAATAATATCTTGGTTAATTCTGATCAAACAATGCAATTTAATTATCATTTGATACACCAGTGGAATATTATTGAGTTAAACTATAGCCACTATTAATTCACCTTCCAACTTGGCTGACGGACATTATTTTACTCCGAGTTTCCTACTTTTCTTATGATCACTTGCAGTAGAAGGTCTCTTGAGGTTATTGTCCGCTCATAATGATGAATAATTTCTATGCAATCATTACGTTGAGGTATTTTACCGCAGATTTCGCAATTTTCATAAAATACTGTTTTAAACACAAATTTGTTTCTTTTCCTATGAAGTAACTTTATTCAGCAGACAATTTTTAGAATTTTGTGTACGGTATCTCCGTAGGTACTACCCATAATGCGTTTAAAGGGATTTAGTTCAGATTCGGTTTTTGATAATTTTGCCACGGCTTTGGCGTATTTCGCATTTAATGGTGCATTTTAACCTAACGAATGATGCTCAGATGGGCTGGAGGAGTAACCAGACTCGATAGAGTTAAATATGTCTATGTCCGAGGAAGTTTCAAGGTCGCACCCATAACGGAAACGGAAAAAAGCCTTAGATGGTTTGGGCATGTTATGATACGACCACAGGACAACATGATCCAGAGAGCCATGGACATTGAAACTCCAGCCAGGAGACCAGGCAGACCACCCGCCACATGGTTGTCGAGCATAAATAGGGACTTAAAAGACTGCGAAGTGGAGCCAGAGATGGCGTTAGACAGAAAATCTTGGCGCAACAGGACAAGGAGAGCCGACCCCAAATAATGGGACAAAGGCGAGGGCGAAGAAGATTTAAACCTAACGAATAAAGAGTCAAAGCTGGGAAATAGAGTGTATTTTCTTGATCTTTGCTATGGTCACCAAGAAAATAACAACGAGAAAGAACTGTCATCGCCAACCAATTAGTTATTACTTGTTATTGTTTCCATGATGTCCAATATCATCAACCATAAAATAAGGTATATGCTTTGTTTCCAGATTCGGCTCTATGTTAATTTGGTGTAAACGGACACTAAAATTCTTTATTCGGTTCTTTTTTGGTTCAATTTAAAATAATTAAGAGGTCTTGCGCACTTTTTTACATTTGACACCAGGGATGTCATTTTTTAATGTTTAGGTAGAATGTTGACAAAAAGACTTAACTTGGAGAAAAACCCCTACCACATTCATGGCCGGGATAGGTTTTGTGCCACTGAACGTTGTAACGTTCTCCTATAATTCTAATGGTTAACTATGCATTTTGTCCACCATGAGCACATTTTATAAAACAGTCCAAAATATCGCAAACCGATTCGACCTGGAGCTTTCGTATTCCAAACTAAGTAAGTAGTCTTTTTGTCCTTCATTAATTTCGTAAGAGCGGGCATTCGGATTATCTAAATTATCTTATAATATAAATGTAAGTCGAGTTAGTGCGAACACTTATAACTCGAGATCGGCTGAAAAGATTCTTCTGATGTTTGATTTATTGGATTTTTCTCCGCTCCGGATAACAGAATAACTAATAAAACATCGAAAAAGGGATAGAAAATAATATAAAATTTAATATTCAATTTAGTATGGAACGGATTTACTGACAACAACGCCATCAGTGAAAAATTCCATAACAACACAATTTTTATTTACTTGCCAACCATTGAGTTTCAAAACATTGGTACCTACCTACGCAGATTTTTGAAAGAATTTATTTAAATTATTTTATTTAAATAATTCCACCAAGAATGCACGTTCAATTCGTTAATTTAATTTATTTCAAGCTTTCAAAAATATTTTTTTACATTCAAACACATTTTAATCGTATTTTTGTATAAATTACAAATTCGAAATAGATATTCATATTAAGGACTACAGGACAACGTCTGTCGGGAAAGCTAGTAATTATTAAAAACAACAACACGAGAGTAGGTAACAATTTAACCATCAGAAGACCTTGCAGCTGATTGCATGTTTGGCTACTAGAATGATAACCTCACTACGGCTTGGGACGATATTGAATAAATTAATCACTCGGTGCATTCACTTTTAACTGAGAAACAATTCAATGAGATTCGGCAGACGACGACCAAACTCTACCTCAATAATTTTATTCCATCAAAACACGCGATATTTTTTGTCTTGATAATAAAGTTTCCTCTAAGTAACTATGCCATTTAGTCTTATTGATTAATCAATCAAAGACAGCTTAAGACCAAAAACTGTCTTAGACCTTAAGTGTCATAAGAATAGATGAGGAAGAGTTAAGCCATAAAACAATTATTCAAGGCAAAGGAACAATGCCCAAGGATAGTCAGGTAGACGAGAAGTTGTTTTGGCAACAAAAAATATTAAAAATAGCAATGAGCCACGCGTGATCGGTGTTTGATATATATTTTTTTGTTCAGTACCTACACAACTTACACAAGAGATGATAAACAAGTTAATACTAGCTTCAAGGTACATATCCCAAACTATGTAATATTTTTTTTATATTTTAGTTCTAATGAAAGTTTATCTGTACTTAGCTGGCAATCATATGATTAGGCCATAGATTTTTCTTCATAGGGATCGTCATGAGTGTATAGTATCTTTAAGGTGAATGCTGGAAAAGGGTTAGAAAATATATTTTGTCGTAAATATTTATTAAAAAATCAATATCTGGTTACAATAAATGAAAGGGAACCCCCATCATAATAAGGTCTAGAATGCATTCAAAAGATTATTAGTGTTTTGAATTTTACTCAATACACACTGTACTGTAGGACAGACAAAATCCGAGAGCAAGAGTATGAGTAGTCTTAAAAAAATGGCTACACATTCAATAGAAAGAAGCATTTTTCAGCCATTTTAAGCCATGAATCATACGTTATTCTTCACTTATCCTGTAGCACGGTCTCTTTAACGATTTATGGAAGATAATATTGCATACAATTGCATGAATCATAATTCATTCAATAGGTACGGTAATTTTGGTGAAAATCATAAAGGATATTCAAATATATTTTTGAAAAAAAACTCAAAATTACCGTTAGTAACAAATACCTACAAATATAATATGGACGAATATACACATAGATTAACCATTATCAATTTTTCATTTATTAATTCAATCAACTCAACGTTTTTTGCTGTACAATGTTTCACTTCAATCACTATCAAGAAACAAAAGTGACCGTGAATTGTGATAAATCGACTTATCCTGTTTTTTTTTCACGGCAGTTTCGTTGGGCTGATTTTTTCATGCCTTGAACGAAAATGTCTATTTTTTATAGATGATTCTTAAGTTTTTTTCGTGGTAGGTTATTTTTTTTTTTTTTTTTTTTTTTACCCATCACGCCGTGTCCCGTAAGGGGTAGGCAGAGAGAACGGACCTCCACTCTTTTCTATCCAAGCATACTTCTTTCGCTTCTTCCACCGACATACCATTTCTCATACAGCTTCTCCTATTTCTCTTACTTCTTACCTGGCCTTCCTTGAGGACGGAATCGATGTGTTCGATCCACGTCAGGTATAACATAATAATATGATAATCCTGAAAGACGCTGTGTCGTATAATTCCCATTCCTGTTTTTTTGACATCCAATCCAATCCAAACTCCTTTAAGGCCCCACTTAGGGGCATAGGGAGGCAACATGAGCTCTCCATTGCGCTCGATCTTGCGCAACGTTTATGACCTCGTTCCACACCATGTTCAGATTCCTCAGCTCTGCTTCGAAGGAGCGGAACACAGTATGAGAGGGTTTTTTGACATACTTGTTTATTATTTTTTATCGATATACCTTACTTTTTACGTGAGAACCTTTTTGTTCATAAATGAACTGGTTTACTTCGTTATTAAACTGATGTGAATATAATTAGTAGTTCAAAAAAGTTCAATTATGATAGCGGCTAAAGCAAGGTTTTTTTTTTTGTTTAATTTATTAAGGTATGCTATACCTTTTGAAAGAGTATATTTAGAGATTTTTTTAACGAGATTAGAATCTTCTTTCTAAATATTTTTAAAAGTAACTTAATAATAACTTTTTTCCTTGGACTTTTTTGGGGCATATGTGTTTTGTTTCGTCCCTATCTAGAAAGACATCGAATTTTCATGAGGTATGCACTTATACATTTGAGATTAACAATTTGATTGCTGGCTAAAGACCAAAGTATAAAGAGGCTATCAGATACAATTTTGGGATTTCTCACAGTCTGATCTAATAATATCATATTATCAGTTCGTCTCCCGTTCTACCGAATTCCCTGTATAATGTCAAGGTTATTTGGTACCTTTGATAACAATACAAAATAAATATCCATATATTATAGTAACATGCTATACATCCTCATTCAAATCTTTGTTTTGATACAAACATACCTAAGAATATAATAATTATAATCGTGACTGTTCACTTGTTCAGTGTTCACCTTTACACAGGTAGAATGTTCATCCGAATATAGCGAAGCAATGACACGAATCAGCCGGTTGTTCCACTCCATAGATTGATAAAACCTAGCATAATTTTCTTATGGTCTTCCAAAAATTTCGTTTTTATTTTCCTTATTACTATTTATTTTTGGGTACAATTTTTTATACGTTCCTACTATGGCTTTGACAGCAGAAAACAATTTTTCAAAAACAACTCGATGTTTTTCTTAATCCAACAGCCTATCTAAAAGCCCGTAGTGGTTTGTTCCATTTAAAAAGCGAACATTAGTCATGAATTATTAGAGTCATTAGTTGTTATTTTTTCTGTAAGCATTATTATTTACCCCGCGCGTAACTGGCGAACTCATGCAAATAATTATACTTCTAAGATACTGTAATGCCCCTACCACACGCTCCGTCTTACCTGTGGTCTTGCCTGCGCAAGCCTGGCTTGTCAGGTAAGACGGAGCGTGTGGTAGGGGCATAAGTTTCATAAAGTTAACAATAATAATAATTATTATATACTTTAAGTAATTAAATTTATAAAATAATGTCTAAACACGATCCGAACCCTGGGCCTTTTCTAAAGACACGGCTATCACGAGTTCACAACAAAGGCTTGGCTCGGGCAATCATAATATAATATTAAACCCAGATTATTATCTGAATATTACATGATTAGGAATAAAATTTAATAAAAACAAAGGTCTATCGCTGTATATGTGTCACTAGTGTGGTGTTGCAATATCGCTGAACACGAAACAATATTGGATGGCAACATTTTTGTTGTTTGGATTATATTATTATACTTTAACATTTCAATAGTTTTATTGTTTGTTTCACTAATTATACCTATAGATAGAGGGATCAACGACATATTTTTGTAATTCAATTATTGACAATGTGTTTCCCATTGTGCGTGTTGTATGAAATAGAAAAACAAAAAATTGCAGTTGTTAATAAAAGTTGGGAAATTTATAGATATTTGGGAAGGTGAAGCATTATAATATATTTATTAATTTTTCATACTGACTGCACAAATTATTGACTTCATTAATACATTGAGTGGTAAAATTCATCTTCTTTCTTACCATCATTTGCATTTTTCTATAAAAGGTATGTAGTGATTACAGGCAAGGGCGGATCCAGCCTTGGCACCAGGGGGGGTCACAAAGTAAAAAAAAGGTCATCTAAAAAATTTGGTATCTGGAAATTACACTTTTCCTAAAAACAAATTGGTATCTGGAAACTGCACTTTTCCTAAAAAAAAAAAAAAAAAATAGGTCATTTCCTAAATTTGATGGTACTTTTGCTCCAGGGGGGGGGGGTCATGGCCCACATGAAATTATAATTATGCTAGCAAAATAAAGATTTTATTAATAAATATCACTGTCCTACTTGAGATTACATAGCCTAGGGGGGGGGGGTCATGACCCCCCTAACCCCCCCCCCTGGATCCGCCCTTGCTTACAGGGCACATACCAAACATTGTTTTGGATTTCTTACTTTTGCAGTCCTACAGCCCCCGTAGACAAATTCAGAGGCGTTTAGTCCAATATCCTCTAATCGAGCGACATGACCGGCCCATCGCCATTTTAACGCTGCAATTCGTTCAATAATGTACGTCACTCCTGTTCTAGCTTTTATTATGGTTTTTCCAATTTGAATCTCCAAAGTTACTATAATGTGAGTGTTATAGCGTAATATCATTGTTAATCGTAGTTTTCCTTCTTTTTTTCAGAATGCTATCCGCTGCAGTATTATGCCTACTGGCACTCTCTTCCACCGTCTGTGCCGGTGGAGAACCCAAGCTACAATTCAACTGGAAGGAGCTGACGTTCTCATGGCCAAATGAAGAATTCAAAGCCAATGCTTTGAAAACAGGAGCGTACACGCCTATCAACAACCTTCCGGTTGGTCTTGCAGTTTGGAAGGACAAGTTGTTCCTCACCATTCCAAGATGGAAGACCGGAGTTGCTTCTTCACTGAACTACATCAAAATTGGATCAGATCAGTCAGGTCCTGTCGTGCCATATCCATCGTGGGAAGATAATTACATAGAGGATGTTAAGGATGGATTGAAGAGCAACGCATCCGTTATATCTGTCTTTAGATTGTGGGTTGACAAGTGTGACCGTCTCTGGGTTATGGATACAGGAGTTTCCGATATTCTGGGTAAGTCAATTAATCCCAATTCCTCGAAATCTTAATGCCACGAAATGAAATCGAGTGCCTACGTGGATTTTATTTAGGCTGAGTGATGCGGTGTGCCAGTCAAGACACATTGCTTTCCATAAATCGTATTGTTCTTTCAATACGGGGCTTTTGTTTTTATCTCCTGGTTGTGTTCGTTCTTGTTCAGGCAAATGCTTCACTAAAATTATGATCATATGCGATACTCTCAAAATCTAGAATAAATCTGCGAAATAATACACTTTGTCAAAAGATGGAATAAACTTAAAGATGTTATCTTGAAGGAGTAGATAATACGAGTACACACTTAAATTTCCACTAGGTATAACAATTTCATATTGTTATTACATATTCATACTTTGTTTATATTTTCAGGTGACACAAAGCTGGTAGCTCCATCTGCCCTTGTCATCTTTGATCTCAAAACGGATAAGTTCATCAGAAGATACGTTTTCCCGAAATCGGATTTGAAAGAGAACTCTTTCTTAGCTAATGTTGTAAGTATATCTAACCTATATTTTACTTAAATTGTCAGAAACTCATTAGTGATTAGAATTTGAAGTAGGTACTTATAAAATTTTCAATCATGCACGAATGGTGTTGAAACTCCCTGCAAAACCCCTAAAGAAACGGATGGATGTAGATACAAGTGGGAGTTCATCTTTACACTATGGGTATACTAGCTCTTACTTTTCATCTATACTTTTACTTCTTCTTCTCAGCCTTCTCTCTATCTTCCATTTTCTTCCACACTCCCCTATCTTGGGCTTTCCTTGTAAATCATTTTCTTTTCAGCATCAGCTGCTTACTTATGAATAAACAAAGAGTTAATATTTTTGGTGTTTACCGTGTAGTAATTCATAATGTGAATGAAAAAACACTTGTCTTATACTACACAAATTATTTATTAAATTTGTGTAGTATAAGACAAGTGTTTTTTCATTCACAAACAAAGAGTTAACAGTGCATTAACAAACATAGATCTTTCCCTAACTGCCTTCTAAGATTCTTTGACACTCTGAGTCATAGGTTCTTCATAACCTTCTAAATCAGACGCATTTGTTTACTGCCTGTTTTGGTTTTCTATCACCGGTGTTTGTGCTTAAATTCGTCATATGACCACGTGACTGCCCGGACGGGTACATTTTTGTTGTTTATCTACGGCCATTTTGTACATATGTGCGATATCTGTTTATTTCACCTCATTTTCCTTGAAAATTATTTTTCTAGTCATTAGTAAAGATAGTTAGTTTTAAAAAAATGTAAGAACTTAAAAGTATACCATACAAGAGGGATCCAATATCACTCGAGCACAGATCTAAATCCTTTTCATAAAATGATTCGCCAATAATTTGGATTTAAAAGAATGTAAGGGTGCGTTTATACCAAAAAATGAACATAGAATCAGAGCTGGAAATGGAACAATTTTTCTTTGGCGTTGATTTTGATACCGGGAAAACAACAGCGAAAAAGAACTAGAACTGGCGCGCGTTATCTGTCATCGCCCATTAATTAAGTTTAATGTGTTGATTCTTGATCAATGTCAGTGATCAGTAAGGAATGCTCTATTTCTAACTCTGGTTCTATGATCTTTTGGTAAAAAACAAACATTAGGATTATGCAACGTCATGTTTTATGAAAATCGGGTTGTCCTTTACCTCTTTGCTTCATACAACTGACATAAAAATAATCATGATGTTAATAATTACTCGAATATTCTAGAATCTCACCAGCTATTAGGGGTATAATAGGACTTGTCAAAACTGATTGCCTAAATACAAAGCACACAATAAGGCTAGTTTCAATAATAATGGGATAATTTTATTGTTGGAATTCACATAATCACATAATAATAGAACCACCATGTAATATCACAGTAAGCGACATGATGACAATTTTATTTCGTTATTGTCAAAGCGTCAACATTCACAATGCCACTAATTGATTGTCTCGTGTGAATGTACCGGTCACACCGCTGATGTTATTCACATCACTAGTTGTTGACCATTCGATACCTCATCATGCATGATTAACCTTTAGTAAGAACTGGTTATTATTTATCGCGATAAATGACACGTGAATTAATATCAACGCATATATTCGCAAACTTTTGTATACGCTAACGTTAAGAAACACAAAACAATATATTTGAACCTTCACGGCGTGTTCCTTGAATAAATGAAGATTTATGAGACCGTTCGTGATATACCTACGGTGTGAAAACCAGTGCCGACACCACGAGAGCAAAGAGTCTCCTAAGAACCCCCGAAATGAAGAAGAAAATTCTCCGTCTCATCGAGGGATTGATGACCATTCGAGAAATAACTCTGTATTTCAGGGAATTTGCGAAGTGCAGGATGTATATGCGATGGGGCAGAAACAGAAGGCGTTACTGGAGAGATCACGTCACCAGAACGGATCCCGTGAGAGGTCAAAATCTTAAGCATCAGAAGAATGTATGAGGACGTCCACCAAAAAGATGGCGGAAAGGTTGGACAGAAAAAAACAGAATAAGCTTTAAATCATGTTTATCTGATTGAAAATGTTCAGAGGAGTCCATACACTGATAACAATATTGTTCATAAAATTAAAGTGTCAATTGTACCTACATGTTGAGCAGTTATTAAAAAAATAAACAACAGTCACGTATTTATGCGGGCGTAATGAACGGGTTAAGATTCAACAGACCGAATTATTTCGTCACATACCGAATAACAAAACGACATAAATAATCTATTATTAATAAATTACTATTTGCTGTAAAATAATTGAACGTGACACAGTTGTTGTGGAGTTGAATAAAGTAGATTGCTTCAAATGAACAAAAAAATTTACCTATATCAGGAAGTTTCAAGGTGAAATTAAGAAGTGCGTTGATAGGTACACTGCTTTTGTCATTTTGATTAAAAAACTCATTCAATCTATTCAAATAATATACACAAAAAAAACTTGTAGGTACCTGTAGAGTAAAAAATCATTTAACCATGTAACCTTGCTATTGGCCTATAAATTACGATAATAAATCTAAGTATCAATGATGGCGCTACAACCCATTGTGGGTCTTCGACTCCTTAAGAGTCGTCGCTATTCCATTCAGCCGCCCTGAAGATTGCAGATTTCTACCCACCTCAACCTGGATCTGCCAACAATTCTTCACCAAGTCGGTGCGGAGTTTCTTCAGTGTAGAGTTTTCAACTACTCTTCCAAAGCTCAAGCCGAAAATCTTGATGAATTTGCTGATGTTTATGTCATCGTATAATCCGCGGTACAGTTCATCATTGTGCCATATTCTCCAGCTTCTTCCTTCGTTAATGGGCCCATAGATTAGAAATTATATCTTCCTTTCGAACACATCTACTCGCTGCAACAAACCATGACTGATAAATTAATTGTCGATTCTTTTATGACTTTTAGCAAGTCTCTGAGATTTGACATTGACATCTCAAGACACATTGACATCAACTGTACTATGTATTTTAATTTGTCGCATAAATATTTCTATTGCCTTTTGAATGTATATTGTATCAACAAATGACCTACATTCTCCGGGGACACTAAACATCCACTGATATGTTCTAATAACAGGTTGGATGTTAAAGCTCGGTACTCACTTGCGCCGCGAATGTGTATCGTTACATCAATTTTATCAAAAGGGTGCATGTGTTCCTCTCGCATTCGCTTTTCGAATCACGTATATACTTAACCTTTCGATTAAATTTATGCAATGTCACAATACAATACACGTTCGCGGCGCAAGTGAGTACAGGGCCTTAAGGTGCATTTATACCGACCCAGAGCTTGAAAATACAGTATATTTTACTAATCGTTGATCCTGGACACCATTGGTATAAATTTGTACCTCGTTTTGTATAAATGCACCTATACGTTTCACAAACATAGACGAGAGATACCTACAATAATACAAAAACCATAAGATCATATTTTTGACTAAAGCGAATTCGAATTTCTTTTACCTTTTCACCGTACAACTTTTTCTTAGTGTATATTATGTGGTCAAAGGGTCAATTGTATTCAAATTTTCAGGGTTGTACCTATTTGTTCTAAAGTTGTTATCGATTTGCACAATTTCAGGTAGTGGATGTGGAAGAAGACCAATGCGACAATGCCTTCGCCTATGTGCCTGATTTGGGCGGAAACGGATTGGTGGTGTACGACTTCAAAGAAGACCGTTCATGGAGAGTCAAACATCACTTCTTCCACTTTGATCCTTTGGCTGGACAGTACAGAGTTGAGGGCATAGACTTCCAGTGGACCGACGGTATTTTCGGAGTTGCCATATCCAACAAGTTAAACGATGGGTTAGTATTATTCAAATACTCACCGACAGGTTTAATACAATAATAATTCAAAATAAATAAATCAATTCTCCCTTTTACACCCCACTCAGGAGCACAGGGAGGCAACAAGAGCTCTCCATTGCGCTCGATCTTGCGCAATAATAATGACCTCCTCCCACACCATGTCCAAATCCCTCAGTGAGAGGATCTTCCATGTCTTCGGGACCCTGTTGGGAGGAACAGAAGCGCTCTCCTCAGCCAACTGTCATTCACCATCCTTAACACATGCCCAGCAAAGTCCATCTCCTCTCCATAATAGTAGAGGTGATGGGCCCTCGCTGGGTGCGCCTGCATATAGCGTCGTTCGTGATGTGGTGGTACCATCTTATACCCGATATTCTCCTGAAGCACTTCATTTCTTATGCAGAGATAACTCAAAAAATAGCTCGATAATAATGATCAAATAATTTTCCAGATCCAGAAACATCATGTTCCATGCCTTCTCCAGCACCAAAGAGTTCATCGTGCCTAACACGGTATTGCAGAATGAGACGATCGCCACAGATCCTCATAATTTCCATAAATTCAAGGTAACTAAGAGATTCTTGGGCATATTTATATCTACTTAAGCTATTGTTAGATTTTTGGTTTCTTAGACAATATTTTAACATTTTTTATTGATAACATTACTTTCAACACATTCACAGTTATCTCTTAACCCAAAAACTGTTATTTTTGATATCATAGATGTTTTCTCTAAACATTTTTTTCAGCTTCTTGGTGAACGTGGACCCAATTCTCAATCTTCTGCCAACTATTTTGATGAGAAATCCTCAGTTTTATTCTACACACAGGTAATTAAATATTTCTTTTTCAGCCTAAACATTTTATTTTGTCGAGAGTAGGTTCGTAAAATGTACCTAATACAAAATGTAGATGGATGGTGCATATACCTATACATTCTCAACAGGTACTATTTTTATTTTTTATTTTTTGGCATTGCATCCATTTGGATGATTCATGCCACCAACAAATCAAAATTATAACAGCAAAAAAAATATAAGTATAAAGATAATAAAAAATGTTACGGATAACAAATTAAATACAAATGCAATAAGTATAGGCCATGATGTATAGAATACCTAAGCAAAAAAGACATGCAGAACCAAAATTTTGTAGGATTTTAAGGTATTACAAAAAATAAAAGGAAAAATACATGAAGGTTAATTATACAATTCAAAGCAATAGGTATAGCCCATTATGTTTAGACTAAAAAAAGACATACAGAAACAAAAATCAGTAGGTATTAAAGGTAATACAAAAATTAAAACAAAAGGTAGGTATAAATATACGTGAAGGTTAAATTTACGATTCAAAGCAATAGGTATAGCCCATTATGTTTAGACAGTAGGTACTATTAATATAACATAGAATCAAAGTCTTTCAAAGTGTTCAGTATGTTTGTGCTACATATTCCGATTCTGCTATAAATGAATGAATAAGTATGAATCGGCTAGAAAGAGTGGGAATGTACCTATTTCCACTGTATTAATGCTATGGAATGTATGAAACGATAAGGTACACTGATACTTCAAAATTATTGACCAATGTCAAAACTTTAACTGTCTCATTTGGTTAATGCAGGCCCCCCACATTATTTCCTGGGCCCGTTGCTAAAAGTCATGATGGGCCCCCCTCTCACTACCAAAAAAAAGGAATTTTCGACCCTTTTTTACGATATACATTTTTTAACTCTTATTACAATCAATTTTCACCAAATCAAACATACATTTAAAACAAGTCGTAAATTTATTTTAAATACTGGTAAAAACATAATTGAACAAATAAAATCTAAAATATTTTTGTTTGCTTTATTATTCACACAGAATTATAAAATAATAACAACTGTCGTAGGAAATTGGTGGTTACGTTACGAACCATGGTTATATTTATTTGCACACTTCGTACCGCCTCACAATTAATCCCATGTTCTAAATTATACCTAAGCTGAATTAATGTTCATTAAAAAAATATTTGTGAAATCTTAAAGGAAATACTGTCAAAAATCTGTGTACCTATGTTTTGAAACTCAATGGTTGCTAGGTAAATAAAAATGCGTTATCAAGCTATTTACCAAATATGGCATAAGCTGTTCCATTCAAAATGAATGAGAATATTATTTTCTTCATATATTTTATTTCATATCATTTTTTCATTTTTTAATAGCTTCTCTGCTATTAATTTATTCTCCCGTCCTTGCGGGCCCCCTTGGCCCACGGGCCCCGTTGCCGTAGCATCGGTAGCACCGGGCATGTGGGGGCCCTGGGTTAATGTACCTACTCACCCAGAGGATAAAATTTCCAACAGTTTCTTAAAGGCAAGATGCAAAGTTATAAGGCAATAAAAAATTTGTGCGGATATTGAATTTGGATAATATACCTACACTATAAGGATTTGGAGAAAAGACATAGGACTTAAGAAGTGTCGAAGAATTTTACAGAGCATTCTGAAACAATATGCAAACATTTCATAAATGCATGGTTATCCATTTTAGGGAGACTTAAATGATACCCAAAGAACAAGATAATTTTATGCAGTTCGAAATGAGAAACACATTGTATGACTCTGTCATCAGTTGACTTACATACAATTTACATAATAAGTAGGTACTAATTTTATGAAAAATTGCGTCTTGAAAGCCAGCTTGCAATGTTACACATTTTCTGAGCAAATCTTTCACGAAAACTATTTAAATATTCTTTTTATTTGTCCTTCAATCTAGGTAAACCGTGATGGAGTTGGTTGCTGGAACTCCAACAAACCAATGACTCCAGAAAATACAGATTTGGCTGTTCAAAACAAGGAAACACTCGTCTTCCCCAATGATATAAAGGTAACATTTACATGTTATTATTATTCAGTGATGCTTTTTCAAAATTTTATCAGGGGCTCGCATTCGTGAAGAGTATCTAATAATTCCATTTTTTTACAGATAGGTAATCTATATTATAGTATATTATTATATTAGTACGAGAATGAAAAATTTTGTGACTTTTTTTACGTAAATTACGCGGACGGAGGAGTATGAAATTTTGCACACTTGTAGTTATAGAAGGAGTGGCGAATGCTAATATATTTTTAAAAAATATGCATAAAAATAGATCAAATCAATAAAAAAAACATTACAAACACTACTGTAATATTGTGTATTTGATAATAGCACACACTTTCACAGACTACTTATAAAGATCATCAACTTCATAGAAATAAATGTAAAATGAAAAGCATTTCATAATGGACTCAAAAAGGTTTTGAAGGTGGAAGGTGGTATATTCAAATGGAAGATTGTGCTGGAAACGGCGCACTGACGAGCATTTTACCTCAATAACCGGACAAAATTATTTGGTGCAATAATTGAAACAATTCGATTTTAAAGAGGTATTTTTTAAATTTTAACCACTACGGGCTTACGATCATCTTCTTTTGATGTTCATAACGTTAAATTTATTTATACCTATTTTATTATTGGAAATCAATCAAAATGCATAATGTCGAAACAATATTATATTTGATTCGAACTTACAAAACAACATACAAAAAATGGAATTGGGATTGGGATTTTGCCATAAATTTTGCTTTAAAAAAGCATGTATGAAGTTAAAGCATGTATATCTATAAGATTTGATGTCAAATCTGAAAACATAAAAAAAGGATCCATATAAGAAAACAACATTTTTGAAAAAGTTCCTGCGTTATAAAAATTACTTTTTTTTAATTGGTGGAAAGATGTGGAAAAGGTTTTGAACGATATGATATGGTGAATCTCTATGCTTTATTACAAAAATAAAATAATAAGGCGATCTCACTCGGAACATTTACAAAAACACCAATTTGTAAAAATAACTTACAATAAACAAGAATGTTTTCTTTCATATCCTTTTTAGATCATGATAATGTTAAATAGTCATATAATTAAATATATTATAGATTAAAATAAGGTACATACCTTGTTCTTCAGATTCCATAACAATTTTTTTAACATTTTCACATTAGACAATGTCAAAGACCAAACCCAAGTTGAATAAAATAGAGCGTAACGAAGATGCATGAGCGCCTAGTGAACGAGGAGCAGTTTCCAACTGATTGGAGAGCCACGGCAAGAAGGGTAGACTCTATCTTAGTTAAGTTTATGATAGAATGGTTATTTATGTATATAAAAATCACTTTTTAAGTGACAATTAATGTACTTTGTATTTTTCACTTTTGTCCGGTTTTCGAGTCGAAATGCTCGTTAGTGCGGCGGGATATAAAATTAAATATACCTATGAATTTGTTTATCTAATAATACTTAATAGAAAAAACTTTGTACATATCAACATTTCAAATTTGACGTAGGTATCCATGAATCCATGCATTGTTTTTGAAAGAAAATTTTGAAATAGCGCTCGCTCATTCTTTGACAAAGGAACCTTAATCATGTTCAAACTTATAACTTAAATAAGTTATGTTCGAATATCGAGAACTGATGGACCACTAGTTATATACTTATAGTTATATAGTTATATACAATAATCTATCTTGTTTACTGTTAGGTACCTACTTAATTTTTATTCTTATTCTAAATTTTCAGATTGACAACAATGGCATGTTATGGATTCTATCTGATCGCCTTCCCAAATTCATGTATTCGAACTTGGATTCAAACGAAATCAACTACAGAGTGTTTGCATTGCCCGTCGAAGACGCTATCAAGGGGACAAAATGTGAAAAATAAAAGGATTTATAGATAGGAAACAATATAATTTCCATACAGCCATGAAACTCAATAATATGGATAATTATATTTCATTCCTATGTTTTTTTTTTGATATTTTCATTATGTGTGATTATACATTTTAATTTTTTTTTAAATAAAATACACTGAAAATATTTTTTTATCTTATTTTTTTTAACCCATATTTACAATTATTTTGATAAAACTAGATAATAAGTAGATAGGTACCTGCCTATTAGCTAAATTTAATATTTTGTTCCCTATCGTTAGGGGAGATTAGTAAAGAATGAAACTAAAAAAATATATCAACCCATAGACAAAATGTTTCAACCCATTATTTTGCAAGGCCACACTGAAAATACTTTCAGTGTGGCCTTGATTATTTTGTGATAATTGATTTTTTTGACATTGAAAGGAGGTCAGAAAAGTCAAAGAATCTGATGTCGTCAAGGAAGGCCAGGACAGAAAAATAAAATAAACGGGAGAAGTTGTACGATAAATGTGTGGTTAACAAAATAAAATATATTTTTATGTCAGGAGCAGTGGCGTTCCGTGGGTTATTGGCGCCCGGGGCGGGAACCACACCCTTTGGCGCCCCCACATAACTTTCCTAAAAAAAAAAAAAAAGGTCATTTCCAAAATTTGGTACATGCCTATTTCGAAAACCGGACGTATAGTAGGTATAGCACGAGCATATTTTGCCGCCCTGCTAATAGAGGCGCCCGGGGCGGTCCGCCCCTCCGCCCCCCTCCCTCGGTACGCCACTGGTCAGGAGTAGAGATAAATAAAAACTTCAAATTTTTTTTGTTGCAACCGTAGGTAACCAGCAGCTGGCCGCCTTCGAGATAAAGAAGAAGAAGAATACGCGATCGTTTCAAAATGTCCTCAACTATAACGAAAGCCAGAAGAGCCTTTTAAAGTTTTAAAACACTATATACCTAATAATTTTATGTAGAAATAAAAGCAAACATAAAAATCTAGGTAGCTTTAAATATTTTTAATTGTTACGTAACAATCGTAACATGAATTTAAGTACCTTCTGTCATAAAAAAGTAGTTAGGTAATCAAAAAAATTAATACAATGCATGCATAAAAAGTGGTAATAAAAATTAGCTAATTTCATCAACTACTAACGACAGCGACATCTATTGAAATGATAAAAAGCTTGCACTATAGCCACTCAATGCCTAGTATTATTACGTATAAAGAAATATGAGACATTATTATTAAGCTACCGTGATATTCTTGTGGTCAAAGAACATCAAAGTAGGTATGAAATATGAATGTATGCTAATAATTTATGGAATAAAGAAATTTGTGGTTTTAAAACGGATAAAAATATGAATTAACCAAATTAAAGAGCTTGCCGCAGCTTTCGTTAGATGTCGCTTTGTCATATTATTATCTATGGCTCATTACTACAAGTTTGTTGATGGTTCTCTATGGTTTGAGCCGAGAGGAGAGTGAGAAATTTGTCGAGTCAGCAATCCCTTCAAAGGAATTATCACTGCCAATTTCATTAGAAAGTGATAATTCCTTTGAAGGGTCGGCGGAAGCACAAGCTTGTGCTTATGTGTGTGGCTTCATCATCAAGAACAGATGTGCTTCTGTCTGCCTAAGCTCTCCTGAATCCACTAATATTATTCTTGGCGATTACAATTTACCGTCCATTAAATGGGCGTCTGATGGAAACACCCACCCTCATCACACTCGTGGAAATGGGGCAAAGGCTGAACTCTTTTATGAAATGTTAATCCTGACTGATCTCAAGCAGTATAATCATATAGGGAACATAAATTCTAGTATCTTGGATCTTGTTCTTTCTAATGCTCCAATGCAGGTGTCTTTGGCAGATGGATTGGTGAGACCAGATGGTTTTCACCCTCCACTGCTGGTTAGCATTGTAAATTTCAGTCGTGCGAGGTATCTGGATTGTAATATGCAGCATAAACGTTACAATTTTAGGAGGGCCAATTATACTCTATGTAAAACTGACTTATCTAATTTCGATTGGTCGACTATTGATGCCCTGAATTGCAACGATGCCTTACAGACCTTATATAATGTTATATGGCAGGCGATCGAACATCACGTACCTAAACTGAAACCGAGAACACCCCAGTACCCTTTGTGGTACAGCACTTCTCTTATCCATATGATAAGGGAAAAGGATAGATATCATAAAAAGTTTAAAAAATACGGTAATGCCAAAGACAGGCAGATTTTTTCTCTGTTGCGTACTCGGGTTAAAAAGGCCATAGGCGACTGTCACAGATCATATATTTCTTCCATTGAGAGTTCTGTTAAGCACTCGCCTAAATCATTCTGGGGCTATGTTAATTCCAAGAAAGTTTCTAATGCTATTCCTCGTGAAATGAAATATCAAGGTGTCTCGGCGACAGGAGGCGATAACATCTGTAATTTGTTTTCGGACTTTTTCTCGTCTGTATTTGTTGATCCTTCAAGCTCTGGTGGTTCTGAGCTCTCTGTGGGAGGCCAATCTTTGAATAATATTTTCTTGAAAAAGACAGATCTGCTTGGAATGATGAAAGGTCTAGACGCGAACAAGGGTGCCGGTAGCGACGATATACCTAATTTGTTTGTAAAGGAATGTGCCGATGCGTTGGTGGACCCATTGTTTGCTGTTTTCCGGAAGTCTTTGTCGGAGGGAGTCTTCCCTGATTTGTGGAAGATATCAAGGGTAGTTCCAATTTATAAATCTGGTGACATGTCGGATGTGACTAATTATCGACCTATAAGTTTGCTCCCCTGTTTCGGTAAATTATTTGAAAAGGCAGTCTATCAGTATGTTTATCACCATGTGTCGCCTTTTCTCGACAGTAATCAGCACGGTTTTATTTCAGGGAAATCGACCGGAACTAGTCTTATGGAATTTGTTAACTGTGTAAGTGAATGTGTAGATGCTAGGGTCCAGGTGGATGCAGTCTACACCGACTTTAGTAAAGCCTTTGATCGTGTCGATCACTCAAAGCTTATATGCAGATTACGGGACTTCGGAATTTCTGGTAGGTTGTTGAATTGGTTTCACTCATATCTCAGTGGAAGGGTTCAGGTGGTTTCGGTGGAGGGGTTTGACTCCGATCCTGTTGTAGTTTCTTCCGGTGTTCCGCAGGGGTCTCACTTGGGTCCCCTTCTTTTTTTAATATTTATCAACAATATAGGCGCAAAATTGAGATGCGATTACCTTATGTACGCTGACGACCTCAAACTATTTACGAGAATACACAGCGTTGCCGACTGTGCGAGGCTGCAGACTGACCTGGAAACATTGTTAGAGTGGTGTAATAATAATAATATGTTACTGAACACTAAGAAATGCTATTCAATCAGCTTCACGCGTAATAAAAAACGAATTAATTTTACGTATAAATTGGACTCAGAAGACATAAAGCAAGTGCAGGTTATAAAGGATTTGGGACTGATATTGGATTCTGAGCTTACATTTAGGAATCACTATGAGAGCTTCACTGAAAGATCTTACAGGTTGTTGGGCTTCATATTTAGGGTCACTAAGCCATTCAAGAATTCAGAAAGTATAATCGCTTTATATTATTCCTTGATTCGTAGCATACTAGAGTATTTATCTTTCATATGGTCGCCCTATTACGCCTGTCACACGGAAACCATAGAACGTGTTCAAAGGGTCTTCACAAGACTCCTCTCTTACAGAATAGGTCGAGGTGGGTATATGACTTACCGGGAGCGCTTGTCCTTCTTCGGCATCGATAGGTTGTCTGATAGGCGTGATGTTGCTGAACTAGTATACCTCCATAAGCTCATCCATGGAGATCTCGACTCGGCGGACATACAACTGCTGAGATTCCATGCTAATAATAGATTAAGGTGCACCGACTTATTTAGACTAAAAATACACAACACCAACATAGGCTATTTCCGTCCCATTGACAGGATGATGAGATCCTATAACAACATGGCAAGGGCTTTGCCTGATCTAGACTTATTTTCTGGCACGACTAGAGTGTTCAGGTCGGCAATTCAGGCTGGCATTGCTTCGCGGTCAGTCACTGACGGTATTACGTAGTCGCATGATATGTGCATCATTTTTTATTAATATACCTATAACTACTATTCAGATAAATATGTGTGTGTATGTGTATGTTTGTATACATGTGTGTGTGTATATATATGTATGTATTGTTTTTTGTATGAAATATTTACCCTTTTTTATGCATAGTCTTATTAACATGTTTCCAGTTCGTGATATTGTCTGCGGCACGCATTCACTCGACTTTTGTAATGAGAAGGTACCTTACCGCCCGCCTACAGCGGCTGGCGACGAGCTCAGTATTATGTAGCAATAATATTTTTTACAATGTTATTATTTTGTTCTTAGTTCAGCGGTGCCTGCCTACTATTATTTTTATTTGTTTTTATTTAATTGTATTCCTGGATTCGCGCGCACTTCGCATTGCGCCTAGTCCACTCGATATAATATTCTTTTCTTTTCGTGTGTACTTTTTTTGTTTTGTTTTTGTTCGAACTGTCAAACTTAACAATTGACCTAATATAGTATATAAGCGAAATAACTTAAATGATACGTACCTATACTCCAAATGACTTTTGACAGATGATACAAATATTCGCATGATTACGTTAATTATGTTACAGACGCCTGTTATTGGAGCATTGGGGGGTGCATGTGTTTTATAATATTATGTTTATCTTTGTATGTGTTATCAATGCTCTGTTGGTGTCTTTACAATAAATAAATAAATAAAATAAATAAAAGAAACAAGATCTTGATTGTAATCATTGTAAAAGCTTAATGATTGATGATGGAGCCAGCACGAATCACATCTTCACACAATTCAAAGAATACAGTGGTACAAAAAAAAGTCTGCATTATGCAAGTACCAATCTTGTTAATTGTGTGGAGCTCTGTGCTTCCCGAATTAACCAATTTCTGACGACAAATTCTCACTCTCCCGATATTAAAAAAGTGATTTTTAGATTATTGAAAAATGAAATTAATTTTGATTGGTTATTGGGATGCACGCATCATTATGAAATTAATTTAAATTATGTTATTGACACAACTTTTCAGATTATTGTTCGAAGATTTTGTGTTATTAAATATAGGGAATTTAGAGATGAAGCTAGTAAAAAGGCACTTAAAAGGAAGATGGAAATTTTAAAAAATAAATAGTTATGTGGGAGGTTAAGAGGGCTTTTTGTAGTGAGACAGCGTAACTACACGCAAGTTCGTAAACACAGTTATAGTAGTATTCATAAGTGTACAATGAAAATGAATGCACACAGATGCATTCATTTTTCAAGGTAGATATACCCATCCTTTCACGAACACTACAAAAAGGAACTTATATAACTTCCTTCATATTAAGTGAGAGTCTACGGAGCGGGTAGAAATACCCTTCCCGCAGTTGATGTTATAATAATCACATATTATGTACCATTAAAGACACATAATTTGTATTGCTTTTTAAAAGATTTTGCAATAAGTTAATCATTTTTGACATGTACAAGAAAGCATCAGCTGTCGTTACTTCTGTGATTATATGTAGAATCATGATGTGTCGTTTGAACATATTTTTTCATGTACCTAATTGTTATTGATATATTTTTGGCATAGTATTATTTTATGTAATAGATACCAATACATACTATGTATATTGTTACATGTTTTATTATTTGCTTAAAAATAAATGCCATATTTAACTACTGCTGCATTTTAATTATTTATCATAACCATTTTCAGGATAAATGATTCAACAGTTGTATTCTAGTATAAAGATGGGATATTGTCATATCCCATTTTTGTACTAGAATGCAACTGTTTTGGTCGCTAGTGCGCATTGTACCGACCCATATTTGAATTTCCCGCTTTGGTGTTCGGGCATGAAACGAGTGAGCGAGAAAGATAGATGCAATCTGTCAATTTCCGTGTTTGCATATTTTTTCTATGAAGTTGGCATTCTTCTCTCGTTAGAGAGTATATGTGTTCTGTGGTTTGAGCTGTCAATGTTAGCAGTGGCAAGTTGTTTGAAAAGTAAAAGTGCATTATTTTTGTTTTGCAGTTGTTTATTTTCAGCATTCTCGTTTTGAAATTATTTGATAATGTCAGGCAACGAAGATTTCATACCATTTGCAAATAATCCCGGAACCCCTAAAGGTTATCAAAGGGGTAATTGGAAGCATAAAGGCTCATTTCAAAACAACATGACACCTTATAATAGGAGATACAACAACTTCAACAATTCAAATAGGGTAAGTTACACTTTTAACCACTATACACATCAATTATTATTGTTAACGAGTTCTTATCATATAGATTAATTACTAATAACCTCGTATTAAACGCGTTTTGTATTGCAATATTAATTTTAGGTTATGTGTTTCTTTTTTACAGAATTTTCATGGACAACGACAGCATACAAACTCAAATGACTCAGATATTTCAATATATTATCATCCGTCTATGATGCACGATCCTTGGAGGGATCTCTTAAGAAAATTGAATGAGAATAAATGTGAAGATAGTCCAGTTCTTCATGTCGGCTTAAACAAAGAGGAGTCGTCATCTAAAACAACCCACAGTACTTCAGATACATCAAGTCAACCCTTGGACCATGTAGTATAGAAGTGTGTTGTTAAAAAGCATTATGTGAAATCAAAGGACAATGTGTTTTTACTTGTTAAAAATTTTAGTCAGTCAATATAAATTTGAGTGGTAGTGTTCTTATTTTAAACGCTGAGTAAGTTTTTTTTCAAATCTTACCAAACTGAATGTATGAAGATTATAGATTTTTAAACTTTAATTATGTATAGTTTTTTGTAATCTATATTTTAAAGTTAGATAGATAGATAGATAGTTTATTTTTTTCTTTCTTTCTACAATATAAGCGTACAACAATCATACACAATTTACAATACTAAAGCAATATAAATACATAAAATATTATCAAGAAAAAGAAAAAAAACCCCAGACAGCGAGGTGCTGGTATAAGGGGCCAAAAAAAAAATACAAATACTTCAAATAAATAATCTAAAAAACAAGAATTCAATGAAAATAATTATAGAAAAAAATGTCTTAACTGGCAATAATAACACACAACACAAATACAATCAAAACAAAATAATAAAAAACTCTCAATAAATAAAATCCATGAATAAAATAATAAATAGTAACAATGAAAACATTTAAAAGAATAAATTCATGATTTTATTTGTATAATATAACGAATTATAATATGTATGGCTCAAGTATAGTGATTGTCGTATACTGAACTAAAATGTTATTATAAGGCATACATTTAGTAATTTTATGAGCAATATTTTTGTTAATATTATTATTATTAATATAAAGTTGAATTTCGTGCAATTTTAAAAGTTTTAAAATCATGTTTTTTTCTCTTAATTATTAGTAAATATTTTAATGTCACTTAATGTAATTTTGTTGTTTTCACTCTTTAAAAAACTCTGAAAACAAGATCTAAATCGCGGGTTCTGAATCTTTTTTGCTACTGAACACTTACACCTTCGAGTTCCGACTTGATCCATTTTTGTTTAGACTATTCTGAATATTTTCGAATCAAGAATCAGATTTTTACAGTGGAAAAAATGCAGATTTGTTCTTTCAAGTACATACCAGACAAAAAAGAAACATAAAAAATTCACGGCTTTCCTTTGTTCTTTGAATTTTTTCTTGAAACTCTCGTTGAATTGAAATCTGGTACATAATAAGTACAAAAATTTGTTTCACACAAGGTAGTTGGTAAAAAGTATGATGTATTATGTGAGTAGTAAATTTTTTATACAATCCAAAAAGATTAGAAATAAACTCTTGTTCCGTGAAGTAAACTAAAAAGAACATACCTGCATACCGTAGGTACATATATTATTTTTAAAAAGTGGTATTACTCCAGTTTAGTCACTCATTCAAATCAAAAATATCTGCATGTTTAGTTGTAGAATAAAATGAAAAACTTTTTAAGTTGATGGAGATGAGAAGATTAAATTATTATTCAATATCAACAAAACACTTGTGGAATCATCTCGTAAGTTGATTATTAAAAATATTACATCCCCTTAGCTCTGCTTCGAAGGAATAGACTGTAGTCTGAAGGTCTTCCTCATCTTTAGGACCCTGGTAGAAGGTCAGTGATATTGTTGAGAGCATTTTGTTGCCTTCCTATGCCCTTGTGTAAGTTGAGTCACAGAGAGAAAACTAAATTATAAAAATTTTAACAAAAATAATAAATAATACATTTTATTCATTTTTTTATACAGAGAAATTATACATACTTGACATTCTTTAAAAATTTGAAACAAATGATAAATACAGTAGGTACATAAGTTTATTTATATAGAGAGATTTTACATACTCAACATTCTATTATTCAAAGTTTAAACATGAGAAATTTAAATTAATGTACATTGACATTAATGAGAGATTTTACATTACAATTTTATTAAGTAGGTTTATGTTTTAATCGAAAAAAGATCAAGATAGTTATATTAAAAATTTCAATGATAATCATCAATCACATGTGGTTCTGCCAGTCTTGCCTTGTATGATATTGGCTGATTACTATAGAATGAGCGGTAAGATTTTGAGAATTACAAGTCTGTAGATTATTTTTAAATCTTAAAATTTTGTCATAGGTATTGGGAATCTTTTGTTGTAGCACTGTAAGGATTCCTCAAAATTGAATCAAACCCTTTTTGTTTTGAGTGTACAATTAATGAATTCACTATTTGAACAAGTCTTTAGACCAAACCAAAGCTTAAACCAAACAGCCTGCTTAAATGGTAGAGACTGTACCCCACCAACCTGCGATGTTGGAAAATCTTCATGGAGAAGATTTGTAGTTAACTAAATGTATGAAGTGGTTGGTAGACCAGTGGTATCAGTCGACGACTTTCATATGTACAGCGTATTAGATGTCGTGGGTTCGAATCCTGGTGCCGACCATTTCCACTTTCACAACACAAGCTTTGCTTTATGTGAAAGATCTTTGGAAAAGCCCAGATTCATTTTTATTAAAAAAAAAAAAATTGTGAATAGATTTTGATAACAGTTGGCGGTAAAGTATAAATTCATTTTGTAGCCTAATGATGAGTGCGAAGAAAGGGGCGACTGCAGCCTAGTAAGTCCTAGAGTGCCAAGACTCTAAATCCACCACTGCTTTGCACGTAGTGTGCCAAAGTACTTTTCTTTCTTCTTGGGATTTGTCTATTTGTAATAAGCGAATAAGCTAGATTATTATGAGTTGACATACACTGATCACATACAAGGTATATTTAACCTGAAAAATGCGTACAATAGAATTTTGCCCATTTCAGTACAAAAAAGAAGACCTTGAAGAACTAAAAATAGTCTTTATAAATTATAAAGAAAGCTTTCTCACTTGTAAGAACAATGTGGCGATAAAAACATTTGGACAGTAGAAAGGGCGGACTTATCTTGAAGGATCTCTGTAGAAGGGCTGCTATGGGTGATTGCTGGGAAGAGAAAGCACTTTATTTTCTTAAATAATTTTATTGTAAAATATAACTGAATTGTAATTTTGTTTAGTAAAAATATTTATGATTTATGAAAAAATAGTTTTAATTTTTCTGATTCCTTAAATTTACCATAAGTGCCCACATTTTTCATTTTGCAATACAATTATTGATATTCTGAAGAAGTGACTGCTTTTTTTAAACCCAGGTATGTACCTACTCATGAACACTAGAGTATGAGAATGTAGCATAAACATTAATTGACAAATGGCAATGAACAATAATTTAAAGTTTTAAAGTTTATCAAAAATCTATCTTATGTATGCTGCTACCAGAAAAATGTAGTTTGATAATAACCACAAAGCTCTATATAGAAATTTTTTGTAGTATTTTTTACCGCATTAGGGCAACACATTTGGAAACTAAATAACTCTTTAAATATTACAATGTTTATAAATACTATCTATTTTCTACTTTACTAGTTTTCTACTATCCATGACTGACAGAAGAAGAATGCCATCTTTTAGAATATTCATATTAACGAACATTCCTTTTTTACGGGATGCATGGCTGATATCATTCTTAATGAGTCTAATTTATTAGCCTTTAGGTGTAAATCTTGATACTCTACTGATCTGGATTATAGGGAATAACTCAGTGACTTAAAAGAAATTGTGCTTAAAGCGGTTGGTAGCCTGGCGGTTATAGCGCTGGCTTTCATATTGGAGATAATGGGTTCGATCCCAGATGCCGACCACTTTCCTCTTTTATGACACAAGCTTTGAGTAGCTTACTGTGAAATTTAAGAGAGTGTATTTGTGTTCACTTTGAGTGAGCACAGATTCATTTAAAAAAAAAATGTGAAATTGCAACTGTGTTTTTTTTTTAAATCATCATAACGAACTTTCTATTTGTAAATACAATAAATTAGAAACAAAACAAATATCTTGGTTTTCTAGTTTGTCTAAAAATTTTCTTTTAAGCGAATTAAATGTCAACCAATTGCAAAAATTATGCAAAGCATAAATGCTCTTAAATATTAAAAGCATAGGAAGGAAATATCCCCAAATTTTTGGCAATGACTACTGAAAACACAATTTTCTTTTAGTTTACAACCAAAAAAGGCTTTCCAAATTCTTCATTCAAAATGCATTGCTTTTTTCAAATAATTATTGTTATCTTTTTGTATTTTAAGCAATAATACCACATAATTTCCTAAAAAAATAGTATGGTACTTACCTATACCTATATTTATTTATTTATGGTACAATGATATGTCACCCGGCATAACAGTAAATACTCGTACCTTTTCGCTGAGTGCAAAATATAATAGCTATAATATACAAAATATTAGTAAAAAAAACACCATTTATTACTGTAGCAATAAGATTGTATTTTTAATCTGGTAAAATCTATCAAGATTTTTATAGCTAATGTAATTTACAACTGATGTCACCAGGGAACAGGTTTGTTGTAGTGGAAACAAGTAAGATAAAAATATCTAGAACAATTGCCTTTTTTTCTGATGTAAAATTATGTCAGATCATTCTTAATTTCCGTGACAATATTATTCTCTTATTGTAGAATGTTTTACTCCATGTATGTAGTGTATAATATTAGTTTTTAGATCTTATATGGATTAACTACCTAACTTGGCAAGGATGACCAATTATTATTGTTACACTGGATTGTATAAAATATAAGAACATTTTTTTTCATATAAAGAAATCATAACACATCTTTAACACTTAATTAAAATCTTTAATTATAAAATGTCGTAACCTTGTGGCAACAGAAGTGCATGAGGCCTGGTTGATTCATTTATTTGTTACTATTTTTTTTAACGTGTGAAGATTTTATCAGCATATTATTCATGATTTTAACCATAAATCTAAGATGGCCTTGGTTCTAGTCTGCCTGTAAAACACTAAAAAACTTTATAGACTTGATTGTAAAATTAAAAAAAAAATGTTAGATTTATCGAAAATAACAAAAATGATACATTTATTGCCCGCTATAATAATTTTAGTCAGAAAGGTCATAGATTATAGTCTCAGTACTGATCATACTTTTTCACAGAGAGTCAAAAGGTGTATTTGTGTTCATTTTAAGAGGTTCATTTTTTCATAAAATAAAATTCAACTGGCAGCAAAACCTGTCGGACGACAAAGAAAAAGGTCATAAATTAATAATTGTTCGATTGTCTTTTAAATCAGTACTTTCCTCTATTGAGAACTGCGGACGAGTGGATGTCTCTTCCTGTAGAAAAGAAACAGTTGCATGTAGGAACCTCTGATTAAGTATCATATAATTTCGTCCACCAAATATTTTAGGTATGGTAAATAGTGTGTAGCAACAGTTGTATGTAGGAGCTTCTGATCAAGTATAACATAATTTTGCCCACATAATATTTCTCAAGTAGGCAGGTATACTCACCTGTTATTATTGTCTTACTATAAAATATCGACTTCCAAATCCAATCCAAACTCCCTTTAGACCCCACTTAGGGGCATAGGGAGGCAACAAGAGCTCTCCATTGCGCTCGATCTTGCGCAACGGTGATGACCTCCTCCCACACCATGTCCATGTCCCTCAGCTCTGCTTCGAAGGAGCGGAACACAGTGTGAGAGGGTCTTCCTCGTCTTCGGGACCCTGATGGGAGGAAGAACAGCGCTCTCCTCGGCCAACTGTCATTCGGCATCCTTAACACATGTCCCAGCCAAGTCCATCTCCTCCCCACAATGGTGGAGGTGATGGGCTCACGCTGGGTGCGCCGGCGTATAGCGTCGTTCGTGATGCGGTGGTACCATCTTACGCCCAGAATTCTCCTTAGGCACTTCATCTCAAAGGCTGAGACTTTTTGTGCCTGGGCCAGAGTCAGGTGCCAGGACTCACACCCATAAAGGAGAATGGGCAACACACACGCATCAAACAGTTTACATTTCGTCTCGACGCTAAACGCCGACGCTTTCCATATCTTGGTCATGTTGTTGAAGGCGCCACTTGCCATACCGATACGAATCGGGAGCTCAGCCCCGAGGTCACCAGCGGTGGTAATGGTTGCTCCCAGGTACTTAAATTTATCCACCCGGGAGACCTGGTGACCATCGATGGTTATCGGTTGCTGTTTATCGGGGCAGGCATTGTTCGCCATGAGCTCCGTCTTACTGGCATTGACTCGAAGGCCGAGGAATATCGACTTACGGACGAAAAATAAAATTATGATAAATATTTTCCAGATGTCATATGTACCTCATCATCATCAAGTCCTGAAAAATGGTCACAAGCTTATATGAAAACCTACATTTTTTTCAATTTAACAAACTTCGATGCTATTTCAGTCTTCCGCGATAAGCCATCACTTAAGTATAGGAATTAAATATTTTTTATTAAGTTCTGCGACAAAAACTAATCTTTTTATAACAAAAATAATATAAGTAATAGGTACCTAGTATTCAAAAATAAAAGAGCAACATAATATTTTATTAACAAGCATAGACAATTAATAAACATTGTCAATTTTTACACATTTTTTCTGACTAATCGTATCGACTGACCCTTTTGACGAGTTATAATAATTTTAATATTATTTCTCGTTGGTAGTTATTATTGTCATTGGTGGTACTGTGATTCATTGATTATACATTATATATAAAAATGCTAAATTAGTTCTGTAGGGCTATTCTCGTAATCAATCGCTTTTAAAAATCACTTAACGATAAGATTAAGACATGATCGCAAGCAGTCGTATTCACAAAACTATAACGGAATATAATCTTAATCCTATCTTGAACTGGATCATTTTCATACTGATATTTCAAACATAACGAATTTTTAAGATATCTACTAGATATCTTGTTTTGTGAATACCAATCCACCATTTTTTTATGATAGTCAATCAAGATAAGAGCGTATTAAGACCGCTACGAGAATTAGGGCACTGTTTTCAACAAATGAACACAAAGGATTATTTTATTGAACGAAACAAGCCAGAATTCATATCCCTAACGGGTTTGAAATTCGTATAGGTATTTTCTTTATCATTTCTTAGCTTCCACTTCGGAAGTTACTGCTCAACAGAAAAAATCTAAAATCAGTAGGTAAGGACATTACAATTTTTTACGTTCAGCAGTGGGGCTAGTACGAGTTTTATCCAGGGCCGGATCTACCATTGTTGGCGCCCTGGTGCAAAACCAAAATTGCGCCCCCCCTCAATTATGAACAAACAGCGAGTGAAAACGGCGAAGCTTACCCGAATTGAGAAAACACGACCTTACGAGTTTTCTCGCTGGCAAATCTATCGATGAGAACATCATATTAGAGACAGCCCTTCAGATGTCAATTTCAATCGACATCAACGCTAATCCGTTTAATCTTTCCTGAGAAACTGACGTTGTATTCCTACTTCTAAAGCTATTATTTCGGCGTCACGCTATACCCTAGCCTAGAGAATACGCGATCCGATCGATATTCATCCAAAAAAAAAAAAACTACAAGATTCTAAAATGACCACATCTGCACAGTGCACCTATATTCAACTTAGGTGACTGAAGAACTTTGCTGGAACTGTTTACTGAAGAGAGAACATCATTCCACACTACTAGAGTAACGATGAATTTAAAATTAGGTAGGAAACCGTTTCCAATATTTTTAGCGGAATTTTTCGATTCTGCATCAAAATCCCCTAAAATTTGTTGAAAGTAAAATTTATATGGTCTAATTCTAATTGCATCTATCCTACTTGACCAGCGCGTTTCACACAGAGGTTTCAATGTATGTATGTATACTGAGTATGTATACTGGTACCTACCTGTACACGGAGAGCAGCGACCACTCTTTTTTTTCTAATAGTTACTTACATTTTTAAACTCGTGGTATCTTTCGAATGGAATATCCGAATTGAATAATTCAAAAAGTTTTATAAACGCATTGAAGCAGTTTTGAATGTGAACTTATTTATTTTGATAAGATATAATACCAAGATTATGTAGGTATTGTGAGTGAGTACCTATAGCGGGTTTCGGGAGTAGTAGCAGCCAGCAGGTAGGTACCTAATAATTTGAATTTTGCGCGTAATTTGTCCAATATACATTTAACGTTCTATAAATTTTGATTGTTTATTTTTTTATTTTTTCTATACATTTGATAGCGCCCTTTGGCTGTTTGCGCCCTGGATTTTTACTCCATTTGCACCTACCTATGGGAGATCCGGCCCTGGTTTTATCGAAAGCTTATTGCACGCTGATAAACGCTTATTAGCGTGCAAATAGTGTTCTTAAATCAAACGATCGAATCGTTCGATCATTTTCTAATGAAAATTTTTCGAAACTCTTTCGATGATCGTTTCGATATTCGATCATCGAAAACTTATACTAGGGTTACAGTTACTTTAAAATACATAGACCGACCATAGTTAGACGTTTATTTAATTGAGCCAGTAAAAATCTATAATTTACTGAATTATTATACAAAATGATTACCTACATAACATGAAATTACAACTTAAATGATAATACTCAATTCTTAAGACACCTCGTTTTACAGTTTTTAAAATATTTTTTTTTTATAAAATAAATTAAGTGATAAAACGTTTAAGAGTAATTATTATTATCCTAATAAAAATACTTCAAGTAAATATAACTAGCTGATTTTTTATTCTTAGTTACAAAACGTTTCCTTTTTTGTACTAAATCGATAATATGTAATTAATAAAAATACCGACAACTATTTTCAGAATCATGTCAAATATTTGGTTACAATAATATGTGCAATGTGTACGGAATAATATGCAGATACTCAACATTGTGGATGTAGGAAATTTTTATATATTGTGACTTTGAGTTTGTGACCCGTTACAATTGACAGAAATAGTTTCTTTTTTATTTACCTTTTTTTATTTAAATCTGTGCGTGCTCCCTCAAAGTGAACACAAATACTATCTTCGACTCTTTCACATCACTAAGCTACTTAAAGCTTGTGTCGTGGAAAAGGAAGATGGTCGACTCCTGGTTTCGAACCCACAACGCGACGTCCGAACGATGCAGTAGGTACGAAAGCCGGCGTCGTAGCCGCTAGGCAACTAACCAGATGGATCGTTTTAGGATGGTGTAATACATTTTTAAAGTTTGGACTTAAGTATAAAAGAATCTCAAAATTAGAAATTTGTATGGTGGAAATAAAATACGCACTAAGTGCCAAAAAAATCATTTTGAGATAATCTAATAAAACTGATTGAAATTACTTAACCTATTCACAAAATTGTACACCTTTAGTTATGTTGTAGGTTTGATATAATCATATCTTCCTCTTTCACTACACAATCTTTGCTTCTGTGAAATTTGTCAAGAGTGTATTCGTGTTCATTTTGTGTGAGTCTAGATTCTTTAAAAATGTGTTCAAAGTGAATTCAATTCATGGAGACCAAACTCTCCTAGTTATTGACCATATTCTCCTAGTTATCAATGTGTTGTTACAGAACTTACCTACCTACTTTAAGAATACCTGAAATTCCACTTCACAGCACAAACAGTTCTCTTAAATAATAAATAATAATAGCGCATAGCGTAATGTTTGTAAATTTGTCAATCAAACCATTTTCTTTGACATATTTCTCCAAATTGGAAACAAAAACCAAATCTTTTTAAATCATTTTATATAATGAACAAGATATTCTAGAAATGCACAGTATTTTTCTGCACGCCAAACTAATTGATGGTAACTTGTAAATATGTGCACCAATGCAGTGTGCAAATATTCGATGTAAAGACATTGCAATACTGCATTGCCGGTTCATGTATGCAGGTACTCCAAGTCCATCCATGGCAGTAATCTTGCTATAAATACTAAGATTACCAACAGCATCCATCATAGAAGCATTTCATTCCTTCGAACACTACTGTCAAATATTTTCAGTTGTCAGTCTCTTAAAATTTCTTTAAATAAAACAAAAAATCATGTATCAAAAGGTGAGTTTTTATTTTATTGTCTTGTTTTTATTTTCTCATAAGGAGAAATTTAGTGAGTCTTGAGTTTCTTAAGTTTTTGGAACGGATAGTTTTCTCCCTAAAGTGAGCACAAATACATTTTCACATAAGTAAAGCTTGTGTTGTTAATTTAGTTAAGTAGGTTAGTGGAAAGGATGTATATTTATATAAAATAACCTGGCGGAGGTTCAGTGTTCCAGGTGAAACAGTGTTCATAATAACGTTTAGGTTGTTTTGATGTTTCTCTATAAACATTTCTAGCTATAATCCAGTTAGGATTCCTCAGTTTGAAACTGAGAACGTCGTCGGGATTGCAGTTGTTCATTTATGCGAAAGAGATCCTCGGTGAAACATTTAGAAAGTAGAGTTAAAGTACATATAATATCCATAAAATGTCTTTGTGGATCGCAAAGAAGCTGTGGGGGACTAAAGTGACTCTCCAAATATCCTGCACATCTCTGAGTGCAGGATTAATATGATGGTACATATTGTAGACTTTCAGAGATTTTTTCTGCCGATGGGTAGTAGGTTCCTTGCCTAACTAATGCCTTGAAATGTTTTTGACCTTGGATTCAATTCAGAGTTCAGACTCAATTTGCGCATTTGTTGTCTGAGGTCTGTTGACTAGGAATGTCCTCAACTAATAATGTATATTATGCTTTTCCTATTATACTAATGTTTACTTATTCTTTGTTGCAGGTGTTTCTTGTGTCTTTATTAATGGTGGCTTGTATGGCAGCTCCTCAGTTTGGGGGCGCTTTAGTTGGTGCACCTTTAGGAATAGCCAACCCATTAGGAATAGCTAACCCTTTGGGAATAGCCAATCCAGTGGGAATTGCTAACCCCCTGGGAATTGCCAGCCCATTGAGAATAGCGAACCCATCGGGAACAGCTTTCGGAGCAACAGCAACTGGCTTAGGAGGAATCCCAACAGCATTCCAAGCTGCAGCTTTTCAACCTGCCATCCCAGCTGCATTACCAGCTAGAATTGGAGTACCAGCCGTTGGAATAAGTACGTATTCCCGAATTTACTTTATTTTTTTCTAATAGTTTAGTACAAAAGATGATGTTACATGTAAGTAAAAGAGGCAGTAATTTTTAATTTACGTATTTTTTTATTGTTGGTTTTAGCTAATAGCCATACGTGATCAAACATAAAACTTAAGTACGAAATAAAATAAATGCCAAAAATGGCAATCGACAAAAATATTGAGAAAACTCGCCTTGAAATAAATATTGTTTCTTTCCTAACAAAAAATGATACCAAACTGTTTCGTTATGTATCCACGCAAAAAAGAAAATCTGGGAGTAAATAATAATGAGGACTGGTAAATCCTGGAGAAAATAATAGAAAATGAAAAGCCAGGGTGGTCTCTTGATAGTTGATGGTTATCTGCAGATTACCAAATTTCCAAGATTTCATTCCACAGCTTCCTTTTTTCCTTTTCAGCTTGTATCAGTCCACATCTAGAAATACGCCTCAGACTCTTCTACGTTCTCTTATCCTGTGCAATCCGCATCATTTGTGAGCCAATTTCAGTCTGAGGGTGCCAGCATAAGAGGCATTTTACGCCTTTACCGTCTAATCGAGCGACATGATCGGCACATCGCCATTTTAACGCTGCCACTTGTTCGATATTGTCCAACACTCCTGTTCTAAGCTCCCGTTGCGGTGGTTCTAAACCTGTCCCAAAGATATAAACATTGCATCGCTCGATCCATATCTTTTTGAAATGTCGAGCGCTGCCCATCCCAAGCCAGTTGTTCGGTCCATTTCTGCGGTTTGCTTCGCTCTACCTAGCATTGCTTTGTGTCCCAGATAGACGTAAGAATCAACTGTTTCGATGACATGTATTGTCTATTATAACATGCATATTGGTGTTTCCATTATAACCTTATTTTAAAACTTAACATTAAAACATTTAACACTTTCTTTCTGTTTGTTCTACAGGCGCCCCTGCAGTCATCCCTCACGAGGTAAGTTCAAATGACATTCTTCGTTCATTTAAAAACATCTTTCAAACAGGTAAGCGTATCAAAACTCTTTTTCACAGGTGTATCATCATCCCCAATACCATTTCAAATATGGCGTGAATGACCCCCACACCGGAGACCACAAGAGTCAAGAAGAGGCCAGAGATGGAGACGTGGTTAGAGGATCCTACAGTCTCGTGGAACCAGATGGTACCCTTAGACGGGTGGACTATACTGCTGATTCTCATACTGGGTTTGTATACACTTTGGTTTGTTTAGTAATTACAACTTCAGTCATCTTAAGCCAACGCACATATTTTCAGTTGAGAATTTCTCAATGATTCCAAAGGCAACACTAGATAGAATTTTTGCAGTGGCACGTGGTCAAAAATAGCCAAACGTATGGCTGTCAGTTGTTATTGATTTTATTTCATACAAAGTAGAGTACACTTACGTCTTGGGTGAGAATCGCTTTTGTATTGGTTAAATTAGATGTATGTACACAGAATTGTAAAAGCTGTAAAAGTAGTGTGAAACAGGTAGAAAAAGGTGCATTTATACCAAACGAACAAAGACCCAGAGCTTGAAAACAGAGTATATTTTCCTAATCGTTGATACTGGACACCATGGAAACAACAACTTATTAGTAGGCGATGACAGTTCTTTCTGCTTATTATTTCCTTGGCGTCCATAATAATATCAACGATTAGAAAATCACACTATTCTCAAGCTCTGGCTTTGTGTCCGTTTGGTATAAATAAAATGCACCTTTAGGGTACGTTTATACCAAACAAACATAAAGCCAGAGCTGACTTTTCTGGCTATTTTCGTGTTCGTTGATATGGTATCCAAGGAAATAACAACGAGAAGGAACAGTCATCGCCCATTAATAAGTTCTAGCTTGTTATTGTTTTCTCAAATATCAACCATAAAAAAATATGCTGTTTTTTCTAGATTCGAGTCTATATGTTCGTTTGGTGTAATTGCACATGAAGTAGTAGATATGCGCACCAGTTTTGTTTTTGCAGACGTGTTCTCGTCCTTATTTTATCGGTGATCATACTTTTAAGCAGTTTTAAGATACATTTTTAAGTAATCTTGACCTAATGAATTCTGTACTCCTTTTTTGAATGAATAACCCAAAGTTAACACAAAAACACTTTAGACATCTTTGACAGAAAGCAAAGCTTGTGTTGTGAAAGAGGAAGATGGTCGTCACCGGGGATCGAATCTACGACCTTCAGAAAGAAAGTTGGTGACTGAACCGCTAGGCAATCAACCACATCAATTTTCAGATTGCGTTGTGTAGAATATTATATTTTGTATCTTTTTGAAATAATAATTCTATTTTGATTCCACCAATTTCTCAATCCGTCATGATCATCAAAATGACAAAATTTCGTACCTATGTCTGCAGTCTTTAATACAAGGTATGGGCTCAGATCTTCTTCATCTGATCCACAGCTTTCTCCAGGGCATCTGACAAACTAGTAGCAATTGATTTCTATTGAGATGTAAATGAGATTCAAGGAACCTTTCTCAAAGCAGAATGATGGCAAGAGAAACTGTGATTTTATCAAGAAAACTCTCTTCTGAGTTCAGTAGAAGGTTTGAGATTATTTTTGGTACTCACCAGCTTGCACTTTCTTTATAAGGAAAACTGACAAACAAAGAAACTCAACTCACTACTAAATGAAACCAATTTAACTTTAAACTTACACAAGCAATTATATTGAAAGATTTTTAACAGAAAATATCACAGAAAATATTTCACTTAAAAACTAATTACATGTACTGTGCACTTTAGCGGTTCTGAAGGAAGGAGTGGATATTGGAGGATGAAAAACTAATTTATACCACGCTTATTCTCACAAAAATAATTTGGACAAAAATCAAAGAAATCCGTGAAACGGGCTCCCTCTGGTGCGAAACAAAATTAGCTCGGTCAGGTTGCTACACTGTAGGAATCTTCCTTGTTGAGATATGGTAATTGTTTCTGGTGCGTCTCGTTAGATGGCTCTTTTCATTTCCCGAAGATGGCGCTTTACATTTATGATCAATGATAATGATGTGATAATGATGTACCGCCACAAAGGAATTTTAACACCTTCGATTGTGTCGTAGAAAATAGATGCTGTGTTGGTTGAAGAGTAAAAATTTAATCACGGTTTTATTCTTTTGTAGATTCAACGCCGTCGTTTCAAAAACTGGAGTTGCCAATCATCCCCAAGTGCAGGCTGCGCAGCCGATCATTGCTGCAGCCCCGAGGCCTGTTCTGCCATTTACCACCGGCTTTGCTTAGCACTCTAACTACTAAAGCATAGCCATTTATTTTTGTCATATACCTAAGGGTCTGTACACATCTGAACACGCCCGATAACGTAACCAATGTAACGTTGCGTTCGCGGTGGTTCGTTCTATGGAAATTTGATACGTTGCATGCAACGTGACATTGGTTACGTTACCACGTGTGTTCAGATGTGTACATGTCATTACAATACTCGTTTAATATAAGAAGTATTTTTCATAAATGTAGTATTTTTAATCTATGGATAACTGAGTATATTTTACTAAAGTTTTACAAACATTCCATACAATCTATAAGAATATGTATTTCAGCATTGACTAGATCAGAGGTTCCCAAACCCTTTTCTCTTGTAGAACCCCAAATAAGATTTTCAGTTTTTTTTTTGGTAGACCCTCTATTACGAAACTTTTTACTTTCTGGCATTTCAATAATATAGAGTGAATATGTTAAAAAGAACTTGTCAAATTTTATACATTTAAATTCCCGTTCTAATTTCATCGCTTGTCCTATTTTTTTGATATCATGGCCCCTTTGCAGATCCTCATAGACTCCAAGGGGTTAATATAGTCCACTTTGGGAATCGCTAGTCTATATTATCCATTATTTTTAAAATTAAAACTACAGTTACCTTCTATAACAAAATGTTACCTACATTGTTTCTAGATATATTGTATATGTATTATTCGTATATATAGCCAACTACTATGTAAACATTTTGAATATGATTTTACTTATTGATATATTTTTCAATATGACTGCTACGATTATGACCATCCTCTACTTCTATTTCTGAGTTGTTTGTCTGATATTTAGCATGTTATGTTCCTTTGATTTGTTTTTACTTATGTATATTATTTGTTTTTTGTTAAAATATTATTGTTTTATTTTTGTTACATCTATCATTTTATAATGTTTCGTTATAAGAGTTTATTCATAGTAAAATATTAAAAAAAAATGACAAAATATGCACAGTTTTTTTCTGTCATTTCCTTTTTGTGAATTCTGGGTACCGGTCTACTTCTCTTTGATTTTGGAAATATTGAATTTGATCTACATTGGCTCATAATTTTTAGATTGATGAAAATTATATACAGCGGTACTGTCGATTGATAGCACACTGTTATAAATACAAAAACTACTTAATTATTTTTAACACTTTTAGATACTGTGTCAGTTTAGAGACGATGGATCATACTTAAGGAGGCAATCATTATTGTTTCTAGTCAACCTGTTTCCTAGGATTGGTCTGCCTGCACCAAGTATTATGACACCGTTTCTACACACCTTCTTGTGTCTTCAGTCCCCGATCACCTGAGGCTAGTACGAGTTTAATCGAAAGCAAATTGCACGTTAAATAAGCGCTTATTAGTTTGCAAATAATGTTCGAAAATCAATCGATCGAATCATTCGATCATTTTTGTATGGAAATTTTTCTAAACTCTTTCGATGATCGTTTCGATATTCGATCATCGAAAACTTATACTGGGCTATAGGGTTTCTATTTCTATACCCTCAATCATTCCTTCGACATTGGTTGAGGGCAGATTCGAGTGCCTGATGGTTAACCACTAAGCACATTGTTGGGCAGCTCTGTTTAGGAGTTGATTTATTTCTTTGACTCTATTCAGTAGTCAGTACCTCGTCATTATTTTGTGGTATGCTCCGACTAATAGATCCGTAGAATGCATGTGTAGCAACACATTTCAAAAGCTGTTATACGCCAAGACTCGCTCATGCTTATGTGACTTTTTGTAGGTCTTCTTATTTTTCCTCTTCTTCTTCAGCTAGGAATGCGTCCTGTCTTCTCTCGGATCTTTATTTTCCTGAAAAGCGGATGTTCAGCTATCCCTACACCTCTTGATGTGGTCTGCCTGGTGTTCATCTGCTAGTTTATTTTACTAAATGACCATTATTTTGAATAACTTATGATGTGATGTACTGCATACCATACGATAAATAAATAAATCTGCTAGTTGGTACAGTTATATCTTATTTTTATAATCCTTTCAGGATCTCCCATCTCTGTGTATTGTCTCCAAAAACGTCTTCTAGATCTACCCCATTGCACAACATTCTCGCATGGTTCTTATTATTTCGGAGTTAAGTATCTACTTACTCTGTCCCGGAGTGTTTTTCCTGCAATGAGGCTGTAGGTATTTCTGCTAAAAATGAGGTTGTCCCAAAATAAAGATATTTGAAATGTTATTCAAGCACCCACGATATATGTAAGTCATTTAAAAATAATCAGCATGTCTAGACATGTCGATACTAGATCGACTAGAATAGTTTAGAAAGGTAGAAATATGGCCCAATAGGGAATGTTTATTCATGACACTATTATGAATTTAGTAATTTGATTTCGACGTAACTTTTTGAAGTGTTGTCATTTGTAATTGCGGCCCGGCATGCGGAGATTTAGATCTCTGATCGAAGATAAGTTCAACGGGAGGTAAACAATGATAAATTGAACAACTAGGTGGTCGATCAATAGGTCGATTATAATTTCTACATCATAATACAATAAATACATTAATTTATTTTTTTATTTTATTTTATTCAATCAAATTCTTACAATAATTATAACATTATATTCATTATTATATATTCATACATATATTATTAACAATTTCTTCCTCTCTCATAAAACTCTAGAGAGTTTGTGTAGAGAGAGGTTGCGCCTTGGTATTCATGAAGATAAAATGAAAATAATATAGAACACAACAAAAACATAGACGAGGACAACAATTCAAAACAACAATCACATTCCCTTTACACGTGTCTCCAACATACCCAACCAGAGGACCCGATCAACGCCCGCTTAAACAAAACAGAAACACAAAAAAAAAAAACCAACAAAAATGCATTTGCGTCTTCCATCATTCATTCATTATAAATATATTTTTCTTTGTAATAATGTTTTATTGATCGCAACAAATGTCCATAATTTTGGATCTCCCTAATGCTCAATGGCAGTTCATTAAAATATTTTTCACCGCAATAATTACGTGTAGTGATGCTGGGCAAAAGTGGTATTTCTTTTGGTCTGTCTATGCATGTATTCACACTTAGTCCTATTCCTCGTGACAAAGTAATGAAATTCTGGCTCCTTTAATACTTGTAATATAGAACTTAGTCTAAACAAATCGTTGAATTTAAGGTCTAATATTCCGACAATGAAAATCTAATAAGTTCATATACCTATATTTTTCTCCAAATCCAAACTCCCTTTACGCCCCACTAAGGGGCATAGGGAGGCAACAAGAGCTCTCCATTGCGCTCGATCTTGCGCAATGTTTATGACCTTCTCCCACACCATGTTCATATTCCTCAGCTCTGCTTCAATGGAGAGGAACACAGTATGAGAGGGTCTTCCTCGTCTTCGGGACCCTGATGGGAGGAAGAACAGCGCTCTCCTCGGCCAACTGTCATTCGTCATCCTGAACACATATCCCAGCCAAGTCCAATTCCTCCCCATAATGGTAGAAGTGATGGGCTTACGCTGTGTGCGCCGGCATATAGCGTCGTTCGTGATTCGGTGGTACCATCTTACGCCCAGAATTCTCCTGAGGTTCATTCAAACTGAATTAAATTTAGCTTATAATGTATTATTTGAAAAATCTGATTTACGACATTAAAACTGAGTTTAATTTAGCTAATAATTAATTGCATTATGTAACAGGTTATCGTTCGGATGCGGGATGAACTTCGATGGGTCATAAGTTTTGCTACATTCTTCCCCGGCTCGGGTAATCCTTTGTCTAGGGGTAGAGATGGGGCATAATCCTTGTGTCGGAGAAATGACTAAGAATGCAGTTTATGGTAAAATAATTAAAATTTATTTACTACTTACATAATATAATTAATACTAATGCCCAAAACTTACAGCTAAACTTAAAATTAAAAACACGTTAAAATTAATATTAGAATTATCCGAATCATTTATTTGCACGATACGCACACAGAGTCCATAATGTCCATTAAAATCACATAAAAGTCTTTGCGCAACACTAATTTAATAAATAACAATAGTTCTAAAATCGAAATCCACGCACACGCACGTGGAGGAGGATAAATCCTCCTCTCTCCTCCACCAAAATGGTTTGGTCGTCACCCCATTATATTATAGTCGTTTTACACTTCGTTCTAAAATTCCACTTCCTCGCAACGCACACTGAAACGATCTGTTCGACCTGCGCGTCACCGCTGTCTGGGCCAAGCTTCTCACCCCGCGCATCCCTGTGACCTCCACCCCTATTGATCCTGAGGGTGGCAGGTAGAGATGCAATACTGGGGCTGCCGATGTTTTAGCAAACGAAAAATATCGTTACAGTTTGAAACCAAAACAATTCGTCGAAGTCGGCGCCTATACCATTAGGTTACTCAAGTTGATCTACCGATTTTTCCGAAAACTGACTGTCGTAGTTTGATCTCCATATTGGAGCATTCAGTATGTTCGCGTGAATTGAGATTTTCAATGAAGAGTTCATCAATTCTATTTATAACCACAACTAGTGGTTCGGCAGCGGTTGATTCCTTCTTGAGTCTAAAGGGGTTTTCATAAAAAAAAAACTTGTCACTGTCTCTCTAAGAATAATGTACAATCCATTTCATATAAGGTATCAGTGGGGCTAGTACGAGTTTTATCGAAAGCTAACTGCACGCTAATAAGCGCCTATTAACCTGCAATTAGTGTTCTAAAATCAAACGATCGAATCATTCGATCATTTTAGTATGAACATTTTTCAAAACTATTTCCACGATCGTTTCGATATTCGATCATCGAAAATTTAAACTAGGGCTCAGGTACCTAACTCATTGTCTCCCAAAAGTGACAAGGTATTTTATTCTAGCGATTATACAACTACACGCGGATTTTACTGCTTTACCATACTTAAATATGAGTAAAAGTCGAAGTAAACGACAAACGTGTCCATCTACGTATTGTTCCACTCAGTTGGTTATCTGTGTTATCACGAGTCTGACTAAAATGCGACTAGTTGCTTTATGACCATCATATGGACGTGGACGTGTTAACCAAACGCAATTTAATTCTTCTATTATATAAATACTAGCTAGTTACCCGTGGCTTCGCTCACGTGCTTTTTGGTTTCTCTTCCTAAACTGGGGGAACGCTGACACCTACATTCACTGTGTATCAGCATTTTCTAATTCGTCAAAGAAGATAACTCTTGTATGTATGTAGCATGTATTTTTGTTATGAAGCTTCACCCGTCTCATAGTAAGGAATATTATTTTTAAATTTCAGATATTGCTATGCATACCTACCCCTATACTAACAGGTATGCATCTATATATAATTTGGTTTCTGTTGAACGCGAGTGTAAGCACGTAGTCCACAGGTGCTGTTGCCAAATGTTAATATTATTGCAAGAGTGCAAGTGGAATGGATGCCTATGCATTTCACTCACTCACTTTCTCTCCACCCCTTTTTTTTAATTATTTGCGACGCAGATTATATTCCGAGGTTGTCAGACGTTCGCTACTGAGTATGGTGAATGTGAGAGGCAGATATCTTCCATCTCTCTCACCCATGGTCACATGATCAAGGACCTGTTGACTCAAGTAGAAACGACCGTTAAGTATTTTGCCTTTGTTTCAAAATCGCATTCTATAAACTCACTTGGTGGGAATCAGACGTATAAATTTTGGAGTACTCCCTGATAGTTGGAGAAACTCAAACAATTTTACCGCGATTTCCTTAGAATCCAACCAATTATATTCATAGATACGAAAAGTGATTATTATTGTTGTTTTAAAAGAATAAGCAAACTTTTTTAATTGATTGTAAATTTGATACAATTACTGTTGTGAATTACGTGAAAAATCTGAACTTTTGTATATTTTCCAATTTCCTGTTAAACGCAATAAACAAGTGTTTCTTAAATTATCTAACAACATCTTTGATTAAAAATCATCATCTCCTCCTGGATCGAACTTCCAAAGACCAGAGAGTTCGGAGTCCGCTCTACCAACACTAGCCGAGGCAAATATTCATGGTTAAAAGAAGAAGAGAAACTGAAGCAGATTCCACTCCGATAAGAAAAGACACATAACAATTATGGCGCTTTCCAACGTGTGAGCATCAAATCCAGAACGAGCTGATGGCAATGCGAGCAGCGTCAAGATTCGAAGACATCCAGAGGAACCTTGTCTGCGTCTCCCTTGACTCACATAGATGCCGGACAGGAAATTGGTGAGCGAAACGTAATTAATAATCCAATTCTTTTGAAAATCACTAAATAATGCAATAACACAGTGTTCTGGTGTTTAAAGTTTTTTTTTTTGATAATGGTGTATTAAGTTGCCTTTTTTCCTTTTCTTCTCTCTTGAGTATTAGCAAGTTCTATTATCTCAATTTAAATTTCTGCAATTGCTAAAATTTTGTTGTGGGCCAAGAGCCGTAAAGTTTTGCAATACCTACAGATAAATTCAGCCGACGGCAACTAGAAAAGTTTTTTTTTGTGTTTTGTTGCAATTTTTCTTGAAAATTTTTATTTTTGCATTTGGGTACTCTGTTCTGCCACAATAATTCAATAACTTTCCTTGAGAAAGGGTCTTCCTCCCTTGAATGTTGGATAAGTGAGTGAAGTCGAGATAAAACTTCGATAATTTTAATTTTTTTTGACTTTCTTGTGATCGAATATTCCCGACGGTAGTCAAAGTTTGAGATAGTCACACTCCGGTAGTTTTATTTGTTAATAATGTCATCCCTGGTCGATCGAGTTATTCCGCGTGTGGAGAGGGCGACATGCAAGACACTTTCTAAAGCACTGTTGAATAGAGGTATCCAGCCTGATGTAGGTATTGAATCTCTGCGAAGGCAATGCAGACTTTTCAATTCTAACTTATTGTCTGATGTGGGTCAGCGTGACAATCACCCTTCGGAATTGTTAGGTATCCAACGCCCTGATAGCCTCTCGGAAATTAATCCACCTCGTGATAGTTTTGTACCTTCTTCTCCGCCCACTCAAGCTGTGACAATGATAAATACTAATGTTTCCAATGATTTAATTATTACACCGGTTCGTAGAAATTTAGATAGACCCAATCCTACAGTTAGCCAATCACACATCATACATTCAGTAAATTTTAGTTCATGGCCAGTTCAACATTATTCCGGTGTCGAGGATGTTAGGGATTTCTTTTTGAGATTGGAGGAAATTTCCCGAGCTCGAAATTTTCCAGTGGAAAACCTAGGCCCCGCCTTGCCTGAATTTTTGGAGGGAAAAGCACTCACCTTCTACCGGACATTTTATAACAGTGTTAAAACTTGGACACAGCTTAAACAATCGTTTATCAAGCGCTTCGATTTGCCTGATGCTGAAGGCAACAGACGATTGGAAATCTTAACTGCATCACAGCAACCTTTGGAGAGTGCTAGTGATTACATTTCACGTATAACCCTTTTGAATCAGTCCTTACAGTCTCCATTGCGTATGTCAGATATCCTAAAGGCCATCAGAAAAGGATTAGATAGCAGATATGCCAGTGTATTAGTGTCCAGGCGACCGAACTCAATTGCTGAGCTGGATGAAGTTTGCACGGAATTGGAGTGTGTTTCGGTTGCAGTTCCAACCCGTTCTCCCTCTAAAGTTAAGATAGTAAGGAAACACCCTGTTCAATCAATTTCTTCTCAACAGCCTTCTGCTCCTATGATTAAATGTTTTCACTGCGGACGTATAGGTCACATTGCTCGAAACTGCTACTCTAAGTCAGGGCCCAGTGCCAATAATGTTCATTCATTTCAGTTTAGGAAACCCTTCAATCCTGTGCCACGCCAACGCTTACCTGACGTGAGTAAACCGCCTCCCCCACTTAGAAATTCAAAAAACGAATAATGAATCCTGCAATTTTCCCGAGCCCAGAGACCTCAGCTCGCGAAAGATTGTCGTGGATTCAGAGTGTTAAATTGTTCTTTTCAACATTGCAGGTCAATAAAGTTTCCGTAATAAACGAGAGAGATCGACGCCCTTATTTGCTATTTTCTATCTCTCAAATACAACTCCGAGCCTTGCTTGATACCGGATCAGCTTGTAATGTCCTAGGGGGTCAGTTATATCGGTCTTTTGTCGAAATAGGGTTCCGTCCTGAATATTGTCAGCAAAATATTCGTGGGGTTGACAATAATTCCATAAGATCTATAGGTACCATAGTTTTGCCACTATGTTACAACAATAAAATTCAGCATGTTAAATTTGTTATTGTTCCTTCCATTCCTGACCAATTCATTTTGGGTTCACCCTTTCTGGAAAAGTCAGGAATAATTCCTCGTTTGTTCCCCACTAAAACCCATGTTACTGTAGCAATCATCTGATCAACAGTCGTCTAATGTAGAATCACCTCCAAAATGTCTTAACTCCATAAACGATTTGACAGTGTCGCAGAGGAAAATTTTGGATGACCTTAAGAGTGAATTCGAGAATATTTCTTTTGAGAAGATGGGTTTGGGTAGGACGAATGTAGTTTCTCATGTCATTAATACAGGTGATAGTTTGCCCGTTAAACAGAAATTATATCCAGCGTCCCATGTACGACGAATTCAGATGTGTCAAGAGGTAGATAAAATGATAGCTTTAAAAATAATAGAACCTTCACGTTCCCCTTGGTTAAATTCCTGCTTCTGTGTACCAAAATCCGATGGCACAGCTAGATTCGTTCTCGATCCTAGAAGATTGAATGAGGTCACAGTCTCAGACTCTTATAGACTCCCTAATATCAACCATATGTTGGATAATCTGAGAGACACCAAGTTCTTAACCACCTTAGACTTGAGCTACGGCTTCTGGCAAATTCCTTTGAGTCCAGAAAGCAGACCTAAGACAGCCTTCTATGTAGAATCCAAAGGGATGTACCAGTTTGTTACCTGCCCGTTCGGCCTTAAAAACGTGCCCGCCGAAATGCAGAGAATTATGGATAAGCTTTTCTCCGATTTGGGACAACGAGTATTTAGTTTCCTTGATGATGTTCTGATTTGTTGTTCAGATTTTGATTCCCATATTTCCACCTTACGAATTGTTCTCCAGCGCTTGAAAGAAGCCAACTTGACAATTAGGCTCAGTAAATCCGTGTTTTGTAAATCATCGCTTAAGTACCTCGGTCATATTATTGACAGGGAGGGAATTCATACGGACCCAGATAAGATTAGTGCTATGAAGAATTACCCAAGACCATCCACCAGTAAAGAAATCCGCTCATTTTTGGGATTAATGTCTTATTACAGGCGTTTCATTAAGGACTTTTCCAGGATTGCTTCTCCCTTGACTCGCCTCATGAGTAATAAATTTAACGGTAAAAAATTCGAATGGTCAAATGAAGCTGAACTTGCCTTCCAAGCCTTGAAACAAGCAATGATTTCCGCTCCAATCCTTAAACCACCAGACTATTCCCTTCCGTATACATTGACGTGTGATGCAAGTGGAGTTTCCTTGGGCAGCTTCTTGTCCCAAAAAGACTCAAATGGAGTAGAATATATAATTGCTTATCATTCACGTAAATTGTCCGGTCCAGAACGAAATTATAGTACCACGGAGAGAGAACTTCTCGCCATAGTAGATTCTATACAACACTTTAAAAGCTATTTAGACGGAGTACACTTTACAGTAGTCAGTGATCACGGATGTTTAAAATATCTAAACTCAATTTCTTCACCTTCTGGTAGGTTAGCCAGATGGGCTTGCCGACTTTCACAGTTTGATTTCACTTTTGTATTTAAGCGTGGCTGCGAAAATAACCTTGCCGACGGATTGAGCCGTATTCCTGTTTCTAGTCTATCTGTTCCAGAACCGTTTGAAAATATTATAGACCCCTGGTACAAAAAAGTGTACAATTCTTGTCTTCAAAAACCCCAATCGTTCACTAATTTTATGATAAATGATGGACACTTGTATCGTTATTCTAGGTATAAAAAAGATTCCTTGTCTAACTCTCCCACTCACCTGTGGAAATTGGTTGTCCCTGCGTGTAAGATAGAAAGTCTCATATTGGACTACCATAAGGGAAACTGTCATTCTGGAATGGAAAAAACCTACGAATTTATTTCCCGTACATACTTCTGTAAACGATTATTACCTCTTGTTAGACAGGTTGTGAATGAGTGTGAAATATGCAAGGCCTACAAGTATAATAACCAAATGCCCCATGGTCTTATGAAATACCCTAAAAAAATTGAACGTCCCATGGAAAGTATATCTATGGATTTCATAGGTCCCTTACCGCTGAGTCATAAGCGAAACCGTTACATTTTCACTGTAGTTTGTAATTTTAGTAAAATAACTTGGGCATTTCCTCTCCGAGCCGCAAATACCAGTAGTATAATTCAAATCTTAGACGAAAGAATCTTTAAAGTCTTTGGAATCCCTCGACAGATTGTTTTAGACAACGGGAAACAGTTTGTTTCTCGACAGTTTAAAGAATTCTTACACTCCCACGGAATAAATGATCTTAGATATAACGCATATTTTCATCCCCAGCATAATGTCTCCGAAAGATATAATCAGTCTCTAGTAACCTTGTTGGCAATATTAGTAGAGGAGGACCAACGCAATTGGTGTAAACATCTTCCAAAAATCTGTTCTTGTTTAAATTCTATGACTAACATTGCTACCGGATATTCTCCACATTTTTTGATGTTCGGTAGAGAGTACATTCCCCACGCCTCTTTTTATAAGCCACTACAGATAAATCATGATTCCCCGTCTGAAACATTTGATCCCTTAAAACAAAGATTGAATGACATTTCCACCTTAGAAAATCTATATAATAAAGTCTCACAAACGTTAGTACAAGCTTTTAATAAAAATAAGGACCGTTATAATTTGCGTCGTAAAGACATATTCTTGTCAATTGGTCAGCTGGTATGGAGAAGATCTCATTTTCTCTCAAATGCTTCCCAATATTTTTCAAAAAAATTAGCTCCTCGCTTCATTAAGTCTCAGGTAGTACGTAAAATATCAAGAACAATTTTTGAACTAAAGGATTGTGATAGTGGATCCATCGGTAGGTTCCATACGAAGGATATAATAAAGTTGTAGTTTAAGTTTTATCATATCTTGATTTATGGTTAAAGGGCTCCTGAGGACCCGTTCCCATACGTTTATTATCTTTTAACACCCTGACTAGTCTCGTACAGTCAGAATCATAAGTCAAATTGGGCTCACCCCAATACATGTGAATTTTGTTTAACAAAGAAATTCTAATCAAAGTATATTCAGAAATCCTAAGTGTGCCTCCTGGAACCCAACCTTCTGTTGGCTATTCATTTGGGAGGAGCAGGGCGAGAATTCCAAGTATACGATGCTACTTGGCATCTCTCTTCCTTGTGGTCCAGTATAATAGCTTACTTCTTGCTTCAGGCTATCATATTGGGACAACCCACGTTTAAATACTGTTTTACCCGGTAAGAAGCATGATCTCCACCTTTTTTATTAATTTTTTTTTTGTTGCACTAAGTGTAACTTCATGTTTTTATTAATTATTTTTTTTTCGTCTAACGACTTGAACTCGGTACGCCTTCTCATTAGATTACCGTGTTCCATGTCCGAGGATGTAGGCTAAGTAATGAAAGACTTCTTTTAATTATGTGAATTCCATTAACATGTCTTCTATACCACCCACATCCCTGTAGGTTGTCGAGTGATTTTTATAATTAAAATTATCTCAAATAATTTGTAGAAGAATTACGTTCTAAGTTCCTTTTGTGACTGTAGTAAATGAAATGCTTCCCAGAATATCTTAATAAATGAATGTTACGACAGTACGTTACCCCGCTCCGCTTTTCATATTGCAACTTCACATCACTAACAAAAATGTGTGTTCCCCCCTTCATTAATTATTGGTTTTTCACTCACTAATCGTGTTGCGCTCTCGACACACAGCCCCCACAGGCCATCGAGTAAGCGAGATGTCATGATTAAAACCTGCGCGAGAGTGAAACAGACGTATGTTTCCTTCAATGTTTCTTCATGCGGCTGCTGTGTGTTGGACTGCGCTACGCTCCGCCCGGACCGCGCTCCGCTCTGATGTTACTGACCTACGACAATAATCGTGCTCCCTCCACCCCGAGTAAGCGAGGAATTATATTTTACACGCGCGACACATTATATCGGCACTATTCATCAGTTCCGTTGTTTAGAAATGCAGTGGTGACTGGACAGTATGCATCTGCGTATTTCAAATATTTTCTGGTGTAGTTTCAAACACTGTGGATGTTCTGAGTGTGTGTCTTTCTCAACTAACCTGTGTCCTAGAAGCGCGTCAGAATATCGACTCTTTTCATAAATTCCCCACTAATATTTTTTTTTTGTCGAATACGTTTTGTTTACTGGGTCAGTGTAATTCTAGGTGTCCTATATAATTTCTAGTTTGGTATTGAGCACCGATACTATTCTGTGTTGTTGTCTTTCGCTTCTGCGATTGTTAATATTTTTTTTTTGGACGTTAATTGTAGTCATGATTTATCCACATGGAACTATTCCTTCTTCATGATATTACCATAATCGTAGTAATACCTTCTATATTGTTTTGTTACATACAGGGTCAAATTAGTTATCCTCTTCTTTTTTTTTTTTTTTTTTGGAATGCTCTATTCAGTTCACCTAGATCTAATCGCACCCGTTAAGAAAATTTGTGCGAATCATAAACTTGGTACACTCTCAACCTTCCTATTTTTTTTTTTGAGAGCTGTAAATGAGCGAAGCACACTTGTGAGAATGTGTGTTGAAGGAATTTTTTTTTGTACATTTCTGGTTATGCCAGGCTTGTAAATCTGTGCTATGATGAGCGCAATAATAAACTTTGGTACACTCTCAACCTTCCTAATTTTTTTTTGAGAGCTGTAAATGAGCAATGCACCCTTATGATAATGTGTGTTGAATGAAATTTTTTTTTTGGTACATTTCTGGTTATGCCAGGCTTGTAAATCTGTGCAATAATAAGCGCTATCTGATGTATAAATAACATCTTTCGTCACAGCATTGTTGGCTTAGAACAAACATCAATTTTAATGAATCTTTTTGTGTTCCTAATTAAGGCCACAAATCTTCTTAATTATTAGTTAATATTTTAGTCGACTCATAACGTTAGTCTACTGATAATTTGTAGTTACTACTTCTCTAATAATCTTAGACAATTTTTTTTGAGTTGCAACTCGTCGTTTTTTTTTTCCTTATTTAAGTATATTCTTAACCTTTCTATTCGATTGAGATGAGGACGCTCGGATCAGTCTTATACAACTTTGGCATACTCAAATCTTTCTCTTTTGTCAAGAGGTAAGATAATATTTTTTTTGCTGTTTTGGTTTATTATTGGAATTTTCCTAGTTTATTCCACGTATTTTTCCCAAACTAGGTGGCGCTCCAAAACTTAGTATTGTGTCCTAATTACCAGGACAACAGCTAGCATGAAGTTTAACATCTCTTCTTACTTGTCGATCCGTAATCTTTGGGCAACGGATACCTTTCTTTTATATATAATTGTTTTTTTTTTTTTTGAAGTGAATTTCTTTCTTTGCAGGATACTCTTATGCAATTGTAAATGATATAATAATTTTTTTTTATGTACAAACACCAGAACATTTAAATTAGTTCTCTCCAAATCTTTGAGCTACAAGCTAACCTTAGGAGTGCTCTTAAACTAATCAGTGAACAGTGAAACTAAATCAGTGGACATTTCTCACTTTGAGAAATGTTATGGGCATTTTAAAATCAAAATTAATAATAATCTAAGTGAGCACTATCAGATATTCTTAAGAGATGTCCTTGATGAAGGAAAAATATTGTACAATATATTTTTTTATGTTTATGTTTACTATTCTGTCACCTTCTACTTCTTGACAGTTGGATTGTTAATTGTATTAATTAATTTTAATAATTTTTTTTTGTGGAATTATTGGATTGCAGTCTCTGCTTTGAACCATTATTTAATAAATTTTTTTTGTGTTGTTTGTCTAACCGTGTGATAGTAATTATTGATGAATAAATCTAGGAGTGAGAGGTTATGAATGAAGGCCGTTAGGGATGGATGAATAGGTAAGAAAGGGTGACAAACAATTTACCAATCTAGGTTCTACTCTTCATGAGGGTTGTCCCATACTTCCACAATCAAATTTTCTTCTCATGCCATCTTTAACTCCTTATCTATATGTATGAGAATATAAATTTTTTTTGTTTTATACCTAATTACTAAACTAGGGTATCTATCTTTGGTATACCCCTTACAACTTTGGAACTCTTGAAGTTAAATGTTCAAGGATTATTCTAAATTCCTTGATCCTACCTTATTGGATCAGTTACTCCTTAAGAGATTTTTATGTACTCAAAATCTTCTTTTTTTTTTTTTTTTTTCTTTTTTTTTCTTTTAATAACTAAAAATCGATTTGTAGCATGTATTTTTGTTATGAAGCTTCACCCGTCTCATAGTACGGAATATTATTTTTAAATTTCAGATATTGCTATGCATACCTACCCCTATACTAACAGGTATGCATCTATATATAATTTGGTTTCTGTTGAACGCGAGTGTAAGCACGTAGTCCACAGGTGCTGTTGCCAAATGTTAATATTATTGCAAGAGTGCAAGTGGAATGGATGCCTATGCATTTCACTCACTCACTTTCTCTCCACCCCTTTTTTTTAATTATTTGCGACGCAGATTATATTCCGAGGTTGTCAGACGTTCGCTACTGAGTATGGTGAATGTGAGAGGCAGATATCTTCCATCTCTCTCACCCATGGTCACATGATCAAGGACCTGTTGACTCAAGTAGAAACGACCGTTAAGTATTTTGCCTTTGTTTCAAAATCGCATTCTATAAACTCACTTGGTGGGAATCAGACGTATAAATTTTGGAGTACTCCCTGATAGTTGGAGAAACTCAAACAATTTTACCGCGATTTCCTTAGAATCCAACCAATTATATTCATAGATACGAAAAGTGATTATTATTGTTGTTTTAAAAGAATAAGCAAACTTTTTTAATTGATTGTAAATTTGATACAATTACTGTTGTGAATTACGTGAAAAATCTGAACTTTTGTATATTTTCCAATTTCCTGTTAAACGCAATAAACAAGTGTTTCTTAAATTATCTAACAACATCTTTGATTAAAAATCATCATCTCCTCCTGGATCGAACTTCCAAAGACCAGAGAGTTCGGAGTCCGCTCTACCAACACTAGCCGAGGCAAATATTCATGGTTAAAAGAAGAAGAGAAACTGAAGCAGATTCCACTCCGATAAGAAAAGACACGTAACATGTATCGTGAGTAAACTAACGAAGAGGCGGTTCGTTGATATATCTGCATAATGTGCACTGTGCTCCCTGCTAAAAATACATTATTAAATCGTCTTATTTAAACTAATAAATTAAAATCATCATTAAAATATTTCGGAAACAACATCCATATTTTATTTTATTCGTATCCCAGGTGGGAACAAATAGGCGAGAAAATATACCTCGCCTATGAAATATTACTACAGTACTGCGAGTTAACATTTGAACGTGCCCGAGAATTCGGTTGATTTTGTATGAAAATTTCTAAAACGGCGTAAACGGTGGAGTTTGTTAAAAGAAAACAATCACGAAACATAACCAGGGAAGAGGGGCGCCTTTTGGGAAAATCACGTGCATTTATTCTTTTTTTTTTCAATGTAGGTACCATCAATATAGGCAAACTTATAGCACACAATAACAGCCGTATGTAAATTAACTACAGTTTGGGAAAAAGTCGTACCTATTCATAAAAATAATTTAATGACGTCATTGGTAGGTAGGTACCTACCTACCCAGCTAACTCCCGATTACACAACAGAACAGTGTCCTTGTTGGCTTTCACGGCCATGAGGCGTGCTCGTGTTGCTATAAAAATAACACCGGGTACGTATGTAGGTACCTACATAAGGATAAAGAAATACTGGTGATCAATTAATACAGTTAGGTACGTTAGCCTAGTTCACAGTAGGGTAGTTTACGTTGGTTGAGTGTTTTAGTCGAGTGACGAATAATTTAGTAGGGGAGAGTGTGGAGGTATGGGACAGTACTCGTATTATTAATATTTGGCGCAGTTATATATTCATATACTTGTCAAACGATGTATATAGGGGTATGTTTAGTAAAAAATCATTGACGACATAAAAAGTAATAGTATACCTTTTACAACCCATCCTTTTGGGGGAAAGTAAACCAAAGGTAAGATTATTTTTATGTTTTATTCCTAAACCTGCGATAATTATTCGTCATATTAACGCATTGTTTTAACATAACTTAAAACTTATTGTTTTAAATTATGTCATTTACCATTTTATTGTTCATGGTGGAGGTTTGGGACAGTTCATTGAGTGAGGTATCGGACATACCCCATACCTCCTGTATGTGAATATTTTTGCACAATTAGTTATTTTTTATCAAATCAATGAAATATTGAAGCTGTAATGTATTTTTTGTAGATGCCGAGATTAAGGATAAAAAAATATAAATTGAATAAGGAATTATTATACAAAAATTCGCCAGGCTGTTCAATTACAAAATAATGAAGTACTGGTATTGCCATCACCTCAAAATCATGGCAGTGCAAAAAGAATGCAAGAAGTTTTTGCATTCGAAATAAAATTTGATCGTTTTAGCGAAATTAATTAAATAAGTTACAATTTTATTTGGATACAGGATATTTTCAACGTATTTTTAATTTCACAAAAATAATCTTTAATTTTGGAAACCACTGTTCTGGGCATTACAATAAGGTACATGAAGTATGTATATACCTAGCCGCACGTGTAACTTCATCGTGCCGCGTTTCAAGCTTAGGATCTCAATAGTATTATTTTGTTTGTTGCAAAAATCTTTATCATACCATAACACTGCTTAAAATAAATCTTTGACAAAACAATGAAACCGGTCGATTTTTATTTTAAAGTAAGAATCTGTATATTAATTTACAGCTTTCTCACTTAATTTATCTAAGAGATATGGTTTTTCGAAAAAAACTACCACGCACCCTAATCGGAATTATAAAATTTGACTCTATCTGCAGTTGAAATTTCGATAAAACCAGTTTTAAACGTTTCGGCTTTTTTCGATATTTTTATAAAATTCTGAAATAGGTATAGGCACCGAAACTCGTAAATTTGTCATAAAAAATGTTTTACTTTATAAAAAAAGTTACATGTAAAAATGAGATCCAACTGTCGATGGCCTGAGTCGGTATGTTTATTGTATGAAACGATGTCGTCAATAAATTAAATTTTTACAAAAATTGTTAAGAAAAGTTTGAGATGTACTGCTATGATGTAAATATTTTTTATAGAAAAATCAATTATCTAGTTGGAGGGTTTCGGCGTTTATCGATATTTTTATAAAATTCTGAAATATATGCACTGAAACTCGTAAATTTGTCATAAAAAAAATATTTTCTTTATAAAAAAAGTTTGAGAAACCCTGGAACTTTTTCATTAAATTCTGTTTGAGATATTGTATTTTTCTATACACATACACATTTTTAGTGTTCTAGCTTTTATAGTTTTCGAGATATTCGAAAAAATTAAGTAAAAATTCAAAGGTTTATTACCCCTGACTGAAAGAAAATTACAAAATTCTGAGTATACAAGTTTTGTAGGCTTAAAGTATTAAATATTTTCTGAAATTTTAGGATCTCTGCATCAAGCGAATCAAAAGTTATAAGGGGGGACGGACACACACACACACACACATTGGAAAAGTGTCCCTCACCCCCTCCCCATTAATTAATGATATCTTTTGAAAACAAAATAGTATAATTTGACTCTTTTTGTAGAAATAATTTTTTTGAAATTTCGATAAAACCAGTTTTAAACTTTTTAGGAGCCACTTAAAAATCATCCCTTTTTCGTCCCTTTTAGTGAAAATTTGGAAAAACTGTCCAAAAAACTACTACTTATTTCTATAGGAGAATTCATATGCCAAATCTCAAGTTCGTACCATGTCTAGTTTCCGAGATATTCACATTCTTTGAAAAACATTCAACCCTATTTTTCACCCCCTTAGGGGTGGAATTTCCAAAAATCCTTTCTTAGTGGAAGGTTTTGTATTGAGACCTACCTGATTTCCAAATTTCACTTCTCTACGATTAACCGTTTGGGCTGTGCGTTGATGAGTGAGTATGTCAGTCAGTCAGTCAGTCAGACACTTTCCTTTATTATTATAGATATACAACTATACTATGAATATAAATATAATTCTGCGTGGTAAAAGCGTTTTAAAAAAGAGTTTTTAAAGCGCTGACTTGAGAACATAAACTTGTGAATGTATTTTTGTTCTATTTCAACGCATTTTAAACGCGCGTTGAATAGGCGCTTGTGTGAACCAGGCCTTAATTTTGCGTCGTTCAAGCAATTGCATGTAGGTAGGCCCTCTGCAGTTCCAAAATTATTATTTACGATCTATCCTAAATTTATGATTATTTTGTAGATTCTTTTAAAATGTAATATTTTCAAATTAGCTACAATTTTTCATATTAAATAATCTATTGACTTATTCGATTTACATTTTTTCAATATTACCTATACTCATGGATTACGCAAAAAATTCAAAGCAAGGTTTTTAATAGTTTTTTTTATAACCATTAGTTAGTTTTTCCATTAAATGGGTATATTTTATTTTACTAAAATGACTTCAAATAATTTGACAGATCAAGAAATAACGAATTATTATATAACCCAGGTTCTTCCCATGTACTTGCCGTAAAAAAAATTGAAAAAAAATTTTTTTACCTAAAAACCGCAAAATAAAAAAAAATATTTGCGTTGTTTTTAGACCTTTCACGTTCCTGTATTATTTAAGTTTTATTTAAATTTATTTATTTTACTTTGTGGTGAAAATGGAAACTTTTAAATATCTCATACCTACTAAAAATACCTATCTCTTTTTATTATTTTTTTTTTGACAATGGATATTTTCAACTTATTTTAAATTTCACAAAAAAACTCTTTAATTTTGAAAGCCACTGGCGGTGGGACTGTACAAATATTAGCTGGCAGCACGTGCACCGTTAGGTAGGTCTCAAGGTCAAAGTTACGACACTCAATGTCTGCTGGTATGTTTATTGTAAGAAACGATGTCGTCAATAAATTAAATTTTTACAAAAATTGTTAAGAAAAGTTTGAGATGTACTGCTATGATGTATGTATTTTTTATAGAAATATAAATTATCTAGTTGTAGCGTTTCAGCGTTTTTCGATATTTTTATAAAATTCTGAAATATAGGCACTGAAACTCGTAAATTTGTCATAAAAAAATATTTTTCTTTATAAAAAAAGTTTGAGAAATCCTGGAACTTCTTCATTAAATTTAATTTTAGATATTGTATTTTTCTATATACATACACAATTTTAGGGTTCTAGATTTTATGGTTTTCGAGATATATGGAAATATTAAATAAAAATTCAAAGGTTGATAACCCCTGATTGAAAGAAAATTACAAAATTCTGAGTATACAAATTTTGTATGCTTAAAGTATTCAATATTTTCTGAAATTTTAGGATCTGTGCATCAAGCGAATCAAAAGTTATAAAGAGGGGACGGATACACACACATACACGTTGGAAAAGTGCCCCTCACCCCCTCCCCTCTAATTAATGATATCTTTTGAAAACGAAATAGTATAATTTGACTCTTTCTGAAGAAATAATTTTTTTGAAATTTCGATAAAACCAGTTTTAAACTTTTTAGGAGGCACTTAAAAATCATCCCTTTTTATATGTGCCCTTTTTCGTCCCTTTTAGTTAAATTTTGGAAAAATTGCCGAATACGCTAACACTCATTTCTGTAGAAGAATTCATATGCCAAATCTCAAGTTCGTACCATGTCTAGTTTCCGAGATATTCGCATACTTTGAAAAACATTCAACCCTATTTTTCACCCCCTTAGGGGTGGAATTTACAAAAATCCTTTCTTAGTGGAAGGTTTTGTATTGAGACCTACCTGATTTCCAAATTTCACTTCTCTACGATTAGCCGTTTGGGCTGTGCGTTGATGAGTCAGTCAGTCAATCAGTCAGTCAGTCAGGCACTTTCCTTTATTATTATAGATTTAAATCCCTGCGTATTTGTCATTCGGAGCACTTCGGAAATCTTTGCCATATACCGTAGTTTTGATTCCAAATTCAAATTTGAATTATAAGAACATAGATGCGATTTTAAACTATTCATATTTTCCGAGTACCGGTGTAGTAGGTAGGTATCTATCCTATAGATCAGATAATTTAAGACATTGAAAATTTGCTTTTTTACGTAGGCATAATAAGGTAGCTTTGGCATATCGTAGTATTCGCGTAGAATGATAGCACTTAGAGCACGTTTTATGTGCGTGCCCGTACTAATCACGTTCTGTGCGTAGTAGGTACCTACTATATAATACGCCGTATTAGAAATCAACAATCCAGGAGAAATCCTAGGTTAGAAAATAAGAGCCTCGGCTCAAACCAAACCTCTTGTGGATGAAAAGTCGAAAGTGACAAAAGGGCTCCGTTTACGAGGATTGCTTGTCGCCGGAAATAGCTAGGAAAGTTTGACTTCCGTATATTGATTTCTTCGGTGTTCCATTAAATTTCAAAATTTCGACACATAGTTCGAAAGAAAGTGCATATTGTTTAACACTCTTAAAGCATAACCGTGTGTTGAAAGTTATCAAACATTTATCCCCGTCTTCACACAACAAATGTTTTGGCATTTTTGAAGGAGGGAATAAATTTTTTTTTTTCACCGTTTTGGTGATTCCAGATACACGGGTTTTGCATTGCACAAACTTATGCATGGTAATAATTTACACCGTTAGCAGCGTCTAGAAAGCATGTATTTTGCTATACAGATTAGAAAAACCTTTAAGCCATAGACACATTATAATATTATACGAGTTTCTCAATAATTCTTTTGTAAGCACGTGTTCAAATTATTTATTAATCGAATTATGACACAAACATAGATTCAAATGATAAAAATAACAAATGTATTCAAGAAAAAACGTAATTTAGGTATTCAATTATTTATATACAATTGTGTTGGATAATTTATACACTAGTGTGAAGAAATCCTTCCAATAACACATACCCAAACCTACAAGGCAAAAATTGGGTCGATTAATCGAAAATAATATTTTTTTTAATATTAAGTTACCTACTTGATTTTAATAAGGTTTTGGTCTTTCTAAACGCCTACAATAACACAGCTGTCCTTGCATTTAAGATTTCATTCACCATACATACATTATTATACCTATTGTATTTTTTGGATTGATTTCAACAAAAATAATTGTGCCTAGCTACGCGGGAGCATTGCTTGTTATTGGAGCTCTGAAGACTTTACGTTTTTGTGTCAAGCGTTTGTTTTGTTTATTTAAGTGTACAGTAGAATTAAAAAAAAAAAATTACAATTTAAAAAATTGTAATAATTCCTTGTTGTGTGTAATATTTGCTCCCCAGCTGAGAAGCTGTAACCACAATATATTACAAAAATCAAACGTGAATCTTCTGTTTTTGATCTTTCTGTAATGATATTATTATCATTGATAAAAGTGACATATTATGAAGTTTAGCAGGTAATACTGTTTTAAAATTTCAACAAGGATACAAAAAGGAAACTGGTAATTTTATTGCGATGAAAAAGTTGCTTCTTCTTCTTCTTCGATGGCGCTACAGCTCACTGTCTTTGATTTGACAGAATCACTCTCTGTAGAGATTATATAGAAGATATACCCTTCTTTGTTTTTACTGGCATGAAGCTGTGCAATTGGGGAAAGATGGAGATGTTTGGAGAAATTTCATTGGCGGGTTTGTAAAAACTAACATTCTAATATCACCACTCACAAGTACCTAACTTTTTTTTGGAAACGCAGCGGTATAAAAAAAGAAATTCGAAATATTACCTATGTTTATTTACGGCCTAGTGAAGTTTTTTTTGTGGTAACTAAAACTTTCACGACAATCTTCGCACTAACCGAATACCTATGTCATCAAAGATGTAAGAAGAACGGTGTGGAGGAGAGGGAATTGAATTTAAGACTATCCGTATTTTTAAGTCGGCGACTGAAATCACTGGGCTACCAACCACTTCAAAATACTCCTACTGGTGATATGTATATGAACATGTCATTTTTTTTGTTTTAATATGACTCAAGAAACGGTCGGGTCGTTTCACTCCTAAGATCTTTCAAAATGTGTAATATATTGACCAGTAGGTGCACCTAAGTACCTAATATTCGACGCTGCATTGCTCAAACGGATCCGCCTTTCAAAATATTCGCCCTAGAGTTGTCACGCTCTCGCACTAACTAACGTCCATGCCCTATATTGCCCCAGATAATAGTATTGTAGGCAGTCATTTTCATCATGTCGATTCACGAGCAAATAAACACGGTAATTTTATTTTTCACTGCGAACACAGCTCCAACATTCTTGGACTGTTTCGTGGCTTTAAATAACGTGTATATAATATGTACGTCGAGGTCGTTTCAAAAGCACGAATAGTTCCTAAAAGGATAAGGAATCAGTAAGCGAATATGGAGGCACATAGGTAGATTTGTTTGTATTTTACATTGATGGTATAGCCTAGTTGTTTAAGGAAACAAACCTCAAATCAATTGGAGTTTGATTCGACTGCCCATCGGGTCAAAAAAATTATTATGACGATGGTTTAGCTAGTTTAGTTCATTTGAATTGATTGGTTGACTAGAAAATTTCCTCTGCAAAAACCCGCGTAAGTTCCTCATGCTATAGTTTGGTGTAGAAAAGTGTATTGGGAGCTATATTCCTTCAATAAGTTGGAATAATGTGCACAAATGTTAGTTAATCATCGTCTGTACCGACCAAGTTCCAAATTTAAACATGCGGCCAGTTCAGATAGACAGTTTTCTAAGCGTTTTTTTTCCTAGAATTCACATTTTTTTTCTATATTTGGCGGTTTTATTATAAAGCAGTTTCTTAACATTTCGATGTTTGGACGAGCCGAATTCGGTCACCAGCTCACCTATAGTAAAATAAAATAATCAGTAAAAATGTATACTTTTCCTATCATCAAAACGTTTTTTCTTCTTTAGGCATTCTGAGTTGCGTTGTCGAAGAGTGATGGAAAATAAGGTGGAAGAAGGTCTTATTGGAAGGCTTTGTTCAATTCTTAGAGCAAGATGATGGTTAAAGTAGCTAAATAAAAGTAGCTGATAAGGAAATAACGAGCAAGGGCATCATTTTTTGGCCACGATAAACTCATGAAAATTCATGTATATAGACTTTCGTGCATTGTGCCAATACTTGGCAAATAATGCATTCTATGAAGGACAAGATAACACATGCTCAGGAGTATAATGGACTCCAATGGTTATGGTCACTGAAGACTAAACTATGTGCATTCATAAGAAGGAGAAGATAAAAATCGTGAATTTTGTAAAACATTTATTCAAGCAACAACGAAAATAAACAACGTAACATTTAATTTGATACAAAAAAAAACAAACACTTAAAGAAACATAATTTGGCTAGATATGCGTATTAAAACAGTTCCTCATTACAGGTATTTTAGTCATTTAGGAAGACTAGATTACATGGTTCAAATTATACTGTCACATTGATCAATAATGTTGGTGCTGAAGTTTGTGCAAGAGTTGATGCTGCGAAGAATGATCGAATCCGTGCAAGTCATGGCTGTGAGAATGCCCATGGAAGCTATTTTCGTCTCCTGTGGTGCTGACTTCAGCTTGGAATCTGCGAAGAAGGAAGAAACAAATGAATTGGTATGATGGTCAAGAAAATTTTCCATTAAGTTTTTTTCATGGGTCTAGAAAAATCCCCGTTGCGTTTTATAAATTCATAATATTACTATGTAGACAAAAATGATTAAAAGACAGTTGGAAGCCGTATTTAGATCGACAAATAAGGTTGGGCTTTGTGTTACATTTGTATATCACAATTCTAGAAAATTCCAAATAGTTAATGAGAGTATGAATAACTCACTCAGTAGGAAACAACCAACAGTGGTGACAAAAATATACCTAATCTCCAGAAAAAAAAACAATGGGCTAGTAATAGATATCGTTACACATATTATGTACATAATGTAAAGTAAAGTATCAATTTCAGTTGTCGATCAGAAAAATATGTATATAGTGGTTGGTAGCTTAGCGGTTACTACGCCGGTGTTTGTACTGTTTCGTACGGAGGTCTTGGACTCGATCCCAGATGCCCACAATCTTCCTCTTTCACGACAAAACTTTTTAGAAGCTTACTTTGAAAGAGTCAATGAGTGATGTATTCAAATTCACTTTGAGTGAGGACAGATTTATTTAAAAAATACAAGTACCTTGATTTTTTTTTTAATAAATGAGTCTAGGCTCACCCAAAGTAATAAACAAATACAGTTTAAACATATTTCACATAAAATAAATTTTGTGTTGTGAAAGTGGAAACGGTGGGCACCGGGATTCGAACCCACAACCTTCACTGATTCTACTGGGCTATATACCGTCTTTGAACTCATTTTGCTTTGCTAGCTTATACATATACAGGCATCGTATAATTACTTAATTGATAGATTTTATTGCAGGTATTTTGTACACGTCGTTGATTTCAATTAAATAATATCCATCATATTATCAAGACTAGTTGTTGTAACAATCAAATTGACCTGATAGATACTACTATAATTGAAAATACACTACAAGATTAACACTCATTTGTTTCTCATGAGAAATATTAAACTTATGCAGTTTGCGTTTTAATCTATTAGAAAAACCGCAAATAATTATGTAGTATAAATCAGAACAAATGCAACGAACAGTTGTAGCAAAATGGATCTTCTACATAACGACCAACTTTTTTCACAAAATAACTTAACTGATTTTTTTACACAAAACAAATCATCGTGGAGTCTCTGGTGATTTGGGATAACTAGACGTAAGAACGATGTTTGCGAAAGGCCCCAGACTACCAAGTTTCGAAGGGAATGTAGAAAATATGACAGGGAACCCTCAGAGGTTTAGTTGTCTAGGAGACAACTGAATATGAGGAAGATGCTCCGGTTTCTTTTCGCATTTTGTGTGTGTTGAAATTTCTTCCTAGAGTCTAGGATTCTTTCTCAAATTGGACAGAGCCTGGTGATCGGGAGAATACGCTTTTGACAATGGATTCCACTAGATTTTCAAAATAAATTTGACACTAAACCATAGAAAAGAGAGAATACACGTTAACTGAAGGTCGATTTCTTGAATCTTTGGTAAGTAATATGAAGTTAACCTAAAAATAAAAAGATATACCTATGAAGAAATATTTCTATAATAGTTATTATAGTTTCGTTACCGATGACAACAAAAAAGTTTATACTTATTAGAAAGTATAAATGCATAAATCTACTTATTTCATTGTTCTAATATTAAACAAACTTATCATAAAATATCTGAATTGAGCCAAATATCTGCGACAAATGATTCATATAAAGCAATTTCCATATTTATCGAGTCAATAAAGTGATCGATTTTATAGACATTAATCATGCGGACACCACGGTATTGCACACAGCGTTAGCGTGCAGAAAATGTGGTTCAGTTTTTGAACTATGAGTATGTTCTCAGATATATGGTTTTAGGATCTATTGTTCTGCAAGCGTGCAAAGACAAATTTATGTATTATTATATTAGGTGAAGTAAACCAAACCATGTCATCATAAAATTTCACCCGAACCTTACGGTTCGACGAACTTGAAGGGAATAGTCAGCTGCAGTTATTTTCCGACTATTTAGGATCCCCGTCTCGTTTCCTGGGCTGATAACAAGGGGATGAAAGAAGAGTTCTTACGCCTCTAAAGCAAAAACTACTAGCTATAGGAGGCAAATCCCTACAGAAATATCAATCAGAGAAGGTAATGGGAAAAAAGTGTGGTTAAAATTTTGCTAGGATCGTCAAGACCAAGATGACCCGTAATGGCATTATTTCAAGAATACTGGTAGACTTTGACAAGCTTATAGTTTATAGAAATAGACCTTGGACAAGGATAAGAATATCTTTCAAATCCGAGTAAACAAGTAATCAATGAAGTAAGCATGTGATTCTTACCCATTTTCTTTGTCAGCCTTGTATCTGACAGTTCTTGTAGTTCCATCGGGTTGCTGGAGGGAATATTCTCCTTCAACAGCATCGCCGTCTCTTGACTCCCATTGGCTCTTCACATCTTCGGTGTCTGGATCGTTGACGGTGTATTCAAACTTGTATTTTGGGTGACTCTGAAATCAACAATAATTGTGATATTTTTTAAGTGATTTCTATGGTTGTGTATTATTTGTTCGCATATTCAGGATCAAAAGTATCCGTCGCACTGGTGAATGGAAAGTACTAAGAAATAACCCTGGTAACAATAGTTAGAAGTACCTCTGGAAACAGTAATTAGAAGTTCCCCTGGAAACAGTAGGTAATCAGAAATCCCCCTGGTAGCCCTTCAAGACAGAAGACGGATATGCGACAGAGAAGAAGGTTCTGGCATTCATACAGGATGGCGGACTCAAGAGGTGTAAGAGGAACTAGAATCAGCATTTACAAACTTCCAGAAAACCACTCAAAATGTGGAAAAAGGATGGTTGGGAGACCACGTCACAGGAGACTTTCGCAGAATGAACTTAAGAGGCTCAATAAAAGAAAAAGATATACATATTTCTTCGAAATTGTATTACCTTTAAATTGACACCCTTATGCTACCCAAGTAAATCGGGAAATAGGAATTCCATTCACCCAGCAATTGTTTATGCGACTAAGATATGACTAGTATCGGATTAAACAAACCTGTTATTTCATCTTACTTCTGTTTGGCCACTTAAAAGCTATTGAGAATGAGCAATATTTATCACCGTATTCAATCGAAGTGTAAGAGTAAAGAAAACTTACATTTTCATGATCGTGTTGATGCTCATGATGATGATAGCCATGGATGTGATCTTCTAAATTATAATGCGCTTCGTGACTTGGAGTAAAGTCTTGGACGATCTTTTGGGAAGACACCGCTTGTCCGGATCCATGGCTGTGGTGATGGGGTATATGGCCGCAAGAGACCAAAGCGGCGAAAAAGCAAAGGGCGACGATCTGAAAAAAAAATTAAAAACGTAATTAGTACAAGAAGGTTATTTTTTTATATTGTACAAACATTTCTTTTAATGAGTCTTTACCTTTGAAATCATATTTGTTAGTTAGTTGTTCTCTCTGGGATTATTTGACTAGAAATGTGATGTCTTGTCTGAAATCATTTGGTATATATACATTGTAGTTAAATCGTATTGAAATAACCATAAAACGTTCTAAAATATATCATCAGAATAATTAAAAGAGTGTATTGCAGCGTTTAATTAACAATACACATTATTCGCTATTTTGTCAAACTACATAATAATAATATTAACATAAGATTTGAGCAATTCTTGTAATACCAATTATAATGTTATTTGTGTGTTACGCTTTACAGTATCAAGTAAAATATTTTAAATAACAAAGAATCGTTTGTTTCTAAAAGTATTAAGTGGAATACGTTTGCAATTGTTTAGATGAAATCAATAAGAAGTTAGTGTTCTATTTCCGAGGGAAATTTTTACAAATTCTAACCGCTTTAACAATTCACACAAAATAAAATGAAGAAGTAGATCTATTTTAATAGATCACTCTCTCGAGAGTGAATTGCCACATTGTAAAGAAGAAGATCTAATTTACGCTGTTTAGTGTTATTACGGGTTGTCCTTATAATAAATCGATCCTAATGTTTGTGGTAAATAGTTTAAAATTGTAGGATCAAAAGAACCGAATCATGTTTAAGTTAACTGGTTTTATAACCTTTTGTATAATTTAATGTATAAATTAACTTTCTTAATCTATCTCTATTACACATTATAAAATATACCTATCCTTTAAATCGTTAAAAACTGTAAAACTATATTATAGATTTACTTAAAATTCATTTAAAAATACGTATACTAGCAGCACTGCTTTTATAAACCTAATTAGTTATTAAGTTCTAACTTTTATATTATTGAATACCATTATTTAATTTCTCTGTAATATGTATATATTTTTTTCCCTAAGACAGGCTTGCCTAGTTGGGAATATTTTTGTATTTTTTTTTCATAATATTTTTTGTAAATGTAGCAATAATTAAATAAATACATAAAATGTACCAAAACCGACCTAGAACGACCGACCGACCTAGATCAGATTTCTTTTGTTTTTCATGGTTGTCCTTGTCTGGAAAATTTTGAGCCAAAGCATATTTCGTATTAAATTAACATCCAATCCAATCCAAACTCCCTTTGCGCCCCACTTAGGGGCATAGGGAGGCAACAAGAGCTCTCCATTCCGCTCGATCTTGCGCAATGTGTTTACGACCTCCTCCCACACCATTAAATTAACATGCATATTATAAAAAAAATATTTAAGTGTTTTTCTTAAGCTATCAAATAACTATCAGTTAACTTGTAACTAATTAGTAGTTCTGTTTTCTTTTCTTTAGTTTTGTAATAAGTAAACCTCGGATATTTTGACCAAGAATAATCGTATATGTCACGGTATTTTCTTATGTAAAAAAAAACAATATTAATGAGTTCTTCTAATAGAATGAGAATCTGATTGCAAGATTCATCGCACGTTTTGGTAATTCGCCCACGTGGGTTTTGCAACAAAAAAAGCAAGTCGTGTCTTTATTTCCGTTCTATTTATTTTGTTTTTTTTTTATATGAATAGGTACCTACTTAAATATTTTACTTGAAATATAGAATATTATGTTTCGATTAGGGATTCCATTTTTGAATATTGGGATTTAAATACATAATTTATATCTATGTAGGTATGGGTTTGTACTAGCACATATACTAACACTTACTAAAGTAAAGAGAAATTATTGTCAATAAAGCTATACCATCAACATGTATCTGTAGGTATAATATGTGTGAATTACTTTTCTTATCATTAAATATATTTTATTAAACTTGAAACGGTGGAAATATACTCATATGCCAATATGCGACATAAATGCTCTAACTTACGAACTATATTTATGAATACCTTTGAATTTGAGACGTTGCTAAAACCTAACGCAGTGTTGGCAACACTTCGATAGTTTTTGACAGCTTTACGCTGGGTTTTTACATGAAAAATTTAAGCTTTATTAATTTAGAAGAGTCTTCATAACCAAACACCCTCGGTCTAGACAATTGTATACGTTTTTTAGCTTCTATGCGTTCGAGAACCCCAGGGATGTGGATTATTATAAAGAACTGGCCTTTCCGACAGACGTTGTCCTGTGTTCCTTACTATGAATTTTGAATTGGAATTTTTTATGGTAATTAATTAATTATCATTTGACCAATGTTATTCCGATCGTTGCGTCTGTTTTAAACCATGTATATTTCATCCGCATTCTGTCAATCGCACCAACTATCTAACAACTGACAGTTCATGTCAAAATTTCAAAATTGGAATAAAAATTATACGGTAAAAAATACTAATAAGGATGCTTCCTAGAGTATTCTTTAATTTTCTAATTTTACTTCTTTCCAACCTTCTCCTGATAAAAGCAGACACGACAAAAGAATGAGCGAAATCGGTCCAGCCGTTTAGGCGTGATGCGATGACCACAGAAAATAGCTCTCCATTTTTATATATAAGATAAATAAAAATGCTGCTATTTCCAAGAAGCACATGTATTAAGGTTTCAGGCTTTGGAGGTTAAATAATAAGCAAAAGAATGGAAATGTTGTTCGAAAAATGTCCTTCATAAAATATTACAGAATATTTTTTTTCCATTAAAAGATAATAATTATGTCAGTAGTTACACGCACAGTAAGAAAAATTCGTAGATAACACATAAAATGTGTATTTCATTATTAATTATAACATAGGTATAAATCATATCAATTTTAACATTGTAAACTTCTATTAATATCATACATTTATGCAAATATTACACAAATATTTCTATCCACAAAACAATTATTTTCTTTCAAAACCAATCCAAAATTAAACATAGAGCAAATGGTTGGGTACCTATATACCTATCTACAAAATTTCTAATGATATCAGTGATTACCTGAAATGGATTACATTTAAATCTAATTATTTATTTGTATTTTATATTTTAATTAATTACTTAACCACGCATAAATATTTATTTAATTTTAAACATTGTAAACTAATTATATTATTTGGGTAAGTTTAATTACAAAAGCCGCTATGATTAATATAATGAATATAAACATATGCGCATTACAATAATATATTATTTTGCGTTATGAAAGGTATGTAAGTAAGTAAGTGTGCATATTTTTGTATATTTAATCAAAAATTTCGTACTGTTTTATTTAAATTTGTTTAGTATATAAGACCGCTAATTCCAGTCAATCTTTACAGTTTGATTAGTGACAGAGTCAAGTGAAGAATTAAACTCATCCAAAATGTTCGCCAAGGTATTAAGTTAATTCAATTCAACAAAATATAAACAAGTGTTAAGTGAATTAAATAAAAAAAAGTTAATACAGTGGAACTTTTCGTAACGAGCACCTTTCATAAAAAGCGATTCGAATAACGAGTAAAAATAATTGAAAAACGTTGTTGTCTTAACGAGCAATATTTCGCATAACGAATATGAGTGCCACAGAAAGAGATGTCCCGTTTTACGAATCATACGACATGTGTTTTTAAGACATTTAGTGCTCGTTGTATTAAAATGTCACAATCCGGCTCGAAGGACCAAAATTTATAACACTTTTTGCCTAGAACAACTTTTGATCAGGCCAGGAATTTTCAGTAAACCTTATATGTATTCATATAATTATAAAGTATTCAACTTAACAAACTACAAGGTATTAACTTGTATTAAAATGACTATTTTGTTATTGTGTACAAAAAGAACGTCCCCGAAGAATAAAGCCAAAAAAGACAGTCATAATTAATTTAAAATTGTTGAAAATCTAAATCATCATTGACACTACAGCTTATTGTGAGCCTCGTCCTTCACCAGAATTTCCTGCCATTTCTCCCTGTCCATCTTGTGACTTTTTTTTCTTAGCTCTGCAATCTTTTTTGAGTGATTCGGCAAAATGTGTTTAGACAGTTGTTTTCTAGTAAAAGTAAAAAGGATGAATCTTTGTAAAACGAATCTGGGCACAAACCTACAGTGAACAAAAACACTTTTAACATCGTAAAAATTTAGTATTTATTCCGCATTGAACTCATTATCGTATTTCAGATTTAATTCTATGGAAAAAATTTGATTCGCATAACGCGTTTATCGTTAAACGAGTAAGACTCTGGTTCGAATTATGCTCGTTATGAAAGGTTCGACTGTACAGTGTTTTTTGAAGCAATGTTCTTTTACCTTCCCTACCTAAATAAAATGTTGGTGTTTAAGGTGTTCGCTCTCCTAGCCGTCGTTTCTTTGGGGAATGCAGGTCTGCTCAACCACCACAGCCACCACCACGGGCAAGGGCAGGCAGTGTCTTCCCAGAGGATAGTCCAAGAGCACATCCCTGACCATCACCATCACGTGCACGACTTCAGCCACGAGGATTTACATCACCACCATCACGATGAACACGTGAGCTTATTTTTATAATCAATCAATCAATTTTCAGCCTTAATGCCGTAATAGAGGCAACATCTATTCTGCATTGTTTAAAAAAATCTTTTAAAGTAAAAATAAATAGATACGTTATCGAAAATGCTGACAGATAATCTTTCTTAAAAACTATCTTTCGCGACAGACGTTGTCCTGTGGACCCTGTGGTCCTAGCCAAAGGTGGACATAATGTGCATAATGTGCACTGCGCCTCCAGAAATAAAAAATAAACTAATAAAACAATAACATTAAAATAATACGTATTTCTAAAACTTCCATATTTCATTCGTATTCAAAGCTCAGGCAGGAAAAACGCAAGTATATACAATGATATGCACACTATTATGTTGACTTTGTATGAAAATTATCTAAAATACCCGAAACGGTGCAGGTACACTGTACAGTAGACAATAATTTTGTTGATAGATTTTTTCATAGATAGCGTCGTAGAACATCCATTCCATACTAACTTTAATGTCATATTTTATTTAATGTTTTATGCATTTTTTAAACATTTTATTAGTTCTTCGATGTTTTGGGCAGAAGGTGCTTGGTGATAGTCCATTTCAATATAAAAATGAAAAAGTCTTGTATAGTTCTATCACAAAATGTATTGTTCAAACATGAACCGGTAGTCTCCGAAAACCGGTTCATGTTTGAACAATAAATTTTGTGATAGAACTATACAAGACTTTTTCATTTTTATATTTTATTAGTTATTCTGTTATCCGGAGCGGAGAAGAATTCAATAAATCAAACATCGAAAGAATCTGTTCAGCCGATCTCGAGTTATAAATGTTCGCACTAACCCGACTTTCATTTATATTATTATAGATTGGTTAGTTCGTCCATAACTCAATATTTCGTTGGAAATCAATCCAACTTATGGGAATTAAGAATTTGTCATGTTTTGTAAATGACTGTTTACATCGATAAAAAGAAATAAAGGAAAATAATAATAAAAAACAATAAATATTTTTCATACTTACATTATTCGACTGCATGTCGATAATTGCTATAACAATTCCGCGGGATTATATTAAAATGCGTCAGAGGTTCCTTCAAACAATTGTTGGTAAGGGATGCAATGTCAAATTGACCTAAAAATGTTAGGTTACTGTAGATAGATGATTGTTCGAAAACGTTATATCAACTCAAAACCTCTTGATCTGATGTCGGCGTCTATGCCACTGGGCTACCACCGAGGTCGGTAATATAATGGCAGGACAGTGGAACATTTATTTTAATTTTATTTTTTGCTTTTCTATTGTGACAACTTAATTGCTATATCTTTCATATAATCTAAAAACGCATAAATAGGTAATTATTTCTGTTAAAAAACTGTAAAGTTTTCCTAACCTTATTATACATTTCACATTACATAATTGTTAACAATTAATTTTATACGCAAAGATTCTTGTTAATTATTTATAAGTGTTTTGCTAAAAAAACTCATTTAAATAAAAACGATAAAAGAAAACGGGCTAGATTTTCGTAAGCAAAAAAGAAACTTGAATAACAATTAATTGATTTAATTATTAATATAAGAATGAAGCGATGTGTAAAAAATAAAAATTATAACGTGGTAGGTATAATATCATCAACCTATGATTCGCATAAACTGGCTTGAATGATATGAAAATACCTTGAACGTAGGCACATAATGTTTTTATTTCTAGATTTTAACATCGATAAAGCGGTTTGCCAATATACATCTTCACATTTTTCCCTCTATAATCTGTCAGAAAAATATAACATCATCATTTTCTCTGGTGAAATTTCTTCATCCCCGAAAAACCTGTTTCAAAACCTCTTGTAAACGAATAACAGAAGGAAAGTTTTTAGTGTGCAAGGGAAAAAAGTGGTTATGTTTCTTAGTTTCGTATGAGGCTTCACTTTTATGCTATGAAATATAAGAGTAGCCTTCTACAATACCCACTCAGGAGCACAGGCAGAAAGAGCTCTTCCTTGCGCTCGATCTAGCGCAATGCTTATGACCTCCTCCCATACGACGTTCAACTCCCTCAGCTCTGCCTTGATGTAACGGAACACGCTATGAGAGGATCTTTCACGTCTTTGAGACCCTGTTGGGAGGAAGAACAACGCTCATCTCGGCCAACTTCATTCTACATACTTAACACATAGTGATACGTAAATATAAGTTTTCTTGGTTTTCACTCCGGTCTAGTCTATGCTTTGACCTAAAAGAACATCTATATTTTTCATAACTTTTTTCTAGATTTTGATCTTTAGTATTAGGGTGATATTTTTCTACACGAGTAATGGGGTTTTTATTCACTAAACATGTGACTTATCCATTGAAATGTTTGAACTTTCCAGGCATACCCAAAATACAAGTTCGAATACTCCGTGAACGATCCTCATACCCAGGACCAGAAGAGTCAGTGGGAAAGCCGTGATGGAGATTCAGTGGAAGGCCAATACTCCTTGGTGCAGCCTGATGGATCCACTAGAACTGTCTCTTACACTGCCGATAAGCAAAATGGGTAAGAATTAATTACTCAACTACAGCTTCAACCTTGTCAATAAAATCTCAACATTTTAGCAATCACCTTGTAGTTTATTCAGTTTAATAATTTATCATACATTGAATACATGGCATATTTCCATAAAAGTCTATATTATGTTTTTTTAGAAAATGCCTAGCTTGATAAGAAGTTTGCTAGGATCGTGTGATATGAGTTTTGGTCCTTCGAGCCGGATTATGACATTTGAATGTATAGATTCCTTATCCATTAATTTGTGACTTTAGTGGCATAGACAACAACATCCTTACCACACCATGTTCAAATCCCTCAGATCTGCTTTGCAAAACGAAACATGGTGTGAAAATATAATAACAGCTGTTATCCTAACACAAGATTATGTGTTTGCTCAAATTTAGATTTGAATTCACTATTTTTTCTATATTTTTTGGGCTTACTATAAAACAGTTTCCTAACATTTTTATGTTTTGGAAAAATTAACTATTTTTTAACTGTTTTTTATTTATATATTTATTTCTTTGGTTACCGGTTTCGGCTACCAGCCATCATCAGACCAAACTTAAAACTAATGTGCACAGATACAAAATATTGTGACTTACAATTTTTTTTTTTTTTTTTTTTTTTTTTTTTTTTTTTTTTTTTTTTTTTTTTTTTTAGGTATTGTGATGGAGGGGGGTGTTAGGGGTGGGCGTGGAAGGAGATAGGGTAGGGAAGAGAGATAATAGCGGAGATTTATACGGGTTCATTTCTTTATTTATTAGATTATTAGGGATATTTTTATTAATTTCGATTGTCTCTAGGGTGTTAAGTTTTCTATATGTGTAACCATTGGTGTGCTTGTAAGTAGTTTTATTGATGTTGTGGGTATGATTGTTGTCTAAAAGATGATTAGCATATTCCGAAAAATTGTTATTTTTTAGACACCGAAGGTGTTCACTAATGCGTGTTTTGAAGTTTCTCTTTGTGCTCCCTATATATTTGTGATTACAGTCGTTGCAGTATAGTGTGTATATTCCGTTTTTGTTTAGTATGTGTGTTTTGTCTTTATTGTTTATTAGTTTCTGTAATGTGTTGTTGGTGTATAAGGCTGGAGTAAGATCTGTGGGTAGTTTTTTATTGATTTGTTCGGATGTGTCTTTAATGTATAGTATTTTTCTGTATGATGTATCTTCTGTTTTTAGTGTAGGTATGGGGTATAAATATTTTTTAGATGTTATTGTTAATTGTTTTCTAAGTAAAAGTTTGTCAATGAGGTTGGGATTGTATTTGTTGTTGACCGCAATTTGTTTAATTAAATTTATTTCTTTTTTAAAATTCTCTGTGCTAAGTGGTATGTTCAGTGATCTATTAATTAAAGAGTGGAAAGCTGCTAGTTTTGTTTTGTATGGGTGGGCTGAGTCGGAAGGGATAATACAATCGGTTTGTGTTGGTTTTCTGTATATGTTAAATGCGCATTTGTTATCTTCTAGATTTATGGTAAGGTCGAGGTAATTCAATGTGTTGTCCGGGTTGTGTTCTAGTGTGAATTGTATGTTTTTATTGATGTTGTTGCTTTGTATCGATACCCTGAGTCAACCAAACACCAAGTAGCTGATATCCTGAAAAAACAAATAAAAACATGTTCCGAACCCACCAACCCAGAAGAAAAAATCCGCAACAATATCCAAAAATCGTTGAAAAATAATAATCTTACACTTACGAGAGCTGACAAGGGAAACACAATAGTCATCATGAAAAATTCAGAGTATATTTCCAAAACAGAAGAATTTCTTAACCAGGATGCCACATTTTCCAAGACTGAGAAGGATCCCACTCAAAAATACCAAGAGCAAGTAAAGAAATGCATCAAGAAATGTCCTAATATATGTGGTAATTTTAAGTTCAATAATCTAATTGTTCCAAATCCTTCCCCTCCAAAACTTTATGGATTGGCTAAGATTCATAAAAAAGATATTCCTATTAGACCGGTAGTCCCTTCTTTTTCCTCACCCAATTCGAATATTTGTTCCAGACTAGTCAAATTCTTCAAAGAAAATAATTTATTTAATCCTACTAGAACAATAAAAAACAGTGCAGATCTAGTTGACAAAATTAAAAATCTCGAGATCCCATCTAATAGCAAACTTATTTCATTCGATGTTAAAAATCTTTTTCCTAGTATACCTATTCAAGAGTGCAAAAATATAAGTATTAAGCTAATACAAGAATCAAACATAAGCTCAATTCTAAAGGATGAAATCAAACACATGATTGATGTCGCATTAGAACAAAATTATTTTACTTTCAACAATAAAATTTATAAACAATCATCTGGGTTACCTATGGGGAATTCTGCCTCACCACTATTCGCGGACATCTTTATGGACCATTTTGAAAACAATCTGTTCACTTCGAATTCCCCACACCTGCATAACATTACAACATGGTATAGATACGTTGACGACATCTTTGCCATCTGGAAAGGTACTGACAGGCAATTAGACTCTTTTCTCACGCATCTAAATAACATCAATAAAAACATACAATTCACACTAGAACACAACCCGGACAACACATTGAATTACCTCGACCTTACCATAAATCTAGAAGATAACAAATGCGCATTTAACATATACAGAAAACCAACACAAACCGATTGTATTATCCCTTCCGACTCAGCCCACCCATACAAAACAAAACTAGCAGCTTTCCACTCTTTAATTAATAGATCACTGAACATACCACTTAGCACAGAGAATTTTAAAAAAGAAATAAATTTAATTAAACAAATTGCGGTCAACAACAAATACAATCCCAACCTCATTGACAAACTTTTACTTAGAAAACAATTAACAATAACATCTAAAAAATATTTATACCCCATACCTACACTAAAAACAGAAGATACATCATACAGAAAAATACTATACATTAAAGACACATCCGAACAAATCAATAAAAAACTACCCACAGATCTTACTCCAGCCTTATACACCAACAACACATTACAGAAACTAATAAACAATAAAGACAAAACACACATACTAAACAAAAACGGAATATACACACTATACTGCAACGACTGTAATCACAAATATATAGGGAGCACAAAGAGAAACTTCAAAACACGCATTAGTGAACACCTTCGGTGTCTAAAAAATAACAATTTTTCGGAATATGCTAATCATCTTTTAGACAACAATCATACCCACAACATCAATAAAACTACTTACAAGCACACCAATGGTTACACATATAGAAAACTTAACACCCTAGAGACAATCGAAATTAATAAAAATATCCCTAATAATCTAATAAATAAAGAAATGAACCCGTATAAATCTCCGCTATTATCTCTCTTCCCTACCCTATCTCCTTCCACGCCCACCCCTAACACCCCCCCTCCATCACAATACCTAAAAAAAAAAAAAAAAAAAAATTGTAAGTCACAATATTTTGTATCTGTGCACATTAGTTTTAAGTTTGGTCTGATGATGGCTGGTAGCCGAAACCGGTAACCAAAGAAATAAATATATAAATAAAAAACAGTTAAAAAATAGTTAATTTTTCCAAAACATAAAAATGTTAGATTTGAATAGTTACATTGGACCACTATTTCGAACGTTTTACAACCTAACAGTGATAATTTGCAAGTCAGCTTATGTAACATAATATGGTCGAGCACACAAGTAAAGTCGATAATTAGTAATGTACCTAATGTTTGCATCAAATGCACTAAGGGCTAACCCTAGTTCTATTTTAAGCTTCGTTATTTATAATTCTATTTGTTAAACATACCATTTTCTTTTGATTTTTTTTATTGTATTTTTTTTTTTTTTTTTATTTTATTTATTTTATTTTATTTGGTTCTTCAACAGGTATTATAATTACAGAACATATTTTATTTACAATAAATCACTATATAACCCAATTATAGAAGAACACTAACACATCATAAAGATCTTACATTTTTTAACCCTGTTTGTGAAAATAATAAGATTAAAAACAATAGAAAACAAAAAAAAACAATGCCGAAAAAAGCAAAAGAAAGTAACAAAATATGTACTTAATCATAATATACAATGGTACGCAGTTATAACACGTACCCAAGCACAGATATAAAAATCTACCATTATTATTTATTATGTATTTAGATACGTTTACAGTACATAATCAATACGTGCATAAAATTGACATACATAGATACTAGGTAGACACCTAGATCAGCTCGCATTGCAGAAACAAATTCATAATAGGGAATTACTATCTTGTGACAATAATCAACCGTCGTCAATATTCAGTTTTACTTATCCAAAACAAAATGTTATCGGCAATCTACCAAAATCGGAAACAACTGGAGTAAACTATGAGATAAAAAAAAATAATAATCCAAAACTTTATAACTTTTTTGGGCTCACATGTACATACACACACACGTAGGTACACCCTTGTATACATTTCTCTTACATACATACATATGTACTTATATACATCAGGTCAAACCAATAGTACGTTCGGCAGAAACCGCACGGCGGAAGGCAGCCAAATCTAGATTATGTATATCTAAGTCACGATGAACGACGTTAAATTGCTGACAAGTCCTTGTAAAGAAACTTTCCTTGCGGTAGTTTGTTCGCGCCTGCTCAATGTGAAATGTGGAGTGGTGTCTGGTATTCAAACGTGGAACGTGAAATTTTATAGCGTTTAACAAGGATGGGCAGTCTATCTGTCCATTTATAATTTTAAAAAGAATTGTTAGATCGGATATCCGTCGTCTTTTTAATTTTTATTTATTTTCTTTTATTGAATTTATAATAATTTATTTATTTTGGGGTTTGCATTTGACTGATTTCATTAGAATTCTTAGCTTAGCTTAACTTGATACTTTTGCATGATAAGGTCTTTAGTTTTTTTTTAAGCAATACTTATTTAAAATATCATGTAAGACATAAACAATGAATTTTATCGAGTATTTATGGATCTTTTTTGCAGATTCCAAGCGGAAGTCCAGACAACCGGAGGTAACAGCCATCTTCATGAAATCCACCACTTAGACGACTTCAGCAGCCACCACAACCTCCATAATTTGCAAAACTTGAACTCCCTCTACCATCATTAACAAAACGACCCAACAATTATTAAAAAATCAACAATTATTAGTAAATCAATGAATTATTATGTATGCGTTATGTATTTTTATTAGTTATTGTATATTTTTGTTATGACTATTTTTTGCTTACAAAAGGCTGTTATTTCTTTTTGACTGCATATTATAACAATATAAAACTATTATCTTCTTTTATTTAACTTTTTGCATAACTAGTTTCAAGAAAATAATCAATCGATATCAATCGGAATTTTCCAATCAACCAGACGCGACCACATCAATCAGAAAAAAGACGCTAAAGCCGACAAAAAAATTCTATTAAAACAAAACCTAGAAAGATAGCCTTATTAATGCACCAGACTAATTAAACATAGCATGTTCAATTCCTAATCGGGTCGGATTTTTTACGTATTTTGTGAGTTAGACTGCTAGGGTAGAAAAATTGTTTCTTATATATACTTAGTCGGATTTTAGATATACTTACTAGGTAGATATATTTTTATGCATACATGCATTTTCATTAAAGGCTATCGAAGGATAGTTTTAGTAGTAAATAACAGACTTTGTTATGCCAAAAATGTTTACAAATTTATGACATAATTTATTATGTCATAAATTTAATGTTATTTAATGTTTAATGTTAGCCATTTGATTGGTAATTAATATAAGTACGAAAAACATGCCAAAATGTGGGTCGATCTTGTGCAAACCTTGCGTTGCAAGTTTTTTTTGAATAGTTATTGATTAGGCCAAGAATCTGAGCAATTAGTTCAAACACAATAATTTACCAAAAAAATGTGAATTTTAATGTGACCACAAAATGTGAAATATCACTTGTTAGTGTAGTGCATGAATATTTGCCGATGAAATTGACTCAATTCACTAGCCATTATGCGGATACTTGCTTAAAAAGCATAATACTATGGACTTTACTAATTTCTTCTTTGTCAGTCAGAAGTTATTGACATTGGATTTTGAATGTAGAAGAAACCATAGTAATCGAGAGTGATGCAAAAAGAATTCTTTTTGCATCACTACCGAAATATACGTCGATCTTCATGAGAAAATGGTTGGATTAAGAAGAATCCACTTTAGAAGCAACATTTTTGTTGGATTAATTCGGTAGGTACATATGAAATTTTTTTTTAAAGTGACTGAAATTTCAATAGCTACAGCTGTATAGAGAAACAAATACATGCTGAAAGAAAGTAAAATTTCTAAGACCTGCGTAATACCGATCATGACATACCTACGGTGCGCAAACCAGCACCACGAGAACAAAGAATCTTCTGAGAACCACTGAGATGAAAACTCTCCGCTTCGTCGCGTTCAACGCGATCAACAGTCAGAGAAAGAGCAAGGAAACCCAAAATTCGGGAAATTTGCAATATCAAGGACAAATAGCGGCAAACGAGATATCACCAACCATCAGCAGACCTGCTGTACGCCCAGCAAAAAAGATGGAGAGATAGATGGAAATCCGCGTCCCAGTAATTATATATCCAAGAATAAATAGGACACGTTTTTGTATCAAGAAGATGGTAGGTAGCTTCTCTTTGTAAAGAAATGTGTGGAAGATAAAATAAGATTTGCGATAAAGCATTAAGGTCTCCTACATACCATCAATAAGGGTATGGACAAACTCCTATTGACAAGCACAAATACAGTTATTCCTACAGGAAATGTTTTGTTTCTTACAAGGGCTGCTTTGAATAGAAAGCATGGAAGGGAAGATATTGCTGCAAATCAATCCTACAAAGGATTGGGATAAAAGAAAGAGTCAACAAGGGGAGTTTTTTAAAAAACGTGACTTGACATATTATCAATGTTATTTCACACATAACTGATCATTTAAAATGTATCAGTGTATAAAAAAATGTCTAATCGTTCCGCCCGGTGAACATCGAGAGCTATATTCGGCGCGCACATTGCATTGTTATTTAGACCAGTTGATGCAACACACTACGTGATACGGAGAAACATTGAAAAAAAAAAATCATATTACATAGGTACCATACTTACTGAAATGTTTAAAAATACAGGTAATTAATTTTTTAGTATGAAATAATATGAGTTTATCGAACTGTATAAAAATGATTCATGTTTAGTCTATTGTAGATAAATAACGCAGTAGCTTAATAATAATAATAATTGTTGTGGAGACTAATATAATTTATTAGGTTCGTTTCGCACATTGTCGTTGTACATAATATGAAATGACTCATGTGTAAATTTTAACGTTCGTTAACAACCTCCGAAATCCCCGAAATTGTTGAACATGTCGAAAAATCCTATGCGCCCTACATAGGACTCGCTTCCTTAGCCGTCTCTAGCAGAGAAGCTAGCTCATACTTTTTATTGATTTAATGTAGAGACATCTATTGGGGAGTGTTGAGAATATTTCAAATACATACATCCTCAGCGTCACAACGCTTGGTGGGTCTTAGCTGCCTCCAAGAAATGTCTCCAAACCTCCCTGTCGTCGGCTGCCACCTTCCAGTTCCTTTGCCCCAGAGCCCTGTGGGGCTAGTACGAGTTTAATCGAAAGCTAATTGCACGCTAATAACCCCTTATAAGCGTGCAAATAGTGTTCGAAAATCAAACGATCGAATCGTTCGATCATTTTTGTATGGAAATTTTTCGAAACTCTTTCGATGATCGTTTCGATATTCGATCATCGAAAACTTATACTAGTCGTACAGTCTGCAACAACATCATCATTTCTTTTAATTTCTAATTTATTGGATTATTTTAGTTTATTGAATTTATTTATAATTTATTTTGTGTAGGTTCTTTATTTTATTTGAGTTTCATTTTATATGAATTTTACCCTTTTTAAATCTTATATCTCTTTATTTTTTCTCTTAATTGTGTGATTTCTTGCGTATTTTGTTTTTGTTTGTAATTTGGGTTGGCTGGAAGAGATCCTTCGGGATAAGTTCGCCCCTTTTGGACTCTTTTAAATGTCTGTATAAAAATTGTTTTTAATTAATTTCACAATAAAGTTTTATTTATTATTTACTAGTTATCCCGACAGACGTTGTCCTGTGGACCCTTTGGTCCTAACCAGAGGCGGCCCGTTCATTACTGCGCCTCCAGAAACAAAAATAAACTAATTAAATAATAACATTAAAATATTAATTCTAAAACGCCCATATTTTATTCGTATTCAAAGGTCAGACGGGATCAACGCGAGAATAATATAATATGCGCGCAATTTGGTTGACTTTGTATGAATTTTTTTTAAAATGCCCGAAACGGTGGAGTAAGTGAAATGGGCATTTTTCAACTTTTTATTAGTTATTCTGTTATCCGGAGTGGAGAAGAATCCAATAAATCACACATCGGAAGAATCTGTTGAGCTAATCTCGACTTTAATTTATATTAGAGATTTAATTATCATCCAACCATCGCAGCTTTGGCCTTCCAACGCTTTTTCTTCCAACTGGATCATTAAATAATACTCTTTATGGGAGCTCCTGGTCATCCATACGGAACAGATGTCCTAGCCAGCGTAGTCTGTTAAACTTTATGAATTTGACTACGCTGATATCCTGGTATAGACCATAGAGCTCGGCGTTGTATCGTTTTCGCCATACTTCACCATCTTTAATAGGTCCATATATTCGGCGAAGGATCTTTCTTTCGAAGGCATCCAATCTATTTTCATCCTGCTTGGTCAGTGTCCAGGTCTCTGAGGCATACCTATGTCAGTACTGGTCTAATCAGAGTCTTATAGAGCGTGGCTTTCGTCTTTCTGGAAAATTTCAAATACCGAATTTAATTAAATATGCTTGTTACCTGTTCAGAGGGGGATCTTCAACAACATGTTAAAATGTATTGCATGCACTCTCCGTAATTCCAGACTGGAGAATCTCGCATGTGCCATTTTGTGGAGCATCTCGGTACTATAAAGAGTATCTAAATACATCTCGGTACTATCTCCATGCTCTTTGCGAAGTCTGTTTAAGGTTTCCGGAATGGAGTCGAAAGATGAAAGGTGTTGCTACATTTTGATGTATCAGGGGTTGACAGTAGGAGATACCTCTCTGAGAGCATTTATTCCTGGTTCATACTTAATGCCATCCCCAACGCTCTTGGAAGGCTGGAAATCCTGGATGTCGCTCTCAAGGATGCGTGTATCCTTTATAAGGCTGATAGCATACTTCTCGGTCTTCTGTCGTTGGTGGAAGAAACCATGTGAAATGATAAATCTGTTCTGAGTTTCTACGAATATTACTGCGCTACTTTAACATTTAGATCATAAAATGAAGATCAATTTTGATCTTATGTCACATTGTTGTACATAAAAATAGCAGTTGATCAAATAAGATAGGTACCTATAATATTTAAAAATATAATCAATCAATCAATCAATCAATTCTCCCTTTTACACCCCACTCAGGGGCATAGGGAGGCAACAAGAGCTCTCCATTGCGCTCGATCTTGCGCAATGTTTATGACCTCCTCCCACACCATGTCCATGTCCCTCAGCTCTGCTTCGAAGGAGCGGAACATTAAATTACATTTAATATATAATAGGAAATAAAATATATTAAATGTAATTTATCAACACCGTTCAATTAGTAAATACGTGCTTTAAAATTAATTGCTAAATATTGGTTTAAAATACAAAAAGTTATTCAATAGTTGCAAACTTGACCTAAAATGTATAAAAAATATATTAGATATTGAAACTACAATTAAAATCAATTCCATATTATAAAAACTGTTTAATTGATTTAGAGTGGAAATAATTGGTGGATGCAAACAATGAAATAGGTAGGTACGTCTATAATGTGTTGATAACTGGCGGCACAGTTATACCATACCATAAAGGTATAAAATTATTGATAGATTTTTTGGGACATACTTTTTTGTTAATAAATCTTCAACACAAAGTAACAAATTCGTCATTCAATAGCTTGATATTGTAAAAAATAATTTCAAATCTATTTTCAACTGTGCGCCTTAAACATTTGAGAGCAAAGGTAGCAACCTCTGCTATGATGGAAGAAAAGTAAAAAGGATTTACATCCATATTTGAATAAACTTGATTAATAAGAAGATATTAAAAATGTCCTAGTTTATCTAAAATCCTAAATATCTTCGAAGCGCTTAGGTCAAATCATTTTTGGGAAAGGCTTAACTAAACCAGGGGGGTTATTCTGGATATCAATCACAATACCGATCCAATTTCAATCTTAATAACGATGTAAAATTAAAATGGACCAATCGTGGAACCATTTTCATACTCTGCAATCAAAATCTAAATATTATCATAATAACATCGTTATTGAGATTGCAATTGGGTCGGAATCGCGATGTAGGTAAATGTAATTCAGATAAAAACATAAAAATAACCATGCGTATTTTTTTCTGCTTTATCGGTTGTTGAATTTGACAAAATTATACTTTTTAGGAACACCATAAACAAAACTACTTGGTATGCAAAATGATAAATGAGGGGTGAAAATTAAATCTTAAAAAAACCAAGGAGTGTGTCACGGACCTCCACGGTTAGAAAAAATCTACTTAGATTTTAGAATAAAAGAATCGCGAATAAAAACAATCGAAATCAAGGTTCTTCTTCTTCTTTTTTTCCGGCAATGCACCCGATCTCGAGTGATTTATGCCCTAATTCGTGAAAAAACCAAGAAAAAAATACAAATTAAACAAATAAGTCATAGGGAAGGACCACATACATCAGTAAAAAAAACTAATCCCCCAAAAATTATATACACATATAATTTTTTTTTTTTTTTTTTTTAAATTTTGTTTTTTTTTTCCTTTTTCTTTTTTTTATGTCTATGTTATCTTAAAAACACACACACGCACGCACACACCCTCACACACACACACACACACACCCTCACACACACACACCCTCACACACACAACCCTCGCACCCTCTCTCACAATGCACACATACATACATTATACTTTTTTATCGTACTTTTTAAGGTGATTTACTATAATTTGATTGACTTTAAAATCGTTAAGTGCCAAAAGGGATTGAATCTTGATAGGGAAAGTGAGACAGATCTTTGAAATTTCTTTGATAAAATCATGGTTTGGTAAGAGCGGGCAATTAAAGAAAACGTGGTCTATAGTTTCTTCCTCCCTCCCACATTCGCAAGTAGCGTCACCAACTATACCGATTCTAGCCAAATGGAAAGATAGGACGACGTGTCCCAATCGTAGTCGTGTTATTAGAGAGACATTCAACTTAGGAATTTTGCAATTTTGGAACCATGGACTATACGGGATATCACTCTGCACTGCCCACGAAATCAAGGTTGATCTCTACTGTTTTTATTTGACAGTGAGTGACTGATTATCCGATTTAAATACTCGTAATGACTATCCGGGAAGTATTTTTTTTCAATCTCTATTTCTTATTTTTGTTTGTTTTTTAAAGAGGAGGAGAACTCATTTATTCCTAGTATATTTTCTTTGTGTGGGTTTAAAGGTTGTTATGACCAAACTAAATGAAGGTCGGTCTAAGAGAAAAATATAGATACTTACTAATAAGAAGCCCAGTTGGCAAAAAGGGCATCTAGATGGGACATTATTTTTGTATATGAAATGTGTGGGCAGTAACAATGGTTAGCATAAATAGCCAGCTTTGTAATATGTACCTAAATATTGCCGAAAAAAAAACTAAGAAATTTTTAGAATATTTTTATCGAGTTTTTTCTCACAAGTTTTCGTTTAGTTTTTTCACAAAAATGCTAAATGAAAACTTTATAAACAGAGCACAATAAAAAGAAATCCATTGTATGAAATTGGTTCTAATAGTTTTTAATCATTTTATTTACTTTAATTATTATTGTTTGGCAGCAACCCATAGCTAATAGTGTCGATGGAGTTCTATAAAATAAACATTAGCATTCTTTCAAGGACAAATCATTTAAATCGATGTTTCTTGCTGAACATTGAAGGTTGAATCTCAAGGATGTGAAGTAATTTCTTTTATTATTTTTAGAGGTAATTTTTCAAAAATAAATCTCTGCTCAATCGAAGTTAACACAACAATACACTTTTGACATCTTGCACACTAAGCAAAGGCTTGTGTCGTGAAAGTGGTCGGCACCGGGGTTCGAACCCACGACCTTCAATACACTGCAAACGAAAGCTTCCGGCTGACAGATACCACTGTGGGGCTAGTACGAGTTTTATCGAAAGTTAATTGCACGCAAATAAGCGTTTATTAACGTGCAATTAGTGATCTAAAATCAAACGATCGAATCATTCGATCATTTTAGTATGAAAATTTTTCGAAACTCTTTTGATGATCGTTATAACTCATACTAGGGCTACATCCGCAGTCTTTAAATTTGGTTGCTCTCTTGTTCTTAATAATCTCCAACTATTATCTCTATATCTCATTAATTATTATTAAATATCTTCTTGTTATACACATGGGATGGGAGAATTCTCATGATTAGAAGTTTCAGAGACTTAAACATTACCACCTAATGGCGAACGTTGTTAACGTAAAGTGATCACACTAAGCCAGCCTTCGAAATAATAGTAGAAGACGGTCGTAAGCCCGAAGTGGTTTGTTCCATTTAAAAATCGAACATCAGTAATGAATTGTTAGAGTTATTAGTTGTTACATATTCGTTACAACAATACACTTTTGACATCTTTCACACTAAGCAAAGGCTTGTGTCGTGAAAGTGGAAATGATCAGTATCGGGATTCGAACCTACGACCTCCAATACGCTGTACGCACGAAAGCCTCATTACATTAGTATTGACTACACAATCATGAAAATTTTCAATAAAATGCTGGTTCTTTTTGGATTCGAAAATTTTTTGGTTAACTTTTTATTTTTGTCCTAAAACCTAACAGAATATGGCAGAAAAAATGAAAATTATAATTTGGTAAAAAACGGGTTAACCTTATTGTTAGGTTGCTATGAGATTGTTCCTCCACGCCGATCGGTGAAGGCCAAAAGTTTCAGGAAGGAAGAAAGGAGAGTTGTGCGACTTACCTCTGTTCCTCTTTCCTCCCTGTATCTTGCTTTATGGACTGTATGACACTGACACAATTAAACTTTGTACAATGGTATTTTGCTCTCGATTGAGCGACAATTCAATCACGAACGAATTTCGTATCGATTAATAACTGACAGATCTTCTCGCGCGAAGCGTCCGTGTAACACTAACACTAAGTCGCACCACGGGAACATTCGGGATGGGCAGGTGACAATTATTAGGTATATAGGTAGGAAAATTATGGAACATGGAGAATTTAGGATGATTGCCCAAAGAAACAATCAACATACCGCCCACCTAATTTGATCCTCAAATTACATCCCGAACATCAATGTGCGAAACAAAAACAAAAAAAAAAACGAAAAGAAAATTAGGCATCATTGCAGTGTGGATGCTTACGAGTAAACACAAAATAACAAAATTAACGAAAAATAACGAAAAATTTGTTGCTATCCAAGCTACAACGTTTGAAAACAAAACAAAACTTAATAATAAAATATAATATCGGACTAATTATTCAATTGTATGTTCATTCCGAAGGCAACGGGCACACCTTCGAAACTGGCCTGACTAAAGAGCCAAGGGCCGTACGAAGTGTCACTACTCGGACTACGTTATCCTTTCCCGGATGAATTTGCATAACTCTACCTAATATCCACTTCGTTGGCGGAAGACGCTCGTCCTTAACTAAAACAAGCTGACCCTCGCTAATATTATCGCGCTCCTTATACCACTTCATACGCTGCTGTAACGTATTCAAATATTCGTTGTGCCATCGCCTCCAAAATGCTTGGGTTAGGCTTTGTACATGCTGCCATCGACTCAAGCGATTTTCCTTGACATCGATGAGATCATATTCCGGCAGTGACACCAAAGGTCCTCCTACGAGGAAGTGCCCAGGCGTCAACGCATCGATTTCATCCGGAGATGTACTTAATGGACACAATGGTCGTGAGTTTAATATGGCCTCCACTCGAATGAGTAAAGTGGAAAGCTCCTCAAATGTAAGCGCGGTCTCTCCTACAACACGTTTTAGGTGGTATTTTGTGCTCTTTATTCCAGCCTCGTACAGGCCTCCAAAATTGGCACCGGAAGGAGGGTTAAACGACCATTTTATCTCCTTTTTTGCGAGATAATTATATATACTATCATGTGTAGATTGATGCGAAATAAATTTAAACAATTCGTTAAGATACCTATTTGCACCCACAAAATTAGTTCCGTTATCGCTTATTATTTCAGAACAGAGTCCCCGACGACCCACAAATCGATCGAGAGTGGCGATGAAGGCATCTGTCGTAAGATCTGAAACGAGCTCCAGATGTACCGCTTTAGTGGCTAGACAAACAAATAAACAAATGTACGCTTTCGAGGTTTTAGCCCCCCTACGCTTGTGATCCTTAATTAAATAAGGCCCCCCGTAAGCAATACCTACTCGAGAAAAAACTCTACTCTGAAGCACACGCGATGGAGGTAAATCTCCCATAATGGGATCCGAAGGCTCGGCAACAAACTTAAAACACTTCATACACTTCGACAAACGAGAACGAATTCTTTGTCGTCCAGACATAATCCAATATTTCCGTTGTAAAATAGACAATAATGTTCTGGGTCCAACATGAAGGTGTAATTTATGATAATAATCGATAATTAAATTTACAAGATGACTGTCTTTAGGAATCAATATAGGAAATTTATGTGTATAAGGTAAAGCAGAATTCGACAATTTTCCGCCCACCCTGACAACACCATTTTCATCCAAAAAAGGCTTCAAAATTTGAAATTCCTTTATACACAGCTCACCTTTTCTAATTTGCTCGACAACGTTAGAAAAATAAGAGTTTTGCTCGATTTTAATTATGTGTAAAAGTGCTCGATTTAATTCCCACGTACTAAGACACAATCCGCTATCACGACCGGATACCGACGATGTACGACATCTATCAGTAAAACGTAACATCCAAGCAACCACGCGCTGTAAGTTACTCAGAGATGAATACCTAGAGACGATATCGCTAGGCATCTTATTTATAAACAACGTTAAATTTTGCTCTCCCTTTCGTTCGGGTAATTCGCTAAGTGAATCAACCGAAATATGAGAATTAGGCCAGTCACTTACTGGCTTTGTAACCCAGAGCGGACCGCTAAACCACATCGAATGATTTATCAGTTCTATGGGCAACAAACCTCGCGAACAAACATCGGCACAATTTTCCTCTGAACTAACATGTTTCCACACGACGTTTGGTGCATTTTCATGTATTTGAACAATTCGATTCGCGACAAATGTTTTTAATAAATGTGGTGAGGTATGTAACCAGCCCAACACGATAGTTGAGTCGGTAAATAAATAAATATTCTTTATTTGAGAAATAAACTTAATGTTCGACATTACGATTTTAATAATGCTAGACAAGAGAACTGCACCACACAGTTCTAATCTCGGTATGGACAATGTCTTCAGCGGCGCCACTTTCGATTTACTAAGTAATAAATGTGACGAATTTGTTTCACAGTTAACAAGGTAGACGACCCCTGCATATCCTTTCTGTGATGCGTCACAGAATCCAACAAGCATTAAATTACAATCTGGCGTAGTTTCGTAATGTCGCGCTATGTTTAACTCTTTTAAACTCGGCAGTTCGTTTACAAAAGTTTTCCACCTCTGACGAAGATTGCAAGGAACAGTTTCATCCCAATCGATTTTGAGTGCCCATAGTTCCTGCATTATACATTTTGCCCAAAATACAACAGGACTGATCCAACCCATGGGATCGTATAAACGCGCAATACAAGACAAGATGCTTCGTTTCGTGCATACTTGCGGGTTACAGTTCGATTCCACATCAACATGAAAAGTGAAACAATCTTTATCAGGTATCCACCTAATACCCAATAATTTTACTATCGTTTTTTCGTCCGAATTTTCGAAAAGGTGAGGTTCGAGTACCCGACACCCGTCATCCAATAACGCAGAACTATTTGAGTTCCATTTGCTCAATTCTAACTTAGCTAATTTTAATAATTTGACAATGTCATGTTTGAGTTCTAAGGCTGATTCCACTGATTCAGCCCCAGTGATAAGATCGTCAACGTAAAATTCCTCCAATACAGCCTGTGATGCACGAGGATACTTATCTCCTTCATCCCGTGCGAGTTGATGAAGGGTACGAATAGCTAAGTACGGTGAACTAGACAATCCGTATGTAACAGTTTTCAATTGAAAAGCTATGAGTGATTTAGTCGCTAAATCACGCCACAAAATATTTTGATACTTTCTATCCGATGGTTGAATTAAAATACCTCGATACATTTTCGTTATATCGCAGGTAAAAACAATTTTATGAAATCTAAAATTTAAAATTATACTAGGTATGTCGTTTTGCAATTTAGGTCCCGTCAATAAGAAATTATTCAATGAGACATTATGTGGTGAGGTGAGAGCGGACCCGTCAAAAACTACGCGCAACTTTGTAGTCGGACTCGACGGGTTAATAAGGCAGTGATGAGGCAAATAAAAATAATCTCGATTTATAGTAACATGTTCCATATGATCTAATTGTTCATATTCGCGAAGAAATTCACAATAACTATTTTTTAACTCTGGGTTTTTTTCTAATCTGTATTCGAGTCGTTTAAGTCTAGACTCGGCCAAACTAAACGAATTATTTTCCGGTAGACTATTATTTTTTAATAACAATGGTACCACGTATCTACCATCATCCTGACTAGTATGCTTCTCCTCAAAGATTTTTTCCGCAAGTTCATCGTCAGAACTCATTCGTGCAACGGAAGAAATCTCTTCGACTTCCCAAAAGGATTTTATTAAATTATTAATTGACGGATCTGTCTCGCAAAAGAACGACACAGGAGCAGAGGGCGACTGCTTCAATTCGGTTTTCCCCATAATTATGTAACCAAAAACACTATTAATGGCTCCAGGATTTCCACCAATAACATTGCAATTATCGTTAAATATTTGTAAATATAAATCTGCTCCAATCAATATATCTATCTGACCGGGTTCATAAAACCGCTCATCAGCCAGTCTCAAGTTACTAAATTTCGAAATGGTTTCCTGCGATAGGTATTCTGATGGTAGATCACTCGTTATCTTTGGTATTACTACAAAATTACCACGCAATATTGGACCAGATGAATTTTTTGGTTTAAAAGAGCTCGAAGTTACACCCATACAATTCACTTGAGTATTACCCAACCCGTTTATAGGCACACAATGTTTCTTTATATTTAACCCCAAACGTTGTCTACAAGATTCAGTCATAACGCTTATTTGTGAGCCACTATCCACGACCATCCGAACGGATACATATACACCCTTAGCATTTCGACATTCTGACCGAATCGTTCCAAGGAGTACACTACCATGGCTATTATTAATAGCTGTTAATGTATTGGGCACACGCTCGCCGCTATGCATTGAACTTTTCACAGCGTTATCAAATATGTGAAGAACCGAATGATGTTTTTTATTACACTCTTTACACGTATATTTCGATAAACAATCCTTAACTTGATGAGAATTCTTTAAACAGTTATAACACAATTTCAACGATTTTACTTTGTTAATACGTTCTCTAGGAGATAAATTAATCAAAGTGGGACATTTATCCAAAAAATGACTACCCCTACACAGCATACAATTCTTAGTATTTTCAATTTTACTTGAAAAAAGAGATTTAAACGGTTTTTTATCTTTAACATCTGTCGAACCCAACGCTCGACACTGAGTTTTCAAAAACGTGAATATATTTTCACAATCTGGTATAGTATTACCAGATATACTGGACTCAAACTGTCTCTTAGTGACAGCATCCATTAAACGTATCATCATATGAGCGATAAACTTATCAAAAATGTTCTCAACTTTCATCGCGTTTATAGCTGCTGTATTTTCCTGAAATACATTTAATAAACGGGACAACTCAGTGGAAGATTCACGCTGAATCGGCTTGAATTTCAACAATTCATCAGTATAATGAGAAAACAATAATCTGGAATCTTGATAATAATCTACCAAGGTTTTCCACGCGATTGCATAATTTTCTTCCAGAAGTGGAAGATTTTTTACTTGCGCAAGTGCTGGTCCACTAAGTGCAGATAGCAAATAATGGAACTTCTCAATGCTGCTAAAGTAAACATTATTATGTACTAGACTTTTAAATAATGAATAGAAAGAATTCCAATTACGAATATCGCCGTCGAAAGTCGGAATTTTAATTCTAGGCGGCTTGATGTTATGACACGCCGACTTCGCACCGATACTAGCATCTTCCGGCGGTACTTTCAACGCATTTTTTACACGAACCAACTCAAAGTAAATCTGATCAATTTGTTCATCTACTTTAAAACACGTTTGCAATTCTTCTGTTTTCGCAAGTATAACTAAACATTCTTGCAGATCCGTTTGAATTTCATTATATTCACTATACCACTCGTCTATTTTCTCTAACCTTGTAATAAATATCTCGCGATTTTTTTCATCGTTTTTAATTCCGAAAGTTACATCAAATCGTTTGATAATCCTTTCTCTACGCGATGTTAAAGTAGCTACTTTGTTCTCATCCATATTTGTTTTCGACATAAATTATTAACACTTTACTTTTATATGTAAGATCGCTTATATTCTGTAGCCGCGAGCCTTGCCGCGCGCAACAACAATGTACAACAATAAAACTACTCAATATTATTTTCGATTTATTCAAATTTCGTAATTTCCACACTGCAATAATTAATTAACAATAAATTAATTAATAAACACGAATTTAGCTTTTATCCGGTTCGATTAGGACCAAATGTTAGGTTGCTATGAGATTGTTCCTCCACGCCGATCGGTGAAGGCCAAAAGTTTCAGGAAGGAAGAAAGGAGAGTTGTGCGACTTACCTCTGTTCCTCTTTCCTCCCTGTATCTTGCTTTATGGACTGTATGACACTGACACAATTAAACTTTGTACAATGGTATTTTGCTCTCGATTGAGCGACAATTCAATCACGAACGAATTTCGTATCGATTAATAACTGACAGATCTTATCGCGCGAAGCGTCCGTGTAACACTAACACTAAGTCGCACCACGGGAACATTCGGGATGGGCAGGTGACAATTATTAGGTATATAGGTAGGAAAATTATGGAACATGGAGAATTTAGGATGATTGCCCAAAGAAACAATCAACACTTATTGTAGCAACATCCAAAAATATTAATTTATCTGGTCGAGGTCATAAACATTGCGCAAGGTGGAGTGCAATTGAGACCTCTTGTTGCATTGCATCCCTATGCCCCTTAGTAGGGCGTAAAGGGAGTTTTTTTTTGGATTTGGTCGAGGTTGAAACACGTAAAACTGAGAATAGATAGAAGTTTAAGAGTGTGACATTCCAACCCACAAATCTTTTCCAGGGTACAATATTTCTGAAGCCTTTGTTTGAGAGAACTGCATGAACCGTATAAATTTCAATGCATTAGAGAAACAATCTGAATGCATCGTGATGGTCATTCAGATTAATAGACCTCTTCCACTTTGTCTATAATTATAGTATTAGCTGCTAAGTAAGCCATTTAACAATTAAAAATCAATCAGCACTCTTTTTAAAAGATAATTGGGCACTGGAGGTCACTGGTCACGTCTATCAAATAATACTTCATGAGCATTTTATGTAACAATACTTACATAAAAATAAAATCACTTTTGTGACGGTATGATTAGAAAAAAATTTAGCAGTTACAAGAGTTTCTTATGAGCTTCTATGTTTTTTTTCAAGGAAGTTACATCTACATATAAGAGGGGGTTGTTCCTTATTTCCTGGGAAGCCTAAATTATGAGAAATTAAGCCACATATAAACTCGAAGAACATTCAAATTAGTACCATATTATTCAGTCATGTACCTACATGTTTCCGATGTATGTAAAAAGAAGGTATAAGAAATAATGAATTTAGATTGAAAATTTCTATACTTTGCATGCATCTATAACACTGCCGACGTCATTAGCCTAGTGGCAAAGGCTCCGACTTCAGATCAAGTGGTCCCGGGTTCGATTCCCGGTCTGGTCAGAAAATTTCAATGTGTTTTTTCGCTTGAAATTTCTACTCGGGGTTGGAATCCTGTCTCAGATTGGACGAGACCGGTTTACTGGTAGAGAATGCTTCAAGTATTAAGTTCCGCCGGCTATACTGACACATATGTATAGAAGATATACTCATATTTTTTTATTAAAGACAATCCACCCGATATCGAGTTACTTATGTCATTACAAACAAAATATTAAATATTTAAATAAAATAAAAAAACATAAGACGGGGTGGCTATTATAGGAACCTAAGCGCAGCATGAATAAACATGTGAACAAATCGCTATTTAACAATAAAAATTCAAACAAAATAAAATTTATGCTAAAATTCACTACTGAACATGCATTTCTTGGTGGAGTTTATTTGAAAATAAAGATCAAATAAAACAATGTTTAACTTTTCCACAAATTTTTATTTCCCGACTAGTTTCGTAGGTTCACGTCCTACATGGTCACGGGAGACTAAGAAACTTTTTCTTAGTTTCTTAGTCTTAGAAAAAATTAAATCGATAAAAAATGAAACCAATATAATAATAATAATAACTTTCTTTATTCATAGATAATAGCATTACAATATTTTTTACAAGTATTTGAATCCACCTAACTGAGCAAAGCCCGTACCAAGGTAGACCTATTACATATAATATTATCTAATCTCAAATTAACCAAGGACAAAAAGAAATTCTCAAAATAGAAGACAAAGTGAATTCAAAATTATATAAAACAACCGTGTTATTTACAGACCACAGCAGTAATTCTTTAAAATTTAAAGTGTTGTTAAGTACCTATCTTTACAATAACAGCATTTAATCGTATGACCCCATATTATTATGATAGATCACATACGAAGTATTATTCTTGTGATTAAACACATATGAGAAACAATACATTTACACCAACATACTGAATAGATACTCAAAGTTATAGTCATATAATATACTTAAAGGTCTTTTTTTACATTTATGTTTCTAATTTATCTATTTCCTATATTATTTTGATTGGCGGAAAATCCGCATTGAGACTTTTTCATTTATTTTATTTTGTACTCTCGAGATAATTAAGATTTAAAATGATTTTTTGCCATTATAATATCCTGTAATTAAGAGAACAAAACTGAATCGTAGTTTTTTTTTCTTAGATTATGATAAAAAATCTAGAAATAAAATTGCTTTTTGGTGTCGCGTTTGATTTTATAGAGTTAGGTATAAATTTACCTGTCATCTAGTGGGTAAAGATTGAGGAGAGACATTTGACAAATCACTCGAAAACGAGTGCAGGGAATGAAGAAAGGTCAAATTTGTTGGTATAAGATCATAATTTTACTTGAAAGATATCTCCTTCTTTTCATTGATCCTTCGGATCTGTTTGTGCCATCGTTTTAGCCGCTTGGGAGGTCGACTGCCAACTATTTCTTCATCACTTTGGTGGTCCTCATCCGTCAGAGTTGCCTTGAAAGGCATCAGATTATTAAACACGTAGAAAATGATGACCAAACTAGTAACGGAACCCGGAACCTCGCGATAGTGATTCTAGGCCGAAAAATTGACTAGGCAACGTTAACGTAAAGTTCAACGATTCCTGTACTGTGTTCTTCTTTTTCTTCTCTTCGAGTGCCTTGTCAGATCTCTACAACATCTTCGGCGCATCTCTCTACGTCCTGCGCCTCTCGGAACAACTCCTCTACATTTCCAGATGCCGATCCACTCTCTTACATTGCGCAGCTATGAAGTATATTAGCGGTCAGTTCCTTGGCTTCTCTCAATTTTGCCGTTCAATATTAGATGCGAGAGGTAATATTTCCTCCTCGCAGCCTGCAGCTGTCTCTCTGCTCCAGCTTGCCTTACAAATGGGTATTTTAAACATCCTGCGTTGGACTCTTATCAGCCTATTTCCGTCCATTCCAGGACAAAGGCCTCTTCCATCTCTTTCCACGCTGCTTTATCTTGGGCTCTCTGGACCTAGTTGACCCCAACGTATTTAAGGAGTTTGTCCTTTCACCTAAGTGATGGTCTCCCGAGGCTCCTGGCAGTCATTCTGGGTCTCCAAGTTTCGACCCTCTTCGACCATTTCTCTGCCTGGTCCTTAGCCATGTGACCTGCCCACTGCCAAACTTCTAGACTCAAAATAGACCCCTCTAGCTAGATTAATTCAAGCTAAAACATGTACAGTGTTTCTGTTTCTTTACAAAAAACTGTAGATAATGGATAACTAATCATTGATTATAAAAACATAAATGAAACTTTTTACTACCGAATAATTATTATTTTAAGGCTAATAATTGAAAGTTGGTTGTTACACAAAGGTACTCAGTGATTAAGAATAATGATTAATAAGTCTATGCATTACGAATTTCTTTACAGAATTTCAAGGATTTAATTATTGAACTGTAACAGGCAAATTGATAGATCGTGTAACAAGACATCTATATAATATTTGTCTTGAACACTGACTCACTGACTGACTGACTGACTGACTGCCTGCCTGACTGACTGACTGACTGATGTCATTAACGCCGCTAGATGGCGCGCCACTCGCACCCTCAAACAAGTTTTGATCCAGCGGATCGGGGATGCTTCTGAGTAACCAATAGCGTTTTGCCGTTATGCGCACGCGCGTTGAACATACAGGTATACTAACTAATATTATTAAGTGTTGCCAACGTGGGCGATTTATCGCCATTTGGGCTACTCGGAACGAGAATTGGCGACGACAAAATGCCCTTTTTTTGGTGAACTTTCACCTCTCCGGCCAGGGGCGCCACGGGCGCCTTTAAAAAACTAGTTATACATAGTTAATTATAGTAGAGAATGAAAATGATCGGGCGCTCGACTATGAATCATTATGAAATGATATTGTTATGATTTCAATACTAGTCTTAATGATAAAATCTTAATTGTTTTAGGATATTCGTAATAGGTTTCTAACTATTATTGTTGCGCTTAAATAAATCGAATAGTGGTAATGAATTTGATAAAATACATGCGCCAAGGAAAATGGCATTGCATCTTCAGTGAACACCTCCTTCCAAGCCATGTCCTCAGCTGCATAAAGCAATTCTGTAACTTCCGATGATGTATGGATGTGAAACGTGAACATGGACTAAAAAAAGTATTGTAGTATAAATGCAGTAGAGATGAATTCTACGAAGAATATGTGGTAAAACTTTATGGGATATGGAAAAGAAGGAAATTATAGGAAGGAATGTGGTATGGAAGTAAGTGTTGTGACAAAGATGAAAGTAAATACGTTGAGATAGTTTTGGCATGTAGAAAGAATGGATGCAAACAAACAACAAAGAAAATTTATAAGGCTGAAAGGAAAGGTGTAAGAAAGCGTGGCCGATCGAGAATGACGTGGATCGAACACATCGATTCCGTCCTTGAGGAAGGCCAGGTTTGAAGTAAAAGAAATAGGAAAGGTTGTATGAGAAATATTATGTGCCTTGATAAGAAAGTTGCCGTGGGGTTGCCGGCGAAGAATAGCACCTCTGCTCTTTTTGCTGGTTTTTCGAGCATCCTGTAAGAGGCAGGAAATCGAAAAATCAGATCGGAACCGCGAGGTTGACCACCTCACGTACTTAAACCTCAACCGGTCAGAAAAGGCACAATGAGCCTCGGACGCCTTTGAGCGCAATGGAGAGCTCTCCATGCCTCCCTATGCTCCTGAGTGGGGCCTAGGCCTCCCGAATTGAGGGTTGGTTTGGGAAGGGGGGGGGGATCGGCAGCGGAATTGATTTGTCTGTGGCCGGTTTTTTGATCCGATTGTTTCAATCGGGCTAGGGGTCTAGTTTGATGCGGATTGGTCTTCTCCGGGCTGTCTTGCGGTGTGCTGGGTGCCTTAAAAGGGAGAATGTTATGCTATGTTATGTTGATAAGAATCCGTTCTCTCTGCCTACCCCTTTCGGGGTGATGGGTTAAAAAATTTTAACAAGAAAAATGCATATTCAACGACGTTGTGATTTTGTAAAGAAAAGAAACACAATCGTTGAGTATTATTTGAAACGATACAATTCTTCTTTAGAAATATAAAGTAGTCTATATATATTTTATCAACCTTTATAATTTATAAAATATGTATATTAGGATATATCTGAATGTGTCGGAAACGGACTCCAGCAGTTCAATGTTATTTGATTAAAATCCCATCAATACTGTTATTTATTTATCACAACAGGTAATCAATAGGTAGGTACTCTATCAAAATCATGTTGTGTGAAAATGATTTGAAACAAAATAGACACGAGATTAATGGTGTGGGAACCCGTCAGCAAATCGACACGATAGATACACTGCGTTTTTATTACCTATCTACTTGCTTCAAGGCTCCGCTTCGGTGCATGAAGTCAACTACGTAGATCTCTCCGTTAGTTTGTTTTTCGTTTACCTGATTAATCTTGTTTGAGCCTGTCAATGATTCCCAATCGTTTTTCCAATAATAATTGATGGTGAAATCAAAAGGGAATAATTTATGTCATTGTCCACAGACCAACTGTACCGAAGTCTTTCACAGGACCCCAAGGCTAGAAAACGAAACGATGGGTATCGAAAATCTGCAAAGACCCCGGTCTTTTAGACTCAACAAATTGTACCTACCCATATATCTAACATACCTAGTAAGTACTTACAGGTGTGACTACACGGAGTTTTTGCGATAATGACTTGGTACCTATTATAAGTTTTTTTTTCTTTTCTTAACATAACCTTTTTTTTTACTTGAAGGGGAAATCATCATGGACACCCAGTCAGTCAAGACTGAGTAGTGCCGGACTTTAACCAGGCTTAAACTCCTCCTTCTTCTGTCACATTCCTAACTTAACCTGAAAGGCTTTTTGTTTCCTCTTAAAAACATAAGCAAATCGTGTTTAACCATGCACGGACCTTATAAATGATTATAATTGTATTTCCCTGAACATATTCAAAATAATAATAATATAACTTTATTACATCAAAATAAATATGACATGAAAACAACACAAACAAAATCAAAAATCATTCAAGACAAATAAACACCTTCAAGTGCGATCTCGGACACCCTCACTAGGCATAGTCTGAAATGACCTATGTTTTGGCCATATTTTTTTATAAAGAATGGCAAATCATTTACATGATACCTATCAGGAAAAATAAGGGACCCAGAATAGAGCCTTGAGGAACATCGAAGTTAACATCTTCTGTTGATGATTAAATGTATCATATTTTTACTAATTGTTTTATATTGTTCAGATAAGATTAAAAAAACCATGTCTGTCGATTACGATAGAAAAAGTAAAACTTTTTCATAGTCTACCACAAGATGACTACTACACAGTATGTTAATTCTGATGAGATATTCTATGGAACACTTAATTAAATCAAATGCATTTGGATTCCCAAGCTATGTAAGATGTCTGGATGAGGTATATAAAGGGATTGGATGTGGTGATCAAAAGGTTAGGATAAATGAGATTTCAGCGGATCAATAACAAAATAGCCAAATACTATTTTGCTCTATTATGCATACTAATAAAATAAGAAGTTAATAATATTATTAAAGTTGAGATAGATACAATCAAATAACAAACGGAATGAAATATGAACGCAACCTTCACCTTTTCCGCTTCACGTAGAGAAATGATTAAGTGAATAATCCTTTGTAATAATGTCAGTAATGAACTCAAGTGTATCGCTGACCATTTGATCCTTATAAAGACAACGGGTAACAAAAAACTGTTTATGCAGATCAGATTACATTCGTGACCAATGTAATTTCCATACGTTTTGTCTATTCTTACGGCAAAATCAAAATATGATTTATAAGGTACCTAATTGACCAATTGGTTGGTGCGTAACGCCGGCTTTCGTACTGCGGACGTCGTGGTTCGATCCCTGGTGCCGACCATCTTCCTCTTTCACGACACAAGCTTTAAGTAGCTTACTGTGAAAGAGTCAAGGAGTGTATTTGTGTTCACTTTGAGTGAGCACAGATTCATTTAAAAAAAAAAATGTTTTTTGGTCTAACTTATACAATAGGAAAAAATAGTGTAGATAGTGAAACGGCATTCTACGTGTTCTTACCCATACGGAGGACGTGACCGAGCCAACCCAACTTGAGATTAAGGAAGTCACGCTTGCTCCCCTTTGCAAGCGAAAAGAGTAGATATTTTTTAACTCGTCTGGTTTATGATTCTTAGCGTCAAGACAAATTAATCGACCGATGAATAAATAAGGGATTAAAAAAAGTAATGTCTTGATTTAATTTATTTACAAAATATGTCTGAAAAACAGAAAAAATGAGATTATAGGCACCTACTCAATGAAAACTCAAGGAAAACTTTGGAGATAAAATCCCGAATAAGGAATTCTGCTGGATTAGTAACATATTATGTACATATGTAAGGAATGACAATAATAAACCACTTTGGCAAAATGTGCGAAAGAATCACCCAAAGGAATATAATATGAGAAGGAAGGAATGTCAATGATAAACCACACATACACACATTCTCCCTTTAAGGTCCCCCGCACACCGCAAGCAAGCCCGGAAGAGACCAATCCGCAGCAAACATAAACATAATAATTTCAGCAATGATAAACCACTTTGGCAAAATGTGCGAAAGAAACACCCAAAGGAATATAGATGAGAATCACCAATGAGATGGTTGAAAAGCTGGTCATCCATATACCAAGATCAGATTAATTCCTGATAGAGCGGATCTTACTAAAGAGCAAGAATAAGAATTAGTTTTGTTGCGAAATTTGAGTAAAAAATAATTACTACATAATACACGTTCGCTCCCAGTAGACGCCACAAAATTCTTTCAAACAGTTTTACGCCAATTGCACAGCATCATCCCAGTATAGGTCAGCACATATAAAACCACAATGAAAACTTGAACGTTTTTTTAGTCTGCCTCGTCATTTTGTCTCATTTCTGGGACACGAGGAATCAAATGAAATTGTTTTAAAAGTCTCTTAACAGTCTTAACGCACAGCATTAAAATAATTATGTATAGGTATGATTATTATCTAGATTATGGATATTATAATATAATGTTGGGTAGGTACATTGGCATCACAAAATAATAAGGCCACTCTGTTACTAGATATTACTTTTCACAGACGTCGTATAGAATAGTTTGCGAAGATTATGTTAATTTGCACCTATGTAGCTTCGAAGTGACAGTTTGCACATTATAATGTGAATATTCCACCCGATTAGTAGAAATTTATGCCTTGAGAAATTGACACGTATTCATGAATAATTCTAATTATGTCGTGGGATTTAAAAGTATTCTTCATAGCGCTCGTATTCACGAAAAAAAATATTAGCTTTTTATTCTTGAATTCAAATTTTAGAATTGAATTCGAGTACAGATTTTCAGACAATGAGTGGTTGTAGATATCGAGTAAAGTACCTGTGGATATTGACAGACGTGAAAACTGTCTTCGAAAACCCATTTGGCAACCATGAAGTTGTGATGCCATAAAACCCTAACGTTAGAAAGTGGACAAAGAAGGCTGAGGAGGAAAAAAGAATAAAGAATGTTCGAATCGGCTAAGAATGCTTTCAACTGGTCAAGGCGATGGTAAATTTGATGAACCAATAGCGTATGACGTTAATATAGCCTTTATTAAAACAAAATTTTGCCAGTCACTTTTAATAAATAAACAACCATTTTGGGATAAACAATACAAAACGAATAGACAAAGAGAATTTCTCGCAGGAAAAAATACCTAAATTAATTAAGAATAATTTCACCTAGATTTAAAACATTCTCTTTAACGCAGATGGATTGAGGTTTCGGCATCCCAATCTCAGCATTATTTTGTCAAAAATTTGATGTAGTAGTTTTACAAGTTTGTTTTCATTTTGCAACTTTGCACAGTGAAATAGGTAGTTTTTTTCTTTTGTTTCAAAGGTCTGGGCTTTCTAGAAGCTCAACCCGGAGGTCACCATCAGTAGTGGAAATGGTTGCTCCCGTGTAGGTAAAATATAATGTCAAGGCATTCTGTTTCGTGGCAGAGTCTCGAAAAACTACTGAATAACGCTAGGTCGTTAGATCATCTATAGAAAATCTCGGTGCTATATTGGTATTCCCCATCTCAGATGTGTGCCCATGGCGATAAGAAAAATTTAAAAGGAACCAATTAAACGCAATTATCTGTTTTACTCCCGCAGTGATCCTAAAAGCTACATATTATAGTAGGACAATTATTAACCCGGCATTTTGACGATACAATCGGACAGTTGGAACTTCCTAAAAAATATTCTGCTTTTAAAGCAAAATAATTTTTGTTTATCGCATTCTCTTGACCCTTTTTTCGATGTGTCTTCTTTAGATATTTTTTTACGAATACTCGAAGAATCCGTGCCCAAATTTGTTACAGTTTCAGATGCTACATTTACACGCTTGTCACGGTTTGGCAAACCACCACTAACACCAACGTGTAAATGAGGGTGTTTGCCGTGGCTTGTGTGAGCTTGCCAACGCTTGCCCCGATCTGGGCAAGTGTCGGTTTTTCGACACAGATCAAAAGAATTTCCGGCAAATGTATTAAAATTCCGACGCGCACGCTAACGTGTAAACGGTGTTCAAGCGTTTGTGAAGGCTCGGAGTTTGTGGTGGCTTGCCAAGCCATGGCAAGCGTGTAAATGTAGCATTACAGGCATATTTTAGTTACGCACCAACTGGTCGAGATCTCGTGACAGTGCGGAAGTGACCAACATGTTGCAACACGGAGCGGATCGTGAATGGTATCCTTTATTATATAATAAGCCTCTTACATTTAATGTGAGATTAATGTTGTATAGGTCAAGAATAGGTCTAAAAATGCGTGTAGCATTATACGAGTACAATACCAAAATATACCCATAGAATTTAATATCTACAGTACAGTACAGTAAATATGTACGTACATCAATACTACCGACCATGATAGCCTAGTCGACTAGTCTAAGGTATCAGACTAGTCATCACAAAGTTTCGAATTCGTTACCTGGTTAGGTCAGAACTTTTCTATATTGTGTTACTTGAAATTTCTATCCGGAATGGAATCTCAGATTGCCTAGACGTGAAAAAAACTACCTCAGGCAATAAGTTCTCACGATTATAACTACTAACATTTGTATAGAAAGGGTTGATTGATTAGGATATTGTATCTAAAGTCTCTAATACTGTTTTCCGTTCTTTCAAAGCAGAACTGCATGATTTTGACATAATGTGGGAGAAGGTAATTGAAAATATGCAAGATGGGGCGATATGAAGAGACTTTATTGCCTCTCTATGCTCTCAATGGGGTAACAGAGAGAGTATGAATAGATTGTTTTTTTCTCTTTTTCATGGTTGTCCAATTTCTACAGCATTCTTTCAATTTTTGTTTCAATATCACAGTCATACCAAAGTAAGTGTATGATACCCACAAGAGACTTGCGGGTGACTATGCTTCTTTTGATAACACCAAATAGTTGTATGCATACTACGCAATTACTTTTGAGATCAATCAATAAGTCTATCATTTTCCCCTAGACTCAATTTAGCTTGGTCTCTATCGCAAAGGTTTTTTTGTATATTTGCTTTGTTTATTTTTGGAACCAGTGGGGCTAGTACGAGTTTCATCGAAAGCTAAGTGCACGCTAATAAGCGCTTATTAGCGTGCAAATAGTGTTCGAAAATCAAACGATCGAATCATTCGATCATTTTTGTATGGACATTTTTCGAAACTCCTTCGATGATCGTTTCGATATTCGATAATCGAAAACTTATACTAGTGGTACTGACCAAAACCCAGGCACAAAAAGTATCTGCATTCGAAACGAAGTGCCTCAGGAGAATTTTGGGTATAAGATGGTACCACCGCATCACGAACGACGCTATACGCCGGCGCACCCAGCGTGAGCCCATCACCTCTACTATTATGTGGAGGAGATGGACTTGGCTGGGACATGTGTTAAGGATGCCGAATGACAGTTGGCCGAGGAGAGCGCTGTTCCCATCAGGGTTCTGAGGACGAGGAAGACCCTCTCATACTGTGTTCTGCTCTTTCGAAGCAGAGCTGAGGAATCTGGACATGGTGTGGCAGGAGGTCATTAACGTTGCGCAAGATCGAGCGCAATGGAGAGCTCTTGTTGCCTCCCTATGCCCCTAAGTGGGGTCTTAAGGGAGTTTGGATTGGCTTTGACAAGAAGTGACACAAATTAATCCCTTCCAAACTTATTTTCTCAGAAATTTCTTCATCAGATTACAGTACTTAATCTTCATTTCATTATTAAATTTTTTATTCCTAAACTTTCTGTTTACTTTCCTTACCGCTCATATTATTCTAGTTTTATGAATTACAATTTGCCCACCAAGACATTTTTGTAGAGTATAAAAACATTTTTTTAAGGGATCTAGGCTCATGCAAAAAAAAACACAATTAAAATATGTAACACAGAAACACAAAAAGCAAAGCATGTGTTGTTAAATAGGAAATGGCCACCACAAAGCATCAAGCACATGATCTTTAGTACGAAAATTGGTGACTGAACCACTAGGCTACAAACTATTTCATATTTAACTAACCTACGACAACTTTCTCAGACAAAATCAACTAACTATCGGACCAGAACGAGGTTTGTAGGTAGAATGTTGGGCGGACATATTGAATACCTACTTACTAATATTATTACTCTTGCACTAAATTGTTGTTTTATAAATTCAGATTTAAGGCAATAATAATTTAACTAATAGGTGTAATAACTCATATTCAATCAGAGTTTGAGCTGTAGCGCGTGGAATGGGAGTTTATCAAGAACTAGGAAGTGGTGCTGTCAAGCATTCGTTTCGAAATGTTACGCGGTGCCTGCCAAGAAAAGTCGATTAATTCTGGTGAACCTACTTGGACCTTTCTCAAATAATGCACCTCGTCACCCAGATATGACACCTTTAGCTGATGAAATATTATGCAAGGATATTGCCGTAGGTTTTTTTTTATTTATTTAAATACAGCTGAAAATTAATTACGATATATTAATAACTGATGACTGACTAATAATGTTCGATTTTTAAATGGTATGAACAAACCACTACGGGGTTACGACCGTCTTCTACTGTTATTTCGAAGGCTGGCTTAGTGTGATCACTTTACGTTAACAACGTTCGCCATTAGGTGGTAATGTTCAAATTCCCGAATATTATGAGAAATTTCAACATGTATTATTCAACATGTGGAAAAATCCCATGCCTCGGGCAGGATTCAAACCTGCATCCCTCGTCGTACCGTGCCGAGACGGTAACCACTGGGCCAACTGCCCCGACGCTAATTCATTCATTGCACTAACTCAATTTTTCTTTTTTTAACCTTAGTATGTAAGTTGACATTATTCAAATTTGATAATTTTTGTATTTAATATGTATGTTGATGGGCTCGGGCCGTCTTCCCTTTGGTGTCTCCTTTTCTGATTTGGCTCCCTATTGCGGCTGTGGGACCTCCGGGGCTATAGGTTCTGAGGGTTTGGTGGGCGCTTTGGTGTACCGGGGTGGGCATTGGGTTCGGAGGTGGATAGCCTGAGTCATATTATATTTACGCCTGAAATGGGGTGCAGTAGCCCTAGTACAAGTTTTCAATGATCGAATATTGAAACGATCATCGAAAGAGTTTCGAAAAAAATTCATACTAAAATTATCGAATGATTCGATCGTTTGATTTTAGAACACTAATTGCACGCTAATAAGCACTTATTAACGCACAATTAGCTTTCGATGAAACTCGTTCTAGCCCTACAGTATGATCTATTTATTGATATTTTGTTCATGGATCTACGATTTTTGTGTTTTACCTGTTGGTGTATGATTGTGAATTAATAAATAAATAAACTGTAACCCAGGTCTTCTCTCACACGATTCAAAGCATGATCGTAAAATTCGGTTATAGCAAAACCTAAAAAAGACGATGTGAAAGAATTCACTGAAGTTTGGTAAGGAATAAAACTATATACTTTTACAAGCGAAAGATCTTTGAGTTTATGAAAAAACTTAGGTAGTTAGTTGGTCCAAAAACGAAAGAGTCAAAGAGTGTACATATTTGTGTTCACTTTAAGTGAGCACTTCAAGTATATATTGAAAGAGAAAAATTAAAATTGTTTTTCTGCGTCCCGAGAGTAGGTACATAAGTATCCTCTCTCTCCCTGGCTTGCTCCCAGCTTTACGTCTATAAAGACTGCTAGAGTCAGCTCTCCTCGTCCTCAGGCTGTACACTCTCCTCTGCTGCACCACTTCCCCCACCCCACATCTTTGTATCTGCTCGCGCCATTTTGGGTCTCCCTCTAGTCACAGAACGTGGAACTTTCATGTTTATCGCCTTTCGGACGATATGCTCCTGCGGTCGTCGTCGTTCTATATGACCATACCAGCTCAACTGCCTTTCTTCTAGTTTACTATTGATGTCTGTCACCCCTAGGGTTCCACGAATGTGAACACTTTTGATCTTATCACTTAAGGACACTCCAGTGGACCATCTCAGGATACACATTTCTGCTGTCTCTAGCTGTCTATTAAAGGTTTCGTATATTGTCCAACATTCGGAGCCATACAGGAGTGCAGGTCGTACATTTTTCTGAGAGACTTTCCCTTTCAATTTGATTGGCATTTTTGGATCACAAAGAACTCCCGACACTGAAGTATAAAAAATGACATGTAAAACATATACATCCTCGAAAAGTCACATCTATTGCCGTATGTACAGATGAGTAGAGATTTGCAGACAATGTTCTAATAGTTTTGACGAAATATGTCTGATATAATTTGCTATGGTAGAAAGAGGCAAAAAGAGTTCTCCACAATGCTCGACCTTATTAAATTTTGAGTAAGTACCTCTCCCATTCGATGTAATATTTTCTTCATCTGGATGTTTGCAATGAAAAAAACTTTACCTGGATAGCAAACCCTTTGTCTCTTGTAAAACCTTGAAAAAAGGTAATACTAACGAATAGGTATCTAACAATTCATTACTGATGTTCGATTTTTAAATGGAACAACCACTACGGGATTACGACCGTATTCCACTGTTATTTCGCGTTAACAACGTTCGCCATTATTCGGTGGTAATGTTTAAGTCTCCGAAATTCTTAATCATGAGAATTCTCAACATGCCAAAAAATCTCATGTATACAAGTAGACATTTAATAATTAATGAAATATAGAGATAAAAGATGGAAATTATTGAGAACAAAAGAGCAACCAAATATAAGACTGCATGCGACTGCTGTCACGCATTTTGGTTCCAGAATATGAATATAGCCATTTTTGTTAATGTCTCATCTTTATTGCCTATTGACTTTGTTGATGCACGACGTTCTTATTATATCTAGATTCTTGGGGCCATTTTTCAGAACTAGCTCTTAGAAAAATAATATTGACTAAAGAAACCATAATCTGCATAAGGATCAATAATGAAAATTGCATTGGTTATATTTTTATTGTATTGCTTGCAGTTTAATACTATAAACGTGATAGAGTTGTACAAAATTTAAAACGATTTTATTATTTTCATACAAAACTGTTTATAAGGCTCTGTCTGTAGGTAATAATTATAATATGCGTCAATTTTGAAAGCGCCGTAAAATTTTCAATATATAGCTCAATGTTAAATGGCTGTTAAATAAGAATAACTCTATTATTTACTTAACTATACGTACTTTTACCTTCGCGATTTAACCGTTTAGCCCAACTCATGTTAAATGCTGATCGGAAGATATGACGCAAGATTATAATATAGTTGGTAGGTAGGTGCCCGCCAATAGATAATACTGGCAACACTATCATTATCACACTACATTGTTCATTGTTGGACAACCCCACCAGACAATATTTCGTTACTTTACTATAAAAGCACCGATCGCCCGATCAAACCACATAGTCACATTGTGAGCGTACATTTCAAACTAACCAAAAATGTTCGTCAAAGTGAGTAAATTATCAAAATATTTTCATTTTGAATTGAACAAATTTAATATTATTTCAAATATGAGGGTGTGTTTTTTTTTCGGTTAAATGTGCGGGGTAGTGTTTCAAATTATTTCCGTGGACTAAATTAACCCTGTTGGTGAAATCATGTTTGAATCCTTCAGTGAGCATGAGATTTTTCACAGTGTTTGTGAAAGCTTCTCATACTTGATTGATTTGTTAGAGATTGGAAATTTATCAAAATATAACTAACTTATCGAAAGTTTAGTTTTCTGACTCGGAATTCAAAATTTTTCTTAGTGCTTTCACTTGCAGTTTTCAGTCGGGGCTGTCGCGAACTGAACCAGTACCGGTTGACTGGAAGAAAATCATTCGGTGTTGCACACCTGCGAACTTTCGTTAGCTGAAACTCATGCATTAAAAAATGAACATAATAATATCAGCTTAGAGAACAATTTAAGCATATAGCTTTTCAAGTTCAGCTATCTAAAATATTTATTTTGAGGGTAAAATAGCATATCGATTCCGTGATTTCAATAATCGTTTTGTACGATTGAAAATGAAATACGACTTAATGACACATGATTCGTATTTCAAATTAAAAAAGTAGATGCACGATTTATTTATTATAACTACTCATGTGCTAAATTATGTAAAGGTATCAAGCCCAAAAAGTGATACTTATTAGTTACTTTTCGTATTATCACGATGCGTGGTGGAAGACATCCATAAATATTTAAACAGAAATGGGCGTATGAGCCCAAAGTTAGTACAATTACCCTTTGGATACTTCGCTGTTTACAATAATTATCAAAACATGAGTCGGCACCGAATTTTAAGCCAAAAGATTGCATTAAACATCATAAAATTCGAAGAGGAACCGCTTGCCTACCTACCACAGTGTCCATTTAATAATTATTGGGGAATCCCTTGTTATCTCGACGTGAAATACTGAAAAGTATAAAGTATAAAAAAATATCTTTCGCTTCTGGACTGCCCTTTCTTGTGTAGATCTTATCGATCTGCTCTTGTTATTCGTCGCCTACTTTTTCAGATTTTTCTCTTTCAACTTTTAATATAATGTAATTATATTTGCGTACATTCTTTGACCATGCCCATCAGGCTATCCGAACATCGTATTATCTTTCATCAATTATTCGTTACAAAAACCCTCAATTTTCAAATTATTTTCTGCTCCAAATCTAGCAAACATATACAGACATAGCACACCTACATATTTTTTTCCTTTAAATGCCACTTAGGGCATACACATAGGGAGGCAATAAAAGCTCTCCATTGCGTTAGATCTTATGTTAATCACCTCCTCCCATATCAAATCCCACTATCCCCAATTCAAACTTATTAGATAGTATCAGTTTTATTAGATAATAGTTGAACAAAAATGTACATAATTATCTTTCTAAACCCTTAAGGTTAAACTGTATTTAAATAATAAAATAAATATGACCTTTTATTGATTAATTATATACTATTTTTTAAATAATAATAGTTACAAAGGAAAAGATCAAAAAGTTGAAGGTTAAAATCAAGAGGAAATGCCGTGGTATTCAAGAAATAGATTCAATACGACGGCAAACATTGTATGGAGTCATGGCTCTTTTTAACAGCTAATTACATCGTTAATAGCATTAAACTAACAAAGATCAATGTTGTTACTTCTGGAAGTATACCGTTATAAATCACATTAGCGAATTACCAAACTATATTATTATTATTATTTATATAACAGTAGCAATACGTAAACAGCGAAAAACTTGAAAAGGATATTAAGATTTATATTACCTATGCGTTTATAATAATCAACCAAATATTTCACGATAATACTATTTTCAGTCAAAAATATTCCCGAAAACGATAATGCTAGATTAGGGATTAAACATCCCCTTTCAAAAGTCGATGGGTACATTTCCATAACTGTAATGGTTAAGAAAATTTCTTCTCTTTGTTACCTGAAAATCTCTTCTGATGAAAATACTTCATGATAAACCCATACAATTGTCATTTGAATAATGATTTAAAATTATTTAGAATAGGTAATTAAACCAATTTGCATTTGGATATATAGCATGTTGTATCGCTATCAATCGCATTTCATTTTATTGAATACTTTAAAAATAAATAACTTTTTGAATCATTAGAGTTTGCTCGGAGGTACTAAAAATGAAAACTGAAAAAAAAATTCTAGAATTGAATAAAAATCTTGAAGACTAGTAAAAAATCAGCATGATTAGCATGGTGGTTTGCACTCAAACGACTTTGAAATAAATTGAAGTTTAATTTGCGGAATGCAACACTTGTAATTTCTCAATAGGTACTTACATTAACAATGAAAAACAAATGATTAAATGTTTGGATTTGAAGGGAAATTATTCAATAATATTACGAAAATTCTCACGGCTGTCAATTAAAAAATCATTACAATATTAAGTACTGCGTAACATGGAAACATATTGTATAATTCTTTTGATATAAATAATAAAATTTTACACTAACATACACAATATGGTTTCGTACGTAAGTTATGGTAAGAAAATAAAACGTCCAATTTGATTGCATACCATTATTATGGTTGAACCGAGTAAAAAATGAATTGCATAAAAGAATGAATAACAAAATGTGTTTGGACACCGTTGACTTCAGTAATAATGTGTGGGAATTGTACCGTATGTTACATGAAGTTGTTAACTTTTGATTGTTAAATTTTATAATTTATCGTTATGAGATCGAGATATTTTGAAAATCAATGTTAAGTTCGTTCTTACAAAATTTTATTGTTTGCGATATTTGAGCATTTAAAAGCGTAGCATAGCAAAACTATTTTTCCAATTCTATTTCTGACAAAGATTAGCTATCCTTCTTGCCATTTTAGCGTCATAATACCGGGTCTTCAATATAATATGCCTTTCAGAAAAGCCACTTTACAGTTACTCTGTCTTTATTTGCCAGAGGTTTTGACTAACTGGTCATCATACCGACGAAGTTTAATTTTTCTGATGCTTTATTCCGACAAGATCGTCCAATTAAACCACTTATCTCCCTAATGGCATTGTCATCTTAGTCAATATTTCCCATAATCTTCATTACCTTCATTTGTTCCATGTTTTTAATCTAATATCATTTTAATTTATAATCTCTTGATCATTTTGTGGGGTTTAATCTTCGTCTTATTTTGCTTTTAAAACAGCAGTTACCTAATACTTCTTATTTTTTTCTTTTTACCAATCTTTGCCATCCGCTGCTGGATGATAGCCTCTTTTGCGTATTACATTTTTTAACATGATATATGCGAGGGGTGTTTGGCATAACAATGCTACCCTTGCCAAGCAGAATGGCTAGGAAGTTTTTCTATCCACCGAGTTTGCTTATTCCTGACGTATAAGTATAGAATTGCATGGTTTATGGTTACTTACTTGAGATCAAACCAATTAGCGCGTTCAGCATGGATAATGGCGTTTTATGCTCCATACGAAGAGTTTATATGGTATACATCTCTCCCCTTACTTTTATGGGCTTAATTTCGAGAGTAAAGAATCGTTTTGGTTGGTGTTTCAGGTAGCCGTTATCCTTGGCGTTGTAGCAGCTAGTTGTGCCTGGCCACTCCACGGTGGTTACGACGACTATGCTGGACACGGAGGATACGCTGTAGCAGCTCCAGTTGCTGTTGTGGGATATGCTGGTCATGGACATGGACACGGACACGCCGTTTCTACACAAAACGTCGTCCGTCACGACGGTCCATCCCATGGATACACAGCTCCTGAACATGAACACGGATATGGACATGGTTACGGACACGGGCATGCTCATGGAACCTACTATGATGAATACGTACGTACCTATATATTTACACACATTCTTTACACATAGAATAACCTTCTACTAATGCATAATTCTATACATGTGTATAACCGGCGCCGATCGGCTCAAACAATGTGTCTATGGTTTCTTTGCATTTGAATGGGCATGCCGGAAAGCGGGTTCCTGCTTTTGCTGTGCATATGCCCATTTAAATGCGAGTTTTTTTTTGTCCATTCTTTGATCCTGACACACCAATCCCTAATTTTCTTTCATCTTGCAATGTATTCGTCTGAAATCTTATTAGGGTGTAAAGATGACCTGGCATTCACCCTCTTAACTTTTTAATAGGTTTGCTTATTCGATTTCAATGTTGTGTTTGACATTTCAGGCTCACCCAGCTTACAAATTCGACTATGGTGTAACCGACCATCACACCGGAGACCAAAAGAGCCAATCTGAGCACAGAGATGGAGATGTAGTCAAGGGACACTACTCCCTCGTTGAACCAGACGGTTCAGTCAGAACTGTCCACTACACCGCCGATGACCACAATGGGTAAGCTGCCCAATTTTCAATACAAAAGAGTTCAACGAGTTAAAATGTATTAACACGAAACCTTTTGATACATTCGAGAAATTCTAATGACTCTCTCTCTCTCTTTTCTTCTAGATTCAACGCCGTCGTCAGCCGCACACCAAACGCTCACCCATCCCACTACCATCATTAAGGGCTTGACATTGACCTGAACTTACCATTGACCTGATCTGATAGATCACCTCCTCATGTCAACTAGAGATTACCATTTTGTACCTACCTATATATTTTTATTTATTTCTTTTTATTTAAACTTTTTTTACCAATATTGTGATATTCAAATGTAAATAAACCATCGTCTTTTGATGATAAAACTGAATTTTTATTTATTTATAATATATTCATACATACTTACTTATTCCTAAAAAATATGAATAGGTATATCAAATTCTTTATAAGATTTTATGAAACGTGTCTTTTGAATGAGATGATACAGTTGAAAATTTTGTACTGATATTTCTAACTCAAATATTTATTATCCGCTGTTTTCTCTTAGGCACCATCTTTGTATCGAATCCCGGTGCCAACCATTTCCAGTTTCACAACACAAGCTTTGTTTTATGTGAAATATGTCGAAAGACTATTTGTGTTCACTTTGGGAGCATTTGGGTGTATAACAATGCAAATTTTGTGTTAGAATTGCTAATCATTTTTAGACCCGAATATTTCATTTCGCACTTGAAAATACCTAATTAGGTAAGTATTAATTTTTTCTCGGTTAGAAAAAATGTTTTTCATTGATTAGGTCAAACAATAAATTTATTTCCTATAGGTACTTAATATCACAAAAATTTTTTAGTACATAATTTATTTCAGTTTTTTTTTACTCTTTAAACTACTTATTTTCTCACAAAAAAAAAACAGAAAAAAAAAACAAGGCAGCACCTTGTTTTATTTTGTAAAATTTTATTTTTTCGAAATGGACAGCATACATACATAAATAAAAATAAAACAGTCCAATCAGAAAGATTTAAGAAAATAAAAATCGATTTTTTTTATAAAAAAATGATTTTGTGCTCACTCGAGGTGATCACAAATACATTTTCGACATCTTTCAAATAAAGCAAAGCTTGTGTTGTGGGTGTAGAAATGGTCGGCCGGGATTCAAAACCGACAACCTTCAATACGCGGTAGGTACGTAAAAAAACCGTTGACTGATACCACTGGTCTACCAACCACTTATTGTATTGAATGAATAAATTCAATTACAAAATAACAGTGATTATAAAATAGTGGAAAGGTATGCATTTAATATGGATGTTAGTATTGCAAAGATAAATGTCAATAAGTTGTGACGGTTTGGGCATGTGGAAAGAATTCATGCGAACAGAATGACAAAGATAATTAATTTTTATAAGCTGAAAGGAAAGGTGCATGGCGCAGCCGACCGAGAATGACGTGGATCGAACACATCGATTGCGTTCTTAAAGAAACCAGGTGAGAAGTAAGAGAAATAGGAGAGGTTGTGTGAAAATTGTTGGTGGAAGAATCGAAAGAAGTGTGATTTGTTACAAAGGACTGGAGGTCCGTTCTCTATGCTTACCCCTTACGGGATACGGCGCGATGGGTAAAAAAAACATTAACATCATTGGGTCACAACATTACAATTAAATTGATATGCAGGTTTTGGAACATCTTAATGGTACCTAATGCGGTTTAAAACTGTGCAATAATGCATTTCGTTTCATATTTTTTACCGATAGATGTCGATGAAACATAAAAACGATGACTTGCGGCGAAGAATAAATTCTACTTCTTTAGAATAATTTCTAGTCTTCTTCTAAAAAAACAGTTCCGTAATTTTTCTTTGTTGTTTTATTCTTTAAAAGAGCGATTGTCGTTAAGAAAAGGTAAGATTTTCGCTGGTGCTTTGTTTTTGGCCTCCTAAAAATGACGAACATTGTAAACGTAAAGTGATCACATTAAGACACTTTTCGAAACAGCGGTGTTTCAAATTTGAAAAAAAATATACCATTTAAAAATCAAACATCACAGAAAAAAGAAGAATTGTATAATGTTGTTGTATAATTCTTCTTCTTTTTCTTTGAGTACGACCGCTCCCTAGAATGAGAATATGGACATCACAAGTCCTCTCCACGCCGGCCGCTATAAATCTGTCGAGAACAATATCTTGATGGGTAGAATAATACAAAAAAATCAAGACGATTTTAAAATGATGTCTTCTTGATAGTTACAACATTTTATGTACAAATCATATTTGATTTTTAAACTGAAATTGACTATGAAAAAAAATATGAAGCTGACCAAATAATAATTTTGATAAAAATATATCTAGTTAGTGTTTTCATCGACGCACTGTAGATGGCTCTCAATGTATGATTATTATTATTATTTTATCAGGCAGTTTTTGTACAATAATAGTCCATCAAACCCACTGAACGTTTGTATGTCCAAAAATGTTATTTTAAGTTGTATTCTCTTGTTTTTTGGCATATTCTGAGGACCTTCGCAAAGCTGGTATGAAGCTGTGCAACTGTCGCAAGATAGAGAGGCTTGGCCACACTGGAAGGGAATCTGAATTAAGTAGGCAATAAAAGTAAATTCGGTGTACCATTAAAGAATCTCAGAAGTAGATTTCTTACGCGATCATCTCTCTCGTGACAAATTTACCTATAACAACCAGACGTGGACATAAAATTCTAATGCTTAAAATCCAACACAGGATATGTCGCGGTAGGTCCCACAGAAAACCTACCTGTATTTGACCTGCTCTCCCCAGGAAATCGTCAACTTATACAGGATTCAAACTGTGGGGCTAGTACGAGTTTTATCGAAAGCTAATTGCACACAAATTAGCGCTTATTAGCGCGCAATTAGTGTTCTTAAATCAAACGATCAAATCATTCGATCAATCTTTACACAATTGACCTGCACTTATCTGTCCCTGATACCTGTAAGATACTTCAGTATGCAGACGACTTTGTGGTATATAATTCGAACAGTAATATTAATAAAGCAGCCACGGTGGTCGAAACTGCACTCGGGAATATTAATAATTGGTTGAAGACTAACAGTCTCGAACTTTCACCCGCAAAAAGCCAGGTTTTGGTATTCTCAAATAAACATAAAATTCCTTCGGTAAACATAGAGAGTAACGAAGTGAGAATCCCGACCAAGGATTCCGTCAAGTTCTTGGGTATGGTAATTCACAGGAAGCTTTCATGGAATTCACATATTGAATATACAATCGCTAAATGTCAAAAAAGCATCAACATTATGCGCTCAGTGTCAAGAGTCTGGTGGGGTGCTGTAACGATATTTTTCGTCTGCTAAAACATCTGCAGCCCCAGTATTGCATCTACCTGCCACCCTCAAGATCAATAGGGATGGAGGTCACAGGGATGCGCGGGGTGAGAAGCTTGGCCCAGGGCAGCGGTGACGCGCAGGTCGGACGGATCGATTTAGTGTACGTTACGAGGATGGTGAATTTGGAAAACAGGGTGTAAAAGCGGCCAAATAATGGGGTGACGTCCCTAAACTTTTGGTGGAGGAGAGAGGAGGATTTATCCTCCTCCACATGCGTGTGCGTGGATTTCGACTTTAGAACTATTGTTATTTAGTGTTGCGCAAAGACTTTTATGTGATTTTAATGGACATTAATAATATGGACTGTTACCGCGTGGATCGTGAAAATAAATGATTCGGATAATTCTAATATTAATTTTAACGTGTTTTTAATTTTAAGTTTAGCTGTAAGTTTTGGGCATTAGTCTTAATTATATTATGTAAGTTTTAAATACATTTTATATTTTTACCATAAACTGCATTCTTAGTCATTTCTTCGACACAAGGATTATGCCCCATCTCTACCCCTAGACAGAGAATTACCCGAACCGGGGAATAATGTAACAAAGTGGGAGCTCATGTCCGGGATCCTTTTGTTAGGGATTTGACTGGGGATGCAGTTTAAAACATAAGACTTTTTTTTTATTTTTAGAATACCTAGTTTAAATTTTGACTTTGAGAGTTAAAGATATCATTGATAGTACCTATTGGAAATTTTAAATTAGGAATTTTTTATAGTTTTAGAAATTTAAAATCTTAAATTTTAGAAGTTTTTCACTTTTATATTTTTTATGTTATAGTTTAATCATTAGTTTTAATAATCCGAAATTGTTAGTATTTCGAAATTTTATTATTCTGCCAATGCAGTTCATAATGATGCGTGCCCCAGCGCTCATTCTATTGATTCCTGGAATCACAGTTTTTTTATGTGCCCCACGCTCTGGCAACCGTTCTGAAAATATGGTTGACGCCAGATGTTTCAGAGTCCCCATTTGGAACTTCCTTGCTCCTAGTGACACATTGACCCAGGTATAAGGGACCAAATTGTTTTGCGGGTTGTGGTGTGAATCTTTATTTATATTTTTTTATTGTATGCACTTGTGTGTTACGACTGTGTGGATATTCGTTTTTTTTTTACTTTCGATTTTTATTGACCTGGTCTAGTATGACTGGAATGTTGAAACATCAGCTGTTTTAAGAAGTGTGAAGTATGAAGATTTGTTTACGCGCCCAGCTGTACACATTGTATGGTTCGGAGCGTCTCTTAGATTTGCTATAGATGCGAGCTATCGTGTCATTTTGATGCTTTGTTATGTTTTTGATTTTGGAGTTGATGATGTGGGCGAATCTGTTGAAGGATTGCCGTCCATGTACGCTAAGGTCACGGACCAAATATCGCATTGAGTGATATTTTGTGATGTTGAACTATTGTGGAATGTGGAAAAAATGAGTCTTGTTGATCTTAGTCCGAGTATGCAGTTTTTAATTTTGATGAATGTTACAGTGTTTGAAAGAGAGTTGAATGATGAACCCATAGCTGATCACTGTGTTGATTGTGAGTGTGAATGAGTAGAATTTTATGAATCCTGGTATGTATGAAGAATAATAATCATGCGACGGGCAGATGATCAAAGATGAGTTCTTTTTGTGACTTCCGCGACAGTGACGCGATGAAGCGTTGTGTGAGATTTTCTGGCAATATGAGATTGCTATATTATGATTTGACTCTAATGAAGACAGTCTCGAATCAACGATGAATTGTGGGTATAGAACGATATCGTGATTATGAATGGTTTAGCCTAGCCTAGAGCTAGTGAGCCTGTTGCCTCTGCACAGGAAATTTTACATTTTATTGTGGCGTCCTATCGGTTACCTGGGTTAACGTAACAGTAGTATAGGACATCACCTTATGTTATTCTAAGTGTGTAATCTGAGCATTCGTATTCAAAGTTTTGGCGTCCAGGCTTGTTTAAAGATGGACATCAATAGTTTTGTTTATGAAATCAGTATGTAGATAATGTATAATATTTTTTTCTTTAATTCGTTTCTAATAAGGTGTTAGGATATGTTAGGCTTGCTGGAGGCGAGAGTTCCTCCACAAATAGACATTTACTGTTGATGCAGTCCATGTCGACGCGGTACATCCTTAACAACACCCTTTTAACTTTAAGTAATTTTTAACTAATTTGTTTTGTATAAGTATAGAATATTTTTTTATAATAAGTTAAATAGTTTTAAGAAGATATTATTAAATTTAAAAGAAATGTTTTAAATAATAAAATGAATTTCGAATAACAGTGCAGTGTTTATAAATGTGATTAAACTGAGAATAGCCCGAATATTACTTAGTTATGGCCTGTATTCTGCGAGTGAAATAAATATAAATGACAGAATAAATGTCCTGCTTAGTAATCATTGTAAAGTGTTTCTGGATATTAGAATTTCGACAAGCCTCGTAAGCTTCTCTGGACTCTGCGCGTCCAGGCAGCTTCATCCTGCGTTGGATTGGATCCTAGAAGCTTTAAGAGACATTGCCTCTCAAACCTTCTTTACGGGACAGGAGGGGTGAATGTAACGATATTTTTCGTCTGCTAAAACATCTGCAGCCCCAGTATTGCATCTACCTGCCACCCTCAAGATCAATAGGGATGGAGGTCACAGGGATGCGCGGGGTGAGAAGCTTGGCCCAGGGCAGCGGTGACGCGCAGGTCGGACGGATCGATTTAGTGTACGTTACGAGGATGGTGAATTTGGAAAACAGGGTGTAAAAGCGGCCAAATAATGGGGTGACGTCCCTAAACTTTTGGTGGAGGAGAGAGGAGGATTTATCCTCCTCCACATGCGTGTGCGTGGATTTCGACTTTAGAACTATTGTTATTTAGTGTTGCGCAAAGACTTTTATGTGATTTTAATGGACATTAATAATATGGACTGTTACCGCGTGGATCGTGAAAATAAATGATTCGAATAATTCTAATATTAATTTTAACGTGTTTTTAATTTTAAGTTTAGCTGTAAGTTTTGGGCATTAGTCTTAATTATATTATGTAAGTTTTAAATACATTTTATATTTTTACCATAAACTGCATTCTTAGTCATTTCTTCGACACAAGGATTATGCCCCATCTCTACCCCTAGACAGAGAATTACCCGAACCGGGGAATAATGTAACAGTGCACACCCGGTAACACTCAAAATAATGTACTTGGCATTAGTTAGATCCCACCTAGATTATGGAAGTTTCCTACTTGAACCATTGCCCAAATATCTACAATTGAAACTTGAACGAGTACAGTCACAATGCTTACGTATGGTACTTGGGGCCATGAGGTCTTCCCCGGTAGGATCTCTTCAAGTGGAAACAGTGGGGCTAGTACGAGTTTTATCGAAAGCTACTTGCACGCAAATAAGCGCGTATTAGCGTGCAATTAGTGTCTTAAATCAAACGATCGAATCATTCGATCATTTTAGTATGAAAATTTTTCGAAACTCCTTCGATGATCTTTTCGATATTCGATCATCGAAAACTTATACTAGGGCTACAGGGCAAATGCCACTGCATTTACGAAGAAAACTCCTCTGTTTCAGATTCCTTTTAAAAAGACTGGATATTTTCTCACACCCTCTCACCACAACAGCGGAAAAGTTCAATGATTTACTTAAAAATGCTACTTATCGCAGACGTGTCCCTTTGCTTGTGGAATGTTTGCAGATTATTCGGCAACATTACACCATCATTCCGAAAATGAATTTACCAATGTTCTTGGCTCCGTTTGAGGCATTGGTTTTTTCTCCACAAATCGAATTGAATTTTGGTCTTCATAAATCTCTCTCAAATTGTAATAGTAACGCCAACAATCAAAATTTTCTTGTCAAAGCTAATGAAACTTGGCCTGACTGTGTTTACATTTACACAGATGGGTCTAAAGATTCCAACGGGTGTGGATCTGCACTGGTGATTCCGTCCCTTGGAGTTGAAATGAAATACCAACTTAATAGTTTCTCCACCGTTTTCACTGCAGAAAGTATTGCAATTATAGAAGCCCTAAGAGAAATACTCAGACGAGAAATCCCAAACTCGGTTATTTTTTCTGATTCACAGAGTGTTCTTAAAGCTCTTGAAATGATACCTTCTGGTCCCGGGGACAATATGATGTGTGAAATCAGAAGCCTCCTCCTTAAAGCTTCCCAGCAAAATTTAAGAGTTCAGTTATGTTGGATACCTTCCCACATTGGCATTTCTGGAAACGAGCGGGCAGATCAGCTTGCCAGAAGCGGTTGTTCGTGTGGGATTCACCCTCACATACCCTTGCCTGTTGTCAGTGATTTGATAATTGATTTAAAGCCCCAACTAAAACAAGAATGGTTCCTTCATTGGCAAAATTCGGAAACTGGCTCTTTTTATAAATCGGTTCAGTCCAATATCCCTCATGTGCCGTGGTTTGAGACGGTAAAACTATCAAAACTATGCATATCATTGGTGTCACGATTGCGTATCGGACACTGCATAACAGCGTCGCACTTGGCGAAAATCGGAGTCCTGCCTTCCCCGGTGTGTAGCTGTGGGCAGGACGACGAGACTCTCGACCATATATTTTTTAGCTGTCCTTCAATGAATCGAGTGGAGTTTTTAATATATCTTAAAAATGAATTCAATACATTTCCATTATGTATCAAATCAATTATCGCGACAAATTCGATTAAAAACTATATTGCAATTTTAAAGTTCCTGAAAATTAACGATAGAGTAATTTAGCTGACTGAGTTTGCTTTTAAATATTGTTTACCTTACCCTGCCTAAAACACTCGCAAACGAGTGAAGGCTTAAAAAAAAAAAAAAAAAAAAAAAAAAAAAATCATTCGATCATTTAAGTTTGAAATTTTTTCAAAATTCTTTCGATGATCGTTTCGATATTCGATCATCAAAAACTTATACTAGGGCTACTAAGATAATATATGGTATAAAATAGGGATTGTTGTAAATATGGCCAAATCGAGACTGTGGAACAAAAAGTGCTGTGCTATTAAGACTCTTTAAAAGAAAATGCTGGTTATTATCAGTATGATAACGCCTAGTACATTTGGATAGGTACTATATTGACGAAGAACTTCAGCTCGAAATTTTTTTTCTTTCAACCCGCATAACCCGTAAGGGGTACCTAAGCAGAGAGAACGGATAGAAATATCCATGCACAATTCTTTCACCGACATACCATTTCTCATACAACCTCTCCTATTTTTCTTACTTTTGACCTGACCTTCCTTGAATCAAAGATTAATATCTGCATATTATGGTTAAACGCATAACGAACATTATTATGCATCAAGTGCTCCCTTTTGATAAAAATCTTTAATCTATGTACCTACGAGTAGGTAAATAATTCATAGGTAAGAGTATTCTGAGACAATTTTTGAATCCAATTTGAATAAAAAACCCAACCCCGGGTAGCAGGTTTATTATAGTGACAATACATACAAATATTCTGAGCCGATCGAGTATCGAACCCGGGATTTCTTAATAACGAGTCTCTCATAACGAGTATAGATAATATAGGTATTTTAATTCAGAACACTACTTCTCTTATAATATTGTCTATGATAAAACTCCCAGCTGTCTCTCCACCACTTTGGTGGTCTGCCTGGGTGCCGTCTTCCACATCAGGGTTGGCCGAGAAATTTCGTGTGAGGGAGTCTGAAAGAATCCATTCTCCTCACATGTGCATACCAGAACCTTCTTCGTTGCCTTCCCCATCTCACTAGGTCCTCGGCCTCGCATATTTCCCGTACCCTTGTATTCCTTACTCTATCTCTGAGGGTCTTCCCGGCAATGCTCTTGAGAGTTTTCATTTCTGAAACTCTCAGAGCATTTTTGGCTGCAGTGGTATCTGCATTGTGACTCGATTCCCTACGTCATTATGGGTCTGACACAAGTCTTGGAGATGTTTACTTTGCTGCTTGTTCTAATATCGGGGTTTCTCCAAACAGAGTTTCGGAGGCACCCTGAGACTGCAGAAGTGGGGCTAGTACGAGTTTAATCGAAAGCCAATTGCACGCTTATAAGCGCTTATTAGCGTGCAAATAGTGTTTGAAAATTTAACGATCGAATCGTTCGATCATTTTTGAATGGAAATTTTTCGATGATCGTTTCGATATTCGATCATCGAAAACTTATACTAGTGGTACAGCCTTGTTAATTTGACCCAATATCTCATGCAGTCGGTAGATCGATCTGCCTACACAACTCCAAGATATTTAAATTATTACTTTAATTAGGCAAGAAATTAGTAACCTATATCTCCATATTATATGTTACATATTTTGTTAAATATTGATTTTTTTATCATTTTATAAAATGTGTATTATTGTGTTTGACCTTAATTCAAGTTCTACCTGAAAGCACCACTGAAGAATGTTTATTTAAACAATTTTAGTGGAAATTTTATGTTAAATTAAACAATAGACTTTTTAAATAATTTTTTTTTCACATGTAAAAAAAGCACAGAAGTATAAATAAATTTAAGATGCTGGCGTCAGGTAACTTTTCAACTGGCAGAAGTATATAGGCAAGACTTGCTCCGGATCTTTACCATTTATGGTGGACTGGTGTTTTTGATACCACTGCGTTAAATCTGAAAAAAAGGAAATAAAAATAAAATTTATGTATTGGGTAAAAATAAAAGAAAAGTTTTTTCGTAATAATTGTCTATTCCTATTACATTTCAAACTCAAAGCGTAGGTACATAGGACACTCGTTTATAAACAACTCTATGGCTTGTGCCATCTTAGCTAGATATATATTATTTCTTGTGTGCAGATTTTTTATCATAAAATATTTCATTAAAACTGGACGGATATTAAAGAAACTTTTTAGGTGTCTCAATGGTTATCCGAGGATGAGTTTGAAGCAAACTCGGATGTTTAGACGCCCTAGTTCTATTTTAATTAATAAGAGCCTCTATCGAAAACATTAAAAAGTACCACGCGTTAAGTTTTCACCAAATTTTCACCAAAGATGACTGTATTAATAAAGTAGTGTAGAAATAAGATCGTTGAATTGTGAATACTTTATCTCAAAAAAGTACCTAGACATTAATTATTGGCTGAAATTAATGAGAATCTTCATTCGCGAAAAATATATATCAAAAGGTTTTGAATTAGAATAACATAGGTTATGAATTTATCATTATACAATTTTCAATTCAATATTCATACTAAGGACCACAGGACAACGTCTGTCAGTAATTGATAGAACACAAGCTAGAAAGTAGATATATATCAATACCGATACGTGAAAAGTCGATGCCCATTAGCTTAACAAACATATTATACTTTATCTTTCCGGGCTATGCAGAGTTATTAAACTAAGGGACACTAAGGGTTCTAGTTTATAAATAATTAATAAATAAATAACACTCTTCTATAGATAGGTGTGAGCATAGCCGGCGGAACTTAATGCTTGCAGCATTCTCTACCAGTCAACCGGTCCCGTACAATCTGAGACAGGATTCCAACCCAGAGTAGAAATATCAAGTGAAAAAAAAAAACACATTGAAAATTTCTGACCCGACCGGGAATTGGCTAAACAATAATTATTATTATAGCTTTTCTATATCTATACTAATATATAAAGAGGAAAGATTTGATTTTTTGTTTGTTTGTTTGTTGTTTTGTTTGTTTGTTTGCATCGAATAGGCTCCAAAACTACTGAACCGATTTGAAAAATTCTTTCACTTTTGGGAAGCTACAATATCGGCGGTGAACATAGGCTATATTTAATTTCCAAAAAAAAGTGGGTAACCTACGAAAACTTCAATAATGTAACCCAAGGTGTAAAAAATTTACCTAAAATATTCTTTTTATCGCGAACGCTGTGAAAACTAATGATGATAGAATAAAACAATGTACCACAATTTTGTAGAAGACATCATTATTTACAAAAAGTATCGCGACAGCATATGTCTAACTATTATAGTTATGCCACAATAAGTGTTTATTTATTTTGCGGAGTGCGTACGGGAGCCGGGGAGGGAACTGAGGGGAGTCATGTCAAGTTTAGTAGAAATACCGCGCAAAGTAGTCACGGTGGTAAAGTGACGTGACACGATACATTGCAATGCAATTATTCCAGATTAACATATGCTATAAAATATTTTGAAAAAGTTAGGGATCTGTATGAAAACTAAATTATTTTTAAGTATCTATCTACCCGTGCGAAGCTGGGGCGGACCTCTAGTTTTAAATAAAAGACCAAAGTAGTAAGTACCTACCTAAATTAATACGAGTATTGCCAAATATAAAAAAAATAAAATATCACATTAAAGAACGTGAAATTGATAACTGAACGACTAATCGAGAAATAATTTGAAAATAAAAACATTGCATTAATTGACGTACTGATGTCGACCTTAATTATATGTAAGTATTTGAAGTAGGTAAATTGCACAATTTACTGCAATTTTATAAAAAAAAAATATGTTATGAAATAACATCGGTTGTCTCATGTCGTTAATTATTATTATTGTAAAAATGAAATTTGCTTTACCTATTATTATGATATGCGGAATGAAAGTGTACCTACTCACACCGACGACGGTAAGTTATGACGTCTATTATAAAATTTGAATTTCAAATACAATCAAACTTTGATTATTGATAATTTGAGAATGTTTAAGCCGATTCAGGTATAAAAGGAATTATATTAGCCGATGAAATGGCACAAAAAAACCGAGTTTTCAGATGTTTCTCTATACTAAACTTATTCCTACTCTTAATAGCTGCATACACACGTACCGATTTCTCTTTACGATTTGAGCGATAATCACTCGTTTTATCAATGGCGTTATTATTAGGAAGTCCGTTCCATAATAACTTTAATATTATATTCATACTATTTTCTACCTATTCTTCGATTTTTTAAATAGTTATTCTGTTATCCGGAGCGGAGAAGAATCTAATAAACTTAACACGATAAAAATCTAATCATATGATCTCGAGTTATAAGTGTTCGCACTAACCCGACATTCTTTTATATTATAGATTCTTTAAAACAGCTTCGTCTAGCGGTTCGTCTAAATTTTATTATGTGTCTCGTCGCTAAGCTTACAAAAAATAAAAAAAATCGCTAAGCTTAAATGGTAATTTTTATCTCGAATAACCGTAAATTATCTTAGGCATGATTTTATGTAAATACTACGTGGATTATGAATTGATTGCTCTGATTGCATACAAATTAAAGTTAAATCAATATTGTTCATAATATTGTCTCTATACATAATTACCTTGACAAGAATGTGCAGCGTCTTATATACCTAATTAGTATTCTAAGTAATCGTTAGTAGGTATTTAAATTAATGTTTTACTAGTTGCACGCAGAACCATGATACTCTATGCAGCTACATAGATAGATAAGATTATAAAATTGTCAAACCGTAAGCCGTGAGAAAAATGGTTGGTAGCTTTTATGGGTTTAATAATAATTAACGCTCTGTTTAGCGACCATTAGGCGTTGGACAATATGAGAATGCGCTTGCTGGATAAATGGTTTGTTTGATGCTATTGTTTGATTAAAATACTTGAACATTTTTCGTGAGAGTTAAAAAGATAACCTGTTTTTGAAGCACTGAATTGAATAGTGTAATATTTATAATATCTAATGATAAAAACGAACGATGCAACCTCCAGTGACAACGGTTATCCTCACTCGGAGATTCGTAGACTAAGCTGGCTCGGCCATGTTCTACGTATGTCCCCCGAGTCCATAGATTAAGGAAGCTTATTCTCTACACCGGGTGGTACAAGAAGACGTGGCAGACCAAGACTCATGATCAAGAGAGCTTACGACGAAGACTTCACGAAGGTCTTCATCCGACTTTTACCGACTTAAGTTGGAATGACGCCCTGGATCTAGCCCAGGATAGAGATGCTTGGCGAGGCTTCGTGGCGACCACGTGCTCCGCCTAGGGAGTGAAAGTGGATTAAGCAAGTAATCATAAAAACGTTAGTGGATAGTCAATGCTGAGAATAATCCAAACAGACGTTAAAGAAACTTTTAAATTAAAAGTTAGCGATGTGGAAATAAAAGAAATCTAGATGCCACTTATCTCAACGATCTGAATGATCTCTACTCAAGTGGGAACACAAAGTGCGAAAGAGCTGTAGAATCATTGGGAGCTGTGCGAATCTTCAGCCGATGTAGCAAAAGTGCTTACCTACTTAAAGATCCCTTACCTACTAGTGGCGATATTGATGAACGAGATATTCCAGAACAGCCGAAGAACGATGTAAAATTTGGGGATAATTTCTATAGTTGTTGACGGCGCGCCGTTAATAACTAACGCGGCGGGATGAATTGATATTAGAGGTGAGGATGAAAATTATTATTATTCCATAATGTTTCGCGTAATCGAATAAGGGATGTTTTTGGGAGAATATATGAATGAGGTTAACAGAACTTTTGCAAGCCTTGTAACAATCCATTTCTGTTGATAGAAACTGCGAACACTCTAGAATTCTATTTACCCTGTAAAATAAATAGGGAACAAATTTGATAAAAAATATTTTATTTACATAGGTAGGCATTAACGACTACCTACAATACCTACATATGTATTAAAAGCTTGAAACTATGCTGGTGAACAATGTTCCAGTCAGAATACACCAAAAATAATTATTATGATCAATACCCACGAGATTCTAAGTTGCGTAGTAGGTATAAAACAGAATCTAAAAACTCCAAAGTATAAGAACTACGACTGAAATTATCAATGTATTATCGAATTTAAGGATTAAAAATGAAAGTGTTATCACCTAGTAAAAATCTACATAAAATGCTATTTCTATAATTCTCCTTAGCTAAAAATTGTATTAAACATGTATAGTTCTGTAAATTTTAAATATATTATGATCAGAGCACAGATTTGATTTCGCAAAACTTTTCAACGGAAAAAGCTCTTTTGACTAGTATTATCAATCTTGAAAAATTGAATTAAGACGTAAGAGCCAAAAATCCCCTAAGGGATTAGACATCGTTAATAAATAGACTAATAAAAAAAGGGAAGGCCATATTACAAAAATACACGAGGCCTTGATAAATGTTTTCAAGCAAAACCTTGAAGTGACTGTGTGTGTGACAATGCATATTGTAACGCCTTTAGTTGTGGGAAAATATGAAACCTTTTTAGGATAGGATAATAATGCTTGTTGCTCAAGTATGTAACTAAAGACATTTACAACAATAAACACTGGTGGTCACAGCAAACAATATTGTTGCAACGTTATGGGAATTTTGTTCTATAAAGAGTCATTTATGTATGTAAGTACCTAGATGCGGGGTCACGCCTGATATAGTAATTGCTGTGTTTGATACAATAATGCAAATCATAGGTACATACCAGAACTATGCACGAAATTTATAATCTTATCTAGATATTAATTTCTTGTGTTATGATTCTCTGTCGTCGAACTCCTCCTTCAAAACTGGATGGATCTTAAAGAAACTCTTTGGGTGTGTCAATGGTTATTCGAGAATGGGTTAGAAGCAAAATCAGAATCTAGACGCCCTATTTCTTTTTTAATTAATGATTTTATCGATTTTAAAATTAGCGCCTCTATTGAACACATTTAAAAGTTTCGCACATTAGGTCAGCGGGAGACGCCTCGCTTGATATACAATAAAAAAAATATTATAACTAATAAAAAAGTGACTTTATAAAATAAAGTCGTAGAAAAAAGATCGTAGTTGAAAGCAAAAAGTTTCATTTGAATTTTATAACTAAAAATTTTATTTAACTTCGTCCCGCCAAAAAGTGGACAGTCAATTTTCTTACTACTCGCCTTTTTTGCAAAATTCAAATTGTCTACGACTACTATTCATATGAGCTAGGTAGGTACTCGATCATCGATACGATAGCCGATCAAAATAGGTGATTACTATTACTCGATCATCGATTCGATAGCCGATCAAAATAGGTGATTCTCATCATAATACATATGGGTATGAGTGCTATTAAACTAAACGACCATCGACTTCAATCTATTCTCAAAAGGGTTATCGACGAAATTTCATCATTACGGATTCTTATCCTATCATCATCGAATAGAGACGATGAAATCCATACATACTCGAAACTTTCCATAAAAAATGATAAAAGCGAAAACGATGCTTATATGCTTACAATAATAATTGGCTCAGCAGGGTTATTCTCGTAGCGGTCTTATTGCAATCTTATTGAAAAGATATCTTAAAGGGCGGCTCGGATAAGGATTGGACCAATCAGAGAGAAAGAGGGAGTGTCTACAATACGATGTAGCCAATCGTGGAACGATCATGACACTCCCCCTTTCTCTCTGATTGGTCCAATCCTTATTCGAGCCGCCCTTTAAGATATTTTTTCAATAAGATTGCAATAAGATTTGAAGTGGTTGGTGACTACAACGTCGGCATTCGTACTGCGGACGTCGTGGTTCGATCCCAGATGCCGACCATCTTCCTCTTTCACGACACAAGCTTTCGGTAGCTTACTGTGAAAGAGTCAAGGAGTGTATTTGTGTTCACTTTGAGTGAGCACAGATTCATTTGTATAAAAAAAAAAAAAAGACCGCTACGAGAATACGGCCGCATGTTAGTCACGTACATATTAGTGCAACAATGATAATCAAAATCGATACATAGTCGATCAAATTTCGACTCGAGTCTATGATATTGTAATTATTTTATGTGTTGTTGAAAATATATTTATAGATCGCCGATTTGATTAATAACTTCTGTTTGTTGTGAATTGTCGTAAGTGATTTTATTTAAAACAAAATTAACAAGATTGTTGTTCTGTAATTACGAGAATGACCTTTTTCCTGTGTGAAAAATAGCAGTGCACACAAAAAAAACATCGCAGCAAATAATGCCAAGTTTTTTTTTAAAACAGCCTTCAAGTGTGTGAAAAATGGCTTAACTATTATCCAGCCAATGAGAATAAATAATTATCAACAGCTAAACTAAATGAATAGATATCATTATTTTTACATACCTACAGTGTAATAAAGTAATTAAAATGATAAAATTTGAAGTGAAAATGATTTAAATAAGGAAGTGTTACTACATTTTTGTGATAATATTAATTGACTTAAAATAAAGTGATTTGTAGTCCAATAGTTGGTTCGTTCCTTTTTTACCGTGGACTGAATGTTCTGTATCAACAAAATGAAGGGTAATCAAAATGCACAGGTGCCCATGTTCTTTATTGGGGCCAAAGACATATCAATAAATCTTTAAAATCTTATAAGAAAATACCCAGTGTTAGAGTGCTTTTAAACCAAACGAACCCAGAGCCAAAGTTGGATAATAGAGTATATTTTCTTGATCGTTGATATGGTCACCAGGGAAATAACAACGAGAAGGAACAGTCATCGCCTCGGTAGACTAGTGGTAAAGGCTTGGACTTCAGATCAAGAGGTCCCTGCCAGAAATTATCTAAGTGTTTTTTTTTTCACTTGAAATTCTACCCGAGATTGGTCTGTTTCAAATTGGACGGGACCGGTTGTCTGAAAAAAATTGCCTCAGGCAATAAGTTTCGCCGGCTATACTAACACCTTTGTATAGAGAAGTATATTTGCTGAATGTATGTAACTGCCACATATTTTGCTTACATTATTATTAATGAAATGATGATAATTCTCTTCCAAGTTCAAATGTTTCATCAATTTTCACCTACTCGTATTTTGAAACATTATAAGTAAACAAATTGGCCAAAATAATTCGAATTCGGGTAAAAGGCCTCAATAAAAAAAAAGAAAACAAATTTACATTTTTGTGAATATCTCAGAGTAAAGCTTCATTTCTTATATAAGAAAATGGACTAAAGATATGAAAACACGAGCATTGTGTAATTTTTAAAGGTTTGCTATGTAAAACGAAAATGTAACCCACTCGAAATAATGCTATCTCTTGCTGAAATTCACACACTAAATAACTGTCCCCAGCTAACATAATATTGTCGTTGTTGATAATTTAATATCTTATTACGTTTCCCGCATCGTAGAAGAGAACTTTCTTTATGACTCAATACCAGGTAGGCTTGGCGACTAATTAGCAGTGTTTCTAGCTACAACTTCTATTGTTTCCTTCGGTTGATAAATCAATGAAAAGTCAAAGTGTCTTTCTCAGGTGGCTACAGAACAATTATTATTATCGTTGTATTGCCACAATAGAAGTGCAAGTTATCTGACAGTTATGTATGTTCATGAGAAACAAGCAGAATGTGCTGGCAAATCAGAGACTTTGTAAGTAAGTGATTGCAAATTTTATTACTTTAATAATAAAACTGATTGTTCATTTGATTTTTAAAATTGGACGGTTGCGGACTTTTGGAGCTGAGTGGATGGGGATGACCAGAGACAGGGATGAGTTGCGTGAATATGAGGAGGCCTATATGTCCTGCAGTGGACGATCACTGGCTACTGATAATAAATGTACTTGATAAATGAATTTTTATGGATACAATGATTGTTACCATGTTTTTTTTTTAATAATGAATCTTGCTCACTCAAGGTGAACACAAAATAAATAAACTCTTGTGTAGCGAAAGAAGAAGATGGTCGGCATTTGAGATTGAACCCACAACCTCCTGTACGAAAGGAAGTGACATAACCGCCACTTCACCATTAAAGTCATTATTTTGTTTAAATTTTGAATAAAAACATTTGAACAAACTGAGAGCAACGTAATTGCCATGTAGTAAAAAAGTGGTTGGTAGCCTAAAAGTTCTGTTGCCGACTTACGTACATGCCAAAGGTTGTGAGATCGATCCGATCTTTTGCTGACACAAGCTTTTGCTAAGAGAGAAAGATGTCAAAAGCGTATTTGTGATAAATTTGAGTGAGCCAAAATTTATTGAAAAAAAAAAAAAATTCACGCTCATACCGCCTGAATAGGGTAAAATAAAGATAGAGATAGTAGTAGATGTTTCAGAAGAAGACAAAGACAGTGGAAAGATATATGTAATTTATTTTGGTCGTGGGTTTTATTATATCGCTAAAATGGTAGTGACATGTAAGTATACCTCAAGGTTAAAAACAAGAATTCCAAAGCAGAAATGTAAGAAGACTAAACTTTTGTAGGACTTTTCATTCAGCTGTTGGAAGTCTTTCGACTCCTTGCATACAGGTATTAAAAAAAATGATAAAATAGAAATTACCCATTATGGTCATCGGCTGTGTAGTGCACTGTCCTGATGGAACCATCGGGCTCCACTAGGGAGTAGTGGCCCTTCACGACGTCTCCTTCTCTTGTCTCGGATTGACTCTTCTGGTCTCCTGTGTGGTGGTCAGTTACTCCATATCCGAATTTGTATGAGGGGTAAGCCTGTAATATTAAATGCATATTGGTTTTTAATTCATTCGGCATTCATTTCTGGAATTTTTGCTAGTTTTTTGAAAGTTTAAATCGTATAATATAAGAATCATAACTAATTATGCCCAAAATAATGTATTGTACCCATCTCGGGTATTTTTTTTAATTATTCATTTTATAAACATTGACTTAACAAGTTATTCTTTACTGTGTTCAGGCAAAATCTATGTATACACCTTTCACATTACATGATCTTTATTCCTGTCCATCACCCTTAGCCTTCATCCCTTTATCCCCGCTGAGCCTACATTTTTTAGTTGTTTACCTTTCACAAATCACCTTATTCTTAATCGTTATTAAAAGGTTTGCGCGGATATGTACTTAACTGATGTTTTGTTGTCTATATAGACCTTTTATAAAATATTTTTTTATCACTTCTGTTAGTAGGTACGTAAGACAGATGTCTTTTATAATAAGATCATGAAAATGTTAATATCTGCGATAAATACGCTGGTTGCTTGGATGGACTTTTCATGGTTATATTCTAGCAAAATGTCTATAATTGAACTACAAATAATAAGATAAATTCTAAAGGAAGCTTAAGATAAAATATCAAATTACTATAAGTTTGACGTTTCCTCTTCGGATGTACACGTTTATAAGTAATGATATACGATAATAATTTAACTACAAGAACATTCAACTAATGTTTTTTTTTGTCGTTGAATAATTATTATCAAATGATATAAATAAATTCTTCGTTTTATTTAGAATTTATCTTTTTGGCCTCGAGTTGCAGACAGGGGAAACATGCATCCATTATAGGTAACATTTACATGCTTTTTTGCTTTACATACCTATTCGCTTTTAATTATTAGGTTCCTATGCTTTTTTTGATTCTATATTATACTAGCTTTCCCGACAGGCGTTGTCCTGTAGTCCTTACAATGAATATTGATTTCGAATTTGTAATTTATACAAGAATACGTTTAACATATTAATATGTTTGAATATTAAAAAAAATATTTCTGAAAGCTCGAAAACAAATCCATCAAAAATCTGCGTATCAATATTTTTAATGTCAATATGGTTGTTAGGTAAACAAAAGTTTTGTTGATAAGAAATTTTCATAGATGGCGTTGGCGTTCCATATTAACTTTAATATTACATTTTATAATATTTCTTATGCATTTTTCAAATTTTTAATAGTTATTTTGTTATCCGGAGCGGAAAAGAATCAAATAAATCAAACATCGGAAGAATCTGTTCTCAGCCGATCTCGAGTTATAAGTGTTCGCACTAACCCGAATTTCATTTAAACTATAGATTGATTCCTTATTATAACTTCTCTTTTTATATATTTTAAGAGGCCATGGAGTTAATGTTTTTTAATTAATATCTGGAGCATGACAACAACGTGGTTTATCGTTGTGAATAACTATGGTATAAAGAAAAACTAATGGATGAAAGGCGGGTTCCTGGTGCCTCCAATTAACTCATAAATTGTAAACAAAATATCAGTTCACCAAAAACCTTAAAATTTGCATTCAAGGAGGAAAAATTTAAGCAAAGACTACCCGCTTTCAAAAGGAAATGTCCACCATGTCAAGAAAAATTGCCTTTGATTATGTCGGTGACCAAAAGTCCCTCTAAGAAGACATCTATAATATAAATTAAAGTCGGGTTAGTGCGAACACTTATAACTCGAGATTGGCTTAACAGATTCTTCCGATGTGTGATTTATTGGATTCTTCTCCACTCCGGATAACAGAATAACTAATAAAAATTTGAAAATGGATAAGAAATAATATAAAATATGATATTAAAGTTTGTATAGAATGAATATGATGCGACGCCATCTTTGAAATAATCTAACAACAACATTATTGTCTTCTGCACCTGCACCCTCTCATTCTCGCATACGTAATTGTCCATTCTTACAGTAGCCCATTTCACTTACAGTTTCTGGCGTTTTAGAAATTTTTCATACAAAGTCAACCAAATTGCGCGCATATAATTATATTCTCGCGCTAATCCCCTCTGAGCTTTGAATACGAATGAAATATGGACGTTTTAGAATTAATATTTTAGTATTATTAAGTTTGTTTATTTTTGTTTCTGGAGGTGCAGTGCACAATGAACGGGCCGCCTCTGGTTAAGACCAAAGGGTCCACAGGATAAGGTCTGTCGGGAAAGCTAAGATAAAAAATGGTTATAGATACTGAACACGTTGATAAGCTATATTTGAATGAAAACCTAATAAATATCATAAGAAAATGTCAAATTATCTTACATATTCATCATAGTGATCATTGTGATGATGATGATGACCTGAACCACCTCCGTAGTGGGACAGATGACCAGAATAGCCTCCAAGTCCGCCAAGTCCACCAAGTCCTCCATGACCTGACAGTTTGTGTGAAGAACCTTCGTGCTTGACGATGGATTGTGAAGATACAGCATGACCGATACCGGAATGACCAAGACTAGCATGACCAAGACCGGAATGGCCAAGGCCAGCATGACCAAGACCGGAATAGCCAAGACCAGCATTACCAAGACCGGAGTGTCCTAATCCTGAATTATGGTGGTAAGATGAAGCCAGGTGCCCATGAGATCCAGAATACGCTGAGATAGAATTATGACCATAGTCATAATCTCCATCGTAATCATAAGCGTTACTCCCTAATCCTAGACTGTGGCCTAAGCCCTGGCTTGAATAAGCGTAGTCTAAGCCATGTCCGGAATATCCACGGTGGGTTGGAGGTTCGTGTCGGACTACGGATGATTGAACTGATACTCCGTGTCCATGTCCCAAATGTCCCGCCCTGCAGGAGGCCAACACCGTCAAGAATATGCCAAACTGAAAGTGTGTCAAGATCCCATTATTATTCAGCGAAATTTTACATTTCAACATACTTCGGTAAAAATTTAACATTTTAATAAATCAATAAGTAGTCAAATTAAGTTTTTTTAATTTGTTTATTTATTTATTGTATTGTTATAACTACATCATTTTTTAATATCTGTGATGTGATGTCCCTACTCCAGGAGATTGATGTCGTTAATTGTTTGGTGACCTAATTTTATTTTATAATCTCCTGCTACAAAATACCTTTAACAAATTTAACATGAATAAAAACACAACAACAAAAAAAATACTAAAAAAATATATAAATTAGATACGAAAAATATTTTCGATGACCTGAGTACCTACATGAGTGTTTAAATATTGAAAATTGGTTAAAATATATACCAAGAAAACGTTATTGAATTTATGTATAGTTTTAAAATTATTATTAAACTCAAATATGTCATCTTTTTGAAGGTGATATGATCCTTTTAGGTTATGGTGATAACGAATCATAAAGACTAACCCCAGATTATTCAGGACAATGAGAGAAAGATATTTTTTTTTTGTGAAAAAAAATATTATAAAAATATTTTCCTTAAACGTAGCAATTAATTTCAAAATTGAAAAAGTATAAACTAATTAAATGGGGTAAAATTCTTCCCCCTCCCCTATGTTTTTATTTGAAATTTGCTTTCAAGACCTTGTCTAAGGTTTTGGATTAATACTATGCGAGTAGCCGTTAAATTTGGCTTAAGTTAGTATGTGTTTTTTACAATCTTTGCTTTCTGCTTTAATTTGGTTTATGCTGAAAAAAATACAAGTTCTATCTACCTATCTAGCTTTTCAATATTGGATATCACCCATTATTGACAACGATACTAAAAATATTGAAATATTTTAAAATTTCAAAGATTAAATATACAATTTAGGAAAACATAATTTCCTTTGATGCTAATAAAGGTAAAACTTCTATTGTTTTAATAAAATCCTTTGTAGAATCCAGGTAGGTACATATTTGTTTAATAGATTAATAAGCTTCACAGAACACCCATAATAATTATTTTTGTCATTTTACTAAAAAACACAAGCACACTTAAAAAAAATCTTAAAATAAAACACTTTGTGTAAACACTGGATCTTTTTTTTTTTTGGAGGATTCAACGATATTATATGAACTTACTTTATTAATCATGTTTTTTTTTTAAAGTAGATCACTCTCGGATTTTGGATGCTGTGTCTAGCACACTTAACATAAAACTGTATCCGCATGAAAAAATAATGAGACTTTTATATATAAAATAGTGGGTGATGCGGAGTCAGATGATAGAAGGGAGAATACAATATAATTTTACAGCTCACACATTATACACTGCGAGACAAGAGTTTCATACTTAATCCTTACACTTAATCTTATACAAGGTGGGTTAATCCTGACACTAGTTCTGGTAATCTTATAAGATTACTTTATATTTTGTATACAAGTTGTGTTAATCCTGACACTAGTCAGTTAATCCTGACACTAGTTCTGTTAATGTTATATAAGTTGGGTTAATACTGACACTAGATCTCTTAATCTTATACAAAGTAGCGCAAAAGTAATTTCTTTGTCAGTAAATTAGTTTCTATGTCACCTTTGACCATGCCGGACCCGTTCTGCTAATCTAGTCACGGTATTATTTAATGCCAAAAGTAATCAAAATGTAAAATAAATGTCAACAAAACACGTAACATGTATATTCTTCAATACGCCGAATAATATATTGAATAATGAATTAAAACAAACACTTTGATAATAATGAGCTTTCACTACGTAAATACACAAACCTTACAAAATATATATTGAATATATAATTTAAGGAATTATAGATCACAGTGGTGCTGGCGCGGTTGAGCTTTATTCAAATTTCCCAGTCGTCTGAAACATTTTTTTAAATTTATTTAAAACAAAGTTAAAGACAACAATATACATTTTTACAATAGGTTATTATAATGACAATCAAATTGTTTTTCTTTTAAATGGTTACACGGTTATAAAGACTATGTCTCGTGTTTAACCGGGGAATATACTAGGCAAATACATTAAAACGTTAAGGCTGTTAGCTCTGGCCGGTCCCGGAGCGGCTTCTTCTTCAGGCGAATGTTTCTCATTTATAATAAAAAAGAACAAAAAAGAAAAAGTCAAAGAACTTCTCAAAAGTTTTTATCTTCCTCTTCTACGTAGGGCGTATGGTCCACGACTCTGCAACGTATAGAAAAATCGAGAGTACCGGGACTCGTGTCAATCTCGTCTTTTTTTTTGTTAGATATTACCTTAAACATCGACTTCGAAAAAGCTAGACATCTACAATCTACATCCCAATTCCAAGAATAATGGTTCTAAAACATATGTAAAATTATTATTATGTAAAAGATAGAAAAATAACATTCTTGTAAAAATGATTCAGTGTACGCGACGGAACACAATAACTGAAGAAGTTTTCTCTGACCCAAGCGGACACTTCTAATTTGAGATGACCTCAATCCCAGATAGAAATATAAAGCAAGAAAAAATCTGAGCCAATTGGTAGTTACCCTCTGCACGTTTCGTTGGGAGCCTTATCACCGTTACATAATTATTAAAAAAAAAACAAATAAAAAAATTCGAAATCTTGTTGCGTATTGTAATGAAATATAAGAAAATGATGCAATGTTCAATATTATGAGTGTGTGGAAGTATTGGTGGAAAACAATGAGACCTTCTCACAGCCGACTTGCTGACTCTGGTACCTGGCTCATGCCTCACTCATTAAGGTACTGAGCTGGTAACAATATTAGATAAGTACTTATCCAGCACTGCCTACTCATACCCAGACTATGAGATATTCCGAGATAATGCAGCTTCCACATGGTGATTTCTTTGTTGTGGGCTGTTCTATCATGAACTAAAGCTATTCCGCACAAGGTTTTTTTTTGGTTAAGCTTCGATTGCGGAATCAGGATCTTCATAATTACCATCATTATGTAGGATTATTGTATCGATATATTTAATATTAACGCCTATGAAACTAATTAAAAAATTATTGCTTCCCTTGAAAATACCCTTAATTTTTCCCAGTATTATTAGTTAATACTTCTTTATGTCACGTAAATAATTAATTATAATTTATTTTCTATATTTCAAAATTACCATAGTAAAATTGTGACTTCTAAATCTGTATACCTAGAATAAGTAGTATATTGAAATTTAAAGTTTAAATATGCATTTTTCGTATCATTAAAAACTAAATAAATAAATTAAACTCTATTAAGGCATTGAAATTAGATAAAAACATGGAATGGGGTTGCAAAAATAGAAATAGACAGACGGATCCACTAAGCGGGACTCACCTTGTACAAAAAATCTTAAAACTTTGAATCCAGCCAAATACACATAAAACTTTGTAGGCAATGTAAGTTCTATGTGGAGCATTCTACTGTATGGATGTGTATGTAACCTGGTGTATCGGCGCCGCGGCGCAAGAGAACAGAAAAGACTGAAGTCCTCAAAATGTGGACGAATAGGTGAATGTTGAGAATATCTTGCAAAGATCACATCACTATCAAAGAGGTTCTTGCGAGAGTTCCGGAGGAGAGGCAAAATATTGAATACCATATCAGAGAGATGCGGGATGTGGCTGGGTCATGTAATGAGATACGAATATTTGCAATAGATATGTCAGGATATGGAGTGCAGTTCATATTATCGAACTGAATAGAGAAGTGTAGAAGGAGTTGTTCTCGCTTGCTGTAAAACCGCAGGAGAAGAATTTAAAGATTGGACGGGACTAGAAAATTATTATTAATACCTATTTTTTTTAAATCCTTTTGAGATAACAGCAGGTGAAAAGCAGTGGATAGCAGGTGTGCATAATCAGTTCAAAATAAGATAAATATTAAGATTTCAAATGTAATTAAATAAAATTAAGATAATTTGAATGGACATAATAACCTTAAGTAATTTGGTCTAGCTAGCTGCTAGATCCTAAAGAAATCGCTCTGCATTTGATCACGATTTTATGTAGATCATAGCATTATTATAAGTTGGACATAATAAAATAAGAGTTTGCCTGTTTACTTATAGTTTTATCATTTATTTATTATATTTATACGTACAACATCGTGTGACTTTTTAAATAACAAACATTTTGCAATAATGACAGAGTAAAAAAATATAACAATACCGAGATAAACTGAATGAATATTTGTCGATCTAAATATGTAAGATAATTATTTTGACAATTATTGTGAATTATCAACAACAAGCTAAAAAAAATGTAGAAACAATAAAATTAAAAATATAACATTGTGTGTTTAAGAAATATTTAACCTTAGAATCGGCGACCTTCAACTGTTTATTGTTTTTTGGAGCGAAAATTTTATTATGTCCCACGTTGAATTTGTATTGTTTTTCGTTTACTTATAATCACAATAATATGTTCGTATGTAGGTGGGTAGGTACGTCTATCCGTGACTCGACTACAACCCAGGTTAGATCTTAGCCGACACTCCAGCGCGGTGCTCTGCTAGTTAAAAATCTCTTAAAAAACCTTAATTTTTTTTCATGTCGTGTTTCGCCCAAACCATTGAGTATGTTCGTTATTGTATTTTTTTATTTACTAAACTATTTGTTTTTATACATTTGCTCAATTTCTTACAACATATTTCATTCACAGATAATTATTTTAATTCAATTTTTATTCCAACATAGTATGACTTGTGTCTTTCTCACTCATAAAACTCACAGAGTATGTGTATCATACCTACTGAAATTATCAATATTGGTGACCACAAGGCGTTTGGTAAAAGCCAAACCTCATTTCAAAAATCATCAGAGGTACGTTTAGTCGTTTTCAAAATCTAGCTAACGTACTAGTCTTCTTCTTCTTCTGAGTCACAATCCTAAGATTGGTCTGCACCAAGCATGCCGACTCTGTTCCTCCACTCCTCCCTGTCACCAGGCAGTCTCTTCATCTCCTGGTAGGTACCACAGCGCAAGTCCCCGATCACCTGGTCTATATAATTATCTCAGGAGCGGGCTCTATGATTTATGCCCTCAATCAGTCTTTCGATGATGGAAAAGAGCAGACCCAGGTGCCTAATGTTATAGCCTATTGATTAGGTAATCACGTTGTTAGGCAAATCTTTTTGAGAGTTGCCTTTACCCCGGTTCTACTCAGTACCTCGCCATTTGTGATATGCTCCGACCATAGATCCCTATAGCATGGACATCAGATCTTTAGTAATATCCTATATTAAAAATAATACTTATGTACTTCTTCCTGTGTCCAGTTTTGAAGGAAGCCCCCCCCTTGGACTTTCATAAATCTCTATTGGATGCGACTCTCTTTCAGCGCAAGTCCGCTATTCTTTAAAAGTCGTCGGACCATCCTTATCCTGTGGCCTGCCCACTCTTCTGTATCCTGTTTAAGCCCTCCAGCCCCGTTAAAAATAGATAATAGATAGCCTGTGTTTTTTTTTATTTTGAAAGTTGTCTTACAAATAATCTAGATCAGAATAAAGATAGATAAATTACAGTATGTTCGAAGTCAACCTCGAAGAAGGCTGCTCGAATAATAGGGTCTCGTCCAAAAAGAGGGTTATCTATTGTTGGAGAATTTGGGTTCAAGATGTTTCTTTCAATCATCAAAACAAAAGAGATTTTCAAGATCATTCTCCCATCTTGATCATTACGATATTCACAATTAATTATTTTCCCATTATCGAAACAGCCAGCACCTACCAGCTATTCAAATATTTCGTTCCAAGATCATGGTTTTTGATTTACAATGGCAATATTGAGTACACATACGGATTCTCTTACAATGTCTAGACACACGACTGTGGTCTAGGTATAACTTATTTGTAAAGAAATTGGGTGTCCAAATTTGGAATATGTATGTCAGCACCTTCATGTATAACACTGCTGGACCCATATTGGTCATCAGCCTGCACAAAGAAGTGATAAATAATCTCTGCAAACTGCCAAAATTTGCCAAATGAGACCGTATCGTGAAATGTTGAATCAATATAAATCATTGCTTTAATCATAGGACTAACATTCATTGTATTGAGTTTAAGTCAAATAAATATTTTGAGCTGTGAAACCCCTAATTATTATAACTCGACCTCTTAAAACAACCTATATTACAGCTTTACTCTTTGGTTTTGTTTAGTTGTTTTTTCTGTATTCAGCTGAATCCAGGGGCGCTAGACAATTGGAATTTCGCGAACGAATTTTTCGTCAATGTAGAAGCAGGAAGAAAATTAGCTGTCCGCTTTTAAAAAAATTATAAATATCTTTGTTTGGTTTAAAATAATTGTTTATATACTCCAACGATAGTTCAATTTTTTCGCACTCTACATTGACTAAAAGATCGCTCACAAAATTATAATTGTCTACAGAGGCTGATCTTATATTATATATACTTCGCTATACAAAGGTATCAGTATAACCGGTGGAACTTATTGCCGGAGGCAATCTCTTCCAGTTAAATGGTTCTGTCCAATCTGAACAACCCCGGTAGAAGTTGCAAGTGAAAAAAACAACTTGAAAAACTCTGACCTGACCGGGAATCGAGCCCTAGACCTCTTGATGTGAAGTCCAAGCTTCTACCACTAGACTACCGAGTGGCAGTCTGCCAAGCCGATCATTGAAGTTGACAGTGCCGAAAAATATTATCTACATCACTTCATTTCAGATCTTTTCTTACCATCTTTTCTCCAGAAGTCTAGGTAGCTTTCGAGTAGGTAATAGTAACAGAGTAGCTTGCCCTTCCTCCTTAATTACAGGGCACGATGCGTTAATTAAGATGAAAAAGAACAATATGTTTTTGTGTATTATTGAGTCTTTTCTGTGATTGAATTATTCGTATAAAAGTATCTAACTGTGTCAACAGGTAGCTTACTTTTAAATAATTATAATTAAATTTTATAACTAATTGGCTTCAAATATTTTAGGTAAAATGTCACAGATTTAATCTAAACAATAATTGAGAAAATGTCTTATTAATATACAGATACACCTACTTACCTAATATATTATTACATTATTGAATTTAGCTTGTGGAATTATAAAATTATTTTTAATTGTGATGCTGTATCTAATTAATTTAAATTGAACACACATTATTATGTTGTCTATTGTTACGTGATCCGTAAATTTGATGGATTTGTTTTGGTTACCAAACCACTCAACCAAGATATTCAACAGTATTATTACTCTTATGCTGATGGTTGAGGCGGCTGACGGATTGCAGTGTAGTCTAATAAATTAAGCAGAAAGAGCAACCACATCCAAATTCTACAGTACTCTATACACCGAAAATGTTCCATATTAGTATTAATTTCAGAGAATAAAAACAAGGTACACATCTCTTCATTATGATGTCCCTTAAAAAAGATAAAATGAATCATCCAGAGGACATAAGGACTAGGAGGAATAAGGGTAGATTAAGAAGCAAATTAGGGCCAGATAGAGCAAATAAGAAGCGAATATAGGGCCCTAAAATATACTGATAAGTAATAAAATATACTAAAAGGGTCTTTATCTCATACTACAGCGACAAGTTGTCCTGTAGGTAGATTTCAAATTTGTAATTTATACAACAAAAAAATTGTTTGAATGTTTAAAAATTATTTCTGAAACTCCTAAAACATTTCATAAAAAATCTGCGTACCCATATTTTTAATGTCAATGGTTGTCAGGTAAACAAAAAAATTGTTGTTATTAATTTTTTCATAGATGATGTTGGCGTCTCAGGAAAACCATTCCATAGTAAATTTAATATTATATTTTATATTGTTTCTTATGCATTTTTCCCACTTTTAATTCTGTTATTCGGAGAGGAGATAAATAATCAATCGATAAATCAATCATTGGAAGAATCTGTTCATCCGATCTCGAGCTATACGTGTCCGCACTAACCCGACTTTCTTTTATATTATAGATACGTTTAAAATATGTTTGAATGTTAAAAAATTAAGTCTGAAAGCTCGAAAAAATTCCATAAAAAAATATGCGTACCAATATTTTTAATATCAATGGTTGTCAGGTTAACAATAATTTTGTTCTTATATAATTTTTCATAGATGACGTTGGGGTTGCAGAAAATCCGTTCCATACTAACTTACACAGGAGACATCCGATTTCGAGTTATATATGTGTTCGCACTATCCCGAATATGAGCCTTAACTAACCTAACCTAGTCTAAGCTCCCGTTACGCTCAGTGAGGGGCATAGGGAGGCAACGAGAGCTCTCCATTGCGCTCGATCTTGCGCAATGTTTATGACCTCCTCCCACACAATTTACAAATTCCTCAGTTCTGCTTCTGAGTGAAATGAGCCTTAAATAGATGATAAAATATATTTTTTTCTGATCTAGAAGTGTTTATTATTTCTTAGTAGGTAATCACTGACCTATATAGCGTCCTTATGCGAAGGGCACAAAAATAGGCTGTTGTGCGAAGGTTAGCTTCCCCCACCTCGAGATAATTTCAAGTTGTACCTATATTTTTACGCATGTTCAAAAAATCTATTATATTCAAATTAGTATACGAACCTAGCACCTCCCTCTCGCGCGTATAAAACTCACACGATGCATAAGATAAGTCCCTTAAAACAATGTTCTGTACGATATCATTTAACACACCTCGTTTGTATGAACAATGCAATGGTTATATTATTTTGTTTGAATAAAATGTAACATGTTTGAAATACAGTGTAAAACATTCCACCCAGCATGACTAAATATAAAATATTAAATTGGAAATACTTAAGTCTAGAAATATGCATTTATTAACAATCTAAATTCAAACACTTATAATAATACTTAATATTTTACCTGGAATAATAAGCACATATTTTTAATTTAATAAAAACAGTTGAGATTTTTGAACTTATTTTTGCATGTATTTTTTTCTTTTAAACCAAGAAATAACCCTCTGTGTCGTTCATCCGAACAAAAGTGATATGAATAAAAATAAGCATATGAAGGAAGAAATCATTGTTATTTTGCAGAAGCGAGCGTGATATGTAGAATTCTAGTACTATTTCATATTTTCAATAGTATGATACAATATCAATAGATCAAACAAATTTTCCGTAGTGATCATACATTAAAAGAGACGTAGAAAATTAAAAAGAGCTTTCCAACGTAAGCAAACTTCATAAAGTCCTGTTTCGAAGACTTCGAGCCTTATTTTACAGTTTTAAAAAGTTTCCCTCTTTTTATATAGGTACTTACTTAACATTATATAGATTTTTTTTTTGAAAAGCTGTGTTTATAATATTTTATATTGGTTTCTCGTGACGGAATTTTCTGTATAAATAACGAAGTAGTCAACAACTGAGAGCTGTCAAGAGAAATAATTCATAATGATAATGTCAAATAATTCTTCTAGTCATTCTGTTTCACACACGTTACTGTTTTAGTTTGGAGGCTGATTGATTGAAAGATAAAAAGTTAACATTGTTTAATTCTAGAGTATTTCTAAATCTATGTAAATTCTATCAATTAACTCACACAAATAAGTACATAATTGAAACATATTAAGAAAAATTTGAAAAAAAAGAACCTAGTATTCTACAGGTAGGTAACTTTTCTGTTTTGGCTGTTAAATCAAGAAAGTTTCTCGGTTCATTGTAGTGAAATTCGGCAGACTTATTTATTTATTTATTATATTTACGGCAGAATTCTATGAACAATAAAAGTAACATATACCTGTAATACAATTAACAACACTACAATATAATATGTTCATAATACAGTTCATTTACAGAAACCAACAAAAACAGTAGCTTCAGCAGCAATAGAATAACAATTCAAATCATTATAAACATTGAATACATTTAGATATATTCATTATTTATTTTACAGAAACCAGCCAATACTATAATTTGAGTAGGAGCACGGTGATAGTATTTTAACAAGCTGTTTAGAATAGTTTTTTTAGTTCAATGAAATTTTTCGTCTTCTTATATTTAGTTACTTATAGCCATTTTTACGGGATGTAACGATAGAAACAGAGGGTGAGGGGAAATTCTTTCTCCCCCTTTGATATTATCTATATATCCAGACCTCCACCTTTCCCCTACTTCATTAATGGATGACCCCCAACAAGTCCGTAGTTTTTTAAATTTAATCAATATGTATTGGAACAAACTTGTGTGTTGCATTCATAATGCACCCACCTACAAGGATCTGCTTTATATTAATATTATTTTTGGATCTTAATATTTAATGCATTGAAAATATTTTAAAACAGGTTAAAAGAATTTGTTCTTAGTTTGAAATTTTTCGATGCTACATATTTTAAACTATTTTCGAACCATAGAGAAAGTTTAATGTAGAGATCCGTTGAAGAAATTGACATTATACACTTGTGTATTTGTTTTAGATAAAGACGATAAGAAACGCGTCAATCAGCTCATTAATGTTGCATAAATTTGAGATAATCCGTAGCAGCGTTGTTTGAGACAAGTCGTATTTACACTGAGAGAAATTTCGTCATGGTGAAGGCACGTACAGTAAATGGTTTTATAAAAACCGCAGAATACAAGAAAAAATCATAAACTTTTATGAAAAAAAACATTATCATTGAAATAATCAATTTACCTTATCTGCTTATTTCCATTCCCAAGAATGGAATTTCCGAAATTCTCGTATCAGGGACTTATTCAAGTAATTCATAGATAGAAACAAGTTTACTTGTTTTACGTTTTTCTCAGTAAGAATAGAAATAATGTAAATGCTGTATGTCATTGATTAAACCAATGCAACTGGAATAAAACAATGATTCTATTTATAATAATTTAAAATATCATGTACGGGAATTGTTTTTTTCTATTACGGAGATGGTTTATATGAAAACCCAACATCATTGGTATTTTCAAAGACGGAGCATGGAGTTTTTCCAGGACATCCGTACAATTTCAAAAACCTATTCAAATTTCTGTTGTAAAATCCATTATTTCTTTGGTTTTGAGTAAAGCCAGTACAAATAATAGGATAATAGGTAAGAGCTGGTAGGTAATGGAAAATAGCTAGTAAACTTGAAAAATCCAATGACAATAATTAATTTCAACAGAAACAAGTAAATACGAGAATTTCGCAAGGATAACGTGAAAAAATCCAGGCCCCTTGAGTTTCTCCCGTACGGCACCTGTTAAAAGCAAGTTCGTACGGGGTTTTCGCAAGTACGTACGTAATTTCCAGATGGAGTAGGTATATTTTTTTAACAGACGCAATCGACCTACCTCTTAGATCTACCATTAGTTTGCTTGAGCTCGTAGATGCAGGACTGTTTACGCATTACTTTATAAAAGTTATAGTTTATACTAAAATCATTTTACAAATTATGTACCTAGTTATATTTCTCTATACAATGTGTTATCTGGATAATTATTGATCAAACGAATTACATGAACAAAAGACAAACATTTTACGTTGAAATAGCAATTGGTACTTTAAATTGAAAGAGATACATTAATTATTAAAACTCCGTGTTCATATTTATTTTCTCTTCAGGTTAACAACCTATTTTCTTATAAATAAGTAGGTATACTTAACAGAATTTTTTTTTCAATGAATTTGGAAATTATTATTTGGGAAATAATTATTTTTTTCTATTTTATTTTAAAGACCTTCAATTGAGATCAAGTGATCTTACTTAAAAAAAAAATATGAAAATGTTTTTTCAATACCTCTTCTCAATTTTTGCTATATTTTTTTGTTCATAAAACTCGTTTGATCAAGTGTGGACATAAAAAAATTAAGTGCCGTTTAAAGATAAAAAATAAATATAAAAGAAAAAAATGAAATATCTATGAAATCGTGATTTTTTTTGGGAAATTCTTCTTCTTTTTCTTTTATAAGTGATGTCTTAATAAAGAAGAATATTCCAAAAAAACTTCCGCAATTTCATCGATAATTTTTTATTCGTACAATTCGTTTGATCAAGTTTCGAAATAACACAATGTAGATGTTAGGTAAACATGTGTGATCCAGAGGGATGTGAGACAACTGAGGGATAGCCTGAGAAGACGGTGTATTCTCCCAGCTGTTTGGCGAGTTTATGCTGAACTATGCATCACCAACTCATCAGTTTATAATTTAGATGAACTCCACAAAACGAGCCGAATGTAATCTAGGGAGACGCAAAAATTTCATCAAGTCAGTCATCAATACCTCCATAGTGTCTTGTTGGGAGAAAACGTATGAAGTACGAAGAAGACAAACTCAATCACCTGGATGTGTGGAATATTTTAGATCTAGGTAGGTATTGAGAGCTTAGCTAGCAATGACGTAATAGGTAAGAAAGGGGCTGCTACCTGGTTGAATCAATTACAGCATTGGTTTTTCCTCGTAATGTACTAGAAAATAAAAAGACTCTTCCTTAGGTATATCAATGAAGTAATGGGTTGTACCAAGCACGGCATTGGTATTTCCTCGTACTATACTAGAAAATATAAAGGACTTTACTTAGATATATCAATGAAGTAACGGGTTGTACCAAGTACGTCATTGGTTTTTCCTCGTACGCTACTAGAAAATATACAGGCCCTTACTTAGATATATCAATGATGTAACGGTTTATACCACGTACGGCATTGATTTTTTCCCGTACGATAATAGAAAATATAAAGTCTCTTACTTAGATATATCAATGACGGCATTGCTTTTTCCAATGAACTATCATTTAAAAATTCAATGACATTGCATAGATCAATTCCTCTCCAATACGTGCTAATTTCCAGTAAACCGTACGAGAAAATACCTCGTATGAAAATTCAATGACGGAGCATTGAAAAAACCAATGCTTCACTCTGAGTCAAAAAAAACAGTTCTTACGAGAAAAAACTCAAGAAATACGAGCTTTTCCCCCTTACTTTTCTCTCAGTGTATTAAAGAAATTATCCATCGATTTTATCTGTAGGTACAGTCATTGATTTTGAGAATATATTATTGCCTTTTTCCGATATATTGAAACCTGCTAAACTGTGATAAATTAATATCAGATAGAATATAAGCGGGAAAGCATTATATTATAGAGAAAACATGTGTCGTAGAAGAGGAAATGGTCATTTCCAGGGTCCAAATCCATGGTATTTCTTAGTAAAACCTTCTCTTCTTTTTTGGAATCTTTACCGTCCACTGCTGGATGTTGTGATGGCCTCCCTGGCATATTGTGTCCACACATTTCTGAACTTAACGATAGATAGTTGGCCTTACAACGCCACGCTACATCGTACAGTATGGACCCCAAATAACAGCTTCTATCCCAGAAAAAAAAGTTATTTTTTTCTTCGAGATCTTAAACTATGTAGGTGTATGTCCTGAAAAATGGTTTGACTCTTACTTAAGATAATGATTGAGTATAAAATAGTGAATACGAGTTGGTATTAAAATACAAGAATATTACCATACGTACATTGTTTGTAAACAATTAGTTACATACAAGAGAAAATAATATATAGCCTCCGCGGTAATCAGCTTATTGTGTTGGATTTAATCAATCATTGGCGAATTAACGACGTAGTGAAAAACACCTGACAGCATCGCATTGTCTCAAGAAGAAGTTAGTATTTACCGGTATATTGTGGAAGATTGTACTGTCTCCCGGTAGCAACACGTCATGTTGACAATTACAAACAGTTCCAAAGTCGGCCTCTGGTAGAAATCTTTTGTATGGAGACATTGATTTAGTAGCATTGAACAAGACTATGTCATGGATAATAAAAATATACTAACTTCTTTTTTATGTTCTCTCATTTCTTTGCATATTGCAATATTTTTGGTTATATTTTGATCACATATGCTACAATGCTTTTTCAAACCAATTTCTCAATAAAATAATCTCGAGAAACAAAATGAACTTGTGTGGAAATACCATTGTGGGGAGGAGATGGACTTGGCTGGGACATGTGTTAAGGATGCCGAATGACGGTTAGCCGAGGAGAGCGCTGTTCTTTCTCCCATCAGGGTTCCGAAGACGACGAAGACCCTCTCACACTGTGTTCCGCTCCTTCGAACCAGAGCTGAGGGATTTGGACATGGTGTGGGACAGGTCATAAACATTGCGCAATGGAGAGCTCTTGTTGCCTCACTATGCCCCTGAGAGGGGTGTAAAAGGAAGAATTGGAATTGGTGAAAATATGTGGTAATAAGTAGTAATATGAATGCTAGAAGATAATGAACATGAGATGAAAATTAGTAGAAAAAAGGTATGAGTGATGAAATAGAGCGAATTAAAAACAAAATGATGGATGCGAAAAAATGTTGAGGATAATAACTTGATTACAAGCCGTGTTCACAGAAGTTGGATAGCAGAAACTCCGACAAACCTCATCTAGATTTTCGGTACTTTGTTTTGTTAGATGGATGACCTGTCTTCCGTAATGAACTGCCAACCTCGTATGTTTGCACCTTATATTGTGATCTTTATAAGTTCCCGTAATGAAACTGATCTATGAACTTTCACTAAACCGCAGAACCACTCTACAAATCTAGAACAATCCACACAAAACATAATAAGTGTGAGACTGATAGTATGGGATATCAGATTACCAAGTGATGCCCTATTTGCGAGTCGATTAATATTCTTATTCCTAGGTGTCTTTAATGCAGTTGCAGTCTATTTTGATGCTTATTCTCCTTGAGAATGTTACACCGATTGTTATTTTCCACCTGATTGTTGTGTTTCACCAATATTATTAATACATAAATTATCGTACTTCGCATGAGCTCTTTCACGAAAAAAATATGAAAATAATTAAATGTTAATGGAACTAAAACATAGCCCTGTGGGACACCCGGTGTTAACGTCAAATTCATGGAGAATCCTCAACAACTCTACAACAATGTTTTACAGCATTATTTGGCTATAAAAAAATGTGTATTAGGATGTGAAATTGTTTTTACATCAGATTGTTTTTGTGGATTAAATATTTCCGTCTCTTCTCAAATATTTAAATTGAGCAATTTTTTTGTAAACCTTGAACTAAAAGTACCCACATAATCTTACTATCACGCCTTAAGGGAAAAAGATAAACAATAATACATTTTTGTTTCTTAAACCATTATAAATTACGTCTTTTTAATTGGTCACGTTTGAAAATTTATCATCCAATGTTGGGCCTGAATAACATATTTAAGGGGAGAACCTAGAGGGAAGTATAATAAATCAAAGTTATGGCATATTTACAAAATTTTAAATATGCAGCATCTTAATCAATTGGAGTAATATCTTTAAAAGCTTTTTTTTTAATTTCTAAAACAATGTATAAAATGCTACACGGCACTTTAAGAACATTCAGAACGGCCGACCGCTGTGAATCCTGCTTTTTCGTGATAAATAATTATTACTATTTTTTGGTTACTTATATAAATTCAATGTGATTCTTTGCTAAGCCTTTTCAATTAAAAACCCTCAGACCTCTCTCTTGATATACTACTAATGAGAACTATACGATCCCAGATGCCGACCATCTTCCTCTTTCACGACACAAGCTTTAAGTAGGTAGCTTACTGTGAAAGAGTCAAAGAGTGTATTTGTGTACACTTTGAGTGAGCACAGATTCATTTATATATAAAAAAAAATAATATGAGGATACTTTAACTTTAAATCGTATAGTTAAAAAAAAACAACTCTTTTATTATTGAAATACTAGAATATAGGGATAACGGGCTCGTTTTAAATAAAACGTATCTATCTTGCCTGTTTTATCTTCACATTCCATTCAATAAAACTTTATTGTCTCAATATCTAATAATCTAATTAAATTTTTAATTACAAACAAACAAAAAAAAACGGATTTGAAATAAGCTCGAGTTGATAAAATAAAATTAAACGATAATAAACATTTTATTGTCCAAACAATGCTGTCGATTTTGAAAGAAAACATTGAAATAACAAATCAGATAACAACAAAGAGGTTTCGTTACTGACCCAAATTCTCGATTCGAAGGTACAAGATCAAACCGTTAAAATCCAGATCGAATTTTATAACATTTAGAATAACAACAAGTACTTCTTTGTAATTGTAATATTATTGATTTTGTAACAATTTTATAATATTATGAAGTCGTGATAGCAAAAAAAAATACTTCTCTTCAGCCTACGTTCACACCGCGACCCAGAACTTACAGAATCGTTTTAGGTGAATTTTATCCCTTTTTGGGATTTTTGAAGAGGATTGACGATAATACTAGCACTAGGTCGGCATCGAGCATTTGGCAGTGAGAACATCACCTTAAGTATTTGCGGCGGTAGGTAACGAAGAAGCCGATCCAGTAGAGGCATACCCTACCGTGCACATTCAGGACTATTATTATAGGTTGCGTCTTGCGTCACTGAACCCTCTCATATTATTTTCTACCCCTCGGCAATTATTGTTATTATCACAATGATGGTGGGATCAGCGTTTTGTGTTTTACGCAACCACTTGGTTTTGTTATGTGCATTCTATGGTTAGGCTCAGGCCCACAGCTTCTCACCTCCTAGCAATCTGCGATTGGATCTCCCACGTGGCCTTCTACCAGGGACCTTAAATCCTGGTGCCCACCAATGTATTCTGGAGTTGCCGGCTTACATTCTCGTACCTTCGAAATCAGCTGTTCTCTTCGATTTTTTTAGAATACGTCACTTACATCTTACATCTATACATCTACGTATTTCAAATTTTGACCAGTTTTGTGAACCAGTACACTGAGAATACCGCTTTACCGTCCGATTTCTTCCACATAACTCCCACAACTCCTGGATTTTGGGAGTATCCGTTTTATGCCTTTGAAACTCTAAAGATCTATGAAAGTTGTTCATTTAGCCATCAAGCTCCTAAGTCCTTACCCTAGAAAACGGTCGATTAGACATCGTTGAAATAAAAATATGTCTAAATCGTTTCTGTGTGAATGCGCTCTTATTTTTGTGCCGGTAGTAAATTTTAATAAATCTCCGATTGATAATGGTAAAACTATATTGTTCGTTGCCTTCGTAATATTTTGTGATCAGAATAAGTAGTGATAAATATCGAACATTTTTTTAAGGTGCGATCGTCGACTTGATCATAAATTATCGGAAAACAGCTGAGACCCTTTCAATATTGTGCTATGTATTATTTGGGAATTAATCAAAAGATAATAATTAGGTACCTAAAAAATAAATGAAATTTTTGATATATAAGTATTTCGTTATGAAATAATTCATTTTTATTTCATTGAATTTTTACCTATTCAAAGTAAACTTGCGGCAAACTTATTAACATACCGAAGCGTACGCCAAAGTGTAAGTGGCTTGTTGAATATGCATATTTTTCTTCTTCTTCTTCGACCATGTCCGCTCCCTAGTTGGAGCATATGGACTCCACAAGTCCTCGCCACGCCACCCTGTCCCCCGCCGTCCTCACCGTCTCGTCCCAGCCGATTCCAGCACCCCGGAGATCAGCCTCGTACAGTGGAAGAAATTTAAATAAATAAAAAAAAAACTTTAAATACTTCCACAATTTTATTTTTCCTGGCACGTTTCGTAGGGATATGCCCTATGATTCTTTTTCTTCTGAACTGAAATCGCTTGAGAATGTAGATGAAAAAACAATTCTATATAGGTAGGTCGTTCTCGATGGCATCAGTTTCTTACATTCTTTCACCAGATATTTTATTTTCATTATAATCTATAAGCAGTCATACTTTCAAAATCCAAACATTTTTAAACCACCTTGGCCCATCCGGATTGTAAAAAAATTTGCATTTTATATTTTTGATTTATTACCTACCTAGTTTCACCTAAGTGTAACATAAATACACTCACATTTTTAAAACTAATCAATACTCTAAATATTGGTTTATCGTAGCAGTACATATTATAAACTTGTGCGTTTATTTTTTATCTGATTGAGTAGCCCTTCAATTCATAATAATGCTTGCATTAGCCCATTTAATTTCGATCGAAAATCGACACGAAGCTATTTATTATGTTCGACCCAAAACATTTATTATGACAATATAACCTATTGAAGTCCATATTAAGTAATTCGATTGTTATAATTTTTCATATATTAGACCTACATAATGTTCAACAATTGGAATTACATATAAACGGCCCTATTGGTTTCTTTTATTTTTCAAATTAAAATGCAATACTTGCGTAATACCAATTTTTATCAATAAAACTTTTTGTACTTGAGCCTCATTTTTTTATTTATTACCAAGGTGTATGTTTTTAAAATACAAACACTTTTGTGTGATCTTATGATCTTATGATCAAGATATTTCTGCTATACTTATAAAAAGTTGTATTGGAACATAGGACCACGTGGTACCTATAGGTACATTTATTTATGTGGTGGGTTTTACGTATACCAATTTCACACGAGTGTTTAAGCGCATAGAAACGGGTAGCCCTAGTATAAAGTTTTCGTTGATCGAATAATATCGAAACGATCATCGAAAGAGTTTCGAGAAATTTCCATACAAAAATGATCGAATGATTCGATCGTTTGATTTAAGAACACTATTTGCACGCTAATAAGCGCTTATTTGCGTGCATTTAGCTTTCGATAAAACTCGTATCCACTGGGTTAATCGAAATCCTGAATAGGGAAAAATTTTGATAGAGAATTACTGACGATCATCGTACTGCTTTGTGTATAAACTCAGATCAGTGGGAAAAAATAGAAAAAAAAATGCGATCCAGCGTCGTCGAGGTATAGATTAACCCATATCGCTTGATTGTGAACTGATCTCTGTACATTTTGCCCGCCATGTTGGGTTTTACGTCAACTGACAGTTGTTTCCAGTATACAAGAACGCTTTCTGTAATAAATACACTGTATTTAAGTTTCTTCTCCTTCCAATAATTATGTGCTCCCTTCATATTTTGGTCTATTGTATTTTGGTTCATCATTTCAATCATAGAAAATTTAAATGAAAATTGAAATAAACGAATAAAGCAAATATATTATGCATGAGGGTGGGTGTGAGAAGGAAATAAAGCGACGAATTGCTATGGCAAAAAGCTCGCTCACTCGTCTAAACAAAATATGGAAAGACAGAGGAGTGTCCAATCACACCAAAATGAAACTAATCCGCACCCTAATATTCCCAATATTTCTCTACGCAGCCGAAACATGGACAATGGCAGCCCGTGATAGAGCAAGAATCGATGCCTTTGAAATGTGGTGTTGGCGTCGTATGCTGAGGATCCCGTGGACTACCAAGAGAACAAATGACTCCATTCTTAAAGAACTGAATATCTCTGAGAGAATGTCTGCAGTCTGTAGTCGGCGGGTGCTGAGTTTCTTTGGTCACATTGCCAGACGAGAGCCAGATAACCTGGAAAAAATTATAATCACCGGAGGCGTTCCAGGCAGAAGAAGCAGAGGCAGATCACCTGCAAGGTGGTGTGACCAGATAAAAAAGGCAACAGGGAGAGACTTGTACTCGGCGATGCGAGCGGCGGAAGACAGAGAGGATTGGAGGCGTTTGGTGCTCACAACAGGCACCCATCAGTAGTTCCATGGGTCACGACCCTCAGTAATGAGGAAACGAAGAAGAAGAAAGAATTATGCATTCCCGTAATAATTCGAGCGCTTGCAACCATGATGCACAAACTAAATTTTTAATAGATAATGTCGTTTTGAAGACAAAAAAAAAAATACTTTTTTTTGTAGGTTCAAAATAAATATGAAGTTCAGTATAATAAACATTATGGAACTGATGATATATTATGATGCAATGCAATGATGTCTTAATGCGTGTGGTATGATGTAATACAACTTTTTATTTTCTGAAATAAAAATCAGGACTTAACTATATTTTGATAGAAAATAAATTATTGAAAAATTAGGTAGGTTCCTATTCTACATCAATAACTCGAAAACATTCGAATCTATCATAGGGCATCTTGTTCGTAAACACTCGCGCTGCCCGGCTACTATTTTGTTTGTTTACAAAATTTTGTGCAAAAGTCATTTTCGTACATAAACGACGCGGATGAAATATTATTTTTTTATAAATAGAGCTAGTGAAAATTGATCGGTGTATCGAAAGTGATATGTTATCAACGATTTTTGTAATAAATAAGACTGTTAGATCCGTAAGATCTAAATCTCTGATGTGCACTCATAGTCGATAAATAAATACTTGCTACGAAGGCAAGCGTATAAGTTAGAGAACAGGTGGCTCTGCAATATTAAGGCGTGGATTGGAATCCAAAGCGCCGGGGAACTTAGTGACGTCGCTGAGGACAGAGAAGCCTTTGCCCAAGTGATAGTCAACGTTTGATAGATCTGACTCGGTTGCTTCATGAAGGAGGCAAGTTCTATAATATCTTTAATTATCTTCAATTAATAATCCCTTTCTTTTCTTCCTTTTTATATAGATCTGTTCTGTAAATGTCTAGCTATTACGCCATCTTTTCGGAAATTCGTCAGTCTTTCAGGACCCATTCTGCCAACACAATCTCCCTCCAGAATCACTTTCTGTCTTTACCTTATCCAACAACGTCTTCTACCTCACAGATTCTGTGGATTTCCTCATTGAGCTATATCTATGTGTAATCTCTAAGATAGGTCGGCTCGTTTTTATTTACGCTGTTCTAAGTAGTTTAGTTCGCACTATGTCCACTGTTGCATTGGCTGCATAGTAATTTATCATTTTAGGTCTAATATTTAATTAGTATTGCAAAGAAATTTTGAACAATAAATGAACAAAATATAGTGTAAATACGATGTACTTTTAATTTAGTTACCTAAACATATTTTTCACGCTCACAAAACACATGATTGATGCGGGAAGATCTACAATCACAAAAAAAAATATTGAGAGATCATTTATCTCTTAGTAATACCTAATATTAATCACATCAAGAAAAAATTAAATATCTCTCTATAGAACAAATCTTAAAGGTAAGTACCTACAGTACTTTACGAGTTACTCTAAGAATGATCCATTTCAAATCTCCTGTACCGATCACCTTGAACTTTTGCACTGATTCTAATTATTTGTTCCATTACAGTACATTGTGATAAAAAAGGTACCACATCCATTATTATGCTAAGTAAAGGTTCCGCAGCATGGACTTATCTCATGACCGCCAATAGATAAATTATGTTATAAGACAATTTAAGTAGGTCCTAAATAAAGAACATTTGGTTCCCATAAGAAACTAAAGTGTGTTTTAAATCACATTAATGATAGAAATGTTAAATATTTTATTTGAAACAAATTATGCTAATTCCATCAGTAACTCATCTTTTGCATTCCTTAATACTCATAGCATGTTTGGATGGCCATTTTAAGAGAAAGACATCAAGATCTTTAATATATATGTCACAAGAATCTGCAGTCATTTTCGTATGTTTTATCCTTTTTTTAGTCAGTCTTCCTACAGGATTTCTTTGCTTGGTTCTTCATTTTCTTTGTCCATGTCCGCTCCCTAGTTTGAGCATATGGACTCCAAAAGCCCTCGCTATGCTTAATTTTTTCTGTTTGTAATATTTATAATATTTTTAATTATGTTTGTTTATAGTTGTATAGACGACATATTTCTTGACAAGAAGTCCTGGGTTCAATTCGTTCATCCAAAATTCAAGAACCATTGTTTCACCTTTTTTTTCTGCGGTTAAGAATGCTGACATGTGATAACATAACGTTAACAAGGTTCGCCATTTAGGTTATCAAGTTCGTCGAATTCAAAGTGTTTTTTCCCTTGAAATCTAGTAACAATTACTGACAAAGGATTTTTGATATGCCAATACCATCAGTAATTGAAACGTAGCTTCATTATGATGAAGATAAAATTAGTAGGTACTTACTACTTATTATTATTTATTTATTTATTTTCCGTTAAAATTAAGCATTGCTCACCATTACAGAGTAATCCTTTGCGGTGAACAATGCACTTATGGACTTAAATAAAATAAAAAACTTTTTGAATTATTAAACGTTTTTTATTTACATTTTTTTAAATATACCAGACATAAACAGTACAATGAGATTTTATTTCATGGGGCTTGCAGCCAGTTTTTACCCGTAATTCGACGAGACTGGATGACTGGTAGAATTTTGTTCAGACGATAAATGACTTCAGATTGAGTTTAACTATGTTGTAAAGGAAAGTGTCCTAATACACTAATTATTGTTTAAATCACCCTTTTTATAAAAATACCTTTAATCAACTGTTATTTTGATACAAGCAAGTGTGCCAATAATATAACCAATGAATAATGAAAGGAAAATAATATAAATTGAGAAAATATTCTTAGATAAATTAAAATATCAAATAATGAAATTATTGTCTTTAATTAATTATTATAGCGTCGAGGTTTAAAGATAAATCAATTCGTTGCACGTGGAAAAATAGCTATAAAATTTAGGGTTTATACCTTCAGAATTTTTAATAGAAAAGCTGACTAGGACCAATTGGATGAGCTGACAGTTTGGTGATTTAACTTGGGTGTGCTTCTGCGGGCTCTGTGGGAATCCAAGGACAAGTAACACCAAAATATGATCATTTCCAACCATTAGAATGACGGAAATGGTACAAGGCAAAAATTATTGGAAAACGGTAGCAGTAACCGCGAAGGATTTATTTTGAGTAACTATCGTAAGGGGGATAATTTATTATTTTGGATTTTATTTGTGAAAAAAAAAAAACAGAAAAATTATCAATGTTTGATATTTTCACATTCTTTGGGCTCCATTCAATACTTGAAGGACTGCGATAAACTGACTTCATATTTTGTAACTTAAATAAATATTTGATAATATTCTTAAAACTAATGAGTATTGCGCTTTTAATAGTGTAATCTTCTTATCAACTATCAGTACAAAGTCTTTGTTCGATCAGTGGTGTCCATGAGAGTTGCTTACTACGGCATTGAATCTGAAATTAAAAATCATGATCATGTAAGAGTAAAATTGTTTATGTTCAACATGTTACAATTGTGAGTCCGGGTGGAGGTGTGTAATTTAAAAAAATGTTACAATTATTATGAGTCCGGGTGTAGGTCTATAATTAAAAAAAAAATTACAATTATGAACGAAATTCTACGTGAACTCAAGAAATGCTTGAAGCAAAGATACGATAGTTTTAATATTTTGAAGCCAGGTTTTTTAGATAAGAGAAAAGCCATATATTATTAAACACAAGCTGCCAAACTTATAGAGCGCTATATGTACCTACATAAAATAAGCGCGGAATGAGTAAATCTTCCACAACAGCGTCCCAAATGGAATGTCAATTCTATGTATAAAAAAGTGAAGTACGTACCTACTATGATAGTTTGACATTATATTATAACGGCTTATATACGGTTGTATATGTTCAAACAAAACAGTAGAAGTAAAATTCAAATCCAACCATTTCCATTTTCACCACACAATCCTTTGCTAAGTGTGAAAATTTTCAAAAGTGAATTTGTGTTCATTTCGAGTGAGCCCCGATTCATTTTTACAAAAAATGCCACAAATATCGATTAAACCATTTTTTTTTTCATAAACAACCACTAATTTACAAAATGGTTGGTTTATACAGTTTTTGAGAATTTGGAAATAAAAAATAATAAGTGATTTTTTATATATTTTTGAGTATCTAGATTAAACTTTTGTCTTTATACTAAAATCATAACCTAGAGTAATGCTAGTAATTTTTGTTAATAAAAGGTATAGTAGTGTATTTTGTCTATACTTTGCAAACAATTTCTCTCGTTTACGATTTGGCTATAGTTTTATTGCTGGCACACTTCTGTAAGACAATGTTCTTACCCGCTATGATCATCCGCGCTGTAGGCCACGTGCCTTACATTGCCGTCGGGTTCCACCAAGGAGTACTGCCCGTTGACGTGGTCGCCCTCTCTGTGTTCATCCTGACTCTTCACATCGCCAGTGTGGCCGTCGTGCACGCTGTAGGAGAACTTGTATGAAGGGTGATGCTGGAAACATATGAAACACCATGAAAACATGTGATTTATTTCATACCCAGAGAGATTGTTTCAAGAAGATAGTAATATGTCCTAAGGTCATGACGTTATTGTAAATGGCTAACAGCGTTCTTTGAAAGAAAATGAATTGTTAAAAATGAATTGTTTTCACTGCTAAAATAATTTTATTTTAAAAATCCCAGGTGCCGACCATCTTCCTCTTTCACGATGCAAGCTTTAAGTAGTTTACTTTGAAAGAGTCAAAGAGTGTTCACTTCGAGTGAGCACAGATTCATTTTTAAAAAATGAATATACAAGCCTCAATACGATAAATATTAAAAAAGTTAAAAGTTATGTACATCTAAGGATAAGAGGTTTAAAACTATTTCTTATTGGTCGTACACCCGTATGTTTATGTTTTAACTGAGAGATAATAAATTAAACGTCAAAAAAGTTAACACAATTTAATTATTTGAACTAAGTAGGTACATACTTTTTGAATGGATCAATAAATTAAAACCATTTGGGCTGAAAATTTTCGCCAAAAGCAAAAAAAAGTATAATTCTTATATTGACTCTAAAAAAATGAAAAAAAAAACAATTTGTGAAAAAATGCCAGTAAAACGGAGCTCATGGAATGCCAGTAAAACGGAGCTCATGGCGAATAATGCCTGCCCCGATAAACAGCTACCGATAACCATCGATGGTCACCAGGTCTCCCGGGTGGATAAATTTAAGTAACTGGGAGCAACCATTACCACCACTGGTGACCTCGGGGCTGAGCTCCCGATACGTATCGGTATGGCAAGTGGCGCCTTCAACAACATGACCAAGATATGGAAGGCGTCGGCGTTTAGTGTCGAGACGAAATGTAAACTGTTTGATGCGTGTGTGTTGCCCATTCTCCTGTATGGGTGTGAGTCCTGGCACCTGACTGGCCCAGGCACAAAAAGTATCTGCATTCGAAACGAAGTGCCTCAGGAGAATTTTGGGTATAAGATGGTACCACCGCATCACGAACGACGCTATACGCCGGCGCACCCAGCGTGAGCCCATCACCTCTACTATTATGTGGAGGAGATGGACTTGGCTGGGACATGTGTTAAGGATGCCGAATGACAGTTGGCCGAGGAGAGCGCTGTTCTTCCTCCCATCAGGGTCCCGGAGACGAGGAAGACCCTCTCACACTGTGTTCCGCTCCTTCGAGGCAGAGCTGAGGAATCTGGACATGGTGTGGGAGGAGGTCATTAACGTTGCGCAAGATCGAGCGCAATGGAGAGCTCTTCTTGCCTCCCTATGCCCCTAAGTGGGGTCTAAAGGGAGTTTGGATTGGATTGGCTATTAAGTACACTTTTCTGTTCTGTAGCTGACTTGTCCAAATTGAATATTTTTACATACTGAAATTAATTGTGATGTGAAAAATTTCCGAACGATAATATTCTTCAGGCAATTAATACCTATTTGTCTGTTTAACCATAATCCAATGAAAACTAAATCGATGAGACTATATTGAATTCAAAACACAACAATGTTAAAATAAGCTTACATAAGGTTCCTCGTGGTGACCATGCAGACCATGGAGACCTAAATGTGGTTGATGTGCTGGAACGGCGTGACTGACGATACTTTGTGATGACACAGCATGACCATGTCCGTGAACGGCATGTCCAAGATGTGCGACTGGCTGCGCGTACGCCAGAGGAGCATGATGGATTTGGCCATAGTGTTGAGCATTGGCCAATGCTAAGATTGCTGACAGGATAAATATCTTAAAATAAAAAGATGTAGAAGGATGTGTTTTAAAATCATTATGATAATGATATTTAAGTTAAGCTCTAGGTAAAGAAATTAGAAAACTCTGTAGAAAAAGGCATAAAATTTATAATTTGTTGAAAGAAAAGTATAGTAATATGATAACGAAAAAAGTAAAGGTGACATTAGGGTTGAAGAAAAGATGAGAAAAACCGTAGTGGACGAAAATGGCGTTATAAAATCACATCAATTCTGTTCTTAAAGGAAAGCAACGTCAAATAAACTTTATAATAGTGTGACAAAGAGTAGGATTTGGGTAGGCTGGAAGAGATCCCTCGGGATAAGTCCGCCCTTTGACTCTTAAAATGTTTGTATAAAAAATTTTTTTTTTATCCCACAATAGAGCTTTATTTATTTATTTATTATTACATATTATTATTTAGGAGTGTGGCGATAGAAAAGAGTGAAATTCTTTTCTCTCTCCCTTATCCTTTAAGAATAAAACGAAATATTATATCAATTATGCATTTTAACATTTTCTTTTCCAAAATTCTCTCTGAAGTTAATTTTGGTTCAATACAATATTTGTAAAAATATCGTTTAAAAATAAATTTTCATACAAAGTCAACAATATATGTGGTTGGATGTTAGAGATTGCTACGGCTATAATCCCGCCATTGCCACTTGTCTATACACTATTTTTTGTACACTAATTTTAAGATGCATAAAGTATAAAATAAATAAATAAATATTTATCGGGCACATTCGTGTTGGTAATAGGCGAGGTAGGGTGTGTGCGCGAGCGCATTTTCCTCAAGTTGTTCCCGCCAGAACTTTGAACACGAATGAAATAGGGATTGTTTAACGGGGGCGCAGTGCACATTATGTACATATTAACGGGCCACTTCGAGCTAGAACCACAAGACAACGTCTGTCGGGAAAGCTAGTATTGAATAAATAATTATTTAAGTATATATAACAAATTAATATCATTACGACCGATTCTATTTTAAACCATGTTTACACTACACATTCAGACGATCGCTCCCACTATCCAAAAACAACTGACTGTCAACAGTTATGTAATCAAACGTCAATAATTATAAAAACTAAGAAGGTTTAAATTTTCTTATATTCCGCGCTTCTTTGTTTAATGTTTTCTTTCATAACAACCTTCTTCCCACAATCGTAAAACAACAAAAAAAAAAGTTATAGAAATGTGGTCCGGCTTTCACACGTGATACGACGAACAAGGGGAATAGTACTAGATTTTTTATATGAATAAAAACATTTATTAAAACCAACCTTTGTGAACATTTTGAACAGATATGAGGGCGATTAAAAAATTAAATAGTGCAACACAACCGATAACACACTTGGACAAATCTGATCTGAAATCATGAAGAAAGTTGTTCAGGATTTTATAGCAATTTCGCTTCGACTAAATAAACCAGTTTCTTCTTCATCTACATACAATGACATAATGTAATAATAATTAATACTAACTGTAACTGGGTAATAAGAAATAACGTAATTTTATGTATGTGTGATTTTATGGAGTTGATGGTCCATACCATACCATAGTGTTGCGTTCCAAGTATTACATTAATTGGTCACCGATACAGACCTACGCAATATTGACGTATTATTGTTACTGTCGATGTTTTAATAAAGCCAATAAAAATGAGACATTAACAAAAATGGATATATTCATATTCGGCAGCAGTCGCAGTCTTTAAATTTGTTTGCTCTCTTGTTCTCAATAATTTCCAACTTTTATCTCTATATTTCATTAATTTTTGAATTTCTACTCGTTTTATACATGGGATTTTTCGACATGTTGAACATGTCGAGAATTCTCTTGATCGGGAGTTACGGAGACTTAAATATTACCACCTAATGGCAAACGTTGTAAACGCAAAGTGATCACACTAAGCCAGCCTTCGAAATAACAGTAGAAGACGGTCGTAAGCCGGTTTATTCCATTTAAAAATCGAACATCAGTAATGAATTGTTAGAGTCATTAGTTGTTACATATTCGATGTTTTAATATCAGACTTGTTTAAACTTTCATACTTTTTTAAACTATTTTTGTTATTTTAATACATTTTATCGTGCATCGTGCCTTTTCCCTAAAACATAAAAGTAATTATATAGGTACAAGAAAGCATAAAAAATGAGTCGTGTAGATGATACCTAATATTTTTTTAAGCTAACCGAAGGTATTTCGGTCTCACTGGACAGTTAAATTCGCGCCTAAAATCCAAGATGACTAAATCCATCCTGTATATTTTATTAGACCATAAGTACAACGAAAACAGGCTAGACGTGTTTGAAAGGAAAATCCTACGCAGAATATTCGGACCTATAAATGATCGACAAGCTTGACCTCCGGATCCGGAAACCGGAGCTCTATGATCTCTATCAGGATTTCAGTATAGTCAGTTTCATTAAGATTAACAGACTGCGCTGACTGATGGGTCACTCGTACCGTATGGAGGATCTGGATCTCTAAAAAGTGTGTTGTTTAATGACCCAATCGGTAGAAGAAGTGTCGGAAAACCAAAGCTAATAAGGCTGGATGGCATTGTCGAGGAGTGTCGGACTCTGGGACAGCATAACTGGAAGGTTGCAGCCAGTGTCAGATAAAAATGAAGAAGTTTTTTAGTGGCAGCTATGATCCACCATGGATCGTTACGCTGAAGAAGATGATGTTGAGATGATTATAACATGCTGCAGAAAAAAATACCTATAGATTAAAAAATATTGTGCCAAATCGAGTGCAGTGGAGTGCTCTTGTTGCCTTCCTATGCACCTGAGTAAGATGTAAATGTTTTTGATTTTGATTTTCGATAAGTTCATACATGGCTCATGGTGTTGATTGAAAGCAAATAACGAAAAATGAAGAAAATTTAGTAATATAGGAACATATTAATAGTGCCCTGGTTTCTATTTGATACCTTCTTTTTTCTCAAGACATTTTCATTATCTTACATAGAAAAAGTTCTTGCTGTTTTTACAGAGATGAGCTCTTTATATGAAATATAAGAACCTCTTCAAAGTAATGTAATGCTTTTTTAAAGTTATCGTGAATTACTTAGACAACTGATATGTTGACTGAAATATGTCTGTTGATGTTGGCTAAATCTTAGCAACGAAGGTAGGCTCTTATTAATCGAAACACAATATTGATAGTTCGGTATCGGACTTGCATACTCCAACATGATATTCGTATGTTGCCGGATAGATCAGCTGTGAAAAGGCCCTTATATACCTACAGTTCCTGTGCGATCCGATAAGGTTCGATTCACTGAATCGGATTTGTAAAAAATCCATTTTACTAATGTGTCTACAATTTATCATTGTCAAACTATCTTATTTCCATATTTATTTTATTCTAATACACATAATATCACTTTATACATACATACATACAAATTCCCTCTTTGACCCCACTCATTGGCTCGCCATTGCGCTCGATCTCGCGTTGCTACGATGACCTCTTCCCACACCATTAACAGATCCCTCAGCTCTGCCTAACAGAACACGGTATGAGAGTGTCTTTTAACATTATAAAACCCTTAAGGAGGCGAAACTGGATGTCAACGTGTTGAAACAGCCATTGTCTCAGCAGTACGTACGTACTCAAGTCCATTGAAATCGCATAGCCAAATCGGACCGTGTGCAGTGAATAGCAGCCTTGTAACCGTCATAGTTCTCCGTAAATGTAATACTCAGAGCTACCTTACGATTTCGTTACATAATAATTATGTCAACTGTTTAAATTATTATTTATAAAATGTGACAATATAGTCGACATACAGCGTGGAACGCACATTGTGATCTATCCACATTTTTTTTATTAAATACTAGAGTTCATTCAGTTCATCGATTAACTTTTGCTCGTTTCTTACTTGCTTAATCCACGTTCGCTCCCAGTGTGGAGCATGTGGTCGCCACGACTTTCCTGCAAGCCAGTTGCACTCCTACATCGCAGTTTAGTCCAGCATCTTGCAGAACCACAGTGAATACCAGTTTTATTTTTAATTTTTGCTCGTTTCATTGATTTTGTATTATTTATGATAACAAAGTTAAATACGTAATTTCCACCTTGGAGACTGCAGACCGCGATGCAGTAGAGTATGCGAGAAAATTTGGTAGACATTTGGTAGAATAGATGCGGACAACTTTCCCATTCTAGTTGCGTTTCAAGTATTAGATTTATTCAAATGTATGAAACAAGAGGGAAAACTGTAAATATGAACAAGTAAGGGAAGTAGGTACCTACAAGAAACCACAATAGGCTGGAGTATATCGTACCCCAAAGAAAACAGAAAAATAAATTGACATAATAAATAGGTCCATAACAATGGCTGGAGACTGGGAGGGATGGAGGGAGTTGGTGAGAATGCATGGCAGTCGTGATCCTCGGCATCGAAGGACCGACTGAAGAAGCAGATATTAGTTTGTGTATTTTATCATTTTTAACAGATTTTTGTGGCGTATTCTAGGACAAGATCATCAATACAATAATAAAAATCAGTTGATGTAAAAAGTATATTAAATTAAAAAAAAAAAAAACGTAGAGTTATAAGGCGAAGGCGATCTTGGTGTGATCAAATTTACATGTAGATATATAACTGAGTATTTTTATGCTGTCATCAGATTTTTAATTGTATTATTTCCGAATTTAAAACATGGTCTTAGAACGCTTTAATCAAATAAACGTTAGCAACATCCAAATTTCTAATTCCGATCCTGATAGTTTTACATACCTAGTATGTTCAACATGTCAAAAATTCTTATATTAAGCTTACGATATTGACGTTCTTTAAAAAAAAATTCGGTAAATTAGTACAAATCAGTTTTTTGTGAATCAAAGGTATTCCAGTAACGGAACACGCTGTATGAGAATGTGTATCAGTAAGGGCCTAGATACGAAGTTAGTGTTTCGTTACATTTTACTATTTCAAACTCACTTACATTCTGGTTTTCTCGACTTTTGTGGTGACCCAGTTTTCGCCTAGTACTTTTTCCTAGCTCAGGGCACCGAGCCCGGGTATCTCATTAATTAATCTTTGATGAATTTGGTAAGAGGGAATGAAATTATGGTTTGTAGAACAACACAGCAAGTTAATCATTATGTCGTCGTCATGTTAGGTGGAGTCGAGTTGCATACCTTAAAGTGTTGAAACTGTGACAGGAAGACAAAGCTGTATATAAAAATAGCCCAAGGAACGTGTGGTTACATACCTAAATACTTTAAAAGGTGTAAGGAAGAACCTTTAGGGCTATTCTCGTAATCAATCGCTTTTAAAAATCACTTAACGATAAGATTAAGACACGATCGCAAGCAGTCGTATTCACAAAACTATCGGAATCTAATCTTAAATCCTATCTTGAACTGGATCATTTTCATATTTCAAACATAACGAATTTTTAAGATATCTTCTAGATATCTGGTTTTGTGAATACCAATCCGCCATTTTATGATTGTCAATCAAGATAAGAGCGTATTAAGACCGCTACGAGAATAAGGGCACTTTATAAATTGGAATAGAATTAGAAATGAATTTGTACGAGATAGTTTTAGGGTAACGTGTATATAATGATATGGTACTGCCGATTGCCTTTGAATATAAGCGTGAGAATCACAAATGGGTTTGAACGTTCCAAATAGGTATGGATTTTTGCGCCTTTTTTCCGGACTTGATCCTACATATAGAACCAACTTGTGGTTAGTAAACTGGAGGTTACGAAACAGTTAAAAAATCGTACACTAATTGATTCAACATTGTATCAAATACTTGGGTGTAAAAAAATTATATAGGCCTTTTCGAAAGAAAGAGCCTATTGCAGTGTACCCCCCTACCGAGAGGGCCCGCTCCAAGAAATTTGTACGGGTCGGGTACTAAGGACCCTCGCTTCAAATTTTCAAAACGTACTAAGTCTATTCTTAAATTCGAAATCATTCAAAATAGGTACCTACTCTATAATATTCTTTTGTCGTTTGCTTTAAAAGCGTACATCGACGGCCCTGCGTAGTGCGTACATTGATAGAATCTTGGTGCTCGCTTCGTTGAGTCAGACCACCCTCACAACTACTTCATTCGATGGCCATACCCGTTGTAGCTGACTTTCTGTCACTCGCTGGACATACAATCTTATTCCAGAACCAGATGATGTTCACAAGATTCCTGGTGGAGGAAGATTGAGAGAGTAAGGGGCAGTTTTCTGTCAGAACGATTCAAGGACGACTACAAAAAAACAAGAGCAGATGTCGTGTTCAGTGGCGTTCCCATCGAAGGTATACCTATGCAAAGCCTAACTGTTATGTAATTTCATCTTTTAAAACCGCATGGTATCCTAGTATAAAAAATATGAAAGATAAAGACGTTTTTAATAATACCTTGTTTATAATATTAAGCGCCCTACAAACTAGAACACGTGGTTCTAATCTTTGACGATTGTGTCACAGTGGAAGCAGCCTAGTCACCGGAACGCCTCGGGCGGACATCGAACATGCATCTCATTATGTTAAATCGTGAACTTGCGTACCAGCATACTCTCTAAGCACTTTATTACTTAATATCTGTTGATGTTAGTCGTTAATCGAACATCTTAATCAATACAAGTACCTACTTACCACATGGGTAGATACTCATATAATAATATAATAAATAAACAATGGAACACATAAACATAGTTTAACATAAATGTGACAAAATATTTACTTAATAAGATTTAAAGTGGTTAAGAAAATATGTATTGAAAGAGAAATTGACTTGATGAATCTACCATTTTGCATAGAATTTCTTTTTCACATGAGTTTAAGTAAGTAAGTACATGCGTGACTGGGTAAGGAAGAAACACTCTACCGGTGTCCCTGGAAAGTACCTTAATATTTTTACTCGTATATGCGAACAAATTTTCAACTACTATGTTACAATAACCAATCCTTCCAAAACGAACCAGAATGAATCCGATGAGTGTGTCTGCAGAATATCTATTATTTAGAATGTATGTAGATTTGTAAATGCTTAAAAATCCGAAGGCTGCTTGATCATATCAGAATCTTCAGTGGATTTATTTTTGTTTACATAAAATGATTAAAAAAAACTAGGCAGATCTGTAGCTGAGATATTCTCTCATTGAAGGCTGTGTGCAGTTGGGCATTAAGACTTCGCGATCAAAGACAACGGCGGCTTAAACGGTATTTGCTTTGTAGTTATTAGATGTTAATCTCATTTTTGTTATTGCGATAAATGGTAAGTATTGGAATCGAAACAATTATTATTGTTCATATCAATGTTTTGATTAAAAAATATCTGGCGTTCAAGGTGAAGAGTTTTGACCTGATTTTGTGATGTTTATTTAAAAAGTGAGCTTTTTGGAATATTCAACCTTCCAATATAAAATCATCGTGCAGAAGAAATATCAGTACTTACTTATGTACACCGCCCATAAATATGACCAACCAACCTCAAACATCATCAATGATTTTTTTTAACTGAAGACTACGCGGGAAAAACAAGGAGTGTCAGTTAGAATTTATTATGAGAAAATCGATTTTGAAACTTTGAAATTCAATATGTTTACATTAAAATGTTTTGTTTTTGTTTTGGTATATTAATAGGTAAACTTATTTACTTTTGCATATCATCAATCAAATTACAATATACAACTTAAAAACTCGTAAAGGTACTAGCACAAGAAAATATGGATATTTTGTAATTGAAAAGAAGGAGGAATGTCAGTGACTATTCTACTTTTTGTAAATTATGATTATTGTTACATAGGTATACATACATATATTATATAAAATTATATTTTTGTTGTAGGTTAAATAGATATAACATTGTAAAAAACTATTAAAAAGTAACATCTTTTATTTTATTATTCATGGGGCAGATTTTCATATAAAATTTGGGAAGATACATTTTGGAAGTTTTCTTCATCCTATAGTGACTAGGATTGTAAATGAGTTTTTATGGCAGTCTTGTATCTGTTGAAAGGTGTTTTGGTCTATTCACATGCTTACCTCATTTATCAATAGGACTCTCACTTAACTGTACTTAAATGGCCTCTTTTCGCTAAATAGCCGTTTTTCACCATGTTATAGATTAAATTCCGACTCTACATTTACAGAAACCGAATTTCAAATGAGGTTTTATTATACTTAGATCAAATCTTTTTGTAGGTTTTTTAGGTAGGTAAAGATTTTTGTACCTAGGTACTCCAACTTGCCTTTATTTACGTCGTGAATACTACAAAACGCTTTGAAACATACAGGTATGTATTTGTTTCATTTCATTTTACCTAAATATTCTTACAATATAGGTAAATGACGCATCGTGCATTTTTTCTGTTTCTTCTTGCCCTCGAGGTCTTCATTGTTTGATAGCTTTTACTGACATTAATCCCTTAAGATAACTATTTTGTTTATTGACTGATTCCAGAGCGTTCAATTTGGCAAGCGAAAATTTTCTTTCAAGTTTGGAAATGTTTTCAAAACATTTAAGTCGTTTGCAGTTGCAGTTTTCACCAGGTTCATGACTTTGCAACCGAATTTTCCGCATCACTTCTGTTAATCTACCTTTTTTCTCGTTTTTTCTCGGTGATTTTATTCCAGTATTTTCCCTTCCACTTCGAGAACCGAACGAATGTTATCACAATTTTGATAAAATCATCCTCACGATGCGTGCGCGCACTGACATTCCTTGTTCTTGTCGACTACGCTTGGACATTCCTTGTTTTTAACCAGTCTATTCAAATTAAAAATGCGAACTGAGATTGACTACGAGTGTTGCAAATGAATAATTATTTTGAAAAGTATTGCCGAACGACCACCGGATGGCATCATTAGTTCAATTTTTGAAAAATTGTGACTTTCCTTGTTTTTCCCGCGTAGTCTTCAACTGTTGTTGATTTTGTAACAGAAACGACCGCTATCAATTCCAATGTTTTATTGTATCATTGATTCTTCTTCATGTGCCATGTCAGGTCACCCCGAAGTCGGCTACCACTATGGCGTAGGCTTCTCTGTCCTGAGCTAACCGGAATAGTTCTTCCCTTCGCTGAATTCAGGTCCACTGTCTGACGTTTCTCAGCCGGGAATCTGCCGTCTATCCACACCTCGACTTCCATCATTGATTAAAAACAACAAATTACAAAATTCGTAAAAGCATAATATAGTATTTTGAAGTAATGCCTATATCTTTTTAAAATTATAAGAGCTCCATATATGTAAATAAATAAATATAATCTGATCGTCATAGAAGCGAGGTTTTATATTTTGTACTACACGAGGCATTTTCTTTTCTTTTTCTTTCTTTTTCGACAGCATACGAGGGAGGCCAACACCCACTCGCTGGATGATCACCTTCCCGTGCCCTGACATTTCTGTCCCGAATGTGACATTAACATGAGTGGGTTAATTGGAATTACGACACAACGCTTACCAAACGGTCAACCCGTTGGAATGGGAATTGTTCCTCGTTGGCCCATGGTACCTGACGGATAATATAATATTACATGGTTTTCAGGGAAGACCCATATCGAGATTAAATGAATCCCTTCATAAGGCAAAGACACCAAACGATGGCGTCTAATGTTCCACTTAAAAAAGTCAATAATAATATGATCCCCTTACATTGCAAGAAGCATAGTTTATGATATTGATAATGATAAGCCTACATAGTTAATAATGCATGATGTTTTATTTAGCCCGAAGGCTCATCGTACATCTTATAAATAAATTTATTAATACGGAAATCTTCTTAAAATTGTGGGTATTATAATAACCATACTATCGTAAAATTATGCCTATGATAGTGTTCACCTTCTTTGAAAAGCAAATAAGTATGATTCATTGATAGTTAATTCCTTATGGAAACTAGGAAGTGGTTTCATAATAATTCCAAAACAAAAGGATTTTGTGCTTTTTGCAAGAGGAATAATCAAATTTATATTACGTCATTTAACTACCAACTATTTTAAGGCAAATTTTATATCTAAATCAAGCCTTGGCCTCCTCCGTATGTTCAATAGTAGCCAGATAAAGTAGATCTATCAGAGATTTATTTTCATATAGCCCTTAAATTGATTGGTTCAAAATTAGGAAAAGATTGATCAAGATTCAAGACAAGTCTGGAGTGTGGTGCTGTATGGCTGCAGAACGTGGATCGTCAATTTCTTTGAGTTTTGAGCTATTCAATGATCAGGTTACATCACCATTTACGAGATGATCAACAGGGTTGTAGAGGTTCGCCTTCTTTAAAATAATTGCATAACAGAGGTCAACTTGGATAGGCCACAACATCCGGCAAAAAGATCTGCTTTATTGTAAAGGGTATGATAAAAACACCATAATATTATTATTATTATAAGATTATGCTCATATTGCGCTGTAGGAGGATATTTTAGACAAAGTACTCCTCACTATTGGTTGGTATTATCCCCTATTCGGATTTTACGTTCCAAATTATTTAGAATTAAGTTCACTCGATCTAAAATTCGTATTCGAAATTATGCCCTGTTCTAAAATCTAAAATTAGTTCACCATAAATAATTTTTGAATTATAATTGTCTATGGAACGAACATTTTTCACAATACTGCATGAATGTAAAATATAGGTACCTACCTACCTACTTATAGTTATGTAGTTTGACCTACTTTGCTGGAATTTTCTTCGAGCGAGCCATAGACAGGAATCTACATAATATTTTAGTCCGTTTATTTATTTATATTTTTGAATGCGCATCAATCGTAGAAAACAGACGTTAAGGTCAGATATTAATATGCGAAAAGCCGCGCAAAATTCCGTAGAGCGTTCTTAAATACTCTTTGATATATTAACTTTAATATATTTAGCGCTATTTAAAAAACTTTATTTTTTTAAGATCTTCATACAAATTTTTCAAAAAAGACAGTAAGCCATCTTTTGGAAACAAAATTACTCATGTAAACGTAGAATGGAATCTTGGTATTACTGTATAAAAATGTAATAAAATAATTGGAGATTGATTTGTTATACATATAAATGTTATTCAAATCTTATTATTCTCAATAAATAAAGATTTAATGAAAGATTTTGGAAAAATATTTCCTCCATTTTGAATATTGACACATTTTAAAAAATTTATGGCCACAGTTTTTTTTCAAACTGTCGTAGCCAGATAGATGAGTAATTATGTGGGTACCAGATAAAATCATCTACATAATAATTCAGTAATGTATGTATATTTATTTATTTATTTATTTATTTATTTGTTTCACTCCAACTGTATGTAAGAGCATCACGCTAAAACCGTAGGTTCTGCGTTGAATATTTTTCTTCGCAGTTTTTCGCAAATACAATTGTGGTAATCTGAGATACAAATATTTACATTTCATTAAATATATTTTAAATTATTTACAAATTTCTAAAAATTTAAAATCTTCATACAAAAATGAGAAAGTCATGTTTTAAAAGTAAAATTATACGTCTAAATTTTGTGTAGAACTGTAGCATTACGGTATGAAAATGTACAAAATCGATCGAAGTTTGATTTGAAATACAAAAAATATAAGTAGAAGTCTTTTAATTCTTATTTTATAAAGATTTTCACCGAAACTTCTTATAAAATATGTACGCCATGACAGATGACTAAAGCCGGTAAAGCAGCGTTCGCTTGCACCCTCTCTCTCCTAAGGTACCTCATTAAATTTATCACTACAGTCATAAGTAGGTCAACTATACATAATATAATACTATGTAGGTAGGTAGGTACCTATATCTACACACAGTATGAAGGTTTTCATTACGAACAACTACACGTATTATAATACTAGGTAGGTAGGTACCTATGTATAACTACATTCTTCTTTTAATTTTTTCGCGTATTCAACAGTGAGTATTAATTTTTCCTCATCTTCTATTTTTTTATAAATATTGAAAGTGACATTAGTTTTTCAAATTTTTCGCATATTTAGCAGTGACTCTTATTTTTTCCTTTTTTTGAAACATTAGCTGGGTACACATTCTAAATTTTGGCGTGAAAAATTTTGAAAATGATAGATTATCAGCTATAACATTTGACCGATAATCGCTCATTTTTAAAAACTTAGCGAAATTTTTTTTTGAAAATGAGCGATTATCGGTCAAATCTTAAAGATAAATCGTTACGTGTGTACTCAGTTATTAAGATAAAATATATACTCCTGCCGTCGTAGACAAATTCAAATTGGCGTTCGACTACAAACAAAGATATCGCTAATGTATAGTGCGAAAAAATTAACTGTCCACTGGAACATATAAACATTTATTCAAACCAAACAATGATCCTTATAATATAAAATATAAAAAGTGGACAGTTAATTTTCTTCCTCTACATTGTCGAAGTCGTTTGTAGTCGATTGCCAAATGCATTTTGTCTAGGCCTACTGGTCCTGAGAAGGGGAAAGCTGCATACAAAACCTGTTCAATAACCTACGGCTCAAGTCTGACTAGCCAAATCAACAACGTAAAGCAAGACGGGTATCAGCTAGTATTAAATATTAAAGAAAATGTATTAAATATTAAAGAAAATATAATAAAGCTAAGGTAATAAAATATATTAATGAAGATTTAATTTGAAATTTGTATGAACATCCATAATAGCAAGAATTGGATGGTAAAACAGTTTGCGTAGTGTGTACTTACCCACATCTAAATCTCAAAATATTACCAGAATATGAATTCACGAAACTGTATCGAGCTCAAAATTCTTATGTAGATAAATGCAAACTTATATTCTCTTACCTTTTACTTATTTTATTTAATGTTACATTCATCACAAAACAAGGTGGGTAATATTTTTGGCAGCGTTTCTTGACATATCCAAAATCCTTGCAAGGTTCTGACCTAGAAAAAAACATAATTCATTTAATATATGAAAGCAAAATAAAGTGATTACATGGTTGCAAATATATAAGACAAGATTAGAAAATTTTGCATTTTTCAGGGATTTGTTTTAAAAATACACATTGTGAGAATTTGATTAGAATCAATATTAAGGATTTAGAAAGTATATCAAACTTTTAAGAACTTCATATTATATTAAAGTGTAGTATTTATACCTTTTAAAGATCTTCATAAAATCCATTTAGACTGCATAATGAACCATATTTGATATATGCTCTGCATAAAACCTTCATTTGGAATCTTTCATTATTTGTTTGAAAGTGTAGCATTTATACCTTTTAAAGATCTTCATAAAATCTATTTAGACTGCATAATGTACCAGGTATTATTATTTCAAAGCTGCTACTCCATGTCTAGAACATAGTATACAAAATAATCTTCAAAACCTGTCATATTTTAGTTACAGGGACAGCAAATTCAAAAAGTATCACATATTATGCCCCTATATCTTTACAATTCATGAATAGCCTAATCTTAGTAATTATATATAGCTTAGGTACCTACTTAGAAAAATATATTTCAATATATTAAAAGCTTACAATGTTTTTGAATTTGGAATTCAATCGCTGTTTCGTTTTGTTTGTATGAGCTGTCAGAATCTGAATCTAATGACAATCGGTCCGCGGTCGCCATAGATAGTGAGCGAGAAAACAAAAAAGAATGAAGAAATTTTTTATAATAATTTATTGAATGTTTTATAATTTTTTTTTACACAATAATGTAGTTTTTGTGTGAAAAATATTTTTTTAAATGAATCAAGTATTTAAAGAGGCCATTATATAAGTAATTCGAGAAAAAATATAATTTATTGAATGTTTTATATTTTTTTTTTCACATTTAAGGTGGTTTATGTGTAAAAAATATTTTTTTGAATGAATTAAGTATTTTAAGAGGCCATTATAAAAGTAAATCAAAATATTATTATACCATAAAATAATTTTATAGTACTTATACCTATATTCTAACTAATGTTGAATAATTGTAATAATAATTATCTTTTGTTATCCATGGATCACACCACGATGACAGGATGACATGATACTTCACAATAAATCGTATTTTGTTGTCAAACGAAAGTTACGGTTCGATTTTGAAAATAATTATTTTCAATTGAGTTTAATGAAAATAAAACTGGTAAGTCATTAATTGATTAAAATATTTGTAAGCTTAAGCCATAACTTCAAACATTTATGCGTTGCAAATTGCAGAATAGTTATGTTATAAGGCGGAAAGTACCGAAATTACAGGATCTTAATAGTAATTAAAGTAATTAATTTTGTTTATATTTTTTCAGGTTCCTCTGGCAAACGTGTTTTCAACAAGACTAATTGCTTTCATCCCACCTTTTTGACATAGCAATTAAGTACATACTTCTAATGATCAAATTGATTGATAAAAGTGCATTTCTATTTAAACAAACTCAAAAGTTTTATTTTTGCAAGACAACATTATTTAACAAAATGGTAAGCTATGTAAGAATTTCATTAATTATCTTTCTTGAATTTCTTTATGTGTATTTTAATTCAGAAACATTATGTTGCAGATGAATAATTTTAGAGAGTTCCTTAAAATTTCCCATTTAGTTGAGAAGGGAAATAATTGTATTGAAAAAATATTCAATGGCAGCTTATGGGATGTAAAGAAGATTGACCATAATCAATAACAGACTCTTGCGGGTGCCAGTGATTTTATAAATTTTTACTACATATCATTATAAATAAGTTATCTTTCTTCTTTTGTGTTGTGGCCCGCTAAAAGCATATTATCAGCTTCATACAGAGTCTAAATGTATCTTAAACCATATTATATAAAAACAATAATGCTTCTGGCTCGACACAACACAAGCTGATACAATTAGTGTGTTTCTAGCAAATAGATTTTTATATATAACTACCGAGATGGAGTACTCCAATAGCTCTTCATAGTAAATAAGTGAAGCCGATTTGGCCGGCAATTTTGACAGTACAGTAGTCAAAACGGAACGTAAGAAATGATGTTGACATTTATAAAGATACTTAAAAATGATCTAATTTCACTTAGGTATTTCAATGTAAAAATATGTTTTATTGTAAAAAACACGACAAAATCGACTGAATAAATATACACCGTACCACGTTCTTTTGGGAACCAAACTGTCAAAAGTTGCAATATTTCGGCTTCATTTTTGAATGCGAATCGGGATTCTACGTTATTTATTGTATAGAATTCTGTGTTCTAGCATCAGATTTATTTAAACTTTAAATTTTTGATTTCGGTTATGGAATAAAAATGATATAATGTTGGGTTAAGAAGTGAATAACTAATATAACGGTGGGTCGGAATATCTTTTCTGGTTTCCATTTGTTTGGGAGAATATTTTTTTTACTCTGCTGATTTAACAATAAAACTTTGAGATTATACATATTTTATTTTTTTTATATAGCTTTTCAATTGTTGATTTTATGTTTTATGAATTAAATAATGATTGGACAAAAAATAAATAAAAATTCTTTCATTCATTCATTCATACTCATAAATAATACTACTACTAAAATGGTTCTACCTTGAAAAACTTGACATTTTTCAGAAGCCAATAACTTAAATTTGAATTTGTTTCCTATGTACATTTTGGTTCAAATTTTGTTTAATTTTAATAGATAATGGCATTTATCAATAAGGAGAAGAAGAAATACCTAAATTGGATATTGATATACCTGCATTGATTCATTGAAAATTTCCTTATAGGTAACTTCACATATTTTTTTAAATTATATTGTAGTGGTGTAGTTTTGTTTTGATTCCAATGCCTTTCTCAAAATGACATTAAATAGTTTTGCCTAATTGCCATAGAATTTTTCACCTAATTTTTCACATAATAATAATACAACATCTATTGACGTCAAGTGAGCATCTCGGTAGGTTTCGAATCCTACTATGGGCAATTAATTCTTCAATTTCCTGTGACGAGTCTGGGGATTGCAGATTTATAAGTTGAACCACCAAAATAGAGAGTATTGTTAATCTATGTAGGTGAGTTTATTTGCATAATCAAGTTGATTTTTATTCGCTCAGTAATAATCTACCAGATGTTGTTACTTGCATCTTGAAGTTATAACACATCAACCATTGATGTCAAGTAGATGCAAAACTCTTCAACAATTTGTGGCGATTATTTTGAGTTTGATGTATCCAGACATGGAAAAGAAATTTATGGTAATCATAGATACAAATTTTTACAATTTCTCATATATATTTAATGTGATTAATAAATTTCTAAAATTACAAAATTTTCATAGTAAAATCTGCGTAAACACAGATGGCCATCTTTTGAAAACAAAATTACTCATGTAAATGTTGCATGGAACCAAAGTTTGACAGAATAAAAATGTATTTAAAAGATTCAAGGTTGTTTTGAAGTAAAAATAAATGTAATTCAAACCATATAAAACACATTTTATCAACATTAAAATGAAAGTACATTTTCAGATTACTTTTCGACTAACGTTTGAGGTCGGTAAAACAGCTGCCTTTATCATTAGCCAATCGCATAAAATTTGTACCATTCCACACATAGAGGTTGTAGGGAATGTAGTCAAGACTCAAACCATATTGAGAGTAAAACTTTCATATTATTTAGGTAGGTTTGTATTATATTACTATTAAAGGAATTTTTTACCCTTCTATTGAGCAGTGGAATTGAATCAAGTGTAAGATGTAACATATTATGATACATGCAGTTTTTTCCATGTACCTAGGTATGTGGCAGACTATAATTTTTCTTCTTTCTTTTTTATAAACATTAAAACTGTCATTCTTCTCTCTTTTTATGAATTGTGAAAGTGTAATTCTTCTTTTTCTGTGCTTATGTCAGTTATAGAGGTCAGTTAAGCAATGGGAAGCTAGACTAGAACAATAGAACCTGTTTAATTACCTACCAATCAAGCTTGACATTCGGAATTAAAAACGTAAAGCAAGACGGGTATTAGCTAGTACTAGATAAAAAAGATTCCTGTTTTACCATCTTTTCAAGACGTACGTATTGTTCTGTGAAAGTGTGAAAATCTTTAGTAAATAAGAATGACGTATAAGATTTGTACCTAAATTTTTTGTATTTCAAATCAAACTTCAATCGTATTTATACATTTTCATACCGCATTGCTACAAGTTCTAAACAAAATTTACATGTTTAATTTAACTTTTAAAACATGACTGTCTCAATAATTGAACTTATTGTATGATGAAGTTTTTAGATATTTGTTAATAAAATTAAATATATTTGAGAAATTGAAAAAAATATACCCATGATTACCATAAATATACCTGCAAGGATCCACGACGATTAATATCAAACCTAGAGTCTGCGGTTTTTAAATAAATATGCATACATAACTAAAGAATCCAAACCCAAACAAACAAGAACTGCATTATTATGTAGATTATACTTAATTACCTAGTTTATTTTTAAATATTTTTAATAAAAATAAACTTGTTTTATAATTATTTGGTTAAAAAAAACTTTTATCATTAAAATATCATCAGATATCTTTTTAGACGCATACAATTAGGTGTGAACTAAGATTAGGAACGTTTTGACAGATAAACGCACTAAAATTGACTTAAATACGATCTAATTAAGAACAAATTGGAACGTTCTAAAATTTCTCGAATACCAACACGGCTAATTAAAATTGGAACGTTCTTATTTTAGTTTAGTGCGTACTTAATTTGAATTGAAATAGGGGGTATTATATCTCTTTTTACGCAGGATTGAATGGGTGAAAAACATTAGCACACTATGTTTCTGATTATATTTTTAAGACCAAAATTAAATTTGCAGAATTCCAAATTCAGGCTACAGCTTATTGAGTATGCCAATAATATTCTTCATTTTGTTACAAATACTCTGTTCAATAATACCTCTAGATAAATTCGATATTAAAAGGAAACAAAGTGTCAGATATCTAAATACCATACGATAACACACCCTATATTTTAATACAGGAAATAAACACATTCGTACATAAACAAGATCGACAATGTTCTATGTATGAATATAATGATCTACCAATATTGGTTATGTAAAGCCTCGACGTCGTAAGCACTTCGACTACTTTTACACAGATGGCGTCTGTACTCAATAAAATTAGTTCTATTTATTTTTTAATTGATGGAGCATAGCGGTTTCGACGCCAGTTTTCGGACTGGAGGTCGAGAGTTCAATCCCAGTTGACAACCATCTTCCACTTTCACAACATAAGATTGAGTAAGGGGGCGTTCAAGTATTACGTAACGCAATTTGGGGGGGAGGGGGGGTCTTGCAAAACGTTACTGTGCGTTACGAGGGCGGGAGGGGGGGGTTTCAACAACTCGTTACGTAACGGTATTTTTTTTTCTTAAATAAAAAAAATTGGGAAATAAATCTTCCAAGTTGGGCAATCCTTTTCGTTTATGTTTTACGGGGAATCCCTCGATTGTACTGTACGTCATTTTTGTTTTTTTTTTCTCCGAAGTTGGGCACCCTTTTCGTTTATGTTTTACGGGAAGTCCCTCGATTGTACTGTACATCATTTTTTTTCTCCGAAGTTAGCAAAGGAACCCTTTTCGACAATGTTTTACGGGAAGTCCCTCGATTGTACCGTACGTCATTTTTATTTTGTTCTCCGTTCTTAGGGTGGAAACACGTAGAATGCCGAATCCGACCCGCGCCGACCGGTGCAAAGAATGTTTCTATGCAGTTGAATGGAGATACGCACAGCAAAAGCAGAAACCTGCTTTCCGGCATGCCCATTTAAATGCATTGAAACCATAGACAACATTCTTTGCGCCGGTCGGAATCGGCTTTCTACGTGTTTTCATCCTAAGAATTTTTCGCTCTGCGAAAAAAGAAACCTTTTTCGTTTAAGTCTTACGGGGAGTCCCTCGACTGCATTGTATGTAATTTTTATTTCGCCCTCCCAAGTTAGCAAATCTTTTATTTTTTATGGGGAATCCCTCGACTGTATTATACTTACGTCATTTTTATTTTATTTTCGTTGTCAGCATTCGTTAGTGGTCAAAAGGGGGGATTTACATCATCAACTGGACTTGCCAACGCAGCTATGCCAAAATTTGGAAAACAGCAAAAGAAAAAATAAAGATAAATTTATGGAACATATAAATAGTATTTTTTTTTCTCCGAAGTTAGCAAAGGAACCCTTTGAAACCCTTTTATTTTTTTACGAGAGTTCAGTAAAAAAATAGTCTCTTGGGTGTTACGTAACATTTAGGGGGGGGAGGGGGGGTACAGAAAAACGTTACGGCGCGTTACATGGGGGGGAGGGGGGGTCAAAAATCTTCAAAAATTGCGTTACGTAATACTTGAACGCCCCCTAACTAGCTTAAACTGCGAAAGAATTAAGAGTTTAAAAAAATAAAACGGGTAGCAATAGGGTGTTATTAGACCAATATTTAATTAACCTTAATACCATTAAGTTCATTTTTTTTTGTAAAATGACAGTTCATTCTTTAAAACAAATGGTTAAACAATGGTAGGTAAATTAAAAATCGGATTGGGTCCGCGAGGTTGACCACCTCACGCTCAAACTCCGAAAGTTTAAAGGCGCAAAAAAGGTTTAGGCAGCTGGTGTCTTCCCTGTGATTGCGCAAGATCGAGCGCAGTGGAGAGGTCTTGTTACCTCTCTATGAATGCTCCTGAGTGGGGCTTAAAGGGTGAGTAATATTAAAAATAACTTTGCTAGCTGTAGGTCCATAAATGAATTTCAAAATGATTTTGCATTCGTTGAAATCACTTTATTTGTCTAGCTTTCATAATATTTTATTTGTAATCCTTTGCATTGTTAACCTATTCAATCTTTATAATCGCTCTCCCACAGATAGCAAGAGTCGGGTATCTTACCATAATAATTCGGTGGAATTAGGTTCTGACGAACATCTATTCCTTCAAGACCATATAGAATATCGTAACGTGTAGCACATGTGATTTATAAACTACTACACCGCCATCTATTGATTTTTTTTGAAAGTTTCACATCTATTGAGGATATTTTTTTTTGCTTTTATTACAAACTTATGACCCGTCGAGCTTTATCCCGGGTCCGAATCAATAATAATCATTATGTTCATAATAAAATAAATTATTAGATAAGTTTAATTCAGTTTTTATGTCATGAACTGTATTTAATTCATGCAATAAGTTGAAATTATTTTTTTATTCTGGATTATGTCGAAGTTCGACGGGCAGGTCAGCTAGTCTAGAAATAAACGACTGTTTATAACAGGTTTATTTTATTTTATTGTTTATAATATCTTTATAAGATACCACTTTAGTATGTACATAGATTCTGAAGTAAAAATATTGCAAAAAAGTTAGTCAAGGAATGGTTAATAAAGTGCGGGTTTTTGTATAATTAGTTGTTAAACTAAAAACTGAATATTTAATTTTAGGTTATTTTAATGTAGTATATTATGATTGAGTTTATATTTTAAAATGAACATAGAAAGAGAACACGCCGACAAATCTTATAAGATTTGGCGTGACTCAATTTGTTATATTTGTAAATATTTATTTGTCTTATATAAATAAAAAAAAGAAAAGAAATAGAAGCAAGTAGTATAAGCAGGTATCTACCAACAAGAGATGGACAGTTCAACAACCCGGGACCGGGAGAAGGAAAATCTGAGAATAGAAAGGAAATATTTTCATCCCTTTCTCTAGCTTTCTTCCAACTACTTATGTCTTAGTAGACTGTTGCGGTCAGCCATCCCCATCTTTAGGGTGTAAATACTTATCTGCTGCACGAATTTACCATATTATTATAAAAATGACTTTTAACCATTGCCATTCCGACCGATGCAACCACATGTTTTCTATCCAAATTCTTTCAATCGCACCAACTGTCAAACAACTGACAGTTTGTGTCAAACGATAATTTTATTTATTCTTATTAACTTCTACTTATTAACATTATACTTCTCGCGTTTTAATTAATAAAAAATGCGCTTAATTGTTAACAAATTAGAAAAAAGCTTGAAAAAAATTCCATCGAAAAAATATGCATGCCTATATTTTCAATATCAATGGTTGTCAGGTTAATAAAAACTGTGTTTCTATATATTTTTTCACAGATGGCGTTGTTGTAACGAAATTAGTTTCATACTACTTTCATACTTTCATTTTGTATTATTTGCTATCTATTTTTCGATGTTTTTCTGTTATCCGGAGCTGAGAAGAATCCAATGAACCAAACAAAATATAAATCTGTTCAGCCAATCTCGAATTATACTTAAGTGTTCGAACTAACCCGACTTTCTTTTATATCTTTAGATTGTGTAATATTTTCAAAAATACCACCTATAGGTATACCAAGTAGCCATATGTTACGAAACGAGAATTCGTGACCTTTTTCGAGTCCAGAAAACCAGATTAACAGCCACAGAAAAGAAATTCTCTGTAATGATAAAGTCTCAGTATTGTTATAGCTTTTTTTAAAGCCCAGGCTTTCTGGCGATATTACAAAGGAGGTGTTTTCACTAATTTTAAATATATAGTATAAAACTTTATAAAATGGAAAAAAAAATCATTAAAAAAGTAGGTAGGTATAAGGTTAATATTTTAACTATGTAGGGAAAATAAATTAAACAAATCTTTTATTTATAAAATATTTCGTTTTATTTTTTTTCATATTTATACAATGATACCTACCTATAATGTAAGGTGTGTATATCGCGAATATTGAAAAAGTATCATACAAAAGTGTAGCGAGTGTAAGGGAATATAAATAGATTTACGGAAGTTTCAATGAGATTGTGGAAAGAATGAGGTAGACAAAATAATGATCATATATAAATAAGAATTATTAAAATAAAATAAATAAATTTCACTACATACAAATAAACATACAGACAGAATTTCGAAAAGGAAAGAAGCTCAAAAGACGATAAAGCTCATACATAAGTTCGTTCGAAGAAGAGAATTTACAATATTCTTAATTCGAGTATTTAACTTACGATTTTCAGGAATGAAATCAATGGAGTTTTATATGGTGTTTCGAATTATAATTTTCTTATGTGAAACTACCCTACTCCAGTATGATTTCACCCTTGAAAATGTTTCCACACAGCTTGCATTCACGTTGGGGTATTTTCACAATAAATATTTAGACATAAATAATGATAAATTATGGAGATGAATACTATCAGCGGTGATTGAGATGCGTTGGTTCATTTAATGGTATCCGTAGTAAGGGGCGGCGTGGGCGTATGGTCCAGCGTGGGCGTATGGGGCAACGACGGCCTTGACGATTGGGGCTGGGGCAACAACGGCTTTGACGATTGGAGCTGGGGCTGGGTGGACGGCGTGTCCAGATTTGCTGACGACTGCGTTGAATCTGTAGAAAAAAAAATATAGTAAATTAATTGTCTACCAAGTATGATGTTTGGAAAGAATGGTTAGTATAGAAAATAAATTGAACGTATAGGAAAGTGGCTGATGGATGCAGAGTCTGGGGTGCACCAAGACCTATTATGAGAAACAGAACTTTCTCACTAAAAGTTAAAAAACTACTGTATAATGCATCCGTGTTACCATCAATGATGTATGACTGTGATAAGTGGACATGGACGAACAGGAAAATGTAATGTGCATTAAAGAACTTGTGGAAAAACCCCGTGGGGCATTGGAAAATAATGAGAATATTAAGAAACAATGTGATTTGGAAGCTATTGTTGTAAGAAACGTAAAAGTTGATAAATTTGGGGCGTGTTGATAAAATCTACGCTGTAGAGTAACGAAGATGTAATTTTGTAAGGCTGAAAGGAAATGTGAATAGTTGAACGAGAATGGCATGGACAACTTAAGGAAGGGCATGTGAGAAGGAAAAGAAATAGAAGAGGTTCTATAAGAAGTTGATAGGAGAAGCGAATGAAACGTACCCATTGTGGTCATCAGCGGTGTAGTCTACGGTTCTGATGGTTCCATCGGCTTCAACGAGGGAGTATTGTCCCTTGACTACATCTCCATCTCTGGCTTCCCATTGGCTCTTTTGGTCTCCGGTGTGATGGTCAGCAACTCCGTAGTTGAATTCGTATTTGGGGTGTGACTAAAATGAATTATTTCAAATTAATACAGGTTTTTGCAAAAGAAGCATCTAGCACTTTTCGATAAGACATAATACTTACATAGTAGTCAATTGGAGCGTGTTTGGCGATCAGAGCTGGGGCGTGGTAAGCTGGAGCAGCTAAAAAACAGAAACAAAAATGTTGAACTGGTGGCAGAGTAACTATGGGCTAAGCGTGAGTGTGTGTCCGCCCGTTTCAAACAACAGAACTAGCACACCACTACATAGGAAGGTACGAGTATGGCCCATGGGGAACGCTTCTCACCACTGGAGTCTCAATTATACTTTAAAGAATATAAACGTTACATGTATGTATATAGTACCTGTACTTATTTGTGTTTTGAATTATATGGAAGTCTGTGATTATCAAGATTCGACCTTATACTTTTTAGGATAAATTATTAATTAAGTATATAGTTATCTGATTAGTTTTTTGACAATAACGTATTAATAGAATGATCTCACGATGGCGTATAAAATCGAAACGATCAAGGAAACGATTTGCTTCCACAAGAAAACAATGGATTGGAACAGTATTAAAATCTTTTATTGTGTCTAATAATTATTATCAAGTAGCGACGAATCTAATAAAGATGATCCAGGAAGAAGATGATTAACAATGCGTAATCGGTTATCAATACTCAAATTAAATTCGAAATGATTAACGACCGTGAATAATATATTATTAATTTCATCCGGCTACTTTATTCTTCGCGGAAGCGTTAACATTAAAGTATGTGAATCCGTTAAAATATGAAAAAAATCAGGTTCTATTTTATAACCAGTTAGTTACGTAATAGTGTAGCATCACGAGATAAGTGTTACATCGACCGCATTATGACGATACAGCCTTGACACTGAACGAGATCACGCTACCCGTTAACACGGCCGGCGTTAACAGTGATCATTGTAACGAAAGTGAAACGACTTGCGACTGATATAACGCTTGGACTTTACGTAGAGTTATGACCGTCGCAACTAGAACGCATGGTGTTTTACATAATGTACCTATATTGAATCATGTAATAAGAACTGACACACTTTATTTTGTCGAACGCTTTAAACGAACTTTCGTTGTTTTAAGAGCTGTACATTGTATTTTAAAAGTATGAGTAACATTTTATAAGCTTAGCAAATTTGTTTAGATTTTTAACTACATATTATAAAATTATCTTTTTTTTTAAAAGGTGTCAGTAAATGCGGTGTTTCTAAAGCGTAAGGCATTCTCTACCGGTCAACCGTCAAATCTGAAGCAGGATTTCATACCCGAGTAGAAATAACAAGTGATAATCTAGTAAAGAAATTCTTGAATTTAGAGTCACATTGAGGTCTAAAGTCTATTTAAGAGTCAAATCCCAGGTACTGGACCATAAACTGCACCGTGGAACAAGTTTTGAGAACCTCAGGATTGAGATTCTACCAAGTTCTGGACTGCTGATGGTACAGCAAAATTTCCATAGCAATAAAAAAATGGTGTTAAAAAATGCAAATAACCAAGGTAATTCTCATTTTTTAAAGTTTCATAGATATTAATCAAAGAAAAATCATTGATTTCTTAGACCCTGTACATTTATCTTATCTAAAATATCTATCAAATGAGAAAAGGTATTGTTTTTAAATACAATATTGGTTATTCTAAGGTATGGTTACTCTCAAAGACAATAAATTATAAGAATTGGAATCATCCTTGAATGGCCAAGATACAACAGATTATGAAGCTAATCATTAATGATCAACATCGACAGTATCTTATTACGATGGTCATGATAGCATCGACAGTAGCCGATCGATGTTAAATGCTTTTACAGCATGCTAATAATAGTATAATTATAAAAAAAGGTATTTATTTAATCACAGTAGCAAGAGTTGTTATTTATGTAAATTATTATATTGATACCAGCCTACATTTTAATTGGGTTGTTCCTACATAATATTTATTTTCGATAAGTGCATGGTGTTTTTCGTGTAAAATAATTACATAATAATATTAAAATAGTTTTGTTTATAATATTCACATAAACATGGTAATATGAAATTTATTTAAGTACCTACACTTATTAAATAATTATTATGAATAATCTGTTGAGAAATTCAATATTCCTGATGTAAGCAATGTGTAGAGTCGGATTTCTAAAGTAAGTACCCGAGAAAGCGTATAATATTGAATTTTGTAAAACCTATCCTGTAACATGTTTTTATTATTTTAATATAAGAGATTAAAGTTCGAGTAAGTATATCATAAAACAAAGGAAATAGTTTGTCTTTTCTTTGGTTTAAACCAATAACAATAAAATAAGGAAGAAGTGCGAGAAATTGTCATATTGTTAAAATCATTGAGCACCAATTTGTAGGTGACGTAACTGAAACTGTCACCATAATACACAAGCTTTAAGTAGCTTAGGTACTGTGAAAGAGTAAGGAGTGTATTTTGTGTTCACTTTGAGTGAGCACAGATTCATTTAAAAAAAAAATATTATAGAAAATGATACTATTCTTAACAATGGTTTTCTTCATACTTTAGTCCTTTCGCAGAAAACAGTGGGGCTAGTACGAGTTTAATCGAAAGCTAATTGCACGCTAATAAGCGCTTATAAGCGTGCAAATAGTGTTCGAAAATCAAACGATCGAATCATTCGATCATTTTTGTATGGAATTTTTTCGAAACTCTTCCGATGATCGTTTCGACATTCGATCATCGAAAACTTATACTAGTGGTACAGAATATCTATAAAATACTCTTTTAAATAAAGCTTGTCTATAATGAACATTTAGATATTATAATAATTTAAATATTCTAACATCTTTAGTATTAAATTATAATTATTATAGAGAAGATTCAATTGATATGTTATTTTCTATATTTCTTCCTATCATCTCGAATCTGGTTTTATAAAACCTACGCGCAATATTGAAATTATTTTCATCGATAAACAACAATTAAAATTGACGATAAATTGTTTGTAATGGTACTTAATTAACAAGCAATTTCAAAACAGCGGCACCTGTAATTATGACTTTACGTCAAAATTTTGTAACCATCAGCAACTGCATTTTACCTGTCGAACGGTTGCGGGAATGTAAATATTGCGTGAAAAATTAATAACATGTTACTATGAAGTGGTTGGTAGTTTTGTGAATCGTTTGCCGACTTTCATATATGTAACTAAGAAGGCATGAGTTCATATTTCTCTAATGCGCCACAAGTTTTCCTTTTGTATTTTGAAAGTTATCGAAAGTTTATTTTTTTGGAATTTCAGAGAGGCCATATTTTTATTTAACGCTTTTAAGTAGTTTTTTTTGTGTATGTCTTTAGTTTTATTGAAGACTTTTCAGTTTATGAGTTAATTCGACATAGTATGGATCTAGCCTCTAGTGGTGATCCAATTTGTCTCTCATACTGTGCCATGAGAGAAGAAAGGATTGGCAAATGGAAGGAAGGGAAATACATTATTTGTAAATTAATTACGAAGATAAACAGCACGACGCACAAAGCCATGTTTGTAACTGATGATACCTATGACCATAGAGTGTCGAGACATACGCGTCTTAAATGTGGCTATATTATTATGATTCACGTTCACGGGAATAAATAAAAATTAAATTAAATGAATTACATGGCACAACAACGTTTGATGTATCAGCTAGTACATCATATAAAAATTGTTACTTACCAACAGCCAAAGCTGGGGCGGCATATCCATGAGCAAGGGGGGCGGCATATCCGTGAGCAAGAGGGGCGGCATATCCATGGGCAAGAGCTGGGGCGGCATATCCGTGGGCAAGAGCTGGGGCGGCATATCCGTGAGAGTATGGGGCGATAAGTCCAGCCTGGGAGGCTCCCAAAACGGCCAAGAGGCAAGCAATCTGTAAAAGAAACAACAATACCTAATCGTTAAAAAATGGTTCGACACAATTTACTTCGACCTCATTATGCCATGAAATACACTTGACATAATATTATTAAATAATAAAGGTATTGTGTATAATCATAATATAATGGTGCAAGCATATCGTTTTAAAAAGTAAAGGTGTCACAACCGAGTCAGTTTAATAATAGAGTAACAATATGTGACACTGACAACATAAAATTATGTTAATTTTCTTTATATTTACAAGAAAAAACAACGTAGGATTTTAATAATGACTTAATGTCACGAATGTGTGACACTTAGGACTGGCCATTGTTCTGATTATTAATAAGTGTCATGTTTTCTTTATTTAGAACTTGGTTAGTGTGAAATTTAACCCATAGCTTTGTCAGCTGAAAATCCAACTTAAATTTACATGGAATATTTATTTATTTATTTATTTAATATAGCTGAAGAAGAATGTAGAATGTTCTTTTACTCTGTGCAACTGATAGAACCATTCTTATTGAAAAAATGAGCGGGTTTTGGAAAAATTTATTTTATAAAAAATCTTATAGAAGGGCGGTCAGAAGTAAGAGAAACAGGAGAATTTGTATGAGAAATTGTATGTCGGTGGAAGAAGCGAAAAAAGTGTGCTTGGATAGAAAAGAGTGGAGGTCCTTTCCCTCTGCCTATATACCTGTTACGAGACACGGCGTGATGGGTAAAAAATGAAATTGAAGAAAATAAAATATGTTTATTAAAAAAAAAATATTTATAATTAAAAGTATACTTAAACGAAATAACAAAACTTTTCAAGTGCGATGTAATTGAATATTGATTTTTCGTTTGTCGATGAAAATTAAAAAAACTTTGATTTAAAAACCTTTCACGATAATGAATAATAATTAAAAAAATCACAAAACTTCAAATTATATTAAGCAAAAAACACACAAGCACTGTAGATTATTTATTGTTTAGTATCGAGACAAAGAAAGCCAAATTGAGAACAAAACGCTGCAACTGTGAACAAAGCACTATTATAAAAAAGGAATGATGTGAAGATTTGACCGATACAACAGTCGCGATGTTTTTTTGTCACAATATTTACTTAATTTAATTAATGGCGATGTTTTTGTTTTTGTCGCGATGTTTATTTTTGGTTTTAATAGAGCTATCATTGTGAATAGCCGTCAACGTACCTTAGTGAACATTTTCAAGTGGGTTCCTTTCACGTTTAGTGATTTATTGTATGAATCGTAATAGTTCACCGTTCGGCGTACTTAACTTGAATACGTCCTTTGGTTCACCGGCCCACATTTATATACTGATTTGAATCGCCTTCTGTCCAAGCTCCCACCCTTTTTCGAAAAACTTCAGTCGCGCTTACTGCTAAGAGGTGAATATTATTGATACAAGGCACAATGCTATTGTGTACGACTGTTGGTGGTCTAGAAATTCGGACCACTGAAGTCTGAAATTCAGTATACCTACCCAATACTTTACGGTTTGTATCTGAGGTCCTTTCAATTCCGGTACACGGATCAACTCTCGTCTCGAACTGTTTTGCGGTTCAGGGTGCTCGTTGCTGGCATAATTTCCCATCGAACCTTAGACTGACCCAAAGTCTGACGTCGTTCAAGAGAGTAGTAAAAGAGATGATGATCTCCTCAAATACAGTATCTGTGTCCTAAAACCCTTCCTTATTTTTATCCTTCCCTCTCTTCCACCTATCCACCTCCCTTTCCTTTTTTGTTTGAGATTGTTTATTTGTTAAGACGATATTTTTATGCACTCAACTACTAAAATAAAGCAGTTTTATTCCTTAAGTTTGTACCTACCTGTATTTAAAAAAATCCACTTAAGAATTCTATTTTAAAAAGGACCAGCTTTCTAACTAATTTTAATCGCACAGAAAGAGGCCGATGCACGCACACAGCACACTGTACATAATATAGGGTGTCCCAGAAAGTACGACTAAGCGAAGACCATCAGAGAAAGAACATTTTAAGAAGGGATATCCAAATAACTGTTAAAGACACCGGCTTTTGTACCTACTGTTTCGTTCGGAGGTCGTGGGTTTCATCCCAGGTGCCGACCATCTTCCTCTTTCACTACGCAAGCTTTGAGTAGCTTACTATGAAAGAGGCAAATAGTGTATTTGTGTTCACTTTGAGTGAGCACAATAAAAACAATCAATATATTATTTTCAGCGATTTACTTTTTACAATATGAATTTCCTCTTAGAACTCTAATACAGATAGGTGTGTCAATGTATTCTTAAATTATCTTTGGTTAAAACTATACTTTTTTTCAAGTTCGACTTAAAGTGGTCATAAAATTTAAGCCACGTACTGTAGCGCCATATTGACGTATAGGACATTCGGTTCCATGTCTAGTAGCATTGTACGCTATTTACCATTATTCACATTCTATTATCGTGTATCAATAAAAGTTGTGAACGCCAATTTTTCAAGTCATTACTAATTTAATTGTGATTGCTACTTTTATCTAGAGCACATTATAATAATATTACTTCATTTGGAAATTATGGAAATTACATTTTTGAATAGATGCGTAACAATAAAATGGAGTTTATTTGTCATTTTGACGTGGATATCATGGTTAAATTGATGACATACCTAGTCTAATTCTTCTTAGGCGACATTAAAGAAAATAACTGCAAAAAATTAGAAAATGTACTAATTTCCAGATGTTTTCTGATAGGCACGGAAAGAATGAGAGTGTGAAAAAGTGGATATGCCGTTATAATGAACTCTCAAAAATGCCAATATTTCCCCTCAGTTAAGATGCGCATGTCTCGACACTCTACGGCCTTCAACGTATGTGACGAAATAAATAATGTGTTACGCGTCGTGTGGTTTTTCTTCGAAAAAATAATGTGTCGTAACGTGATTTTAAATACCTAACCTAGGCCCTCTAAAACCAAGAAACAGGATCAAAATACAAAAACATTTTTCAAATCTGATGACAATAGTTTCTGAGTTTATAAATAGCAGGATAAAATGATTGCAAGTAAATAATCTCTAGTTGTTCAAATGCCATCCCAAAAAGTCTATATTTTGCATCGAAAAGTTTGTAGTGTATATTAATTTCTATATACCTACGGAATTACAAGTAAATAATATGTGACTGTTATTTTTCACCGTTGTCTGATTTGCCTATACCGACGTACAAGATACAACCGTGATCAGAGTTACCACTGTTTGGTCACTTTTAATTTTACGTGGTTAATGAGTAGGTACCCGACGTTTTACGAGTATTATTGTAATGGCTTACTGAACGCATTCCAGTGCTTAAGGATATGGTCGTGGCTATTTACTTAATACAGATCATTCTAGTAGGTACTTACTTACAGCCCATACAGCCTACATAGTCACTATGTAAGTACGCGCAACAAAAGACATGGTGTAAATTGACTAACTAAAGGACACGCTATGTATTGTAAGTATTGGTCACTATAGGTAACCTACCTAATCACAATTAAAGTCTCTAGGGCTGCTTGAATAAATAAATTGACTTGTTTGTAAAAATAACTGGTTAACTGGTTAAAACGTCTAGGGATGGGGGTTCGAGTTCTGCTGAAGGATGGAATTTTACGACATGTTGAACTTTTTATGTCGAAGATTCCCACGATTTCAAATTTTGTGGATTTTGAAGAATTTGACCACCTAAATGGCGACCGTTGTTAACGTAAAGTGAGCATGTGAATAGGACGAAATTGTCTTTTGTTACTACGTTAACCGACCTTGGTAGCGTAGTTGTGCTAGCGTGGACTTCAGATCACGAGGTCCCGGGTTTGATTCCCGGTAGGGTCAGAGGTCTTCTAAGTGTTTTTTCACTTGAAATTTCTACCCGGGGTTGGCCTGTCTCAGATTGAACGGGATCGGTTGACTGGAAAAAAATTGACACGTTTGTATAGAAAAGTGTTCTATGATTATTATTATTAACAATTATTATATGTATACAGTTTTCTACACTTGAACCTTCACCCCTTTTTATAGCAGTGCCGATTCTTAGGAAAAAGTAGCTCTAGAATAAGTTTTCGATGATCGAACATCGAAACGATCATCGAAAAGGTTTCGAAAAATGTTCATACTAAAATGATCGAATGATTCGATCGTTTGATTTTAGAACACTATTTACACGTTAATAAGCGCTTATTTGCGTGCAAAAAGCTTTCGATAAAACTTGTACTAGCCCCACTGACCATTAATTTCCTTCGAAAAGCAGTAGAAGACGGTCGTGAGGCCGTAGAAAATACCCCTTTTGAAAGTTTGCTTTTTCAAATTTTCTATTTTATGTTTCAAAAAACATTGATTGATTGAATGATTGCATCCGAAATAAATTTGGTTCTACTATTGTTCAGTGTTTGATCTCTCTCTGCCTTTAGATCTTTCAATACCACCATCAATGTCCTTAAGTGTTGGGAAAGTGTCCATAACTGGAGAATCTTCTTCAAGCACAAAGAAAAAAGTCTGTCTGCTATCCTTAACTCTCTTAAAAAATGCCCCCACTTAGGAGGTACAAGAGCTATCCATTGCGCTCGATCTTGCGCGGATTCAATGACCTTGCCCACAACCTGTCAAAATCCCTCAGCTCTGCTTCAAAAGAGCGGAACACGGTATGAGAGGGTCTTCCTCGTCTTCGAGATCCTAATAAGAGGATGAATAGCTCTCTCATCGGCCAAGTGTCATTTTTTTTTAATAAATTGAATTTGTGCTCACTCAAAGTGAACACAAATACACTTCTTGACTCTTTCACAGTAAGCTACTGAAAGCTTGTGTCGTGAAAGAGGAAGATGGTCGGCACCTGGGATCGAACCACGACGTCCGCACGGAAAAGTACGAAAGCCGGCGTTGTAACCGCTAGTCTATCAACCACTTCAAATCCCAATAAAAATTCTCAGCTGCTTTAATATAATAGTTTCAATTAATGGGACAGCCCTGTCTGTCTCACAAGTCCTTTAAACGACAGTAAGTATTATTAATAGTCCTTCCGGATATTGGTCCATTGAATCCTATCCGGATCCTTCAAAGAAACAAGGCGAGTTTTCTCGGTAATTTAGCAACAATATACTTATCCAGAGTAAGGCAAAAAGCTGCTCTTGCAAGGACCTTTTTGCAGTTCAGGACATTTTCAATATATGACATTAGTTGTCGCAAATGTTTTTAAGTAAGTATTTTTAATAATATTTCCAAGGGGAAAAAGGTAAAAATATGGTCTTTTAAATAAATGATTTGGTGTCCATGCTCTTTTAAGGCCATTATTTTTTTATAAATTCTGTGTGAGACCTGCAACTTTTTTTATGGTAAAAATGTGTTTTGGCTTACTTAAAGTGAAAATAAATACACTTTTGTCATCTTACATACTAAGCAGAGGTTTAATGTAAGTGGTCGGCACCAGGATTCAAATCCACGACCCTCAGCGCGCTGTACGTACGAAAGCCGTCGACTGGACAGCGCTGAGCGATCAATAATTTCGAATTTATCAATGGTATTTCGGTAAGGAATAATTTTAACGTCCTGCAGTTAAAAACGTAAATGAAAGTAAGTAGGTATAAAGTAAAAATATTTAGTGTACAAACGACGAAGGAACTTGAAGTTGTAAATTTTTTTTATCCATCACATCTCACTTAGTTTCTTACATTCACTTTCTTCCAGCAAGTTTTTCTTCATCCGTACTACCTCTTTTGCAACTTTCTTTAGTTCCTTGTACACAGTTTCCTTCATACTCGCTTCTTGGATTAATTCTCTACATGCTTTTTTCATTTTGTTAACTTCTTCTTTCACTTCATCGTCCCACCATGCTACACCTTTTACTTTACCAGTCTTACTTTCTCCACATATGTACTTCCACTGCATTATTAGCTAAAATACATCTCTCAAGACTCTCCAGTGTTCTTCCACATTCGATTCATTCGTCTCCAACTTTCTCAAGGCAGCGTCATTCAGTCTTTCAAACTTATTGACTTTGCCTTGAGAAAATTTGAGGCAAATGTAAAAAATCGAGCAATTGTTATTTCTGACAAACGTGTCTTCGTGCAACAGTTTTTCGAACAGTTGTCATTCGTAACCATGATTTTCAAATCACCAGACCAGTAGGTATATATACTTAGCACATATATATTAACCCTATATGCGTCGACTGCGTGGATCCACTCATGTTCACGCCACTCCTCTTTGCCCATCCAGGTTAATCCTGCTCCAAGCTCTTAAATCGTATCAATCTGGAATGAGGCGTAACAGACCTCGGTGGATAATGGAGCGTCAAGTGATGGTAAAGTACCCCTTACATTCTCTTTTCTGCATTATTTATTTTTTGGATAAAGGTAGGTACTATACAAATAAGGTCATCAACTTGCAGTGCATATTTTATTTTTATTTTTATTAAACAAATATACAAACAGTGATATTATTACAAACAATTACACAAATAGTATGGACAACAAAAACACCAGCAAAGTAGGTACCTACGTAGACATTAACAGCGAGTAGGTTAGAAGTAGTAGACTTTATAGCCTAGCGCTAGTGTTCGTTTCTTCAAACACAGAGGTTAGAAGTAAGACTTACAAACAACAGAAAAAAAGACTCATGTTATAATATGAGCAGGCTCGGTTGGGGATAATGGGAAGAAGGATAAGGGTGAGGGATAGGAATAAGGGACATGGAAGGGGCAAGGAAGAAGCAAGAGGATAAAATAAGTTATTGCTCTGATCTCTGGTGTGTTCTTACGTTTTGCCTGAAAACCGTAAGAGTTATTCAGGCTTCTTATGACAGAGGGAAAAAGAAAAAAAAAGATATTTATTTATTTATTATTATTATTTCCAAGCAGGAAAACTCGACCCTGTGATATTCTCTACTTTATTTGTATTAATCTTTTCCTGTGATATCGTAAATGTGACTGGCAAAAGCAAAATAAATATTATTTTCAACATTAATACAAGCACAAAAATAAGCACATATATATCATTATCGGAATTTACTGCCCCACTAGATAACGTATGTTCTGGGGCAGTACTATACTTCAAATTAAATCATGCCATCAACCAATCAATGTAAGTACTAATTAAATTAATCAAAAACATAGTACAGTAAACTGATGTATAGAATAATAAATTGAAGACTCGTTAATTATTTTTACATCATTGAAAATGAACTACTACCAAGCACCCTCGGCCGAAACTATCAACAATAGTACGATAGTACCTACAGTAAAGTAAAAATAATAATCTTAACTTAAATAACAAGACAAAACGTACAGAAGATATCTCAAGCACCTTGAGAAGATCATAGAAGTAGCTGAACAGAATGGCACCACTCTGCTCATTAACACTATTAAATACTCCAAGCGCCCACGGGAGAAGAATATAAATTTGCACAGATATAGGGTGAATTGTCAGATTTATAAGATGACAAGTACTTCTGATAATATACATATAATAGAAAGAAACAACGACTGTGGCGTGGGTTTGAGCAAGCAAATACGTCTTCATCTAACGAACACTGCTAGCAGGGTACCAGTATGTCGCGTATTAAACGTAAAGCAGATTTGTGCCGGGACAAGCGGAAGAGGGAATGATTTCACTCCATTGGCACAGACTGGACAGATCAATGGTGGTAATGTAGATAAGGCAATATCAATGCCTTTTTTATGGAGAAAACAGCGATCGCCGATGAGAGGGAAATAGGAAGCAGGATTGACATCACAGTGGCTCATCAGAGCGCTCAGGGACTACGTGGGAAAGAAAATGAACTGTGCTCTCATTACTAGCTTGTAATGAGAGTACTGTAACAGACAAGCCCTCACCAAAGCCGAACACTCTCAAGAAATTTAATTTGGTTCATCAAAATGTACGGGGCCTCAATGGAAAAGAACATGAACTTTATCTTTCGGTGACAGCAGAAGCATTGGATGTACTTTGTTTGACAGAGACCTGGTTCACTAAATCAGAATTGGACAATTTTGTATTAAAAAATTATGTAGTAGCAAGTGAGTTTTGCAGGGACCATTCTATTAAGGGAGGTTGCCTTATTGCAATAAATACCAAGTACTCATTTAAAAATAGACTGGACATTAAAAATATGTCAAAAGAAAAAATTTGTGAAGTGTCTTGTGCAGAGTTAAAGTTTGTTATAGTAATTTGTATTTATAGACCGCCATCGGGTAATTTCAGAGATTTCCTAGATATTCTTGAAGGCATCCTAGGTAAGATCACCGGGGGCAATAATAAACATGTGGTTGTCTGTGGAGATTTCAATGTGGATTTGAATTCCTGTAGTAGCAATAGAGACATATTATTGGACCTACTCAATAGCTATTCCTTGACACGTTGCATTTATATGCCAACACGAACTACTAACACATCATCGACATGTATCGACAATGTTTTCACCGACCTCCTTGTGTGTCATTCCGGGCTGGTGAATCTTGTAAAGTCAGATCATGATGGTCAACTTATTGAAATGTTCACACCACTAGACATTAAGAAATCCTCATCACAAATCTATACCAAAAAAAGATATCCCAACTCTGAAAATACTAATAAATTCCTAATATCCCTAAAACAAAATCTGACAATGTGTAGTGATAAGGATCCTAACATACTCTTTGACAATTTCTTTGAATGCTTTATCTTAAATTTGAATACTCACATCCCTGTTAAGTCATCAAGGCCGAAGACTAAAAAACAATTTGAAGATTGGGCCACAACAGGTATTAAAATATCCAGGGAAAAACTTTTCAAACTTTATAGTCATAAGCCTACACATGATGTAAATTTAAAATCCTATATTAGTAAATATAGCAAGATCTTTAAGCAAGTTTGTCAGGTTGCAAAGAGTAACTTCATTCATAAGAAAATTAATAAATCAAAAAACCCAATTAAAGCAGTTTGGAATGTCATAAGGGAGGAAACCGGCAAAAGTCAGCCTGAGAGTATAACAATTACTGAGGAGTCTGGTGAGAGCAGGGTCGATTCTTTTAATAAGTTCTTTACTAACATAGCAGCAGAATTAATTAAAAAAAATGGTAATTCTAACTATACGAACAATGCTTTGGCATATTTTCAGAACATTCCCTCTCCCAAAGAACACTTTAAATTCCGTCCAATAACTGAGAATGATATCTTGAAGATTACGAAGGAATTGAAATTGACAACATCAAATGATTTATGGCATATTTCCACAAAGTTTTTAAAAAGCATTATTACTGACATAGCGCCTGTTTTATGTGACATATTCAACCACTGTCTAAAAAAAGGAGTCTTTCCAAACCTACTGAAATTTGCTAGAGTCATTCCAATACATAAAAAGGGGGAAAAAGGTGATCCAAATAATTACAGACCGATCTCTATACTACCGGTTCTGAGTAAAATCTTAGAAAAAGCTGTTGCTGGGCAACTGATTCATTTCCTAAAAATAAACGACGTGCTGCATTCTCAGCAATATGGTTTTCAACAAAATAAGTCTACTAGGGATGCAATGATATCGCTTACAGAGAAAGTGTTGAAAGCCCTCGATGAAGGGTGTGACACTTACGGCATTTTCTGTGACCTATCCAAGGCATTTGATTGCGTTGATCACAATATTCTGTGCACCAAACTCATGCACTACGGTATTTGTGGCTACGAAAAAAGATTTTTTGAATCTTATTTAAGTAACAGAAGTCAAATTACCGAAATAAATAATGTAAGATCTAGGAAGAGCGAAATTAGGTACGGGGTTCCACAAGGTTCAATTCTCGGACCATTGCTGTTTATCATCTATGTCAATGACCTCCCTGAAATAATTAAAGATAGGGGCGAAATTGTGATGTACGCGGATGACACATCCCTTCTTATCAAACGCGAAAATTGCGATGAACATGTTGCTGGGAATGTAGCTAAAATACTAGATGACGTGGCCCAGTGGTTTAATAGTAACAATTTAATTATTAATATGAACAAAACAAATGCGATGTGTTTCTCTTTGAGGCTGAAAAATGACGACATAACTGAGAAAGTATTCACTGACAAATCCATAACTATCGTAAATGATTGTAAATTCCTAGGTATAACAGTAGACAGAAAACTGCAATGGTCAGCTCACATCGAGCAACTCTGTAACAGGCTGAGCTCCGCAGTTTTTGCGATAAAAAAGATAAAAGATATATGTGGGATGAATACTGCAAAGATGGTCTACTTCTCATACTTCCACTCAGTGATGGTCTATGGTGTGGTGGTCTGGGGTGGCGGTGCTGACTTTGGCAGAGTATTTATTCTGCAGAAAAGAGCAGTAAGGGCAATACTGGGCTTGCAGCCTAGAGATTCCTGCCGAGATGCCTTTAAAGATCTCGGGATACTCACACTGGCTGGTGCATACATACAAGAATGCATTCTGTTTGCACGAAGAGGTTTGAGTAGCACACCTCTTAACTCTGACCACCACGGTTACGATACTAGGCGAAAGGATGAAATCAGACCCATCCAGCACCGGCTAGCAAAGTTTTCACGAAGTTTTGTGTGTAGAGGTGTTCGTTTTTATAACAAGCTACCTCAAAATATCAAATCAACAGATGACGTAGCCTTTCAGAGAGAGATAAAATCGTTCCTTGTTGATAAATGTTTTTACTCTATTGACGAGATGTTAGATTGATTACTCGTATTCACTTACCGTATCTGTGTATGTGTGAGTGTATGTATATATGCGTGTATGAGTAGACATTCCGTACTGTTGGTTGGTTGTTGTTCGTAATTGTGATGTTCCTCTTCTTGACTTGAATCCGCATTGATTTAATCTACGGCAAACGCTCCTCAGTAGAGTGGTCCAACGGGATGATTTTTGTTTATGTATTCTCTCCTCCCTATTGTTTTTGTCTTTTGCTCTCATCAGATGAACGCAATGTGGCAATTTACACCACGCAGGATCCCTTATAAAATCTTTACCTGACGAATGCTATATGGCCCTTTACACCATGCATGATCTGATCTCTCTCTTTTACACTTTTATTTAACTTCTATGGATTATGTTCTAAGACCCTATGTACATGCTTGTTTTGCTTTGTTACATTTCATTATTGTTAGTATTGTTTGCATTTTGCTGTATTTTATGTTTTTGACTATTCCGAGTGCCCGTAAGGGCCTATGGAAATATTTTAAGAATAAAGAATAAAGAATAAAAGACAGCCTCTTTCAGTCCTAAATAAAAGTCCACTGCACTCCACTTTACAAAACAAATGACAATCACAAACAATCATCATGGTTTTAATAAAATTATATACTTTTTCTTATTTATTTCATAGATTTGTGTGTTAAGCATCTTTTCATTTTCTCCCATAGTTATTTAAGTTTGTTAATGACGTAAGGCGTCAAACATTGTAAGTTAGTTTGCTTTGATGGATCATGTGGTCTCGTTGACATATAATAATTATTTAACTATTGAATGTCTGAAACCACACTGCATTGCTCATACTATACCTAATCCCCCTAGCTGTGTTGCGCCTTTTGAGGTACAGCGATACCTTGACATACGAGAGTTTTGAGATAAAAATAGGCGGGTGAGCTATTGAGATGCGTGTAATGATGTGGTCATAAACATTGCGCAAGATCGAGCGCAATAAAAAGCTCTCGTTGCCTCCTCTAAGTGGTGTATTTTGTTTATTTATTTATTTGATTGTATACCACTATAGGTCTCTAAATTATTAATGCATTTTTTTAATGAATCTGGGTTCACCCAAAGTGAACACTAATACACTTTCGATATCTTTAAAGCAAAGCTTGTGATGTGTGAAAATGGTCGGCCCCGGGATTCGAACCTACGACCTCCAATACGATGTTCGTACGAAAGTCGTCGGCTGATACCACTGGTCTACCAACCACTTCTTGATATAGCTATATGAACCAAATATGTAAAAAAGACAGTTAGATTAAATAACAAACAAAATCATAAAGAACACGACGAAATATAGTCAGATAATATAATATTCCGCAAAATCAGAAATGGATGAACAAACCATATTTTTTAAAAGGCAAGTGAACTTGAGGGAACAGCGGATAAAGAGACAGTATGGAATAAATAAAAGTTGTGTAGTTGAATTAAGTGAATAATACTCGTAAGTTACGAGTACAGCGATGTTACAAAACGAACTATCCTCGTATCGGGAGGTATAACTGTACTTAGGTACATACTATTAATTGTTTTATTGAAATGTCTATCAGTTTTATATCCCTGAGAAAGGAATTTATAATAATTATCGTGGTTAATACAGATCACTGTCTTATTAAAAGTTCAACATTTCACAAAATTGCACAGTCAGATGAAAAACCCCAACTCCCTCGAATCAAAACTCCCTTTACACCCCACTCAGGGGCATAGGGATGCAACAAGAGCTTACCATGGCGCTCGATATTGGGCAATGTTTATAACCTCATCCCACACTTTAATGTTTATAACCTCATCAAACTTCCTCAGCTCAGCCCCAAAGGAACGGAACACAGAGGGTCTTTCGCGTCTTCAAGACTCTGGTAAGAGGTAGAACAGCGGTCTCCTCGGTTGAGTTTTATTCGGCATCTACCCATGTCCACCTCATCTCCACAATGGTGGAAGCGATGGGCAGGCCCAGGTGCAGCACAGGTGCTGCGTGCACCAACGGACGTTGTTCATTCGTTTTTTTAATAAAAATGAATCTGCGCTCACTCACACTTAGCAAGGGCTTGTGTCGTGAAAGCGGAAATGGTCGACATTCGACGGGATTCAAACCCACGACCTCCAATATGGTGTACGTATGAAAGCCGCCTCGGTAGCCTAGTGGAAAAGGCGCCAACTTCAGATCAGCAGTTCCCGGTCTGGTCAGAAATATTCCATATTGTTTTTTCAATTTGAATCTCTACTCTGGGTTGGAATCCTGTCTCAGATTGGACGGAACCGGTTGACTGCTAGAGAATGCTTCAAGCATTAAGTTCCGCCGACTATACTGACACCTATGCATAGAAGAGTGTTATTTATTTATACCACTGGACCACCAACCACCTCATTTAAATAGGAACTGAAGTATTTATTTCTGTATCAAGTGTTGATAATTATTCATTTAAAAATTGACCTCCAATAAATCTAGAAAAGGTCGAACTATGGTGATTATTTTTATTTGGTATAATTATAATTTTAAAAGGAAATAATTTAACTGATTGACTGGTCACTGTCTAGTCAACGTGGAGAAAAACCGAAACTAGTCTGACTCATTAGACTTGAAATGTTGAGAACCATTATTATAATGTACCTACTTAATGATTAGCATTAAAAGGTGCCTGCACTATAAGTTGAAGCATGGATATTTGAACTAAATCTGATTCTCTAAAAAGATCAAATCCAATCAAAACTCCCTTCACGCCCCACTCAGGGGCATAGGGAGGCAACAAGAGCTCTCGATTGCGCTCGATTCTGCGCAACGACCTCCTTCCACACCATGTCCAAATTCCTCAGCTCTGCTTCGAAGGAGCGGGAGAGGGTGTTCCTCGTATTCGGGACTCTTATGGGAGGAAGAAGAGCGCTCTCCTCGGCCAACTGTATTCGGCATCCTTGTTCGGCATCCATCCAACACATGTCCCAGCCAAATCCATCTCCTTCCCATAATGGTAGAAGTGATGGGCTCACGCTGGGCGCGCCGGCGTATAGCATCGTTCGTGATGCGGTGGCAGCATCTTACGCTCAGAATTCTCCTGATGCACTTCATTTGAAAGCTGAGACTTTTTGTGCCGGGCTTTGGTCAGGTGCCAGGACTCACATCCATAGAGAGGAGAATGGGCAACACACACACATCAAACAGTTTACATTTCGATAAAGAGATATTATTTTATTTATATTACATGGTATCGTATTGGGTTAAGATTTGATTTTTTTTTTGTTAGATCTTTCTTTCTTTTTCCACGCCCACAAACTATTTTATCTTTCTAGGAAATAAATAATTCTGTACAAATATCTACCTATTGTTGAAGTATTAGGTTTCGCTCTTGATATTTTGTTCGAGTTTCGTGTGTGACCATGCGTTTGTTATTTTCAACCAATGTTCAACAAACCAAAAATTTTCAACTAAACCAAATACTACTTGCTTAGAGAGTTTGGAAGTAAATCAATCAACCACGTTTTTATTTACTCCTATAATCTTTCTCAAGATACAACACATTTAATAAATACTTCGAAACTTTCAAATGAACTCGGAACTCGATAATATTATTAATTGTCAGAAATTATTAAATTTTCAGTATATCATTACTGTATGAAATGTATATTATGTAAAAATCAGAAAGAATGCTGGGATTGAATTGAATGCTTGCACTTTTTGTGTTTCGGTGTTTTCCATCAAGCTTATTTGATTCATAAAATTGTGCCACTTTAGGTTAACAACTGTTATAGGTAAGCTATTTGTTGTCTTAATTCCAATTCCCTGAATTTTTTATATTTTCAACATATCCCATCTTCCCGGCAGGACTCGATTCGGCGTTCGAAGAAATCCCATACAGTCACTGATGGAAAAACCACCCGGATTCCTTCGAAAATAAGTTTTCATATTTACTTGAAAAAAAAAATAGTACTGAGAGATTTCGGTGTGTCACAGTTTCATTATTATCCAATCAAATGAAAGAGACACGTGCTTTGCAATAGATTCCGTGAACACTCTCAATAAAACAGTAAATCTTATGACGTATTGTGTCTCTTTCTTATGCATGTAAAATAGTGAAACAAAATGTCTCAGGACTATTTATTTAGATAAAATGAAGTATAGGCATACCTATGCAGTATAGTGTTCAACGAGTACATAAATAGATACCTAGCCCTTTTATTCGATCATTACAGCCATTTGTAGAAAATTGTCAAATCAATAATTATTCTATACAATTTTTCGACAGCAAAGTCTGTATGACTATATGCGTTTTGGGTTATTTATCTCATGTTTATAACTTCTAGACTGTTGCTCTTCGGGCTGTAAAAACTTAAAGATTATAAGTAGTTCGAATAAAAGTACATAGCGTGCGCCTACACTCGAAGTGACGCGTGTAAATGGACTAATTTATTGTATTAATAATATCATTATTGTTGGTACCTACACTTTTGTATCACTACATGTTTACTTCTGAAGGTCTTCGTGCTACAAGTCCGCCTCAAAACATTTCATCACATTTAATCATTTCACTACCTAGAATCAAATTTTACATACTGACATTATGGCACGTAAACTTGACTCATGTGCTTTTTTTTTTAATTTTCACGTGAGTCAAATTTTTCGTGTAACACGTTTTCGAAATAGTTATGACTGAAATGGGAGCATTGCGCTATTTAGTAAGCGTTACTCTCCACATGATAGTCTGGATGAAGTCGGTTTTGGACAGACATGTCCACAATTTGCAAGACGACGGAATTCATAAAAGCGTCTCCCAGGAACTTCCTGAAAGACATCGTACGAAACGGAGACAAGCAAAATACTGGAATGGCAGATGAATATCGAGATCCTGAGTGGCCAATATCTGGTAACATAAATAGGCCACTGCCTATAAATATGGAAGAAGAAGAAGAATTAAATACTAAAATATATACTTTGAAAGTGATGGGGAATTGAAATTTCGACTGGTCTAGCAGTGGACTGCAGTTAGCTGAAGTTGATTAGGTAGTCATCAATAATTATTGAAAAAAAAAGCGGTTATGACGAAGTTTCTTATAAACTCAGACAGGATATTTTTTGACTTCGTATGAAAAACTATTAATATTATACCCTGTTAGTATGCATGAATGCAGGGAAGCGTCATTATTTTTTCCGAGTTTTAACTGTATGAAATCAAATCTGACCATACCGGAAATATCACCCTCAATCAAATGTCAAACCTGTATAAAAATATGCTGCATTTATGCATTTAGTATGATAAAGTTAACTTTATGTAGGTATGCACATATTATTTAATTTTACATACTGTGAAAGAGTGTATTAGTGTTCACTTTGAGTGAGAAAATAAAAAACTAAATCATAATAATAATATTAAGGCTTCACAGTATTAAGTAGATGTTATATTCTTGAGAAATTAAACTTGACCTTGCGTTGTTCTTATTGAGGTACCTATTGATTGAATCGTAATCTAAGAGATACCTTTATTAAGTCCGCTTAAGATTTTTTTAACTCATTATTATCTTTGTTTATTAATCTGTGGTTGTTAATACGAAATATCTATTATCTACAATCTCATTATTCAACAGATTTCTCCACCCAAATGACCTTCAAGAAGGGCAGACAGTTTTTGGTACACGCCGTGTACTTGTCTAATCAGAATTATGTCAGTTATAGGTACTATGAGATATTTTGTATGAAATTAATATGCAGATACTTATTTGGTTAACCAAATTTAATAATTTTAATTCGGTTTCTTGTACTCTTTTTTATATATTCGAATATTTTACTCTCGAATTGGTGAAGCAGTTTCAACGTTAGAGGATCCAATAAATACTCTAAAATCTCGGTCATTTTTTCAGACTTTTTCAGACTCATTTTCGATTGATTCAAAATTGTTCCTAAAAGATGATTCTATGTAAAAATATTTCTTATAAGTATACTTTCGTTTATCAATTTGTTATGATTTCCTGATGGATTCTAACAGAAATAAACAAGAGTGAGTAATAGTAAACAACCGAAAACTGTGTATTTATAATAGATCTACATTAATACCTACTATCCTTCTTCCTCTCCCTCTAAACCTTTACCCTCTCCTCTTGTTCCCTTTCCCTGTATCTGAGGCGAGTACTTGTATGTATTGTTGGTAATTTTCATAATACACATATACGTATAAAAAAAAAAAAAAATTATGTAAGTACTGTCTTATTTTTGTATCAATTTCACTGTTTGTATATAAATGTTAAAATAAAAAATAAATAAAAAAAATAAAATTAATACTTTGATTTCTACTTGCTCCAATATTTATGTCCTTTGTAATTGTACAAAAAAGTTCATATATTTTTTTTTGTAGATAAATAATATACACATACCTACCTTTATTTTCTTTATATAAATACTAGCCTGTGGTTCTAGCCCGAAGTGGCCCGTTAATATGTACATAATGTGCACTGCGCCCCCGTTAAACAATACAAAATTAATTCGATTGAATTAAACTAATAAAATAATAACATTAAACTATTTCTGAAACATCCATATTTCATTCGTATTCAAAGCTCTGGCGGGAACAACTTGAGAGAAATGCGCTCGCGCACATACCCTACCTCGCCTATTACCAACACGAATGCGCCCGATAATATTGTTGACTTTGTATTAAAATTTTCTAAAACTATCAAAACGGTGCGGTGGAGTAAGTGGGATGGGCTACTGTAAGAGCGTATGCGAGAATGAGAGGGAACTAGTCGCGATGTCGTGGGCGCGTCCCAGTAACCTTTCCATACAAACTTAAATATTGTATTTTACATCATTTGTTATCCATTTTTTAACTTTTTATTAGTTATTCTGTTAGCCGTGAGGTTGCCGGCGAAGAATAGAACATCTGTTCTTTTTGCTAATTTTTCGAGCATCCTGTAAGAGGCAGGAAATCGAAAAATCAGATCGGGATCGTGAGGTTGACCACTTCACGTCCCTAAATCTCAACTGGTCAGAAAAGGCACAATGAGCCTCGGATGCCTTCAAGCGCAATGGAGAGCTCTTGGTCCTTCCCTATGCTCCCGAGTGGGGCTTAGGCCCCCGCATTGCTGGTTGGTTTCGGGATAGTTCGCGGCGGGCTTGATTTGTCCGGGCCGGCTTTTTGGTTTGATTGCTTCGATCGAGCTAGGAGGTCGGTTTTGTGCGGGTCGGGTTTGCTGCGGATTGGTCTCCACCGGGCTGGCTTGCGGTGTGCGGGGTGCCTTTAAGGGAGAATGTATGTATGTATGTATTCTGTTATCCGGAGCGGAGAAGAATCCAATAAACCAAACATCAGAAGATTCTGTTGAGCCGATCCCGAGTTATAAGTGTTCGCACTAACCCGACTTTACTTTATATAGTAGATTACAATTTTACACAATATCTAATCGTTTTCTTTTAATCGTTATTTTTTGTTTTGTTTTTATCGTGCGGGTCGGGTTTGCTGCGATTGGTCTCATCCGGAGTGGCTTGCGGTGTGCGGGGGGCCTTAAAGGGAGAAAGTGTGTGTGTGTGTGTGTTTCTTTTAAACACATCAAAACAAAATACGCTGTTTGTCCTCCTTAAAAAGCAAAATGCTTGGTTAAAGGAAGGTAGTACTTAACTATAATCCTAAAATTAAAGTATACACAAACAATACAAAAAAAAAAAAACAATACAGAACAATTAAATGGAACAGTTAAGTTAATATCAAAGAGAAGCAACATTAGATTGGTCAGTCGCAGCTAACGCAAACAACATGACAATCAATACATCCATGTATTATACACAGACAATTAATTACTTATTAAGATTTGAATATCGATTGGCTTTTCGGCATAGATTTTGCCCAACATTTAGGCTCCTAGTGGGTCTGTAAGAGGCATAGTCACTCTTTATAGTTTAGATATCGAATAAATGGAAAGGGGAATATATACAGAGACTATATTATTATAACTACCTTTTAAAAATAACCTTTATAAACTTTTTAGACCACTAAAGGTAGTTAATGAAGTGGTTAATTCGTCGGTTTTCATTCTGAAGGTCTTGAGTTCAATCCCCAGGATCACCCAGCATCCTTTTTCACGATACAAGCCTTTGCTTAATCTTAAAGATGTAGTTTATTTGTGTTTGTTGGGCCCAGATTTATTTGATGTATAAAAATTAGATGTCTATCTCCCCCGGAAAAGAAATCAACGAAACAAAGTTACAGAAATTGGCTGTCGCAAGTAGATAATATTGAATCGAAACCAAAAAAATATGGGTTTTTATTATATTTCAACCGTAAATAAAACGAATGCCCCTATGTGGGGTCATAAAGGGAGTGTCTGCTTAAGCTTAAAAAAGTATTGGCTCAACCATTTAACTTGACAATAAGGCTTAAGAATCAAAATGATCCATTTCATGTGGCATGTCACATAGCAACACAATCGTTTCTTAATGCGGTAATGAATTGAGAGACACTAAAATAAATGTGATAGCCGAAGTGTGTAATGTTTTATTGGAGCAAGGTTCGTATTAAATCATTGGACAAGATTAAAGGTAACAGGTATGTTAATAATTGTCATTTTATTGGTCAACCATTGACTGCACTTAACACACTTAAAAATTTATATCTTCAAATTTTCAAACAACATCACATTTGTTCCGATAAATCTACACATTTACATCACACATATCTAATAATTGTTTTTGACATTTGAAACGGAAATCCGTGATTGTTGAAAGATAAAATAATAATAAAGTTGTTTCAAATCTATAGGAGCTTTCGTAAATACTCTATGAGTGAATGAATCTGTATGGGCTCAACCATAAAGAACGCGAGGGCTCTTGTTGCCTCCTTTAGCCCCTGATTAGGGTCAGACAAGAAGTATTGATTGATTAATTGATCTCTAGTTTTAATTTAACATTACCTTACACCAAAAATCACTAGAAGTATTTTCACGTTTTACCCTCACTGAAATATTCCATTACCTACAAACAAAATACACAACTTCATTGTTATTGTCATAATCTACAAAAGTAGGTACACTTTCATACACCAGAGCTTTTTACATTCTTGCGGGAAAAAGTGCGAACATTAATGATGATTTTCCCACTTTTTCATTCTCATAAATTTTTAAAAACTCTATTTTTTTGTTCTTTAAATCCATATCTAGGTAAACATTATGAAAAAAACCTGTATACGCCTCAGTCATCATTTGTTGATATTATTCGTCAATTATTATTTTTGTTGTTGTTAGGACATGATAAAAATTTAAGAATGTTGAAAAAAACAGTTCTTTTGACAATATAAACTTTCAGTGTTTTCAAAATTGGCACGATTGACAAAGATCGTGCTCGAGATAATATTAAGTAATTAAATAAATACCTATTTTTGGCAAAGGTATACCCAGTCACCAAAAAATACTAAAAATATATCTGAAACAAATAATAAAACAAATTACGCAGAAATAAATTATTTAGGTATTTTAAACATTCATATTAAATCAAAACTCTCATTATAGGCTCGTTAAAATTTTCGTTGTCTTAAAGCGACCTTGCCACAAAATTAATAACAATATTATTGCTTAATTATATGAATCTAATCTTAACAATAAAAATACGGGTGGCACCTAATGTGAATATTTTTAGATACTCTGAGGTATCAATGGCATTAAACTAGGGACCGAGCTATTAAAATCTGCTCTTGCCCATAAGATATGCCGGACATGGTGTATTAAATATTGTTTTGATTAGACATAGATCAAAGTAATAAAACAAAATACTTAACTTATTATTTATGGATTAAAGCAAATAGACTTTTCATTGCCAAGATCATTGGCAATTTTTTAATCTTAATGTCAGGCTTCTAAACAGAACTCCTGTTATGATTTCCTTCTTAATTCTTCATCGTTTCAGCCTATGCACAATGCATTGCAAATTTTTATACTATTTGGCTTTTTTTTTTAATAAATTAATTTTGTTGTTTTTCTCACAATTTGATTGCACAATGCACATGGCATGCTGGATGATCATAATTGTACATTTGATTGTACTCATTTTAAATTGGGTGAATTTTTGTATTACTAAATTTTGAGATGATTTTTGCTATGTATTTATTACAATGACATTATCCATAGACCTATTTAGGCAACTGAACGTCAATCAATACAATCTAAATCCAGTAACATACAGGGTGTGGTCAAATATATTGTTTAAGTTTGTTCGTGCGTGGTGCAAAAGGCCAATATAGCAGTCGTCAGATATTAAAACAATTTAGTTACCAAACAAATGAATTTCATTTTTGCTTTTTTTATTCCTATGTGATTTCCTTGATTTTTTCTGCTTTAATTATTAAACATTACATTTAATTATTATTGGTTTAATTTTGCCGACTCAATTGATTTTAAAGACTTGTAAATTGACCTTGGAAGTGTATTAGGATTTGAAAACACTCCCTATACGAATGTCGGGTTGCTAATTTGTTTTTGTTTTCTAATCTCAATTTATGGAAATGGAGCGGTCATCGCATCACGGCTGGACCAATTATTTAGCTAGTTATTTGTTTTGTTATGTTTGCTATTGTTAGGATAAGGTTCTTGTGATAGAAAAAAATAAAAAGTTGCGCGAAACATTAGAAAATTGAAAAAAAACTTAAAGTTACAAAAAACCTTTTTAGTGTTTTTATAATATTTTAATTTTATATACAATATATTTTAATTCTAATTTTAAAATAACATTGTTAGAAACTGACAGTTGTTTGATATTGGCTGTGTTATCTTGTTTTATTTATGAATAAACTTTATTATTAATGTGCATAAGCTAACTGCCACATCAATACTGTCCGGATGAGACGTACACGAAAAGCAAAGAGAAAATCCACATTCAATAAATGCGTAGGCGCAGCGCACAAATCGACACCATAGTTATTTATTGCAAAAATACCTGTTAGTGATGCTAAAGGAAGTTACTTGTTTTAAAATATAGCTCTGTCGACATGATTAGTGATAATATTTATATTCTGGAAATTAAGTAATATTGCTCGAAAAACTTTTTCTTATTGACATATCGGATTGCTTCTCTGTATAACGGGACTTAAATGTAAAACTGCTGCGGACGCAGGCTATAGGCTTACATTATAGCCCTTGTCCAGAAATCATTTTCTTTCTAGTTGAGTCTCCAAGTAAGCAAATAGATAAATGACCTTAATCAATCAAAATATAATTTTAATTATGAGTTTTGATTATCATCCCACGCCAATGGTAATTAATTATATATAGATTAAACTTCGCTCCAGATCTGTTTCCATATAAAACTGATCCAGTGGCGGTGGGTGTGTCGGTCTGCAGAATACTTTTTAGTCCACCTTTCGGTTTTAACAACAGGAAGTTAGTCCACTAGTAATGCAACACGGCCAAATATGATAGTAATAATAATAATAATATGCAGTACTAAAACTATACACTGCAATAAAATCCGTGGTATTACGTAAGAAATTCACCCACTTCTGGCGAACTATGTGTGTCAGTCGTGGACTGTAACAATATGCAGTATAATATATCTACATATTGACATTACTGTCATTTCCTTCGCAAATCTTGGAGCAGTTTCATTTATAATGGCATTGTTATGGCGCTATGCTTGTTTTCTATAACGGTAACAAAATAATGAACGTTGATATCTGCAAATTTAGAATTGCGCCATATTTGTGTTGAAATATTCAAATATTTTTTTAGAGTTGGATTATTGTAGAATACCAAAAGACATATGGGTACAACCCCTATACAGAGTAGATGGACTTAAGAGAACAACATTATTTCGGTTCCTGTCGCAACTTTGACGAGAGTAAGCTTTTCTTCAAAAAGTAAGAGAAGTGCTGGCTATTTTCAATGAAGATAATGCACATCCAATCCGTCTGAAGTACCGACTTCCATACTCATTAGCTGCTGTTACAAGTGCATTGTTTAATTAAAGACAAGCAAGAACAACCAGAAACTGACCAGACAAATTAGCTGCCTAGCTCAACACAATCCAGAGAGATATGGTGTAGGTAGAGTCAACCAAATAAGATGCTGATTGCACCGTTTCAAATCTTCATAAATGAGGATGGATAGACTAACCAGCATTCACATGCGGAATGACACAAACAATCGATCATCTGATAACGAGTGCCCCATATACAAATTTAAAGAGGGAATGCAAGACCCTCACACTCTGACGATAAGAAGAAAAATAAGAGATCTCCTTTTTCTGATGTTCAGGGTTCTGCAATAGAAAACGTACGGTTTTGCTCTACCTTTGTTTGAGCGACCAGTAGCCCTAGTATAAGTTTTCGATGATCGAATATCGAAACGATCATCGAAAGAGTTTCAAAAAAATTTCATACTAAAATGATCGAATGATTCGATCGTTTGATTTTAGAACACTAATTGCACGCTAATAAGCGCTTATTTGCGTGCAATTAGCTTTCGATAAAACTCGTACTAGCCCCACTGGTCACTGAGAAGAACATATTATTATGTTATAAACGACTGGATTTAGTCTGAAAGTTGCACTTTACATTTTCTGGAGAGCAACGTTTGAAGACCAAAATGACAATGAATGGCTGAATATATTCGTATTGTATTTATTTCTATTTTGGGGTTAATTAATTGGCAGCAGTAAATAAGGATATGTATTCATATCATGGTCTAACAGACCACCTCTTTTTCACTCAGCAACGCGTGAAAATAAGAATCACTATTAAAAATTGACTAGTGCTGAAAAAAATCATTCAATTTAATCAATCTATTTACTTATAATTAACTTTATTGCTCATACTGGCCACTATAGACTTGCTCAGACCATTAACCGCAAAGCTATTAAAAGAGTTATATTATTAGGTGTCATATTGTGGAGAAGTATTACGCTTAACTTGCATGCAATAAACCCGATCAGAATTTTTTAACCACTTATTTTATTCTTTTGTGCGAATGTCAAGAATAATTATTACGGTAACGTGGCCATTCGTGAAAAAAATATAGAGCACCAAATATACAATAATTGTTGCGAAAATAGCTACTATAAAAGTTTTTTTATGCCTTTTATATGGATGTAATACCCATGTTATTTCACATGTATGTATGGACCCTATATTTAGATTCAGTAATACAATTAAGCAATACTTTTAAACGATTAGCAATGGATTTAATAGTTTTGCGTTTTTATATTGTGCAGGTTCTTCATGCGGCAATTCACCTTGCTGTATTTCTAGAGTTTTCATCAAACCCTGCTGTTATACAACGAAACACCAGTCATTTGGAATGTGACAAGAAAAAGCAATAAAATTCTATTAGGAATATTAAAATTCTATTAGGAATATTAAAATTCTATTAGGAATGACAGTTCTATTAGGAATTAGCCCTGTCTTCACTCTGATCTTCCCGTTCCGGAGACGTGGATACCGGATATCTGTCTATTCTTTATTCTATTGTTTGGTTTTCTCAATGCTGTCGACTTGCTTCTACATATGTATTCACGATTCATCTTTGCAAAGTCCAGCCAGAAAGGAGGAGGTTTCTCATGTTGAAGTGATCACACTAAGCCAGCCTTCGAAATAACAGTAGAAGACGGTCGTAATCCCGTGGTGGTTTGTTCCATTTAAAAATCGAACATCACTGATGAATTGTTAGAGTCATTAGTTGTTATATATTCGGTGAGTTAGCTAAGGTTGAAATCAGCTCCAAAAAACGCTCCAAGTAGGTATTCTAATTCCAGTCCAATCCTGGATATTACGAAGCCAGGAAATCTTTTTTGGCCTCCTCCACTCTCTATTTTGCCAAAATCAGGTGCAGTACCTAGCTCGTACTTCTCTCCCCTGAGCATATGTCTCAAATAGGACACTTTGCGGAAATCAGTCATCAACTGCCTGAAACCTCTTGCTATCTGAAGCACTACCTGACCATCTATGGGATGCGGAGCATTCGCCATTACTCATTGGTAGTTAGTCGTAAAAATCTTGAAGATTGCTATAATAAAACATTGGAAAAAATAAAACTATGAATGAGATTATGATTGCTTCAATCAGACAAAGTAATACCAAACAAACCAAATGCAATGTTGAGAATAGAAATAAGTTTTATGTACGAAAACCAAATCAGCGACAGTTTAGTACAGTACCTAGTACCTACCCACCAGAAGCAAAGCCATATCAAATTGGCTAAACTAGTAATAAACCATGACTAGTTTACAAACCCGCTAAACCTTTGAATTATTCACAATATAACAAAATAGCAATGCGGGAGATACTACTTGTTTTTGGAGCACTGAAGATGCTATGTTTTTGTTTCATGATGTTTTTGTTAGGTGCTCTGTTGGTGCCCTTGTAAATATGTAAAAATGTTTTTGGAAAACTTTCTTTGTACAATCTCAGCATTTCCAGTTACTTATTTTTCATAAATTTAAAAGTGAAACATAAAAGATAAAAAGCTGTTTATCAATGGGCTTTAACTAACTGCGTCACAAAAAATATGGTTTTGGAAGTATATAACTAATTCGATGATTGGTAGCCTAGCCCGCCTAGCCGCTTTGAGGCGTGGAGGCCATTTCAAATCTTCGCTCCGAATACCGCCCGTCTTCCTCTTTCACAAACCTTTCCTTTCTGTAAAATATGTCAAAAGTGTATTTGTGTTTACTTCAGATGAACGATCAAAATCATCCTAAAAAAAATACAGGCTTCATTATTTTTGTTCAGAATACCAAATGCGGCAGCAATCATAAGATCTTCTTGGCTAAAATCATGTGAGTTCCTTACTTACTACGAACTCCTATAGGGATGGCTGTTGGTACGTAAAAATCCGTCCTTCTTATCACAGAAAATAACACCACAGTAAGACAACTGGGCCAATTACGAGTTTTATCGAAAGCTTATTGCACGCTAATAAGCGCTTATAAACATGCAAATAGTGTTCTAAAATCAAACCATCAAATCGTTCGATCATTTTTATATGAAAAATCGTTTCGATATTCGATCATCGAAAACTTATACTAGGGGTACTGAATGCACGTCAGAGACAAAAAAAGACAATATTTGAAATTCCTTTCGGTCGTATTTTTCAGTTTGTCAGTAGGTGTGACCTGTACCCCTATTCTGTAGCAAGTGTAGGTTAGTCACTTGAAAAAAGTGACTATTAGTCGATACATTTTGTATGAAAAACGCCTATACGTATCGAATGCGAGAATCGCATTTGTTTCTAGAAATATTTCTGTGGCGGCGCTATACACGTTTCCCATACAAAATGTATCGTGTAATACTCACCTTTACTACCGTGACTACCTTCCGATAAAACAGAGAATTGGGGCTCAGTACCCCTATTCTAAAGTTTCCGTGACATTTACGCCAGGGTGAAATACTCTACAGAATACTTCGGAAAGCTCCGCAGCTCATACGAAATTCTCAAGAGTTCCTTACTTAAACATGGGATACTGATGTCAATCTGGTCTCTGCGTCCTTAATGATGTCACTCCAACCCTCCCGACACTTTATCGCCTAGGCTATCTTTGATCCCGATCTTACTTAATATAAGCACATGAATATAATTGTAAGTATACTACTATGTACCTACTTTCTTTGTAAGACTTACAAATAAACAAACGAGTATACATTTTGTTTATGTCAACTTTTATTATAATTTAAGAAAAATGTACGGTTTAATCCAATATAAATTAAAATCAATCTATTAGGTAATAATGGTTTTGTGTTTGCTTGTATGAAATCTTTCCCATCAACTCAACCGTGAAAGTTCTAACCTTAAATACGTAAATTAGTTTTTATTTCTTTAATATCCGATATCGCGGCAAATTCAAGGTCCTTGTGTTGTAGAAAAATATCATTACAAAGATAAGTATTATTTTATTTCTGTGATTATTGTTTCAATTTGAACTAGACAGGATATCAATCAATTGATTTAAATCTGTATATTATTACAATCTTGTAGAGCTTATCTAGATAATAATAAAATGGATCTTATACTTATTTTCTTGGTCACAACCTCTTATGTATTACATTTTCAGATTTGTTCCATTTTTTGAGGTCCTGTCAACTTTTACATCTTTAGGAAGGTCTGCCTGTGGCTGCTGAGTGCTGGTTGTATTATTTATAGAGCGGCATAAAAAGCAATCATTGTTTAGTTCCTGAACGAAATTTACAATGTCCAATTTTTATTTTACCCATCACGCCCTTTTCCGAAGGGGGTAGGGAGAGAGTATGGACTTCCATTCTTTCCTATCCAAACAAACCTCCTTCGCTTTCTCCAAACGCATAACATTCCGCATACATCCTCTTCTAATCCTTTTGCTTCTGACTTGACCCTTCTGTAAGACTGCACCGATATGGTCGGTCCATGTCATTCGAGGTCGGCCTCGTCGTCGTACAACCATTCTCAAATTTATATATCCTCTTAGTCATTCTCTCTTCGTTTATTCTCTCTGCAAGCCCAAACCACCTTAATTTATTCACTTTCATTTTAGTCACTACGCCAACATCCACTCCACATTCCTTCCTAATATTATCATTCCTCATACGCAGTGATCTCATTTTCACAGCATTTATTCTAACTTCAAGATTTTTCACCCATGTCCAAGTTTCACTTGCATACATCATAGATGGTATCAGGATTGCATTGTGCATCAACAACTGTTTGGATTTAAGAGATACGTTCTTATTTTTTTTTCAAAAATTGAAAAGAAGTTAATTGGTGTTTGAAGCGTGTGTGTTGCCCATTCTTCCGAAATGCTATGAGTCCTGGTAGCTGACCAAAGAACTTACACAAAAAGTCTCTGTTTTCGAAATGAAGTACCTCAAAATAATTATTATGGTCAAAAAAAGAATCGAATCACGATCGAAGCTATAACAAAAAACAGTTGGCCAAGACTCGAGTGGATGAACATCGAAAAGGCCTACGTTCAGGAGAGGAACGAGAAACAATAAGATACACAAATTAAATTCTAAACGAATCACTTATTTGTCAATAACATTTAGGTACCATATAATCAAATTTAAATAAAAAAACTTTTTAACTATTCTACAATTTTATTATACCTGACATGTTTCGAGTTTCAAATAACCTGTGACCATGACGTGCCCCTTCGAAACATTTGTCAGGTATAATAAAATTGTGGAATAGTTAAAAAGTTTTTTATTTAAATTTGATTATTTAAATTACTTCCACCAAGAAAAATGCATGTACAACAACTTATAAATTTTATTTAGGTCTATCGTTCTATTTAGTTGTGAGTAATGAAACACTTTATTTGGGAGTTGATTATATTCTGATACTATGTAAGAGTAAGACAATCTATTCCTCCTGCAAATAATATTACTTGCTACCGAATGATTTATATTATGAAAGCCTCCACAGACGCTTAGTCACAAGCAGGTTCAGCCATATTTGGCAAAACAGCCTTGCGGAGCTCCTGTATCCTTAAAGACCATTGTTGCTCCATCAATATCTATTTTCATAAGATTTTTATCTAGATAGCTAGAAATTAAATGAAATATGGGGTCCTAGACAATAATTGTCGCAAAATTCAAATTAGGTAGGTAGCTATTTGAATTTGTTTGGTTTAAATAATATTATCTGGATAAATGTTCCAATGGACAGTTTCATTAACACTCTTGAAGAAAATTCGTTTATAGTCGTTCGCAAAATTCAAATTGTCTACGGGGGCTGGTGCTGGAATAGTAGGCAACAAAATGTGGCCAGGTATGTGTTTTGAATTTGTGTCTAAATGTGATAGAACATCTTCTGCCTTTGTGCTTTCCACTGTGTTCGACCTTGCGTTATTTAGTATCGCCCTCACAAACCTTCTCACCGGAAGCATTCATTTAGCTATTTTTATATAGGCTGAAATACACCAAAAAACAATAGTGTATCTCTAACCTCCTCCTTATTCGCCCTCGCCTTTATCCCATTATTTGGGATCGGCTCTCCTAGTCCTATTCCGCCAAGCTCTATCAAGCGTCAGCTCTGGTTGCACTTCGCATTCCTTGGTCCCTCTTGATGTTCGACAATCATGTGGCGGATAGTCTACCTGGTCTCCTGGCCGGAATTTCAATATCCATGGCTATCTGGCTGGATCTTGTTGTCCTGTAGTCGCCTCATAACTTGCCCATATCATTTTAGCCTGATTTCTGTTATCTTTTTCAATTGTCGGTGCGACCTTGAAGCTTCCTTGGACATGGAAATTTCTAGCTCTAGCCCATCTGAAAACGTAAAAAATGTGTGCTTCTTTCTTCTTTAATATTTTAGTTCCAAAACTCTTGTGAGTCGTTTGTTTCATATCTAATTAGTCTTTGTTCCTGTTTTAAATGTATTTTGTTCATGCCTTTATCTTTGCTTGAAGCATTGATCAATGGTCAGGTATCAGAACTCACAACTTCACCTACAGAAGAAAAGGTAGCACGCACGCAATACAGTGTACCTACCTAGTTTCCTGTACGTTAATGCAAAAATAGTCCATAGGATTTTTTTTTCTGCATTCTTTTTTTTGGTTGTAATATCATTATAGGTACTTATAAGCGAAATGGATATTAAATGATTTTTGGTGGCTTGTGCAAAAAAAAATAACCATAAAAGTGGACATTGTTTTGACTGTTTCAAAAATAAACACAGTACACCTGCATGAAATGCAATAAACTGCTCTGAATAACTCACTATTAAGTAACTTTTAATGACCACTGACAAAGCAGTAATTAATGCAGGGGGGTGTAATTAAAATAACGTATTTTTGTGCTGATTAAATCATTTTCACGTTTTGAAATACCTCTCTTTGCATTCGAGCAAAAGAGTAACCATAAAGGCGGTTCACAACCAAACCATAAACTGGGTTTAAAGCCAGTCATAATGATTAACACCTACAAAGTGATGACTGTTGAAATGTACTGTTCTATATAAGTTGACCCTATTTTACTCAAAGGATTTCATATTAAAACATAGATTTTTTAAAGAATAAGGTTTTTCGTTTTCTTTTTTATATCTACTTTAATAAAGTCCAGATCCAAATGCTTAATCAAATCAAGCAGAGATAATATTATCTATTGTGCTTTTATAATATTATATCTGTTGTATCTAATACTTTGTTAAAAATCTACGGAAGTGTTTGCTTATACGATAATAATAGTTTCAAATTTACTGCGCAGATTTCAATAACTGTTGTAAAAATAAATATAACAAAAATTTAACTATGGTCTTGTTTTGTTTGTAATACCTAATTAGAAACTGAAATGTCAAAAGTTAATCCAAACGGCATTCGTAAGGTCAATAAAACAGTTAACAGTTAGTTATCGTGTCTATTTACATGGACCCAATTTACATTCCCTATTAACTGCCTGCCGAAATGACGGAAATTAAATAATTTAGCTGTTAATTTGTTACATTTCTTTTTTTTTACAAAAATGTTAGAAAAGTAATATCTTTATTGAAATAGTTTTATCGCTAACGAAACATGAGAAAAGAGAAATATGATACCTCATATATTATTGGATTCATTTTTTTAATGCAAGCTATTTAAAAAAAAAGATTTTGTGAAAAGCCGTGTTAATCCCTTCTGATGCACTCTGAAGTCGAGATACTCTATGTTGAAATTCGAATCTTCCACACTGATAGAAGGATTCAAGTCAAGATGCTATTTGACAAACTTGAAACTGCTGTACACTAACTTCATTCATTACATATGTGTACTTCGATGACCGTACACATTCTGCAAAGTTTTAACCTCCTGAATACTGTTTCTCCAAGTCATTAATATTCCACTCTCAGCACATGGGTACCAACACTATGGTATTGACTCTGTGACCCATACTCAGCACATCCCGATTTCTTTGTTCTGTCTATCTGCTCCACTTATTTATTTACAATCTCTTTGCTTTGGGTTCAAGGACAAGAAGTTTTTTGGATATTTGAGACGTTTTCAATTCCAACCCAACTTCCATCTATGGTTTTTTTCGGAATTCGCTGACCGTTATTATAGAGATTTACCGACCCAACTCGGACAAGGATCAAAAAGGGTGTTTTGGAATGACATCCCGGATTGTGACTAGTATGTTGTGTGTAAAACCCTTCATGTATTTATATGTTTTATTACATTTGCTATCCAATAAAAAACAAATAGATAAAAAGGTGTATTATAATCTGCGGGATATAAGGTAGGTAGACCTACCTACCTAATGAACGACTAGCCGAGTATTGATTACTATATCCGCGAGTTAACCTGAAGGTCGCGGGTTCTTGACGGAAGACATTACACTATCGTGAAACAATGGTCGCGAGATTAAACCATGTACGCTGTCAGTTAATGACTCATGGGCGTTGTCCAGCACTGTGTGGTCTCTGAAACGTCGTGTCTTATCCTTAAAATAAACAATAATAACCCTTCAACGACTTTTTAAGTTTGGTTTTAATAAAATAACCATAACCTTGCTAAATCTATAGGGTCATGTGTGAATTTTACCGTGCACATTTTATGCGTAAGTATGTGAAAAAAATGACATTTTTAATGATCGGACTGCAATAATTAATGATTGAAACTATCATTTAACGATTGTTTTATAACAATACTAGCTGACCCTCTGTCGACTTCTGACCTAACCTAGAATATTTTTTTTTACTTATTACTTAAATTAATTACAGTTTAAATGACATAAAACCTCAATTAAATTTAATTTATTGCATTAAGTATATAATAATTATTGTCGATTCGGATAGGATGAAGTTCGAAGGGCCATAAAATTGTGATAAAAACAATAATTCCTCTATACTTGCTTAATTTAAAAAAATCCAAGAGATGGCGGTGTAGTAGGAAATAAGTCGCACGTGAAGTGTGTTATTATTGCATATGTCGTTGAATGATTAGACTCCATTAAACCCAAATTTTACCAAATTATTATGGTAAGATAATATAATTATTATGTAGGTAAGTATGTACTTTAAAATTTCTTTTTACCACACTAAGGGCATAGAGAGGCAACAGGAGCCTTCCGATGCGCTTGATCTTGGGTAGTTTCAATGACCTTCCCCAACAACATGTCCAAATCCTTAACCTCTACTTCAAAGAACACTGCGTGGGAGGGATTCCTCGTCTTTGGGACTCTGATGGGAGTAAAAACAGAGCTTTGCTAGGCCAATTATTGACAAACGGCATTATAAAAGATATGCTATCCGCTCTCCACAGTGGCTCGAGTAATGGTTCTGCATAGATTGAGTTTACGTATGGCGTCGTTCGTGATAAGGTGATGCCAATAATATCCACATTTTGTTTCAAAGCATCAGATACTTTTTTTATACCTGGGCCAGTGGGAATAAACAAGACACACGCATCAATGAGCCAAACAGTACATTTTATTTTAATTAATTCATTTATTTTGAATTACCTATCTAAGATATAAACAAAAATATAAAATGAACGTTTTAAGGGCATCATTCGAGGTATTAATGTTACAGCATAATAGTCCTTAAGGTATGAATGTTTTTATGTTAATATTATGCTCCATCTGATATGAAGTTGTTAGCGTTGTACGTCGCCTCAATTAGTGCCCATTATCCGATATCAGATGGAGAGAAACGATCTCGAATACAATTGACACAAATTCCGAATCCAAACGTAGATCTATTATCTTTGTTCAGTTACAGCCTGCCAATGAGACACCTGACTTGAAAAATATATTTAGTATACCTACCTAAATACAACTTTCTCAGTGTTGGCAAAATAATCTTAAAAAATCAGAAAGTCTAACAATGCTCTCTATTATTGATAATGACTCTTTCTAACACTATTATGGGTCACAGAATCAACGTGTCTCTCTATTCTCCCGTTCTATTTGATTATTTCTAGATATATGTATGTAGTTAAAACATCTGTGTGGGTATTCCCAAATCCTTATAAAACATCTTAAAATAGTTTTTTTTTTAAACTTTTCATCTGCTGCTTACGGAAAGTCACTTTAGAAAAGCACTCAAACCAATAGGTTGCTAAACCAAAGGCTATGTCCTAGCTGAAAAGTGATCGCGCTACCATGCGATGAGCGACCGATCATACAATGTTCTCAATTTGAATGATCCGTCCGCGGTTGAGTTTATTGAAACTCGTCGCGCAGACGCACATTTGTAAGACTTATATCACTTAACAGATAGACCCACTGTTAAAGACACAGACTGTCATGTGTGGTGGGGACCAACCTATCATAATATTCAGTGACAAATAAAACGTGTACTTGACTAGAAGCATCGCTGTGTTTTTTTATTCTTCAAACAAATTCCAAGATCCTCTCACGCCGTGTTTGGTTCCTTGGAAGCATAGATGAGGGATTTGGACATAGAGTAATACAAACTATAATTATACATTATGTTTTTGCACTCGTTGCGCAAATTTTGCATTTTTACGTATATGGACAGCTAGTAATTAGTTTTTAACGAGTTTTATAATAAGGAACTTAAGTACCTACCTAATAATAAAATGGACTACATTTTTTTGATAGTATAATTTTAAGTGCGTGTATTGCTTCCCGCTTCGAATTCTATAATGTGTAACGTCCGAATGTAAAACGTCCTTTAATATTTCAAAGTAGGTGTATGGTATGTGGTCTCTGTGTCCTTGACGATCTCTTTCAACCCTTCTGGAAATGCGCCAATTGCATCGAACCAACCCCAGCTAAATCTTTATCTGGTCAGCCATTGCGTTGAGACTTTTCTCCGTTCTCTACTTCCTTCAAATTTGAACATCGCTGTAATTTTTTCAAGGATTCTTTCCACTCCGAAGAAGGAGAAAACGTCCGATTTCTAAATGAGACTAATCTTTCGCCGAATCAATGAGCAAACAACAAATATCTGTTGTCAGATCCGGCAGACCCAGTGGCATCCCATGGCATCCTGTTAATCGGAAGCTATGAGTCTGAAAGAGTAAATATGTAGTTTTACATATGAGCCCATTAATGAAGGCGGAAGATGGCGAATCCGGTATAATGATGAACTGTACCGATTTTAATACGATTACATAAAAATCAACAAATTCATCAAAATATCCGTTGGCTGAGGCACATGTAGAGAATGCCGACTATTACACTAAGGAAATCTCGTACGGACAGCCCGGCTGGAAGGAGTGTTGGCAGACCGAAGCAAAGATGGTTCGATTGCGTGAGTAGAGATCTGCAATCTCTGGGAATAAGAAACTGGCGTCGCAGGACATAGACCCAGACCCACAATGGGTTGTAGCGCCATGGATGGATAGATACATTACGCAGAATAGACAAATTTGAATTTTTGCAATGATACATTATTTACAAAGACAAAAATTGAAATTAAAACGCAGAAGTAAAATGTGCATAATATAATATTGATTACACTCAAGTGGGAAGGCAATTATTACTTGCGCACTAATTATGCGTTCAGTGATTAAAAATAATATCTCACGAACTTCATGTATCAAAGTCAATATTTACCTTTCGATTATTGGCTACACGACAAGGATATTATTAAGGACATCAGTAATAACTGAGGACAAATTCTCCACTAGTTAAACGACCCTTAATACGAACATTTACTTAATTAATTTGACCGTTTAGTATATTTATAAAATATAGGTTCTAAATTACATGTTTCTTAAAATTGGTATCTCTGTGGGTACTTAAATACTTATTTTCGCATTCCTCATACAATACTTTTTCTTCGTCTTATTCTACTTCTTCTGTTAGGAATGAGTCCAGTATTAACTTTCTGTGCCTTTAGCAGAGTTTTTAAAGAGGATGGAAGTCGCAATGTGAGTTGAACCTTTCTAAAAATTATAGATGGGACACAGAAGCCGTTGGGTGGAAATTACATAGCATTTCGGGAAACAGAATCGCAACTATTGTTGTTTGAACTCAAACACTATGTGGTATTATGGCCAACACAGAGGCAGCCGCAAAAGAAGAAATCAATTTTTCATAAATCACTCAAATTGTGAAAAAAAGTAGGCAAGTATTAAAGTAATTCCTAATGGTCAAAAGTAAAAGAAGACACTGAAAATACCATGTCGAAGAAAATGGAGGAAAACCAACTGCAGAAGGCTATCAGGAAAACCGTCCAAAAGAGGGATAGACAGAAAGGCCAATGTCCGTGCAAGGTCCTAACATAACGGATCGCGAACAGAATATGATGAAAGAAATATTGAACTCATAACATATAGAATCTGTAAGGTTTTTGGGTCGTAGGATAGTTTACTAAAATATTTATAAGTTGAAAGCTCTCAATACCGTTCGTCTTTCTTCCGGTTAATAATGGTACACATTGTTCAAAACGTTATGGTCGCCTTGCTGAGAAGAAAAAAGCACTCTTAACCGTACATTTTTACAAATTACACGAGAGTTTTTACAAATTATAAAATCAAATTTAAACATATTTATTATTATTTTACCTATTAAACTCGTAGCAATAACATCCTCGATTAAAATATTTTATAATAATTTTCAAAATATTATTATGGATTATTAACAACAGAAGTTTATTGACATTTCTTAGAAGCTTAATCGGCTGTTAGATCGTGATCCACATTCATCATTAAGGCGTGCGACTTGCGCGTGGTAAATACACTTGATACGTTGTGTATACATCGTTGCTTTTCACTGCGCACGTTGTGCTTAAATTATTTGGTGTCTAATAAAATAAACATTTTACGATATTACAGTGTGTAGTTTGATGTTAACAAAGCTCACACCCAAAAGAAAATATTTCAAATATTTTATTGTTATCATTAAACGGCACGATTTTGAAGGGTTTTGTTAAAAAAACTAGGAACACCTGAATGCAGAGTTGTTTTGAGTTACTTTATCATGTGAGGACGTCACGTGTGGGGCGTGAAAACGATTGAGAACTAAACAACGCGGTTCTATTCATACATTCTTGTACCATTTTCAGAACTAGATCTTAAGGAATAATATACAACAACAAATGATTCTACAATTCACTAACGGTGTTCGATTTTTCAATAGTACCTAACTATTAAACAAACTTCGACCTTACGACCGGCCTCTACAGTTATTTCGATAGCTGGCTTACTGTGTTCATTTTACGAGAACAATATTCGCCATTAAGTGGTAATGTTGAATTTTCTGAAACTCGCAATCATAAGAATTTTCAACATTCAACACATTGTAATACCCTTGTCCCCGGCAAGATTCGAACCTGCGCCATTTGTGGTCCTTTGCAGTGACACTTGTCTCAATGTGTTGAAAATTCTCGGAGATTTTGTCATTATCACCAATGTCGAATGTTGGTAACGTAAAGTAATCACACGCCAGTCTTTGAAACAACAGTAGAAGACACCCGTCAGCCCGTCGTGGTTTGTTCAATCAAACATCATTTTAGTCAATCGCCCAGTAATAATTATTTTGTAGTGACTTTGCTTAGTGTGAAAGACGTCAAAACTGTATTTGTGTTCACAGATTCATTTTTATAAAAAATGATGATTGTTTTATATTCATTAGAGAACTAATCACCTCTATACAGAGTTGATTTTAATCACTTCATTCCGGTTGCTAGGTACATTTTTAGGGACTTTCGGACGGAGGGGCCTAATGGAGACCACATACTCCACCTTAGGAGCTAGCGAACGTGGATAGGAAAGGTAAGGTAGGTATACCTACTCAACTTTGAACTTTTGTTTCATTAAATACATAATTTCATAGTAAAAACTCATTTTTATCCATTTATAATGTTCGACCTCGGTAGCCTAGTTGTACTGGCGTGGACTTCAGATCCGAGGTCCCGGGTTCGATTCCCGGTCGGGTCAGAGTTATTCTAAGTGTTTTTTCATTTTTTAATTTTTCAAATGTCTACCCGGGGTTGGCCTGTTTCAGATTGGACGGGACCGGTTGACTGGAAAAATTTGTCTCAGGCAATTAGTTCCGCCGACTATTCTGACACCTTTGTATAGAAAAGTGCTATACCTATTATTATTATTATACTGTTTGAATATAAAATTTTATATAAATTTATTTATTGGTGTCATAATGTTTAACCCAATACTAAGTGGCATCAGATAATAACAAGACAAAACACATGTTCATGAATTAAACATTAATCCAATTGATACGAAAAAGAGCAATTTCACAATAATTGCTCCTTACCTACCGTTTCTAATGAATTGATTGACTATTTTGTCATTGCTACGAATTGACAGGAATGTGAATTTTAATTAGAGTTGCTGCTAATCTAAAAATCTCATGTGTCTATGATTTATGTCTTTTAATTTCACATTCACTCCAGATAAGACTCGGCTAATAATAATTGTTAATTTATGGTGTTCGCATAATATAGACAATTTTAGTCAACAGCGTAGGTATATGGGGTTGTTCAATATATACACCGACATATTTATGAATAATTATTATTTTGAATAATATATTTTAATAAGAGGGAATGTTGTATCATCGAAAGGCAAAACAGATGAATGAAATAAAGTCTGGTTCTTCTTTCCTTCTTCCTCCTCCTCCTTCATGATGTTCATCATATTTATCAAAGATTTTTTGTATTTTTTTTTATTAAAAGCTATTCAACAAGTGCTTCCGCAAGCTCATAGAATTAGCCCAGTTCTTTAGGCTTGTTCTGACAGAACAACGTGACAATCCACATATTATATACTATATTTTGAATCTGCCAGTGCTGAAAATTTCATCGACTTCTCGTTGCCCAATGCCCATGACTCCACGGTGTATTTGTAAATACTTGCTAAAATAATGTGATTATACGCTGCCATTATTCTAATTATAATATATTTTATTATCATCCTGTTTTTTGTCTAAACGTCCTTAAGAGTGTACCGAAATTTATTCAAATTTAAACTTTTTAGTCATTCAATAAGTAGACGAATATTCGCAACACAAATTTAACTAGTTATTGTAACACCCCAGTTGTAATCTAAGCATTTTGGCCACACATCATAAATAACACAATTATGTGTAACTCAAACAAGGACGCCCCATCCAATCCATTGGCTAATCGTTTATATTATTATTTTCTTTATGAGTGGTTTTGTTGACACACTAATTCCATACACAATAATAATTGATATGATAAATAGAATAATAAGTAATTAATATTGCTTTAGGTAATTACTATTTTTGGACTGTAGATATGCAAAAATTTAAACGTTGTTGAAAAAAGAACGGGGTAGAAAAAACACAAATTATACAAAAGAAAAAAGGCGAGATAGCACTGAAGGGTAAAAAGGTAAAATACAACCAGCATTGATATGCCTTAACGACGGGTAGGAATTCTAGAGTTGATTTTCTTCAATTCCAGAACTACAGAGGCAATTCGTTGTGATGGGTGTCCAACTATCCAAGATGTATTCCCCTCATAGATAAAATATATCGGATTCTGCCCCACTTTCTTCAGCCAGAAACCATTTCCCGTACTGGTTCTTCTACACGTTCTATATTTAACCTTCATTGAAGTTGGAATCAATAATATGATGGATCTACATCATTTTCGGCCGATCACTAGTTAAAATAGCCATTGAAATTGAGTGAACACAGATTAGGTAATTTAAAAAAAATAGAATTTTGCGAGCCATTGCACACAGTCGCCGAAGATAACTGTAGTGGAGGATATATGATAATATAACTTTGAGAAGTTAGGTAGCAAAAAGTAAGTAACATAATATGTATATTAATAGATTTAAATATAGTACATGTTTTAATTTGGCATTTACAATAAGTGATATTTATTGTAGGTAGCCATTTGGTATTTATAAACGTCATTTGATTTCATTTTGTTGAATCATAATACATCATGCATATTACAATCTATAGGTATATTGACCGTTTCAATGTCAATCGATAGTTTTTTTTTAACATGCATCGATAGGAAATCCTGTAGAATACATATCAAATGGATTAAGGAATTTTTATAATTTCAATCGGTAGATGATTTATATCATGTTTTCCGTTTTTAAACTACATTATTTGTCTATGCTCTTGACACGTCATTCAACGGAATAGACAATTTCAATTTTGCCTTGGTACAGCAGCATATCCACTAAGCTAACAAGGTTGATCTACAAGTTAATTATTGCTTCTGCACGCATTCCACTAATACAAACAATGTCAATTATGTAGAATCTTCAACAACAAAAAAATGTTGCACATTCCTGGTTTTATTCCGTGCGCAATCATTCCTATATTTTATCTTTCCCTTTGTTAAAATCTATGATCTGTCATTAAAAACAACAAAGGTACATGTCTATTTGTTACCTACTTTTTTTGACCCACCCTCTAAACTTTTTTTTGCCAACCTCATCTCAATGCCTTTTTTTATTTTTTATTGCGTTTGTTTAATTTAAAAATGGTGGTCATTTAATTTGGAACGGTGTTTTTTTTAACTGTAGTTTCTAGTTTAAGTTTAGTTGAAGATACTAACATGGTGATGGATGTGTAGTTCCCTTTTGACAATACCCACATCGATTGGGTTAGCCAGCCATCATGCGTGTCGGAGCGGGAAGGCTCAAAGAGGAGTACGGATGAATTTGAGATAGGTTTATGGAATGTGAGAGGATGTATGGATGGAAAATCGAATGAAATCATTGAGGTGTTGAATGGAAAATGTATAGATATTATATGTCTGACTGAAACGAAGAAGAAATGTAGTTGGGTAGGTAATAAGGTGTTTGGGCATGAAGAGAGAATGAACGAGGAGAGAATGACTAAAAGGATACATACCTAATATATTATATAAATCTGAAAGAATGGGTGCACGCACGACATGATCCGACCATATTGGTGTCGTCTTAGACGGGTTCCAAGTCTGGATCAAAAGGAATAGAAGAGCATGTATGCGGAATATTATGAGTTTGGAAGAAAAGAAAGAGGATTGTTTGGATAGGAAAGAATGGAAGTCCGTACACTCTGCCTAATAAGTATCTTGGGCTGAACTCGAGAATAGTAGCCATTTTGAAGCTGCCGGGGGAAAGATACTCTCGAGTGATTGTCGAAGTTTGGGATACCAGCATATCACATGATGAAGAAGATAAATTTACAGTACCTAATATTTTTTTATTAATAAAGAGTAAAAAGAAGGATGGATGGGGAAAAAAATAATGGAAATGGAAAGCTCTAAGAAAATTAAGTTTAAAATATTTTTTCTGAAAACTCCATTGGTGAATTATTTTTTTTCTTTTCAAGTTCACAAACTTTTACACTCACCAGCAAATGAGAAAATCCAAAAATACCATGGAACAAATAATTTAGAATGAAAAGGCATGCCAAAAATAACGTACCATTACATAATACCATGTTACTTTCATTATAAGTCCGTACATGCCATTATCACCAACTCAAAATTAGAGCAGTTTTATCAGAACTAGGTATACAAAGGTAAATATCACCTGTCAAAAGGAACCGTGTTAACATGGCTAGTGATTGAGTTGGCACGCGTGTTCTACCTTAAACACTCCATGCCAGCCAACTTGCTACATTGTAAAATAATTTAGAAGTACCTACCATATTCTTATACGTTGAACAAAATAGATATCTTGTATTCGTCAGTTTAAAAATATTAAAGGTACTTAGTGGTTTGATTTTATGTTGTATGTACTGAATAAAATACGTACAATAGTTTGTTTCACATCAAAGTTTAATGTTACTGCCAAAATACACTCGAAGAAATGAGCCCAGATGAAATCAAAATGAAAAAAGTACTTCAAATTCATTTTTGATATCGTGATTCACATTGTAGAACATTTTTAACTATTTTAAATTAAAAATAAAACAAACTTTGTAGTTCTACGAATATTTTATTATAAATAATAAAATACAATAAGATAGCGCTATAGCGTTAGCGCTATCTTATTGTATTTTATTATTTATAATAAAATATTCGTAGAACTACAAAGTTTGTTTTATTTTTAATTTAAAATAGTGAAAAAAGTACTTTTCTACAAGCTTCCACGCTTCGGTGGAACGAACAAACAAAAAATATTCTATGAACACAAAATTTATATTAGGTATTATAAAATGATACCATCAACATTTTTATCCATACTCCCCACCTTGAAATGATAAGGTTCATTCAAAAAGTTATAAACTCTATTGGAAATTGAGAGTCAATTAATGAAAACAAATTTACCCCCAAAATATAAATGTCTCAATATTTCCCTTTAACCATGCAATTAGGTAATATCTACATATCACGTCTAGAAATTTCACGTGAATAACACAACCTGATATCGAACCCGGTAGTGTTTTATTAAAAATCAGCGCCTTTACCACTAGGTTACCCAGATCATAATATTATTATGAAACTGTTCGAAAAAAACGAGAATCATTTAAATTTATTGCCATTTTATTGATTTGTATTAAGCGATAGAAAATAGTCTAACCTTTTGAATAAAGTTAGATTCTAATTATTGTTATTGGTACATATTCTTGTAAGGGTGCATTAAAACCAAACGAACATAGAGCCAGAGCTGAAAAAATGAGAATATTTTCTTGATCATTAGTATGGTCACCAAGGAATTAACGACGATCAAGTTTCTAGATTCGGCTCTATGTTCTTTTGGTGTAAATGCACACTAAGATAATTATTAGCCACATTCTTCCATAAGATGTTGAAACACGCAACAAGTGAATCGGTTTTGTAAACAATAAAACGAACAGCTATAATAGCTATTATGCATATTGGCCTCATGTAGGTAGGCTCTGTTATGTATTAAGTACAGTTACCTAGAATCAAGGATCGTTACATAACAGCGTGGATTGTTCTGAGTGCGTCGGATTTATTTGCAGTATTACAAACCTTATTTGGATCTAAGCCAGAGAGATTCGAACGGCGCTTGCGATAAAATATAGATCACCGCTGCGATTTACCGCGAAATCAAACGGAATAAATCAAATTGAAAGTTTCAAATTGTTGCAGTCAAGTTGCGAAATATAGTAGCAACACATTGTACACTGCACACAGCACGAATGCCTATTTTCTATGCCGGAAAAATTGAACATGCTAGTTACACATTAACATACTAAGGGTAACCCGTTACGGCTGCACAACAATCAATCATTCAATCCTCCCTTTTTGACTCCACTTAGGGGAATAGGGAGGCAACAAGATCCCTTCACCACGCTCGATCTTGCGTGGTTTCAATGACTTCATCCTACAGCAAGTCCCAAACCCTCATTTCTGCTTCGAAAGAATGGAACACGGTATGAGATGGTCTTCCTCGTCTTCGTGACCCTGATGTAAGGAAGAGCAGTCATCAGTCAAATGTCATTCGGCATCCTTAACACAAATCTCAACCAAGTCTATCTCCTCTCCATAATGGTAGAAGTGAGCCGCTAATGCGATGTACAAAAATATTACCTACATAATACTGCGTCAATTTTTTTTACCCATTACGCCGTTTCCCGAAGGGGGTAGGCAGAGAGTACGGATTTCCATACTGTCCTATCCAAACACACCTCTTTCGCTTCTTCCAAACGCATAACATTCCGCATACATACATGCTCTTCTATTCCTTTTGCTCCTGACTTGGCCTTCCTCTAAGACTGAACCGATATGATCGGACCATGTCATTCGAGGTCGGCCCCGTCTGTGTGCACCCATTCTTTCAGATTTATATATATATATATTTTTTTTTTTTTTTATTGAAGAAAAATATCATATAATATACTATTACACTATTGTGTCACGCCAAGTCTCGACAGAAGACTTGTCGGCGTGTTCACTTATATATACACACTTATAAATTCGAAAATAACAATAATGTTTCACTTACATCGTTACAAAATATACAAACACTTAACATATTATGACTATTTACACATTATATACAGGAATTATATACATATATCAGTTATAAATAAATCCACACTTCTGCAACCACTCCTTGATAAGTTTCTTTAGTCCATCTTTGCTCGATAATGAGTCAATGAGTAGGTAATTAACTTTATTGATAAGTATATTTGTCATTAACGTTGCGCAAGATCGAGCGCAATGGAGAGCTCTTGTTGCCTCCCTATGCCCCTAAGTGGGGTCTAAGGGGAGTTTGGATTTGGATTGGATATTTGTATAAACACACGCTGAGCGTCTTTTGATTTTCAATTTGAAGAATTTAATGTACCTACCAACATAAAGAGCTCTAGACATGAGTCAGTAAATTTGCTGCGTTAGTTCACTTTTCTGCTTCCTGTGTGTATTCTCCCGCTTCAAACAACATAAATAAGGCGCCACTATACATTGTTACGTGATGGCTCTCGGATAAGACGTCAAAGCGTTAGTCGGTCAGTGTTTTGGACTTCAATACTTACACATGAGCTTAGTTTATTTTCAACGGAAAGAAATAACCACTTGTTCGTAAAATCAAGTTGGTCACTGATTTTGACCATGAATTTCGTTTGGAAAATAACGTAAATATTTCTCATTCAACATCTCTCTTTTAAATGGAACAAACCACTACGGGTTTACGACCGTCTTCTAATGTTATTTATTTTGAAGGCTGGCTTAATATGATACGTTTACATTATTTACAACGTTTGCCATTAGGAGGTTCGCCAACGTTATTCGCGTTAGTTTACGTCAACAACGTTCGCCATATTCAAAACTCTTAATCATGAGAATTTTCAAATTGTTCAACATGTCCAACATGTCAAAAAATCTCATGCATATAACAATTAGATATTTAAAAATAATTAATGAGATCAGATCAATAAGGCTGCAGCTATATCCGGATGCCTTAGGAATCCAGTGTGGAGGAACAAACACATGAGGATTGAAAGCAAGTTGAAAATATATAAAACATGTGTTCGACCAATAGCCACTTATGGAATTGAGGCAAGGGCTGATACTTCCAGAACAAAATCTCGGCTGCGAACTTCGGAGATGAAAACCCTCCGATCTATAACTGGAAACACGCTGCGTGACCGTGTTAGAAATGTTGATATCATAGTTAAGACATAGTGAGGTGGGGACGACAACGAAGGCGATACTGGAATGAACATGTAAACAGAATGTCAGAAGACAGACTTCCACGCATCGCCCTCCAAGGAAACCCCGAAGGACGCAGACTCCCAGGCAGACCCCCAAAGAGATGGAGAGACAGCTGGCAGTCGACATCACAGGATCTATAGAAATAAGAAGAAGAAGAAGAAGAGATATATAAATAAATGTTGGGCATTAAGAAATGCAAAGCTATGGCCACCTTTAAAAATAAAATTAAAGGTTATATATTACATAGAAAAGTTGGCTGGCTGATCTGATTTGCCGGAGGGTCCGGACTTTATTCCTTATTATTGAGTAAATTCTTTATGTATAGTGTATGAGTTATTTTTAAGTTATTTTTAAGTGTATAATACCTGTATGCAGAACAGCCAAAAATCCCGTAAGGGATTAGGCATCTTCCTATTTAAAATTTTTTGTACAAATTTTTTTGTCAATAAATTAAAAAAAAAAAAAAAAATTATTGAGAACAAGAGAGCAACCAAATTTAAAGACTGAGACAGCAGACAACTCTGTCATTTTTTGTTAATATCTCATCTTTATTGTCTATTGGCTTTGTTGGTGCATAGGGTTCTAATTATCTCTAGATTCTTGTAACCATTTTAGGCCCTGTGGGGCTAGTACGAGTTTTATCGAAAGCAAATTGCACACAAATAAGCGCTTATTAGCGTGCAAATAGTGTTCTTAATTCAAACGATCGAATCGTTCGATCATTTTTGTATGGAAATTTTTCGAAACTCTTTCGATGATCGTTTCGATATTCGATCATCGAAAACTTATACTAGGGCTACTGTACTCACTTGCGCCGCGAACGTGTGACATTGCGTCAATTTAATCGAAAGGTTAGGTGTATACGTGATTCGAAACACATGCATCCTTTTGATAAAATTGATGTAATGATACACGTTCGCGGCGCAAGTGAGTACCGAGCCTTACAGGACTAGATCTTAACGAATATGTAACAACCAATGACTAACAATTCATTACTGATGTTCTATTTTTAAATGCTTAATGAAAAAATATTTTCTACGAATATTTATGTAGCCTATTTTTCCAAATTTTTAATTGCCATTAATTTATTTTTCCTGTTCTTTGAAATATTGTTTTATGAGAATATGGTAACGTGACAATATTTTAATAATCCTTGAAGAAGAAAATATTTTAACTTGCATTTAATAACATGATCAATGGATCATTTAGCACTAATAGTTTTGTGTGGGTTTTTCAATAAAACCAATCAAAATTATCGATAATTTTAATGTGTGATTAGAATTCATTAAACTCGTTTGTCTCACGCTGAAGAACAATAGAAGTTTCTTGAATACAATTCAAGACATGGAAAATGAAGAAATCACTGACACAAATAATTATGTATAGCTTCATAGGAAAGTGATTCATTTCCTTCATTTATGATTCATATAGTTGCATCGACTTCAATGTAATCATTGTAAAATTAATATTTTCGTTTTATGTAACTTTGGCCAAAGCTAAGAAATTTATTTTGTCTCAATAAAATACCAAAAAATCTGGCCCGTTTTCTAATTTGTTTATACATACTTCCATTTACATCCCACTCAGGAGCATAGGGAGGTAACAAGAGCTCTCCATTGCGCTCGATCTTGCGAAATGTTTATGACCTCCTCCCACCCCATGTCCAAATCCCTCAGCTGTGCTTCGAAAGATGCACCAGCCAAGTTCTCCTTTCCACAATGGTGATGGGTCCTCGCTGGGTGCGCCAGCGTATAGCGTCGTTCGTGATCTGTTCATACTGATTAATTATTATTGCAGGACTGTAGGTAGGTATTGTATACCGGTGACGTAAAGGAGGTCCAAGTTCGAAGTTAGGAGTAAAAGTAATAGGAGACACTGAACCAAGTTTGCGGAACGTTGTACTCTTGAATGAGGTTTGAAGGTTTATCTTGATAGACATTAATCGAAGAAACATTTATTTATTAATTATTTTTGCTTTCAATATCTAATATCTTAAAAATATGTTGACACATGGTCCTATAGGTATAAGTTTCACTTCCAACAAAATTTCATTCTATTGTTCATTTTGATAGGACAATAAATAATTAGATTTATTTTTATTTATTTATTTTTTATTTTTTATTTATTTCAACACACGGCGTAAAGCCATTTACATGTTAATACAGTTTGGTATACAAATTATTAACAACAACAGAAATCTGGACAGATCAAAGTGGGTGGTACACATTATAATGATAATCAGGAGTATAAAATCGCATCGCCAGTCATTTTGGACCAATGCGATTCTATATCCATCGTCAATTTGGATTAGATTTGTAACACATAAAAAATAATAACGATATAATCAACAACAAATACACAGTCTCCAGTTTTAATTATCACAATTTAACAAATTAAATAAATAGAAAGTCAATGTGGTGAAGTTTTAGTCAGATCAAGTCAGAAATAAAATGAGAACAGTCAGAGTTAAATTTATAATGATGAGTCAGAGGGAATATGGTAAGATGATTTTTATACAATTAAATAAAATTTGTTCATTTTAAGTGATTTCACAAAAAAAAAGAAATAATAAAAAAATATAATACCAAATAAATTCAAGCATGTGTCAATAAAAACAAATGGGATAAAGAGCGTTGAAGCGGGTCATCGATTTGCCCATTGTCAATTATACAATGAGTGAAAGAAGATAATTATGTCAGATTTGAATTTGAGGAAACTGTCGGCAACGATGTCCGCACAACCATCCACCAGATTTCCAAGTCTATGAATACGGATCATAGGAGAATGGAACATATAATTATTACTAGTTGTCTGCTCCCGAAACAGAGACGTCTGTCGAGTAGATCTAGCTGGGATGCGGAAATGAATAAGTGCGAGAAGTTCCGGGGAGTTTATGATACCATTGATCAGCTTATGAAGGAAACAGAGGTCTGATATGTCTCTGCGATTTCGCAGGCTGAGCAATCCAAGTTCATTCATAAGGGCAGAATAATCTATTTTATCTAATAGGATGCCTTTTCTGAAGTTGACCAGCCTCAAGAACTTCCTCTGCACTCTCTCCAAACTATTTACATGAATGGTGTAGTTCGGAGACCACACCACAGAGTTGTATTCAAGCAGTGGCCTAACTAGGGAAACAAATAAAAGCTTGTAGGACTGAATCAGTTGCAAGTCAGCTGACAGTCTGAATACAAATCCCAAAATTCTCATCGCTTTGCCAACAGTTTCCTCTATATGTGCATTAAAAGTCAGATTTTCAGAGAAGATGATACCGAGGTCTTTTATTTTGGTTACACACTCAAGTATGACATTGTCAATAGAGTAATTAAAAATAAGAGGAGATTTCGTTCTATGGAATCTGATGACCTGACACTTCGAAATATTGAGATAAAGTCTGTTTTCTATACACCAGTTACTTAGGTTATTTAAATTATCCTGGATAATGGTATAGTCCTCTATGTTATGTACGGCTTTAAACAGTTTCAAATCATCTGCAAAGAGTAAGACTTCTATGTCTCTGAAAATCGTGACTATGTCATTTACAAATATATTGAATAGTATTGGTCCCAAGTGCGATCCCTGCGGTACCCCGCTATATGCATTAATGGGGTCAGAAGTGCAGTCCCCAATTCTCACTATCAGTGTTCTTTCTTTCAGGTAACTTTCCAACCATCGGTGAAAGGCTCCGTCGACTCCATAAGCACGTAACTTCACTAGTAGCCTGTCATGTGACACCTTGTCGAATGCTTTTGAAAAGTCCGTGTAGATGGAGTCGACCTGACCTCGCTTCGACAGGGTATTCATGATATATTGTTGATAAGTCAGCAAGTTTGTAAGTGTGGACTTATTTTGGACAAAACCATGTTGTTGACTGGAAATCATTCTGTTAATACCTGGGCTAATCTTCTTGACTATAATAGATTCGAACAGTTTGGGGACTGCCGATAGCATGCATATAGGTCTGTAATTTGGAATATGACATTTATCACCCTTTTTAAAAATTGGAGTTATAAATCCGGTTTTCCAGGTTTTAGGAAAATTACCGGATGACAAAGAGCGGTTGAAAATTATTTGAAGGTGATATGACATAATGTCAATGCAATTTTTTAGGAATATATTAGGTATACCGTCTGGACCAGCAGATTTAGATATATCTAGAGCAAGGATCGCACTCTTGACGTCGTCAATGGAGATTTCTATGTTGGGCAAGTCGATAACCACTTCCGAGGAAAAATCGGGGTTAACCTGTATAGATGGAGAGTCGTAAACACTCCTAAAGAATGAGGCAAAAAGATTAACTGCCTCTTGCGGCGATCTCGAGTATTGATTGTTATAGTTAAGGTGTGTAGGTATCTCCACCCGATCTTTCCTCATACCATTCACAAACCTCCACAGATCCTGACTATCCTTTGGAATACATTTCTCTAAAGAATCAATATGTTGCTTATAGCATCTTTTTGACAAGGAGGAACATTCACTGCGAAGACTCGAGAAATAGTTATAATCATGAATATTCAATGTTTCTTTATATGTTTTATGGGCTATTTTCTTTTTAATGACTAGTTCTTTAAGGTCAGTGCTAAACCATTTAGGAAAACAAGAGGGCTTTATGCGCTTTTTAGGTATATATTTATCGATGCAAATATATAGTTTTTCATAATACATATCAACTAAGGCATTTAAATCGATTTGGTGATTCAAGAAAGAGAAATCGATGCTGTTAAAAAAAGTATTTATAGTCGGATAATCAGCTCCGCGGAAGTCCCGCCTGGTAATGTAATCATTTTTTAAGTTGGACAGTTCTGACCTAGTTGTAATATCAAGAGGTGGATGGAAGGTATCTACTGGAAGTAATTCTGTTGGGGATCTACATACAACTGTCACTTCGGGATCGGAGGTGAAGACAAGATCAAGAGTTTTATTTTGATGATTAGTAACATTATTTGATTGTACAAGGCCAAGAAAGTTTGCCATGTCTACCAGCTCGGATGCTTTTTCGTTATTTAAGTTGTTGACAATCTGTAGATTTAGATTACACTCCTCACTTTCATCCCCATAAATAGTTTCCCATTTACAGTCGGGTAGATTGAAATCACCTGTTAGTAGGTATAAATTATATAGGACAGCCAAGGTCTTTGGACCATTTCTATAAATCATGCTAGCCATAATATTTGGATCAACAACCATTGGACTTCTCTGAGTAGATCCGGGTCTCTCCGGTGTCAACGGACATTGACGCCTACTTACCTTGTTGATTCTTGAAGAAAACATAAGATTGGTTGGTTGGTACCATTTTAATATCTACCTACATTAGTTTAAGATAAAACAATTATATTATACGAGAACGAGCTAATTAAGATGTTTATAAAAAAATAGAATTTGAACATCAAGCAGGGTTCCTAAGGAACTAGTCGGAGGATACAAAACATTAACACTTTTCCATACAGACACATTCAGCATTCCTTCGCTGAAATAGCTTTTTCGGACCACTTTTGCTGTTTCTTTAACTTATTGCAATTCATATTTTAATGGATGACGACACATTCCATAAGATCAAACAATGTTTTTCCATGTCTGCCATTTCTTCTCACATTTTTCACACAAAAAACCTAGTCATTCATTTAAATATTTTTTTAACCCTTCAAGGACGAGAACAAAAAAAATCAAGTTATTTATTTTAAATACTATTTTTTATGAACAAATAGACGTGTGACTCGGGAAAAAAAATATTTTGAAAATGTCAATGGTTTTCCCAGGGAAATATGGTGTGACCATATGGTCACGCTCGGCCTTGGAGGGTACATGTTTTTTTTTTCTATGTGCTACATTTTTCTTTTGTTTAAAAACTATTTTTTAAATACCAACCTACAAGTGATTACTTTTAAAAGAAGGAAAACATAAAGAATAAAGTAAAAGATGTTTATGGATACTGTTTTTTTTCAAGAATTATAAAAAATACATATAGGTAATTTTTTAGGTAGGTAGATTCACTTGAGTTTTCTATGAAAATCAGTTATAAATAAAAATATTCACGCAGACATTTTAGGTGCTAAGCATGCATACCGAGTTTAAAACTTTTTCTGGCAATATTTTTCTTCTTTTTTGCTTCTATTGCTTACACTAGGTGAGAAAGATCATCAAATATGAGGTCATGACAATGTTTTCGAACGAGGTTTTCAAAGTTTTTCTCTAATCGTTTCTTCTATAAACGTATTTTTTCTGCGTCAGGAAATAGTTGATATCTACTGAGGGTTTCTGTAATGCTTTGAGCACAGTTTTCATCAGTTAAAACGTTTGCTTCAGCAGGTGAAAAAAAAAATGAGTATCGAACATTGTTCAACAGTTAATTTTTCATCAGTTTTCTTTTAAAAAAAATATTATTTGTCTGGCAAAAATATGTTTGTTACACAAATTATCAATTCTGAAATACAAATTGTTCAAAAATAGGACATATTCGGGGTTTACACAAGCAATTAGTGTAACAGAATATTTTAGTTCCATAAAAAATAGCACGTAGCCTGTAAGGACGAGCGCGACCATATGGTCACACAAACTTTTGTGCATGAAATACTCTAATATGGAAAACGTGAATATGTAAACTAATATAAGTTTTTTATCATCATTTAATTTATAATAAAAATATATTAAAAATATTAAAAAAATATTCGAAAAATTCTGCGAAGTATTTTGAGCTGGCGATCTTCGAGAAAAAGAAAATGTTGCCTTTTTAAAATATCATAAGTTTTGAAAAAAGACGTTTATATCAGTGTGATTCCTTTCATACTGAAGATCACGGTTTTCTTAACTAGTTTGTGGCCAAAAATGTACATGTGGCTATAAAAAAGGAGCAATAACGCTTATCAAAACAATGTCGAAAAGTGTTACCACACGGTCGCGCTCGTCCTTGAAGGGTTAAATTGTTGTAGCACTCATTCTTTCACAACACAGCCTATCTATTTTACCTTCCCGAGTTTCATCTTTAACCATTTGTGATGTTATTACATTTATTACAATAAAATATGCCTTGTCATTTGTCATCTGGACTTTCCTTCCTAAAAATCGTATCTTTCTAGTTTACTTATCTGTGGTGAGAAGGTAAAGAGATTGAGTGAAAAATGAAAAAGGTAAGATGACACATATATAAAAAAAAACCTATTATATAAATAACAGTATTTTTTTAAATACGTGCGAAATGCAAGACAGTCCATGATTTAATGATACATTGGCAATATGAAGGACCTATTATAGTTAATTAAACTTATATTTTAAAATGCAAAACAGCTAAAATAATTATTAATTTTATGACTAAGGGAACCCGCCATATTGTAAAATCTCGTCACACCGATTTATGTCGTTTTACCTTGTCACCACAGTCATATGAACGCTTAAATTCCATTGGGTGTTGAGGAGAATCATAAGTTATAATGCTCTGACGAAAAATTGCCAACTTACAGGATTATCAAAGACCAAGGATTGTGTGTAAATTAAAAAAAAACATTTTTTTTTAACTCTATCTAATTATTTCTTGCTACTTCCAAATTGATTGCCTGGATAGCGACTTAAGGTTAAAAAATGTGATAGAGCGCCGAATCCCTTTTCAAAATAACTTTATAGAAAGATCTTTCAAAATAATTTTTTAGGAAGATGTGACACCTTTTGCCAAAAATACACTTCAAGCTGACAACTTGATAATAATACGTAGGTTTAACTACTTTGAAGTCGATATTTAAACGATTTTTCCTAATGAAGCAGTATGTCATTGTCTCTTTTTTAAATTTGCTATCCGACAATCTGCTATTTAGTTGTTACTTACGAACATAATCCACTTTCGCTCCCTAGGTAGAGCATGTGGTCGCCACAAAGCCTCGCCAAGCATCTCTTTCCTGGGCTAGATCCAGGGCGTCATTCCAACTTAAGCCGGTATCCCGAAGGTCTTCATCGTAAGCTCTCTTGATGGTGAGTCTTGGTCTGCCACGTCTCCTTGTACCACCCGGTGTATAGAATAAGCTTCCATAATCTATGGACTCGGGGGACATACGTAGGACATGGCCGACCCAGCTCAGTCTACGATTCAAGATAATCGTTGTCACTGGAGGTTGCATCGTTCGTGATCGGACGGTTTCGATTGTTATAAAGTCGAACCATCTTATCCCCAGGATTTGTCTAAGTAATTTATTTTCAATGCTTAGCAGTGTGTTTTTGTTAAGTGCCACGACTCACATCCATATAACAGCACAGCTATTATAGAAACATTGAAAAGACGACATTTGTTTTTTACTGAGAAGTTGGTCGATCTCCATATTATATTGCTCATGTTGTTAAAAGTGGATCCCGCCAAAGAGATTCTCACTGATAACTCCTTCTCTATTCCGCCATATTTGGTTACATACTGTTAGCATATCACCTTAAGCCGGTTCCGCACAAATGATAATTGATTAATTACTCTTTTTAAAAGCTCTACACCAATAATTATCACGGAGGCATAGTACATAGGTAGGAACTTGTTGGATTAATTTAATTCAAAATTTGGGGGCCCTTCGATTGCACTCAGACAATATCTGTGGGCGCTGCCCTACCGTGACCCAAATTTTATTCAAAACTCTGTAATTATTCAAACAATAATTATTATGCATAATTATATCGGTAGAAATATACCTGCGTACGCGCGTGACATGAGCACGACTTTAGTCTACATACAAATATCACGAGTATTTATTAGGTAGATATTAATTAATATCACTTACCGTCTGACTTATAAAAAATCGTTAATCGTAAGATTACATATAAATCACTGATCAGTTTTTACTTAAATTATAAAAAAATACTTAATCCGCGTTTGTTATGTATGAAGAAGACATTTCATACAAAATTTTGTAAACAAACAAATAGTAACTCCGGGCAACGCGAGTGGTAACTACCAATATTCGCTTTGTCAGATTTGAACGAGTTATTGATGCAGAATAGGTACCTTATTTTTGTTTAATTATTATTATTTATTTTATATCAAAATATAGTTAAGTCCTTATTAAATCACACGAAACCTTTATGTTTCAGCTCAGTTTTAATTAAATAAAGTGTTTTTTTTTGTGTATGATAACGTAATATTTCTATTTAAAATTCTGAGAAAATAGTTTATAAAAAAAAGAAATTGGCTTAAAATTGAAAAGAGTATAGTGAATAATATAAAATATTTCAATAAGTAAACACCGCATTGTAAAGCTGGTTTCTATGTCAAGGTTAATAATTCTATAACATTTCGAAATATTAGAAAAAAATAAATATGATAATCTATTCAAAGATTGATATGCCTTACAACTTTATAATGATAGTAATTGACAAAATTCATTGAATTTATCAACTTATATTACAATAATAGTAATCTAAACCTAACTTTTAAAAACCCAACTATTAAATTAATAATAGGTTGGTAACAATGGTAACACCTTTGAATAAAGTTAACTTAAACATGTTTCTCATACGAACGGTTTTGTTATAAAGCTTTTATCTTACTCTATTGTATGAATATTATTTTAAACGTTTTGTATCATTCAAGAAATTTAATCATAGATAATTGACTTTTATATAGGCACCTTAGTTTGTTATTAAACTATATTGCATACCTACCTACATAATAATATTACCCATTTAAAACATTATTACAAAAATGACACAATATTTTATTTATTGAGTAGGTACCTACCTATTTCTATCAAAGAAATTTAATCCGGTTCGGTGGTTAAACTGTAAAGGCGAAATCTAAACGTGTGGAGTTTTTTTGGTGTTGGGTTATCTATGGGAGAAATTGTTCTTAAGGGGCTAAGTTTCGTCAGATATACGGACACCATTTTGTATTTTTATTTCTGAATAAAATCATTGGTCGAATTTTTACGAATAAAGTCGATACGAGAGACACCTTTCGTTTAACATATCGTCAATCAATCAATAATTATGATCGGCTCTATTAAATCAATCTATAATAATAAAGGAAAGTGCCTGACTGACTGATTGACTGACTGATTGACTGACTGACTCATCAACGCACAGCCCAAACGGCTAATCGTAGAGAAGTGAAATTTGGAAATAAGGTAGGACTTAATACAAAACCTTCCACTAAGAAAGGATTTTTGGAAATTCCACCCCTAAGGGGGTGAAAATAAGGGTTGAATGTTTTTCAAAGTATGCGAATATCTCGGAAACTAGACATGGTACGAACTTGAGATTTGGCATATGAATTCTTCTATAGAAATGAGTGTTAGCGTATTTGGCAATTTTTCAAAAATTTAACTAAAAGGGACAAAAAAGGGCACATATAAAAAGGGATGATTTTTAAGTGCCTCCTAAAAAGTTTAAAACTGGTTTTATCGAAATTTCAAAAAAATGATTTCTTCAGAAAGAGTCAAATTATACTATTTCGTTTTCAAAAGATATCATTAATTAGAGGGGAGGGGGTGAGGGGCACTTTTCCAACGTGTATGTGTGTGTATCCGTCCCCTCTTTATAACTTTTGATTCGCTTGATGGACAGATCCTAAAATTTCTGAAAATATTGAATACTTTAAGCATACAAAATTTGTATACTCAGAATTTTAAATTTTTTTTTCAGTCAGGGGTTATCAACCTTTGAATTTTTATTTAATTTTTCCATATATCTCGAAAACCATAAAATCTAGAACCCTAAAATTGTGTATGTATATAGAAAAATACAATATCTAAAATATAATTTAATGAAGAAGTTCCAGGATTTCTCAAACTTTTTTTATAAAGAAAAATATTTTTTTATGACAAATTTACGAGTTTCAGTGCCTATATTTCAGAATTTTATAAAAATATCGAAAAACGCCGAAACGCTACAACTAGATAATTTATTTTTCTATAAAAAATACATACATCATAGCAGTACATCTCAAACTTTTCTTAACAATTTTTGTAAAAATTTAATTTATTGACGACATCGTTTCATACAATAAACATACCGACTCAGGCCATCGACAGTTGGATCTCATTCGGCGAGCCGGGCCGGTGTGCTGCCGCGGTGTATGGCTAAGAACACGTAGAAAGCCGATACCGACCCGCGCCGACCAGCGCAAAGAATGTTACTATGCATTTGAATGGGGATACCCACATAAAAGCAGGAACCCGCTTTCCGGGATGCTCATTTAAATGCATTGAAACCATAGGCAACAATCTATGAGCCGGTCGGCGCGTATCGGAATCCGCTTTCTACGTGTTCCTACCCAATGAATATATACGTAGGTAGGTACCTACCCAGCCCAACCTACTTTCTCCAATACACCTGTCGAAACTATTGCGTAATCTATAATATTAATATAGTTTTGAACTAGCCGACCCGTCAAACTTCGTCCCGTCTTGGAATATAAATAATATGTTCGAGATTTTATGTATAAATTTAAGTTGATTTCAGTTTAAAGTTATTTAACACAGACGACGACGTGGTCCTTATATTATTGAATATGAATTAGTATAATGATACATTCATTAATACCTTTTTAACTAGGTACTGTAACCGATGCATCTGTTATAAAACATATCATTATATTATTTTCTATCAGCATTCCGTGAATCGTATCATTTATCAAACAACTGATTCCTGTTAAACGCCTGATTTAATTTCAAAATTAGAAAAAATGTATAGTGGAAGTTTTATTTTTATTCCGTGCAACTTTTTTCTTTCATAAGACCCTTCAGACAAAAGCAAACACGACAAAAAAATGGGCGATATAAGTTCAGCTGTTCTCATAGGGTAAGAAACACGTAGAATGCCGATTCTGACTAGCGCCAACCGGCGCAAAGAATGTTACTATGCATTTGAACGGGGAAACCCACAGAAAAAGCAGGAACCCGCTTTCCGACACGCCCATTTAAATGCATGGAAACCATAGACAACAATCTTTGAGCTGGTCGGCGCGGATCGTAATCGGCTTTCAACGTGTTCTTACCCATACGATGACCGCGCAAATAAGCGTTCCATTTTTATATAAGAGATAATACACTTTCCGTGAATTCAGAGAAACACTTTACGTACCTACCTACTTCAATATATTTTTCGTACCATGCATCCTGTACAGCGATTCTGAATTGTTTTTTTTACGATCGACATTAAAATCATTATGTAGGTACCTACCTATTTTAGTAATTTATTATCTCTACTAAAATAATTTACGGTAAGTTCACGAAAAGAATCTGGATTGTATTGCAATTCTTTATGTCTTGATCTGTCAAAATATTTGAAGCCATTTCATAAAAACACTAGCAACAAAAAAAAAACTATGTGAGTAATCTTGCTTTGAATTTATTGCGTAAACCATGAATAGCAAGTTGATATAATATGTTGAAAAAAGGTAAATAGTATTATGAAGTCAATAGGTAAATTATTTTATATCAAATGTAGTCAATGTGCAAAATATTAAATTTTAAAATTATCTACAAAACCTCACATCATTTTAGGACAGATCGTAAATAATTGTTTTGAAAACACTGGCAAGTCAATGACCACATCATTTCGTCACTGTATAGTGCGAAAAAATTAACTGTCCACTGGAACGTATAAAAAATAGAGACGAAAGGGATAGCAGTTAGCCGGATATTATGACCTCCTCACACACCATTTCCAGATCCCTCAGCTCTGCTTCGAAGGAGCAGAACACGAGGAAGACCCTCTCGGTATGAGAAGATCTTCTTTGTCTTCGGAACCCTTGCGGTAGATAAAAAAGCGCTCCCCTTAAAATATCGGTGTTTTTATTTTCAAAAATTTATAAAATTCGCAGAATGCTAAAGAAGTCCTTACTAGAGCCCGGCCAGTGCGTAAATTACCATGGGTACAACGCATGAATTACGCTTACGTAGGCGGTTTACCAATTGGACTGACTCCGTTGCCGGAACGTTATTGTTCCAAAAATCGCGGAAACTTCCCTTACTTACGAAGACCAGCAAAGCTGCTGTTTTCCTCTATATAGTCCAATAGTCTATATAACGAAATATTATATAGAATTACTCTCCATAATTTACCTTATGCTTGATAATCAATTTTCTAAGTTGTAGAATTTATTTTGTGATTATAAGGTGTATTTCTTAAGTGATACTTTAATAAACAAATCAATGAGTTATACAAACATGCCTCTTTTTACTATCCGGTATCCGGCAGGATATTATTTACGCCGCCGGATAGACCGGATATCGGATAGTTGCCGATATCCGTTTCATCTAATAAAAAATATAAACAGTGGACAGTTAATTTTCTTCCTACTCTACATTGTCGAAAATTCGTTTATAGTCGAACGCCAATTACTTATACCATTAGAATACTGAGGTTGACCACCTCACTTCCTTAAACCTCAACCGGTTAGAAAAAGCACAATGAGCCTCGGACGACTTCGAGCGCAATGGAGAGTTCTTTATGCCTAACCTATTCTCCTGAGTGGGTCCAAGGCCTCCCGTATTATGGGGTGGTTTGGGGGGAACCGCCACGGGCTTGATCTGTGTGCGGCTGGCTTTTTGGCAATCGGGCTAGGTTTTGGCTTTGTGCGGATCGGGTTTGCTGCAGTTTAGTTTCCTCCGGGCTGGTTTGCGGTGAGCGGGGGGGCTTAAAAGGGAGAATATTACGTTATTATAAAAATGGAGACCTACTTTACGTGGTCATCGCATCACGCCTGGAGGCCAAGTCGAAATATTAACGACAGCTCCAACGTTAACAATTTGTTGTTATTTCCATAGAGATAACGTAAAAACTGTTGTTCAACGTGCGTTAAACAATGCTGTTCCAAATTCCGAGTCAAAAAAATAATTCTGTCAGTTATTCAAAATTAACGTTAAACGTTACCTCAAAATCTTTGGAAGTATTACGACGCTGCTATTATATTGAAGACGAAACGCATTTTTTTTTGTTTGGAAACCATTTTCAATTTGGTAAACGTTAACGTTCGGAACGTTAACAGTTTTCACGTTTAACGTTATTTATTTCGACCTGAACGGCTGGACCGATATCGTTTATTCTTTTTATGTCGTGTTTGCTCAGGATAAGATATTTATGAACTAAATTTCGAACCTACGACCAGACAAACAACAACAAATCAACGTGAAAGATATAAATTGAAATGTTAAAAAAACGTCTGTAGCTTGAAAAATGCCCAAAGCAGATAGAAATAAGTGTTTTAAAGATCACTAATTTCATTGCTTTTCGAGACCTGAATATTTTTCTATTCATATCCAGCAATATAAAAATTGATTTCAAATAACGTCATTTGATGGAATAAAAGTTATTCGAGTTATTTTTTGGGATTCTCATAGAACAATGTCAGTCAAGTTAGCGAAATTTTTAAGTTCGCGGGCTGATTCTATTTGTATAAGAAGCACATCTTTTTTAAATACAGATTAATAACGACAAATATAAATAAAAATATAGTAATTTAATGGAAATTTTAGAATATATATTAAAAAAAAGAAATGTTGATGATGTTTCTTATTATTATTAATTTTGATGCGAATATAATTAATTCTGCATTGTTTAGGAAGAGAAAGAAAATACAGTAACACGTGAGCGAAGCCACGGGTAACTAGCTAGTCACTCATAAAATGATCATAATTATTATTATATAACTACAAATCATAGATCATTTTTATTCAATAACACGTTTTATCAACCAATATCTAATCCTACAATCAATCTTAAAGAACTTATTAAATCAAATTAAACGTATATAAATTCCTTTATTAAAAATGTAATGTTACATTTTACATGATCTCAAGTAGTCCAAAAACTAATGTCTATCCTCATTGCTGATGATATTAAAAAGTTGGTCCGTTCCGATCCTTCAAAACAGAACTGAGTCTGGAAATTTAGATAAAATAAGAAGGGACTTTAAAAAAAAATATTGGCTCCCCTTGTCCTCGATTGAGTGATTGATAGAAATCTGCTAGCTCTCTAACGCCAATTTTTGTCATGAATTTAATAAATAAACCTCTTTTACTCAGTATTTTAAAGCTTTAATGGTGTTTTCTGTCGGAACATATCCGCTATTTCTGAGATGATGATGAATAATTTTTCACGAGTATAGTTTCTTAATAAAGTTTAAGTCCTTATCATCCACATTGTGTTCTTCCAACCAATGCGGAGTGTCTAACCCTATCAAAAGCGTTCTCATAATCTATGAAGCATGCAAAAACTTTCCGATGCTGATCTTGACATTTCTGCAGAAGGATGTTAAGTGCTAATAATGCATCAAAAGAGTTTCAGAAGACAAATTGTATTTTATTTATTTATTTTGTCTACGTAACCAGCGGTTGCTTTTATAAACATTTTTAAAACATTAAAAAATACAATGATAGGTGATGCCAAGAAGCAAGCACCAAAAGAAAATAAACTAAACACAAACAAGAAACACCAAACAAACAGTGAGAAATACATAAACATATACAAATTCAATGAATGCAATATTGTAACATGGGGCCAAAGGAAATATCATCGCATCACAACATAGTTGAAGAAAACACAAGGTGCCTAGCTGTTCTGATCCTTTTACATTTTTTTTGAATTTGTACAAACTTGTAGCAAATATATCTATTTCGCCGAGGTCGTTGCCCCCCCCCCCTCCCCCAAGAATCCTCTGCATGGGCGCATAGAAGGAATAGTTGGTGGTATGATTCAGAAGTCTGAACGTCTGCACATTTTGTCAAGATCTTGTTCTCACTTATTTCTTATGCGGGCGTGTGTGATGACGGGAAAGATATTTAAAATAAATGACTCATGGAGCTTCATGCTTCATTTGTAAATATTCATATAAGTATAGGTTTTTTTATTAATACTCTATTACTAGTATTAATTTGACAATACTTGAAAAGGTACTGTTTTGTTTCCGAAGATTCTTAACGACATCACGATCCAGCAATACATCTTATATGGATGTTGCTTGATTGATATGGCTGTCTTGCTAATGTAAATATTCAATAATGATTATTGATATGAACGATTGGTAATTACCGCGTCTATTGTTGTAGAGAAAATTACCGTCAATTACTTTAGCACTTATTATTTAATACGTACATTATGTATTGGGACTAATACTCATGTAAATAAATATTATTTAAAATACATCGGCCTTGTCAGATGAAATGCTAACACAAATCTATTTCAGATTAACTGTGACAATGTTATTTTAATTATATAATGCCAGAATAGGCCTATGAAGCAGTGTCAAAGCCCTCCATAACTTTATTACTTTCTAGTACATTTATATACTTACTAGCTGACCCATCGAACTTCGTCCCGCCTTAAAGTCAATAAAATATTGCTGGGTAACATAACATATACCAGACATCTCCCTTTTTCTTCAACAGATGGCGGTGGCTGTACCGGTTATAAAATACGATCCATACTAACTTTAATTTTATATCATTTCTTATTCATTTATTCAACTTTTTATTAGTTATTCTGTTTTTCGGAGCGGAGATAATCCAATAAATCAAACATCGGAATAATCTGTTCAGCCGATCTCGAATTTAAAATGTTCGCACTAACCCGACTCTCATTTATATTAGAGATTTCATGTTTGAAGAATTTTCCATTACGTCGAACGACAACTTGCATTGGGGATTTTTGGGTAAAAAGGTCTATCCTTTCCGGAATGAACGGATCGGGGCGTATGAATGCGAGGGCTCATATAAGACAAAATACGGATAAAAGTTTAGGACGTGGAATATGCTCCGCGTGTTGGACAATCAAACAAACCACTCCTTTTCTTTATAAACAATGTTCTACCTACATAAAGTCATTAAAAACTGAAATTTACTGTTATTTTAATACATTTTGACCATATTATCGTAATATCTTTAATCCTTTTGTACACATACCTAAAATATTGTGTGTTTTAATCATATTTTATGGAGAAAAAATAAATAAGCCACTTATGGAAATATTTTGATCCAATAATAGGTAATATTATTATCAAACACAATCGGTTTTATTTCACAATAAGAAGGAATGATTATTGAGTAATTGGTCTGCGTAATATTCTTAATATTATAAACTGTTGTATTGAAAACGCTCTCGATTGGTACCTACCTAATAATTGTTATAAGCACGTTTTAAAATATGTAGGTACCTTTTATATGTAGGTGGTCCATATACATAGGAATTTGATCGGAAGTTACGGACCTCAAATTTCACGTGCTTGTGTAGGAGCATAAGACCAACCCGCATACCATTTTTTTTTCTTTTTTAGCTCTTCTTCTAGAACAAGAAATTTTCTTTGGATACTTTAAGAGGGTTCCCCTGAAGGTATAGATCTCAACATTTTACTGACTCATCTTCATCGAGGGGCTAACCGTTCTACCAAATTTATATCAAATCGGATAAGAATTACTATGAGTTATGGGTGCGCACACATTTTTGGCGTACCTACACGTACGGGTACGCGGTAACCGTTAAGTGTCGATAGGCATAAAGTGGTAACCGACGAGTTCATCGAAAATCAATTCATCGAAAATCAATTCATCGAAAATCAATTCATCGAAAATCAATTCATCGAATGATCAATTCATCGAAAATCAATTCATCGAAAATCAATTCATCGAAAATCAATTCATCGAATGATCAATTCATCGAATGACCAATTCATCGAAAATAAATATTTTGAAGATATTTGAGAGACACAGCCTTTTTGACAACCAAACTCATGTGTTGAAATATTTGGACTTCAATTTAGAAAATGGGCCTATTTTCATATCGTGCGATAAAATATCACACACTTTCAAAGTATGCGCAAGCAAGCAAGCAAGCAAGCAAGCAAGCAAGCAAGCAAGCAAGCAAGCAAGCAAGCAAGCAAGCAAGCAAGCAAGCAAGCAAGCAAGCAAGCAAGCAAGCAAGCAAGCAAGCAAGCAAGCAAGCAAGCAAGCAAGCAAGCAAGCAAGCAAGCAAGCAAGCAAGCAAGCAAGCAAGCAAGCAAGCAAGCAAGCAAGCAAGCAAGCAAGCAAGCAAGCAAGCAAGCAAGCAAGCAAGCAAGCAAGCAAGCAAGCAAGCAAGCAAGCAAGCAAGCAAGCAAGCAAGCAAGCAAGCAAGCAAGCAAGCAAGCAAGCAAGCAAGCAAGCAAGCAAGCAAGCAAGCAAGCAAGCAAGCAAGCAAGCAAGCAAGCAAGCAAGCAAGCAAGCAAGCAAGCAAGCAAGCAAGCAAGCAAGCAAGCAAGCAAGCAAGCAAGCAAGCAAGCAAGCAAGCAAGCAAGCAAGCAAGCAAGCAAGCAAGCAAGCAAGCAAGCAAGCAAGCAAGCAAGCAAGCAAGCAAGCAAGCAAGCAAGCAAGCAAGCAAGCAAGCAAGCAAGCAAGCAAGCAAGCAAGCAAGCAAGCAAGCAAGCAAGCAAGCAAGCAAGCAAGCAAGCAAGCAAGCAAGCAACATTAATTGGTAAATAACCTGTTCATATGCCTATGATATAAAATAAAATTATAATTGAAGTGGTTGGTGACCCAGTGGTTACAACGCCGGCTTTCGTACTGTGGACGTCGTGGTTCGATCCCAGGTGCCAACCATCTTCCTCTTTCAGGACACAAGCTTTAAGTAGCTTACTGTGAAAGAGTCAATGAGTGTATTTGTGTTCACTTTGAGTGAGCACAGATTCATTTAATTAAAAAAAATATATATACAAAAAAATACTCCAACGTACGTCAAAATCGCCGCCATCTTTAATTTATAGGAGTGACCAAACTGAAGTTTTACCTTATTCTTAGGTCATAAACAATTTTTCTAAAATATCTTCAAAATAATGGTTTTCGATGAATTGGTGATTCGATGAATTGATCATTCGATGAATTGATTTTCGATGAACTCGTTTTCGATGAATTGATTTTCGATGAATTGATTTTCGATGAATTGATTTTCGATGAATTGATTTTCGATGAATTGATCATTCGATGAATTGATTTTCGATGAACTCGTCGTGAATCGCATAAAGTCAGGTATCTGTCTATACAACGCTCGGCCGGCGTCCATACAATTAGTATGTAACTTTCGATATTGCGTATAAATTTTGGAAAAGAACAATGGATATTTTGTCTAGGGAAATGATATACACATAAAAATTTATACTATTTAATTCGAAAATTATCACACATTAATTTGGAATGGTTATTACTCTTATTTTTGGTGAACATTGAACCAGTATGAAATTTAATCACATTGCTGAATAGGTCCGTTCATAGTAAAAGTTTCGTTGTAATGTGTGAATGTATCTTTTTTTTCTTAATTTTTTTTTCAAAATCCACAGGTTCGTCATAGTGCATTGTAGACAAATTTTTTGGCACATTTTATACCAATGTCATAATTTTGATTAATCCAAAAATTGAAGATTTCTTTATCATCTTTGGAACGTTTAACTTGGAAATTCACATGAATATTTTCTTTTAGGTTCCTGTCAAATTTAGACTAGAATAATTTAGTTTCAAAAATGATTTATCTTTTTTTTCATTTGCCGGCGCTCACAGCAGTGGCCCATCACTTCTACCATTATGAAGAGGAGACGGACTTGGCTGGGAAATGTGTTAGGATGCCGAATTAGAATTGGCTAAGAAAAGGGGGAAGAAGTGGAAGACCCTTTCACACCATGTCCCATACTTTCGAAGCAGAGCTGAGTGATTTGGGCATGGTGTAGGAAGAGGTAATTGAAGCCGCGCTCTTGTTGCCTCTCTATTCCCCGAATTGGGGTCAAAAGGGAATGAGTATTGATTGATTAATTTTAGTTTCAAAATTATTAAGGTGAGTATGTCTCCCAAGTTAATGGCACTCCCAGTTTCTAAAAATATGTCAGTAGGTTTCACCAGCAGTTTTTCTAGTCAACCGATTCCGACCAATCTGAGACAAGCCAGCCCCGGTGAAAAAATAGTTAGAAAACTCTGACTCGACCGGTAATTCAGCCTGGAACCTCTTTTTCGCAAGTTTTCACTATACCACTAGGCTCAGTAAAGTTTATGAATATAAAAATTATTAGTTGTATCTTGATAACAAATAAAATACAAACAACATAATTTGTATTGATACCAACATTTTGCAGGTATTCTAGTTATGTAGGTATAAAACACTTCACACTTCCAAAATAATATTTTTACTATGAAAACCGTAAATTACAATACAATATAACTTATTGCAATGTGTTTATAGAATGAAAGTAAAAGCAGGTATACACGTCCAAATTCCACGAAATACAGATAATACCTGGCCATTTACATACAATTAGTATGGGAGCCCGGCCGGCACCCAATAGACAGATAACGAACTATTTTACAAAATGGGTATTATTTATGAATGGACGGCATATTGTTTAAAAATAAAAATAGAACAGCAAAATAGACACCCCATTACAGGAATACCTGGAGTCTCAATAAAAAATTCCAAGTTTTACCTATTGAAACAATGGAGGGAATTTCCGAAATGCTCCGGCGGCGTCGTTTATACACTTAACTGTTTTAAACAAAAAAAAATTGCATTCTTGGAAACTACACCCTCGAAAACGCCGAGAAAATTAATTTCAGCGAAATCTATTTTTTTTTTTTGAAATCCGATCACAAGACTCATTTATATTCCATATACTATGAGTAATATTACTACAATGTTAGATATCTTTTATAGCTGCATCACCCGAAAATGGGTGGAAGCTAAAAATAGATAGATAGATAAGTATCCTTAATAATTTCTCAATTATCGAACCAATCCAAATCCAAACTCCTTTTACGCCCCACTTAGGGGCCAAGAGATGCAACAAGATCTTTCCATTGCGCTCGATCCTCCTCCCACACCATTTCCAAATTCCTCAGCTCTTCATCGAAGGAGCGGAACACAGTATGGAAGGATCTTCCTCGACTTCGTGTCTCTGATGGGAGGAAGAACATCCCTCTCCTCGGCCAACTGTCATCCGGCATCCTATACACGTCCCAGCCAAGTCCATCTCCTCCCCATAATGGTAGAAGTGATGGGCTCACGCTGGGTGCGCCGGAGTATAGCGTAGTTCGTGATGCGATGGTAGCATCTTACGCCCAGAATTCTCCTAAGGCGCTTCATTTCAAAAGCTGAGACTTTTTGTGGCTGGGCTTTGGTCAGGTGCCAGGACTCACACCCATATAGGAGAATGTTCAACACACACGCATCAAACAGTTTACATTTCGTCTCGACACTAAACGCCGACGCTTTCCAATAATCGAACATTGTCACATTAACGTACTAGGTACTATAAAAATAACTTAACATACTTCATATGTGACATATTGTCACATTCTTCCCCGGCTCGGGTAATTCTCTGTCTAGGGGTAGATGGGGCATAATCCTTGTGTCGAGGAAATGACTAAGAATGCAGTTTATGGTAAAAATATAAAATTTATTTAAAACTTACATAATATAATAATTAAGGCTAGTGCCCAAAACTTAAAACTAACCCTTAAATTAACACATTAATATTTATAACTATCCGAATATTTTATAACACACAGTCCATAATGTCCATTAAAATCACATAAAAGTCTTTGCGCAACACTAATTTAATAAATAACAACAGTTCTAAAATCGAAATCCACGCACACGCACGTGGAGGAGGATAAATCCTCCTCTCTCCTCCACCAAAATGGTTTGGTCGTCACCCCATTATTTGGCCGCTTCTACACCATGTTTTCAAAATTCACCATCCTCGCAACGTACACCAAAACGATCTGTCCGACCTGCGCGTCACCGCTGCCCTTGGCCAAGCTTGCTACCCCGCGCATCCCTGTGACCTCCACCCCTATTGATCTTGAGGGTGGCAGGTATATACGAGGTGCTGCAGATGCTTCAGCAGGCAAAATATATCGTTACATTCACCCCTCCTGTCCCGTAAAGAAGGTTTGAGAGGCAATGTCTCTTAAAGCTTCTATAGGATCCAATCCAACGCAGGATGAACGACCTGGACGCGTCCTGATGAATGCTTTCGAGGCTTGTCGAAATTCTAATATCCAGAAACATTGTACATGATAACTAAGCAGGACATTTTTATTCTAAAGATAAAGTTTATTTTTTTCTATTTATTTCACTCGCGGAATACAGGCCATAACTGAGAAATATTCGGGCTATTCTCAGTTTATTAACTTTTTTCACTGCACTTAGTTTGTTATTATCATTATTTAAGCATTTCTTTTATAAGTATTATTTACTATATTTTCTTAAAACTATTTACTTAACTTATTGTAAAAATTATTCTATATAATACATAACAAAAATAGTTGAAAATTTCTTAAAGGTAAAAGGGTGTTGTTTAGGATATACCGCGTCGACATGGACTGCATCAACATTACATATCTTTTTGTGGAGGAACTCTCGCCACCAGCATGCCTAACATATCCAAACCCCTAATTACAAACGAATTAAATTTAAAAATTGATTATTAAATATCTGCATACTGATTTCATAAACAAAAACTATTGATGTCCATCTTTAAACAAGCCTGGACGCCAAAACTTTGAATACAAATGCTCAGATTAAAATACTTAGAATACTTATATTATAAGGTGATGTCCTATACTGGTGTTACATTAACCCAGGTAACCGATAGGACGCCACAATAAAATGTAAAATTTCCTGTGCAGAGGCAACAGGCTCACTAGCTCTAGGCTAGGCTAAACCATCCATTAACATGATATCGTTCAATACACACGATTCATCGTTGATTCGAGACTCTCTTCACTAGAGTCAAATCATATAGCAATCTCATATTGCCAGAAACTTTCACACGACGCTTTATCGCGCCACTGTCACGGAAGTCACAAAAAGCAGTCATCTTTGATCATCTGCCCGTCGTCGCATGATTTTCGTTATTCATACATACCAGGATTCATAAAATTCTACTCATCCACACTCACAACCAACATAGTGATCAGCTATGGGCTCATCATGCAACTCTCTTTCAAACATCTGCAACATTCATAAAAATTAAAAACTCCATACTCGGACTAAGATCAACAAGACTCAATTTTTTTTTTCCACATGCCACAATCGTTCATTGCAAAATAGCACTCAATGCGCTGTATGGTCCGTGACCGTAGCGTACATGGACGGCAATTCTTCAACGGACTCGCCCAAAATTTATCATCAGCTTCAAAATCAAAACATATCAAAGCATCGAAATGACACGATAGCTCGCATCTATAGCGAATCCAAAAGACGCTCCGAATCATACAATTTGTACATCAGCTGGGCGCGTACACAAAGCACCATATTTCACACTTCTTAAAACAGCTGATATTTCAACATTCCAGCCATACTAGACCAGGTCAATAAAAATCGAAAGTAAAAAAAAAGGATATTCTGACGGTCGTAACACACAAGTGCATACAATCAAAACAAAATAAAAAAAAGTCTATAAAGATTCACCACAACCCGCAAAACAGTTTGGTCCCTTATACCTGGGTCAATGTGTCACTAGGAGCAAGTACAAAACGGGGACTCTGAAACATCTGGCGTTAACCATACTTTCAGAATGACGGTTACTAGAGCGTAGGGCACATAAAAAACTGTGATTCCAGGAATCAATATAATAGGATGGGGCACGCGTCATTAGGAACTGCAATGGCAGAACATTGCATTATTTAATAAAATTTGAAACTACTAATAATTATGAATTATTAATACTAATCTATAAAATAAAATAAACTATAAAATTAAAAATATAAAATTGTAAAACTTCTGAATCTATGAAAAATCTTAATTAAAAATTTGCAATACTTTAAATGAAATTACACTCTCAAAATCTAAATTTAAGCTGTTCAAAAATTTCTTAAATTCTAAAAAGCAAAAAAAATCTTAAGTTTAAAACTGCATCCCTAGTCAAATCCCTAACAAAAGGATCCCGGACATGAGCTCCCACTTTGCTACATTATTCCCCGGCTCGGGTAATTCTCTGTCTAGGGGTAGATGGGGCATAATCCTTGTGTCGAGGAAATGACTAAGAATGCAGTTTATGGTAAAAATATAAAATTTATTTAAAACTTACATAATATAATAATTAAGGCTAGTGCCCAAAACTTAAAACTAACCCTTAAATTAACACATTAATATTTATAACTATCCGAATATTTTATAACACACAGTCCATAATGTCCATTAAAATCACATAAAAGTCTTTGCGCAACACTAATTTAATAAATAACAACAGTTCTAAAATCGAAATCCACGCACACGCACGTGGAGGAGGATAAATCCTCCTCTCTCCTCCACCAAAATGGTTTGGTCGTCACCCCATTATTTGGCCGCTTCTACACCATGTTTTCAAAATTCACCATCCTCGCAACGTACACCAAAACGATCTGTCCGACCTGCGCGTCACCGCTGCCCTTGGCCAAGCTTGCTACCCCGCGCATCCCTGTGACCTCCACCCCTATTGATCTTGAGGGTGGCAGGTATATACGAGGTGCTGCAGATGCTTCAGCAGGCAAAATATATCGTTACAATATTTTCTACTACACAGCCATCTGTTGAATTTTTAAAAAAGTTTTACGTTGGTACCTAACCGGTCGAGCTTCTATCCGCCACAAAACCAAAGCTTGTGTGTAACAAAGTGCGTAGGTATATCTATATAATATGTATGTTCTCTAAAATCTCATATTTAGGATATATTATAGGAGTAAGTGTATTCCAGAACTGTTAACATTTAACTTTAACAACATACATTATACAAATTGCCATGTTTTTTTATTCGACGTACGCCCTTCAGACAGTCCCTTCACGCACGCACTCTTACTATAAAGATATAATCAGTTGGTTTAACATATTAATCATTTTGATCCCATTGGGTAAATAATAACAATATAATAATAGAGATTGAACAATCAACTATTAAACAAAAGTGTTGATTAAAATTCCGTGTAAGTTGAATGATTAAAAATTTATCAAACTATTGCGTTGAAAATTGAACACTTAGTACTTTTCTAACTAAATAATTACCTATGTTGAATTTAAGTTCTACATATCGTCGGTGAGCTGACAATAACTGCCAAGTCCACTTTAGCAAATTTTTCAGCAGAGACTAAAAACTTCCTGGAATACGTATTACTCAACTTCTCGAAAATGTAATGATGCAAATATTCTTAAATTAGTGTACTTGAACATCTTAATATGCTATTTTGTAATAAATATTACTGTAAATAGTGAATACTGCACATAGCTGATATTACTTTCTGAAAAATGATCACTTAGCAGATATTGTTATAAATAATGTACCTATATTTCCTATGGAAAATTTCAACTTCCTTTCAATTCAACTCACTTAAATCACTTTTATTTTTAAATACATCGATTTTATGCATGAAAGCAATGTTAAGAAATGCATTTGTCATTATATTATTCAATGAGTTGTACAATCATTTAAGTTTTTATCTAAAGGAAGTTTTTTCTGCAATATAATAGTGCTCAAAGAAATCGATAAAAGTGGACACAAATGTAGACCCTTTTGACAGGAGTCAGTTTTTGTAAACCTAACACTTTTAACTCAACACACAAACTTTTGATAAAGTGGACATAGCAGGTATTGTCAGCTCACCGACGATATACCTCTAATATACTTAGCTAAGTAAACTGTTGTTTATCTTGTATTTGAATACTGCTTTTGTAATCCAACTAATGTTCAATTATTTATATTTAGGTTTTCTTACTATCCACGCAAAATCGCTATTTCTCTCTCAACAATAATACCTATTATTCATAAGAGTGTGATGATTTTGAGGCTTTAATTTTAACATAACTATCATTTCACTGAATTCCAGAAGTTGAGGGATATTATTTAACATCCTATATCTCTATATAGGTCTTCCAAGGATTATGCAATAAATATTATGAGTAATTATTGTCTGACAGTCCTTGTCCATCTGAGGAATGGAGTAGTCGCTCCCGGAAAACATGTTTATGGTAATAAAATAATATGTAGTAGCACAAAGTGTAGTGGTTGGTAGACTAGCGGTTACGATGCCGGCTTTTGCACTGTTTCCTACGGAGGTCGTGGGTTCGATCCCAGGTGCCGATTATCTTCCTCTTTCACGACACAAGCTTTAAAAGTATCTTACTATGAAAGAGTCAATGAAGATTTATATAATATACGAAAAAAGACTCGTTTTATTTTTACATCATTATTTTTTATTTATTTATCGTGTGGTATAGGTACAGTACAAGTTATTCAAAATAAAATTCATTTAGCAAAATAATAAAAATGTTTGGATGAGCGCAAGTAACAGGCTTGCTTGTCAAATGTTTACATCATTGACTTCTACCAAGCACCATCGGCCGAAACTTTCCACAGCATTTTTAGTCCTGATAGTTCGTCACATAAATAAAGATGTGAATTTAAATGTACTCTTACAAACATAGAAGAAGAACCTAATATTTTATATTGTGGTATGGTAAGTATGTAACTGTTATTGTTTGTTTAAGGTAAAAAACAACTTAAACTACACATTTTAATAATCGCGTACAATGTTATTTGGTAAATAAGCATAATCCATCTATCGAATTTAGCAAAAAACAATTTTAAGGATTAATATAGTTCATTTTGATGTAAGTAGCTTTATCAATTTCATAATACCTACCTTTTTATGATTGTGATTAAATAATATAATATTATGTAGAAGCGTTTCAATTCCATAACATTCACTTTTCATGGTTGTGCTGACGCGAACTGTGTATGTAGTAATAAAAGAGAATGCTTGGTGATTTATTCTATAGATGGCGTCAAGGTTTGCATAAAAATTATACATACTTACCTATAAAAATATTTAGAATTTAAAGTGTGATCAATTGAATTGAAGTTGTTGGTAGCTCAATGGTATCAATCGGCGGTTTTCGTACCTACGTACAGCATTTTAGTTCGTATCCCGGTGCGGACCATTTCCACGTTCACGACACAACCCTTTAGTTAGTGTGAAAAATGTCAAAGATATTTTGTGTTCACCTTAAGCGAGCATAGGATTATTTTAGAAAAAAAAAATTAGAGATAGGTAGGCACCTAATAAAAAAATATTCCTTTGCCATTTATTCAAAATCAAATCTTGTCTACAAAAAATTTTAAAATCAGTAAAACAGAATTACATAATTATATAAACAGTAAGTATGTGTGTGTGCGTGTATGTATATTTTTATATAAATGCGAGAATGTAAGTATGTAAGGGCATGATTGTAAGCAGTGGCGTAACGTGGGTTTGCGCCGCCCGGGGCGGGATTAACATTTGGCGCCCCCCCCCCCCACCTACCTAATAAAGTTTGGCGCCCCCACCCCCCCTACATATTAAAAAAAAATCAAAATAAAAAAGTTTGCATATTTATTATAACTATTAGTCCAGTTCATTGGTCGTAATTCGACCATAATTAATTTAAACTATAATATATTACATCTAGGTATATATTAATACGTGAAGGGAAAACTTTGTGCCCCTTTTTACGAAAATTGAGCGGACGGAGGAGTATGAAATTTCGCACACTTACAGTTTTATAGAGAAGGGGTGGCAAATGTTAATATTTTTTTTAGATCATACATAAGAATAGATTAAATCAATAAAAAAAACTCTACGTACACTATTGTAATATGGATCAATATCAATTTTTGGATAGTGGGAGAGAGCTAACTTCTGACACAGATTTTTTTACGTGCCGTGCGGAATCACCGCAAAAGTTTTTTTTAAGACCTTAACCCGAAATTACTTAAAGAAGAAAAAAAGGAACTTGAATTAACTCACTCTTATTCAATTTTAAGAATTTAAGTGATTTTTTTTTCTCAAACTCGGGGACCAGATTTTTTTTCTCATTTATTTTCCCTTCACAAACTCGGGGCCCCAATTTTTTTTCTCATTTATTTTCCCTTCACAAACTCGGTGCCCCGAGTTTTTTTCTCATTTATTGCCCCTTCACAAGCTTAGGGCCCCGAATTTTTTTGTCATTTAATTTCGGGCCCCGATTTTTTATCTCATTTTATTTCGGGGCCCCTCACGCCGCGTACCGTTAGATCCGCCACTGATTGGTAACTTATGAAATGTTTCCGAACGTCATATCTGCCGATTTAGAAAACAGTGCCGACATTGATAGTGAATCACTTGGAGGTATTAGTAGAAAAAATGAATTGTTACCTTCCTAAGGGTGACCTCCAACCTATGGACTGAGCACGAAATAAATTCTCGTACCTATACTATTTAGGTTTTTTGTTTTTTACAGTTTTTTTATTTGTCGGGTCATTTTGCCGCCCCTTGAAAAGTGCCGCCCGGGGCGGACCGCCCCCCCCGCCCCCCCCTAGTTACGCCACTGATTGTAAGTATGTAAGGCCGTGAGTGAATGTAAAAATAGTAAGTCTTTATATAAAATAATAGAAAAATAATGAATTAAAGCATAATATTTTTGTTTTGCAAAACATCAAATATTTGAAACTGGCACAAATCGTCCCTCAAGGGATGGGATGCCATAAACATAATAATAATAATAAAATCAAATCTTTACATTTCGGTATGGACATAGGGCGAAGCAAAAGGTGTTTGTTTACTTTGGTGATCACACAGGGTAGCATCTTCTTGTTGGTATACCTTGGCTGGAAAAGATTCTTCGGAATAAGTTCGTCCTTTGAATCCTCATTTTTTTAGATTTCATACTTGTCTCTAATGTTTTTTTAACGCCATCCCTTATACCTAACATCTTTCATGTTGGAAAACTGGGTAAAAGCTTGTTCCTGAAAACCCACTATAGTCACCCAGCCTTCACCTTTTTCTATATACGAAGTCGACAGCCTAGTAATATATCATTAACTATAGATAACTATTAGAAATTAGTGTCTTTAGGCGTATATCGCCGGTTTCGATTCTCATTGGATCTGATTTTTAAAGAGTTTTTCACTTTAAATTTCTAATATTGTGATTTAATGAAGTCAAAATATTGTTACTAAAACAATTAATTAAACATAGAAGACAAATTTAACAAAAACAATTGTATTTTTTTAAGCTTAATATCCTGAGTAGTTTCGTATGTGCAATTACTACATACTCGCAGGATAATAACAAACTTAGTCTCTAAGTTAAAATACTTGTGTCTAGGAAACTATCTTCGATTGGATTTTAGCAAAGATCTGCATCTACTTCTCCAATCTGTCCGGTCCTCGGCAGCTGTATGTGGGATGCAGATTGCACAGTTCGTGTTATCCTTTTCTCGAAGTTCGTGAGATCCTTCAGTCACAAAAAAAACACACTTGAAAAATGGACTAGAGAAGGATAATTTTTATTTACTCTACCAAGAATGGATTCGTTTATTTAAGTAAATTTAAAAGACTCCTTTGTTTATCTCAATAAGAAACAAGAGATCATTGAAGGTTCTTGTTGCCTCCCGGTGCCCCTAGTGGGGTCAGATAGGGAGTATTTATTTATTTCATAGAGACACTAACAGAACACTGAAAAACACAAACAATATAAAAACATGAAACAAACACATAGAATATCCAGCGCTCCAATAATAGGTATCTCCCGCATAGCTATTGTACATATGTACATAGTTAGGTGGGTACAATCAACGATTGATATATTATATACCTTTGAGCTTTTAGCAAGCAAGGCATTACTAACACTTCCTCTTGTAAGAATGACAAAAAACTACCATTGACAATCAATCAAATCTCCCTTTGAACTCCACTTAGGAGCATAGGGAGGCAACAAGAGCTCTCCATTGCGATCGATCTTGCGCAATGCTTATGACCTCCTCCCACACCAAGTCCATTTCTTATAAATAGTTACTGTATAAATAGTTTTGACAGCGATAACAGTTATCTGCTATTGAAAGCGAAAGTTGTAAAGTTACACTTACCCGAATGTCCTCTCTTGTTGGCGCTTCGCTAAGAAACTAGTTTACATAATCGACCATCAACGAGACTATGAAGAAGAAAGTTTATGAAAGCGACGGTCAACATGCTGATGCGAAAATAAAACACCTTCATCTCCGACAAGAAAATAAACTTGTTTATTATTTTATAATCAGTTTTGTGACTATATTATGTTCATTTTGTTAACGTATTGGCGATGATCATGAAGCCATGTGACGACGTGTTTGTTCGGAAATAATGAGGGTAATTTAAGTAAAATCTATATAATGAGGGTAATTTAAGTAAAATCTATATAATGAGGGTAATTTAAGTAAAATCTATATAATGAGGGTAATTTAAGTAAAATCTATATAGTTTGTCATATTTGTTTTTCAATAAAAGAAAAGAACATAATGTTGTGATGAAATTTTAATGATGAAAAATCGTGTTGGTACTTATCATTTGTCCACACAGGTTAGTGATGTTTTGAAACTTAGCTTCTAAATCTCCTTTGATGATACCAAAATACTAAATACTTAGTATTTTTTTAAAAGAAACTATTTTATTTTGATTAATAAAACTGCTATTAAGAGTCTTCTAAGCTATTTTTATTTTTGTAAACTTGGTGATTCAGACATGTTTTTGGAGGAGGTCAAACCAGCCGAGCAGGAGAGCCCTTTTTGCCTCCTTATGCCCCCAAGTGGGGTCTTAAAGGACTTGAGATTAGATACTTTTAAAAGTACTGATCAAATTTTTTTTGTAGCTTATATTCACTAAACTGCGGTTAGTAGAACTTGAGCTCTGTATGAATGTATCAGCCAATAAAGAAGGATCTGCAAGTATCCTTTATAAATTTTGGCACATTCTTTAAGCGCACAAGTAGTTAACACTATGGCTAAAAATAAACGATATAAAATGGTATTGTACAAAATTTATTCTTAAGATATCACACATTCAAATATTGCACATTTTTAAATCATTATCAGCTATTCAGGATTTAATTTTCCTCGAATAACTTTCACAATACATATATCAACTTATTTCGTTATAAAAAACAATTAACAACTGCCTGTGTTTAATGGCATACCTAATCAGTTTTAATTTTATCCTGAATCTATTGCCGTACACAATTCTTTAAGTCTAGGTGAGATTACTGGTACACAATTAATATCGATGATAGTAGCACAATTTCTTTGTTACAGTATACAAATTCACGTATAGGAGCTATTTAAAACATCGACTTATTTCCCTCTGGTATTGTTTTTTTTTTTTTTTGGTTTCTTTAACATCACTCTTCTAAATATTATTATCATTCATAATACTATAGAAAAACCGTCTGGTAAGGTCTGCCACATATTCAACGGGACTGGTTGACTTTCAAACATTGAGGACTGGACATTGTCATCCGTACACTAGCAAAAATGGCACGCCAAAAAGTTTTTTCCCTTTTCTCTGTTTTATATCCAACCCACTAAGCACATTTCTAATGTCCAGTCCTCAATTGCTATACTGACAGCTTTGCATGTAAAAGTGTTTATTCATTTATCATCAGTAATGGCAAAATTACTGCCAAAATTACGACTCATTGCACAGAATGAACTAAATTCTGAAATTAAGCTAGGCGAAATACTGCTAATAGATAGGTACACACTTATCAAAAAAATGATTGCAGTGAAAATGGCGTTAAAAACTCAAATGGAGACGTAAATTTTGAAGTTAATAACCTAATCGCAAAAATTTTAATTTTCTTTAATGATTATGAAAATGAACTATACATTGTGGACCCATTTGGTATAAAAATGTAACTAAAAATTAGAATGGCGTCTCATTAACAGATAAAAAGAAAACAAATCCATTGGCCAAATTAGGAAGGTACCTATTACCTGCAACTACATAAAACCAGAATTGAATAATGATGTTATGACATTTGGAACAAATACGATAAGTAATGGCTGCGGTCAGGTTTTCTTTCTTTTTCCCATCTTTGACTTACCTTCTCCGAGTATTTCAGCAAAATAAAAGTCAACCATAATAATAACAATAAAAATAAATAAATTATCAGCATTAATAACAACATATTTTGTGAGAGTCGAATCATCCAAACATTTGAGCGTTTGAGTATCTGCTCATTCCATAGCCTCCTTGGTTCATCAACTGTCTCACTAATCTGGTGGATGCTGTCTTTTGGGCTGAGGAGACGTCTTCAGATCTGAACGGAAACATTACTGGACCATGTCCAATGACTTTCTGCGGTGCGAAGTATCTAGAGTAATCAGGTTTGTAAACTTTTGGTCTTGTATGTAAATGTGCGAATTTGTGAGCATGGGTAGCATAATGGGATAATCCCGGAGTGGTGAAAGGTTTTTTCCTAGGTTTTTCTACCTTAGGTGTACCATAAATTGGTTTGGATTTGAATTCAAAATTTGCAACAGCATTTGTTAGAGTTGGTTTATCCAAATTTTGTGGAGCTGGTTGTTGCTTTATGACATCATCTCCAAATCCTTGACCGAGTGGCTTAAACCCGCTTTGAATATGCGGTTCTGTAAATTGACTAGTTTCGTGTATTGGAGCAGGTTCGGGATATTTATAAGCCGTAGTAGGAGCTGCTGAATCTAAAATCTTGGCATAGTCGGTGGTTACTTTGACCATTTCAAATGGTTTAAAATTACCCGAATCAAAATCGGCCAGTTTGAAATTACTGATTTCGTATTGTGGTTTTTTATCATCTTTGAAAATATCGGATAAAAGATTAATAGATCCAGTATAATATGGTTGATGTTCTATTTTGAATTTCTTTGGTTCTTCTGAAAATCCGAAATATTCAGGTTTTACTTCTGAAATAGCAGCATTATCGAATAAGTTGGAATCGAATGTTATTGTCGAATCGACTGTGTGAAATTCTGGTTTCTTAGATGGAACTTCTGAATAAGTTCTCAAAGATTTCAAATTGGGACTAGTGAATATAGCTCTAGCTTTCTTTTCATCGAACTTCTCACTATCAGCTTTCACTGTAATAAAACTTGGATGCAGTGATTTTTCCGTAACAGGATGAACGTTTGCTCCTTCTGTTTTTACGATTGCGTTAAATCCATGTTTCGAATCTGCAGTATAGTCAACTGATCTCACGGAACCGTCTGGTTCCAAAATGCTGTAGTGACCTGAAACAATAATTTTAAGAGTTTCAAAACGAATGTGTGTACGTGTTCATGTAGTTGTTGACAGTATTGGGTAAAATTATTAAAATAAAAAAAAAAATGGAGATGATGGAAATACATAGGTCTTCCTAGATCTAAAAAAAGAGCTACTGGGTGTCTGTCAAGGCGAAAATTTTCCGGGATTTGGTAATGAAGGCGAATGGATTGTCAAGAGATTGTTGGTTACTACTCGTAATGAGACCCCTCCCTTAAACACGCATATACATATAATAGCGAGCCCGTGAGATTCGCCTATTCGGACTGATACTCTAATAATAATCTGTGCTCGTGGGCCTAATATTATCAAAATAGTATAATATTTTAAGTAAATAAAAACAATGACTAATTATGAAAAAAAATAAAAAAAATAAAATTTAAAATTAAATAAAAACAATGCAATTTGTAGAAAGTTTCATTATATTTTTTAAATTTCTTAACAACCGTAAACTATAATATTGGCGAATCACGAATATGCCATCTTAATTAGCTTATTGTATTTTTTAAGTAGATATGTTTGTTTGTTTTTTTTTTGCAACAATAAGACATTGTTAGACAGGAAGGTATATAAAAAAAAATACTTCATACGTGCATGCGTATTGATCATTATAAAACAAATGACGAACATCATAATTTAACGTCCGTAAGATTATGTATTTAGTAAGTAATAGATGATTAATTTAATTGTGTCTACTATTGTGATGTCACTGTACTTAATGTATGCGGAAAAGAGAAATAAGACAGTGTTAAACGAAAGTATATACCATGGAGACCATCAGAAAGATTTACATTGAAAAGCTTTAGGTTCCATATCGTTAAAAACAGACTTGTACGAGTATTTTGAGGAAAAGATTAAAAAAAGAGTTTGCAAGGCGCAGGAATCCAAACCCAAGCAGAAGCTGTTTAAATGGTCATAATATTCTTGTTATGCTAAAGGGTCTTTGGAAGGTTACTTAAGGATTATTTACCTTTTACGGTATCTCCGTCCCGCGACTCCCACTGCGACTTGACATCTCCCGTGTGAAAGTCCTTAACTCCGTAGCTAAACGAGTAAGAAGGACTCGCCTGCAAAAAAAGATAATTGTTAATGAGTAGGTAACTGCAACTGATGAGCCGACCCAGAACGATATGGTGCTGGTCGTGATGAGATTGAAGAAACAGAAAGCGCCAGAAGACAATGTAATTTACCAGAGACCTCAAACAAGGCATAGACACCCATTGCTAACCACTTATTGATATATTTTAAATGGCGTGGGAAGATGAAAAGTTTGTGGGATGGCTATATCACGCAATATTCAAAACGGAGGACCCCTTTGTTTAAATCTCCACTCGTTTATTGGTTCATTGATATTGAAAAGGCCTTCGACAGCCCACATAGACCATCCGTATGGAAAATACTAGCTCTGAATGGTATACCTCCGAAGATAGTCAAAATGGTGCAGGTCCTGAGTGTAGCATCAAAACACCAGGCGGTTCTACTAAAGCTTTAAGGATCACCACAAGAGTCAGACAGGGCTGCGTATTGGCCCCATTTATATTTATTATTGTCATCTTCCTCTTGAGAAAGTCTTAATGAGTACTTTGCTATTCATTTTTGTAATTGAAAAGAGATGTAGGCAATAAGCAATAGCAAAGAAAATAGTCGTTAAGATAAATCAAGTAGTGATAAATTTATAACATAGGTGCCTAGATAATTCCTTCAACCAAGTATTACGTATAGATACCATCTTTATACCTTGTTATGTATTACACAATAGATATATGCAATATTGCACCTTCCGTTAGTACAAAAAATGATATTTTGTGAGATGAAAAAACCATAAGAAAGTGTAGTGTAGTGCAGTGTTCTTCAAACTTTTGTGTTAAAGCAAGCCCTACCAAGTCAAGAAATTTTATATTTAACAACATTAAAGAAAAATCAGAGCTCTTTAATACCGATTTATTATTTTAATTCCATATAGAAGTAATTTTATAAGATCACATTGATCTCGATGATTATTTATCATTGAACAATGAGAAATTAATAAAGTGGTTTTATTTTGTTGAGCAATAGTGATCAAAATGTGCAGATAAAGTATCAAAGTATTTCGTCACGTAAACGTAATATTTCTGTACAAAACTAAAAAGCGACTCAGGAACACTACTTACGAGTACATAAGGTACATGGCACACATTTTGCAGAACACTAGTGTATTGTTTCCTAACTTATGGGCGTAATATTAAATTATTCGGTTTTTTGCTTTGCGTGTAGATTATAACACATCTTCTTCGAACTACTTTCAAAGTATGTTTTGCGTAAAGAAAGTTTCAATCGTTTTTGTAACTAAAAGTAACTTTACATAGTCTGTAAACAAACTACAAAAGCATATTAGGGAAACAATAAAACCAAAATCATGCCTAGCACAAATCTATCCCAACCGATTACAATTGAAGGTCATAATATAACAAGGGTCGAGTCGAAGCTGAACTGGAAAGGCGAAGAGCTTTAGGGTGGGCTGCATTTGAAAATTATCAATAATTGTCCTAAAATCCACCAATATTCCCAACCCATCTGAAGAAGAAAAAATGCACGTGTACCTACTCCCGAGGATCTCCTATGGGTTCGAGACATCCGCTCCAATGAAAATAATCATGCAGAAACATCGGGTTATTTAAATAGCAATAGAGAAACGGATTTTGAATATTTCGCATAAGGGATTAGCCCAAAGACCCAAAGAATCTCGGAACACAAGTGGAGCTGGGCAGTTCATGTGGCGTGTATTTCATTGTCTGATGGCAGGTGGACGAAGAGGGTGTAGACCCCAGACAAGATGGTCCGACGACGTTAAAATAGTAGCGGGCCTGCACTGGAAGCAGGGTTGCCAGATGTTCGGTATTTTAGCACCGTGTTCGGCATGACAAAAATACCGAACTATAGGCTGTTCGTTTTTTTTTACAAAAATGAATCTGTGCTCACTCGAAGTGAACACAAACATACTTTGTGACATCTTTCACACTTGTGCGTGAAAGCGGAATTGGTCGGCACAGCCGGGATTCGAACCTACATACGCATGTATTGGAATACACTGTATGTACAAAAGCCACCGATTGATACCACTGGACTACCAACCACCTCAAACAACCACCTCAGACAGAGATTTATGACAAGAAGAAGGCTTAAGTAAGCAAGTATTAAGTGATTTTTTTTTATTAATGAAAAGAAATATAAAAATACAAATATTTAGGTACCTAGGTAGGTACATAAAAAAATTATAACAAATAAAAATGTTAATTTTATACGCCCCCTTAGAAGTTAAAAACTTGTGTATTATGATTCCTTAGTTACATAAATACCACACTGTTTGGAAATACGAAGTTCATGGTATAATACAATTAATGAAATTTCCAGTGTCATCTCCGCTAAAAATTTATGAAGAATTTTTATGTAACTGTTTGCTTCTATTTGCACTATTAACACTATTTGCTTCCGGTTTTAATTGCATTGATTTATACCCAACGTTTGACAAATTAATGTCTCTCATGACTTTCAGCAATGATTTGTTGTCGCTATATCATTCGTTGACATCCGATCTTAATAATATTATGTATGTGGAGTAAAAGTTTGTAACTTTCTCGCGTTGCAAATAATGAGTGTAGGTAGATGGATCCAATTTATATCTCATACAGTTCAGTCAGATGCTTATCTGGCAAAGATTTCTAAGATCTTGACAAGGCAACTTGTTCTTGAAACATGGCAACAAAAAACTCTCTTTTCTTCACAATCATATCGACCGTCCAGGGTGTGTTGAGATTGTATCCAAAATAACGGATTATTGTAATATTTAAACTTGACACATCTGCAGAAACAGCTGTTTTTTATTTCAAACCGGCTTTCCCGACAGACGGTTGTCCTGTATTCCTTACCATGAATATTGTTTTCTGACTTGTAATTAATAAAAAAAATAATTTAAACACACTGAGAAATATTATGAAACAATAGCTTTAGTTTCTATAGCTTAAACTTTAGTGAATGTAAGAAGAAGAACAAATCAAAACCTCTTAGAATGTAGACCAGAAACCACTTAAAACGTTAAAAAAGTCTTACGTATTCAGGTGCGTATGTTTCAATGTCTTCTAATTCCACTTTGGTGGCCCCACATGAGATCCAACTGGTGAAGATGATGAGTCCAAGCTGTAAAAAAACACATTTTTTAAATTTATTTCACAACATTCGGCAATAATGCCTTTAAAAAATAATAAGCAGACATAAAAATAACACAAGATGACAACAACAACAACAGCAGCAAAAATAGGAGAAACAGAAACAATAAAAACAATAATTAATTTCTTGACATACATCACAGAGAAAAAAAAACACACTTGTACATAAGTACATAGATAGTTTCTCTGTTTTTCAGGTACATAGGTTATTTAGTAACATTATAATAATTAATAGTTTTGTTTATTATGAGGGAAATAAAAATGTCATTAACTCTGTTTTTCAGAAGAAACAAAACTGTGTTTGATTGCATTATCTCAACTTCAACCATTTTGTTTCACCTGCGTTCCAAGAAAAAATTTCTGCAGTTTTGGAAACAGCCAAAAGAAGTTGACTATCCTTGGAGATGACCAGAGGAAGAGAATGGAATAGAGACCTGATAATAAGACCAGAGGAAGAGAAAGATCATTCGCCATATTACAGAGCTGCCAACTCAAGAAAAGAATAAATGCCAATGCGGATGGCGCAAATCAAAAGGAGATAAAGTGTTTACAAAAGGAGAAATTTCAAGTCCTTTAAAACATAAAAATGTAGCTATTATCTCTCATCACATGACCAATACCAATATCTAATCATATAAATACTTCTCAAATCGGGTAATCTGAATCTTGGAAATTCCCTTTAACTTGAATTAATAAGGATCTTCACAGGATCATCAGTTGTAACATCACTGCTAGGTTATTTCGAAGAGAAACCCGTCCTTTTTTCTTTGATGAATGTCTCACATCAAAGTTTTCTTGATCAAATTATTTGTTATAGTTAAGTAATTAGGAAGCGATTGGATATAGGTACCTATTGATTCTTGAGATCCAGTTGGATTCTTGGGGCATTTCTCAAGTAGTATGTAAAGGTGGAGTTGCAATGCCACCTATGCAACCGATTGGCATTTCTTCGCATGCCAGGTAATTGATTTGCCAATTATAATACCTAATTACTATATTCATTTGATATTGATGGATTAACCATGAACACTTCTTAAGTACTTCTTAAGTAATATCGGTAAAGAAACAAAACCCTTCATAAAATGCGCCCGTTCAAGAATCTTACACTGAACAATACCAGTTTTTTTGAACAGATGTAACCTAATATGTTCAAAGCAACAGTTCCAGTTATTCAACAAACAAAAATAATAACAATCCAATTACCTTCATTACGCTCTAAATGCTCATTCGAGAAACTTTGTATTGTTTTTTAGTCTTGATAGATTTCCTGGCCAAATATCAAATTATCTATTTCTGTATTGGTGGGTTTTTCAAAATTCAGTTTTGCTATTATTCTAATGCTCGTAATTGACGATGATAATGATAAAGGCTATTTTATAACATGCGATCAATGATACCCGATCAACCCAAAGACAATAACAAACATATACAAACCGTTCTTATGGATCTGCCCCCGTAGACAAATTAAAATTGGCGTTCGACGACAAACGAAGATTTCGACAATGTATAGTGCGAAAAAATTAACTGTCCACTGGAACATATAAACAAATATTTAAACCAAATAATGACACTTATATAAAAATATAAAAAGTGGACGGTTAATTTTCTTCCTACTCTACATTGTCGAAGAATTCGTTTTTAGTCGATCGCCAATTTGAATTTGTCTAGGCCTGCAGAATACTGGGCCTTGTAGTAAAAGCACGATTAGAAGATACAAAAATATGAAATATACGTAGGTACAAACATAATTTTGAACATAAGAGGGGATAGAAATAGGAATAAATTCCTGTTTATTTTGTTTTCGAGAAAAAATCAGCTATTGGGTTACACCAAATTCAAAAAGTTTTAAAGAATCTATGAACTCTGAAGGCACGAAACGAACAGACGAAAATTCTATTTCGATTTTTCGAGAATTCTCATGATTAGGAGTTTCGAAGAATTAAACATTACCACCTAACGGCGAACGTTGTTAACGTGAAGTGACCACACTAAGCCAGCCTTCGAAATAACAGTAGAAGACGGTCATAGGTCCGTAGTGGTTTGTTACCTTTAAAAATCGAACATCAGTAATGAATTGTTAGAGTCATTAGTTGTTACATATTCGTTAAAATCTAAAGATCTGTATTAGAAGAACTAACATCAGAAAAACTGGGAATAATCTAAAATTCTTGTGCTCTTTACTCTTAAGTCTAACATTGCATGAGTACTTAGTTCTTCCATACAAGTTTTTTGTAAGTACGACCCACATTGACACATTATTGCCTAAAAATACATAGGTACATATCTACAATACACTAATGTCTCACATTCGTCGAAAGTGCAAGTTGTATTGTGAAAAGATCGTCTTGGTTGTTGCATACATTACTTGCTCTTTCTTTATAAGTAGGTGTATACTGGTAATGAGAGAATTAAAGGCTGTTCATAATCTATTCACAATCTTATGAATATGCAACAACTATTGACGTAATCTGAGATAACGATAGCTGAAAGTTTTCCTCTTCGGGGAACTGGTGGACAGTCGCTGGTATCAAGTTTAGATTACATTACCGCAGTAACAGTTACACGTAATTATAGAGACTAGTGGTCGACGAGTGTTCGAAATTCGACCGTTACATAAGTTTGAACAGTATTAAGCTTCCATTGTCAAAGACTGAGCGAGCGCAATTTCGCAATTCTCTTTCAAAAACAATGACATGGATACGTCAAATTTGAAATGTTGATATATACAACGTTTTTTCTATTATTATTTAAGACAAACAATATTAATCTTCTATCGATTACACGTATTAAGAACATCTTATGTATTGTATACGTATCTGCCCTTTGTTTCACATATATAAATAATATTTTTCAAACCTAATAAACCTCAATAATTCTTTATAAGTTTTTAAATATTTGATAGATAAAGAGATTTATAGATCGATGTAAAAATGGACAACTAGTAGACTATTACAAAGCATCCTCGGCCGAAATTATCAACAATTTATAGATCGGTTTATTCTCGGAGATGCGTGCATTTTACAGGGAGATTTTCTATGGAAAATATCATGGAAAACCACAACAACATTTAGGTAACCATTACATAACGATAACAATACACAGATTCATTTGCGTTCACAAAAAAATATTAGGCTGTTATAAATCTAAGAGTAGATATTATAACAACAAGAACAATGTAACAAAATTACCCCATAGAAAATAACAACGAAGAATGTTGTGAAAACATTAAAGGAAATTTTTTTAAAAGGTTAATCTGTTTCATACTACATTAGCATTTTGCTATCTTAAAAAAGGCTTTTAAATTAGCGTTTAATAAATGTCACTATTCTATTTAATTAATTTACCTACCTACAGCTAGGACACATATTTAACTGTCAAAAATATTTATATTTTCTTTCAATATAAACAAAAAAAATTGATCATACCTTAGAAGACCACATCCTGACTCAACAAAACACACAATTTTTTTGATAAACACAAATAAATAATATTATGTAACCATAAATAACTTTCACGAATGAAATAAAAGGAAGGAAATTTGCAACAATTTGAACTTAACTATTGTGTTTAGCGAAAACAATAAAATCAATTTTAATTGTTCGTGGTTCTCCGTGACGTCTGTCAAGGTTAACGTGAGCCGCGCGAGTCCATACAAGAGAGATGGTGGCTTGTATTTATAAACCAGAACATCAAATCATTTCTCTTGTCACGATGTTTTACAGGCAGTTCAGTATTGCATGGCGGCTGTGCACGGCTCCTGAATTTGTTTCATCAATTGGCTTGCTAATATAAGGGAACTTTTTTAATCACCATTATTAGACAGTGAGTACAGGCATCCATTTTTCTCAATCCAGACTGTTCCAAGTTCTTAATCGATGTGTTCTTTCCACGTCATTCCTCATTTCCACATTAAGGTGCAATTTTCAGAAGTATGTTTTGAACGTAAGTAGGTACTTAAACTCAACGTATCTTCATTTGTGCAACGTTTTTAGATGCAAATGCGGGAAAAATAGGTACATACAATCATAATACGTATCCAGGAATAGATTTCAAATCGAATCACCCCTCTCCTTGAGAAACTATACGATGGATCTATTAGATGTAGAGTAACCAGCATCTGATGTGCATATAATGTTGATTTAGATAGTGTATTATTCTTCATACACCTTATTTGTAACTCTGTAACACTCTAATTGTACAAATTTAAATAAATTGAACCAAGTGCAGTACGAACGAGTACACTACGATAAAAATATCGTCATATTACCATATTAATTCGGTAAAATTTGGTTTAAATGGAGTCATATTCTTTCAACAACATACCTACATTGACGAAAACTGTTCCATATTATGCGACTTATTAATTACTAGCTTATACCCGTCTTGCTTTACGTTTTTGATTCCGATTGTCAGGCTTGATCGTTAGGTAATTAAACAGGTTCTAGTCTAGCTATATTATATTATCTATGGTCTAGCTTCCCATTGCTTAACAGACCTCTATAACTGACATAAGCACAGAAAAAGAAGAACACTTTTACAATTTTTGTTTTACCGACCTCATAATATTATACGATTCCTCATCGGGACGGAATGCCATATTTATGTAATAATAATAATATTATACGAACCTACCGACATAATTTGCAAGTTTTCATAGAGAGAGAGAGAGAGAGAGCTCTGTGGTTTGAATCTTAGCTACATTCCCTAATGTGTGATAATTAATTAGGCATTACACCCATAGAGGGTGATTTGTGCTATCTGTCAAACTTCAAAATGGAGGAATCATTTTGCATTTTTTTTTATTAAATCTTTATTTATTGAGAATAATAAGATTTGAATAACATTTATATGTATAACAAATCAATCTACAATTATTTTATTACATTTTCATACCGTAATACCAAGATTCCATTCAACGTTTACATGAGTAATTTTGTTTCCAAAAGATGGCTTACTGTCTTTTTGAGAAATTTGTATGTAGATCCTAAAAAAATAGAGTTTTTTAAATAGCTCTAAATATATTAAAGTTAATGCAGCAAATTGTATTTAAGAACCTTCTCAAGCAAATTGCACCGCTCTGCGCAGATTCATATCTGACGTAGCATTTGTATTTTGAGCGTGATGTTCACATATACGATAGAAAGCAGACAAACATTTCTGAATTATTATGTAGACTACACCGCCATCTCTTGGATTTTTTTAAAGTTACGCAATTATAGAGGAATAATTGTTTGTATTACTTACTTATGACCCGTCGAATTTCATCCCGCATCCGAATCAACTATAATTATTACATAATGAAACAAATTATTAGCTAAATTTATTTCAGTTTTTTTTTCATAAACTGTATTTTAATTCATGTACCTAATAAGTCATTTTTTTATTCCAGGTTTGGTCGAAATTCGACGGGCGGGTCAACTAGTAATAAATAAATTACCTAACGCTTCTATACAATGGTGTCATTATAGCCGGCGGAACTTATTTCCTCAGACAATTTTTTTCCAGTCATCCGGTCTCGTCCAGTCAGAGACAGGTCAACCTCGGGTAGAAATTTCAAGTGAAAAAACACTTAAGAAACTTTGACCCGATCGGGAATCGAACCCGGGACCTCGTGTTCTGAAGTCCACGTCTAGATCACTTGGCTACTGAGTTCGGTATTACTGCAAAAGTTGTTTAAAATTTAAATTTATTGTTACAACCTAGTAAGTCACATTTTATTCAAACACATAACACATATTTTGCAGATAGCTACTTTGTAAGGGAGATGTAGTGCTTTTGTACGAACATGAAGAAGAATATTGACTTTTGACCACAAAATGTCTAGCTAACAAAAATCAGGTACCCACTACTTCATTGACGACACTGATAAAGAGATTAACTAAAAAAAATAGGTACCTACTTAAGTATCTCATCAACTTTATAATTAACAATTCATTCGATCTGACTGAGATTGTTAAAAAGTTATATATCAATTATTAGCAACGTTAATAATTAATTATTTATGTGGGAAAATATGTCAGTCATTGAATCAGATGATATTCATCTTGAATCCAGTATTTCTTTTGAAGACTGTCGATCAGAACCAAGAGGGTGAATTAAACAGTTAAATTTTAGTTATTTGAAAATTCCTTAAAAGAGATGAAAATACAGTTGGAACTGGTCGAAAATCCATCAGAAGTAAGACCGCATAACCGAAATTGAACAACTGAATCCAGGGCCCCCACATGGCCGGTGCTACCGATGCTACAGCAACGGGGCCCGTGGGCCAAGGGGGCCCGCAAGGACGGGGGAATAAATTAAAATCACTAGGACTAGATTTATGTGTAGGTATCAATTATTCCAATGGGCCAATGGGCCGTAAAAGAGCCTCTTGGCTTAAGAATCTACGACAGTGGTTTGGTGTGCCAGAGGCTGCAGAATTGGTGAGACTTGCCCAGGACCGTGAGACTTATTCACAGATGGTCGCCAACCTCCGATAGGAGTGGCACTAAAAGAAAAAAAGAAGATCAATTATTCAATGAACTATTACATCAGAGTAATATAAATTGGTTCATTGGATTTGCAGTGCGTTGCGTACAAAACGGGTCTGAATCTACAACAGCTGTGCTCTGAGTAACAAAACCACCACCAAGGAAGGCTATTCGCGAAGAGTAAGAAAAAATGAGCCGTCCACTTTTTATACTAATATTTAAAGAGGAAGGATTTGATTGTTTGCTCCGAAACTATATACTGAACCGATTTGAAAAATTCCTTCACTGTTGGGAAGCTACACTATCCGCGCTAAACAAATGCAATACTATATTTTCAAAAAAAATGAAGGATCCTTACTAAAACTCCAATAATGTAACTCTAGGTGCAAAAAATTTACCTAAAATATTCTTAATAAAAGTTAAAAAATGTACATTGTAATAAAGGCTCGAATTTTTTTTTTTGTAGTGAGAGGGGGGGGGGGCATTATGACTTTTAGCAACGGGGCCCAGGAAATAATGTGGGGGGCCTGACTGAATCACTCAATTACTTACTTAGTTACTTCCAATGAACATACAACTCCTGCAGAAATTTGGCGTCATGAAACAATATCCAAGCAATCCGTTCCTGTGAAACGTACTAAGTACCATCTATCTCCCACACCTTGTTCTTTCATTTTCCAAGCTTCATCAGCCCACCAATCAATAACCAACCAACCAAACTCCCTTTACGCCCCACTCAGGGGCATAGGGAGGCAACAAGAGCTCTCTATTGCGCTCGATCTTGCGCAATGTTTATGACCTCCTCCCACATGTCTAAATTCCTCAGCTCTGCTTCGAAGGAGCGGAACACAGTATGAGAGGGTCTTCCTCGTATTGGGGATCCTGATGGGAGGAAGAACAGCGCTCTCCTCGGCCAACTACTGTCATTCGGCATTCTTAACACATGTCCCAGCCAAGTCCATCTCCTCCCCATAATGTTAGAAGTGACGGGCTCACTCTGGGTGCGCCAGCGTATAGCGTCGTCCGTGGTGCGGTGGTACCATCTTACGCCCAAAATTCCTGAGGCACTTTATGTGCGTGGGCTTTGGTCAGGTGCCAGTAATCACACCCATATAGAAGAATGGGCAACACACACGCACCAATCAATAACAATAGTAAAAATTATAATGCTTTGTGCATCATCTTGCAAATTTCAAATAAACTTGTCAACATTATGAGAAATATTTTCCTTGAAAACGAATATGTTTGGCCTTGGAATACTCGTATTAAATAATATGATTGCAAAAATAAGCTTAAAGTCACGACCTGCAAGTACATTGCCATTTTAGATTACGAATCTGCAATTTATTTTTGTCAGGTCTTAATTCCAAAATAAGCCGTGACAAAAAAGGATTGGCATTGAATATTTTCTTTTGGATTTTTCTCACAAAATAATATTTTGACAATGTTTGACATTGATCATCAACCTCTTTCTATATTTTTACTTTCAACTCTTGCTCGAAAATTTTTTATCAATCAGTACACTTACATATTATTTTTTCATAGATTTTTTTTCTTTCCATTTCTATCAAACAAATTCTTTCTCTTTGTCTTGGCCATCGATGAGCATTATATATTTACCCTTGCCTTCGATTCCCCTCTCTCAAGATCATTCCTCATCCACTCTCTCTGCTAACCTATTGATCTTATTTTTCATCTAGCTGACGCCAGCCATTTTTTAATCCATCTTTGGTCTGAGTATTTTTTGTGCACAATGACATGTTCTTTCCATCTCCATTTCAGAGTAGCGATTTTATTCACTATCCAAACGACTTTGGTCATCTCCTGCATCCATTTTCTTTTAATATCTCTCCCCAAAAACCCGACACACTACTGTTTTTTTTTTTTTTTTTTCTTTTAAGGGGGTGTTTGCGCTCCGACCTGTAGTGGTCTATTGTGCTTCCCCTACTTGCTCATGGTGTTTCCCAATTAGAGCTTCCCCACTAATCCCAGACGCTTCAGGAAGTCCAGCATTAGGAGGGGATCCAAGGCGGCGAAGTCCTCCACCTCTATCCTGTGTTTACCAAAACTTCTTGCTCTCGCATAAACTACTGCATCGCAGTCTGTGGTAATGAGGCGTTTCTATACATTCTTCGCAGAATCTACAGGTTCCATCATCTTCGAGTCCCAGCTTCCTCAGGTGTTCCCTAAGTCTGCAGTGACCCGTTAAGAAGCCTGTTAGGGTCTTAAGACCTATTTTACTTAGGCTTAAAAATATTTTGGTTCTTCTGGAGTTAAACCCACCAAGAAGATCCTTGGATTGCCTAAGTCTGGGAAGGTTGTTCCACTGTTCTTCTCTTTCTTCCCTTCCTTTCCTTCTTATCTCTTCTTGGAAGAATCTGTTACTTAGACCGCAAAAAGATTCTGGTCCAACTAGGTTTGTTGCTGCACCTCTTTTCGCTAGCCTATCTGCTTGTTCGTTACATCCTTCTGTCGTACTGACATCTTATCATTGATCTTTTTGGTCAATGAATCATTTGGAAGGGGGTTGTTGAAAATATACATGTTGAGAATGTTGGGGGATCTTTTCGAGAAACAATTGATTGCTTCGATGAGTAGGTATTTATGGTGTTAGAAAATTTCAAACATGACCATTTACCAAGCAAGACAAGGTAGGAACTATTTCTTTCTAACTCCGTGCCTTTCCAATTTTATCTTTTGGCCTTATATTTTTTTATATTCGATTTATTAGATACCTACGTACTTACACCAGAGCGAGCCCTGGCGTCTTGCAGCGTTTGAAATGTGGAGCTTTAGAGGATCCATAGGTCGGGACATATGTCGAGGTACTGAGTAGAGTCGGGGAAAAGAGCTCTTAAAAAGAGTTGCTCAACAACGTCACAAATGGATAGGCCATAATATCAGGCATCCGGGTCTTTACTTTCGCGAAGGAGTAATTGAGGGCAGAAAGCACAGAAGCCGCCCCATCAACCAGGTGATCGGTAACATGGGCTGCAGCATCTACCAGGAGATGAAGAGGTTGGCCGATGATAAGGACGAGTGGATGAACAGAGTCGGCATGCTTGTTGCAGACCAATATTAGGGTTGTGATTCTTATCCACAATATCCTTTTGTCAGTCCATGATACACAAAAACTAACACATCTCCTCATGATACATAACCACTGAAACAAATCTGCTTCCAAACTATTAGTATTTCAATTTTCAATCTTTTCTTTAGATTTTTATCAAAGAAATTCAAGTCCCCCTCATTTCGGAATTTTATAAGCTGAATGAAATTTTTACCCATGAGATTATCGTATCTACTGTTACAATATATTTGTTTTAGTATTAAGTATTTATGTAACGGCATTTCAATGGCATGACAGTGACATCAACGAAAGTGAACGTGTGAAAATGGAAGATTAGCCATGTTATAAAAGAAATTGATGTCTTCAACTTATTAGTAAACACAGTGACAGTGACAGTAGGTAAAATATTTTTTTTTCACAGTGTTACCACGTGGTATATTAATTTTCAGAAAAGTTATAAAATACCTATGTAATTTTTGTAACTTCATAATCTAAATTTAAAAAAAGCTTGCTATCTTACTATTCTTGCTTTACTCTCGAGTTTTTTTTACTTTAAATCGGACATTTAAAAAATCAACATAGAACGTATAAGTTTGAATTGAAAAAGTTGTATTTGATTTGTAAAAAGTCAATTTCGATTTGAAAAGAAAAAAAGTCGGGAAGGAAGGCCTATGTCCAATTAATACTATAGAATCGTGAAGGCCGATGATGATGAAACTTTTTTTACAATCATTTAAATGAACCTGTGCTCACACAAAGTGAACTTGCGTAATTAACATAATAAATTATAATCAAATTAAACTTGTTGATACTTAGAAATGCTCGATTCTCTCTTTTTCAAACTAGTTTATATCGCACTATTATTGCCAAAATAATATTCGAAGGTCCTCAACCTTATTAAAAAGAATAATAGGTAAGTATTTTTTTAATTATTAATTATCAAAAAGACTGATCAAGATGATTATCGCTAGCGGCATTTCTAATACCCCCAAGACACCTATGTATCTTATAAAAAGACTGATCAAGATGATTTTCGCTAGCTTCATTCCTAATAATCCTAAGGTACCTACGTTATAGGATTATTTGGATTGTTGCTTTGATTGGTAACTTTTTGCATTTTGGCTATCATCGAATCGTTTTCTTCCAATTTCTCGTCTTCGTATTTTTTTAAACGTTGCTTCTCACACATATATACTTTTTCTAAACCTTCTCCATGCCTCTCTGTCGCCATCGGCCAGTTTTCTGCACATCTAATTCATATGTAGCTGCTTCTGGGTCGACCTCTGAAGTTGCCGCCCTAACTTATTCCTTCAACAATAGAAGGACAAACCAGAACTGGGAGCCGGACATTTTGACCTATCCAAGTTGCCCCTGTTGTGTAATTCTTTTGAGGAGTTGCCTTTTTTCTCCAACCCTGCTCATCAGTAACTATCGATTTGAAACATCACGTAAGTCTTAAGTACTAGATTTATCATACTTTACCGTTATGTGATGTCGAACCAATGGATGTTTATCTACAACATCATGTCATTTATTGCTTCATAGGTTTCCTTGACAGTGATGTAACCGACCTCTGCATTCAGTCGCTGGTCATTTTGTCACGGAAACGATTCGTATAGCTATGTGAAACCAGTTGCTATTGATTTCAGGAAGATGATCCGACCCATTGGTTTTATAGAGTTCTCACGTAATTTTACAGGGTTTGTATTTCATATAAACTTCTTGGGAACAAACATCGAGGCTTAACGTGCCTTTTTAACTTTATACTTTAACCGTTCATGGCAATAACATTATTTTTCTGCTCAAGAGCATTCAACTTTATTTCTGGAAAGCGACTTCCACGAGTCCCGGTAGCAGCCTTTGAATGTGTTTCTCGCCCACCTTATAAGAGGCTTAAATCTCCAAATCCTTTGTGGACAGTTGACACTGTAAACTTTCACCTGAAAAAACCGATGGAAGGAGAGATGGAAAGCAACGGATAAAACAAACAAACATCTAATCTAACAAACCCCGCGGAGGGCCTGAATGCAGCAGAAGTTCGAAGGAAACCTTCATAACATACACAAGGCAAGACCAGAAACAGTGTTTGCGGCGCTGAACCAAGCTCCGGATGCTTGAGATTGAAATTGACTGGCTTTACTGACAGAGAAAATACTCCGTAAAGGAAACGAAGTACTTACTTCTAACAAGATGAGATTCGTCTGACCATATCTTTGATGATCCTTCAAGGAGGCGTTACCCTGGTTGTCCTGATTTGTCTAATCATTTTGTCATGGCCCATGGCCTCTCTAAATATTCTATTAGTGCCCTATAATACAACATGTTCGGTCACATCCTAAAAATATCCCACAGGTCTGCGTCATTGCTGGTATTGCCCTTAAGATCTTCATTTCCAACGTTTTGAGGAGTTATTATGTCTAATCGAGTAATATGATTGAGCTTATCTATCTCGTTAATTCTGACCTTATTATCATTTCACGTGTGTTAACTGTTCTAGAAAAAATTGGAAACATATAAAAATGACGATAAGGCATTCGTTTCGCTTCCTAAAGAACACATCATTAAGGCTCGAAATATCAATGTATGTAAAATGAACTCCCATAATTTTTATATTTGTGAAACTATTTTAAGTATTTATGTTGTCACAACAGAACCATTCATGACATCTTGATAAAAATTTCGGTGAATTGTAAGTATTTAACATTCTTTTTCTCGTACATCACATCACAGAGACAAGAAACTGCAAGCCAATAAAACTGATGTTTGTAATATATTTTAATATAATTTTCTGTATTCTTTCTACCTGTAAACATGTGATGTACATAATATTATGACCATTTACGATAAATAAATAATAATTCTTTTTCTTGTCTTTTACTCGCACACAATTTATTGAAAATAAGGTCAAAATGAGATCCTAGGTATGTAATGACATCACATCATGATGCCTCGATACCTACTGATTTTTTGTCAAAGTAAAGTTAAGTTGAAGATTTTTTTTTTAAAAATCTACTCGTTTGATACCGATAAGTTTTCTTGTTTCTAGTAGAAAATATATTAAAATTTGGTCATGGGCCTGCTCAATAGAAAGATGTAGTCTGTTTTCTGATCAATTATCACTTTTGTAATGATGATATATCTCATAAGTAATAAGTACCTACACACCACTGTGTAAATATAGGGGTAGTAATCTGCCCTGTTGGTACGGGTAGGTTTCTATGAAATGTGCGTGTCAGTGTTTGTTTCAGAACAAACAAATAAAAAATCTAGGACATCAATTTTGTGAAATAGTACCTACCTTGATTTGTTTTGGTAAGCTACTGTGGAGGGTGGCTAGGTAATGAAAGGGATGGGTAAATATAAAAAAAAGTGAAAATAAATTCGTGTTTCACAGTTTTATAATTATTAAGCAATATAAAAACAATAATAATGAAAAGTCAACAGATCATGAAACACACAATATTATAAAATAAGGTGTAATTTTCATTACATAGTACAATATCAATCTTGGTAACTATTATAAGTGTTCCGACTATCGACAGTAATCATCGCAGTGAGACATCTGTGGATTAATGCCAAAACAATTTAGGAACTCGACGACTTGTCTTCAAACGCCATCTATCGATGAAAACCCAATACTTAATTCAGTCAATCGCTCTCTTGAAGTTTATAATATTAACGTCGGATTGATTTTTATTATGGAAACTGTTTCTTTTCCTTTTGGCACTTGAAATAGAAAACATCGAATTGCGCCATTCAAGAGTATCATTCTCTTTAATGTGCAGGCTTAAGAGAAAAAAGTGTTCATTTATAATTTGTGTTCTTCGTGACCATAAATTTGAGGATGCACGGCATGTCCTTGTCTCTTGACCACAGCTTGGAAGCCGTTATGCTTATCGGCAGTGTACTCTACGATTCTGATTGTGCCATCGGGTGAAGCCAAAGTGTAAGCACCTGAAAGAATATTGATAAATTAAAATTCAGAGTTAGCAAGATTATTATGTGAAGGGAAAACGAGTTGAAAACCCCGAGGAGAAAGAACAACTCATTTCTAAGTTCCAATAATATCAAAAACTTTATTCTTTCACTTATTTTGACACAAAACAATCTCGAATATTCAGTCAACTGACCATACTCGCGATTTAAATTTTGACTAACTGAAGATGCTGATTTGATCTTAAAGCCTCCTGGTTGTTTTAAAAAACAACGTTAAGTAAACAAATTTTCAAAACAAAAATATTAAGAATGTAATAGGTACGAATGCAGTAGAGAGAAGAGCTCTATAAATCATACGCGGAAAGACTATAATTAATATGGAAAGGAATGGGAATATTAGGAAGGAATGTGGTATGGAAGTTAGTGTTGTGACAAAGATGAAAGTTAATAAGTTGAGATTGGTAATGAATGTTGAAAGAATGAATGCAAATGGGATCACAAAAATTATTATCGTGCTCATCAACCGAGAACGATGTGGATCGAATACATCGATTCCGTCCTCAATGAAGTCCAAGTCAGACGCCAAAGAAAGAGGAGGTGCATGGTATGAGAAACGCAATGTCGGTGGAAGAAGCGAAAGACATGGTAAAAATGTAGATAGTGTAGGAGATTATTGGTGTAATATTTTGATGCTGCGTAGTTTTGGTACATCGTGAAAGAAAAAAACTTAGATTGTTTGAGGTATAGAACCTACAATCCTTATAATTGTATTAATCCAAATTTACAACCAACTCATTTTGACCAGTTAATTTATTTGAATTGAATTTTTGAAGACACTATATTATTATTATTTAGAGTATTTTAAAATTGTATGAAAAGACTACAACGCATAAACGCGAAACCTTTAAATAGGAAAAGTATGAAAACTCTTTAGTCAATTATTATAGGTTTAAAACATAATAATACCTTTAACAACATCCCCATCTCTATGTTCCCATTGGTTCTTGTTGTCTCCGGTGTGGGGGTCTTTCACGGAGTACTCAAATTGATATTTAGGGTGGGCCTGAAAATAGGAGCAACGTATTATTAATGAGTCAAGCCTACATCACTTATTATAAGCTATTGTTGAAGTGATATTTTACTCACATAATAATCTACATGATGGCCATCATCGTAGGATTCGTGACCTCCATAGATGGCAGCGGAAGCAGCGGCGGCGACAACAGCGAAAAGACAGAATACCTTAAAAAAGAAAAAGATGATTAAGTCAGTTTTGATTTTCTAAGGAGATCGATGAAAGCATCTTTGGACTTGGTTTTAATGGTTTATTATTTTGTTTTCTTTTGTGTCTTGTTAGGCTACCCTAATAATACCGATTGAAAAAGTAAGTATGCAGATCCTAGGGGGCATGACATAATTTCTCAAGATTCAAGATCTCTACCCACTCAGAAATATTTTTTCGGAGCTAGAATATCTGTCGTCACCCACCCAATATTGACCTTCTATTTTTAAGTGCTCTAAAAATGATTTTTCCCTCTACGTTTTGGAACTTGATATTTAGTGAATCTGAAATTATTTTACGATAGTAAAAATGAACGTTTTTTATCCTAAATCAAACGGCTTCTTTGCTATTTAAGATTATAACCACCATTCAATTATTAACGTAAGAGTGGAAATGGTATCCTTCGATATAGACCTTCCCATTCAGCAAGAAACACATCAGCTGATAATAGTTTGAAAGCTGTGGAGTTCGCAACATATCTTTTGTTGAAAGTTCTACGAAAATCACTCGTTATATTTTTTTTCAGGAGCGTATGAAACAAACAAAATGTGGATAGATATTATCATAAGATCAAGATTGGAGTGGATGGTTCTTAACAGATGTGTAACATTCTGGCCCAAAATTTGGAAACAATGCTTACGAAAGAGAGAAATGGAGGGGTTCTTTTATGCTCCATTCAACAGAGTCAACAGTTCTAAGCAAGAAAGTTTGAGAATCAGGTATTAGTTACAGAATGATCCGGATAAGATTAAGATCAAGTTGCAATAATATGTAATCAAAGTTAAGAAGGTTTCGATTTAAATTATTTTCCATTAATTACTATGGTAATGAACATATAGTTTAACAGCTGTCACTTCCCAAGCAGGAAGTGTAAGCTTAGTGACAAGAAAGCGGCTGTTGGAAGCATGACATAAGAATGCTCCGAGTATTATTTACTGCATGTCAAGTTGCACGCTATCATGTTACTATTTATGTAACTTTAAGAATAATTCTTGAAGAATTCCAGTAAAAATGTAACAAAAAAATCTCATTTCAAAACCGGTGTAACGTGCTTTTTGAATAACTTAGTTCTGCTATTTTCTGCTTTATGTCATAAAAAAAAACATCATTACATAAGAATAAAATGGTTTCTTTTATTCAACTTATGCAAAATCTAGGTTTCCCAGACCTACATATATTATTATATTATGTAAAGAAAAAAAAAACAGGTCAACTGCAGTATTGAGGAATTTTAGGGGTTGATGAGTAGGTAAATATATTATTGATGTATTAGAAAGTTCTGTAAATGATGGGTCATGCTATATTTGTGATCCAATTCCTGAACCAATAATTAAAGGTGTTGCAAGTTAAATACCAGCAACCCATTAGCACTACATAATATAGGTAGGTTCTGAATATAAAACTTTTTTTCAGAGAGTGTGTCCATGAGGTTTTCTCTCAGTGCTGTCGTTAAAATTGGTTTTTCATAAAAGTAGTTAAAAAAGAGTATCCAGAAATTATTATCGAACGTTATTTTTAACATCGAATAATAAGAAGATAATATGCTATACTTAAGGTATGTTAATCTTTTCTTTTTGCATTGCATTAGTTACAAAAATATAGAAATACCTAATAGTTAAGAGTCAAAATAAACTTACCAGACACCAGTAGGCCTAGACAAAAATTGCATTTGGCGATCGACTGGTATAAACGAATTCTTCGACAATGTAGAGCAGAAAGAAAATTAACGGTCCACTTTTTATAATTTTATAGAAGTGTCTTTGTTTGTTTTAAATGATTGTTTATATGTTCCAGTGGACAGATAATTTTTTCGCACTATACATTGGCGAAATCTTCGTTTGTAGTCGAACGCCAGTTTGAATTAGTCTACAGGGGCTGTTGCATTAAACAAAAACTTAAAAAAAAAAACTTTGTCAAATAATTGATTGTTTCATGATTTCCTAAATCTATAAAACTACTTTTGAAGAATCGAGCTTTTCACGATACATGAGAGCGAGAAATCTAAAAAGGTACGAAATTCACAAGATTAAGTACGAAAATAATAGTTTGCTAGATAATGAATTAATTTATTCTTCGATTTATTGATTGGAGTTGGTATGAAAATAAAGCAGGAAACACGCGGGCGCATGGATCATGTAACATGCATGAGAATTAATCTAAATCATGCATCGATACAATCATTCAAAATGTAAGTTTTCTTACTCATTATTCAGTTTGCAGTTGGATAGTGTGAAAATATTTACTTTCAAAATGCATAATTGTTAATTGGTGAATGATTAATGGTAATTAATATTTATGGTGGATTTATTGCTATCGACAGCAACTGGTTGTTCTAAAATATAAATGGGCAACGTGTAACTCTTAAAAGACAAATATTTTATATATTTCAAACTCTTTCATGCAAATTGAACATTTTTATTGTCCCATTTTTTTTACTATTTTTAGACTATTTTGGGCCTACGATCGTATTCTACTAATGTTTAAAGGTTCTTTGACAATATATTTTTTTGCAAAGAATGTCGTATGTTTTTTGCGTCATTAAGTAATGGCTTTTCCATGTTGCTTCCCTGTGCCCCTAAGTGGAATATCAGAGGGGGTATTGATTATTTGATTGGTTTTGCGTCTAATATTTTGTCAAATATAGAAGTGGTTGGTAGCTTATGGGTTCGTTCGTTGACTTTAATGAAGGGGGTCGTGAATTAAATTCCCAGTATATCCCTCCCACATATTGTTTGCTAAATGTGAGCATTCATGTTATATGGAAACTATTTATGTTAAGAAATTGTGTGTATTGTATTAGTTTATTATTTTTTTGTATTTTTGCTGCTCTCTTTATAATCTTTATTTTCTCTTTAAACGGCAATTTGCCGTTGATTTGTAAATAAATAAATTAATGATAAAGAATTTTTCTATAATAAAGATTTTACGATTCCTAGAAGAAGTCAATTTCATGAAATGTTACAAAGAATTTAACATGGTTTTGTATTTCAAAATAAACTCTAATCAATGAATCTGTGTAAGTAAATATCAGAAGACGAAAAATTATGAAAAACCATAAGTTTTAGTGTAACACCGATTTAGTGTTTTGTTAAATTTGATTAAACTCACTTTTGTAAAAAAAAATCACTTAATTATCATTTTGCGTAGGTCCACTTAAACTAGCTACATCAAGTTGATCCGCTAACAAAATTGAGATGTTGAAGTTAGTATTTACGCTTGTCTTGTATGCATTACAGATACCAGATCGATTAGGTATATAAGTAAGCTTTACGGAAAATGAAAAACGTAAATGTGATGATTACATACTGGGGCAACTACATATTTACACATTAAGATAATTCCACGCTGCGGGACCAAGAAGAAGAATCAAGTTCTTTATCACAGAAGCTGTGGAACGTGCAATTATTCTATAGGTACATGGAAAAACTATGTAGGTGTAAAGTTTTCATCAAAAATTAGTTTTTTTTTTCAATATATTTCATACTGCTATTATAGATACCTACTGTCAAATTCTTATTTTGTTTTGATTTTTTTTAATAGTTTTATGTAAGGTGGTATTTTACTAGATACCTATCTACTTATATTAATATCTTTTAATTTGTAGGTATAATATATATTTTATGAAATGTTAATGCCGTGTATATATTTTTTCACTGTTTTTCAAATATTTAATTACTTAATTAGATTAATTTTTTTTCGTATTCTTGTTATTGTGAATATACCTAATTGTATCGTCAATATTAGGTAAATTAATGACATATTTACGATTGTATGCTTGAAAATTAATTGTAACTACATGTCAATTTTTCATTTAAATCCATATATGAATGAAGTGAAGTTTAAATTTCTTAAACAGCTAATCAAAACTGTGAAAAAAAAAACTTAAATTTTAAATATGGCTAAATTTAGGCTATGCGGTAACTAGATTACAAAAATATTTATTAATATTGGGCTAATTTTTAATTTGATGTTAAACATTTCAATACACCATCAGTAGCCCTAGTATAAGTTTTCGATGATCGAACATCTAAACGATTATCGAAAGAGTTTCGAAATATTTTCATACTATAAATGATCGAATGATTCGATCGTTTGATTTTAGAACACAAATTGCACGCTAATAAGCGCTTATTTGCGTGCAATTAGCTTTCGATAAAACTCGTACTAGTCCCACAGCTCTACGGATTGATTGAAATTGGGTAACCATTGTAACCAACCCTTTTGAAGACTATTCCCAGGCAGAGAGCTGGAGCTGGGAATGGACCTCGCAAGAGTCCAACCCCACTTCTTAAATTACAGGCCACAAGGACTTAATTAAGAATAAGAAGGGTTGAAATACTTCACTTTAATGATTACGAAATTTAATTTAAATCGTAGAGTAGGTACTTATTAATAATAAATTGAGCCATTAAAAAAACACTGAAATGAATCTCAAAACAAGAAATTAATCGTAAATTAGACAACGACTAAATTTGAATTATTTTTGAAAAAAAAGTATTATCACTTACTTGGAATGCACGCATTGTGATTTGAAAATATTAAATTGAGTTAACTTGAAAAGTTTAAAAAGTAATCGTAATATTGATCTTGTTCACTTTCTTCCTCTTCAAAGTGGCTTTGCACTAGACAGGAGTCGAACTGATACCCATCTAACTTGAACACAGCATTTATATACCACCACTCTTGCATTGCAGACAATTCTACGACGCTATGTAATGTTGAAAATAATAATAATAATAAATATATAAAGTACCTAACTATATAATATGTAATAAAACAATATGTAATAATAATGATAAGATACACTGCACTTCATTCTCTAATGGTGGCTTGTACCTACATTTCGTGTATTTTGTGTGGAATACCTCATACACTATGTAACAATAAATTAATGAAGATTTTCTACCAAAACGTGTAAAATTTGCCGGTTTTTGTCTGAAATTCTTTTTTGAACAATCTTAAAAAAAATTGAACTACCTATCTGGAAATTTATTCTGGATGAAAACTGCAGGTGGCGATATTAAAATATGTCATCATAAATGTCTGTTTTTTTTTTCCAACCCATGCACTTCGTCTATTGCTGAAGCTAAAGAACGCTCCCTAATCTGAAGTTAGGGAGGTAGATGGACTGAAAAACCAACGTTTTCGGGGCTCGGTTTGGGTTTGCTACAGGTCATCTTACCTTTTATTTTTATGGGGATCCAAATCCAATCCAAACTCGCTTTACGCCTCACTCAGTGGCAAAAGGAGGCATTAAAAGCTCTCCATTGCGCTCGATCTTGCGCAATGTTTATGACCTCCTCCCACAGCATGTCCAACTCTCTCAGTTCTGCCTCGAATCACGGTGTGAGTGGGTCTTCCTCGTCTTTGGGACCATGATGGGAGGAATAACAGCGCTCTCCTCGGCCAACTGTCATTTGGCATACTAAACCCAGCCAAGTCTATCTCCTCTGCACAATGGTAGAAGTGATGGGCTCACGCTAGGTGCGTTGGCGTATAGCGTCGTTCGTGATGCGATGGTAATATTTTACACTCAAAATTCTCCCAAGGCACTTCATTTCGAAAGCTGAGACTTTTTGTGGCTGGGCTTTGGTCAGGTGCCAGGACTCACACCCATACAGGAGAATGGGCAACACACACGCATCAAACAGTTTACATTTTGTATCGACATTAAACGCCGACGCTTTCCAAATCTTGGTCATGTTGTTAAAGGCGCCACTTGCCATATCGATACGTATCGAGAGCTCAGCCCCGAGGTCACCAGAGGTGATAATAGATATTTTAACAACGGAAAATTTAATCCATAATCTCTCAACAAAATTTTGAAACTACGGAAATCGACCATTGGAGTTTAAAGCTGGTGACAATATTCAATGTGATCTTGATTTCTGATTTTTCTCCTTAGTCGACTTCGTTCACTTCGAAGGTAGTTAAAGACGTGTACAATCACTGTAAGTAACTTCATGCCAACGTATTTAGGTGGATTGGTTAGGGTTTGCTACAGGTTTTCTTGCCTTTTATTTTTATGCAGATACTATGCAATAATTTTTCGAATGGTAGATGGTACCAATATTTATTTTTAATTCTGTTTAGTTAATAAAGCCTTGGCAAGACAGAAATGGCAATGGGTAGGACATGTGGCGAGACAGGGGGATGAAAGATGGACACCCAGAATTGCAAAAAGTGGGGCCCCTATGAAAATAAGAGACCAATAATTGGGAGACCTTAAAAGAGATGGGTGGATGATGTGGTTCCTGTCGCGGGGAAAAACTGGTTAAGAACTGCACAGGACAGAAAGAGGTGGAGAACTTTAGAAGAGGCCTACATCTAGCAGTGGAGGGACGGCTGACAAAGAAGAAGAATAATAAATCCTTTCCTATACTTATAAATAAGAGACCTCATTTCCGGAGGAGTTTCTTGACTGGGCATATCTTAATAATTTAAAAGTTGATTAATAATTTCATGAAAATCCTGATTCCTACGACTTTCAGAACAAAAATCGCTGACTGAACCACTAGGCTACCTACCCACTATATTAACTTATTCATATTATGCCCTATTTAATTTGCAAATGATGTAAAAGTAGTTAAGTTCAAATGCAAAATTTATTGATTTATGTTTGGAAAGGAATTTTCGGCGCCTCTATCTTTAAATTTCGTTATTTTCATTATTAAATCATTATTGAAAAATAATAAACTACTTAAAAACGTTTTTATTATTTCGAAACATTCGTTATATAAAACCATTGGTTCAGAGTGTATTCTGTGGTTCTATGATGTGGAGCATAACACAAATCGAGCCTAAAAAGTAACGAAGTACAGACAGAGTGTTATTAATAAGATAATTTAACACGTTCAATAGGTATGCATTGCATGTGCTGCACTCCTAAATAGGTACCTACTCACTTCATTATTGATTTATTTTACTTTATGAATGGTTGTTAGCTGTGGGTGATGAATTTTGGTGCAATTTAAAGTACCTAATTGTTATATTAGTACAATAATAATAAATTGTACATAGCTACGCTTAAAACAAAAATTATAAAATAGTCCCAAACAAGAGATTAACCAAAACCAATGTCATTAAAATGCAGAGCTCGTGACCTTTTATACCCGTGTCCCCGGAATCCATTTGAGCGGAATGAGAAGACGAAGAAAGCTAAGACCTCGTAGCAGCTAGCCTAAACTGACACTCTACCCATCATAGAAATGGATGGCGACTTACTTAAGGGTTCTACTCAAACAAATCAAAGTTTTTGACTGAAATTGAACTGTAAGTTTTATCCTGATTCTCTTAAAAACGATTCTGTTTTTCATTAGAAACGAAAATCATTTCGCTCTAAAAACATCCATTAACCCCACGGGTCTAGCCTTTTCCACGGTCTTATAAGTATGGTATATACATGTTTAATTTGAGTGACTATCTTTCATTACCGTGGCTAGTCCAAATTCACGTAATGGTCGATTTGGGTTTCAATCAAATCAAATCCATTTCATGAAATATTATATGAAATATTATATATGTTATACATATTAAGATATCCACCTATATGGATATGGGATTTTTCATTCTTCTTTTTCTTCTTTCCGTGTCGTGTTAGGTCGCCCCAACGTTGACTATCACTCTGGAGAATGCATCCCGGTCCTATTTTCCTATTTGTTTCTTCATTGCAAAATTTTAAATTTGACCACCTATGTATTCTGAATTCTGAATATTATCCAACCCTATCGAGTTGCGTGCATTCCGTTAGTGCCGCGTAGGATCTATTTTTTTAGACATCAGTCGAATGAAACGTTGAAATTTATATGAGTATTTATTTAATTTCTCTTCAAATAAACGGCATTTTATATTAGGTATTTAAATCAATTTTATTTGAAAATTGAAAATGTTTATTTTTTTCTATCCAGGTACCTACTTCTATCTAGTCAGTTTCACTATTATTTATGCCTGTCATTTTTCATCCTCATGATAATTATATTATATTTTCATCAAAATAATATCTATACCTACTTACGAATTATGACCAAAAGTTAATGTCCTTAAAATGACATCATTCCTTTTTCTTTAGTTTATTTTTTACTGTCATGTTTTTTGGCACTCGTCCTATAGGTATGAACCTTGGAGGACAGGTTCTATTTAAGGCAATATTTAGTTATTGACAACGCTACATTAAAGAATTATAAAAAAATCCATGCACGCAGCCTCTTTTTTATCTAGAATGTCTATGCAATACAATAAACAGTGTAATAAAAATATACAGTCTTTTAATTAAACACTTAGGATTTGCCCCCATTTACAATTTGAATTTCGAACGAATTTTTCGTCAATGTATAGTGCGAAAAAAATGAACTGTCCACTGGAACTATAAGAACGAATAATTAAACCAAACAAACACATAGGTAGGTACCTATATGAAAATACAAAAAGTGATTTTCTTCCTAATCTACATTAATGAAAAATTTGTTCGCAAAATTCATGTTGTCTAGGGCCCCTGATTTTTTGCTGATTATAAAACTTATCTGCGTATTGGAGTATCGGGATATGAAAATTTACAACTAAATTAGTAGGTAGGTAGGTACCTATTGTTTTTAGAGAAAATTTAGAATTCACTAGCTTCAAATATTTAACAATTTTTTTTTATTTTAATATAATAAATAAAAGTATTAATTTCTCACACTAATTAGTTTTGAATGATAATATGTATGTAAATAACAACATAACATTACTTTGCTTTTTAACTAGAGTGAAGTCGGAAGTGTATTTCATTAGTAAAATAATTGATAAGGCATTTGTTTATCTGTTTTTAACTATGTATGTAATAGCTTCTTAATCAGATAATCATCTCAGTTTAGAAATGTGTTTTTTTTTAACCAAACGCACTTCTTACGGTAGATAAATTATCTCCACAAGCGTGAATAATCTAGGGTTTATGTAAATCCTATGACGAGTGTTGGGAAACCCACATTTATGTTCGTTTAACGACCATTTCTTAATAGACATTAATCTATTTACCCACAGATACACATTTCAAATTCGTGATGTAAATTTATAGGATGTTGATGAATGTGTATCATAAAAGAGGGTGTAAGAAATACAATAAAATATAGAATTATTAGGAGTTACCCAAAGATCCATGGAAAGAGCCATGCTGGGTATCACCCTGAGAGGGTTGGAGAGTGAGAAACGAATTGATACGACAAAGTTGCAGATATTGCCCAACGTATCGCTTCCCTCAAATGGCGGTGGGAAGGTCACTTGGCAAGAGACCAGGCAGAGAAATGGTCGAAGAGGGTCGAAACTTGGAGACCCAGAACGATTGCCTTTTCACTTGTTGCATACATGAGATTTTTCGACATGTTGAACATGTCGAGAATTCTCATGATTAGGAGTTTCGGAGAATTAAACATAGCCTTCTAATGGCGAACGTTGTTAACGTAAAGTGATCACACTAAGCCAGCCTTCGAAATAACAGTAGAAGACGGTCGTAAGCCCGCAGTAGTTGGTTCCATTTAAAAATCGAATATTAGTAATGAATTGTTAGAGTCATTAGTTGTTACATATTCTTTGGGTCCAAAAAGCCCAAAACAAAGCGGCGTGGAAGGAGATGGAGGAGGCCTTTGTCCAGCAGTGGACGGAAGTAGGCTGAGAAGAAGAAGATAGAATTATTATAATTGGATCCAAGGTGTCATTCGACCATTGCCGAAGGATGCATGACTAACGGGTAGGTTAGTAACTAACGGCTCTCTGATACTATGCAACCTCAGGGTGACTTCTCGCCTTATACCTATATGCAGAGATCTGTAGTGGCAGACTTTTATTTCTCCAGCTCTGGATATGGATGATGTACCTGGCACCTCTGTAGAGACAACTTTATATGGTAGATTTATAACGTGACCAAAAACAATAATAGTTGAAACCAGGAGATGGGAATCCTGTTGGGACCTATCGTTCGGGGGCATCAAACAGATGATAAAGAAGACTTCTTGCGGAGGGCAGGAGTCGAAAAGCGACACCGTCACTTTGCCAAAGCCCTCTGGAGACGAGACACAGTAAGAGGTAGCGCTCCATGAATGAATTGAATGATGTCACAATAGATGTTATTTGTTCGCGGTGACGCAAGGGGCATATGGTCCCTAGACCAACTATATTTAAAAAAAATGGAAGTTATCTATTGAAACGAGAGAAAGTTAAGTGTACCTACACCTTATCGAATGCGGGAACACATTAGGAATGAGATGAACCTGATGAGAAAGAGAGTAAACCGTGGTATCTGTTAATGAAGAAATAATATTGTCGTTAAAACAGTAGGTATCGTCGATGAAAAAAAATTGAATATTTTTTTTAAAAATAGAACTTTTTTAGTGAAATATTTCATAAGTTGTACTAGGTACCTTTACTGTTTAAAATCTTGTCATCAAAAATGGCACAAGAATCTGGACACAGTTATGTTTGAAGAAAAATATAGGTGTAGGTATCTACCTACGCAGAAAGAACAGAGTTGGCAGTGGACATGGCGGGGAGAGGCTTTAAGTCTGTTTTCGTGCAGGATTTCGTTACTCCACCAAAGAAAGTGTTAGGTATCCTAGGGATTCACTTGTCGACTTTCGTACTGATGGACGTGGTTTCTGTCTCCGATGATTACCATTTTTTCAGGACACAACAAAAGCTAGTTTAGTGTGAAAGATCTCAAAATTTACTTCTGTTCACCTTGAATGAGAAGATACAGGTTAATTTTATTTAAAAAAATATTAATATGAGTGTCAAAACTACAAGTGTCCTTTCAACTGGCGAATCGGATAGTTTCTTGGAAATTTGCTGGTAAATCCCTTTGAAATAAAGACATTGTCAGATGGGGATGACAGAGAGGAAGGTTCTAGAACAAGCAGAAGAGGTGGGATGGCGAACAACACATAATAATACATATTATATATATGAGCTGTTAGGGCGACAAGATCCGGAATTACCTAATCTAACAGACCAAGAGAACGACCACCCATTCACGAAGCTAATGTAGCCGGTTTACGGATTAAGAGTCCTAAGAAATGAGAAAGAAAGGAAGTTTATTAAAATTATTTTACTCCACACATAATTTTTAAGACAATGAGAATATTGAAAAGTCAAAACATACTTCATCTTGATTTTCATGCAAAAACTGTGGTATATAGATAGGTAGCTCTGGCTTATTTTGCTCAATTTAGATTCTAAATTTCTTTCAATCAATAAAAAAATTGACCGCTATATTATAGCTACCATTTTAATTTTACGAGTAGAAAACACCTTTATTCGAGAAATCTCAGGTGAAATTTAAATAATAGGTACACAATAAAAAAAATGCCCAAACATTGTGCCGCCAATATCACTTTTTAATTTATTATTTGTTTACAGCTTGATTAAGCCGTTTACAGTAGTATTATGTCAACAAATAAAAATTAATTACAGTAGGTACCTATCAGTTGTAATTTTACATAATCTATTGTTACCAATATCACGTCATAGGTATCTTTAATTTGAAAAATGTATAATAAAAATGTAAGCAAGTACATGCGTAACATTTAAGAAAATAAACTTTTTCGTATGAGTGTTTTTTCATATTATTAAATTTAGATTTTAATCATTCATGTTTTATCAATTATTTTCTATACCTATATACGAGAATTTATCTATTACTTCTTAAAGGCACCAATACACTGTATGTAGATTGATCCAGCTAGGGCTGTCAATTTGAGTCTAGAAAAGTTAATAGCTGTAAGGCTTTAGCAGAATCCTGTTAAAACTCAAAGCAGAGAAGTTTAGCTCTAGCAATATTGTACAGGATAAACGGCGTTTCTTTTATTCTCGCTATAAAGCCTTCAATTGCAAATCACTGCGTGCTTGTTACGTACCCTTTATTCAAAACACTCTAGGTAGATCTAAATATCATAGAACAGGTAGTCCAAGCTGTGACACCAGAAATAATCATAACGAGAATGCTGGAATCACAAGACACGTGGAACGCAGTAGGCCAACAGTGGGAGAAAATAATTACAACAAAGGAAGACGAAAGAAGAAATCAAAGAGGATCCAGAGTCTAGACAAAATTGTGACCCTGGGTAAACCGCAAGGCAGGAAACGGGTCTCGAAAGAAGAAGGGGTTTTAGCGGGTTAAAGTCCCGCACTACCCAGCCAACTAAGGCTGGGTGTCCATGATAGATTTCCACTCCAAGTAAAAAAAAAGAGGTAGTCCAAGCAAATAATGCCTACTCTGAGCTAGATAACCCTCTAAATTATATTGGCACCTTAAGATGTACCAGAGTAGTAATCTACATAATAATTCAGTAGGTAATGTTTTTTTTTTTGTATATTGGAGCATCACGCTAAAACCGTAGGTTCTGCGTTGGATTTTTTTCTTCGCAGTTTTTCGCAAATACAATTGTGGTAATCTGAAACACAAATATTTACATTTCATTATATATATTTTAAGTTATTAATAAATTTTTAAAATTATGACGATTTCATAGTAAAATCTCCGTAAACACAGGTGGCCATCTTTTGAAAACATAATTACCTACTCATGTAAATGTTGCATGGAACCAAAAATAAATGTAATTCAAACCATATAAAACACATTTTATCAACATTGAAATGAAAGCACATTTTCGGATTATGTTTCGACTGACGTTTGAGGTCGGTAAAACAGCTGCCGTTATCATTAGTCAATCACATAAAATTTGTACCATTCCACACATAGAGGGTGTAGGGAATGTAGTCAAGACTCAAACCATATTTAGAGTAAAACTTGCGTATTATGTGGGTAGGTTCATATTATATTATTATTAAAGGAATTTTTTACCCTTCTATTGAACAGTGAAATTGAATCAACAAATGTGAGATGTAAGATATTATAATACATGCAGTTTTTTTTCCATGTGAGTGGCTGACTATAATTTTTCTTCTTTCTTTTTTATAAACCTTAAAAGTGTCATTCTTCTCTCTTTTTATGAATAATTGTGATAGTGTAATTTTCTTTTTCTGTGATAGTGTAATTTTCTTATGTCAGTTATAGAGGTCTGTTAAGCAATGAGAAGCTAGACTAGAACCTGCAGCCCGATTCACGGAAAAGTTTAAGTCTAAGTTTAGTTCGAAGTTCGAACGAAGTTCGATTCAAACTTTTCCGTGAATAGGGCTGCTGGTAATAATAATTGTAGGCGGCGACTATCTACAGTCTATGTACCTATTCACGGAGGGTTTGAATCGAACTTCGTTCGAACTTCGAACTAAACTTAGACTTAAACTTTTCCGTGAATCGGGCTGCTGTTTAATTACCTACCGATCAAGCCTGATAATCGAAATTAAAAACGTAAAGCAAGACGGGTATTAGCTAGTGTAAAAATAAAGCGATTCTTCACTTTGTGCTACTACAAATTATTTTATTACCACAACCATGTTTTCGGGAGCGACTGCTCCTTTCCTCAGATAGACAAGCCTTATAGGGTAAAGTATCATAGCCGTAAAAATTATTTGGTACATCAATTATTATGTCATTTTTTCTTCGTCATCACAGTTTTCAACAATATATGAGTTACAAGACATCATCAGATAATATTTTACTTAATACGTCATTAAATTTCATATTCATCATTTAATACATAAGAGATGTGCGTTTGTTTGTACAGTAATTAATTACAACGGTAATGTGAGAATATCTTAATGCCTCTGTCAAAATAATTTCTTATTGTGCGTAAAATGAAAGAATCATAATAATATGCCTACCATTGTTCGACGCTAATTTGTTTAATCAAAAATGAAAGTAGCAAAATTATATTATTTCATTTTATGGTAAGAATATCTTGTAAAATTGAAAAGGTAACAAGTAACAATTCATGTTTCTCTTTCACTTGTGTCCTTAGTCCTATAGGATTGGTTAGCTGCAAACATTTTTAATGAATTGTTTACTCTTTCGTGTTAAACACTAACTTATTCTATACAGAAGTATAATATACTTACACAAACTTTTTGGATACCTATTGTATAAGATGGACAGTACCTACCTATTCTAAATAAAAAATAATAAAGGTACCTACTTACTCTTTTTCAATTTGGTTTTTTCATTCATAGAAATTTTACACTTTTTTTTAATATGGTTTTAATTGAAATACCTACCTAGATTCCTTTTTCGAGATAGCAAACATAAAGCTTTGAGAAAGCAGAAGTGGTTAATCGTATAGCTAGCGCTTCAGTCGATGACTTTCGTTTGATTTCTGTTATCGATCATTTTAATTCATGAAACAAACCTCGCTTACTATGTATGTCTGTAAGAGTGTTCATAATATTTTTGTGTTGACTTAAGTTGAATCCAGATTCATCATAATTTTCATATACCTACATGAGTATAAAATAATGTTCATATTCATGAGTATAATAATATAATGTTCATAATAAGGGTACGTTCTATCAAAAACTGCAAAACGGCCCATGTTGTAGTCAGTTCACACGAGATAGGCATAGGTATTATTAAAATGACAGACATTCACGGTTTGTAGTCTTTAATCTTGGTGTACGGATCACTGTAATTGGACTAGTCCTTATGTCTCAGTGGGTCTGGCGTGTGCTCTCTTTACCTAGAGCGGTGACAGTGATTGTTATGTAATCGATGACAATAATACAACAGAACTATTCAAGTATGTCTTACATTTGCATTCTAGGGACAGGGTTGTCTGTGACAAAGCTCTGGGGAATTTCTAGGTGTCCACACGGGAGCGAACGTGGTTTAAGTAAGTCACTATGAATAGAATACTAGTTGTCGGCCAGTCCTCGAAATTCGACCATAAATAATTTAAATTAAAAGTTTGAACATTATTGAGGTTCCATTGTCAAAGACTGAGCGAGCGCTATTTCACAATTTTCTATCCAAAATAATGAAATGGATAGGTACCTACTTCAAATTTGAAATATTGATATGTACAAAGTTTTTTCTATTATTATTAAAGCCAAACAATATAAATATATTCTCAATTTGACCACAGATAAACAAAATAATATATGCGTCAATGTCAAATACATAACATTACAGTGGTGTTGGTAATAATTTTTTATTGATTTAATGTATTTTTTATGCACAACTTAAAAAAATATTAGCATTCGCCACTTCTTCTGTACATAAACTAGGTGTACGAAATTTCACACTCATCCGTCAGCGCAATTTTCGTAAAATGGTCAAAAAAGTTTTTGCTTCACGTATTAATAATAATATATAGATGTGTATCAGTTTGTTGTCGACCCCATAATATCAACCAAACCTTCACGTGGTTCCTCCTGCTAGATAACTAACGAGGCCCTGGCGACCCAGCATCTTTCGCGATTCATAAGTACCTACGTACGTGGTCATGTAGGACAAGGGGTCCTACATGACCACAGGAAACTAACAAAACATTGTAGAATCAAAATTTTAAGTAAGTACATTACCAATAATTCTTCTCATAAAATAAACAATTACCTATTTATTAAACTTCGTATTATCAGCCCTTACAGACAAAGTTGAAATGTAGGTTCATTTAACTGCAAAACACTGCAGTGTAAATTTTATATCTTACTCAAAGAGAAGGTGCTGGGTACATGGAGTATCGTATTTCTAACATAACACTAGTGTTTGGGAATATTATGTACTTACTGATGTTGATCTCAATGCTTCAAATAGCATTTCAATATAGTGTTATCTGAATTGTAGCATGATTTGGATAACAGAAAGATATGCATTATGTAACCATGACAATTTTGAAATAGGGACATCGGTATATGAAAAGATGCATTGATAGGCCACATCAAATAGGCAAACGACAAATGAAACAGATTTAGAAGGCACAATTTACAAACGTTTAACCATGGAAGAACTAAGAAGCATATTATGTCCAGAAGTAGCTTTGGAGCAAGAGAATTTTTGACAGAGTCCTATGCTTAACAGTCGAAGACGGTTCTGACAAATAATGACATGGGCATGACCCCAAAACGTTTCCCAAGCAGACCACCGAGATGGGGAGTTTTTGCCTCCTCTTAACTTACAGGCCACAATGCCTATTCAAAACTCTAATCTTTGGCCCAGTTTAAACAGCTCCCGTTGACAATTTGAATTTTGCAAACGACTACAAACGAATTATTCGTCAAAATTCGTGTGCGAAAAAATTAACAGTCCGCTGGAAAATAATAATATAAACAATTATTATTAAAACCAAACAAAGATACTTATAATATAAAAAGTGGACAGTTAATTTTCTTCCTACTATACATTGTCGAAAATTTCTTTTGTAGTCCTTCGAAAAATTCAAATTGCCTAGGGCCCCAGGCTCTTGGCTTCGTAGTACATAGGTGTTAGGATGTTTCTTCCTTGTCTGACGTCTGTTATAGATTATTTTTCCTGTTGCCTATTTTGAAAATAAATATAAACAAATAATAATGAAAGATTCCGAGCTTTTAATCATCTAGAAATATTTGAGTAAGAACCTATAATTGGATTGAAAGTTTCGAGACAGCATGTAGATAATTAAATAAAAATACGTAATACGGGTATATCCACATATTTTAATGTTATTTGTGTTTTCTGAGCCGTGAAATTATGAATGAGCAGTAATTAAAGGTTTATATTTTTTACAACACCATCGTGTGTCGAACATAATATACTCGCCTAACATGTTCTGGGGTTTGGGTTCGAATTGTAGATTATAATAATATAATTTCACAGCAATGTCATTTTCAATACAACAATAATTATTATTTTTCATGTTTTAATAACTACACACATTGTAGTAATTACGTACATGTTGCCGTTATAAGAAGGTCATTTTCTGAAAACGTAAAATCCATTTTTTTGTAATAATTATTATGCAATGCTTATAAGGAGTTGATCATTGTTCTACCTCGGTAGCACTAGTGGCATTTGTGCCAGTTTCTGATTTTTAAGCAATCCCAGTTTTAATTCCGGTCTGGTCAGAAATTTCCTGTTTAATTTTTTTAATTTTTTGCTCTCGGCTTTCTATCCTGTCTCAAATTGGAAGGGACCGTTTGACTGGTAGAGAATGCTTCAAGCATTAAAATCTGTTTTCTATATATATTCGAGGATCGAATAGCCTATCGTCTGCTTCTCTCATTCCTTCAGTAACCCAAACCTTATATTATATATACTTTTACTTTTCTCCTTATACTTTTCTTATTTAAGTATATCTCCTCAAACTCGATAATAGTCCAGGGATGAAATAACATGAAGAAAGTTCCAAGTGTGCTGATGGAATTTTAGCATTCTATTGGTTATTTTGTTGTTTTCTTATTCTTCTTCTTTCTTCTTGTGCCATGTCAGGTCCTTCCGACACCCCAGCTACCACTTGGGCGTAGGTTTCTCTGTTTTGGGCTAACCGGAAGAGTTCTTCGACCTATTGCCTGATATTTCTAGGCTGAAATAAACGTCATTCAATCTTAGTAGCTTCGGATTGCGACGTGTATTCTATCGACAGGATTAATGATATTGAATTTGTAAATATCTTCCTTGTCTCGATGTTGTATCTTTTTAACATATTTTTGAAGAATCTTCAATTTATTATATTTTATAAAGTGGATGATAAAAGAATTAAAAAAAAGAATATTAAAATAACCATCTTAGGGGAATAATGATACCTACACGCATTCAAACGTTACCATAATGAGACAAAAAGAAACAGTTAGTTACAAAATAGTATCAATTTTATACGTAATGTTATTATTTTTCGTCAATAACTACGAATGGTTAACATTTTTGTATGAAGTTGGTTATTGTTTTGTTAGATATCGTAATAGATACTAGAAACAATTACATTTTATTATTGCTTCCTATGTTGTATGAAACAATGTGAATTTTGGTTGAGATTTTGTAGGTTAATGACGGTCTCAATATGCCCACCGATAAAATAGTTAACGATCCCCTTTCTATAGTCTAAATTGCATCAAGTCAAATCATTGCAAGATCAGAATGAATAACCTTTATATAGGTGATCATTGATCAATGTAAGCAGTTGTCAAATTTTAAATGTCCAATAATAATTAATTGTCCAAGTTCTATGGCAAAGCGAATCTCCCCTAATCATCAAGACAATCAATAATTCTTCATGAACCTATCTTAGAAAAAATTGAGAACGATAAGCAATGTTCTTCTATCATTAACCGGAGTCGGCTCAACTCATCCTCAAAGTCCTTCTATCTCACGATGTCTTGCCTCTCTTACTGTCACATTTGCTATTGTGGACATCTTGGACCTCTCTGGACTTATAGGTCCTACTTGTCCATTGAATTCTTACCATATTCTTCTGTAGCATTCTCATTACGTGCACGTACCGTCTTGGTTTATTATCGGCCACTTTTCCCCTAGCTGCATTGAAATTGCCACGGATATGAACACCATTGACCCTGTCCAACCTTGAAACACCACTTGCAAATTTGAGCATTGTCATATCGCTGGGGTAAAAGTCGTGATTGCTTTACATGGCCCAACACTATGATGAGTAGTTCCCAGTTGGTCAAATCCTTTATTTTTATAGGTTTGACCCTTTTTTAATAATGTTTGTCACAAAACACCCGACACAGATCTCTATTTTTTTTCATCCAACCACGTCTTGATCAATGGCCTATTCAGTTTCACCCCTAGCGTAAAGCATTGAGTCAAGATATTTAAGAACTCAATGAATAAATAATGAAACCAACATTAAAATGATTCAAGATAATAGTAATATGGAGTTTACCAATGAAATCAAATTCACAATCAAAAATTCTGAAAGAATCAAATAAGGATGGCGAATTTTGGGATCTACAAAGATATATTCATAAAAAAAACTTTTGTATTTGTATAAAAGAAAGCCGGGTAACGGCGAACACTTATAACTTGAGATCGACTGAACAGATTTTTATCATTTTTGGTTTATTGGATTGTTCTCCGCTCCGGATAGCAGAATAACTATTAAAAATCGAAAAATGTAAATCAAATAATATAAAATATAATATTAAAGTTGGTATGGAACGGATTTTCTTACAACAATGCCATCTATATATGAAAAATTCTATAGCAACAAAATTATTGTTTACCTTACAACCATTGACATTAAAAATGTTGGTACGCAGATTATTAATGGAATAGAGCTTTCATATATTTTTTTTTTAACATTCAACATATTTTAAACGTAGGTAGTTTTGTATAAATTACAAATTGGAAATCAGTATTCATAGGAAAGCTACTACTTTAACAGATCTCGAACATATGAAAGAATAAACCGAAAATAAATAAATAAATAAATAATAATAAATATCGATAGGGTTTTTTATAATTATTTATCTACTTATTATGTTTGACTTACTTCATAGACAGGTATTGATTGTTAATACCCGATTATATAAGCTCAGTTTACTCATTTAACACACAATATTGTGTTAATATTACCATTGATTGAATTACTTACATCAAACTACATGTAAAACACTAAGCACTTACATACCTTACCTACATTTTGTATTAGGTACTTGTTCATAACGAAGAAATTGATATTAAACTGTTTGGTTTTATAGTGAGAAAGTACGTGCACCGATTTTATAAGAAATAATCGGAAATACATTGATCATGCACTGTTCATAAATAAATTTATATAGAAATAAGTGCGTTGGCAATTAGACAGTTCAATATTCTAGTTATCTAGTATTCTAGAAGACAATGTAATAGTCGATAGTGTCTAGACTTTTTTAAGATGTATCAATATTTAGTATCGGTTTTAAGGTCGCTTCAAGCTGGACTTGGTGAACTCTGTCGTGGAACCCTGTTCTCCAGGCTTGTCTGTCCATACCCAGATTTACTGCGCGCTGTCCTGTATATTTTAGTTAGACTAATCGCATCGACGATCTGCCTCTGGGTCTTATTCCGATGCTCTCTCGACCCATATTGGTTTTTCTTAGCATTCCTCTACCCTACGGGCTACGTGAACAAATATTTCTGTAAGCGCTCGAGACAGTCAGCAGACAGCCTGAAATCATTCAAACAAAATTAATCAAGTACCTACGATACAATTATAATTGATAGTCGTCAAATTGATAGTCAGCAAAGGTTTTTTTCAGAGTTTTGTTAAAAATTTAACCTTTCCAGATTTTCAAGAATGTTATGGCACTTTTCGTAATCCCCATATCCTTCTTCTGATTTCAGTTTCGCACTCCGCTTGGTCTATTTCAACTGAAATCAACATTATTTTATTTTATTTTCTGCAATTCCACTCACAGTTGAGTGATTTATGAAATTATTAAATTATTTTCAACATGAAATTTTTTAACCTATTTTGGATACCTACCTACCTCTAATTCTTATAACTTAGGAACCTAATTTTTACAAACTATCTCAGTTCATAAAAATAGATATAGTTAAGCTTACACGTGTCAAAAAACAGGCAATATATAATAATTCTTTATATTGATAATTATTATCAATTGTCAAAAGCTGTACTAATAGATGATAAAAGATCACTAAGTACATAAGTTTGTATAAATCAGGCTCCAAGAAAATGAGCCTTTTGAAAACGTCATGAAGCTTCTATTTGAATCTGTTTTCTAAGCATTTAAACACGATATGTTGTAGATGAAACACAACGACTCATTTCGCAAGATGGGTCAGGTTATAATAATAAAATAGAAAAAGTATGATTTTGATAGTATAGGTACCTACCTATGAGAAATAAATATGTGACAAGTTGAAGAAACATTGAAATAGAAAAGAATTGTAGTATGCTCTCCCGTCCCGAAAGCCGTCGACTGAACTGTTGGACTACCAAGTAACAAACATCTAAAGCCCGAAGAAGGAAGCTCGCTTCCGAAAACCGGTTCGCTGAAAAAGAAATATCAGTGGAAAAAACTAAAAATTCTTTTATTTATAATAATTTAATTGGAGATTGATTTGTTACATATAAATTTTATTCAAATCTTATTATTCTCAATAAATAAAGATTTAATGAAAAAATTTGAAAAATCATTCCTCCATTTTGAAGTTTGACATATTTTAGTGGTCGGTAAAACAGCTGCCTTTATCACACATAGAGGGTGTAGGGGATGAAGCTAAGATTCAAGCCATAGAGAGAGTAAAACTAGCATAATATATGTAGGTAGGTTCGATTGAACAAAGTTGAAATTGAATAAAGTGTGAGATTTAACATATTATTATGATACATGCAGTTTTTTTTCATGTGAGTGGCAAACTATAATTTTTCTTTTTTCTTTTTAATAAACATTAAAAGTGTCATTCTTCTCTCTTTTTATGAATTGTGAAAGTGTCATTCTTCTTTTTCTGTGCTTATGTCAGTTATAAAGGTCAGTCAAGCATTGGGAAGCTAGACTAGAACCTGTTTAAATACCTACCGATCAAGCCTGACAATCTGAATCAAAAATGTACAGCAAGACGGGTATAAGCTAGTATAGAATAAAGGTTCATAGGTGCTGAAATATGTTTAACTCATTTACAATTTCCCGTTTTAAAAGTAAGACAAAAAAAAACGAACGAAAAAGGTATTGACTACTTATCAATTCTTATAATTTTTACCTTATATTGGAATTATTCGAATACATAATTTTTACTTATTTACCGTAAAGTTTAATGTGCAGTGGAAATTAACAAGCGATAAAGATATACAATGTGCTCGTTTTTGTAACGTGGATTTACAATACATGCTATCTTTATATAAAACGAAAAGTGATGCTTTTTATGGATCTTTTTCAGTTTCCTCAATATTGAATAACACCAACACACGAATCCAACAGACGGTACCACCACATCATGAACGACACAATACGCCGGCGCACCCAGCGTAGGCCTATCATTTTACCATTATGTAGAGGATATACACTTGGCTGGGATATGTGTTAAGGATGCCGAATGACACTTGGCCGAAGAGAGCGCTGTTATTCTTCTCAAAAAGGTCCCGAAGACGAAGGAGACCCTCTCATACTTGTTCCGTTCCTTCGAAACAGAGCTGAGGGATTTGGACATGGTTTGGGAGTAGGTCATAAACATTGCGCAGGATCGAGCGCAATTTAGAGCTCATGTTGCCTCCCTATGCCGCTATACGTGGGGTGTAAAGGGAGTTGGATTGAATTATATTGCTTTACGAAAAATAATGGTACATAATATGTATAAATAAAGATTTTTATAATTATTTATGTGTACGTAGAACTCAAAGTATTGAGGTCGACATTGAAATCGGGATTGAGTTTCAATAGTAACCACCCTGATCCTAGCCTACGACAAGAGGAACTCGATTACCGCAAAGTAGGTAGGTACCTCTGTATTTTGGGACAAAAAAACTTACTTATGCGTAAAACGATGAATAAAACTTATATCAATAACTAACAACATAATGGTTTTTACCTACTGCACGTATAAAAAATATGACAATAAAACGAATTCGGATAACATTCCTAATATAATTATTATGAAGTGGTTTTCATATAAGTAACATTTATTAAGAGGGAATTCCGAGGTGATAAGTTCCATTCCATTGTAAGTGTTCACCTATTGAATTTATCTCAAAGTTCGCACGACAACACTACAACAGTATGGAAACTTGAACGAAACAAAGCCTTCGGTCTTAACTACCATATCCATATAAAAAAAACTTATTCTATTCAACTACAGATGTCTCTATGTATAATTCGTACAACCTACGTTTTTATGTTTTATTGGCTCCCTTCTATGAATATCTGTAAAGAAATGTAAAAAGCATAACTTTTATTTAGTATTATACCTATCTAAGTAATTTTAATTTTGTTACTAGAATTTGATTTTTTCAAATTTTTATATTGTCAAAAATATATGTTTATGAGATTTAGATGTAAGTACCTACTCAATTCGAAGATGCCAATAACATCAAAACCCATTTAAAGTTATTTAAAAAAAAAACAGGGATTAGGAGATTCCTTTTTACTAGCACTATATAAAGCCAAGACAGGACTGCGACGACGCCGTAGAGTTGAAGAAGATCCTGCAAAACATATGGTAAAAGGTTAGACGAATCCAGAATACTACATGGCAAAATATCTACAAAGGCATCGTCTCCCTGGAAGATCACCAAAGTAATGGAGAGAGAGCTGGACCTAGAGAAGCAGATCTATATACTCTATCTATAAGAAATTAACAAGAAAATTTACGGAACAAAATGCGTAACAGTGCAATCTTGGCGTCAGCATTTAAATTTTATTGCATGACCTATATAAGGTACAATATTATAATGTTACCATGATTCAAAAAAGTCAAAACCTGCTTGGCTGATGTTGTATGTAATAACGTGGCCGGGATCTGATTCTCTTGTCGATGACATTTAAAACTTGTCGAGTCAATCCAAGGATGGTTGGATTCAGCGTCGAGATTACCATTATTTAAGGTTCTGGTAGCGACGAATCATTAATTATTTTTGTTTCTCGCTGGGTACCTACACATGTGTGATAAATTGTCTCATTAAAGTTTAGATCGATTCGCTCCATGTAAAATCATGATGTTGAACATCTGTATCAGTACAATTCAATGTTTTCATGAAGATATTTTGTTTATCCTTATAATATGTGTTTTTAAAAGGACTTCTTCGTTTTGGAAAGATTTATTGCAAAACCTATTTTCAGATTGCGAAGTCTGATACACATTAATTCAAGGATGTTTAAAAGCGATTTTAAGTTTTCACGTGCTGAAGTTTGGAAGGTAACAAATTGTTTCTCTTTCGATGACGAGAAACAAGAGTCTCAGTCCGAACCAAGGTGGATTGAATCTATTAAAAGTTGTCGATGCCTAAAAATATTCAATCTTATTGAAGTGCCGTCTTAAACATACTCCTCCTTAAGGATGATCTTTGACGATGCACATATGGCACACGCACCAGGCAGGATCGCAGTATCAAAGTTGATTTCTAGTTATATCGCTTTCATTGGTTGTTTGTTTATCTTATTTATGCGTATATTTGACGAATACTTTATGGCCCTTTACACCATGCATTATCTAAATTTCATTTTTTTTTTAAATATAATTTGTGGATGTTTTTGCTGCCGATGTTTGTTACATATTATGTTTTTCTTGTGCCTTATTTCATTATCCAATATTGTTATTTGATTGGTAATTTTTGGTTTTGGAATTTTCCCAGTGCTGGTATAGGCCTATGGAAAGATTATAAGAATAAAGAATGCCTGGTCAGGTCCCCCGACATTGTCTATCACTTGGGCCAAGGCCTCCCTGTCTCTAGCTCCATGAAACAGTTCCAGACGGTTTGGATTCCAGTCCACGCACCTTGTTGTGAAGCCATGACACCTTTCTTCTACCCACACCACGTCTTCCCTCGATAATCAGCTTCTGCAGCTGATTATCGAGGGAATCTTAATGTTTGTCAACAATTCTTTATCAATCTTTGCCCTATTCAGGACCTCCGAATTGCTGACCATTTCCTTCCAAGGAACACGCAGACATTCTACGATGAAACCACATCTCAAAAAAAAAATTTGTTCAACGTATTTGTCTTGAGCGTACACGTTTCAGCTAGCTAGCCCAGCAGCTAATGAATTTCCTAAATGCCCAAATATTGATAACCTCTGATTACAACCAGATAATATTGTTCTTACAATAAATGTATGTAATAACATGTCCATAGATAACGAAGAACTAGGAAGGTGTGGATCTGAAGTTTTTAGTCTATGTGTAGAAAAACTGGATCACCTTTAGAGACGACAATTAGTATAGGTTTAGGCAGATCTTTTGACGGATCACTAATTATGGAGGTATTTGACCAAAAAGGATTAACCAGGATTAACTTGAGTTTTTCTAACAGAGTGTAGGTGTTTTTTTTTAAGTTTGTTTTGTTACTGGTAGATTCTATTAATTTTTCACGCCGCGTTCTAGGGGCTGGGTAGAGAGAATGAACCGACACTCTTTTCTATTCGAAGAAAATTGGATTCTTTCTTATCTTCTCAGCCATTACTTCACTCTTTGACTGAAATCGCGATCATTCATATTGTTTTAGTTCTTCTTTTCTTTCTTCAGTCTTTTCATAGAGCACATATTTACCTATTTCTTTCTATAGTAACTCATTGGTATACCTCAGTTCAGTGGTTCTTAACCCAGGTTCGATTGAACACCAGGGGTTCTCTGAATCAGTCTCGTGGGTTCGGCGAAGGTCGAGACACACACCCAACTCATATTGAGAACTGATCACTGAGTCCCTCTTCAAGTTAAGAATGGTTCATAGAATTTGCATATGAAACTGGTGGGGTTCAGTTCCTCCAAAAGGTTAAGAGCCACGGTCTTAGGGTCTGTACAGACCTGAACACGCGCGGTAACGTAACCAATGTAACGTTGCATGCATCATTGGTTACGTTACCGCACACAGACCCTTAGTTATTAATTTTTTCCTTTCATGTATTTTCACTCATTGCACTTCCTCATTCAAGATTCTCTCCGAATGAAACGACTACTACCAAATAGCTCCATACTTTATTTGTACAAATTCGTTGGTCAGTAGGTACTAAAAAAATCATGTGCGAACTATGAATGTTTACATGGAGTTGCGTCCAGTGACCGCTGGAAGGTCATATCGTTACATACGATTATATTATTGTCTTCACGGCATACTCCTATAAGTACCTACACCCACTCAAGTGGATTACTATAATGAGCTTAATAATACAAAACGTTGTTTTGTCATAAAAATGTCTGATGGTCGCTGGATATGGAATACAATACTACTTCATTATACTTCAAAATAAAATAAGACAAGTGTATTCATAACCAATGAACAAATTATTGAAGATACGTAGTTTTTCACACAGACGTTGTCCTGTCTTCAATATGGATATTGAATTCGAATATTAATAAATTAGACCCAGAAAGTACGACTTAGCGGAAGTCTCTCAGAGATTAGAACAACTCTGGGGCTATCCCAATAGGTAGGTACCTACCCACCTCAATATATTGGCAATTTTTCTTAGTTTTCGAGTTATACATTTTTTAGTATTGTTTTTGTCAAACCTTGACTTGCAGCACATTAATGGTTACAGAGACTCAATTTATAGGTATAATTTTTTTTTCTTAATTATCTGAATTACTTGCAAATATAAAAACAATTAATTATGGGCCTATATGAAACCATCGTGTCAACAAAAAAATAAATGTTGAATCTCAAAATAAGGTGGACACAATTTAAAATTTTGAAAAAAAAAAAACTTTGAAGACGATTTCAAAAAAAAAAAAAAAACACATAATTATTTTATTACCTACACTATTATCAACACTTTCTTTAGGGGAGACCGGGGCTACAATTAACAGAGGTAAGTATTAACAAGCATTTTTCTCTAAAACTATACCTTCGACACCAGTCAGTGCTTAAGTAAACTTGTCAATTAGATCGCGCCGCATGCTACAGTGATGGTCAGATGCGCTCCGCGCGTCATTTCAGTGAGTTATGTGCCAGTCGATATTTATAAGCAGGTAACGAACATTTTATAGTTTACGATATTTTGATTAGCACAATAAATATAAAGTGTTATGATTATGTTTTTTGTTTTCCTAGTAGCATATTTTATACTTAACAATTCCACGTTTCAAATTTGAAATAATTGTTGTCTTACATTTTATTACGTAATTTAATTATAAAAATTTACCTTTGGGGCTATAATTAACAAATCGAGGGGGCTTGTATTAACGTGTTAAAACCTACCCCACATATAGGTTTAGACGATGTGCCTAATTTAGATATAAGCCTGACTGAAGTGATATCGCAAATGTATAATGAACCAGTAGCTGGACCTTCATGCATGCAGAAAGGAGCTACGGATTTTGCAGTTGAAATCATAAGACCTCTGCCAAAAGCTCTACCACGAGTTTCGTCTAATAAAAGACGACCTAAAAAGTCAGCTATCCTTACTGATACTCCGGAAAAAAAATCTCTAGAAGTAGAACATAACATCGGAGAAATGAAAAAGAGAAAAATGGCAACAAAAAACCAGAACAAAGAGAACAAAAAAGATAAGAGAAAGGGTAAAGGAATATAAATAGAGACAAAAAAGTAGGGAATGTGAATAAAAGGATATTAAATGAAAGCGATAGCTCTGACGATGACTATTTTTGTATCATTTGCGGTATCTCCTATAATGATGAATGGATACACTGTACCTATCTCTTGCAAGGACTCGACCCAAGCAGGATGTATCAAAGATGATAATTATGAGATCCTTGAATTGTAATTCAGATGATGAATCCGAAAACTTTTAGTACGTAGGCATTTAAAATAGTTCCTTATCTTTGATATTTTTGTTGATTTTGTATTAAACTACATTTTATGTAGGTACGTTGTTTAAATCTAAAGACGATGCTAAATTTTTAAAGAAGATGTTCATGAAAGACTCGTTACCTAGCTTTTTAAGATAAAAAAATGTGTCATTTTCTACCTCATTGTATGATGTTGTTTAAGTAATATGACCACGGACGTAGCAATAGCTTTCACATGGAGGGGGTCCAAGGGTTAAATCTAAAAATCTAACCGCACATATCATAGCCGTATGCTAAGGGGGGGGGGTCCGGACTCCCAGACCCCCCCCCTTATATACGTCCATGGCATGGACGTAGCAATAGTTTTCACATGGAGGGGGCCAAGGGTAAAATCTAACCGCACAAATCATAGTCGTATGCTAAGGGGGGGGTCCGGACCCCCAGAACCCCCCCCCTTATATACGTCCATGAATATGACTAGTTATGTTTAAATACAAAATTGTGATCTGTTTAAGACTAACTATTTATTATGTTCATTAGGTACCTAATATAAAAATATGTCGTACCTACACGTATTTATTTTTCTTTATATCAGTGAGTAAAAAATAACATATCAGTGAGTAAAAAATAACACATCAGGGGAAAAAATAGAAAGAGTTAATTTTTACCCCTTATGTTAATACCTGCCCCACACCTGTTAATTCTAACCCCAAACGTGAGGTAACAATTAACAACTGCCATTTTTAAGAAAAAGCGTTCTATCTTAAGCATCGTTTCTATTATGGTTGTTTTGAGATAAGAACATAATAGCTGAATGATTAAAGCATATGTATCTCAAAAATCAAGTCTAAATGTTGAATAATTTCTAAGATACAACTAAAAATATTTTTTTTGTTAATTGTCGCCCCGGTCTCCCCTATATCTTTAAATATGGTTTAGTGTAACTACATAACAAGTGTCATTTAACTGATGTAGCGAGATATTCTATAGTGGGAACATTAGTTAGAGCGAGTATATAAAGACGACCGCAAGGGTGCGAGTGAGATAGATATATCGCTTGCTGCGTCACGTCGGTAACGAAAAAATCAGCGAACAGGATTTGGCCGGCACGTAGAAAGTTAGGTGGTGCGACGGACAGTGTGTGAGTGAATTGCTCGACATGTCTCAGACACGAAAGTAATTAATAAAATTTTAACTATAAAATGTAATCCATACATATTGAAGGATAATGTAAAGTTTATTCAGTTAAAAGGTCATTTAATATTAGTGCAAAGCCTAAGATGGAATCCGCAACGAAATAAGGTACGTTTTCTTTCGACAAAGTTGATTTCAAATTTACAAATTGTAACATTAGTAGACAAAATTAAAATAGACAAGTCAAGATTAAATATTAAGTATATCTGAATGATAATTTTCAGATATGCGGTTCTAGTCTCGGGGTAGAATACAGGGTATAATTCCTTTTTCTGGATAAATAATTTTCGGATGGCAGAGGTGGATAAAGTATTTAGTTGAAAGTGAGGAACTATCAAATTACGGCGAATATTCAAAACTCCGTCGAGTCTTGTATGCCTAAGTATTTGGATGGGGAAGAGAGAAGCTCCAGGGTTGTAAACTTCACATATATAATCAAAGACGGATTATCTTCGTACTTACTCCATACGCGTTGAACAGTTGACCTGTGGGTAGGTCAGTTCAAGGGTGAACCAAAAGATTTCAAGGCGAATTCTTGGGAACCAGTTGGAGAGGAGGAAAGTTCAGAGGTTCAGGTCGTGTCCCTCAAATTTAGGAATGAAACACAGCTGAGTAATCTTTTCTTAACTTTTTTTTTTATTTAATATAGATCATGGTATGCTCATATTCAAATCGGTAGTTGATATATTCTCATAGAATTTAGTAATTAAAAAAATGGCCTTTATGTAAGATTATAAAAGAAGTTGAGGGAAAGAAAGATGTAATAAGTCGAAGCATTGACAATATTTTACTATATTTTTGGAAATCATATAATAAGATAACCTGCAACCATCTGCAGGAAGATTTTGTAAAAACTTAATTAATTTTAGTTATTTGAATTCATGTAGTTTACAATGTTTATTGATTGAATGAATAAATTCAGTTTTTATGTGAAACCCATGTTATTTATAATTATAGAATACCTAACACTTTTCAGGACATAATCATGATCGTTACAGCTCGCCCCCTGTAGAGTCTCAAAGTCCGTGGCATAATATTGTATGAGAGAAATAGATAACGGTTCCTGTCGTTTTTGATGCTAAGAAGAGAGGCAGAGCTTCCTTGCTTAAGAGAGAGCAAGGGAGGGTCGAGCCCTCTTAATAAAGTAACACTCAACGTTACAAAATGGCGTCCAACGTTTGAGGCATCAGAAACGACACAAAATCGAATTATCCAACTTTTTCCTTTTGTTCTAATTTGATTAATTCATTGGGGTAGCGACTTGTACATGTCTTGGAAAGTGTTGGTGCGAAAAGTGACGGCCAAATCCTCATTTAATTTTAAGCTAGTTGTAAGTCTTTTAATCAGTTTTACTTTGGTATGTAAAAGAAACAGTAGTTGGGTCATTTAATTTTTTTTGAAACAAAAATTTGTTACAAATTTTTTAAATATTATTGTGGGTAAAAATTTTTTCTGCTGAAATTTACAAGTACACTTGTACAGTGGGTAGAGAATTTTTCTGCTGAAATTTTATAAGTGTGGGTATGAATAATTTTTTTTTTTCGGATAAAGAAGTTATGGAGGCAACAAATTAGTAATGTGTTAATAGATAAAAATATTTTTTTTTTTGATGGATCAAATGCTGATCGCAATTTTTTTGAAAATTAAAATAAAAAAAAAAACCCAATTTACGAAAGTTTATATGAAACCCAATATTTAAGACATCTATATGGAATATAATCTAATGTACTCGATTATTACTATGTTTTAGATCCATGTTATTGATGAAGTCATTAAGGTTTTGGCTGGAATTCTTTCACTGTGAATGCTGTTTAAATTCCTGAGACCACACAGATGTGCGAACAAAAATTTCTAAACGCTAATTAAAATGACCAAATATGTATACACGGAGATATTGTTTTACACTTTCAAGAAGAAAAACAAAACCGCAAGTTGATGTTTGAATTAATTTTTTTATTTTTTTAACAATTGAATAACAATTCTGAATATGTTACTGAAGTTTAGTGGACTCTTTTTTTTTTTCTTTTTTTTCTACTTCTACTGCTCGTGTTGAGAAAGGTGTGTGAGAAAGAACTAGTGGTCTGAAAGAAGCGTTTGCAAATTTAGATTTTATATAGAAAAAGATTTTTTAGAATGAGGTATGGTATAAATTGAAGAGTGTCTCCATTTTTACCTTTGTGTTGCTTTGAAGGGGGGTCTATCGAATAGACATAGCTGAGTATGTTGAACATAGCGAGGTGGTAGTGGTAAATTTTTGAATAGGAAGCAGCGACTCTTCAGTTAAAAGAGTGAAGTCGTCAAATACGAATAGGTAGTCGTGTACGCGTGGCCTTAGCGAGATAAGTACACAGCGGACCTTTTTATGAATTCGTTTCTTATTGATTGCAAGTTTGTAGTCAAGAGGTTATGTATCGGGTTTGTTTACATCTCGTAATGTGCAAGAAGTAATTTTAATAGATCGCTCGTGCTGAGTCAGAAACTTGTTTTTTTTTATATTGAAAAGAATATTGCGCAGGCGCGAGAAATCTTTAGCAAGGTCTATCGAGCTTGTAATGTTTTAGATTGGGAGCGCAGGAATTTACAATTTTTTTTGATTAAGTGCCTTGTAATGATTTTAGTTGTAGAGAGTTAATTTTTTTCCTTGTACAAAATATTTATTAAAGTAAATAGTGACTTTCCTAGTTATCTATAGATAAGGTAAATAAATACCTAAATTAGTAGAGTGAAGATTGACGTTAGCTACATTGATGATACACTTAAATATCATTTGATAAATCTCTTTAGCAATTCTTTTAAGTTTTTTTTTTTATTTCGGCTTTTGAAGACGAAAATTTTTATTTTTATAATTCGGAAGAGGCAAAGAAGAAAATTTTTATTTTCAGCTTTGGTTAAGATTTACTTCGGTTTACTCAGGCTTGGAAATAGATTTAGTTTAGTATTTTATAATTTTCTTTTCTGGTGAAACATCAGCCAAAATGGACAAAGATCCCTTAATTAAACTTAGCGTACCTAAAGATGTTGTGGAGATGGCATCAATATTGTCGGGCAATGGTATGCGATATCGAAACGAAGTTGTAGAGACACCTGAACGTATCACAGTGAAGCGAAAGGCGAGGGTGTTGCCTTCGGTTAAAAGGAAAATTGTAAAATCTTTGGGGGTAAGACGGTCTGTACAGAATGTAACCGTCAACAGAGAGAATAGTTATTAAGATGTATAAAATTGTATAGTAAATATTCTAGTATAACTAAAATGTAGAATAAGTTATAGGGTATAAGCTGTGGACTTAAGATGGCGAACTGGAATTTATATAGGTGAATTAGAAGTGAGTGGTCGGTAAGTTCTCGAATATATGTAACCCAAGGGGGTGCATGGAGAAAGATTAGACCGCGAGGCAATTATGGATAAGTAATGACGCAGCGGGCGTCATGGGTCAATGCAACATATGAGGCCGAGTTGTTTTGTAGGTTTGAGACAGGTCAAGCTGTGTGAAGAAGGTTACAGAGAAGTAGTCGTGCGTTACACGTTGAGCGCAGTCTCGTTGAGGCGAGATAGATTATTACTTAGACATCACCAGAAAGCAAGGGGATAGGCTAGGTTGGTACGGACTAGGTTGAGGATAAGTCAAATGAGAAATTATGTTTCAACGTGATGGTATGTGAAGAGATGTATAAGGTAATGGAAGAAAATGCGTGGCCCGGGGATGAATGTGGAATTAGAATGAAAGAGGAAATAAAAGTGAAAGAAGAGTGTTGAACATATTGAAAATTTGTATGAATCCAAAGCTGAGGCTGTCTAATGTGTCTGACTTTGTAAAAGGTAAAGGTTGTCTAGTGAATTATCTAGTATGAAAATATACACAGCGCAGCGGGCGTGTGTTACGTAGCATATGGTGATAGTATTAATCGAGAGGTAAGAGCGAAGAGTGGAAGGAGGGTGAGTCTACCTATGATAAGAGAAAAATCGGTGTAAAATTTTCACCTGAAAGTTTCGCACATACTGTGGCCGACGGAATACAGTATGAGTAGTGAAGATTTAAAGTCATAGTATAAAAATTTATTAGTTTAAAAAAGGAACATATGTATAATTTTAAGCTATTTGTGTAAATTAAAAATTTTAAATTTAGAGATTTCAGAGTCAATGCTTTTGTATCTATTAAATGAATGAGCCATGGGTTATACCTTGTCTCATGTAAGAGCGAGTTATAACTATCATTGTTCGTGTAGAAAAAGATAAGAAAAATTTTTGACTCTTGATGATCTGTCGCCATTTAAGTCTATAGACTTAACGTGCCATGTAAATACTCAGTACACTAGGATAAGGTCATAATGATAAGACAAGTGTAATATAGTAGTTAAATTATAATTTATAGAGTAACCAAGGAATACTCTAACTGAGTATAGAGAGCGATTTTGGGTGACCGAGGCAATTAAGAGGTTAAAGTTAATAAAAATGCCTCAAGTATGCGAAGGAAGTTGTTTTTTCCATAGAACACAAGGCTTTTGTTATTTCTCGCATACTTAAGTTATTATATTCTAAACAAACAAAAATTCTATGGTGGCGCCTGGGTTACGTTTCATTATAATGAAACTAAAATGTACGAATAAGAACGTACGTGTAAATTTGAGCTGTTGAGTTAGTCGAAAGGACACCCAAAGTCAATCTCGAAATTGAAATTTAGATATATACTGTATCATGTTATTATTATTGAATTTTTCTTACAAAACCTTTGTTAAATTTTCAAAGGAAAATTAATGTTTTTATTATGAAATTCTTAGTAAAAGATGGTCCGCTATTAGGATGTGTTGGTTATGAGTAATTTCTTGTTTTAAATATAAAATTTTCTAGATGATAAGTTAGGTGTATTTGTTTATTGAGCGTACCATGAGACAATAAGTTCATTTAACTTTCTTTCTTTTTTTTTTTTTGAGATGAAAAATGGAAGCGAGGGACAAGTAGTCGATTCGGCTATTCGGAGGGAGACGGTTAGAGGGAAATATTTTGTGTATACTCAAATACACAAAAAATTTTATTGGGAAGAGGGGTATTGTAGCGAGATATTCTATAGTGGGAACATTAGTTAGAGCGAGTATATAAAGACGACCGCAAGGGTGCGAGTGAGATAGATATATCGCTTGCTGCGTCACGTCGGTAACGAAAAAATCAGCGAACAGGATTTGGCCGGCACGTAGAAAGTTAGGTGGTGCGACGGACAGTGTGTGAGTGAATTGCTCGACATGTCTCAGACACGAAAGTAATTAATAAAATTTTAACTATAAAATGTAATCCATACATATTGAAGGATAATGTAAAGTTTATTCAGTTAAAAGGTCATTTAATATTAGTGCAAAGCCTAAGATGGAATCCGCAACGAAATAAGGTACGTTTTCTTTCGACAAAGTTGATTTCAAATTTACAAATTGTAACATTAGTAGACAAAATTAAAATAGACAAGTCAAGATTAAATATTAAGTATATCTGAATGATAATTTTCAGATATGCGGTTCTAGTCTCGGGGTAGAATACAGGGTATAATTCCTTTTTCTGGATAAATAATTTTCGGATGGCAGAGGTGGATAAAGTATTTAGTTGAAAGTGAGGAACTATCAAATTACGGCGAATATTCAAAACTCCGTCGAGTCTTGTATGCCTAAGTATTTGGATGGGGAAGAGAGAAGCTCCAGGGTTGTAAACTTCACATATATAATCAAAGACGGATTATCTTCGTACTTACTCCATACGCGTTGAACAGTTGACCTGTGGGTAGGTCAGTTCAAGGGTGAACCAAAAGATTTCAAGGCGAATTCTTGGGAACCAGTTGGAGAGGAGGAAAGTTCAGAGGTTCAGGTCGTGTCCCTCAAATTTAGGAATGAAACACAGCTGAGTAATCTTTTCTTAACTTTTTTTTTTATTTAATATAGATCATGGTATGCTCATATTCAAATCGGTAGTTGATATATTCTCATAGAATTTAGTAATTAAAAAAATGGCCTTTATGTAAGATTATAAAAGAAGTTGAGGGAAAGAAAGATGTAATAAGTCGAAGCATTGACAATATTTTACTATATTTTTGGAAATCATATAATAAGATAACCTGCAACCATCTGCAGGAAGATTTTGTAAAAACTTAATTAATTTTAGTTATTTGAATTCATGTAGTTTACAATGTTTATTGATTGAATGAATAAATTCAGTTTTTATGTGAAACCCATGTTATTTATAATTATAGAATACCTAACACTTTTCAGGACATAATCATGATCGTTACAGCTCGCCCCCTGTAGAGTCTCAAAGTCCGTGGCATAATATTGTATGAGAGAAATAGATAACGGTTCCTGTCGTTTTTGATGCTAAGAAGAGAGGCAGAGCTTCCTTGCTTAAGAGAGAGCAAGGGAGGGTCGAGCCCTCTTAATAAAGTAACACTCAACGTTACACTGACCTTTTGAAACATTAATTATTATGCAGTTAAAAAAACCCACATCTTTGACAGTCTTTGTTTTAAATGACATCTGAAAAAGAGCAAAATCTTCTCACAGAGTCCTTTGGATTACTTTAGTTAGATAATCTATTTATGATCTCATTGTTTTAACCAAGTTATGTCATAAGTATCAACAATGTAGTATCTATATACCTTCCTGCCATTATATTCGGACACCTCGAAGATGTAATCTGTAATCAAGGTACAATAAGATGCTATTAAGATTGGCCTTGGACCAAGAATTTAGCCGATGACAAAACTAACACGCATATTATAAGATGCTTAGGAACATGGTGATTACTTTATGAAAATATCGTTTGTATCAATTTTGTTATATAAGATTTTTTTTCAAGTATAATATAAATATCAGATTTTTTATCCTATGAAGAATAAAGTATTGCGTTTTAAAAGGCCCGAACCCAAAAAAAGGATCTGTTGGAAAAAAAACTCGACAACGATTTTTCAAAACACTCACATGAGATTTAGTGGAAGGTCATTTTCATATTTAAACTTTTTTTTTTCATACTTCATTATTTTTAATACAAAATAAAGATTCGTTTTTTAAAACTTTAAAGTTCTACAATTAATTCATCAATCTATATTGTAAGCTGTCAAATTGTTTATGACCTAAAAATAAGGTAAAGCTTCAGTTTAGTCACTCCTATAAATTAAAGATGGCGGCAATTTTGACATACGCTGGAGTATTACCGTGTTATCACTCGGGGATGTGTCCAAAAAGATACGGGGAGTTCCTACCCCTAAACTACCCTTTTTAACTACATACGCTCCAACCTTAACCTAACCTATTCAAATCGTATATAAAATAACCTCGAAATCATTAGAAACTAAACCGAAGTTTTACCAAAAATAATTACACAGTTATATACAAAACCCAGAACCCGGAATCGAATTGCATTCTAAAAGTACTCGCGATGATTTGTAGGTACCCACGATGAACTGTACTGACGATGAATTATTGTTCACGGTGAATTTACCGGCTACCTGAAAAAATACCTATACTCACAGTTTTTTTTTTACAATAGATCCTTTTTGGAGTTCTTCTTAGTTCTTTTTATTATTTTATTCTTTTTTAAATTAAAAATAGTGGAAATATACAAATTGTTTTAATACCTAAATATTCATTTTTATTTTTGTAGAAAACAATCGTTAGTCTTAGATCTAGAATGCGAGATAACATACCTACTCCTTTTGTCCATTTACTAAATCTTTCTTGATCGACTTAATAGTTTTTTTTTCGTTAGAGACCGTCTAAATTCACATTTATATTGAGACAAAATGATATTACATTGCTTGAGTAGTACTGAAATATATTTTTCCACGCCGACTGCTGATCTAGAGGTCTCGGGTTCGATTTCTAGTTGGGACAGGTTTTTTTTCTACGGGACCATTGGCTAGAAAAATTGACTTAGATACTACCTTCATTTCGCTGGTAAACACACAGTAGGTAACTTAGAAAAATCTTAAGATCGTCAAAAAAAATATTTCAAGAAGATCTTCAAGGTCTTAAATTACAGGATATTGAACCTGAATTTATCAAAAAAAAATAAAGTTGATCTAAACTATATTATTTATCGATCTAGATTGATACTTAGTCCAATGAAATAAATCTCACAGCCATAGCTAATCTAATACCTGGCCATCAATTCACCTTCCCAAACCTGACCAAGTATGTATTATTAGTACCTACCTACGTAACATATAATTTATTGGATCGCGGGAGTCTTCGTTTCAAACAGGTTATTTTAAATGTTACCAACCTGTTCGTGATGTTTTACTGCCTGTATTGTCCGTCAGCTGATGATGTTTAGGATTTAAGTACCTACTCGTACTTATACATCTCACAAAACAGTTTAATCTACGAGTTGGTGAAGAAAATGTAAAAAAAAATTACCCTTTCTACATGATTTGTAAAGAAATGATGTTCGATTTTTAAATGGAACAAACCACTACGGGCTTACGACCGGCTTCTACAGTTATTTCGAAGTCTAGCTTAGTGTGATCACTTTACGTTAACAACTTTCGACATTAGGTGGTAATGTTTCAGTCTCCGAAAGTCCAAATCATGAGAATTCTCAACATGGTCAACAGGTCAAAAAATCTCATGTAGACAACAAATAGATATTTAATATTAGGTATATGAGATATAGAGATAAAAATTGAAAATTATTGAGAGAAAGAGATCAACCAAATTTAAAAACTGCGACTGCTGTATTTGGCTCGGTACTCACTTGCGCCGCGAACGTGTATCGTTATATCAATTTTATCAAAAGGATGCATGTGTTCCGCTCGCGTTCGCTTTTACGTATACACTTAACCTTTCGATCAAATTGATGCAATGTCACACGTTCGCGGCGCAAGTGAGTACGTAGGTACCTTTTGGCGCCAGACTATGGATACATAAATTTTCGATAATGTCTCATCTTTATTGTCCATTGGCTTTGTTGTTTAACAACGCTCTAATTATTATGTCTAGATTCTTGTGACCATTTTTAGGACTAGATCTTAACGAAATGTAACAAGTAATAACTCTAACAATAATTCATTACATACTTTGTGTTATATTAAAGCTCTTCCTAGATGACACAATCGGTATATTCTTCTTGGTCAGCTCTCTTGACATTGGAGGTCGCCCTGGCGAAGTTCTCCGTTTTCGGCGTTGTATGGAACATTTTCATTCCCGGTTGGTATAATGGTCCACTGTATCCTGCGTAGGTTTTCAGAAGATCCGCCTTTTCCTTTTGAGAAAGTTGGCAATATACATTAATTAAATATCATTGTGGGAGATATATTATGTTGTACTTGAAAAAAAAATGATGGAATGAACTGTGCCATTTCTCTATGAAACCTCCATAGCACGAGTAATTTTGAAATATTTCAGTTATGTATATTATGGAATTACAGTAATCAACATAAAACATAAAATGCCAGCTTACATAAAATTTACAACAACCTTAGTAACATGAAACTTGATTTAATAAATAATAAACATAAATAAAAAAAAACATTACCCTTATTAAAATGTTGACTGCTTGGTTTTTTAATGTAATTATTAAGATTAGTTTTCTGTTTTTCGCCACAAACGAGTCGCAATCGAATGAGATGAAATTGGATCACCTTAATCGCACATTTCGCGATCGATTATAATCCAATCTACATACATACGAGAGGGTAATAAAATATATAAGTAAAAAACAACACGATTGATCAGCTTAATTCTTTTATTTCACTAGCTTTCCCGACAGACGTTGTCCTGTACTCCTAAAAGTACAGGACAACGTCAGAGGCGGCCCGTTCATATGTGCACTGCGCCCCGAGAAACAAAAATACATAATTAATTCGATTGTTAATAATAATAATGTTAAAATATTTTTAAAACATCCATATTTCATTCGTATTCAAAACTCAGCCGGGAAAAACGTGAGAATATACGCGCGCGCTCACATTCTACCTCACCTATGAAGTACCGAAACGAATGTGCCCGATAATTTTGTTGACTTTGTATGAAAATGTTCTAAAACGCTCGAAACGGTGCGGTGGAGTAAGTGGAATGGGCTACTGTAAGAGCGACAATCACGCATGCGAGAATCAGAGGGAACTACCGGCGATGGCGTTGGCGCATCGCAGGTGATCCGTTTCATACTACTTAACTGAAATATTATATTTTGTATCATTATTTCTTACCCGTTTTTTTAACTTTTTATTAGTTATCCTGTTATCCGGAGCGGAGAAGAATCCAATAAATCAAACATTGAAGAAATCTGTTCAGCCGATCTCGAGTTATAATATAAGTGTTCGCACTTACCCGACATTCTTTTATATTAGAGATTACGCTCAATGCAACAATTATGTTATAATCAATTTTTTTTTTTTTTTTAGAAAAATGAATCTGTGCTCACTCAAAGTGAACACAAATACACTCCTAGACTCTTTCACAGTAAGCTACTGAAAGATGGCTTCTCTTTTTATGTTCCTACTACGGGAAATTGGGTTGATTAAAAACTGCTTGTTCGATCTTTCGCAATCAACCCATCCACTCAGTTGCGTCGAAGGAACGGAACTCTCTTTGAGAAAAACATTTATTTACCTATTTAGTGTTTTCCAGTCACATTATAAAGTTTTACAGGAAAGTAGATAGTGAAAATAAAATAGTACCTACAGGATGAATAATTTTCCTGCTTGTCAGATGTTTTATGTCTAAGGTATCAAAAAATGAGAACGCTTTGTCAGTTAGGGTGAGGAATTTGAGAAACTACCTTGAAGATCATTATAATATGGTAGGAACTGACTATTTTAAAATACTGCAAATTTGGAAAATTATTTGAATTTCACAAATAAACCTTTATGAAAAACTTTTTTTTTCATGGTTTTACACAATATTCAGCAGTAATGCTTGCCTTGTATGGTCACAGGGAGGTTTCTGAGTTTGCGAAAGAGATGTTTTTAATAAAATAGTACCTAAATAATAAAGTTGTTGAACACAAAATGCATATTTTTCTCAATGAATAATATTTCTGGCGCAAAATACATGACAGCAGTCTTTAAATTTGGTTGCTCTCTTGTTCTCAATAATTTCCAACTTTTATATCTATGTTTCATTAATTATTGAATACCTATCTACTTGTTGCATACCTACATGAGATTTTTCGACATGTTGAACATGCTGAGAAATCTCATGATTAGGAATTTTGGAGACTTAAACATTACCACCTAATGGCAAAAGTTGTTAACGTATAGTGATCGAACTAAGCCAGCCTTCGAAATAACAGTAGAAGACGGTCGTAAGCCCGTAGTGGTTTGTTCCATTTAAAAATAGAACACTAATAATGAATTGTTAGAGTCATTACCTAGTTGTTACATATTCTTTTGAATAATATTACATTTAAATTTTTAATAAAAAATAATGAACTTAGAAGCCAATAATTATTACTATAAATTATTGATTTTATTTGCACACACTCTCATACAGGCGTGGCCAACTTTTTTAATTAATTAATTTATTTATTTAATCAGATCTACTTTCAATTTTCTAAATCCTTCTAGATTACGAAAAGAATATAATAAGGGGCATTTAACTTTTTGGAGTATGTTTTCTCAATTTAGAAGTGGTTAGTGGCCTAGCGGTTCAGTCAAACTTTGATTTCCGTGGGCCCAGATAAATTTAAAAAAAAATCAAATATGCCAAAAACCTAATCCAACCAATATGAAGAATCCAATCCAACCAATAAAGCTTCAGAAGGACAAGGTTACAAGAACTCATTTCTATCTAAACTTGAAACTTCGTAATCTATCTATATATTAATACGTGAAGGAAAAACTTGTAACTATTTTTACGAATATTGCGCGGACTGATTAGTATGAAATTTCGCACACTTATAGTTTACATAGAGAAGGAGTGGCGAATGCTAATTCTTTTTCAAATTTGCTTAACAATAGATTGAATCAAAAGTAAAAACATTACGCACACTACTGTAATGCCATGTATTTCATACTCACATACACTTCGATGTATTTGACATTATTTACTACAGATCTTTGTTTACCTGTGTTCAAATTGAACATATCAAAATTTCAAATTGACGTAGGTATCCATGTCATTGTTTTGGAAAGAAAATTGTTAAACAGCACTCGCTCAGTCTTTGACAATGAAACCTCAATAATGTTCAAACTTATAATTTACATTAATTATGGTCGAATTCCGAGCACTGGTCGACCACTAGTAATAATTATTATCAAAGCGTCGTTATAGATTTTTAATGAATGAGCCTGCTAAATAGAGTTCCTACTCAATAGACGAACCTACTTTTTTTTAAATCATAGAATGACATCCATGTACCTAGATAGAGAATATTTTTGAATTTTAAAATACGTTTTAAATAAATTTAAAATTTTAGTACGCTCGCATCGCAATTTAAAATTCTGTTCTTTGTGATCAATTGGTCGATGGCGATTCACTTGTTGCCCACGGCTGTCTTGTAAGAGTAAGTACTCTACGACATTGAAATGAAATTCGTTACAGCGTCTTCAATATCATTGCTAAATTAATTGGTTCTTACATCACTGTTGTTTGATCGTGCACTACTTCTTACAATACACACAAAACAATAATTAATTCACAACTAATTGCTTTACTTATGAAATATTTTATGAGATGGGTACGTTATTGCACGCTATAATTTACATTTTTAACAGATCAAAACTTAATCAATTCATAAAGTAGATATCTGTTTAATAAAGGTAGGTTTACACGAAATAAAATAAATTTTTGAAAACTTACGTAGGACTTATCACACGAGCTTAGACAATAGACAGTTGTCAGGCAAGACCAGTTTGACCATTACTTACGACCATCATCGTACATACAAATCAAATCAAAACTCCCATTAAACTCCACTCAGGAGCATAGGGAGGCAACAATATCTCTCCATTGCGCTCGATCTTGCGCAATGCTTATGACCTCCTCGCATACCATGTCTAACTCCCTCAGCTCTGCATCGAAGGAACGGAATACGGTATTAGAGGGTCTTCCACGTCTTCGAGATCCTGATGGGAGGAAAACCAAAGCTCTCCTCAGCCAACTGTCCTTCGGCATCCTCAACACATGTCCCAGCCATGCCCATCTCCTCTCCGTAATAGTGGTAGTGATGGGCCTGCGCTGGGTGCGCCGGCGTATAGCGTCGTTCGTGATGCAATGGTACTATCTTATACCCAAGATTCTCCTGAGGCACTTCATTTTAAATGCAGATACTTTTTGTGCCTGGGCTTTAGTCAGGTGCCAGGACTCACACCCATACAGGAGAATGGGCAACACACACGCATCAAACAGTTTACATTTCGTCTCGAGACTAAACGCCGACGCCTTCCATATCATCGTACATACCTACATAATATAATAATTTTCATTGTTCTGTTAGAACTAATTTTTAATCTCCATTCAGTCAGAGAGAATGACGAAAATGTACCTACAGATGTAAATAAATCGTCGAATTTGGTTAAGATATCATGAAGTGTGCCTTATGAATTTTCAACTTATAGCTCCCGTTTTAGGTATCTATTTCTAAGATGCAAGTTTTGAAATAGATATTATGCTGACAGTTGCGAAAAATATGTTCAAATGAATCATAGCTCATATAAATTTCATTATTATTTGAATGAATTTTGGGTATCAAAATTAACGCAACCTTTGCAATGAAATGAATTATTAAAACTAATTTTTTTATTTATAAATCAATAGTATTGGGTAATGATTATTGCAGGCTCAGTGTGCAATGTTTCATATACATAGTAAGTGAATACATAATTTATTTTATTTTTATTTAAAGAAGGCATCGATTTTTAATATTGTATGAATAATTAAATTTGTTTATTCCATCTTTCAATTAATAGGTATATTATCCTATATATATATATATATATATATATATATATATACGATGCGTGAACGAAACGTTTTGGGTACTCCGTGTACTCAGGTTGGCTCTGAAAAGAGCCGTTGGTCGCCCGACGTTTCGATTGGATTCCACCAATCATCATCTGGGGCAGATGGGAAGCCGCTGGGAATATATATATATATATATATATATATATATATATATATATATATATATATATATCAGCTGCTTCCCAGCGGCTTCCCATCTGCCCCAGATGATGATTGGTGGAATCTATATATATATCAGCTGCTTCCCAGCGGCTTCCCATCTGCCCCAGATGATGATTGGTGGAATCCAATCGAAACGTCGGGCGACCAACGGCTCTTTTCAGAGCCAACCTGAGTACACGGAGTACCCAAAACGTTTCGTTCACGCATCGTATATTTCTCTCCGTGACCAATTCTTCACAGAAAAAAAAAAAAAAAAAAAAAAAATATATATATATATATATATATATATAGGATTCAAAGGAAGATTGTATGTATTTTATCTTATATATAAAAATGGAGAGCAATTTACGTGGTCATCGCATCACGCCTAATTAGCTGGACCGATTTCGCTAAATCTTTTTTTGTCGTGTTACCTTTTATCAGAAGAAGTTTTTTAGCAAAGAAAAAATTAAGAAAGTTGCGTGGAAAAATAGAAAATTGGGGAAAACTCTACGTAGGCGACCTTATTAGTACCTACTTTTTACCATAAATTTTTATTTGAATTTTGAAATTTCGACAGCAACTGTCAGTTAGATAGGTTGTGCGATTGACAGAATGCGGATGGAATACCTATTCATGGCTTAAAACAGATGCATCGGTCGGAATTACATTGGTCAAATAATGATAATTAATTCATCGCCGTACAAATTCGAATTCAATATTCTTAGTTAGGAACACAGGACAACGTCTGCCATGAAAGCTAGTCTATTAAAAAATGGATAATGATAGGCAGATACTATCAGATTCTATCAGACAAATTTTAAATAACTACAGGTTGAAAAAATGTTGATAGGCAGCATAAATAATGAATATTTTGTACTGTCAAAATATATCGCTCAAACTTATCCTTAATTAAAATCAAAACTGTATGAATTATTCATTATCATAATGTGTTGGCATCTGCGATTCGGTAGGTATATTATTTGAGACGCGGAAACATTAAGTGCAATCGCTTTTCATATTATATCATTAATACGTCGTTCTGATTAAGACATTTTTATGCAAATCTATGCATTTTTGGAGGCTCAACTAACGTTTAGGATATCTGATTGTATTGTGATTAAAAAATAATATGATAAATGTTTCATCTACCTACTTATAAAAATATGTATCCAAAGTTCGATTATTTTTTTATGAAACTCTTTAATTAAAATCACATTTTGTTGTCATCTACTAAGGAACTAACTAAGTCAATGTATTTTCCGCGGTGGAAAAGGAGAAGTTCTTAACACAACGTTCTCAGTCACTGAATCTTGGCTACATTCCCTACACCCTCTATGTGTGTGATAATTAATTAGGCATTCCACCAATAGAGGGTGATGTGTGCTGTGTGTGATAAAGGCAGCTGTTTTACCGACCACTGAATGTCACAAAAATCAAGTAGGTACTATTATATTATCTATGACTAAAATATGTCAAACTTCAAAATAAGGAATTATTTTGCAAATTTTTTCATTTATCTTTATTTATTGAGAATAATAAGATTTGAATAACATTTATATGTATAACAAATCAATCTCCAATTATTTTATTACATTTTTATACCGTAATACCAAGATTCCATTCAACGTTTACATGAGTAATTTTGTTTCCAAAATATGGCTTACTGTCTTTTTTGAAAAATTTGTATGAAGATCCTAAAAAATAGAGTTTTTTAAATAGCTCTAAATATATTAAAGTTAATGCAGCAAATTGTATTTAAGAACCTTATCCGGCATTTTGCACGGCTCTGCGCAGATTCATATCTGACGTAGCATTTGTATTTTGAGCGTGATGCTCCCATATACGGTAAAAAGGAAAACAAACATTTCCGAATTATTATGTAGATTCAAAAACACACTATTAAGTAGGTACCTATAAGTAACACGTCTCGGCCCATTCCTACATTTGCTAATGCTAAAAACAATACTGCCACAACAGTGTAAAAAAACAGTTTTTTATGATATTATAAGTAGGTACTAATCATTGAATAAAAAAAAATGTAGGTAGGTACTTATTACTGTTTTATATGAAGTAACTCATTAAGAGATTCTTATAAGAATTTAAATATAAATATTCTTTAAACAGTTTGATTGACTGTAAGTATTATTGCCCTAAAAAAACGTTTGTAAACATATAATTTTAATCCTCGTACGTTGAAAATAGTATTAAGGATTCGATTCTATGATTGTTTTGTTCACGGTATGTGGTTACACCTAGAACGATTTTTTTGCCACATGGGAACATCAAATTTGTATCTAATTATCCTATCTACTAAATCGCTGTAATCCTTTAATGGGAATGTCATGTCTCATCTACTATGAGATGTCCATCAACTTCGTCCGCCTCTTTTTAAATTGATACTAGCTTTCCCGACAGATGTTGTCCTGTGGACCCTTTGGTCCTAACCAGATTCATTCATTGTGCACTGCGCCTCCAGAAACAAAACAAACTAATTACATACCAAATAACATATAAATATTTATTCTAAAACGTCCATATTTCATTCGTATTCAAAGCTCAGACGGGATCAACGAGAGAATAATAATTATATGCGCGTAATTGGGTTGACTTTGTATGAAAAAAAAATTCTAAAACGCCCGAAATGGTGGAATACCTTAGTGAAATGGGCTGCTGTAAGCGAGAATGAAAGGGTGCAGGTGCAGAAGACAATAATTTTGTTGTTAGCTTTTTTTCAAAGATGGCGTCGCATGAAATTCGTTCCTTACTTACTTTAATATTATATTTTATATAATTTCCTATACATTTTTCAACTTTTTATTAGTTATTCTGTTATCTGGAGCGGAGAAGAATCCAATAAATCAAACATTGAAAGAATCTATTCAGCCGATCTCGAGTTATAAGTGTTCGCACTAACCCGACTTCATTTTATATTAGAGAAATTGTAACATTTGATAGGTACATTTAGTGACGTAATTTCAGAAAAGCTTAATTTCTTGAAAAAAAAAAAAAACAGATTTTAGGAGAAAGCAAAAACCAAGTTTTTTTCCCGTATTTTAGAACAAAAATTTGTGCCCTAAGGTTACTCTGAGATTATGAAAAAAAATTAATAAATTATCTTGGAACATTTTGATATTTTCATATATTCTTTGATATTTCCTTTACACAAGCATTTTGCTTTTTAATAAGGGCAAAGAATGTATTTGTTTTGATATTGTTTATAAAAAAACAATTACTGTATAATATTGTAATATATATATAAAGAAAATAAAGGTATATTATAGAAAAAAAAACAATAGGTACTCCTAATCATTCGTGAAAAATCTCGTAAGATCACATTGAAAAACCTAGTTTCGTCTTCTTAAATAAATTAAGAAACAAGCAACTTTCTTAGATTATTAATTACGAATTTCTAAATGAGCAGTCTAAAACAACTTCAAAAGTGAAAAATAACAATGTATGCTCTTTTACAGATTATTGTGTACTTTTTGATACAGTAAAATTTATTATGTTCCATTTTGAATTTGGAACACTGTGAACATAAGTTTTTATTCTATTGATATTTTTATGCGTGGCTGAAGATTTGAATTTCAAATATAGAATGGGTATTTAACGATGTTATAATACAAAGTGGTCATTGATAAACATAAAATAGTGTAGTGAACAATCAAAATGACACCGTATAATTTATGTGAATCACATCCTCATTTTAAACTTTTAAATTTAGAACAAAAGATTTATTTTCAACAATTGAACTAAACTTTAATTGATTGAAATTATAACAAAAGAACTGGATATAATTTATGCGAAACGATTAACTCTGTATCCCTCGCATTGTCGTTCTTAATGGTGTCGATATAATATGTCGAGATTATAATGCTTTTAATGGATAGTTTTGCGCCAACTTGTTAGCGTCAAATGTAACCATGCATATTGCATATGCCTTTATAGATCCTGAGTATTTATCAAAATCTTTTATATAGGCCGGAATATAATGAGTTTTTTTAACTTCCATAAGATTAAAATATGCTCAATTAGTAATGGTCGAAAACATAAATTATATTCACCCTTATGATAACTTTACTAGATTCCTGATAGTAATAATGTTAAAGGGCTACACAGATTCTGCAACGGAAAGTCGTAAAGCACGTTGTACGTTATCAGCCGTAGGTACTTATTTAAAGTTATTCATCAAATAATCGTAGGTATAGTATAAGCAAATCTTTTCGACAGCGTCCCAAATGGATTGTCAAACTATCGTTATAGTACATCAACTTCTTATAGGTACCTAGGTTTGATATTCCACTGGGACCCTGTTGTGGGAGATTTGTTTATTCTGCGCTTATTCGAGGAATAACGTTCTATTCTTCTTCCAATAGCGCTACAGAGCCCTATTCGAGCCTTGGCCTCCAAACAACCCGGTTCTCTTCCTCGGTCCTCTAATTCCGTGAGTCAAGAAGTAGCACGGCATCCTTCCTGACTTCATCCTCCCATCGCAGTATTGGTCTACCAATCCTTCTTCGGCCTCCTGGGTGTCCATCCATAATTCTCCTTGGTGCCATCCTCTGTACATGCCGGCTCATCGTAGCCTATTCATTCTTACGTGCACCTCTAGAGAGCCTGGGAGCTTGGTAGATCTTGTACAGCTCTCCGTTTTATCGCATTCTCCAGGTCTCACTGTCATGCACGGGCCCCATCATAATTCTGCGCAGTACTTGCCTCTCAAAGATGTCTTGCCTCTCAAACGTTCTGTTAGTACGGGTGAATAAGATTAAATAGGTAGGTACCTACGTAGAACAAACGGGCTAACGCTTGGCGCAAAATTACCAAGTCAAAAACAATTTATAGAATTGTTCACGCGGAAGTCTTTTAAACATTTTGGTCAACAACAATTGGTCATAAAACGAAGGAAGCGCGCAAGGTCTTCGGAGAAAAAGTAATGTTATCTTGTGTGATATTATGCACGAGAGTAATGATAATATGCTGAATAGCAGTATCGGACCAATAAGCCTGTAATTAGGATAAATTATTAGACACTTTACTACAAAATTGAGTTCATTTTATCTATATTTATTGGACGTTTTATGATATATGTTGCGAGTTGCATATTGTATGGTGAAGTTATGGTGTGAGGTGTTCACTACATAATTTAAAAATTTGTTTTGACGATTCCCACGTCTTGAAATGTGGTGCACTATGAAAATGTTGAAGCGCCTCTAATAACTTGAAATTTCTTAAAATAAAATTTCGAGCTTCCAGCAATAGTTCGATCTTTGAGTCCAATACGCGTATGCAGTTTCATGCTTTGGGAAGATGGAGCTTGATGGTAGTCGATATCAAAATAAAATAATATGTCAAATATAACACTTAAGGGTCTGTACAGATCTGAACACGCGCCGTAACGTATGTAACCAATGTAACGTTGCATGCAACGTATCAAAATTCCATAGTACCTACGCGGTTCGCGGTAGTTCGTCACGAACCATGGCGTACCTACTATATGTATGTTCAGGTCTGTACAGACCCTATGGTTATGCAGTTCTTCTACGCCCTTTTTAACCATGAATCGATTTTTTTTGAGATCACACTCATTTACTTAGAATTACTAATTTTCAAATGCATTACCTAAAAGATACACTGAAATCAATAAATTAACGAGAGATATAACTACATAGCTCTTAACCCTTAAGCACTGACACCTTGTTTCATAGAAAAAAGTAATAAAATTTTACAGAGAAGTTTGTTACTATAATGTTTATTTTTTTATTATTAGAAAAACATGAAATAAGAAGTAATATTTTAACATCAAATCGAATCAAAACTCTGTTTACAACCCACTTAGGGGCTTAGGGATACTACAAGAGAGATCTCTAAAACTGATGTAATAAATTAACAAAAAAAAATGGTTTTCTAGCAACTTTAACATAAAACAACAATCAAATGTACATTTTTTTGTTAATAAATAATTATTGAAAAAAATATTGAAACGTATTTTTTTTAATAACAAAATCATCTTTGCAACTCTGTCTAATTTTTCACATACCTAATGAGATAAAAAAAAATCTAGTGTAAAAAAGAACTTACGCATTCACTGATATAATATGTAGGTATGTGGGACCTACAAAAAAAATTTAATGTCAAAATTTACCCTAGCAAAATGGGCGAACTGTCCGCTCCGCTTTACAGGTTGAGGCACAGTAATCAACTTGAAGGTACTGAGAAGTACAATATGCTTCAGCGCAATATAGCAAGTGTTTCTTTTCAGAAAAGTAGTCTATTAGACCTATAATAGTGTTTAAGGGTTAAGATAATATTAATACATACGGGAGTCGTAGTGTTACATACATATTTAGAGAACGCATTGATGGATAGAGTCGATATGATCTTTATGGCTTTTATCGTGCATTGTTGATTTCGAAGGTTGATCGGTTGCATACTGCATCTGAATGCACTGTTTATATTAAAGTTTAATGGTTTTCAACGATCGTTCAAGATAAACCAGATATGAAAAGTAGATGGCATTTAATTATTGATGTGTGATTAATATATATTTTTTAAAATCATTGATATAACTACTCTATATTATGTCGATAAATAAATTACTGTTTTGAAAACCGGACTTTATGTATACTGATCTGTATTTTTACTGCTCTGAATTAAAGTAAAATGATTCTTCCCTGTTTATTTTAATTTTTGTATCTGTAAAAATTAACTGATATCAAACATACGCTGATGTGTTTAAAAGCAAAATGTGTTTAATAACAGTTAAATTTTTCAGATGAAATAGGAAAACTGATAATGCATTAGGAATCACGCAACTGATAATGAATTTAAAAAACTTACTGTCCGTCTGGATAAGAGAAAGAAAATAAATTGTGATTTAGAATCGAAGAGTTACCTTTACAAAATGAAAGAGTAAGTAAGTATAATATTAAATTCAAAAAGATATCGTACCTGCCTACTGAGAATAGCATAATATAATATACTGTGATTGCGAAACAGCTTAATGTGTGGGTTCCTAGGGTGCGGTGCGTCGTTTGACAAGACTGCTGTCTTTAAAAATGACAATATTTTTTTATGCCACGGTAACAACCATAGAGTATAATAATACTACTTAAAATGATAATAGACAATGTTTGATACAAATTCACTGCTTTTTACAGCAGTACCGTATTTCTTGGAAAACATACCATAAGACGATAGAACGCAACAAAACGCCCCATTGACGGAAGAGAATTAATTTTGAATTTTCAAGTTTTTAGAGTTTTTCAACAAATTATGCATCATGTTTTTTGTTTTGAACTTCCGTCTGCAATACATTTTGCCTTACAAAATAAATAATATACACCTAACTCAAACAATAACTTAAAAAGAGGACAAATTGTTTCACTTAAAGCAACGAACGCGGTCAACATCCGTTTCAAGCTAATAATTAATTAATTAAAAACAATCACAATATAATATGTTAAAAGATTATGTAACTTGACATTAGATTTACGCAATGACTCAAATAAAAAAAATAAAAAACTCAATTTTGCTACCCTTGACATTTGTTTAAATAATTAAATATTTCTCGTTTGATAATATTTCATCGCGTGGTGATTCAAAATTTGTGCGTATAAAAACTAAAGGTAATGGACAGTAATAATAGACAACGCGTTGATCAAACTCGGATGACTTTTAGCATGAGTTATTGGCTCTTGAAGGAAGGCGGGGTCCAACATACGCACACAGGCCATCGAACTACCTACTCTAATGTCCAAATTAAAATTTAATCTTACATAATGATTAACATACAAACGTGTTGATTAAATAATAATTAATATAACCATATTTGCAGATAAGTGATAATACCTATGTGTTTAAATGCCTTATAATTTAATACCTGAATAATTATTATTGTGTTGCCATAGCCTATAGATACAATGCTATTTGTAAACTCGTATGTGGAAGCGGTGATTTGGCATTGACAATGAAATTGTCTGAAGTGTTTAATAATTTTCCTCATTAAAAACAAGCATTTTTCTCAGTTATTGTAGAGTTTACGTAATGGAACCAACAGAAATAATTAAGGGAATTGTATCAATAAACGCAGCGAGCGCAATGGAGAGCTATTGTTGCCTCCCTATGCCCCTAAATGGGGCGTAAAGGGAGTTTGGATTTGGTATCAATAAACAAAACATGCTTCTATAAGGTGCCAATGTTTGAAAGCAAGAAAGTCTAAAAGAAAACCAAAAAATACTTTATAGATTTGACACTGACAATAAAAAATAATGCACTAGAAGCCTTAAAAAGGTTATTGATTTATTTATTTTCACTTAAATAAACACCACTCAACAGCTTTCGTCTTTGCGATGAGTGATGACATAAATTCTATGACGAATGCGAACTACTAAACAATTAAAACGAGTGGCTCAATAATTTCCACTATGTAGGTACTACATAAGTACCTACAAACAATGACAAGTTTTTCATGCCTTATGCTACATAGTTCTTGAAAGTTTGCTAGAATTGAAATGGGTTGAACTTTTTTTTATTTTTTTATATTTTGAAAATTATTGTTTAATCACCTTTGTTTACTGTGCCTAGGTACCTATAGCCCAAAAAACAATTGACATCCTGGTTGATGAAAAAAATCGAACGGAGTTGGCTTAGCACTATTAATTTTTGTGGACTTGAAATCTACTGGCCACAAGTTCAACTGGCTTGATAACACCTCAATTTTTTTTTGAGAATAATATTAGAGCTTTAAACCGAAATAATACCTGTAGTCTATGGCTGTTTTTAAACATATTTCGTCGATTATACATAATTAAAAATATTTTGGACCATTGAACATAATACTTATGCTTTTGGTGTATCCTGATGTGCAAAAGATATCCGTATGTGGTTAAATTTTTAATGATTATCATTATGGTGTAACTAGATATTCATCAATATCGGGCCATTATTTTTTATGATTAATAATTTTGTATTTTGGGCACCCACGTCTTTTTAACAATTTTATAATACTTACCCATTATTAATTCACCTTTGTCTCTAAAGATGCCTAAGTAGGTACGATCACTGCAGTAGAATAAGTCAAACTTCTTGAAAAAAACTGTATTGGACTTATCACATATTATTACATTACTCTGATATTATAATCAATACGGGTTTAAAGATTCTGAGGTACCTACTCCAGACATTTGCTATATCCTAGATAGAAATAGCTACCTTCATCCATCTTAGATGCATCATATTATTGTCCTTCTTTCTTATACAATACTTATTCCTAAACTTCAGCATTCAATATTGTTTGATGATCTTGCCCCAGCTGGTCATTGAATTATAACAGCACTGCGCAGTAGCCGATGAGAATTGACCAAATTGGCGACAATTCTCTCTTAAAACTAAAAGTATTTAGGTAAGTACCTACTACAACAGAACTACTCATGCCTGAATTCACTCTGAAATAACACATTAAAGTTATTAGAAGTACACAATTATGTAATACATTTAAGTAAAAGGATTTTTTTTTCCCATTTCCTCGTAATTATCCCCAATTATTCCATATTTTTCCTCAGAATTTACAACCTTTACGAATATTTCGAAATCAAATTAAGCCACATGTTGTACAAATTTAGCGAGACGCGAACAGCTTATCATTTTTATATGCAAGACTAGCCTTCCCGACTGACGATGACGTTGTCCTGTAGACCTTACCAAAGGCGGCCCGTTCATATGTGTACTGCGCCCACAGAATCAAAAATACATAACTAATCCGATTAAGTTACTAATAAAATAATAATGATAAAATATTTCTAAAACATCCATATTTCATTCGTATTCAAGGCTCAGGCGGAAACAACGTGAGAATATATGCGGGCGCACACATTCTACCTCATCTATGAATTACCGATACGAATCTGCCCGATAATTTTGTTGACTTTGCATGAATATTTTCTAAAACGCTCGAAACGGTGCGGTGGAGTAAGTGAGATGGGCTACTGTAAGAGCGGCAATCACGTATGCGAGAATAAGAGGGAACTACCGGCGATGGCGTTTGCGCGTCCCAGGTGATCCGTTCAATACTAACTTAAATATGATATTTAAAATTATTTCTTATCCATTTTTCAACTTTTTATTAGTTATTCTGTTATCCGGAGTGGAGAAGAATCCAATAAATCACACATCGGAAGAATCCGTTGAGCCAATCTCGAGTTATAAGTGTTCGCACTAACCCGACTTTAATTTATATTAGAGATTAGACACGATATATAAGAATTTTTCTTTATTGTGCGACTCAACAATAAGTTCAACAGTCCATTAACAATATAATTTATATATTCGTCTATTTCATTTAAATAGTTTGTTGTGTGTTTCAAGAACTCTCGAGCGCATCAAGCCTCCGGGGACATCCACACTCAACAGACAGTTCTTAGTGAGGTTCATGTAACGCGTAAGCTGTTAACGTACCAGAAGATGAAGAAATAACGCTTAGCGTGCATGTCAAAATAGGTATATTGTGGATTATAAACGAGGTATTGTTTAAACTCTTTTGATTTCCAAGCATTTAACTTTACCTACAATTTACGTACTGATGTTTGGTGTTTCTTACCCATTGCTCGTTCCACCGAAATAACGTTTCACGTACAACCCTTCCTCCAATTTAGTCGACCACGCCTTCTTACACTCTTTACCTTAGTTTAAGCGATGCAGCAGCTATTCTTCTAACAAACTGTAACAATTTCATCTATATTTTTATGGTTCATTATAAAAACAGCTCCCTTACTTAAGTTGGGAAAACAAAAAAAAACTTCACTATTTTTTTTTCCATGATTTATTGGCCAATAGACTTTGGAATAGTTCTAGTCATCGAAACCATAGAGAAGTAAAAACGTTGAAATATTTTTTTTTTCTGATTACAGTTTGAGGAATATTTAGAAGCGTTGTTTTAATTGGTTGAAATGACCTACTTCCTACGTTAATATCCTGAACGATGGGTTTGCGTAATAGGTATTCCTAACTATCTACAATATTGGAGCACTGGAGATTCTATATTCTATTTCAACATTCACAATCCGTATCAAACTAAAATTAATACAAACATCCATACCAGATCCTTTCCTAGTATTCTGATTCTTTTTCATTTCCTACAAATTCTTTCCACATATTATTATGATCGAGGCATTGATAATTAACCAAAAGATAACGTTTTTTACAAGAGGAAATACTAACTTATTTAAAACCAAAAATATTGTTTGGAGTTTGAGAGGGGATCGCCTTTAAAACGTGAATACCGATAGAGATGATTTTCGCTGATCATAAAGTTCTGGAACAGATGAGGCTTTTCGGACCAACAAATAAAGATTTTATTATACCATGCGTCCTGTATATTCACAAACGGTTCAGGGACTGATATTCCGGAAATAGGGATTCTGCTCAATCCGTCAGCTAAGTTATCCTCGCAACCGCGCTTAAATATGAAATCAAAGTTGTACTGGGAGTGGCGACAAGCCCATCAGGCCAATCTGTCAGAAGGTGAAGAAATACTATTAAGAAACTTTAAACAGCCGTTGTCGCTTACAACAGTGAATTGAACGCCTTCCAAATAGCTCCGAAAATGATGGATTGAATCCACAACAGCCAAAAGCTCTATTTCCGTAGTACTATAGTTCTTCTCGGGTGCTGATAGCTTTCTCGAGTGGCTGTCGCTCTCTTTTGGAAAGATAACCAATCCCACGGAGGCCTCGATATAATTCTTTGTAAAGCTCTCATCTAAAATTTCCTAGTAGGCACTATTATATGCCTTGCAAGTAGGCATGTCTCTCCCGAATGTTTGACACAAAATGATGAAAAAACAACTGAATACCTACTGTTACAAAATTAGCGTGAAAATCGTTGAAAAAAGCTCTTACTTTCATATTGGAGGTTGTGGGTTCAATCCCCGGAGTCGATTTTTTTATAGTTTCGCTAAAATGACAAAACGTGTACAATTGAATGTTGAAGTTGTATAGATAGTGACTTTTTTTCACTTATTTGGGTGAATCCAGGTCCATCATTTATAAAAAAAAAAATATTTGTGACAATGAAGTGGTTGGTGACCCAGCGGTTACAACGTCGGCTTTCGTACTGCGGACGTCGTGGTTCGATCCCAGGTGCCGACCATCTTCCTCTTTCACGACACAAGCTTTAAGTAGCTTACTGTGAAAGAGTAAAGGAGTGTATTTGTGTTCACTTTGAGTGACCACAGATTCATTTTTATAAAAAAAAAAAAAAAAAAAATATGACATATCCAAGGGTTTTCAAATAAGACTCGTGTTAAGATAGATTTGAGATCGAGTCAATAAAGCTTCAAAACGAGAAAAAAACAAGGATAACCAATTTATAAATAACGAACCAACATCTTGTGCAATATGGCCGAGTTAGGTCGACTCTATATTAGAGTTAATTTATTGCAATTAAAACAATACAATATTAATGTGTTTTGGACATGCCTACTATAGTGAATGCTCACTTTCAAAATTCATGCAAAATGAAAGAAAAGGTTAGATTTTAACTGTGAAGGCAGGTATAAGTAGCTCGAGGAAATATTGTGAATTATGATGGCTACCCCTTATTATATTTGAAGACCAAGAATACAACGATTTAAGATATTTTTATTCTAAGAATAATAATTAATGTTTAATATTAATTTTTGTTAGAATAAAAATTGTGTAATAAAAATAAGCGCAAATTTTAATTGCTTTGTATGTTTTTAAAATTAACATAAAAAAACTGTAGCTTAGACGAATATTAATAACCTACAAACTGTTAACCATTGAATCTGCCTATCCTAAGAGATTTTAGAACTATTCGATTTTTTAATATTTTTCTTTTTCGAATCAACGTTTTTCAAAATGGGAACAATGCAAGTCCCTACTTACACATAACATAATATTTCAATACATCTGGTATTGGGAGAGACATAAAATACAAGTACCAACATATACCTATTATAAAAAAAGTTTTTTTAAACTACCTACTTACTGTATTAAAATTTATCATCTAAAAAAATAGTCAAAATCTAACATATTCAAATGGAGAAAACGAATTTAGATAGCGAGAGTTACTACTTATTTTGCTTTCTTCATCGTCACATTTCTCTATCTTTAGTAGCTTCACCTGTGTTTTTTTTTTCATTTCTAATGGCCATTGTTTTTTAAATTCAAACAAACATACAGTCATTAAGTGAAATATTATAAGCTTCATTGAATAAATAAATAAATTATAGAAATTTTGGAATATACCTAAACCTCTGATACATGTCAGATGGCTTGCTAGCTATGTCAAGAGTAAGATACGACATAATATACCAACATGCACAATTCATGCATTCGTGGTCTGATAATATAACCACGGTAAAGGTTCCTTGTATGAACTTGACCTGGATATGATTAAACCCATCGCTAGGGCATATTATGTTCTCTGCAAAATATTTCCATATGTCTTGGTTGTCTTATATTATGCAAAATATACCAAGGGCATGGGCAATCTTTTAAAGAAGGAAAGGGTAAAAAAACAACACGATGCTACGTAAAAAAATATCCAGTAAATGGCAACAAGTGCCCTCTGTTGGGCTGTATGCTACAATGTCAATAACCTTCATCGACACTTTTGCAAATCCCTCAGCCTTAGCTCACTTGAATAGATCACAATAGAAGATATCTACATACCAAATTAGGAGTTATAATAATTCATTACATCAGAACGTGCTTGACAGAAATGTGATTGTATTTATTTCAATGCATTCATTATGTACTTCCATATATTATTTTTGTATCTTTTATAGGTACTAAGCAATGTACATACTTTATAAATTTGATGAATGCCTAATATAAATATTACCTCCATAAATATTAGTTGTTTGAATTACAAAATCACCACCTTTTGACCTCTGACACATAATTCCGCTATTGATCTCTGTCAAATTATTGCTTTTATTGCAGCAATTCACTCAAATTGTTATTGCTTCAGCTAAATATGAATTTGAATATAAAATTATACATCGGTGATCGTTTTATTTGAATAAAACCAATCGGATTAAAATTTTCATAATACATCTTATATATAAAAATGGAGAGCTATTTCCCGATGTCATCGCATCACGCCTAAACGGCTGGACCGATTTCGCTAATTATTTTTTTTGTCGTGTAGGCTTTTTTCAGGGGAATGTCCTTTTAGAAGAAAATAATTAAGAAAAATGCATGGAAAATTAGAAAATTAAAGAAAACTCTACATATACAACCTTATTTGTACTTTTCACCTTACAATTTTTATTACAATTTTGAAATTTTGACAGAAATTGTCAATTGGTGCGATTGACAGAATGCGGATGGAATATAAGTGGTTTTAAACAGACGCATCATCCGGAATCACATTGGTCAAATGATAATTAATTATTCATCAACATACAAATTCGAATTCAATGTTCATATTTAGGAACACAGGACAACGTCTGTCGGTAAAGCTAGTATTGTTATAAACAACATCGTTGTTTTCTCTTGTATGAGTTACAAACCCAGTATCTTTACAAGTTTACAAGGTATCAAATCAAATCGAACCCGTTAAACAGACATAGGGTAAACAAAAAGAGGGAATTTTTTTTTATTCTGTCTTCGGTGCCATCTGGTGAGGCTGTGGAGACCAATACGCGACTAAAGGTCCTCCCGCTTTCCGGACAGGAGCTCCTCTCCCGGCAGTCGGTCCACGTCTCCTAATTGCCTCAATGCTTCGATATTCCGCCACGGCTTTTCTCCATTCTTCTCTGTTCGCAGCGATTCTCCCAATCAGATTACCGACCAACACTCTGCACCGCCAATTGCAAATTTTCCTATCTCCTGGTGCCGTCCTCCATGCTTCATCTCTTTTTTAGAAGGTTCACCATAAAGATCATTTTTTGAAAGTCTATTATCACTCATACGGTGTCAAGGTATTTCTCATTATTGAAGACAAATTTAAAATTGTGACATCGCTAAGTTGTTTAGGGAGACAAAAATAGTTAGTGAGGGTCTTCTTCGCTTTGAGAGCCTGATGGGAGGAAGAACAATGCTCTCCTCATCCTACTGTCATTAAGTTTTCTGAAGAAATCTCCTTGTCAATTCGATCTTCTCTCCATTATGGTTGAAGTAATAATCTTGCCTCAAGTTGTTCAAAATTCGGGGGTACTCCATCATGTGGTATTGATTATCGCCGTGCCCATCACTTTCGGCGAATGACTGGTATCGTGATAGCTAACAATATTTTTGTCTATGACTTAACACATATTCAAATAGCGTACTTGTAATTTTTTGTCATGTACGTATTGTTTGTATTTATCGTTAAACCCGATTCAAGTGATTTGTTTTATGATAACACCCCTTTTTTCAATTGTATTTTGTTTTGTAATGTTTCAGTTATGATTTTCTTTAATTTTTCTTTCTTAATGTTTCTTAATGTAATCTTAATGCCGTGGGGTTGCCGGCTAAGAATAGCATCTCTGCTCTTTTTGCTGGTTTTTCGAACATTATGTAAGAGGCAGGAAATCGAAAAATCGATCGATCAGATCGGTCTTTAAATCTCAACTGGTCAGAAAAGGCACAATGAGCCTCGGACGTCTTTGAGCGCATTGCAGAGCTCTTGATGCCTCCCTATGCTCCTGAGTGGGGCTTAGGCCCCCCGCATTGCGGGTTGGTTTGGGAATGGTTCGCGGCGGGCTTGATTTGTCCGGGGCCGGCTTTTTGGTTTGATTGCTTCGATCGAACTAGAGGGTCGGTTTCGTGCGGTTCGGGTTTGCTGCGGATTAGTCTCCTCTGGGAGAGCTTGCGATGTGCGGGGGCCTTAAAGGGAGAATGTATGTATGTGTAATGTTAAATGTTTGCTTTTATAGTGATATTTGAACACCATCAGCACAAAGGCGCAAGCTGATGGTATTATTATTGTAATTCTGTAAAATAAATCATATAAATAAATATCTTCATAGGCATTTAATTTTGAAGGTAGAATCTTTTTGTGACTGGGCTTTGATTAGGTGCCAGGACACATACTCATACAGAAGAATTGGCATAGATCATAATATTATATACCTAGCAGTTCATTTTTTGGAAACAAAATTTTATGTTTTGTTGCTTTATCTTGTGCTTTATGATATTATTTGGATGGTCAAATTAAAAATAATATAGCTTTTAAAACAAGAGTACAGTAATTATTTAACACTTTATAACCTAGTACAAATCGAGCACATTTTGTCAGTGCATCCCACTACTACGTCAAGAGTTTTGATAACTTTCCGTCTTATTTATAAAAAAATGATTAATCCTAAGATTTCGTATGAATAATTGAATTACTCACTGATCAGTTTTTACTCTTTTTTTTTCTTCCTCTTTGTTTAGATCTAAGATCTGTTTAGGAAGTGCTCAAATCGGGCTCCTGTGACTATGAAGTCCAGCTTTCTCTCCATCTCTTTGGGGGGCGTCCTGGTGGCCGGCGTCCATCTGGTATCCCTTGCATCACGACTTTGGCAATTCTGTTCTCTTCCATCCTTTCGACATGGTCCCTCCAGAACCTTCTTCTCTGTCTACTCCATCTTACGATGTCGTCGACATTGCAGGTTCTTCTTATCTCATCATTGGGGACTCTGTCTCTTAGGGATCTCCCTGCTATGGGTCGCAACGTTTTCATTTTTTAGTTCATCAGTTTTTACTCGATTTTTAAAAATATATTTTATCCGAGTTTGTAATGTATGAAGATGACATTTTATACAAAATTTTGTAAACAAACAAAATAGTAGTCCGGCAACGCGAGTGCTTACAACCGAGATGCGCTATGTCAGATTTGAAAGATTTCGAGTAGGTGCAAAATAGGTACCAGACGTTAATTTTTAATTTTATATTATTAAAATATTGTTAAGTCTTTATAAAATCACACGAAACCTTTATGTTTTGGCCAAAATGAACTGATTTATGTTTGATCACTTCAATTTTAATATTTGTACCTACTATAAAAGTAATCTTTGAATATTTTCTTTAAAACGTCATTATATTTATCATTAATTTAGTTGGTGCATCATGGTTGTAAGACCTCGATGATTACGGGAATGCAATATTTGCTTTATTTGTGTTAATTTTTTTATTATCAAAACGATAAACCAAAACAAAATGGACCAAAATATGAAGGGAGCACCTAATTGGACTAGAAAAAAAAAACTTAAAAACAGTATATTTATTACAGAAAGCATTGTTGTACACAGGAAACCATTGTCAGTTGTCATAAAATCTAAGATGACGGACTGAAATCTACAGAGATCAGCTCGCAATCAATCGATATGGGTTAAACTACCTCGACGACGCGACGGCTTGATCGCAAATTTTCTACCACTGAACTTTTATTTTCCACTGATCAGTTTTTAAATAAAGCAGTTTAAGTTTTATCCTATGATCAGCATAGAGATGTCCCTTGTAATTGATCCTATGATCAGCATAGATATGTCCCTTGTTTTTGATCCTATGATCAGTATAGAGAATAGATAATATGTCCCTTGAAATTCATAATATGATTGCAATAATCTCTATAGTCAAGCGACTACGACGCCGGCTTTCGTACTGTTTCTTTCGGAGGTCGTGAGTTCGATCCCAAGTGCCGACCATCTTCCTCTTTCACGACACAAGCTTTAAGTAGCTTACTGTGAAAAGAGTCAAAGAGTGTATTTGTGTTCACTTCATTTTATAAAATAAAAAAAAAAACAGCAATACTAATGTAGAGATTCAATATATTTCACTCTTTCCTGCTCAATTTAAAAGAGATCATCGCCTAAATGATAAAAATTTAAAAATCATCAGATGTGGGCGTTATAAAACCTGGGTATGGTATATTCCTAACAGGTTACGCAGATTTTTTATGCAAATAGGTAGCCACCACGCCTCAACGTCATCGAAATAATAGATTGCTCAATGCTAATGCCTGGTAATTCTCATACAATAATTATTCACACCTTAACACGCTTAAACATGAATAAATTTTAGATTTATTATCGTAGGCATCACAATGTATGCTATTTGGTGACGAATTCTTTTGGAGTGAGTTAGCTTAATAGTATAATGGATATAATAAACAACATTAGTTTGCTGCTTCCTTAGCACAATAATTATTATAAGTCATAAAATAATAATTGTGATGTACATTTTGGATAATACCAGAAATGTTTTATGCATTATATTCTTGTGACAAACGCAGATTACTATTGGAAGTACCTATAGCTTGCTATTATTGGCCGAGGAGAGCGCTGTTCTTCCTCCCATCGGGATTCTGAAGACGAAGAAGACCCTCTCTCACCGTGTTCCGTTCCTTCGAAGCAGAGCTGAGGGATTTAGACATGGTGTGAGAGGGGTCATTGAAACCGCCCAAGATTGAGTGCGGTGGAAGGCTCTTGTTGCCTCTGTATGCTCCTTAGGGCTTAAAAAAGGTGACTGTTATTTATTAGTACCTATATGTTATTTTTTGCTAAAATCTTCTCGTCCTAACGTTGAATAATCTATGGTTCTGGATTTATTTCTCCGCAGATCCTTATTGCATTGAATGACCCAGTTTTTCTTAGGGTTTTTGTCCAGTTTTTCTCCTCTAATGAATTACAGGGAAAATTTAACGACACTGCTGAATTCACCGTATAAATTGACAGTATTTGTTCGTTTTATTTTACCATACTTAACATAAAAATTAACTTTCTTATATTATTCTTCTTCATTCGGTGCCATGGCAAGTAGTCCCAACATCGGCATCGGCGATAGCTGACGCGAATCCTTTTCTGTTCTGGGCCGCTCGGAACAATAATCTTTCTACCGTACTGAAACCCGTCCACTCTCGTATATTGCTTAGACCATCTGCCTTCTTCCAGTGCTTTGCGAGTTATGTAATAGAAGAAATTAAATTTATTCGTATGTACTCTTACCTATGTCAGTTAATTTCGGGCTGCCACCAATTTTGATTATATCCTGGAGTGATACTGCTGCAGACCACCTAATCATTTGCATTTCTGCCGTTTCATGTTTCCTAGTGTGACTAATAATTTACAGTGTGAAGGAAGGCTTAGCCTTATTCTGCAAAATAGTACCTACAGTTACGATTCCGCCGCGGGTGATTAAGTTTTTAAAAACTATTTAGTAATCACAAGCAGATAATATAATATTCAAAGTAACAAAGGTTCGACGATAGCTTAGGTGCGTGGAAATACCAAGTAACGACTGACCCCGAGAGGTACATCCTCTCCTCTTTTATAACTTGCTCCCGTGGGAAATCTCAGGAGCTGAGCTGAGGGCACAAGTTACCAATTTTCCTAGAACGTGGTTGCTGGTATTTGCGTAAAAGCACGTACTGGAGGTCGGGTGACAAGACTGTTTACATCTCTGTGACTTGTACAGGAAGTAACTGTACCTTTACAAAATTATGTATCTATACGACCTATAAACACGATCGAGATTTTGATATTTGTGCAGGGAAAACGTTGAGAAGTTAAAAATTGACTCTAGGATATTTTCGCTGATCATAGGGCCAAATAATGTCAACGCATCTTGGTTACAGTTAAGTTTCACGAGTCGTTTTTATTAATGAAACCTAACAAGAAGGCACCTACTCTTAAAAACAACACAAATGACTTCTAACCTGACCACTTCATTTAAATTCAAAGTAATCTGTGACAATTTTATAGCCCAAGCATAATATGAAATCTATTGGGGAACACCTACACAAACATCTTTCAAAGAAAGCTGTTCACTGGGATCACTTACAAATAATTGTCAGCCGATAAAATAAACAAAATAAAATATATGACAATAATACCTACTCGTAGAAACGTGTTTATGATATCCAAGCTCCTATAATACAATACAATGAACATGGTAAGAAGTCTACGATGCTCTCATTGAAATAACTGTGATAATTTAACAATATTACCACGCAAAGACTATAAAGTTATGTAAGTTCATTCTCAACCATGCTTTTCGTCAAGCCTTCCGAGATTTGGAGTCAACTAGAGGTATCCACGAAAAGATGTGTGGATAGTATGAATCTAAGCCAGGGTTTCAAAATAAAAGTAAGATTTTTTTAATATTTATTCTTATACAATATATTAGTATGTAAAAAACGAGTGAAGGCTTAAAAATAGGTATGTAAGTGTGTAAAAGATTTTTACAGAAATGTTGATACCCATTTTTTTACCCATCACGCCGTGTCCCGTAAGCGGTAGGCAGAGAGAACGGATCTCCACTCTTTTCTATCCAAGCATATTTCTTATTTCACTTCTTCACCGACATAACATTTATTTCTCATACAACCTCACCTATTTCTCTTACTTCTGACCTGGCATTCCTTGAGAACGGAATCGATGTGTTCGATCCACGTTATTCTCGGTCGGGCACGCATTCTTACACCTTTCGTTTCAACCTTATAAATTCTCTTTGTGATTCTGTTTGCAGTCATTCTTTCCACATGCCCAAACCACCTTAAATTATTGACTTTCATATTTTTCACAACACTAACTTCCAAACTACATTGTTTTCTAATATTCTCATTCCTTTCCATATTCAACAGAGTCTTTCCACATATTCTTCGTAGAGCTCTCATTTATACTGCATTTATACTACATTCTTCTTTTTTCGTCCATGACCACGTTTCACACCCATACATCATTCGACCTCGGTAACCTAGTTGTACTGGCGTGGACTTCAGATCCGAGGTCCCGGGTTCGATTCCTGGTCAGGTCAGAGTTTTTCTGTGTTTTTTCATTGGAATTTCTACCCGGGGTTGGCCTGTCTCAGATTGGACGGGACCGGTTGACAGGAAAAAATTGCCTCAGGGTATAAGTTCCGCCGGCTATACTGAAAACTTTATATAGAAAAGTGTTACATTATTATCCTTTTTTTTTTTACTTTCTTTACTTACGTTACTTTGTAATACTTATATAGTTGTTATACTGATTTTAATAAATAAAATGAACTGTGCAGTGTTTAGAAAAAAAAAATTAATCCGAAATATATTTTCGGCCGACTAGCGACCATCTTCAGCGGAGTTTTTGTAAATTCTTTGAGAGAGGAATTTTTTTCTGAAAATGGTCGCTTAGCCTTTCGAAAATATATTTAGAATTAAAAAAATCGTGATACTGCAAAGTTTATTTTACGTGTAGGTACTTATGTTTTCTGTGGCATATTATTTTTTATATCTTGTCTTTTATTTTAATCACGAGTTTTTAGAGGTTTATAATAATTGCGAAACATGTTATCCCTTGATTATAATAATATGCAGAAACATCGTGGCAAAATTTATATTTATGATTCTAAAGCACAAATTTTCTAGGAAAGCGACAGCGATACAGCGGGACATAATATTATTTTGAACGTAATGTAAACCAAATGACTTGGTTTCCTAGAGTGCGGTAATTATTGACACCGTAGCTATTTATCTGCTTAATTTTACGGCCACTTCACGTCAGCAGCATTGCTAGGGAATCAGAGCTTTCAGCAGCTGTCAATGGTGTTGATCTATGAAAAATACCATTAATAAAACACTACCAATTAGTTTAACTTCACAGAATTTTCGATATGAATTAATTTGATTTTTTTCTTATCAGACTTTTGTTTTTTTGACAAATACTTCGCATGCTTAGCTTCGGGATCTTTCATAGAAAGCAAAGCTTATGTTGAGAATGAGGACGAAGGTCGGTACCTTCAGGTATCGAACCTACGAAAATCTGAACTAAAGTCGGCAACTGAAGCGATATTTTAACAACCACTTCAAGTTTTTCCGCTTTCAGTTTGACCCAGTGCACCAGGTAAACTTAATCCATGGTATTATGAAAAAATATCTTCGAAAGAGCACACTGCCTCATTGATGCATGTCCAACTAAGGTCACGAAGTGTCAACCAGTCTTTACGTTACATAACAATGTCCTCGTTAGAGGCGCACATCGAGACACCGTCTAGAATAACAACTAACTAATCGAAGATGTGGACAAATTTATGTACAACGAGACGTGAAAGTAATAAAAACCTTGTATGGCAATAAACAAACTAAAGAAACTAGACAACATTACTAATACAACCCAGTTCACTTATGAACATAATACCTACCTTTTACAGGGTTTGTTAAATCGAAATTATTCAGAAACTGGATACTGAAGTCTGTTTTCCTTAGAACGATTTAGAAATATCCAGTCCAGTTAATACGATATTAATTAGTATCAACAAAAAAGACCACCAATCCATTCCATCCAAGTGGCACACTAGAATGAAAAAAAAATGAGAAGTCCTAATCATGAGAATTCTCGACATGTTCAACATGTCGAAAAACCCCATGTTTGTCCCAACTTGGAGGAGGATGAGTTGAGCCGACTCCGGTTAATGGGACAAATGCTTATGGGAAGAAATGGATTGAACTTATTGTGGTCACAATAATCTAGACATAATTAGAACGTTGTGCTCCAACAAAGCCAATAGGCAATAAAGATGAGACATTAACAAAAAATGGATATATTCTTATCCTGGCGCCAAATACATGACAGCAGTCGCAGTCTTTAAATTTGCTTACTCTCTTGTTACCTTACCTATGTATATATGTTGTACACTATTTTGTACTAAATTTCACTAGTATTATGATGTGTATTAGAGATGATTATTATTAATGGAAAGATTTAACGTTAAAATAGCAGTATCTGTATAATTTGTTAGTGTTTTTGTTTGTTTTTATGTTTATTAATCAGCATTAAAAATTGTTGTTTCAGGTTTGAAGTGTTGTACTTTCGCTGTAGGTACTTACTTTTTTATTTTTGTTATTTGTATTAAAGGCATCTCGTGCCGTTTATTGATTAAATAAATAAATAAAAATTGTCCTCTGTTTTTTTTTAAGTATTTTTAGAGAACTCCTCTTGGCCCACCTCAAGCTGTCTTTTCCATCATAAGGAAGGCTTATGATGAAAAAGACAGCTTGACACCGGAAGAGTTCCTTAGGTAAGTATACATAGATCACTCTCGAGAGATTGGATAGCCAGCCATATTGGAAGGAAGAAGAAGAATTCCTTATTACTGTTTCTGCAGTGTGATGGCAGTCATGGATCTGGTATTTTCCAATTTATTGGACATCAGTGTAAGTACGATATAAAATAAATCTGTTGTACTGTATTGAAATGTTTCAGTATTGGCACATCGGCATACTCTACAACTTGTGATGCAGTAAGGTGAAAGCTGAGCAGAATTTTACAATAAAAATGTAGGTATTTTTTAGTCCATATTTTTATTTTTCGAATAAATGATTTTTTTTAATAAAAAACTCACATTATTTTTATTGATTTATTTCATTACAAATAATGTAAAAACTAATATTTTTAAGTAAAAAGATATAATAAATACATATCAATATATATTTAATTTATATATTTAATTAGGTAATTCTATTACGACGTATTTAAGATAATCACTTCTTTTTCAGAATTTTTACACAGGTATTAGTAGTAACCTACCTACTAAAAACAAACAAAAGCCTTTGGCTTCATTGATTTAACAAATTTCATGGTTTGAAAATTGAAAATAATTTCGTTGAGAAAGCGAAATCATGTATCTCTTTATGGTTTTAAAAGTTCAATTCAATAATACATTTTTAGAATAGGTAGATATGGCACTTAGGCATTTCTAAAATAAATTTTATTCAAAACTGAAAAAAATGATTTCATAGCAAAATAAATATTATGACGATTTTTAATATTCAAATGATACACTTTTGTTTTAAAAATATTAAATGACTACAACCAAACATTTTCAAGAAGTGATGTTAATAATACATGGGTAGTTTTACAAAAAATAATGAATATAAAATAAATATAGCACTTAATTGACTATGATAGAAGAATGAGCTGTTTTTAAATATTTGAAAAAAAAAATACAAAATAAAATTAATAAATAACATTAAAACTAATCAAACTGAATAGTAAACTTACATAAATGTATGTTTTTTTATAACTCACTCACAAATTTTCATACAAATAATAATTATTTGCTTTATTTTTTTACTATTGTGTCTATCGATCTGGATATTTTTACACGAACCACCCGTTCTGAATGTATTCAGAAAAAACTCTAAATTTTTTTTTATTTATTTAAAAATATCCAATCAAGTTACACAATAGTAAGATAATCTATAAAATATTTAAATATGTAGATTTATACAAATAAGCTTGTCATGCATACTTTGTATAATATTGTACCTTATTGTTAGAAAATAATATTTACAAACGTAATTTTTAAGTACAGAGGCACTTCTTATAACGAACTAACCAGTTTCAGAACCGTACTCGTTTTGCAAAACATTTTTTTTTCTCATTGTTTGAAAAACAAGTTTGGGGCTAATAAATATATAAGGTCACACGCGTGCTTGGAGCTAGCGAAAAGTTATCTCAACCAAAGAATAGAAGAAGAAGAATTAAGGTGCCGATACACGGTTGAGAGTTATCTAGCTTGAGCAGACACTGTCTATCTATCTAGACTACTCTTGAACGTACACACTGTATGTGAACACTGCAGAGCTGTTTTTGTCCAGTTAGAGCACCTAGAGATCTATTAGGTACCTAGACTTTTAAACCAAAATCTCTAGGTCCTAGAGCTTTTTGTATAAACTGATAAGTTGTAGGTACATAACACTCATGATGTCCATTTCAAAACCAGAACGCTTCAAGGCTTAATTAGATCAACTCTTTTTTTAAAAGTGAGTAACGTAAAAGTTTTTTTAAAAGTGAGTAACGTAAAGATGTGTTGCCTTTTTCGTTAAGCAAATAACACGCTTAAAGAAGTTCCACTGTACAATTATATTTAGGAAAAAACTTATTGTATGTTAGTTTTGTAAGGCATCCACGAAAGTTTGCAATTCCCAATATCCTACCCTTAATCAGACGTGTCAGAAAAAATGTAAGGATTGTTGCGGTCAAAATGGAGGTTGTAGTAAAAGGGTTAGTATACAATCGTTGAATTGTCTTAAAAATCATGACTAATTCAAGGCATTGCAATCAATAAACAGCTATCATTCCAAACACAATGTTCTAACAATAGAAGTTAAAACTGATGTTTCAATTAAAACGATACACAGCGAATTTCTCAATAGTTCTAAGAACACTTCTGTTTTTCGCTGTGAATATTTATTAATATTTCCATTGTTTTTGATAACACTAGTAGGATGGTACATAATTGACCTTATAAATCCCCCGAGGATTAAAATTTAAACAGTTTTAACATTCAATTGTTTTCTGATTAGAAAAAATAAACAACTTAACAGCAATAATAAATTTTGTAGTTTAAGTTTTATAATAATTGATTTATTGAAAAAGGCCAATAATATTTAAATAATAAAATTTTGAGAGTTTGCAAATAAACTGTATTGGTAGAAACTAAATCGATTTATTATTGTAAAAACTGCGATTTAGCGATGTTTGTTCATTTTGTATACAGATTAATAATTTTTATAAACCATGGATTATAGAATATGGAAGTTTATGATGGCTGATGAGAGAAATTAAACACATTGGTAATATGCGACTCACAAAAGAAAGCCATTTTTCGTAGATAAATAAAATATAGGTAGAATAGGTTGCACGTGAGAAATCTAAGAAGAATTCCTCTAGAATGCGAAATTAAAACCTTTCAACGCCATTTTAAAGCGCTTTGAGGATGAATATAGTATCAGAAACATTTATTTAGATTTTAATTATTAATATGTATCTTTACTTATTTCATATTTCTTGTATGCAGATCTCTTGTAACTCCTCTCCTCTTTCAAAACTGAATGTATAATGTTTTCATGCGGTTTTTCAAGGATGGTTAAGAATAAAATTTTAATATCTTGGCACTATCTTTATATTTTTTTGGTTTTAAAATGAGAGCCATATATTGAGAAGAGTATTATTATCGCATTTTTTATTGTCAAAATTAGAATATGACGATTACTTGAAGCAAATAACTGAGCATATTTTATTTTTCTTAGAGAATTTATATCCGCAACTATAGGAAGAACAGGATAGAACTGAAAATCGGGAAAAGGGGGGAATAAAGTGAAATGGGTTGAAGTCCAATGAGAATAATAACGCCTTACAGATATGGTTGGGAGAAAGATAAGAAAGCCGCAATGAAATACCTACAGCATAAAACGTCAAAATTGTAATGATTAAAAATATTGAATTTTGGAAAATCGATGTTTGTTATTCGTTTTTTACCCATCACGCAAGAATGGTTCAACATTGATAAAAATACAACAATAACCATGAAATAAACGATAGTTTAGTTTTGCATTTATTTTGTATTATGATTGGTTAGTTGGTTCATAAATTATTTTATTCTCTCGATGAATTCGTATTTGACCGGAAATCAAAAGCAACGAATGATTAAACAAACAATCATTATAATAAAATATAGTGTATTGTTATCAAATTTTATTACCATTTGAATCTATTCTGTTTTTATTACACACCGATTTAACATTACAAAAAAAAAAACCAATGGAGAAGTTAGCGAAAAAAACAACATTGAAAAAAAAGCCCAGTATTTTTCAAACAAAATCTAACGGTTTGGTTAAAACACTCTCATTCATGTCTATAAATAAAAATGTACCTCTATATCAATTGGTCATCGCATCACGCGTGAACGGCAAGACCGATTTCGCTAATTCTTTTTTTTTGTTGTGTATGCTATTGTCAGGTTATGTTATTGTTTTTATGAAAGGAAAATCAAGAATGTTGCGTGGAATATTAGAAAAATTATGAAAACTTTTTACAATATAATTTCATTTATTCTAATTTTGAAATGACTGAATTTGCGTTTGTCTAAAACTGTCAGCTGTTGTTTGATAGTTGGTGCGACTAACGGAATGCGGATGGAAAATATATGGCTTAAAACAGATGCATGTTAAAAGATAACGTATTATCATTATACAAATTCGAATTCAATATTCATAGGACAACGTCTGTCGGGAAAGCCAGTTTTGTATAAAAATACCTAATATGAATAAGTGAGAAAAATATTCCCAAATACTGACCAATAACATTTAAAAATTTTCTCCATGATTCGACTTAAACATAAATCACTGTTCTGTTTTTTAACACTAGTTAAATACTACAAGCTGTTGTAAGTAGCATAGCTGTGTTATGCTATTAGTGCCTGATGAATCCAGCCGGGAAGAAAAGTTGTGGGGCATTGTAGTAATGGTTGACTGGCTGCTGTGGCACGTAGAACTGAAAACACAAAAAAAAACAACATTTAATTAATGTCGGTTATTGGATTCAGGAGAAAAACATAATAATAATAATATATTATCTTACATTTACAATAACGAATATTCTTATATTTTTTAAAATATTTTTTTATTTACTTGGATTATAAAGTTACAAAAATTACGTTTTTTATAATGTAGGTACGTTACGAGTATAATGAAATACTGTTTTATATGCGAATATAGCAATTAATGATTCTAATAATTCAGTAATATTCCGTGAACACAAAGACACTCTTTGACTCTTTCACAGAAGTAAGCTACTTAAAGTTTATGTCGTGAAAGAGGAAGATGGTCGGCACCTGGGATCGAACCCACGACCACCGCACGAAACAGTAAGAAAGCCGGCTACCAACCACTACTTACTTATTAAATTAACTTTTAATTTTCTTCTTTACTATGTTATATTTTTTCTTTTTAATCTTAAATGATTTCCCGTCATACTAGATAAGAAGGATCTATGATCAAGAAAGCAAATAAAAGTGTTCTCAAAAGTTCTTCTTCTTCTTTACAATGTCTCAAATTTATATACCCTTATAAAATATTATTCTTAGTAATTTCCAGCTTTCGAAACGTGCCAATACGACTTGTTAATTTCGATGAATATGCAACAAGATTTTGCAAAAAAACATTGCAACATAACAGATGGATACGGGGAATTTTTTTGCAATAAAAAACTTATAAACATAGCAGAACTCGAGATTTTACAATGGCCGTTTAATTGATTCCAATCTCTAAACAATTCGTATTTTTTAAAGACTTTACTATATACCTACCTACAATTTCAACTAAATAAATATTTTATGAGGTTGAAACGGTCGTATTAAAAATCTAATACAATATGTCAATAAATTACACTTTAATGCGGTTAAATAAAAAAATCAATCATTTAATGTTGAAAAAAAAACCAATATAATTCATTAATAATATTAACGACCGATTAATTAATATCGAAAATTTCTTAAATTCCAGCAAATTGGAATAAAAAAGCTATTAAAAATAAAATTACCTATCTCGGGTAGTTTGTATCTACATAATTCATATATTATGAGAGTTGTGATAGTGAAACGATTTATTTAATTTTAATGTGTGTTATAAATGTTGACCATTCGTATAATGCACACTTGCCCTAATATCTTAATAACTGAACTGTTCTCAGCGTGAGTTAAACGGTTTATTGATTATTTATACGACTAATGGATTTCGTTTGACATTTTACAAATTATTATTAAATGATTATGTCAAATTTGTAAACGACCGAAAGGCGAATGTGAGAACGATATGGGTTTAGGTGCAGATACAAAGTTAGTTGTTAGTTTTCATTTTGCGCACACTGGCTGTAAGAGAGATTAGAATTTACGCACATCAAACATAACAATGTGTGTTGAGTCTCAATATTAGTAGCTGAGAATACTTTCAGCCTTGACAAAAATAGTTTATCTAGGTTTTCTATAGTCCCCAACTAGTAGTCAAATAAGAGAAAATATCTGAGGGTATTGGAGGAAGTCATAATTATTGGGCAAGATCGAGTTGTCGGCTCTTTATTCCCTTGAGTGGGGTTTGAAGGGAGAATGTATGTATGCTTGTGATTGAAGCCTATTTACTTTCAAAAGAAAGCTTTCTTGGTAATGATACGGATTATATTGAAGCAAAAAAATATAACGTTAAGAAGTTAGTAGGTTACTATAAATATTGGTAAAATGGTAAGTGAGTCGCACAGTGGTGGAACTTCCTGAAAACACTGTTCTATGTATAGGGGTAGTATACGATATTTAAACAATAAAAGAGGGTCAATATACATGTCAAAAGATTTCACACCCTGTGATGTTACAGGCAAATTAAAAAGTATGAATTGTTATTATTATAAATTCGTTGGATCGAAAGGCCCCATCGAGAAGTGAAATTTCACCTAACCCAATTTCTGATAGGGGATGGAGTGCTTTATTCCTTTATAAAAAAACCTCGGAAGGGTAGGACGAGACGAATTGGCATATTCCATAAAGAGAAAAGGGTCGTATATTAATTACATACGTTAGCTGAAAAAGGGGGGAGGGGGAATCTGAAAAATCACGTAGGGGGAGGGTCTAGTAATAAAATCGCGTGCTTTTATTATTTCTGATGAATTTAAAGAAACTCAGTTGCTTTTTCAGAAAATTTAAAAATCTTACGAAAATTAAAAGCCTAAATGTATTCATTATTTTTACTTAAAAACTACACGTGATTACTGGTTGGGAAGGAGGGGGGGGGGGTTATTCTGAAACATTACCAGGGGAGATGGAGTTCTAAAAAGTTGCAAAAAACATCACGCGATGAATGGACAATCCCACCTATCTCAAATTTTAAAAGTCTATACAAATAAACTATTTCATGAAAGTGCCTTTTGTGTAACCGAAATGAATCAAGTTGTGATAAAATCTTTGTGTTGTACATAAATTATGCGGATTAATCGCTGTGCGCAAATTCACATCAACGCTACAATGTTCAATGTTGAAGCGTTTGAGAAAAACGCATGAAAATATTATTTATCGCAGTTTTAACCTGATCACATGAAAGAATAGGCCTTATAAGGTATCATTGGAATTCTTACAATATTTAACGCGAAAAAATATTTTCTTACAAATTATTCGCGCACAAACACTTTAAATTTCAATTTGTTTAATATAATATCGAAGTGAGAAACAAAATGTGTTCTTTTTAGGCCTATTCAACATTCCACATCTCGAAAAATTTATGTTCAATTTTTTTTTTCTAGTTAAAACGTGTTGTCTAGAATGGTAGTGTTCATATAAGATAAAGCAGTCATTGCCTTTTTCGTAAAAACATTGTAACAAAAATATTGTTGTAGGTTTTTCTATTGACTGGTAGGTGAATTTATAATGTTGAATTATTATGCTGAATAAATTCAAATGTAATTTTAAGATCTTTGTTATAATATTGCAAATAATATGAGTACAAAAAAACTTTAGGCTTTAGATCATGGCAGTATCTGATTATTTAGGTTTTTTTTTTTTTTAATTTTGAACCTTTAAATTAATGTGCTGAGAGAGTCACAAATTCGGAGGTTCTGCGCAGAGCTGGAGTTGACCATGAGCTACTCATGACAATTGAAACGCGCAAGATCTCATAACTGGGTCATGTGCTGAGGGGTGATAAAAATATACCTTACTCCAGCTGATTATGAAGGAGAAGATTGACGGGAGCAGAGGGGTTGGGAGAAGGCCGATGTATTGGCTACGAAATGGTCGATACGGACCGGAATAAGAAGCGTGGAGGAGTTGTCCCGGGTAGCGCAAGACAGAGAAGCTTTTGCCGAAGTGATCGCCAACGTCGGGGTTACCTGATACGGCACACGAAAAAGAAGAAAATTAACAAGGTATTATTCCCTTAGAATCAGATCAATCAATCAATCAATAATCCCTTTTACACCCCACTCAGGGGCATAGGGAGGCAACAAGAGCTCTCCATTGCGCTCTATCTTGCGCAATGTTTATGACCTCCTCCCACACCATGTCCATGTCCCTCAGCTCTGCTTAGAATCAGATATTGTTTTTTTTTATTAATCACCAATATATTTATAATCATGTGTTAAACCATTATCTGATAGGGGTCGAATGGTTGGTAGGGTGGTTACTGTCTTGCTGGAGGGCAGGTATCGGAAATGCTAAAAAACGCCATATTGTAACGCAATATCAGCAAAGCTTCTAGTAAGTCTATCTAGTGTTCACATCATGACCCCTGGTCATTATGGCCAAAAAGGACCTTAGCAAATAGTAGAGAGAGAGCGATGGCGAGTCTACAGCGCTACAAAACCTGAACCCACCAGCTAAGGAAAGGATAACGTCTACATAAAACCCTGGTCTTCCTAGTAAGAGGGTTGTGGTTAAAAAAACCTCTCCCCACAAAACACCCCTATTACGAAACCAGATACGGGAAACAAAGAATTCTTCCTTCTACTGCCTGTGCACCAATAAAGTAGTGTCCATAGGAAAACAAAGTTCAGCCACTATTACAAGAACAGTAAAGTTGTGGCATACACGTGCGAAGCACGGGCAATGGCTGAGAAATCCGCGGATATCCTGGACATAATTGAGATAAGGTTGCTTCGTAAGATTTTAGGGGCTGTTTGCCAAGAACGATGGAAAATCCTGGAGAATACGATTAAACGATGAATTTTACAATGTTTTTTTTTTTAGCTTTTAGGATCTCTGAATATGCTAAATTGGACGTATTATGTTAATAGAGGATTGGTTGTCAAAATTATAAGATTTCATTAGACAAACATCATCACTACGGTACGTCAACTTGTAAGGTTGAATTTTGAACGGTGTGCGCAAAAATAATATATAAAATTCGATCAAATAGTATAAAACAGAGAAATTCTAGTATATCGGCATATCATTCGACGCGGAATCGACTTGTCTATCCGTTGGTGCGAGTGGCTTACCGCTCAGTTGGAAATTGCGGAAAATAAAGCTTAAAAAGTGATTTTCAGTAAAAAGTTTACCATAGTTTAAGAAACGCTGCTCTTGTCGCTGCATGTGTAAATGTTTTGAGTGTTTCGTTGGACTGAGGAGGTGATAACGAGTAAAAAAGTTCGCGGTGACATACTGCTATCGCAACCGGTTTCAGAGATACATCGGTTTTTCTCTATACCACGTGGTGTCATCATTTTGCGATATCCTCTCAGCCTACCCTTGTTGGGGCTCATTCGAAGCAGCTTGAAAATCTGAATTCGGATTGGATGCTTAAATTTTTCAAAATTGAAAACCAGAGGAAATATAAATAATTTATCATAAAAAAAATAGTTTTTCGAAAACGCTAATCGCTGTTGAAATTTGATTGTTATTTTGATTCCACCATCGGAAAGAGGACCTTAAGAACTATAAAAAACGTCGTGACGTCATCTCCCTAGCTCATATAGGTAAGAAGCTACGACTCCTTTTATATTGAAAATAACCTTAAAAATGGCTAGTGTGAATATTAAGAATAAACCTATTATGAAGAATGTAAAGGCGGCAGTGTCTAGATCAGCCCCAAGTTCGCGAGATTCTTCGCCTCATTCACTGAGAAATAGTGGTGGAATATCTATAAATGCAGGGGATATTACCGGCTGCTCCTCGCTGTCATTGGAGACACTTGATCAAACTGGTGAACAATTATGCATGAAAACACCATTAGGAGACCCTAAACTCCATTTAATAGTACAAGAAACAACTAAGATTTATAATGAGACTAAGAGCGCTTTAAATGAGTCTAAGAACTTGAAAACTGATATTAGGGAGACGGTTCTGTCGTCTTGCTTGAAATACAATAAAATTATAAGTGATTTGGTTAAAGAATTAGATAAAATGAAGCGAAAAAATAAGGACATAGAATGTAGTCGGAGTATTGGTTTCATAGAAAATATGGTAACTGAAAATGGAGAGAGATTGAAGAGACTGGAATATGAAATGAAAAGAATAAGCAGTAGCGATACCTATACCGGGTCAACGGTAAATAGTTTGGGTGCAGCAAGTTCTGTGCCAGAGAAATCCTATGCTTTGATTGTGGCCTCTAATGATCCCGTAAAGACGAGTGATGAAATTGAGGGTCAGGTAAAGCGAAATCTCGACTTGCGTGGCTTGGGTATTGGTGTCAATAATATAAGAAAGGCTAAAAACCAAAAGGTCATCATAAATTGCGCAAAGGAATCTCACAGAGAAACTCTTAAAAGGCAGATTGACTCTACGAGTGAAAATAGTGGACTGACTGTTCATTGTGGCAAGCAGAGAAATCCTTTTGTGGTATTTAAGGGAGTCATCAAGGGTGTGAGCGAGAAGGATCTGAATGAATCCCTCAAAAAGCAAAATGAAAATATTAAAATAAAGGAGGAAATAAAAATCAAGTACGTAAAAAGGCACAGAAATGATCTGCTTGCAAATCTGATATGTCAAGTCGAGCCTGACACTTGGAAGACTCTGACGTCTGTCGGCAGGGTATTTGTGGGATTTCAGAGAATTCAGGTTCAAGATGAGTCACCCTTGATTCAATGCTACAAATGCTTAGAGTTCGGACATACGAAAAGATACTGTAATAATGAAATTAGATGTGCTTATTGCACAGGTAATCATCTGGGGAATGACTGTAAGAAGAAAATTGAGGAATGTGGTGCAAAGCCTAAGTGCTTAAACTGTTCAGATAAAAGAGACTGTAACCATTCTACTTTTGATCTTGGCTGTCCAGTAAGAATGCTCTTGGATAGTAGAGCCCGACAGTTGACGAATTATTTGTGCTAAGGATGACCATAGAGTTTTGAGCGATATAGACTGTTACGTTGACGGATCTACAGAAACTTTTGGTACAGCTGATGAACTTAATGATTATTTAAGAAGTATGAAATTGTATTTTAATGTAATGCATGTCAATGTAAGAAGCATGGATCATAATTTTGACTCCTTGTTGGTGCAGTTGGCTGCTCTGCATGTTGATTTTAGCGTATTGATCTTAACTGAGTGCTGGCTACACGATGGTTACGTCCCGAAGATGCTTGAGGGATACACCGAATTCCATACAAGTAATAATTTTAACCAAAATAGTGGAGTCGTAGTTTACGTGCGGAATGGTAAATTTGCACCTGTATTCAGGGAGGTAACATTGGATAATGCAAATTGCGTGATAGTTCAGATTGACAAAAATACGTGTCTGCTGGGTGTGTATCGTTCTCCCAGCGTAAGAAATATTGACAAATTTTTGGATTCTATGAGCGCAGTTTTGAAAGGTTTGGAAAGTTTTGCAAATGTTGTTCTCATTGGTGACATGAATGTTGATATACTTGATCCCGATATCAGGGGCACTGACTATTTGACTTTTATGAGTTCAATGGGATTTTTATCAACTATAAACGGAGTTACAAGACCTTCTTCTGGCACTTGCTTGGACCATATAATGGTTCGATCTAAGCTTAAATATGCAGCGGCTATATTTGAATGTGACGTGTCTGATCATTTCATTACAGTGTTTGGCATTGACAAATCCATTGTTAAGGAGACATTTTACAATGTAAGTTATAACAAAGAGGAAATCATTAAGGAGATCAAAAGCATGGACTGGAGAGAAATCGAGACGATGATGGACCCTGATAAAGCTACAGAATTATTCATTGAAACTTTGAAGAGAATAATATTGCAAAACAAAGAAAACAAAAGATCGGTCAAAAAGCCCAAGAAATTGAAACCTTGGATAACTGGTGCCTTGATTAAATCTATAAAAACTAGAAACAATCTGCATAAAGAGGTTAGAAAATATCCCAGAGATGATGATTTATTCACACGATATAAGAAGTATCGAAATATCTGTCGGAAAGTTATTGAATCAGCTAAAAATCTATATTATAAAAAATTGGTAACCGAATCAGGTAAAGATCATCGAAGAATGTGGAATGCAGTCAAGGAATGTATGGACATGAAAAAAAATAAAGCAAGTTCGATAAAGGAACTTTTGAACCACGACAATAATGAAATTACAAGTGACCCTGTTGAAATGTCAAATTTGTTGAATAACTTTTTTTGTGATGTAGGAAGGGAGCTGGCCTCTAAGATAGAAATAGAAAATAAACTAACAGAGAGGGAATTGGCAGCTAAGTATAGAGCAGTGGGGGCACCTGCCTCATCGTTTTTCTTTTTCCCAGTAACACAAGATGAAGTTTTAAGGCTTATCTTCCAGCTGAAACCTGGATCCTCTTGTGGGGACGATTTGATTACTTCTGATATCCTAAAAGCTACCAAGGATAGTATTGCTCGGCCATTAAGCCATATATTCAATTTGAGTATGACTGAAGGAGTGTTTCCCAATTGCTTGAAGCACGCTCGAGTAGTTCCAGTATATAAGTCGGGAAGCCCACAGAGTGTCAATAATTACAGACCTATCTCCTTGCTAAGTGCAGTTTCAAAGATTTTTGAAAAAGTCATAGAATGTAGACTTAGGAATTACTTACAAAAGATGAAGTATTTATCAATGAATCAGTATGGTTTCAGACCTAAGATGGGAACACAGGATGCTTTAAATAGATTGACTAACTATATTGTTGAGTCTTTGGACAGTGGAAAGAGGTGCATAGCAATTTTTCTGGACTTGTCAAAAGCTTTTGACACGGTCTCACACCAAATACTTATAAAAAAGATGGAAAATATTGGTATCAGGGGGGTGGCTGGGGACTTCTTTGCAAGCTATTTGGTGAATAGAACTCAAAGTACTAACTTGAATAATGATACCGTTAGTACAACGGGCGTGATTAAGTTTGGGGTTCCACAGGGAAGCACTCTGGGTCCATTGCTGTTTCTTATCTATATGAATGACATCTGCAATGTTGAAATGGGGGGAAATTTGATTGCATTCGCTGATGACACAGTTCTGCTCTTTAAAGGTGAATCATGGAATGCTACTTTTGATGCTGCCAAATTTGGCCTAAAGATTGTTAAATGTTGTTTAGATGCTCACCTGCTTACTTTGAATTCTGCAAAGACTAAGTATATACCATTCTCGCTAACAATTGCGTCTCAACCTGGTACAAAAAATCCTATAAAGATGTGTGAATGTGAAGGAGACTGCAAATGCCAAGGTGTCGAAGCTGTTGCATCAATTAAATATCTAGGAGTCATTGTGGACCGCCATTTAAAGTGGAGAGAACATCTCGAAGTCCTGGCTAAGAGGCTGAGGAAACTCATCTATATATTTAGGAATCTCAGATGTGTGTTGGATTCTAGCAGGCTCAAGATGGTGTATGGTGCGCTCTGTCGAAGCATATTGGGTTATGGTATTGAGAGCTGGGGTGGAGCTGCGGGTGTTCATATTCATCCTGTAATGTTGGCACACAAATCAATATTGAGGGTGATACATTTTTGTGATTTTAGACATCCCTCTGAACCACTGTACTTGGCATATGGAGTGTTAAACCCAAGACAGTTATTTTTTCAAAGAATATTGCTGAGATATCAATTCAATAAGAACGATTCAACTGCATTACAACATTTTTTAAACACTAGACACAGGGCAGGGCAATATAGGATACCGCCAAAGATGAACTCCGCCCTAGGTCAGCGAAGTGCTCTATTTTTGTCACCGAAAATTTATAACTGTCTCGATCACGTAATTAGGGAGAACTATCATCAGAACTCATTTAAAAGGATGATTTTTTTATGGTTGCGTGACCTAGGTCGAGATGGAGCGGAAGACTTATTGAAGGTGCTCGGGTGATGGACTTTCTGCATACTATGTCAAGTATGGATAGTATTAACAAATGAACTCTAAAATCCTTGATGTGCTTGATGGTTCAAATTCTACAGACCTTAAACCTTAGTGAAATTTTATGTTTTTATTGCTTTTATTATTTTGATTTCTGCCCTTTTAAGTTTTTAAGTTTTTGGGTTTTAAGTTGTTATTTTGAGTACCCTGTTCTTGGTTTTATACTCTGATACCTGCAAATTGTTGTGTCTCTTTGTTGCTACATATTGACATAATTTAAGCATTATTGTATTTTGTTGCCAGATTTTATTATCTATATTTTATTATTTATTATCTTGATTGTCTATTATTTTGGATGACTTTATAATTCTCGTTTTTACTATTAATATTATCGAATTTAAATATTCTATTATCCTTGTTTTATTTATATTGTTGAATTGTTGTGTGTTTGTTGGGTACTCTGAGTTGCTTTTATTATTATGTAATAGTGAGTTTTATCGAATGACAATGTTTTGATTTGTTTTAAGTTTCTAACTTTTTACCATTTTTATGTTTTTAATCGTTTTAAACCTTATTTTGTATATTGCATGAGTGTAGACATTTCTTTGTATCGTCACCGGTTTGATTGCCTTGTATAGATGTGCTACCTAATACAAAATGTACACGGCGCAGCAAAACACAGTTTTAACTAGTTTGCTGCGCCTCGAAGATAATACTAATGCCTATGGTAATGTTAATGTAATATTTTGTTTCTTGTAAAAAAAAAGTGTTGAATAAAGATTTTTGAATTTTGAATTTTTTGAATTTTGAAACAACTTTGAAACTGTAACAAACTATCATCTGATAAAGTCCTATCAGAATACTAATGATCCTGTCTATGACAAACTGAAGGCACTTTATTTAACACTGTTCTAAACAACTAAATATTAACGATGTTAATTTATTAGTAGATACAGTGGTAACTAGTTTAGATTTGTTCCCATAATAAATCGCAAGTGAGATCTGAACTTTTTAGCGAATCAGTGTGGCAAATGAATAATCATTATTAAACTAAACGCCATCAATAATAATTTACGTACTTTTAATTATCAGTTTTAATATAAGTATAAGGAACCTTACTATACCTACTTTTTCCATATAAATCATCTGTGTACTCAGTACAAAGAACATAATTCATTGAATTTTTAAGAATTCTTCTAGATACCTATAAAATGTCAAAAATCTTTAAAACGCATGTTTGTAGCATAACTACAAGAAAAACGTGTCAATTTGTTATCACGTCCTATAAAACAGTTCCATAAAGAATCCGCATTTTCACATTACCACGTTGATACCGCGAACAGTATGACATTTCTTCGTGTAGCAATAGTCGTATTATAGAGGAACAATATTTACCGCGGTAGATAAGTATAAAAGTGGCTGGTAGCAGGGTGGGCGATGCACTAGACCCATTATGAGAAACAAGAACGTCTCTCATAATGGATCTAAGCGCATCGCCCTCTCAATCCCGTTGGCATCAATGATGTATGGGTGTGAACCGAAAAAAGAAAAATTTTCGCCAACGCCATCGCGGTTAGTTCCCTCTCATTCTCGCATACGTGATTGCCGCTCTTACAGTATCCCATCCCACTTACTACACCGCACCGTTTCGAGCGTTATAGAAAAATTTTCATACAAAGTCAACAAAATTATCGGGCACATTTATATAGGTACTTCATAGATGAGGTAAAATGTGTGCGCGCACATATACTCCCACGTTGTTCCCGTCTGAGCTTTGAATACGAATGAAATACGGATGTTTTAGAATTATTCTAACATTATTATTATTAACTTAATCGGATTAATTATGTATTTTTGTTTCTGGGGGCGCAGTGCACATATAAACGGGCCGCCTCTGGTTAAGACTACAGGACAACGTGTCGGGAAAGCTAGTGTAGAATAAAATAAATGCAGTAGAAATGAAATCTGTACGAAGAATATGTGGAATTTGGTATGGTAGTAGGTAAGTGTTGTGACAATGATGAAAGTCAATACGTACATGGATTAATTTTGACATTTGTACATAAAAAAAATATACTTATGCGGTTCAACAAAAATACCGTACCATAGAGTTACGGACGAATTCAACCGATTATGATATTTAATACCTATTTATTAAGATATTTCATAAAAATGACATGCCTACTACATAAGGTCCTATTTGTTAAGAATTTGAATTTAAAAGAACAAATGGATTACCTGAGTTGGAGACTTCTTCGTCCTTTGGGCCACATGTTTTTCATAGCTCAAATCTAAATCATTTTTGTGAGGATGATCGGAGTATATTTCGTTGGTCTCTATGGCATTGTACTTATTATCAGATTTATCATAATTATTGTATATATTGAAGTATTTTCTGGGATCTTTGTCCTCCGAGACATATTTGAAACCAAAACCTGGATTGTAGTTCAAAACAAGCTGAGGAACTTGATTGTAATGCGAGAATCCCTTGTTCAGGCTGTTTTCAATTGTTTCATATCTCGTTTCTTGAGGTTGATTATATTCGTGTCTTGGCGTTATTTCGACTGTTCTTTGCGTTGAAGATGGCGTGGGAGCGGTTGTTGTCGGTCTGTATGCGTTGACGAAGGCTTTAGCTGGGGCCAAAGTCGTTGATGGAGGTTGCTCTGTAGATTTGGGCCTGTAGACCACGTTCGTGTATCTTGTGTGATGGTATGGTTGAATTTGTGGATTAACCGCTGTGTGCACTGTAGATCCAACTGGATGCGAATGGGGGCGGAAGTAGATGTTATCAGGTACAGGTGGTCTGTGAAAAAAAAAGAAACCATTATTGAACTTAATAAAGGTAAAACAAAAATAAAAGAATAGGCTATTATGAATTTGGAAAGTTCACATAAAATTAAGAAAAGAGATTATTCAATCCTTAGCCTGTTTTAAACAAAACTGAGATACGTTTAAAAAAATCGAGCTTATATAATTAAAGAATGTAAGCTGTAATAGAAAACGCTCAAGCTCTAGGTAGAAGGGTCTAGCTCTAAAAATATTGTACCATTTATAAACCAGAGTACTGCATGTACTGGATACAGTATCTTGTTGCACACATTACCAGATCCCAATATGCTCTAGCTAGAGATGCATGGAAGACGTCTTCAAATCTCTAGATTGACACGATAAAGGTATCAACATCAACGGCGAACTACTCAACAACCTAAGATTCGCAGACGACGTAGTCTTGTTTGCCAAGGATGACGAGGAGCTGGAAACTATGGTTAACGATGTCCATACAGCATCTCACAAAATAGGATTAAAATTAAATATTTCAAAAACTAAAGTGATGAGTGCTGCAAATCAGCCCGTGGATGGTCAGTCACTTGAACAAGTTGAGAGCTATGTATACCTTGGCCATACAATAAAGCTAGGAAGAGAGAATCAAGAAGCGGAAATAGATAGAAGGCGAGGACTGGCATGGGCAGCATTTGGTAAACTGTCATTTATCCTGAAGTCTCCAAATTATTCCAATTACTTAAAGAGAAAACTCTTTGATGCATGTATTCTCCCTGTGCTCACTTATGGCTGTGAAACGTTTGTGTTCACTCAAAGAATATTAAATAAACTAGCTGTAACACAACGAGCTATGGAGAGGAGAATGCTAGGTATCTCATTGAGTGATAGGAAGACTAACACATGGCTAAGACAGAAAACAGGAGTCACCGATGTGGTTCAGAAGGTCGCTAAACAAAAGTGGAATTGGGCTGGTCATGTGGCCAGAGTAACCGACACCAGATGGACCAAGAAAGGTTTTTGAGTGGCGTCCGAGAACCGGGAGGAGAAGTTAGTGTTGGCAGGCCTCAGGCGAGGTGGTCTGACGACATTATACGGATTGCCGGGAGTGGGTGGATGCGGCTGGCGCAGGACAGAGGGCGGTGGAAGTCACAGGGGGAGGCCTATGTCCAACAATGAACGCGAGAGGGCTGAAGAAAGAAAAAGAAAGAGATGCACACCTCTACTATTTGCACAGTAATATATGCGGAGTTGTCTTGATTAATAGTGATTGCTTGATAATTTTCTTCTGTGTATCGACACCTTTACTATTTCTTATGGCTTATCACAAAATATCCTATGTCTGTCTTCTCATCTATGTGTTACTACAATATGCTATCATCATACGGTAAACTTTCAATTTTATTCTTACTAATCTGTCCAAATTTATGAGTAGAAAGCATTGTTGTTGCTAAAAATGTCACCTCATTTTATTATTTTAATATTTTTTATTTGCCTGGTTTATAGATACAAAATCTATAAAGGTTAAAACTGTATTTTCAACTAAAAATCAAGCAATAAAACTGTGAGATGATTTATCAAAATATAAATCAGAATTAATACACCATGTCATATATTTTATGACACGAGAATTATTGTGCGAATGGAGAAATTAAATGTTTTGTCATTTTCATTTTTATGTTGACCACCTACGATCAATCATTTGAATACCTTAACGAATCATATTCTGGAATGAGGCTAGGTTACTTAAGGTTTAGTGTTTAGTTAGCTTATAATATATCGCTGGCACAGAGGCAAAGAGAGTCAAGTCACATATTATGTACAGTATGCTTATCTGAGAAAATGGCTAGGGAATATTAAAACTAACATTTGTTTTCTTTTTCAACAGACTTGATAGATTATTCAACCTCTTATACCATGCTCTAATTATAAAGAAAAAATAACAACTAATGACTCTAACAATTCATTCCTAATGTTCGATTTTTAAATGGAACAAACCACTACGGGCTTACGACCGTCTTCTACTGTTATTTCGAAGGGTGGCTTAGTGTGATCACTTTACGTTAACAACGTTCGCCATTAGGTGGTAATGTTTGTCTCCGAAACTCCTAATCATGAGAATTCTCAACATGTTCAACATGTCGAAAAATCTCATGTATGCAACAAGTAGAAATTTAATAATAAAATGAAAAATAGAGATAAAAGTTGGAAATTGTTGAGAACAAGAAAGCAACCAAATTTAAAGACTGCGACCGCTGTCATGTATTTGGCGCCAGGATATGACTATATCCATTTTTGTTAATGTCTCATATTTATTGCCTATTGGCTTTGTTGGTGCACAACGTTCTAATTATGTCTAGATTCTTGTGACCTATTTTCAGGACTAGATCTTAAAGAAAAAATAACAACTAATGACTCTAACAATTCATTTCTAATGTTCGATTTTTAAATGGAACCAACCACTACGGGCTTAGGACCATCTTCTACTGTTATTTCGAAGGCTGGCTTAGTGTGATCACTTAACGTAACAACGTTCGCCATTAGGTGGTAATGTACGATGTAAATTGATTATTCTCTGCTAGAAAATAGCCTACTCTACCACAAAATTTGGCGAAAAAAATCAACACAACGAAATAATATTATTAAAGTCCAATTATTGCCGACCATTTCCACTTTATCGACACAGGCTTTGCTTTATTTGAAAGATGTGGAAAGTGTATTTGTGGTCATTTTGGGTGAGTTAAGATTTGTTAAAAAAGTGTTCGAAAAATTCAGAATTTTCATAAAATCGAGTCAATAAACGTCATATACCTTGACGGTTCCTTAAAATATCTTCACATAAAAAGATTGAAAACGATTACAACAACAATGGGTACTGATTCACGGTTTTTTCACGGGGAATATAAAGCAACTGAAATCTTAGTAAATAAAATGAAATCGTAATGATTTTCTTTATTTAAACATCCCATCACGTAAACTGTATTCACCACTATATACTAAATGCCTATATCAATTATGGTTACAATATAAAAAAATACATTTAAAATAAAACCATACATAAATTTATAAATTCAGATTATAATGTCAATAAACTAACTAATTCAATATATTATTACTACTTATCTCAAATTGAATGAATAGTTTGAGCCTTTTATGGCAACGTTGGGTATCACTCACAAGGCAATGCTGCGAATGCTTGAGGCCAAAAGACAATAAATCACAGGTCAGTTATGCCGCATATTTCAGCAAAAAAAAAAACTCACTGAATTTTCATACGTCAAATTATTTATAGCCATTAATAAATAGATCCACAAGATCACCTTCCACGTTCCGTATGCCTAGACGTACTACAAACTATGCTCAAAACTCATTTCTTCAAAGAGCATGCGCAAATTTTGATTATTTTTTCACAGACATTAACTTATATGACTCATCACAGCAGAAATTCAAAAAAATCTATACTGCGGCATATCCGACAAGCTTAAACGGCATCAAATCTTACAAACATATTTCGTTTCTTGTAAAATATGCACTATCCTACTTTCTCTCCCTCTAAACCTTTACCCTCTCCTCTTTTTCCCTTTCCCAGTATCTGAGCCGAGTACTTGTATGTATTGTTGGTAATTTTCATATTACGCCTTAAGTTTATCGAACAAAAAAATCAAATAATATGTTCCCACCTCACAGTACCTATATAAGTTTAAAATGTTTAAATGTATTTATATACAACACTGGTGTATGTTTCTTAATTTTTTATGAAAACTAAACACGAAAGGAAAGAAATTATGGAAGAAGAGCCGAAGGAGGAAAAATGAGAGGTTAAGAAGCACACAGCAAGCTATCACCACACATAAATATTCGACTAATATATTATACACTAGAGGTCGACCGTGCTCGAAATTCGACCATAACTCTTTTAAATTAAAAGTTTGAAAATTATTAAGGTTCCATTGTCAAAGACTGAGCGAGCGTTTTTATACAATTTGCTTTCCAAAACAATGACATGGATATTGGATAAGTCAAATTTGAATTGTTTATAGATATGTAGAAAGAATATGAATCGATTCTCAATTAACCACAGACAAGCAAAAGAATATATGCGTCTGTGTCAATGTCAAATACACCGGAGTGTGTGTGAGTATCAAATACATAACATTACAGTAGTGTTTGTGATGCTTTTTTATAGTTTCATTTTCATTTCATTTCAAGTAAAATTATATTAAATTCCTTCCACAATTTGGATAAGATAGGTACTTACTTGTAAGGGTTCGGATTAGGGATGTCATGGCTGAGATCCTCCCAAACGGCCGCCGGAACCTTGTAAGGTTTCTGTGGCGGTGGAGATGGAGGCGCCGGTGTTGGGGGGACTATGGGGCCATCATTGGTGCCCCACTTCACGGTGATGCCCCCTGCATCGTGGAAGAACAATATTGATATGAGTATGCTTAGCATATTCTGAAACAAACAGAAAATTATATGAAAAACGCGTAATCTAAAGATATAAAAGAAAGTTGGGTTAGTGCGAACACTTATAACTCGAGATCGGCTGAACAGATTTTTATGCTGCTTGGTTTATTGGATTCTTCTCATAGAAACACCTTCTCATTGGATTCTTCCATTGGAAACAACACGCGAGGTCAAAATTTCTCACTCGAAAGACAAAACTCTTGATATATACATATACAACTCTCCTAAGACCTGTCGTCGTGTACGGAGCTGAATGTTTCGTCTTAACAAAAATTGATGAAAATAGCCTGCTAAAATTTGAACCAAAAATATCTTTATACAATATAAAGAGCTTTTTAATAAAGTACGAAGATTGGGATGGTTGCATCGATGATCGCATTTCAAAAAGGTCCTAAACACCTGTCCAGAATATTGTAGGAGTAGAGGCAGACCCAAATGAAGGAGACGAAGGACGACATCAGAGTGATCGGAATGACAAACTGAAGGAGAGCGGCATAGGACAGAGAGGAACGGAAAAGATTTCTTGAGGAGGCCAAGACTCATAACGGGCCTGTAGCGCCACTGATGATGATGGAAACAGCAATCAATAATCAATGGACGATGACAGTTTTTTTCTGTTTCTTTGGTGACCATATCAACGATCAAGATTTCTCGATATATTCAACATGTCGAAAAATCACATGTATACAACAAGTAGATATTATTCAATAATTAATGAAATGTAGAGATAAAAGTTGGAAATTATTGAGAACAAGAGAGCAACCAAATTTAAAGACTGCGACTGCTGTCATGTATTTGGCGCCAGGATAAAAAAAAATATATAACGCCAAAACTATAAGGTATTAAACAAACGGGAAGTATAATAATTTTAACCCATTTTGATACCTCCCACAACTATGTAGACTGGTCGTGATGTCCAAATATGCAACACGGAAATCATTGTTTGAAGAACCATCGACGATGACACCAAGAGCGGTCCACTTTCAGTTTCAACCGTTCATTGTTCCAGTTTGTTAATAAGACTGCATTGTTGATTTGACCCGTCAGCTAACGATACGTTTGGCAATTATCGTTCGTTTTGACATAATATGTAAAGCCTATATTACCTACACACCTTCAACAGTTCGACTGTTTAGTTACGGAAATATTGTTTCTAGTTCGACAGTTGAGTTATCACAACACTTCAACTTGTTGTGGAAATCGCCTTGAAAATCAATTAGTGCAAATAATTTTTACTCGTATCACTTGTACAAAACCTAAAACTTTATTTCTTCCCAACTCTGATCCAAAATATCTTCCAGATTGACAGTTGGGTTTTCGTAATTTTCAACTTTCAACTGTTCCCTCGGACCCTCGAGAAAGTTTGTGTGCGTAATATCCCGAGTATGTACGAATCGGTTCGAATATTTCCGAAAGTCGATTTGATTCATTGCCAGCTCGGACATGTTGCAAGTTTTCGTAATATGTTTAGTGTCAAAATATGAAGAGTGCAGTGGTAGTCTGTCTCATTAAACGTGGCTATTACTTCTTAATACCTGGGGGTATAGAGGAATAAAGTTGGGATGGAAATTTTTCTTGTTATAGCTTATTCCTTGTTTTATTAATAGCAGAGTTGCGTATTCTGTGTGTATTCAAAGAAAACCGTTTTATTAGTACTGCTGATAATATATAAAAAAAGGAAAAATACACAGACTTTTTAGACGAGTTAAGAAGCGAAGTTTGTTTGAGTTGTGATAGAGAAAGATATTCGATAATGGTCGTCGGTTTAGTTTAAGTTTCGACGATTTAGTCAAATTCAACTGAGTTGTGTGTACTCGACTTATGGTAACTGAAATACATATTAGCGGGTCATTACGAAGATCGCCGCGGTTGTCCGAATGGCGGGTCAGCCGAGCCAGAGAAAGATCCATCAATCATGATACTGGATACGTGATTTCGTTTAGTGGATAGTATAAGTTTTTTGCTGTTATTAATCATGAGATAAATGGCAACAACTTTTTTAGGTAAGTACGTACTGCTAATTTATTATCTCAAATGAAGGCTAGGTCAAAATAGAAGTGGATTATAAAGAAATTACAAATAAATAAGAAAAAAACACAAAAACATACTTTCATATACTTTCATATCATTTGCAATTTAGACTACCAACTGTCTTACAATCTTTGTGGAGATCTTCCAGGAGGTCTATTTGGTTGCGTATTGTTGCCGTTTCATATAATATCTATTATTCCAGAATAGGGTTCTGGATCAGTTAGAATGAGAGTCACATCAACTTGATATTCCAACCAGAAACTCTGTAGTTATGTTGCCGGTAAATCATACCACAATTTCTTTTTTTGGAGACACTGTAACTAATTAGAATTCCCCTAAAAGTTTTACATGAAAACAAATGGCTGCAACAAGATATACCGTGATAGGTATAATATAAATCGTGAAAACATTAATTAGTCTCATTAATAATTTGAGATAATGCGATACAAGTCAAGATAATGGAATTTTCGAATTGACTATTTAACAAGAAAAACAAAAATATACTTATTAATTGAATTATATATAAATTGTGATGAAATGGCCATACGCTAAATAAATAATAATAATTTGAGTATTTAAAAAAACTTAAAGTTTGTTCAGTTGTCTACCCACTTTTCAAGACGGCAATTTTCATAAATCTTCTCCATTCGGAGAGCTGATTAAACAAACACCTTGTACTCGATGTTTATTATACATACGGCATAACCCACACAGAACAAGTGGAAACATCATCTAAATATTAATACGTGACGGAAAAACTTTGTGACTATTTTTACGGGAAATGCGCGGACGGAGGAGTATGAAATTTCGCACACTAATATTTTCTTAAAATTAAGCATAAAAATAGATTTAATCAATAAAAAAAAAACATAACAAACACTACTGTAATGTTATGTACCTATTTGATACACTCACACTTCCACAGACTACTTATAACAAAGATCAACTTCATAGAAAAAAACGTAAAATGTAAAGCGCCTCATAATGGGCGCAGAAAGCTTTTTGAAGGCGGTATATTCAAATGGAAAGTGGAACTGAAAATAGCGGGATATTCAAACTCATTGCGTCAAATTAAGAATAGATTATTATTGTTTTTTTTTAATAATAATAGGTTTTTTTTTATACATAATATCAACATTTAAAATTTGACGTATCCAATATCCAAGTCATTGTTTTGGAAAGAAAATTGTAAAATAGCACTCGCTCAGTCTTATGTTCAAACTTATAATCTAAATTACTTATTATGGTCGAATTTGGAACACTGGTCGACTACTAGTACGTAAATAATAACTGATACATTATTTATTAGTACGCTCGGGTGAATAATATACTGTTTTTATCTTTATTATAATGCCCGCTTTAACACCAAGGTTTCATTATGTATTATTTCGATAATGGCATCAGGATTGACTTACATACGATTATATGCAAAAAGTTCAATTATTTTAGTGGTATACACTGACAGAACGGTTGAGGGTTGTCCAGCGAACGATGGAACGTGCCATGCTGGGAATTGTACATTGAACATCCCAGAGAAACTGCGACCGCAACTCCGATTTCGAGATGATATTGTGAGATTTGCGGGTGGAACATGGATACAGTAGGCGCAAGATTGACCGGAGTGGAAAAACATGGAGGAGGGTTGGTTTGTAAGGTTATGGTGATCCACATCTTTCTGGAATGTGTGGGTCCATAATATGATGTGAAATTCCAAGTTTCATTTCAGCAACATCATTACTAGTTAATCCGACTTGTTAACTCCGGGAAATGTGCTTGTACCATTATATTATGAAACATTGCAAATAACGAGAAGATGTAAAAGTGACACCTTACAACCAGCTAAGGGACGGCAACACCTACAGAAAATCTACCAAAGAAGGCAACGGGAAACCGTTATCCAAGAAATCACCATGGTGAAGAAACTGTCCTTTGCTGTGGTGATCGTCAACTTTGGTGTAACCCGGTTTTGCACTCTTAGAAGAAGTTAGCTTGTAAAATCTATGGGGAAAAAAACGCTAAGTTGAGGATACATGGATTGCTAAAGAAACAAACTTAGAATCTCAAAAGATTATCTGCTGTCTGTAATCAATATTGATTTAATAATTTGATTAATTTAATTTAATTGATTTTTTTCGATCACATTCCCAGTACGAAAACCAGCTGATCTAGAGATCAAACAAAAGCTTTTCGGCAAAAGAAGCAGGAGCAGAGTACCTGCGAGATTTAGTTGCCATAAGGAAAATTAACGAACGAAGGACAGAGAGGTCAAGGGGCGTTTGATGCTCAGAGATTGAATCACTTAACAAAAAAAAAAGGAGGGGGAAGAATAACAAGAATTTAATTGGATGTACTGTTAGTTTGTGGGATCTTTCCGGTTTTCAGGCTAATCGTAGATTAACTGTAGGTGGATTATTTATCAGATAACACGCCATGATTGTTGCGTTTTCATTATGATGATTTATTTATTTATTTACTTACATACATGAAACCCATACTCGAAGAATATTGATGGTATATCACACCATGTAACAAACACTGCATTTCCTTTCATCCTATTTTCCGCTCCATTGCAAAACGTAGGGAAATGTCAAAATTGTACTCATATTTTATAATAGACCAAAAAAATTGCATGGACATTGTATATGATAGGGAGTAACATATTTTTCCAGTTTAATACGCGTTACATATTTTTATTGAATAATTCTGCAACATACTTTGGTAGATAGCTGCATCCAAAAGCAACAGCAGACCAGAATGAATCGTAAGGATTAATCAGGTAGATAATTTAAGAATGAGTGAAGGACAAGATTCAAAATTGATAGGAGATCCGCCAAGAAAAAAGGGTATCGACATAGTAGTGATTGCTGTTTCCCAGAATGAAGATACAGAACTACAAAATTTTGAAGGCGAGTCTAATGCTGGTAGTCAAAAAATTTAGTTAGATGAAGGTTGGTTCAATTATTTTGTATACATAGGCGACTAGGAAATTCACCTTCTAGTTTTTTCAAGAATTAATTTTGCAAGGCTATTTTCTGAAGTGCTACAGACTTATATGTGAACTCTTGCAGTTGTTTCGAGTATAAACTTCATCAAACATCTCTTTTTTTTTTTCATCTGGGTGAAATAAGAACTAAGAATCTTTGCGTAACCCTAAATAAATGATGATTTTTTTACCCAATCAATCAATTTCACTAGTTTTTCAAGAATTAATCTCTGCCTACCCCCTTCGGGAAACGGCGTGATGGGTAAAAAAATACCCTACTTCGGAAGACCAATCCAAACTCCCCTTACGCCCCTCTTAGGGGCATAGGGAGGCAACAAGAGCTCTCCATTGCGCTCCATCTTGCGCAGTTTCAATGAACTTCGTTGATTGACGGTTGAAGACTGAATGTTACCAGAGTGCGCTCGGAGCGAGAAAGGACCGCGAACGAACTGTGATCAGATCGAGAACGGAGCGAGACCAGATGTTTATGACCTCCTTCCACACCATCAGCTTTGCTTCGAAGGAGCGGAACACAGTATGAGAGGGTCTTCCTCGTCTTCGGGACCCTGATGGGAGGAAGAACAGCGCTCTCCTCGGGCAATTGTCTTTCGTCATCCTTGTCCCAGTCAAGTCCATCCACTTTAGAAGAGTTACTTAAGTAAATCTTCCAAAGTATATTCTTTAAGTATACTCTTTAAGAATTCTTGTTTATTGTTTAAAATAATAGGTTACATACGGTTTCCGATTCCACGTAAAGTAGTTTATTTACATACAACAGTACATACAACAGTGAGATCTGCATGAAGTTAACACGTTGGGTGCTACCAAAGCTGCGGAGTGCGGAGTCTGCGACCTTAATAAAGAACAAGGTTCTGACCTTGGTACATTATGTTGAACTCACTAACAGGGGGCATTGTTGTTGCATCGAGAGGAACACCAGCTGCACTAGGTTACATCGTGTGAAGTATATTATTCTTAACAGGGTCTACTTATGTGTATTATATTCTTTAAGGTTTTAATTGATTGGTACAGCCTTTGTTTTATTCATCAAAATAATAAATTGAGGTACGTATATCTATTGAAAACATTAGGTATGCCATTCTTCAAAGAGTAATGAATGACGTTTCCACTGAGAGTTTCATAAGGGTACCATCCTTAATCGTTAGATATTTTTCTTCAAAGAGCAGCGAAATGAAAGTTTAATGGAGATGGTGATTTTGGGAGTTACGAAACAATTCCAGGGAGTTTGTATACCTCAAAAGTAAAATAACCTGATGGGATGTTCCGTTTAAGTGTACGGCCGATGCCGTAAAAAATCTGAAGAAAAATAGGGATTTGGTACATATCTGAAAGAAATTAATGGAATTAGAGGCATTTGAAATATGGTGCTGCAGAAAACTTCCAGCTGGAGGAACCACATAACAAATGAAAAGGTATTCCAAAGAATCGAAAGAGGAAGGCATTCGTTCAAAATCCTGTCCCATGAGCTAGCAAGATATCCCACACACCATCATGGAGGGAATGACCGAGTGGACAAACTTACGGGGACGACTACGTCAATACGTTCTGCAAGGCTGATAAGCATGGCCCAATTTCGATGCGACCTCACGCCTCGAGCAGGTACCAAAAAGGGGGCAAAAATCGGCTATCAGATATAATGTGTATACACAAATGAAAAAGGTTCCTGATGGTGCAAAGACTACAGGGGCTGGAAGCTATCTTTTAACTATCTAACTCTTGACTCTAAATACCTAAACGTACTTCCAGCAAAGACTCAAAATAGGACAGGATTTTACTACGCGAAAATTATGCCACGGCCAGCTACAGTCGATCCTGCCTATTTACTATTTTACTGTCTACCTCTCGTGTATTTTATGATTATCTATCTCAATATCAAAATAAACGTCCAATTACTTTATAGACGTCAATCAACTTCAATCAACCTTCTAGTCAAATTACGTACGGGCTGTCATTAAACCGCAAGTCCTTCCTCATTGGAATTCCAAATCGCTCAACTGCTTCGGTCTTTGCGCGCGACCTTTTCGCCAGTGAACCTCATGAACTGAGCTGAAAAGCGTCCAAATCAGCAGCAGCCCATTCTCATAGACAAGTCATAAGGGGAAGGTCTTCAGCTTGCGCCAACAGCCCTCCTACACATGCCAGTTTTATAACTTTACGTTTATCACGGCGGCGAAAACTAAAATACAAACTCTATCTGTGCGCGGACAGACGCGAACTTTTAGTAAACTCATTCATAGCTCGACTGACTAAATTTACTCTCACGGGGAACAAACACACCTTCTTTTACATACATGAAAATATTCTACACTAAGCTTACTAGAAGGTTCTAAATATGAAATTCCTAACCGGATTAAAAAATAAACATTAAAGTAGAACATGGTAACAATGAAAGTTGTAAATTTTTGTAAATGTGCAAAAAAATATCCTTAAAAAAATCCATCATTCCCCAGGTATATGTACTTGTACCTGCCTCTGGTACAGCGTCATTTGTGTACAAGTACATGCAATCACAGTTAAGTCATACTTCTAAACAAAACCTTTCTCAATTACAACTTTTCATTTCTAACAAAAGCAATGTTGCACTATCAATTCAAATGATACGTCATCCACAATGTCTCTATCTCTTAATTATCCAAGTAGTTTTCGACTCTACAAATCACATCTATAAAAACATTCGCTTTTATACATATTATAACGGGTGTCTAAGCAAGCAATTATTACACACGTTTTAAATTTAGTGTATCTTTTCTACAAGTGATACTATTTGACAGTGGACACTTGATTGTGGACACTCGATTTTTAAATATACTGTGATTTATAAAGAAAAAACAACGCATTGTGAAACTTATTTCAAAAAATAAGGTTCTACTGAAACCACTAGCAAACTTTGTAAAATTTTCAGTCAAGAATAAGCACCTAATTTGTCAAATATTTAAAGAACTTGGTAGATTATGGACATTACTCCCTTGCGGTGATGATCCGGTGGTTTTCTTGAAAACGTTTCTACTACAGTCAACAAAAAACATCGATTAAAATAAAAATATTAGGTGAAATTTACATGAAAAGAGTAATAGCGTATTATCAGAGCCATGGGGGTCAATTTTCGGAAATATTATTACACACTTTATCGGGACAGTTCTCATTCTATTACATTCTACAAAAAATCGTGTTTTTATTACAAGAAATTAAATAAAACACTCATACTGAACATCCTTTATAAGATGAGCATCCTCTATTAGATATTAGGTATTTTCTTTGTTGGTATACTCACGATTATAAACGTCGCACAGGTTCTACTTGTTATCATCATAAAATTCATAATAATAGTGTCAAAATCATCACACCTATTAATCATTAGACTTATTGCTTTATAAATGATCATGTGATCTCATTAACAGCTATTTACTAGACTACAACAAAGGCTTGAGTATGAATCAGTTTATAGAGCCAAAACTTGCATGTCTCACACACTGGTATAGGTATGTATAATAAGATGTGTAGAGCTTAAAAAATGGCCCAGCAAAACTGTACTGGTATAGCTGGGAAATTCTAAGAGCTCTCCTACTTTAAAATTAGAGCTTTCTTCCGTAAATCGCAGTGTACAAGATGACATAGAAAACTTTATATTTAAGTGTGAGAATATTTAATAGAAATACTCCTTTGTTGTAAAGATCTATGGAGCTGAGTCCTCATCAACCATTTTTCTCGTGTGTTCCTATATTAACATTCCTTAATACGAAAACTGTCTCAGATAGACGACTGTTAGACTGGTAGAGAACGTAAAGTGATCACACTAAGCCAGCCTTCGAAAAAACAGTAGAAGACGGTCGTAAGCCCGTAGTGGTTTGTTCCATTTAAAAATCGAACATTAGTAATGAATTGTTAGAGTCATTAGTTGTTATTTCTTCCGGTAGAGAATGCTTTGAGGATTACTTCGCTGGCTTTACTGATATCAGAAAACATAGCAGAATCATAATAGTTTAACTTACAAAAAACGGAAGTAAGACTGTTCAACACATATTAAGGTAAAAGTGAACAGTAAAATGGCGAGATCGGTTGATAGTCAGCCATTAGTCAAATATGATATTACACGATATTTGATTATCGTAAATCATTATTACAAAGATGAGTGGTCCCAAGAGTGTTCCCTGAGGTATTCCATATTGGTTGCTTCGAGATTCACGTATTGTGAAATATCAGGCAGATTTAGAAGTGATTATGCAATGTTTTGATACATTTTCCTTTACTAACGATTCAGTAGAGTTAGCGACTATTAGTAAATAATTATCCTCTCAGGTAGCCTCGATAAAAATTTCAAGTTAAAAAAATAAAAAACACAAAAATGAGAATCGAAAACTCAATATACCTACTTATAAATGATCTGTAAATACAATGATATTAGCAAAAGATTGTTTTGGGTGCACACAAACATCATCAATTTAAGTCGATCAAACGTCATGATTAAAAACAAAAGAATACCAAAAATTTCGTTAGTATTTTTAAACAACTTAGATACAATTCAAGATGTCTATCAAGTGGTATTGTGCAAAGTGTGTAACTCAGCACTGACAAGTCCACATTAATTAACACTATGTAATTTCTTTAGTAACGGTGTATAATTTGTATCTGTCTAGTAATATTGTGTGTCTATTAACTAAATCTTCGTTTGGCACAATCAGGATGATTTATATCTTTGACAAACAACTGTGATGAGATGACAAACCTTCTTCCGTTCTTTAGCGTTTTATCTTTTAGGCTCATGGTCTTATTTAGAAATGCCAATACATTTGGAAGTTTACTGTACATATTATGTTATTGTATGTGCATTGTTCACCGCAAAGGATTACTCTGTAATGGTGAGCAATGCTTAATTTTGACGGAAAATAAATAAATAAATAATAAAATAAATAATAAGTTTATAATACATTTGGAACCATTTTTGGAATTCCGTATTTTGGGTATGTTGGGATTTAAATTGTTTATGTACCTATATTGAGTCTCGTATGTACGTTCTTGCTTTTTGAATTTATGAATTTTGCTGTGATAATTCTTCATTTTGTTTCATTGATTAATCGATCTATTTTGATATCAAAGTTTTTTGGTGAGATTTTGCAACGGCCTATTCTGTCCATCCTAGCCATAAAAGCTGCGTTTTCTTGTTGATATCTTCAATAAACACATGAGAAAATGGACGCAGTTTGTGTCCAGACATCATCTACTCATTTGCTAATACAACTCAGAGGGCAAATGTTCTCATCAATTTACTTTTCAAAAAATCACTTATCGCAGTGTTTCCGATCATAGATCATAAAGTGGATCGCCACTTTCGAGAGAGTGATCTATGATGTGTATTGAGAGCAGAGGAGAATCGTGCCTTAAATCACATCAGGGAGTGTAAACCTTGTACCTAGGGGCATACAGGGGCAAATTTAAAAACTAGCAGTTAGTCTTATAGTATTCGCATTCACAAAACAAGCAATCGCGATAAAGGGACCTCTTCTAGTCAAGTTAACCCTTGGTCACCTTGAATCCTCGACTTTTTAATTATTGATTTTATTCAAAAATTTTGTTTAACAGCGTACATTGTACAAAAATCCCTTATAAATTTGTGACTACTTGAAAATAACAAGAGTTTAGTGTAGGTACATAATGTCTATACTTCATAGCAATTTCAATGATATTAAAACCCATCTGTGTAACAAATCATCATACGTTTTGCCGTGTTTTAAACCATGTTGACACAGTTTTAGATATACGGGCCACGCCACGGGCATACGAAATTGTCGTGAAAACTATTCAAATTTTCTCACATAAGTATCTCAACTTTTTTGGTCGTTGTTAAGCATGGCATGAAATGTATGGTAGATATGTAATTTAAATATTTTATCATATTATTTGAAAAAAAAATGTACCTCTAGCAGAGTTGTATCGCCCTTCGTGTGTCCGAGTGTTAAAAATAGCATTGACAATGTAATGAGTATAGTCGAATCAATGCGTGAAGCGTTCGATGCTTTAGTACATAGAACAATACACGAATAATTGGAAGACGTGTCTGGAAACCCAATTACAGTAGTTATTGGTAATATTGCACCACGAAGTGAGCTAGGTCGCATTGTTACAACTATTGGGTAGAAAATATAATGTTCCTCTGCTCTTCACAAAGGCGCTACACACCATTTCAAAATACGTTCGAGTAACAAAATCGAATCTCACAATGGGCTCTCGATAGTAATAAAATTATAATGGAATGACGAAATGGCAATGACAAAATACGATGTGAATTAGGTACATATTATTATCTGCTCAGTGATAGGCGGTGCTGCTTCTGTATCAAAGGAAACAACAGACAAGCAATAATTATTTTGATAAACTGAATATTTGTTTGCCTTTGTTATATTATGAAAAAATCAATTCAAAAAGACGCACGAGAAATATACATTCCTTTACTGCTAAAATTATACATTTTACAATAATTCAAGTTTTGAAATAATATTGAGTTAATTTTCATTAGTTTATTTATAAATATAAATGTATAAAAAATTAAGAAAGAAATTATTATTTAAAATAAAAAATAAATAAATACTTTACTTGTGAAAGAAATGCCATTTTTATGGAATCAAAATATTGACAGTCATTATCTCAAACTCGTTAAATTGAACCCTCTTTTAGGTTGCTTAACGTTGTTCGTTTTTCCGGGTTGAGGTTTTTGACCCCACCCCGGCCAGACTCTCTTACTAAGAGTACTGGGGTTTTCTGGTGGGGCCCAGCTTACAGCGCTTGACACACTCTGATGGCCCTCTCTGTATACTATGACCAAATGGTCATAGTATACAGAGAGGTCACATTTCCCGGGGTTCGTGGGATCTATAGACACCACTCGTAGACGCAAGGGGGTAAGACTTGATGGAGTTACTGCTAGTGTTATATGCATCAGTGAGACACATCCTTCATAAGGATGAGCCCCACCATGGTCCCTACACACCAACTATTAGAACCCCTTGATTTTGTTATCTAATTTTATCAAAACTATTGTAAAACTATTGATACTTAGGTTGAGTCATAAATAACTTCCGCCAACATACCTACTATGTGCCTTTTGTTATGTTTTCTTGAGCTTGATTGAGCTTCTTTCCTTACTCTCTAGTTAGCAGAGAAGCTCAAAACATCCCTATCAACTGTTTGCAGTCACTTGGAAAAATTGGGAAAAGTCAGCATATTGGGTATATGGGTACCCCATAACTTGACTGAACGTAACAAGACGGATAAGGTGTCTATTGTCGCTAGCCTCCTCTCGAGAATATATTTTAGATTAGTTTTACTCATAGAATATGGAATATTTTTATACGTGAGTCTTGTGATCGGATTTCAAAAAAAAATAGATTTCGCTGACGTTTTCGAGGGTGTAGATTCCAAAAATACAAAAAATATTTTTTTTTTAAATTTCCGCGTACCTGTAGGTACCCGTACGCCAAAAATGTGTGCGTCCCCATAACTCATAGTAATTCTTATCCGATTTGATTGAAATTTGGTAGAACGGTTAGCCCCTCGATGTAGATGAGTCAGTAAAATGTTGAGATCTGTACCTTCAGGGGAACCCTCTTAAAGTAACCAAAGAAAATTTCACTTGTTCTAGAAAAAGGCCTAAAAAAGAAAAAAAAAATCTTAAATTTTCATAAAATTTGGTATACAAGTTGGTCCTATGCTCCTACACAAGTACGTAAAATTTGAGGTCCGTAACTTCATTGGGTCCCCCTTAAAGTACTGATTAATATTGAATACTATGTAGTTCTAAAGCGGATAATAAAAAGCTCCAATAGTCGATATAATTTTAAAGTTTCTATAATAATTCTAATGAAAAATTCATTTTAATTGTAAAATTATGAATTTTTATGCAAAGATATGTTTTACACGAAAAAGCTGTTATAATATACTATGAGTTCTGGGCTACCCTAGGTTAGCAGCCTTTTTTATGTTACTTAAAAATAAACAAAGACAATAAGCAATAAAGATGAGACATTAACAAAAATGGGTATTATATTCATATCCTGGCGCCAAATACCTAACAGCAGTCGCAGTATTTAAATTTGGTTGTTCTCTTGTTCTTAATAATTTCCAATATTTATCTCTATATATAATTAATTATTTTTTAATATCTACTTATTGTATACATGAGATTTTTCGGCATGTTAAACATGTCGATAATTCTCACAATTAGGAGTTTCGGAGACTTAAATATTACCACCTAATGGCGAACGCTGTTAACGTTAAGTGATCCCACTAAGCCAGCGTTCGAAATAACAGTAGAAGACGGTCGTAAGCCCGAAGTGGTTTGTTCCATTTAAAATCGAACATCAGTAATGAATTTTAGAGTCATTAGTTGTTAAATATACGTGAAAAATAAATGAATTAAAAAAAAATGGAAATGTATGATTCGATGAAATATTTCACAGTTTTCAAGTGGAAAAAAGTGTAAATCATTGCCAGGCTAGAGAGATATTTTCATAAAAAAGGTATGACGAAACCTACCTACGAAATATTTCTTATAATCTGCATATTGAGAACTACAAAATGCTAGCCGGAAGATCTAGCAAGCTGAGCTTAGCCATTTTGGAAACCTATTTCAACAAACATGAATGAAATATTGCCAGATTTAAATTAACATTACTACGAATATGTTAATTTTGACGTTTCGAAACATCCGTAATACGATAGGTTTAAAATCAACGCTGGCAATAACCTTTGGGGCATTCTGTCTTATCTTATCTCACCTATAAATTAGATGTAATTTAAATATTTTATGTACAACTCAGTTTTTGATGGCTTTGTTAACGTCATAAATTACCTACGTATCTGTTGCAGTAAATTATAATTGCTGTTTTTGATACACTGTAAATAATACATTAAATAATAACATCAACAGCAAAATGATGAAAGTTAATGTAACATACCTACTACTTAGTTTAATTTTTGCAAATAAAAATTCAAACACTTGTGTAATAGTAATTTATATAAACAATAAAGTCGAAAAAAAAACTGCAGGATATAAAAATAGAAATAAAAGATTAAGCATACGCCGTTTATTGTTGGTTTTAGCCAAAATTTAATAACATGTGTAAAGTGATCTGACCTTTTGTCAATAATAAAAATTTATGATACAGTTTATGTTGATTACTACACTTAGAAACCATAGTTTTCATTTAATGTAAACATTTCAATTAACTCCACATACGCCATTTTCCGGTTTCATACTAGACGCCATATTACGTACATTCTAGATATTTACTCAATTTTGACGGTAAAACTCTGGCAAATTAAAACCTTTTAGATTTTTAAACTTGATTCTTTTAACGTACCTACGTGCCTTTTACATTTTGGGGTCCGATTTGCGATTGATTCGATCAGCCGCTTTCGCACATAAACAGAAATCGAAGACAGTTGATACGTAAATAAATAAATATTTATTATGGTCACAAAGGTGTCAATAAATCCACCAGTATATCTAATGAAGTTTCTTGCTATCCCGAGTTTCCATCCATTAACATGTATGTTTTTTTTACATAATATCACGCCGTGTCCCGTAGGCAGAGAGAACGGACCTCCACTTTTTTTCTATCCAAGCATACATTTTTCGCTTCTTTCACCAACATAACATTTCTCATATAAAGCAAATGGAAAAATTATTTTGACTCAACCATAAATCGAACCCGAGAGTACTTGTTGGTGTTTTAACAATTTAGCCTCCAAATTGGATCGTATTCAACATAAACGTTGTTGAGGTGCATGAGAGAGCTACATAAGCGAGCTGTTTAATAGACTCAGTAGATTGATCGACACAGGACATTGTATGTATGTATAATTGTCTACTCTAGTCTAAGTAGATTGATCGACACCGGTAACCTGTGAAGAGGTTGCGAGTCTCTGAGAGAAATGGTTGATAGTCTGATGGTTACAACGCCGGTTATCGTACTGTTTCGTATTGGCCGCCGTGGGTGCGATCCCAAGTGCAGGCCATCTTCCTCTTACATGGAACAAGTTTTAAGTAGCTTACCTACTGTCAAACAGAGTATTTGTTTTCACTTTGAGTAAGCACAGATTCATTTAAAAAAAACTAGTGAAAACCTATGTGTGGAGCATCTTGGTGTATGGGTGTGAGACATGGTGCCTAACCGAAAGAGAGAGAAAGAGACTAGAGGCCTTCGAGTTGTGGGCGTATAGAAGAATTCTAGGAATTTCTTGGAAGGACCACATCACGAATTAGGAGGTTCTAGACAGAATCGAAGAAGGGAAGCACCTTGTTAAAACCTTATCAGAGAGGCGGGCCAGATGGATAGGCCACATATTACGCCACGTCAATCTCCTGCACACAATAAAGGTAGACTCCCACGCTATGGCAATATCGCCATATATTTGTCAATTTTCTATGATCATAGCGTGTGGCTAGCTAGGCTATGTTGCGCTGGCAGTCATCGATGGTACCGTACTCTTGTCATATTACAATATCTATGTATCATAGAAATATGGCGTTATCGCCATAGCGTGGGAGTGTACCTTTATAGAGAATGCTAAGGGGCTTCCGCGTCGAGAGTAAGTGCCTCGAACAATTATATGAGGATATAGTCTGCGCAGCATCCCACATGGAGCAGAAGAGGGCTGCGGAAGATCAGACGAGATGGAAAATTAGATGCAGATCTTTGCTGCAAACCAATCCTCAGTATTAATACCGCAGAGGAAGAAGACTGCAGTCGAAAAATACTCTCGGAGATAGAAAGAAGAAACACAAGGGCGAAAGAAATACTTATGCGAGATCGAGGATACAGTAAATGATGAAGGCATCAAAGAAATTTCTGGTAAACAACTGCTCATCCAGGCACCCTCGCATGATGTTATACTGCCATTCCCATAGAAGACTGCTCTCAGGCAGACTATAATAATATAAAGGGTTGAAAGGTGAGTGTATAGACTCGGCGAAACATAAGACATCAGTTAAAATGAAGAAGACACCATAGAACTCTTCAGAAGAAAATAAATAATAATCAGCAATGTGCCAAAAATCAAGATATTTTAATGAGAATTAGAATTATTTCCTTTGTTTGCCAGCGATGAATGATACAAGAAAAAAATCGCAGCAGTCTTCTTTGATAATTTGCATACATGGTGTGTTCATGATGTACACATGTTCTCACGGTCTATTTTCGTTTGAATCCACTGATGATGTTATTATGCATTAGGCTCGATAACGTTACACATAAAATTATGTTAAAATGTTCTTTGAGTAATGATTCCAATTACCTTTTAACGGAATAGTGATGCCAAGTATTGAAACATCGATAAATTTTAATTTTGTATGTATGTACGTAAGAAAATAACAAAAGCAAAACACAAAGTTGTACCTAAGTGTAGGTAAACATAAAACTTAAAGAACGCATCGTTTATCTTATTTTCAACCAGAATTCTTTTATTGTGATGGTATTTTTTCAATATTTGAAGTCAATTTTAAAGATTGACCAGTTGGATTTGGAACCATTCGGGCTTATGACTCTCAGGTTTTGAATGATTTTTTTTTTCATTTTACACTATAGAAACTATATGCACTATAAGGTTCCATTGATCCAGGTTTTTACCTCTCCAACTAGAAAATCTTCAACATTGGCATCAAATATTGAAAAAAAAAACATCATAAAAATAATAAGAAGCATAGAATATAACGATGTAGATAAAGTTATCAAAAAATTACGAATCTTTCAGTGTGTTTATTTCTTTTATTTTTGAATTTTCCAACTCGTATTTTTGTAGATTCAGGTAGATACGTTTTATTTTAATACGTGTTTTTTTTATTTATTTATGACACAAAAAAGAAATCGTTCTTCAATTCATAAGATATGTAGGTAATATAAATTTAAAAAAAATTTAAAAAAAGACAGTTTTGACATTGGAAACATAAGAAATATTTTCTTTGATGAATCTCTTTAAATGATGACATGTCCATGACATGACAGTTTTGCACATGAACTTTTAAAAAAATGGATTATGATATTTTGAAGGAAAAAAGCTTTATGTGACAAAAAATGGGTTAGAAATAATTGTACTAACCAGATAAAAAAAAATCAGTAGCCTTTTTCTGAATATTACTCACTTACGTATGTTGTGAGAAACTCGCGGAAATTTTGTATGGGATGCGGAGCTTTCCGAAGTATTCTGTAAGGGTTCTATATACGTTTCCATACAAAAAACATAGGTATATCACAAATTTTTATAGTTCTATCACAAATATAAGACTCGTTTCATTTTTATCTTGAAATGGACTATCACCAAGCACCTTCTGCCCTAAACATTGCAAACAAACAAGCAAAAAATGACACGGAAATTTAGAATTGTGGTACAGGTCCTAGGTACAACCTATTAATAACAATACATCTTGCAGTTACAAGATCGGCCTAGAGATAGATAAATATATTATTTTATGACCGGTGGAAATAAGGAAAACATTCTTTCTGATTTATTTCTCGATGTTTTTATTTGAATTTCGTTTGCAGGTAGGTGCCTATTGTACCGACAATCTCCACAGGCATCTATCCATACAGCACTATTTTGTAGTTAACCACGCGCAGGTTTAATAGACACGTAAATCATAAGGTTGCGGATGAGACGGTATTACCACACCACGTAAACGTGAATAAAGTACCAACCATGAACGCACAACTTATGGTCTTTGATCCTATGCTAATTTGAGGTTGGCTGTAAGACATTGCTTGCAGCAATAAGTCCGCCTTTTGGTAGTTTTTCAAAATTGTATTAACACTGTATTTTTTTATATCCAATAAAGATTTCTTTATTTATTTTATTTATTCGTGTTTTTTTATTCATTAAGATGCGATAGTTCTGACAATAAAAATAGTTAACCTATTCATTCTGGATAATGTATGACTTTTTTAGACTCTCCGTTGTGTGAGTGTGAAATAGATAGAAGCGGAGAATATTCTTCTTCTCCTTCTTCTTCTTCTTCTTTCTATAGATCCTGGGGATCTGTTTGTGCCGCCGCCTGTTCCTCCTGTGATGTCGACTGCCAGCTGTCTCTCCATCTCTTTGGGGGTCTGCCTGGGAGTCTGCGTCCTTCGGGGTTTCCTTGGAGGGCGATACGTGGAAGTCTGTCTTCTGACATTCTGTTTACATGTTCATTCCAGTATCGCCTTCGTTGTCGTCCCCACCTCACTATGTCTTCCGTCTTACACGTGCTCCGGATATCAACATTTCTAACACGGTCACGCAGCGTGTTTCCAGTTATAGATCGGAGGGTTTTCATCTCCGAAGTTCGCAGCCGAGATTTTGTTCTGGAAGTATCAGCCCTTGCCTCAATTCCATAAGTGGCTATTGGTCGAACACATGTTTTATATATTTTCATCTTGCTTTCAATCCTCATGTGTTTGTTCCTCCACACTGGATTCCTAAGGCATCCGGATATAGCTGCAGCCTTATTGATCTGTTTGAGGGTTTCGTTGTAAAGATCTCCTTTGCTGCTAATTTCAACTCCAAGATACTTAAATTCCATCACTTGTTCAATGGGCTTATTATCCACGACAAGTTTGCATCTTACTGGATTTTTTGATATTGTGATACTTTTCGTTTTGTCGGTGGATATTTCCATGTTGTAATTTTTTGATGCTAAGTGAAACTTAAAAAGCATTCTTTGGAGGTCGTCTTCAGTTTCTGCCATTATAACGGCATCATCAGCGTAGCAGACAATGCTGATTCTTTTCCCTCCCAGCCTGTAGCCCAGATTCATATTGGCTACCTCTTTTATCAATTCGTCCATTATGAGATTGAAAAGGAATGGGCTGAGACTATCTCCTTGTCTGATTCCCACCGGAGTAGGAACTGAGTCAGTGAGTTCTCCGTTAACTTTGATCTTAGTGTAGCTATTGGTGTTCAGATCCTTGATGATTCTTACATAATAAATGCGGAGAATATTGATCATGTTTTCTTTTCTTGTTCATTTTTTGATTCCTCAGAGTTCCTCCTCAAATTAAAGAAATATTATTTTCTTACATTCCCTGTGTCGATCTCATATTTACTTACTCAAAAAATCTCAACCATCAAAGAATATATTCATTAGAATTGTAGAAGTTTTTAGATTGGTAGCTAAAGTTACTTAATTTTTTTTTTGGTCTGGCTGGCAAAAAATATCATCCTTCAAGGATGGATTGCCCATGATATTAATGAATAATAATGTATGACTTTTGAAATGTTCGATTGTCTTATACATATTTAAACTCAATGGAATCGATACCTCTCCTCTCTGGATTGTAAAATATGTTAGAGTATCTACATAATTGATATGCATTTGTGCATATAATAATGATTATTTTTATTCAAGAGAAATAAAAAAAAACTTAGAAATAAAAATAATGACAAACTTATTAGACAATAAAAACCACGAAAACAAAAACGATCGCTCAACCGAATAGGTAATTGGTAAGTACAAAAATATTTTTTCATGTATTTCACGTCTAAAAGTGTATACATACAAAATAAAGCTATGAATATGTTGCTAAATTAATAAAATAAATAAAAAGATACAGTTGTAGGTGAAGCCCTCAGCACCAATTAAAAGTATGAACATAGAAATAAATAAGAAAAAAATAATTATTACAATGTTTTTAGCTAATTTTCAACAAAAATGCATAAAATGAAAACAGATCCACCAATTAAATTAAATTTATATTTAGTCATGTTACAAAAAAAAACAAAATAAATCAGGTTAGAAAGATAAAAAGCAATTCGCGATGACATAACATACAGCAAAAAAAAACATAAATATTCTTTTTTATACACTGTAGTTATACCAATAAAGATGACACTCATAGTAAGTTTATCACAAGTAATTAATGAAAAAATAAGAAAAAATCAAGCATATAAACCCGAAAACAGTTAATATAAGAAACTAATGGTTTGTGAAGTAAGGGCGGAGTTGCATTTTATCTCGCAAAGTGACGATCATCAAATATTTTATTATCTTATTTTATTTATTTTATTAACGTTACTTATTCAAAATGTTTTCTACCACTTACAGATGGGTTACGGTGCAAAACGACTTACATGCAAATTATGCTCAACGTCTCATTTTTTTGTTCTCATGGCAATTTACACGAATATTATAATTGATAATTCTTCAGTATTACTTCATTACAGGCGTGCATTAGCAGTTATATATTATTATAACTGGGAACATCGTTATACCCGTCTCGTATATAGTTATGATAATATTAATTGAGGTATTGTTATTTTTTATGCAAATTATTTTTATGATGGTCAAAAGTATTTTTCATTAATAGTCGTATTACGCAACGAATCATTGACTCGTTGTATTTGCAAAAAATCATATTGTTTTCTTTTTTTTTCATAAAATAATCCTGTAATTTATACAAATGAAAGTCGGGTTAGTGCGAACACTTATAACTCGAGATTGGCTCAACAGATTCTTCCGATGTGTGATTTATTGGATTCTTCTCTGCTCCGGATACCAGAATAACTAAGGGGGCGTTCAAGTATTACGTAACACAAAGGGCGGGGGGGGGGTGCTCTTGAAAAACGTCACTATTGTATTACCGGTGCAGCAACAAAGGTATTTAGTGATTTTCCAGTAATGATTGTGATTTAGGCATACATAGTTGTAATATGTGCGTTAGGCAACGTTTAGAAAATGGGAAGAGGGGCAAAGAAAAGCGTTACAATGCATATCGGGTGGGGGGGGAGGGGGAGGTCAATAATCTTAAAAAAAAGTTGAAAATGTGTAAGAAATAATATAAAATATCATATTAATGTTGGTATGGAACGGATTTCCTGCGACGCCATCTATGAAAAAATCTAACAACAAAATTATTGTGTTCTGCACCTGTACCCTCCCATTCTCGCATACGTAATTGCCACTCTTACAGTACCCCATTTCACTTACTCCACCGTTTCGGGCGTTTTAGAAATTTTTCATACAAAGTCAACCAAATTGCGCGCATATTATTATATTCTCGCGTTGTTCCCGCCTGAGCTTTGAATACGAATGAAATATGGACGTTATAGAATTAATATTTAATGGTATTATTTAATTAGTTTATTTTAGTTTCTGGAGGCGCAGTGCACAATAAACGGGCCGCCTCTGGTTAGGACCAAAGTCATACATAGCTTCCATGTAACAAAACAACTAATGACTCTATCAATTCATTACAAATGTTCGATCTTTAAATGGAACAAACCACTACGGGCTTAGGACCGTCTTCTAATTTTATTTCGAAGGCTGGCTTAGTGTGATCACTTTTCGTTAACAACGTTCGCCATTAGGTGGTAATGTTTGTCTCTGATACTCATAATCATGAGAATTCTCAACATGTTCAATATGTCGAAAAATCTCATGTATACAACAAGTAAAAATTTAATAATGAATGAAATACAGAGATAAAAGTTGGAAATAATTGAGAACAAAAGAGCAACCAAATTTTAAGACTGCTACTGCTGTCATGTATTTGGCGCCAGGATATGACTATATTATACAGATATTGTTGAAATTGTGAACCTCTATGTAAAAAAAAAAAATACTCAAGTTCCTTACCAATCTAACTCTTTTGTTCGCTTCCATTTTTCCTTATAATATGGCACTGGACACACACACGGCTTGATTGCACTTTTCAATTCACTGAAACAAACGAAAATTATATTGTGAAAAAATAATATTATTAAATGCAAATAAGTGCCTATGGATATTTGCTCAAGACTGTACGTATGTATCAGATATCGATCATTTCAGATGGTAGATAATATAATTAAAAATAATTATTATTGATAAATGTTTATATAATATATAGCAATATTGTTTTCAAATGGTAAAAATAAAAATAAAATTTGCGCTGTTTTTCAGGATTCCGAATCATATTTTAATATTCTGGCAACCCCCCTTCAAATTATATTTCATACCTACAAGCTTTCCCGACAGACGTTGTCCTATAGTCCTTACTATGAATATTGATTTCAAAATTGTAATTTAAACTGAAATACGTTTTTAATATGTTTGAATGCCTGTAGGCTCGCAATAATTCCATAAAAAATCTGTGTATTTTTTTCAATGTAACAATAGTTTTTTTAACTTTTAAATATAGTTATTATGTTATCCGGAGCGGAGAATCCAATAAACCACGCATCATAAAAATCTCTTCGGCCGATGTCGAGTTATAAGTGTTCGCAATAAACCGACTTTCTTTTATATTATAGATGTGACGAGTTACAAAAACGTTTGGATTCAATGAACGGTCAATCCTTAATACAGCCTTATTTTAAACGCGCTAAAGCCTACTCAAACGCCCAATTAAAGGTTGATGAACGCTCTAGGGACTGTTTCATATTTTATGCCGTGAAGTATGTAATTACCAGACATCAAACATAAAACATTATTTTCATCTCAAATAGTTAGCAGAACTAAATATTACCTATTATTTGAAGAGCATCAACCTAGATTGGCATTTGGCTAAGTTTAATTTGAAATTCCTTCATTTATATTCTTTCTAATTTACTTAAGTCAATAAAATTTAAGTTTACTTATTTTATTTTATTATCACTTCCATCATTAATACAAGTACAACAATACATATCATTATTGGGATTTACTACCCCACTAGAAAATTTTTTTTATTTGTTACATTATTTTTTTAAAAATTACTGCTACATAATTGCGTAGGTACAATGTATGGGAAAACAAACACACGTTAAAAAATTAATAAATAAATACAAGTATAATCCTGCCTGAGCTAAGAAAAACGGTTATGATCTTTATGGGTGAGTGATTCAAACGCCTCTAACGCACTGGGTTCCTAGTCTTGTGAAAGTTTCTTTTGTTACTACGGTAACAATATTGACAATGTTCTAAGCTGATATATTCACCGCTACCGCTATAGCAGTATGTACCGTAGGCAGAGGTCTGCACACACCAAACAGGTGGATGTGGCGGTAAATGAAATGGCGCGACTGGTGTCCGGCTGTCTTAAACCGACTCCCATAGATAAATTGTTCCCCATAATTGGAATTGCTCCGCCCGATGTGCGAAGAGGAGTGGCGGCGAACTTAGAGAGACACCGACAAATTCACGACCCTAGACATCCACTATATGACCACCGGATTGTGCCTCCAAGACTGAAGTCAAGAAGCAGTTTTCTCCAGTGTACACTAGACCTATCAACATCAGAGGTAAAGACCAGAGAGGAGCTATGGAGACAAAAACTTGGTGACGGACTCTGGATGGCGCCATCCGAGAGCACAGATAGCGCACATAACCTGGAATACCCAACCTGGAAAACACTGAACAGGTTAAGAGTGGGAGTATCCAGATGCAAATACAACCAGCATAGGTGGGGTTTTCTGGAGGGCGATAGTGTGGATTGCGACTGCGGGGAGGTGCAGGACGACCCTCACTTACTGCAATGCCCGCTGATGACAATTACCTGCAACGAGGAAGACCTACAATCCGCAAACGACAACGCGATATCGGTCGCGGAATATTGGAGTGGCAAAGTCTAGTCCGGACTCGAAGAAGAAGAAGACCGTAGTCCTGGGAACATATTCCTCCCTGCTCTCCGCAACCCGCTCGGCCGAGGGCTATAAGTCTCCACTAATCATTTCTTCCATCTGGTCACACCAAGGCTTCTAGGAAAGGAAATATTAATAATAATTGTAGGTATCTATCATAATAACAAAAATTCCATCTACAGAATAAAAACCGACGATTGAAAACAAACGAATCGGTTGATTTTACTTGAAGATTTTTCTAAATCTCTAATATAAATGAAAGTCGGGTTAGTGCGAACACTTATAACTCGAGATCGGCTAAACAGATTCTTTCAATGTTTGATTTATTGGATTCTTCTCCGCTCCGGATAACAGAATAACTAATAAAAAGTTGTAAGAAATGATATAAAATACAATATTTAAGTTAGTATGGAAGGATCACCTGCGACGCGCCAACGCCATCGCGGGTAGTTCCCTATCATTCTCGCATACGTGATTGCCGCTCTTACAGTAGCCCATCTCACTTACTCCACCGCACCGTTTCGAGCGTTCTAGAAAATATTCATGCAAAGTCAACCAAATTATCGGCAGATTCGTATCGGTAATTCATAGATGAGGTAGAATGTGTGCGCCCGCATATATTCTCACGTTGTTTCCGTCTGAGCTTTGAAAACGAATGAAATATGGATGTTTTAGAAATATTTCAACATTATTTTTTATTAGTAACTTAATCGGATTAATTAGGTATGTATTTTTGTTTCTGGTGGCGCAGTGCACATTATATAAACGGGCCGTCTCTGGTTAGGACTACAGAACAACGTCGGTCGGGAAAGCTAGTTTTTCATAGTGCCCAAAAAACAAAAATATATACTCAAACTCATGCGCTTTTTTAAGCATGTTGCTGACATTTCCTATTCCTAGACTACTTGTATGATACAAAGATCTTTATAATTCAAGACGCACATTTATAATAAAGCCGGCAATATTTATAATAAATACTGCAGGCTTTAATTATAATTCAAACATAAAGAATTTATACGACTTTGAAGTTCTCAAGCTTGCATCAATTAAATTAACTTGATAAACCGTAGATACTTATTACCTACTAATTATTTTCCATAATTTAAACAACAGAGATGACTAAATATAGAGTAGAAAGGTTATTGCATACTATGCATACATCGCTGATCTGGAAGAAAAACGTACCAAATCAAAAAACTATTTTTTTTTTAAATATAAAACTATTGAGGTTTTAATATTATAGATATTGGGTTCTTAATGGTATTTAAGAATGTTGTAATTTGCAAGATCAATAATCCGTATACAGTGAATAAAACATCATCCATTTCCCTTATTTCTAAAAAAAAAAAAAAAACTTTTTGTTGTTGTTTTGTGTCGTTTTTTAAGCTTCGAGTTTAAGCCAGAAAAACTTTGACTTGAAATTGTGACTGTCTTTATGATAACAATCATATAACCTTACAGTGTTAGTTATAATATAAAAAATACCACTTTTACCGAGTCGTGACATTTTTCGCGACATCATCAGCACACCCTTCTGACAGCAGGTAGAGCGCAACTGTCTTGTGTCTGTCTTTTCGAAAAAATCGGAATTTAGACACTTTTAGCACATTGTAAGACGACACTTTTTCCCTATGTCGGCAAGCAAGTGAACTACACATGCATATGTCACTTTTCAAGGTTATAGTCAGACATATTTTGCAATATTTGGTGTAAATAAATCAAGAGTATTTTAGAATTGTGTCAGTTTTCTTCCGTATCAGCGATATGCTAACAAAGAACTGACACACTATTTTAAACACCAGGTAAATGCACAAAGATTTGATTGCATTAAAAATTTACTCCAGATTGCACTACCAATCCATGCAATCTCAGACAGTTTATTACAAAGTAAGAATAAAGGCAATAGGCTTAATGTACTACCGGGATTATTACTTCAATTATCTTCCGTTATTCATTGTTTTCGATGTTCATAAATAACCTACAACAATCTACGCCAGCTTATAAGATCAATTATTTTGAACCAATTTTTTACAAGTCATCTATAATTTAAAGAAAGTCGGGTTAGTGTGAATACTTTAACTTGAGATCGGCTGAGAAGATTTTTATCATGTTTGGTTTATTGGATTCTTTTCTGCTCCGGATATAAAATAATATAAAATGTGATATTAAAGTAAGTATGGAACGGATTTCGATACAACAACGCCATCTGTGACAAAATCTATAGAAACACAATTTTTATTATGAAAATATTGGCACGCACGTTTGTTATTTTCAAGTTTTCTTCTAATTTGTTAACATAAATTAAAACGCGTATGTAAAGTGAATAGTTCTAATTTTGAAATCAAATTGTCGTTTGAAACAAACTGTCAGTTGTTGGATAGTTGCTGTGATTGACAGAATTCGGATGGAAAAATGTGGTTTAAAACAAATTCATCAGTCGGAATGACAAAATGGTTAAAAGTCATTTTTATCAATCAGATTTTAACGCTGTGACAAAAATTTGACGAATTGCCAAACGAAAAATAAATAAATCATTATTTTAAATTTGAATTTAATATTCATAGTTAAATTGCAGGACAACGTCTGTCGGGAAAGCTAGTAGGTATTTTATAAAAGTCTATATTCTGTTACTAATTCATTTATTTATGGGATACGCTACGATATTTTTTTTTTCATTTCAGTCTCTTCTTGTGTCAATTATTTAACTAAGGCCTTCCTCTTAGACTTACATAAATCTCTGTCGAAACCCCGCTTCTCTTTAAATGTCGTTAACATGACGTTGTTCTGTTTAAAATTGGAATGTTATTCTGCTTATAAGTTAACACAATAACTATTTTGTTCTTAAGGCGGGACGAAGTTCGACAGTTCAGCTAGTCTAATTTTAATATTTACCAACATTGATTTTCAAATAATATATTCCTTGATCTGTAGAGATAATAAAATAAGATGATATGTGGTTCTATTTGACATGATCATCGCAACCAGATACAGCTAATGAATAAAATAATACCTCTTTACTTAATAATAATTATTATGAACGAAAACGCAATCTTGTGTATTTTTGCATACATAGTATAATGTCGTTGCAAAGAAAATTTGAGGTTAGTTATGTGTGAATATTTTAGTATACGCAAAATTTCAGCTATGCGCAAATTATTCAATATAATTCCCTAACCAAATCATTAAATGAATATGAAATACCATCAGTAATCGAAATGTTCCCTTCAACAGTAAAACCTGGCCCAGCTACGAGATACCTATGCTGTTTGCATACAAAAAAATGATTTTAAGTATAAATTTCAGATATATGGGTCAATACGAAAAGTAAAATAAGGTGTAGATTAGACTTCAGGCCAGTTGGCCCATTGGCTAGCGTCTCTGCAAAGGACGATTAGAGACGCAGGTTCGAATCCTGCCTGGGGCATGGGATTTTTCAGCATGTTGAATACCTATGTGGAATTTTCTCATGTTTATGAGTTGAACGTTACCAACTAATGGCGGACGTTTTTTTCTGGATTACCGGCGACTCATTCTAAAATGGTGGACGTTGTAAATCTCAAATAATCACACTAACCCAGCCTTAATAACAGTAGAAGACGGTCGTAAGCTCTCATAGTGGTTTGTTCATACCATCTAAAATCGAGCATCATAGGTGATTTGTTGATATCTTTTCTTGATATAATGATTATAATAATAATTTAACACTTTTTAATACAAAGGTGTCAGTATACCTGGCGGAACTTATTGCCTGAGGCAATTTTTTCCAGCCAACCGGTCCCGTCCAATCTGAGACAGGCCAACCTCGGGTAGAAATTTCAAGTGGAAAAACACAGAAAAACTCTGACCCGACTGGGAATCGAACCCGGGACCTCAGATCTGAAGTCCACACCAGTACAACTAGGCTACCGAGGTCGGTCACGTTGTCATATGTCAATATTTATTTATTTATTTAATTCTTTACATATTATAAAATGGTGTTTAAAAATAACAGTGTATAAAAATAGTGGGCAATGGCGGGATTATAGGCGAAGCAATCTCTAACATCCAACCACATTTTTTATTATGTACCTACGGAAGAAAACACAATGAAACACGCCGACATACCTACCACAGCAACATTCACACCTACAACTACGCGGTGAGAAGGCAGGAAAGGCAGTACATAAGTTCAAAATATTTTCATTGCGTTTTTCTCTTGAAGTTTTTATCTTATTTTCTAAGGATGAGAGAGGAAAATCTATATTGCCTTTGAATTAGACTCCCGTCTAAGGGCAGAATACAAAACCCTTCTCTTAAGATAATTAAAACTATAATGAAATAGTCTACAGAGACCCCAAAGATTGATACCTTTGCGATCCAAACTGGAAGTTCTCCCTTATGTTTCACTCAACAGAAAATGATACTACAATGTTGTATTAATTATTCCATCGAATTCCATCCAATCCAACGTTCAATTTCGTCATCCAACTGACGCGACATAGCAATAATAAACAACATAATAATATATAAGGATTACATATCTCTACAAGTTAACTTAATAGAAGATCATAATTATAAACAATTGCAACGGTCGTCATGGCATATCTCACATATTTTGCATACACACCTGATATTACAATGTACACATGCACAATCTGTGGTATCCACTGGCTCATGTTTGTAAAGACTCTTTTGAACCAAACCATTCACTTAAAATAATATTTTATATTAAAAATAACAAAAAAAAAGAATAAATGCAGAAAATGCTATAAATTGGGGATCATGAATGAGAATATGTTAAAACCATCCCTTAAAGTTTTTTTTATCCATCATGCAGTGTCTCTTAAATCTCTGTTCAACAATATATGTAGATCAACAACATTTTTTTTTATTTCAAGCTAAACCCATTGAATACTATAATGCTTCGATCTTGATTGGCTTATACTCTCTCTGTGGCTTTCCCCACTTCAACGCTGACATTTCAAAAACCCCGGTCCATATTCATTTCCTGTTGTTTGGTTTCCTTCGGATTTAGTAACAGGATAAGACATAGGTACTTATTTTTTTTTTATAATAATGTCTTTAAACGAAGAACCGTAAACTGGATTAATAAAGATGTACCTACGATATTTCTTCCGCAAGTAAAAAATATATAACTGCAGTTATATTTATTTTGTTGCACCCGTTTGTGTAGAAGATTAATTGCTACTAAAATGGCATACGTATACTAGTTGCACCATTTTAACGAATGTATAAAACACTCGAATTTTTAAATAGGAACAATCCATGCAATTGACCATCATGTTTTTAACGTGTAAACGACGTGCATGGAACTATAATAGTCAATTATATGCGTGTGTTTACGACAACTCAATGTACTATCTAGGTAATCTTTAGCAGATAAAACAGATACATAAATAATAATCATCATAATATAGTAGGGAAGGTCATACTCTATGCTCTTTACTCAGCAAGAATAATTATTGTCACAACTCTGTGTATTTACTATTTTATGTTCGTAATGCAAACATAACGCAATCAGAATAAATCTATATTTAAGTCATTTCCTCTTGGTATTTGTAGAAGTATTGAGGTTACTTAAATAGTTAAAAATAGATTATTTTTATCATCAATGTACAAATAAATTCTTAGATAGTTGAAATCAATAAACAAAAGATTAGCAGGGCGACCAAAAAGGTAATGTCAGGTTACATGATCAATCATCAATCTGAACTCACCCAAAATGAACGCAAATACACTTTTGACATCTTTGATTGAAAAAACAAAGCATTTCTAGTGATCAAACTCACAACTTGCGATAGGAATAATTGATTAAACCGCTGCTGGGGTGAGAAAAAAAGACGGTGTTTTATGTTTATACAGTTAAGGAAAAAACTAAAATACTGACTAAATAAGGCTTAAGGGATTCTGAAAAATCGAAGTCGAATTCAAAGTAAACACAGTAAGACATGAATATTATTGTCGATTATGATAATACAAGCATGACCCACTCACAACTTGATCCGTTCCTGCTAAACAGAGCTGAGGGCTTAGGAAATGGTTCGAGAGGAGGTAATCGAAACTACACAGTATCGAGCGCAGTGGAGAGCTCTTTTTGCCTCCTTGCCATTCCCCATAGTGATTCATGATACATATTTAATATTACATATTGCAATTATTCCGCTAGTAAGCAGTATTCTATCATATTCTATTATTTCATTTTTTATAATTTTACTAGTATCTTAGCTGTAGAAAACAGAATTTAAAAGTCAACAGATGCAATAACTCTCATATAATGTCAACATCGATGGGAATAAGTCTACACACACTTGATAGATTTATGTTGGAACACTTAATTCACATCGAGATTAACAACACGCATAAATAAATAAATCCACAATGACAAATTACACTTTAGTCATGGTGCGTAAAGGAATTGCGCAATCTCATGACTATCAAAGCGGTTACAGATTAAATAGTAAGAATTGATCACATCTCTATTTGTTTCACATAGGTAGATCTTAGAAGATAATCAACTTTTGTTTTTCATTGTAAGCGTTTTTCTGTTCTTCATTTTCTGTGTATCTAAGTAACAAAATATTTTATTTCATTGGCTACAACTCATTTTCAGCTCGTAAGTCCTACATTCACCACCGCTTCACAATAATTGTCATATTCACTATATTCCAACCGATATTTTCCACTAGGTATTGAAATACACAGACATCTTAACAACGATTTAATTTTTATGATATAAAAAAAGTCGGGTTAGTGCGAACACTTGTAACTCGAGATCGGCTGAACATAGTTTTACCATTTTTGGTTTATTGGATTCTTCTCCGCTCCGGATAACAGAATAACAAAAAAATAAAAAGCCGAATAATAGATATAAATTATATAAAATAAAATATGGGTAGATTAATAAAATATAGTATGGAACGAGTTCCTGACAACAACGCCATCTGTGAAAATTCAGTCATATGTAGAAATATATTAGCCAAACTGAGATAAAATTAACTGCAGCCCGCATGCTTTTCAAATGCATTACTCGCATTATAGTATTTAATCTATCAAAGTTCCATTAATATTAATCATATTTAGTTATAAATGCAACGATGCGACAAGCAATACTCGTTATGGTTTTTTGCATCTATGCATGTAAGCCGAGGATACGGCATTCCAACATTTTAACAATACGGAACAATAGTTTTGATTTTACTAACTTTTTTTTTTAATAAAATGAATCTGTGCTCACTCGAAGTGAACACAAATACACCCGTTGACATCTTTCGCACTAAGCAAAGGGTTGTGTCGTGAAAGTGGAAATGGTCGGCACGACCGGGATTCGAACCTACGACCTCCGCACGACACAGTGCGAAAGCCGGTGTCGTAACCAATAGTCTACTAACCACCTCGTTGTTGTTGTTGTTTATAAGATGAGTTTTATAAGCTGAAATAATACTTACAAATGCGTGGACACGGATTTATTAACATCGCTATAATGTATTTAAATTTTTTATGTACGTACCTACTTCTGAACATCAAAAAAATAGAATTGATTATAAATTTGAAATTAGGTATTTATAGGGAAAACATCACACTTTGCCTAAATTTGAAGCAGTTCTTATACCGGCAGTAATTAATGAAATATATTTTTATCGTTATTTTTTCTATAGAGCCATAAAGAGTTATCCACTACCCAGCCATTGGAAATAGCCGCAGTACCGCAGTAAGAGGAATAATTGTGTATGTATTATTTTTGCGAGTTCTGGAATCTAACTGAAAATATAAAGTTGACTCATAATATTCGCCTACCGTAGAAATACGAGCGCACCAGAAATCGACCCATCACTAGATGGAAATAGCTGGGTAATTTTGTATTTAGGATACCGAGCGAGATAGTTGGCCATTGTAACCACCGTCAAAAACAAAGCAAGCCATCTGAAAACGATTTGTGTTGCTCCAAAGCGGAAATGGGATTTGGATACGGTGTAGGAATAAGTAATAAGGTATTGTGCAAGACCGAGCGAAGTATACCTAAGGCGCTTGTTCTCTTCCGGTATCCAAAATCATGGAATCAAATGAAGCTTTAGTATCTTGGACATTCGGTCGATGACTGTAAACCTACAACTACGGCAATTTGAAGTTCAATCGAAAACATCAGGAAGAAAGATGAATATCTACATAAAGCAGAACTATAAGACAAAAGCAAACATGTCATTAGACAGACCAAAATCTACGATCACGTCAGGAAAGGGAAAAATAGGGGGTTGTAGCCGTTAGATTCAAATTCCAACATACTCGATTCAAGAAAAAATCGGGGTTTCTCTTGAAACTCGATCTCGATCGCAATGTCGACCGGCAATACTTTTAAAACTTGTATAAATCCTTATTTATAGCATTTTTTTTCATAAATCAATACCGGATTTAAAATAGACCTATATGCAACTATTTTTATACAAAGCAACCAAAATATAAATCTGATAATGCCATCGTTATTAAGATTGAAATTGGATCGGTATTGTTATTGAAATGCAGTGTAATATACACCCTGGTTCCGACATTTTTTCTTCATGCAACCCAATTTTTATGTGAGTTTAAAAGAACCCGAATTTGTCATACGAAAAAATAAAATAGAATAAAATAAATGATGAAATTTTTGTTATCTATGGTGGATGCGTATCGGCACGAGAAGTGAGTAACTGGGTCGGTCTTATCACTATCATGTTACGTTAACTCTGTGCAGGTATATATACCCATGGACAATACCATAACCTTCCTACTCGGATCTATATGTTATATGATTCTGTCAATCCATATAAGAATATTAGATATATTTGAAAGATGGGTCTGCTTGTGTACCTAATATATAAATAGGTACCTACATGGTGTTTGAAACAAAATAATTTTAGTTCTAATGATGGAGGACCTCAATAATTTGACGACCGAAGCCATGGAATGGCTGAGGGATACACAATACACAACCACATGCAATTTTATTGCGCCAAAGGGTATGTACAGACCCAAACAATACAAAAGCCCGTTTATGATATTTCGCAATTTTTAATCAATGAAATATTTGAATTATTAGATGAATCAAAAGTATCGAAACAATCTCGATGAACAATAAATCAACAATTCTGCTACAGTGTTTTTTTTTTGTTTATCAAATCTGATCAAATTCTCTCCATATGTATAGAATTTTAACATGTTTCAAATGGTTAGTTGAATTTCTAAACTCCACAACGATTCAAAGATAAGTAAGAAATTGGAAAAGGCATCCAGGCAAAACATTAAAAAGGTGGATGAACAATGTTTTTAAAAGTCAACGTTGAAAGTCAAAAAGTTAACAATATCAGCGAGGGTTGTCCGTAGGTAAAATATATTTCCCTGATTGCCACGGGCTCGCGCATCACCCTTTGTGCGATCCGAAAACATCGGATCGTAGGTAGGTACATTGATCTTGCTGTTCACTACCTACCCAGCTGAACTTGCTGCGATGCTCGGTGTCGGTTTGGCAGCAGTGAAAACTGAGCCCCCGATCGCATCACCCGTCAGATGTGAAGTACGGTCCGTCATTCATTTTTTTGTGTGCAAAAGGTCATTTGGTGACTGCGATTCTTTATCAACTGACTGAAGAGTACGAAAAAACGTACTTAAAAGTAGTTACGTATAAAAAAGAAAGGAATATGAAACAGCCAACTTAAATCATACCTATACCTATAAATTAAAGCGTCGGCGTTTAGTGTCGAGATGAAATATAAACTGTTTGATAACATAAAATTTCGTTATTGTTTTTATAACGTGTGTGTTGCCCATTCTCCTATATGCGTGTGAGTCCTGGCACCTGACCAAAGCCCAGGCATCTCAGCTTTTGAAATGAACTGCCTCAGGTGAATTCTGGGCGTAATAAGATGGTACCACCGCATCACGAACGACGCTATACGCAGGAGCACCCATCGTGAGCCCATCACTTTAAAAACATTATGGGGAGGAGATAGACTTGGCTGGGACATGTGTTAAGGATGCCGAATGACAGTTGGCCGAGGAGAGCGCTGTACTTCCTCCCATCAGGGTCCCGAAGACGAGGAAGACCATCTCATACTGTGTTCCGAAGCAGAGCTGAGGGAGTTGGACTTGGTGTGGGGGGAGGTCATAAGCATTGCGTAAGATCGAGCGCAATGGAGAGCTCTTGTTGCCTACCTATACCCCTAAGTGGGGCGTAAAGGGAGTTTGGATTGGATTTGGATACATATTTTTTTACAAGTAAGAAAGTAAAGTTATTTTTTAACTAAGGTTTCAAAAACGTATGTAGTTTAAAGTGTATCAACTTACAAGTTGCATCACTTGCTCGATATGTATATATAAAAATCATATATATAGGTACATAATAATATACTTGTTATGTAGCTAGATTCTCATATAGGTACGTATTGTATGACCGGTTGAATCGTCGTCGGCCTTGACCTTGATACTAAATACATATACACAGGTACACATAATGCAGACACCTACTCACGACTAAATGTGATGTTTAATTAGAAGATTTTCCATTATGATGTTATTAATTGGCATGTATGGTGTAAAAATATAACAAGTAAAGAAATATAACTTTGAACCTTATTATATAAGGTAGAGATTCTTTTCCGAAAATGTATAATCAACTTTTAAAGAGCAGTAGAATGAGTTCGTTATCCCGTAGTGGATCAAATTAGAACAAAAAATAACATTTAAATATTGAACAACAATAATAATTGTTTTAAGCATAGCATCAAATTGTTGGTTCTATAATATGTTAAATATAAAGTCCTGAAAAGGGCACATTCATTAATTATTTTTCATGTGAACCCCACTTAGGGGCATAGGGAATGCAGTACGAGCCCTCCATTGCGCTCAATCTTGCGCAATGTTTATGACCTCCTCCCATACCATATGCAAACTTCTCAGCTCTGCATCGAAGGAGCAAAACACAATGTGAGAGGGTCTTCATCGTCTTTGGGACCCTGTTGGGGGAGCGGAAAAGCGCTCTTCTCAGCCAACGGTCTTTTGGCATCCTTCACACATAGCCAAGTCCAATATCCTCTCCATAATGGTAGAAGTATAGGGTTGTGTCCAAAAAAGTCGTATTGTATTCCCAATACCCCTACTTGACTATTACTTCGATTCATGATGCTGGTTATCGTTCTCTTTCTTAATTTGAATCATAACCTTCTTTAAATACCGATCCTACACCTAATTAAAAAATTAAAAAAAAAAAAATCAAGTAGGTATCACCTCAGCACGGGCTCTTGCCTAATGGGGTGATAAATTCCAATAATTTTATTCTCATTCTCATGTAATTCATATTTATTTGTATTATTTTTTTGGAAATAAAATTAATAAAAAAAAAAAAATAAGTAAAAAAAAAATGAAAACGTAAGCTAATAGTAAATGGAATTAATAAAAATACTACACTTCTTCTTCCTCTTCCTCTTTGATTAGGCCTTCTGGCCTGTTGTTCCTGCTACGTTGTCCTCATGGGAAGCTGAGTGCCAACTATCCCTCTAGAGTCAGGTGGTCGTCCAGGAGGTCTGCTTCCTTGTGGTATGTTGTCTCTGGCGATTTTTGCGGCTTGTTTCTACCATTCTTGAAACGTAGTCGTTCCAAAACCGTCTCCTCTGTCTTCTGATCTCCGTGTTTCTGACTCTATCGCGAAGGGTTTTTCCGGAGATATTTCTCAGAATCTTCATCTCACTCGTACGAAAGAGGTTCTTGGTTCGGACAGTGTCGGCTCTGGATTCTATACCGTAGGTCATAATTATTGCACGGAGGCATGTTTTGTATATTCCGACCTTGCTGGGGATTTTCATATGGTCACTTTTCCATATCGCCTCTCTAAGGCATCCTGATATGGTTGCAGCTTTTTTTATTTACTCCAGTACTTCTCCATACCTAAAATTCACTGTTGGAACCCATGCTGACGCCAAGATATTTAAACTTGTTGACTTGTTCGACTGGTGTTCCATCGATTGTCACGTTGCATACCGTCTGTTCCCTGGCCAATTCCATGCATTTTGTTTTGCTACACGCTTTGATTTATACATTTACTAGCTTTTCCGAAAGACGTTGTCCTGTTGTAGTCCTAACCAGAGGCGGCCCGTTCATATGTGCACTGCGCCCCCAGAAACAAAAATACATAATTAATCCGATTAAGTTATGTACTAATAAAATAATAATGTTAAAATATTTCTAAAACATACATATTTCATTCGCATTCAAAGCTCAGGCGGAAACCACGCGAGAATATATGCGCGCGCACACATTCTACCTCACCTATGAAGTACCAAAACGAATGTGCCCGATAATTTTGTTGACTTTTTATGAAAATTTTCTAAAACGCTCGAAACGGTGCGGTTGAATAAGCGGGATGGGCTACTGTAAGAGCGGCAATCACGTATGCGAGAATGAGAGGGAACTACCCGCAATGGCGTTGGCGCGTCGCAGCAATCCGTTCCATACTAACTTAAATATTATTTTTTATATAATTTCTTACCCATTTTTTCAACTTTTTATTAATTATTCTGTTATCCGGAGCGCAGAAGAATCCAATAAAACAAGCACCATGAAAATCTGTTCAGCCGGTCTCGAGTTTTTAGATAATCGCTGAGAGCATTCGACTCGTTAGGGTGAAGGCTAGCACTAAGGAATGGAAGAGGAACAAATTCTACCGGAGGAATATATATAATTTTATATTATTATGTTGAAAGTACTACATACTTATCATTGAACTAATGGAAGCCCGTAATAGTTCAAATTCAAGCATTATCATTAGCCTTTCAAATATTATATTTGCCGCAAATAAATTGAGGAGTTTTAAAACTTCAAATTCGAGTATAGAACTAAATAATTTATCAAAATATTCATGATTCGCGTTGAAAGAAAAATCAATCTGTTTTTATCGTAACCATCTAAAACACCTCAACACTCAACAACTGTCAGCTGGCTTTTGTAATGTGAAGATCACGACTGCGAACAATATTGCTCATCACGAAAATTTAATCGTGATTGAAAATTATTTATACACAATAAATTATTAAATTCATCATGACGTCTCTCTTGTCCTTAAAAGAATCTCTTACATCCTTTTCACGCAGAACTACATAATATTATAGTGTTTTGACCAAACATGACGTATATTGTATATGGAACAATACGATTGATAGTTCTATTCAAATAAAGATTCGTCAAAGAAATACTTCAATCGAATGATAATAACCTGCAAGTGGCCACACTTCTTCTAGTAGGTATAATTTAAGATTCTTCTTCTAGAGAGTTAATCAACCTCAAAAAAAAAATTGCTTTATTTTGATTTTGAGTATTCTAATATGAGCTTTGAAATCCTGTTGAACATCAGCACAGTCATACATCATGTAAAGCTAATGGTCCTTTTTCGTATTCTTTTTACTGGAACCGGTGTAACCAAAAATTTCTTGATGTGTCGCAGTACTTGTTTTCAAATATGCCAACGAGCGTTTTTTACCCCCTTTTCTTTTCACCCCACGTTTTAGATGAATAATTCAACACTGGTCTTAATACATTATCCGTATTCTCAGAAGGTAATCACGGAGGTAAAGTGAATTACACGATACATTTTGTATGGAAAACGTGTATACGTATAGAATACGAGAATTGCTTTTGTTTTTTTTAGAAATATCCTTGTGGCGGCTATACTCGTTTTCCATACAAAATGTATCGTGGAATACTCACTTCACTTCTGTGACTACCTTCCAATAATACTTGGAATACATGTACACTGTACGTACAGGTCATTTCATTCAAATTGAACATTATCAAATCAATATTTTTTTTTAACTTTGACGGGCCATTATTCAACTCAATTTGAACATTTAAATTCAAATTGGACATGGTTTTTGCTTGTGTTAATTTCTTTTACTCATCCGGTACCGTCCAATTCCAGACAGACCTGCATTCCGGGGTAGAAATATATGTGAAAACTAAATAAAGCACATAGGTATGCCTACCAACCATGATACAGGTTTTTCACTTTAAAAAAAACTATTGACTTTTTCAAAAATAGAACGGGCAAAGTTTGATATTTAGAACTCAAACTCAAAAAAAAATACACAAACACAAGCCAAGAAAATTAAGTAGATACCTTACAAGGATTGCATGTGTAAATACATGAAAAAATGTAATTTCTCTCAATAAGCTGACTTTGAATGTTCATTGTACGCACCCACGTTTTTTTTATTGCATCTAATTTAAGTAAATTAAGACGCCTCTTTCGTAATTCCGAATGAGGCGATTTTGCCAACAATTGCAATATCAAACGGCGTTGATCAAGTTGGGTAAGAAATGTTCCTTGATTAAAATAATCATGTTTATTATTATTCGTCACGTCTTCAATTAAATCGTGTCTAAAATGTCTAAGTGTGGAAAACGAACTATTTACGATATTATGAGCCAACAGAAAAACTTCATCAAACAATATGAATTCGTGAATCCACTAAATTTACCTATATTTTTACTGAATACACAAGGCTAACAGTGTGGATATTTCATAAAGCTTGTCTAGTTTTCGTCAGTGGTGTAGCTTTGCCTTAGTTTAAGATACCATCTTTGAGGATCACAAAAAATGTTCGCTTTTTAATTTTGGCCTGCCTCATCTTTTTATCCCTTCCGGACTGTAAAAATGGCTTGCATATAGGTACTGGCTTGTGGGGGATATTTGGTGTGAGCTGTATAGTGTATAACTTAGATTGAGGGGAAATGGGGGAAGAGCAGGAAACAGATTTTCTTGCTATATGAAATATTCGCGAGTGGAACCAGAATGGCAAGGGTTCAAACAGTCTTTAGATCAGTGCAGTATCGAATGGCTTTCGCAGAGGTGTTCGCCGACGTTGGCTGGCCGTTGCGTTGTTTTTTCATAGCATGCGGTGATTTTTTTTATTTGTAGATAAGTAGGTTCAGAAAAAATTTCAGTTTTCGTGTTTTAAAAATTCGGGTTCATAATATTTATTTAATAGAAAATAGAAAAAAATACATTTCTGTCAAATAACAAATACAATGCCCACATTTAATAAAAAAAAAAAAATAACAAAAAACAGCACTTAGTCACAGCTAAATCCCTTTACTCTGTGTTCTAATAAGAAAACAACGATCGCGTGTCAGCATCGGACGGATAAACGCAGATTCGAATTATACATATTTGTTAACGCGTTCACGCGATCAACGCTCGACGCTGGGACGCGCGAACGTTTTTCAATAGGAACACAGGTTTTGGTAATATAACAAAAAACTGTAAAATTTAGACATTAAATATAGCTCATTATTTTATCTATGCTTTTTATTATTTTTGGCGCCACATTCGTTTGGACATGATTGCAGTTGAAAATTTTGAAATACGCATGAGAGTAACTCACACAGACTATGCCCGTCCGTAGATTATTTTTGATCTACAACAGAACTAATTAACTCATATTACTTAGTTTTTCGAAAAACGAAACGATTCTTTATTTAAATTTCAAACACACATTTTTTCTGTGATATATCAACCCAACAAGATCCTTGAATTTCTTAAAACAGCGTAGGCAATCTTTTTCACCAGCAGCCCTGCAACGCCAGTCAAAGGTTTTTAACCGTCGAATCCTTTTCTCGACAAACACAACGTTTGAATATTATGTGTTTAATCTTCAATTTTGTAAAAAAAAATATAAATCTCGTCATACTTGTAGAACTGACTTTTGATTTAATTGGATATTTAAAAAAACATGTAAGTATTTATTATTACCGTAAATAAAACAATAATGATCTCATTACGGTGATGTGATCTATGATCTACGTACGGATTAACAGTATCGCAGCAACGAGTCAATGCCACGGTAATAAATCATTGATCTATTAATATTAACGATCCAAAAAGATTTACAATCCAACCATCTTCACGATGGATGGTATCATCGCAGTTAACATGGCATTGGCATGACCATAAAGGATGTTATCGTGTAATTAGAAGTTCTTCCATTAGTAATTATAGTGTGTGTTTTTATCTTCTGGCAATATTGTTTTCTTGAAAATATTTAATACGAATAAATGCAAAAGGTTATCAAAGTTTCTGTAACGAAAAGTTATTTTTAGGTATCATATTGTGAATAAAAATATTGATAGAAAAACTTTACAAAACGTGCAATCCCACTGTTTAATAATGAAGTGGTTGCTAGCCTTTAGGTTACGAAGTGACTGTCTCGGACTGGAGGCCGTGGGTTTGATTCCAGTTGCCGACCATCTTCCTCTTTTACGCCAAAAGCTTTCAGTAGCTTATTGTGAAATAGTCAAAGAATGTGTTTGTGTTCACTTTAAGTGAGTACATATATACATACATGCATTCTCCCTTTAAGGCCCCTCCGCAAACCGCAAGCCAGCCAAAAGAAGACCAAACCGCAGCACACCCGACCCGCACGAAACCGACCCCCTAGCTCGATCGATGCAATCAAACCAGAAAGCCGGCCCCCGGCAAATCAAGTCCGCCGCGAATCACCACCAAACCAACAAGCAATGCAGGGGGCCTAAGCCCTACTCGGGAGCATAGGGAGGCATCAAGAGCTCTACATTACGCTCGAAGTCGTCCGAGGCTCATTGAGCCTTTTCTGACCAGTTGAGATTTAAGGACGTGAGGTGGTTAAACTCACGGTCAGTACATTAAAAAAAATGAGCTCTCTCGGTGGTTGAAATAAATTGTAGTTTAGGTACTTTCTGATCTTCTTTTTTCTTCTTGGCTTCTATTCTCTACCAATACCTTATTGGGTTATCTGGAAAAGTTCTTTCACTCGCTAAGGTGACACTTTCAGAAATCCAAACGATATTCAAGTCAACCGTTCCGGTCAAAAGGAGACAGAGCAACATCGGATAAAAGTTTCAAATGAAAAAAAACGTGGAAGATGATCTATAGACATTAAAAAACCAATCTTCCAATCATGTTGCTACCTGGAGGCTAATGTGTTAATATGGATAGCTAGGGATGAAGGTTCGAAATCATCAGCGGGCATTAATGAAGTTGGCGTTGTGAATTTTCTGTTGATGGGTCAAGATTTAAAATCGGTCGGATGCCTGTGTTGGATCAAATTTAAAAATAAGCCATTAGAAAAATCTGTCATTTTAAATTAATTATTGTACCTACTTAGTTCAGCAATTGTACTTACCTCTTTCAGCTCTATGAGAACATTATTTGTCGAATTAGCGTAGAATAGGCAAATCTTACGCGACAGCGTCAAATATGGAATGTTTCCTAGGTTTAACATTCCATTCGGGTTGTCGTGGAAGATTGTCTTATTCTGCGCTTATTCGATGAATAATGTTCTATTAGTAGGGCTGCTTATGTTTGCATCAAACGATATAGTGTATTTATCTATCGTATCAAATTATACCTGTCAGAAATGATGGAAATCAGATTAATTTGGTACCTGTGTACTTCCAAAAAAACATTACAAGGGCATTCAATGGACAATAGAATAAGTTGAAGGTGGATCTGCGCGCGGTGTTATGTCAAACGATTCAAATGTTCATAGCAGTGTAGTGTAGGTACCTACCTACAGATAATACTAGCGACACAACCGCGATTCTAAATATATTTGATTTAGTTGATTTTTTTTTATAAATGAATCTGTGCTCACTCAAAGTGAACACAAATACACTCCTTGACTCTTTCACAGTAAGCTACTTAAGGCTTGTGTCGTGAAAGAGGAAGATGGTCGGCACCTGGGATCGAACCACGACGTCCGCACGAAACAGTACCTACGAAAGCCGGCGTTGTAACGACTAATCTACCAACCACTTCAGAATTACTTATTGATGATGTATACTATAAAAACAGTGTTATTTTTTCTTTAAATTGTATTTATTTTTATTCAATCGCCAATTTCACAGGTATGAATAAAAACACATAGGCAAACAGGCTGCCCTGCTTTGCTGGCACATACGCGGCAATACGCTTTCTTTTGTGAACATTTTTCGTAAGATTTTGCAAAATGTGAGTAAATTTCGTTAAATGAGCGTAAATTTACTTCTCAATACATACATACATATTTGAGGGCTTGTTGGAGATTTCTGATTTTGAATAAACCATTATAAAAATAAATTGTTAAATCACACACACTCACACACACCCTCACACAGGAGACTTATTAATTGGTTTCCGAGAAACGAAAAAGTGCACATTATAACAGTAGGTAGTTAAATTACTATCAAAAATGAGATAAAACCATTAAAAATGGTGCTGATAACGTAACAACTTTCCTTGGCAATTGCCTATCTATCATTCGGTAAATTTACAATCATATACCTATATATTATGTCAATTATAAAAATCTTTTCGCACTAAAGACTGGATTTTTCTAACTTTTCAGATTAACCAAACTCTTTTATTGAAACGAATATCAACAACCAATGATTTTAATAATTCATTTATACCTAATGTTCAATTTTGAATCATCATTGAATGTTTGACTCATCTTTATTGCCTACAAGCAACTGTGTTTCAAACTTTTTTTCACAATTTTATTTTCAAACTTTCAAAAATATTCAATGACTTAGGTAACAATATTTTGAATAATTTACATCTGAATAAATCCCTTGCATCATACGTTTAAAATAGGGTTGAATGTTAAAAAAAATATATCTGAAAACTTGAAAAAAAAATATATAAAAAATCTGCGTACCAATGTTTTGATACTCAATGGTTTTTAAAGTAAATAATAATTGTATTGTTGAGAATTTTTCACAGATGGCGTTGCTGTCAGTAAATCCGTTCCATACTAACTTTAATATTATATTTTATATTATTTCTTATCCATTTTTTTTTCAACTTTTTATTAGCTTTCAGAGAAGAATCCAATAAATCAAACATGAGAAGTGTCTGTTCAGTTGATATCGGGTTATAAGTGTTCACACTAACCCGACTTTAGTTTATTACGTATATTATAAGATTATTGGCTTAATTGGTATGCAACGTTCTATATACCTATGTCTAGGTTCTTTTGCTCATTTTTCGGGAGTAGATCTTATCGAATATCAACCGGTAAACAGAAGATATCTGTTCAGGATTGTCTCAAAATACTATACGAAGGAGATCATCGTATAGTATGGGCTGAAAAGATAAAAAATAAGGTGACCGATACAGAACTCTGAAAGTAAAAAACCCAACAAACACGTCGACAAAATCGAAGTTCAAGAAAATAATTTTATAGTTACGGAGCTAGGTAGGTACCTACCACAAAAAATTATCATAATTTTTATGGACTTTGAGTGCATTACTCTTGACCGACATAACAGTTTGTTATAAAATCTAACAACTTACTCGTAGCTACCTTATTACGATGAAGATAATAATATTGAACTAATGTTGAGTTCAGAAGCCTTGTTAGACACTGCGCAACAAACTACAAAAACCGAGTTGAAAAAACTAAAGTGAATTTAAAAGAGACTTTTTTAATGCATGGATGGCTGTTTTTGCTAGAGGAATAATAATTCAAATTATTAATACATTATTCACAATATTATTTAATATTATAATGGACGAAATTATTTTTGATAAAAAAAAATAGTAATGCGATATCATGACGAACATCTTAATTTTAAGTTAATGGGACTTTTTATGGTGAAAATAAGAACGTTTCATAATGTATGTATTAGTATTATCACCATAGCTAATGGGGCTTGAAATATATTATGCATTTATAAATACATATCTACTTTAAGCCATGATTCTTTATACCTACTATTTAAATGTAGGAATGCATTGGATAGTGAAGAGATAAAACAAATTATTCTAAGAAATTCATATTCCCTGATCCCGATATGTTTTCTTTATCGCTCTTTTCTCGTCAATCTTGTGAGTAGGATGAATAGTTCTCAACTTCTCAATTACTAAGTAGGTATGTCTAACGATACTAAATAATTGTTTTGAATTATTTAATACCTACCTATCTATCGTTAATTATTTTTGTTAAAAATAAAGAAATAAGGAAGCGTTCGGTTTTAATTTCTCTCGATTGAAGTATATTTCTTGGTAAATAACCATTGGTACACCGTTATGACGGGAATAGTTATTAGGCCATAAACCGTTTAAACCACGCGCTTCTAATAACCAACCCTACACCGTATCGTAACTGTACCGCAGCATACTTTGGCAACCTCGCATTCTTCAATGACGTTTGAGATTCTTCCATACTAAGGGGTTGATTTCTAAGCATTCCGTACGAACCCGATTGGACCATCGGGAAAGTCCGTGGACGGAATATCGCGAGTATGTACGATTCGGTACGAATATTTCCCTAGATTGATTCGATTCATTGGACTGCTTGGACTACTTCGAGTTTATTTTCGTATTCTAACGCCGGCCATACTCGATCAAGCTTATCGTCATGCCTGTCGCGAGCTTGAAGCGACGTATCTTGCTATTGTATGACTATTAATTGCCATGATCAGCCTTCCCATCATGCCAATTGGCAGCAATTCTGCTGGCTTCATTTAACGGATTTGAGATCATTACTTCAAAATCACGGTTGTATTTTAATCTACGGACTACACTTTTGGTTAGGTTCTTTCTCTCTACGTCTACATATGGTACGTTTCTGCATATGGATCCTTATACATTTGATTATCTTATTAGGAAAAAAGCTCCACAAAATACGGGAACCAATTTTGATAAAATGAGAGGATGGAGGTTTGATAAACTAGGATCTTTTATGTGGTTCATTTTTACCTACCCATTTTGATTGCAATAATTAAATATAGTAAAACAATAAAAGATTGATTGTACAAAATTACCGGTAATAATCTTTGACCTATAAAATCTTGAGTTCATATAAACCTAATCATTGTTAGGAGATGCTAATATTACATCTGCATTCTTTTCCACCGTAAATCCGGTTAAGCTTATAAACAATTGTGACTATTAAGGTTAATGATTCGCGATCTTGCGGTTAAATGCGGTTAACTAGAATATCATAATAGAAGAATTACCTACATACAAAGATTCGCTACAATATAGCGGTTTATGATGCATTATCCGTGCCAATCAGATTAACAATGTTTCTACCTCGTGTTCGTACAACGAAAAAAAATATTTGATAATGAGTTCGACTCATAATTCAACTTTTTTGTTCCAAATAAATAAAATAAAATAAATAAATTAAACTTTTTTGTTCAATAGTACCTACTGTGTGGCGACAGTAAAAAAAACATTTGGACACTCAAAAGGGCGGCTAATCCCGAAGGATATCTGCCAGCTAAAGCAGTAAAAACAAAGACAACATACTTACTGAAAAATTGACAAAACATAAAATAGAAAATGTTAAAAAATATGTAGGTCGAATCATAAAATATTCATAATAATTAAATTATTTAAGCAAAACCAATTCTTCTTCTTATTCATATGTCATGTTGAGTCTCTTTAACATTGACTATCACTCGAGAGTATCTTTTCCAGTCTTGTGCAGCTGTAAAAAGCGCTCCGACTGTTCTAATTCCTGTCTAATCCCGCATATATTACGGTGCAAGGAAATAATATTATGTCTTCAGCTCATGCTTCTTCTATTTTGCCCTTCAAAATCAGGTGCAGTTAGTAGCTCGTACTTCCCTCTTCTGTCCTCAAATAGGACACCTTGTGGACTTTGATGTCAGTCAGCAACTGCCAGTCTTGCTCTCCGAAGCACATTTGAAAAAAAAAATACCTCTAGCCAGCAATATTATCGCATCGCAACATCATTAAAGATGAACATAGTGATACAGGGTACCTAGCTGCTCCTATCCTTTAAATATTTGTCGAATTATACAGACTTGTAACATGCATATTTATTTTCATCAATGTTGTCTCTACGCACAGTATGCACACAGGTAGGTACCTACATTCCTTTCTTTCTTCATACTTAATACGAAACTAAAATTTTTATTATGTTTATGCAAATTTTTACTTACAGAGTAACAAATAAGAATTTGCATGTCCATTGTTGATTTAAATACCTATACTTAACTTTTTTTTATAGATCTTATAATTTTTGCTGTTGCTATATAAAATAATCAACATAACATAGCAACAACAATGTATAATGGTATGTTTAGTGTATGATTAAAATATATTGTCAGTCTTTGTATGTGCATTGTGTGCAAACATAGTGCGGTAATAGGTCTGATTAATAACACTTATTACCCACTTATAATGTGTATGATTGACAGGGTTAATGAGAAAAAAGCCTGTAGTAACAAATAAACAAAAAAAAACATACACATAAGTTATTACAAAAGAAAAGGAAGAGTACTTTCGTCCAACACCACTACTTTTATCTGGGTGCGGTATATTTTAATCAACTTCCCCAGAAAATAAGAGAGATGTCCAATTGCAGGACCATGGTGGCTGAGATTAAAAAATATTACAAGATGGGTGGAAGCCCCTGCGACAACACATAAATTTCTGCGTATATTTAGTTTTAGAAAGTCCATCTCGTCGCTCAAGCATTAAGTTGCTTTAGACGAGATGGACTACACAATATTGTAAAATAGCTGTAAGAGATTGATGTGTAACAAATAATTGTGTAAAATAATTTATAATGAATAATAAATAAGTTAAAAAAAAAAATAAAAAAAAAAATTGTTAATGTTTATGGGCCGAAATCTAAGACGAGCAACAAAAAATGAAAAAAAAAGAGCTATAAAAAGAGGTATCTACGGCATAACTACTCCACTAATTTTAAAATGTCAATCTTACGAGTTCATTCCTCTTTCACAAAGATAATAATATCTCAAAATTTCGTGAGTCAGCTTCACACTATCATGGAATTGAAAAAATATATTGAATAAAAATATTTTCATGACACTCCCCGACGTTGACAACCACTTCTGCGAAGGCTTCTCGGTCACGCGCGACCCGGAACAATTCTTCCACGGTTCCTATTTCGGTCTATTTCTCACGCTGCTTCTTGATGATATTTGGCTTCGGCCAAGAGCCCTTCAGCCATCCACCTTTCCCATTAGCAAGATCTAAATGATTTCAACTAATATAAAAACAACTGATGACTGACTAAATGACTGATTAAATGGTATGAACAAACCACTGCGGGATAACGACCGACTTCTACTGTTATTTCGAAGGCTGACTTATGTCATCACTTCACTTTAACAACGTTCGCCATTAGATGGTGGTATTGTTCAAATCTCCGATAAATATAAGAATTTTCAACATGTGGAAAAATCCCATATGCCCCGGGCAGGATTCGAACCTGCGTCCCTCGTCGTCCCGTGTAGAGACGGCGACCACTGAGCCAACTGCCCCAAGTTCCTATTCTAATTCCTCCATAATAGGTGTCTGTAAGAAGTAGATGTTAATGAGATGTAGAGCCATCTGTTGGAAAATTTTTGAGAACAACTAGAGCAACTAACTTTTTATAGATAGCTACTGCCGTCATAAAGTTGGCGTCATATATTGAAGGATTTCCACCGATTCTTTGTGTAGACTTTGAGTAATCAGGTTTCCGATTCATACAGCAGTGCCGACCATACGTAACATTTTACCATTCTATGGCCCAACGCATCAATCAGTGGATAGATAAATATATCTTACAGAAACGCCTTTCTTCGAGATATTTCCCGCATCAATGTGTAGATATCGCTTATGTTTAGGATATAGGATGTACCTTCTGTTGGATAACGATTTATCTCTAGGATGGCTGTCAAAATAGCGTTCACTGACGTTTATAAACTCCCGTTCGCCGTGAACGTGATGAACTTTCGACTTGTTTTTCCATAAACCAAAATGATAATTATATACATCATCATAACGAGAAAATATAATATACATATTATAATTAATTATCATTTAGAAGCTTCGAACAAATCATATTTTTCTTCAATTTCGATCGACAAAAGATACCAATTTGCCGATTTTCAAACAAACAATCTGAAATAAAAAATACCAAATTGTGCTCGAAATGTTGTTATATTCTCAAACTTTCTGTTAAATCATTGTAAAATTTCAAGTTTTAGAAATAATATTGAAAAATTATAATATGCGAAACAAAAAAAAACATTAAAACCTAGCCTAAATATTTGAGTCAATACGCATAAATTGTCAAAATAAGACTTCATCTGACATCAAATCTGGCGCGAAAAAACTAATTCATAGAAATTTCCATAGAATCCATAGAAATAAATAGATTTCAGCATAGCAACACTGTTATCTTCTAGATATCCATCTATTGGATAGTTTGCAATTGATGCGGCCGTCAGATTCTTTCCATCACTTTATCCACAACATAACTTTATCTTATAGATGGCAACCAAGAACATTTATCTACATATTGATGCGTTGTGCCTCTGTCTTGGTTTAAAATTTAAATTATTAATGGAGGAGAAGGTATAGGTATACGCATTCTATTGAATGTGTTACGTGCGGATTCGATCCTGCATTTCACCTCCTATATCAGGGTCAACGGAACCACTGATCAAACTCCCCAGATACTTAAAAAAACTGGCTTTGAAAAAATAGAAAAATGAAAAATTAATTATGTATATAATACCAGTACATGAAGAGCAAACCTTTCCATGGTCAAATATTGTAAATTTCATCTGCGTTGCTAAAGAACGAGGTACCAATCAGGTTGGCAAATTGGTAAGGACATAATCAAATCATAAAAGTCGTAGGTACCAGAGTGCACTTACTTTATGACCATCTCAGCATCGCTTGCAGCTGGTGAAACTGGTCATCACGACCGCATTAGTCTCAGTTGCCATAACGAGTTCGTGTCTCCTTGAAGATGCTATTATCTTATACGGGTTAGATTTTATGGATTATTTCAATTTAATTATATATGATTCTGTTAAGTTGCCAATTTTTTTTTTTTTTTTTTTTATTTTATTCAATCAAATTCTTACAATAATTACAATTTACATTATATTCATTTTTATATATTCATATAGGTATTAACAATTTCTTCCTCTCTCATAAAACTCTAGAGAGTTTGTGTAGAGAGAGGTTGCGCTTTGGTATTCATGAAGATACAATTAAAATAACAAAGAACACAACAAAAACACAGACGAGGACAACAATTCAAAACAACAATCACATTCCCTTTACATGTGTCTCCAACACACCCAACCAATTATACGAGCAGTTTACTTTAAGTTAGTCTATCCAACAAATTCAATCAAAGTTTTATTGATTACTTAACTACTTAACATCCCACAAAGTTCCTCAAAAACTTATATGATTATACATACATACATTCTCCCTTTAAGGCACACCGCAAGCCAGCCCGGTGGAGACCAATCCGCAAGAAACCCGAACCGCACGAAACCGACCTCCTAGCTCGATCGAAGCAATCAAACCAAAAAGCCGGCCCGGACAAATCAATATGATTATATAGAAATTAAATTAATTTTATTTAAATGCATCAAACATGGGAGTTAAAAAAAATTAAACACATTCACAATGCTACCCCACAGACTCTGCAATGGCTCAACGGATATTAATTTTGTGATCTCCTGGAGCAGTAATGTGAACCTTTTTTTAACTTTTTTTATCCTTTTTATATCATGACTTTAATTTATTGTTTTTAACATTTTTATCCTTTGATGGCGCTGCTGACTGGCAGCTGATTTTCGATGCCATACGATAATAATAATAATAATTTAGTGATGATATAAAAATGGAATTTGGCTTAGAAAAATGTGCAAAAATTAATGTTCAAAAAGGAATAATCCGAAACAATCATCAAAATAGTTCTTCATCTGTTACAAACATTCCTCTTTTAGATAATCAAAATTACAAATATCTTGGCTTTCAACAAAATCTAGTTTTTGACCACAAAATTATTAAAAATAACAAATGAATTTATTAAACGATTAAAAAAAGTTTTGAAAAGTACCGATTTGAGGGGTTAAATAAAACTTTGCAGTATTACGATATTTTTTTTTATCCGAAATATATTTTCGGCCGACTATGCGACCATCTTCAGCGGAGAGTTATTATAAACTCCGAGTTATTATACATTTTTTGAAAAGTGTTCTCTCCGGGAGAAATAAAATTATGGCCATTAATTCATGGGTTGTGCCGAAAATTTTGTATTCTTTTGGAATCATTAAGTGGAACCAAACGGAACTAGACAAGATGGATTTAAAGGTACGTAGTTTGCTCACGTAATATAGGATGCATCATCCAAGATGTTCCTTGATGAGATTATATTTACCAAGGAAGATTGATGGTAGAGGCATATTAAACATCAAAAACATGAATAACAAAGAGATAAACCTCCTCCAATCTTACTTTATCTCATCAAGGAATAAATTGGGTTATGAAGACCTCATTGCGTGTGATTTGAAGTACACGCCCTTAAATTTATCAAATCCTGTTTCACCACCGATAATTGGGGTACAAGATCGGGTTGATATATAGAAAGGCAAGTCTCTCCACGGTCGGTTCTTCGAAACTATTCATCACATGTAAATCTTGAAGATTCGACTGGATGGTTGAGGTTTGGTGAACTATTTAGCGAAACAGAAGGTTTTGTCTGTGCAATACAAGACCAGGTCATCGTCACTAATAATTATAAAAAATATATTATTAAAACACCTGATATAATTGATAAATGTCGTGCATGTGGCCAAACAGGAGAAACACTCAGACATATTTTGTCTGGGTGTTCTCTCCTGTGTGGTTCTGAGTATCTGCACAGACATAACGATGTGGCTAAAATAGTTCATCAAAAACTTGCCTTGAAATATGGTTTGCTCGATCTTGAAGTACCTTATTATAGGTACACCCCAATTTCGGTAATGCAAAACAGTAATACAAAGTTGTATTGGGATATACCAATACAAACTGACCGTACGATTAACGCAAATCGTCCGGACATTGTATTGGTTGATCGTAGGAACGGGATAACGTATCTCGTGGATATCACTATACCGTATGACGAAAATTTGAAAAAAGCCGAGCAAAATAAGATAATTAAATATCTTGATCTTGCTCACGAAATCAAGGATATGTGGCATACACCAACCACCCATAGTGATATCGACGAATGGAGTTATTCCTAAGTCTCTTAAAGACAATCTAGGGAAACTTGGCATCTGTTGTGGTCTCAGATATGCCATCCAAAAGGCAGTTCTGTTGTCCTCATGTAGGATGTTAAGAAGGTTCCTTTCTCTGTAGTTCGAAGATCTCTCATGATTACATTACATCGTGATGTATCATGAGAGATAATACCGATATTTTTATATTTAGTATATAGCATTGTATTTAATTTTAATTTATTTTTATTAATTTTTTTTTACAATGATGTATACTTCATATGATAGGTATATTGTGATTTAATGAATAAATGATTTGAAATAATAATAATAATGGGAGAGGAAAACATGTGAGTGGTGAAAAGAAATAATTATTTTTCATTTCATTAAATATGATTCATACAGATATTTCACAAATCCAAAAATCTTTTACCCCATTACAACTTAGGTTTACGAAAATAGTGAAAACAAAAAATATAGAGATAAACAAAAAGCATATCTACATCAATATCAACCCTCGGTCATACACAGGGCCATGAAACTCTACTTAAGGTACATTTTTTTGAAAATAAATATTTTGAAAAATCTTCCCCACATTTCAAGATTTCCTTCACAAGATAATATGATAGAAAAAAAAGGTTTGGGTAAAACATTATTTCCAATCCTAACTCCCTTAAGGTCCCACCTAGGGGCATAGAGAGGCAATAAGAGCTCTCTATTGCGCTCGATCTTGCGCAATGTTTACGTCCTCCTCCCACACCATGTCCAGATTCCTCAGCTCTGCTTCGAAGGAGCGGAACACAGTATGAGAGGGTCTTCCCCGTCTTCAGGACCCTGATGGGAGGAAGAACAGCGCTCTCTTCGGCCAACTGTCAATCAGATGTCATCTCCTCCACATAATGGTAGAAAACATTGTTTAGGAAGCCAAAACTCTGCATGAATTAATTGTACGGCTATCGTTAGTAAGCAAGTAAGAAAGAAAAATGAATGTTTCAGATATCAAAAACTCTCAGATTCTTTCAAAGTCATAAATATATTCGAGGCCGAGAAAGTAGGAAGAAGGTAAAGCAAACGAATAGTTCCGGTTTATGCGTGTGAGGAAAATCGACTCACCCAGACTTCCGGCATTGTAAGGCTATCCCTATGGGAGACTTCTGCTTAGTTGAAAAAAAATAATAATTTAAAAGTCTCTATTACAAAAGTATAGAAAATTGTGTAGCCGACGGAACTTATTGCCTGAGCAATATTTTCCAGTCAACCGGTCGCGTCCAATTGGATACAGGCCAACCCCGGATAGTAATTTCAAATGAAAAATCACATTGAATAACCTGACCGGGAATTGAACTCCCAACCTCTTGATCTGAAGTCCACGCCTATATCACAAGTATATCGAGGTTTGTAAATGTCGGAAAACAAGATGGGTGGAGGAAGCTCCAAGAGGGGTCTCAAAACTTCAATAACGGAATAACTTTGGATTTTTTTTTCAATTCATATAATTAAACAACTTGTACTACTTTGTGTCAAAACAAAGTACTTACAAAAATATTTCAATAAGTCCGTTAGGTACTTAAAGTTTAATTGAAATGTAGATATAGTGAAATTCCTAAGAGACATTATTATGGCCATTTAAATTATCATAAGTAGGTAACAAATAAAAAAAAAACATAATAATATTTCAAAAATAAAAAAAGATGAAATTCCTGAGTAAATGTTAATTTGATATGTTTTGATATTATGAAAACAAACATCATAATTATTATAATACTAGCTTAAGTACCCGTGCGTTGCCCAAGAATAGTGCATTATGACCATGATACTTCAATTTATATCTGTGAAGTTATGTTTGATTAGGGCAACCCAATGCAAAAACGGCGCGGAACTCACAGATGAGCTCCTAGATGGCCAGGGACTCAAGCAAGGTGACTGACTGGCCCTCACATACCACAACAGTACAAATCCTAATATTTATTTCCAAAGTAGCCAAATCGTCAGATATGCTTATGACCTCAACATAGTAGGACGATTCCTGATAGCCATAAGAGAAGTCTTTGACTCCTTGGAAATAACAGCAAAGGAATTGGGACATAATATAGAAATCAAGCGAAGGATAGCAACAGAAAACAAAGCATTCTTCTCTACTCTACTGCCTGTGCTCTAGTCAAGAAGTGTCCATAGAAAAACAAAGATCACTCTCTGCAAAACTATTATAAGAACAGTTATGACATATGGATAGGAAGCATGAGCAATGACTGCGAAATCCATGGAAATGCTGGACACATTTGAGAGAAGAATGCTTCGTAAGATTTTGGAGCCCATGAACGATAGAGAATCCTGGAGAGTATGGTTTAACCATGAGCATTACAATGTTTACAAAGCTCCCAGGATCTATGAATATGCTAAATTGGGCAAGGCATATCGTTGCTTGATTTTATTTGGTTGGTTGGTTTTTAAATAAAACTATTAATTTCACTTATAAAATTTAATTTTTTGTGTCGCCATATTATACCTAATGATGTCAAATAAAATATAATTGCTATTATTAGGTGAGAACAAAAACAAATTTGAAGGATTCATCAATCACGTAAAGGAAATATGTTCGGCAAACACTTTCAAACTCACCAATGCCAAGGACAAACTGAAGAAATTTTAATGCCGATATTAGATTGACTTCGTTACAACAAATTTTGGTTCAGTACATCTTTAATGGAAGTTTTTCAGGGACAAATTGACGATTCGTTACTGGAAATTTCGTTAGGTACTTCGGTATTTGCTATAAAAAAATTTGATCTGTATTTGAATTTATCATACTTCAATAGTGACGATGCATAAAATACAAAAAAAAAATGTAGTAGGTTGAAGTAATAATATTCCAAATCATTAGAAAAAGTGCACTTATTTAGTCCTATTTCTTAGCTTAAAATCAAAGACACAAACAAAATACAATAAGACAACAGGCGTGTAAAGAAAATTGAACATATAATATTTAAGGATACATTGTGGTCCTAGTTACATAACCTCATCATCGCAATATTAAACTAAACTAAATTATGAAGTCTCAGGTTTGTATCCATAAAAGTAATGAAAAAAAAGGTTCCTGTAAGTTGAATAGACGTAAGGTGTGATAGACTATATTATTATATCTATAAAAATAAAGCCTTGTTCTTTTAACATATTTACAATGTAACATACAGGATTGTGAAATACTATAGCTAATTATATGCAATTACACATATTGAAAAGATTTAACGAATAGAATATTTAGCGTACAGTGTGTGCTGTTTATAGTCTATCTAATTATTATATTGTCTATCCTATTGAAAGAAGAGCTGCTGGCCTGTCTTCTGTTTGTGTCGTATCGAGTCTCACGACATTGGCAACCACTACTTCAACACCCCCGCTGTTCAGGGTCCAGTCCAATCTCTCATGTTGGGCATCTAAGATATTTGCCTTCGAACGGGACCACTTTGACCATCCAACATTTTCATCGGCAACAGTTGAAGGACTCATATTGATCCCGATGCACTGTAAAAAAATATTATTCAATTAAAATAAACACAGAATCCATGAGCAACACATATTTTTTGTTGGGTTTTGAAGACTGGTAAATATTTAATGAAATAGTGGAATTATAAAGAAGACAGTGACAGAATTCTCACTTTTTAAATTAATATTTGTTAAATTTTGTGTATGAAAACAAAAAATGCTAATTATTATTAAGTTTGCGGGCTTCTTTTGATATTTGACAAAAAACCTCCTAAATGAATATGTTTTAACCTAACAAAGTGTAGTGTAAAACACTCGAGGAGGTGTCCAGAAACCCCCCTAAAAACTATGTTCCAATCTTAAATTAACCTATTCAAATTGTAGTGTTATTATTCGAACATGTTATCAAATCCTTTAATTTATCCAAATAGAATAACCAAATGACAATGGCCAGCAATATCTTCATTTTTTAAACAAAAACATCAAATTGAGAATCAAGAGATTGTATGAGAAAATATGCAACGTTTATATTTGATTTTTATTTAAAAAAATTGGTTGATAATATGCTTCAAATGTTATCAAATCACTCCATAACATGCTTGTATAAAATAAAATTACCTTTAAATCTTTAGGATAGATTTTTCCATTTCAAAAATTCTAAAATTTTGCAGTGCAAAATATCCTTGATTCGTCATAATTGGTAAACACTCACGATTCTGTAAACGATGATAATAAAACATTAGTTTTGAAAACACAATTTATATAATAATTTATTATCCCATGTAATTTTACTTACCAGTTCGTGTGGATTTTTCTTTTAAACATTATAATCCATTATTTATTCTTATGATTGTAATAACTCGTACTGTATATTTTATTTGACATGTGTGATGATACGCTATTAGGCGCGTAGATGTGCGTAGATGACAGATGTCAGTAGCTTCTTCTTTTTCTTCTTTTTGGCATATCACTCTGCCATAATCTCAAATGTTCAATTAATAAATAATGTTTTTTCAAAACTTTTTGATATATTTGGAACATATTAAAATAATCCGAAAGATCATTAAAAAAATAGGTGTTTGTTTATTTGTATTACATTCTGTACACGAAATGTAAAAATAGGATTAAAAAAAACAGGATCATTACGTTTGCGTTTTTTTTTGCTGTTCTCTCTTATGGTAGTTATTGTCTGTGGTTGTCATCGCCAAACGTCAAACTTTTTATAGACGTCAAACAAAATAGTATGGTAAAACCCTACCACAATTCCTTTTTCAAAATTCAATTAATGCATTCTGTTTCCTTTTATTTTTATTAGGTAGGTACTTAACTAATTGCACAACTTTCTTTTGCTTAAATGTACTTATATTTTGTAACAAAGACTTATTTTATAACAATATACTTATTGCAAACATTATACAGTATACCTTCAGGAAAAATGTTTAATATGAGGTTAAATACTTATAATAATAATTATTATAGTAATTTAAATGAATCATTCATTTCACTTACACATGTGTATATTAACTGTGGTCTTTAATGAAATGATAAATTTCCATTAAAGTAAATAATATTCCCCCCTTAAACATGCATACATAATCATTATAAAAATTGTATTCTGATGTTATTTATTTATTTTAGGTTGAATTATGAAGACCACAAAATGCCACCTAAAAGAATATTCTCCAAGCCATTATCGTCCAAACTTTGACATTTTCATTCTGGTTTCAACGGAGCCCACAGAGATCATTCTACCATTAAAGCGTTGATCTTCTGAGAATTATTCTACTTATCAACAGAATGATAAAGCTATTCCTGCTTAGGAAGAATTGATTTATTACTTATATATTATCTTCTAATTATTATAAATATGAAACGTTGTTGTTATATTCATGCGTTATCACATCACGCTGAAACTACTCAATCATTACATCACTCTTTGTAGTTACCTTCTTCATTAATGCATTTCAATATTAATACCTACCTACATATTAATGCAGACCTCTTTTATTATATTCCACAAGTTTTTTTTACAACGGCAACTCTAAATCTCCCAAAATTTTCACAATATGGAGGAATACGATGACATTTCATAAGTAAAATAAGCTAAATTGTTTTACTTTGTTTCAATGTTTTTCCTTCTACAGAGTTAAATGTTTTGAAATAAATAGAAAGTTTATGCATTGTAGATTAAAACAAAACCGTACATGAGTAGCGACGGTGCAACTAAATGAGATTTAAATACAGTTTCAAGATTCTTGATTCTGACAAAATGGCAGGATGAAAATCTTAATTTGTATGGGAGATTTATGAAAAAATCTAATATTTTAATCGATAAATAACATTTTCCAAATATTCATAGCCTTAAACGTCCACTGGTATTATGACTCGCTATAGAGGGTATTACTTTACTTCTGGTATCCCTAGTTTAGCCGTCTATAAAGGACGTTACATACATATATACGAACGGACTCCTTTATTTATATTGATTATGATCTTGAACAAATATTTAATATTACACGTAATGCACGTTTATTACGCTCATTCTTTGTAATTATTTATGACGTTTTTCTAGGAATAAAGGTATTTTTATAAAAATAAAACATCAAAAGAACGTAACTTTAGTATATACTTTAGTACTTGTTTTTACGTAACCAAACAAATTGCAATAATCTTGCACTTATTCCTTTAAGAAAAATCCCAAGATTAGGTATAAGGCGGAGAACCCGTATGTAACATTGCACTGTAGTAAAAACTGACACGAGGGTAGGCTTTAGTGACGAGAAATTGTGTCATATTCCCAGACCAGGAAGCATAACAGATAAAGAATATTTTATATTCTTGTCTATTGCGCAATAATATGAATAATATTCTTGACTCGTTTTGGGATTACTTAGACTTTATCTAACACAATCCGGGTTTACAAGTGTTACAAAACATAATATTAATAATATGGAAAATAATTATAAAAAATAATCGAGATATAGTCGAGAGAGCCTTAAATTTGGAATATTATGGTGATTCAGTGACCAAGAGTCCCCTTTGATCACAGATCTGATATATCCTCCACATCAGGCCATCTCTTGGGTTGCAACTCATGGTCGACGTGCTGGGAGTACCCTTTACTTAGTTTCTACATAGATGCCAGGTACATCCTCCAAAGCCTGAGCTAGGAATTAATGAGTCCACCTTTGCACATCTCCCCACATGTAAGGGTAAGGCAAATGAGTTGCAAAGTTTGGGCAAACAGTACGGGGTTGAGACGGAAGTTAAACAACGAATCAATTCAGCTTTCTAAAAAAAAATTAAGGATTCTGCTCAGAAGAAGATGAAACACCTATCCACCCTCTGCTATTGTGATTCACTGGCACGCAAAAGAAGTTGTGCAATTGGAGGACCACTTCTCAACTCTGAGAAGGCACGACTACTCGCACCATGACAGATGAGCTACATGGGTCACATCGGCCTTAAAAGCGATCTGTAACTCCGAAGGACGTTACAATAGAGCTATTTTGGTCGCGGTGACACAAACGGTATATGCACCTTGACCTTCTATAAAAAGGGTAGGAATAAAGTCAACCTCAGGTTGACTGTCATCAGGAAGCCTCCGTTAGTTACAAAACTACCCGTACTTTCAAACTGTTCTGTGCGAATAAGCACATTAGATGTGCTACACCTTATTTCTCAGTAAATGTGGGTCGTTACTAGGGTTCAAACGATATACTTAGTTTGCCAATTCAAAATAAAATAATTCTTCCTATTACATACGTTACCAACAAAAAAACTTCCTCCTTTACTTTTTCATATCTCAATTCACATTACTAGGCGTTCACCAGTTGTTGGTATGTATATTTCTTAGCAGACTATAAAAAATCCGTTGAGCAGTTCAAATAAAATTCATAATCGTCTTTCAGTCTATGAAATAACTCTCATACCTTTGAAACCATTCTGAAGATTTTGCCTATAAAAAATAAATAAATAAAGCTTTATTGTGGAATAAAAAAACAATTTTTGTAAAACATTTTAAGAGTCAAAGTGCGGACTTATCCCGAAGGATCTCTTCCAGCCAACCCAAATATGAACAACAACTTACTACCGACTTGTACGTAAGAGTATACTTACAAATAATGACGTTGCTATTTTCATACAATTTTTCTACGTTTTTGAACAATGGATCACGCGAATCCTCCTTCATGATTAATATTTCGTACCAAATCTGATAAACCTACAAAATAAATAATACAAGACGCAACAATGTTATTTTTACCAGTCATGTTTACAAGCTGTGGGAAATACACGAGTAATAATTATTACTGTAATCATACCTAAATTGATTATTTCTATTAGCCTTCATTGCCGTGCTTATTATATTTTTATTTTAATATCTATTTTATTATCTTTTTATGATAATTTTTAATATATAATTTAAATAAAAATATTCCCGAATTCGCGGGATTAGCTTATACGGCTGCGAGTCCTGGCATTTGACATAGGCTCAGCAAAGGAAACTTATTAGCGTTGAAAATTATATGCTTTGCTTAGAGGGAATACGCAGCGGAGTGAGATGACCGGGCTAATGGAAAGAATAATGAGACAAAAGGAGAAAGACGCGATGACACTGAAGAGTCAATGATAGACAAAACAAGCAGTGGTAGGCCCTCAAAATGTGTATGAACACTGCTGAGTTTGGAGTTGAAGGGTTTTAGCCGGTTTGAGTCCGGCACTACCCAGACTTGCCTGGGTGTCCGTGATGGATTTTTCCTCATAAAAAAGCGTTGAAAATAGATTCCTGCTACAAATTTTTGGAATCAGTTGGTTTGATTTTGTAACCAATTACTTATTCTGTCCGAGAAAGAAAACTACAGCCCTTCGTTACTTCAGTCCTCCTGACTGAGTTGGCTCGTGCACGTCCTCCGCATGTCCCCCGAAAGCGTAGACCAAGCCAGCCTATTTTACAATCCGGGCGGCACAAGAAAAGAGGAAGACTGTGCCTTACAACAATGGTACGAGCCTACATCGCCGACCTGCAGAATATGGGACTGACCTGGGAGGAAGCGGAGTGGCTGGCGCAAGAGAGAAATCCATGGAGGGACCTAGTGGCGACCACATGCTCCACCACGGGAGCGAACGTAGATAGGTAAGGTAAGGTAACAAGGAATCTCCAAATTCCTGTGATACTCGGGTGGTTGAGGGTCTTATTTAAAGTCTCTTCAAACATTTTCTGAAGAATGCTTCATTAAAATAACTGCTTGTACAATGCATAAAAACAAGGTGTGTTGCGTAATTATTTTTACCGAGTTGTCACATTGAATATAAATTCCTCAATAGTTAAGTGGTATGCGAAGATATTATTACCAGATAAGATTGCAATGAGATATTTTTTCCAATACTTTCAAATACCTACTGACAGATCTTTGCAAAATGATTGTCCATTCATTTGTGCATCTTAAATGCATTAACTGCATTTTTATAAAATTGGTATTGCATAATTATTCGTGACTTTATCAAACTAAGAATCAATTCAAAATTATTGCGTGCCGAAGAAACATAGATCGATGGAAGATGACATAAAATCATATCAATTAAATGTCCATAATTGCCCATTCTTAATTAATGTTTAAGGATGGAAGCAGTAAGGCACAGTAATTAATTTGTCAATAATTATATTCATTTACATTTCAAATCTATAATTAAATATGAATATAAAAACATCAAGTAGGAAAACGCATGACTGTTTATTAATAGTATTAAGGACGTCCTGTTTTTGTTCACATAATATAAAAACGTAAATTGTATTAGGTAAGTATTAACCATCTGCATATATTCTAGGCAATAAAGCAGGGAAATCTAGGAAAAAAATCAATCATTCAAACAATTAAAAGCAGAACTGGGAGATTCGAATTTCGGGAGTAAGGAAATAATTATTGGCATTGCGCAAATTGGAGCATGGTTGGGGTATCTTGTTGTCCCACCTAACCCCACAATGGGGATATAACGGAGAACTGCACGATTGCTTTTGGGAAGAAGTTCATTTAGAAGCGATTGCCAAACTTGTAAAAGATCGAGTGTAAGTTCGCATTTTTTATGTTAATAAAATTAGTGACTTAGAATGAATATCGCTGATCATGAGAATTGCAATATTGCACTCAACTATATATCTTGAAAAAATACTTCTTTTTCACTTTACTATTTTTACGTGTTTTTGTTCATCATACAAAATATTGTAAAAAGTTTTACATTAACACCTAAAATATCAATAATAATTAAAAACAAAATACTTCAAAGGATCTGGCCCAGACCTCATACACATTCAGAAATATGTTCAAAGAATTTTACTAAGTTTTATGGAACTTTTACACGAACGTTACATTGATCTAATGTTTCATGTTGCAAAAAATTATTGGAAAAATCAAAACGGGGAGGGATGAATGAGGATTCAATGCTTAAAATGGGCATTGAAATCTTTGAATGAGCTTTGGAACTTTTTTACAAAATTTACTACATAATATTTTGCATTTTCGCGAATTTTATTTTCAATACCCTCAATATAATATTTAGTATTGCATTCACCATTTCCGCATCTTCTTCATACTTAAGTAATAACACACACGCATTACAAGACGTATCATAATATGAAGAATTATGAAACATAATTGACAATATATTAATTCACTTAATCTTTACATATGTACAGTGTCTGAAGGCAGTGTAGAAATTGACAATATATTAATTCACTTAATCTTTACATATGTACAGTGTCTGAAGGCAGTGTAGAGATAGATAAAAAAGCAAATCATTACAAGAAAATAATAATTAATTACTTCTAGTTCTAGAGGCTTGCAGTGTGTTACTGGATCAGTGTAGCTCGTAACAGGCGGATAAGTCGCCGTTAGCTCGAGCATACGCCGAGTGGTAATAGAGGAAATTTCAGTCTACTAATGGAAATAATTATATGAATTTAAGTACTAAATAGTCACTCATTATCTCGTTAATATTGTAAGAAATTATTATGTAAAGGCTAGTTGTTGTTCTACCGATGTCGTGTATGCAGGGTGTGCGGTTATTAGTTATAATAGTGTGATCGTCACTTAATATACTAAGCTTAACACCGATAACATCCAACTTCCCTGTCTTTAATTGATTTATTGTGTTGTTGTAGACAAACTGTCCTAATTCGCTTACTTACTCGTTTGTATAATTCATGAAATATATTATGATTTATTTAAGAGCACGAAACCCCTTCATTAAAACATACGAATGTTTTTCTATTCACTTTCGTCCAATAAAAACACGTGTCAGTCAGATGTCAGTGACCCAACTTAATTTGCTCAAAATGTTTCAAATTAATTTCCTTTTTTCGTCATCGAATATCGTCCCGTAAATAATGTAGCTTTAAAGCTCTGTATGAAAAAAAAACAGTTGTGAAGTAGGTAGGAAGGTGAAATCGTCGATAACCTAGCGGTTCAGTCGCCAACATTCGTTCTGGAGGTCATTTGCTAGATCCCTGGTGTTGACCATTCTCCACAACAAAAGCTTTGCTCTCTGTGAAAGATTTCAAAGAGTATTTGTGTTCATATAAGTTGAGCCCATAAAAACACAGCTTATACAATTAACGGATTGAACATGCATTCTTGCTGTAATAATTTAAATGAAATAAAGACAAAAGTGTTTATGTGTTTACTTTGAGTGAGTCTAGATTCATTAAAAAAGTACTTACCTACCTATAATATAGCAGTGGGAATCCAAGATCCGCACAGTGTTGTATCTATATAACATGTATGGGATTCTTTGTGGGTCACCTTAGGATCCTTGTGACTCACATTAAAATTTGTGGGGGCTATAATAAAATATTAACCGTATGAAACAACTGATTTTATTCATGACAACGTATTATTTCGATAATGGATGTGTTAGAAAGTAAAGTGTAACCCCCAGTTAAAATGATTACCCGAATTAAAAGATAATAATCAACAATTAGAACATTAAAGAGAAGGGATTTGTGTCCATTTATAAGTCTTGTTGGTTCTGTCTATTTATTATTTACCTATGTAGAAAATATTCTCCTTAAAATCTCTTAGAAAATAATAATATCTAATTCACGGCGGCCATAATACATAATAACTCTAACAAAAACGTTTTCATCAACTTTAAATGATAAAATAGTTAGATAAACTATTATTTACAACATTTAACCATTCCAAATAATCGCACAAATAAAATAATATTACAAGTATTGCACATTCATTGAGAAAGAACGAACAATACAGAAGATTTTACAGTGAAGGTAGGTACATATTATTTAAAGTACTTAGAGTTCAATGCTTTTTATGAAGTTTGAAACCTTCCAGTATTGACATGGTTTTGAAACAACCGCCTTAAAAATAACAAAAATTCCATGTACCTAACACAACGAGCGATGGAGAGAGGAATTGGTCTGAGGGACAGGAAGTGGAATGAATTAATTAGAGAAAGAACCAATGTAGCGTCACTAAAGAGGAACTGGGCCGGCCATATAATAAGAACAACAGATTATGATGATGGACCAAGAAAATCCTGTAGTGGAGACCAAAAACAGGTCATGGAAACCTAGATAGATAGGCATGAGGTGGTCTGACGATATTAGGAAAGTGCATGGCTGGAAATCAATGGCACAGAATGTCAAGAGAAAGAGAATCTTGGAAGTCGGGAAGGGAGACCTTTGTCCTGTACTGGACGAGTGAAGGCTGATGATGAATAATTCGATTAACAACTATGAACAAACCTGAATATTCAAAGGTTTTCAGGAACTGGTGTCCGGGAAAGATAACAAAATATTCGGACCTGTAAATGATGGTCAAACGTGACGTAGAAGATACGATATCGAACTCTTAACAGGGTATCGGCATACTAAGATTAACAGACTGCGCTGGCTGGGTCATTTGCACCCTATGAAGAGCTCCCAAAAAATAGGGTTTTATAATATTACTACCTACCCAATCGGTAGAAGTCTCGGAAGACCAAAGCTACGATGGTTGAATGGCGTTGATCCGAGTTGTATTACAATATTAAGTGCCTTGAAAAGGGTGCAAATTCAAATTACGGTTAGCTGTGTCATAAGTTTCCTTGTAATATGATTCTACTGATGTCGAAGTCGCATTGGAGAAGTTATTTTTTTTTTAATGTGTAGAAAATATAATCCGCATTAGTAGGTACCCGTTGGCTGAGAGACAGAGGTGGGGTCGAAACATCCCAAACTCTGCTGAATATACACATACATACTTGTAGGTATAATAGGCTTATTTTTATTTGTCTGGCGCTATTCTTTATTATTCTAAGTATTAAACTCTTGTATTTTATTTTAATTTATTTCATATACATACCTATATTTTTTAAATTCTCGGCATGATTAATGGTTTTATCATCGTGTTGGCATGAAGTGTGATGTGCTGTTTTGTGCTGCTTTTATCATTTTTAAAATATTATTTATCTTAATTAGTATTATTTTTAGTGTATTTATGACAATGTTGACTTATTTTTTTTTTTTTGTTTCTGTATGTGTAAATATGTTGGTTTGTTATTGTGTATGCGTGATATAATATGATGTGCTGTATGTTGGTGAAAATTGTTACTTTTTTTTATACTTTTATATTAGTAATGTCCCAGAACAGATTTTTTTTATCTACCTAGTGGGACGGTAAATTCCAGGCTGGATTTTGAAGCTGTTATATAATCAATTGATAATTATTGTTTTATTAGTGCTGTGATTCTTCTTCTTGGAAATAAATTTCATTACATTGACACAGGACGGTTATGAAGATCACCTGTAGCGTTTTCCAGCCTATAACTTTTCTAGAATCCATGCATGTCTTTACTTGACTGCAGCTTACTTCATTCCACCTGAGATCATAGTTAACATTAAATTAATAATATAGTATTTTAATATATTATTGCCTATCTACAATTTTTGCAATTTATGAGATTAATTTGTTCAATAAATATTTGATTTATGAACATATGAAACGGAAAACAGTATCATGATATTAGATAACTTAGTGACATACCTACTATGAACCGTCTACTGGACGTAATAGAAAACTGTTCAATTAAGTGGACAAGTTTCCTTTTCAACGTTTTGACATGACACACAATATAGCCATTGGCTATTTGTAGCCCAATAGGGACATGATATTTTAATTTCTTCTGAAATGTCTCATAGAAAAAATATGTTTGAATTTATTGCATCGTACCTACGTAACTTATATCAGCAGTTAAATTATACAAGTCACCGTTTCCGCAAAGAAATGTGTTAATTGTAAAACAAAACTGTGTTTACTCAATCATATTTAGAGGTGGAAATAACGGCTATAATTCAAAAACGTTATAGCAGTTTCATTAATTGAAAATAACGTTATTATTAAAAGCTTAATGCTTTTTTTTATTTTACAAACCTTAAATGAAGATTTGGTATCTGGAAAGTTAACTTTCTCCTAAAAATGTCGTTTCCAAAATTTGGTAATGAGCGCGAGTATTATATTTAAGTCGACGTATATTAGCTGTCATGTAAAAAATGGGGTAGGCTATTAATATTGCTTGCAACAAACTGTCGTCAATCATCCAATAGCCTTTAAAATGTTGGTATCTACCTATTCTCATATTGTTGTATTTTCCTACTATACCTACTGAACAAATGTCAGACATGTACTTTTTATCACTGAAGTGCTTATACAAAGAAATTGTGTGTATTGTATTTTTTGCTCTTTTTTGTGTTTTTGCTGCTCTCTTTGTAATCTTTATTTTCTTTAAAAGGCCATTTGCCGTTGATTTATAAATAAATAAATAAGTATTAGCGTGACTATTATTTTTGTTCAACTAATATTGTACAACTAATATTATACAAATATCGTTTAATATAAATAACGTTAGAGCCGTTATTTTTTAATAACTAATATTTTAAATAGCTATCGTTATATTGCCCATCTCTAATCATATTGTCACAACATCCTTCAAAACATTGTTCACTGAAACAAGTTTATGTAGTCCTAAAGTAAAAAAAAAAAAACTAATACTTCAATTCATTAGATATGAGAGCTCTACGAATAATAATATGTAGAAAATATTTGTGAAAGATGGAAAGAAATGAGAATATTTAGAAATTAGTGGTTATGTTCTATTTGAGATGGTTTAGGAATGTTTAAAAAGTGGATGGAAAAAGAAATTATTAATGGTCTGTAAAAATACACTTATTAAGATGGTAACCACGGCATTACGAACTACGCTATTCGCCAGCGCATTCAGCGTAACCCCATCACTTCTACCATTATGATGGACTTGACTGGGACATGTGTGAAGAATGCCGAATGACAGTAGGCCGAGGAGAGCGCTGTTCTTCCTCCCGTCACGGTCCCGAAGACGAGGAAGACAAGAAAAATAAACTTACTAGGTAGGTACTTAATTTATTCACTGTAGGTGTATTGAATAGATTTTTATTGATTATGTCAAAGGGGAAAGTAAAAAGAATTATTCATCAATAAAAAAAGACTAATTTGTTCACTTTACTATCATTAAATGAATAAATCTTTCATAGAATCTATTAATTATTGTAATCACAATACGAGAAAAATTATATAAATAATGAATGCATAATAATATTAACAATACAACTGCCTTTTATACCAATAACAATAGGATTTATAAATAATAAATAAAAGAAAACAAAACAATGTTATTAACAGAAGAAAGTGAACAATGATTAGGATTCATTGACCCTTAAAAGTGCAACGAACGCTGAACCAAAAATGGGTTAAAATGAGGGTTTAGTATTAAAAATGGTGATCATGGGTCAGGAATAGAAGCTTCGGTACACCACAGAATAGATGTAGCTGATCACATCCAGCTGCCCCAGTTGCGGGAAGGAAATTGATAAAAAAGTCAAGTGGTTGGCAAGGCTGCATTTGGAAAGATATCAAATGTCCTAAAATCCCCAAACATTTCCATCCATCTGAAGAAAAAAAACATGCATGCGTAGTCCCCGTGCTCTCCTATGGGTTCGAGATATCATCATATGGCGTTAACTTCGTGTTATGCACTCAAAGAGCAATGGAGAGAAGCATGTTGAATATTTACAAATATGATTGATCGAAACAGTTCAATGACCCAAACTGGACTGAAACATCATTCTGACACCAAATTTTACCCGAATCATTGAACTCTATATAGAATCAAATAATAATATCCAATCTGCAATTAGGAACAATCTGGGTTAAACGCATAATTACCTGCGCAAGTAACGAGAAGGTCAAATCTTCATTTACAGCTTGACTTATGACTATTTTGAAAGAGTCGTTAGGAGAGTTCACAGCGAATGAACTCAGAAGATCTTTAACCTTTCGGGCGATCTGTTATTGTGGCGAAACTGACAACTGAGTGATGGACTGTATTTATTTATTATTGTAATAATTACTTGTGTTCATCGAATCTTGTTATAGCTATTATAATGCATTTGAACAATGGCCCATATTACACACTTTGTTTTTATCTCTATACACAAAGATGGAGCCCTATTTTCCATGGTCATCGTATCACGCGTGAACGGCTAAAACAATTTTGCTCATTATTTTTTGTTGTATTTGCTATTGTTAGAAGGTTATTATGATTGAAAAAAAATAAGAAATTTGTACAGAACTTTGAAACTTAAATAAGGTAGGTATTTACCTTCTTGATTCTTTTTGCGATATTTCTTTTACCCATCACGCCGGTTCCGGAAGGGGGTAGGCGGAGAGCAATAATATTTAACTATAATTTTGAAATTCAATTGCCGTTGGGCAGAATCATCAGTTTTTGGTTTGATTGCGATTGACTGAATGCGGATGGAAAATATATGCAGTTTAAAACAGATGCATCGGTCGGAATGACATTGGTCATCAAAAGGTAATTTAGCGTTTTCACAAATTCGAACTCAATACTCATAGACCACAGGACAACGGGAAAACTAGTCATAAAATAATGGAAGTGACTGAGTTATATTTATTTTGTACAGATGGATGGCACACAAGATACCCAAGAGATTAAACACTAAAATTTGGAATCTATGAATAATTGTACCTAATAGAAGATGGAAGGTAACCTCTATTTGTGTAAATAATCATTGCATTAATTAAGATGAAACAAACCCCATTCACGTCATCAAAATATGCTATCGAATTGATTGAAAAATTTATAATCATATGAAGCAAGCCTACAGAATCAGATGTGCAGCAACACACTATGTTGGACCAGAAACATAGGGCGGCAACAAATTCATCTAGCAGATTCTCCCAAGAAAAGATAAGAAGGAAGGGCAAGGAGAAAAGTGAAGAACGTTGGAACAACCTTCCAGGACTTAGGGACCACGGAACTACTTGGTTGTTTTAACCTAAGAAGAATCAAAACACATTTGAGGCTAAGTAAAATAGGTCTAAAAAAACTCAAATTCTCCTTGACGGGTCACTGTAGACTTAAGGGAACACCTGAGGAAAATGGGGCTTGTGAATCGCGGAAGCTGTAGATTATGTGAAGAAGGGATAGAAACCTAACCACCTCATTATAGGCTGCGATGCAGTAGTGTGTGGGTGAGCAAGAATTTTTGGTAAACACAGGGTCGAAAAGAAAGACTTCGCCGCCTCTAGACTTCTTGAAGTATCAGGGATTAGTGTGGAAGCTCTAATTGGGGTACACTTTGATTAAGCAGGGAAACACAGCAAACCACTACTTACAAGTCCGAGCGCAAATCACCACCAAAAAGAAAAAAGGCTACAGAATAAGGTCAAACTGACGACTGATTGGATGAAATAAATGCAAAGCTGTTTAAAGCTGACGAGGTCCAGCCAGACTCATAATCTTTTGTAGCATCAAGGTTAATAATGATAAAAACAAAGGTTCTTAAAAGTGCATTGGAAATTTCACATAGAAAATAAACGTGTATTTTCATTTAATATATTAAGGTAGGTACTACATCTATTGCGAAACCATAACGAATTAAAATTATTCCAACTCTGCCCTTTGTCAAAACCAAGCTACAATGAAAATAGAAAGCATGAAAATCTTGCCGAACCTGGTTGCTCTCACAAAAGACTTACCAAGACTCTGCACCGTACAAATTTAGATGGGTTCTGTTGATTTGAATAGTTTCAACAAGCGTGTTAAATGTTTGTTATAACATACAATAAATTGACGTTAAAATTATGTCGTGAATAATGCGAGTTGTGTGATGTGTAAAGAATTGATTTGTAGCTGGTATTATTTCATTCATTCTGCCGACAAACGTTATATGAAGAGAAGACATGAATTATTGAAATATGACTCGTAGGTTGATTGTAAAACATAAATTTTAAGGCAATATTTCAAGATGTATTGAAGCTTTAACTCTGCCCTTTATGTGACTTAACGCTAAAGATTGCCAACATTAGGGGAACCTGAAAGATCACTTGTGAATTTTTTTGGTTTTTAGTGAAACTCAAAACAACATTGCTGGGTTGGGAGATTTCTAAACATGTATGTAACAACAACACAAAGGTATGTAACAACAATCGTTTACGAAAAATTTACAATGAAATCAGAAGCAAATTTAAAAAAAATTTGACGACAACGGGCTTAATTCCAACAGCTCAATGCAGTAAAGTTTATAATAAACAAGCTGTCCCGTCAAACTTCGTTCAACATCTTCGTACGAAAATTCTTTCCAAAATTTCTGGTTTCTGAAACATCATAGTAAAAAAAAAATTCAATCATCAAACAAACAAAAACAAATACTTCCAATGACTAACGGCATAACTTCACAACATAATATTATCAAACCAATTTATTCACTTTTTGCGTTCCAATCTAATTCAAATTAAACAAATATTCATCTCTTTATATTCCCTTTCTGCGTTTTAATTCATACAAAAATATGTTTGATGTTAAAAAAATTTTTTTTGAAAGCTTGAATGAAATTCTATCGATAAATTTTTTACTGGTGTAACTCAATGGTTGTCAGATAACTATGATGGCATCATTTTCAAAGATGGCGTCGTTGTTAGGAAGTCCGTTCCATACAAACTTGAATATTATTATATTTTATATCATTTCTTATCCATTTATTCAAATTTTATTAGTTATTCTGTTATCCGGAGCGGAGAATAATCCAATAAATCAAACATCGGAAGAATCTGTTCAGCCGATCTCGAGTTATAAGTGTTCGCACTAACCCGACTTTCATTTATATAATAGATACTAAAAAAACATGTAGGTAGGTAAATAAAATTCGTCTGCGTGCGGAAATGAAAAAAGAACCAGGCCGATGAGTAATAATTTATTTTTTATATAAAAAGAATATTAATCTTTATGATTTGATTATAATAAAAAATTGATAAAATGTTGAAAAAAAAATATAAACATGTAAACTTTTTCCACAAAATGACATTTAAAAACGGTATTATTAAAATAAATGATAAGGTTGCCACATGTAAATTAACATTATCAAGTTGTTACGAAATTTTGACAATCTATTATTCTTTGGTTGGTACCTACTTATGCGATTTTTAATTATAGCAGACTTCAAAGTGTTCTAATTTGGCGCTTCGCCATTTTTATGAGAAAATAAAAATAATTATTAATGTGTTGTTTTGAATAAAAACTCGTTTTGTTTGTTTAATTTGAATATTTTTAATTGTTATTATATAACTACTAACATTGTTATAAATCATTATTTATTTCGTTTGTCAGTATTATTTAATGGCTTCTGTTTATTTGCGAATTGATAATTTTTTTTGTATAAAATGTAGATTTTCACATAATATCAATTACTCAACATTTAAAATTTTTCATTAAACAATTGAATTTAAACATAAGGTTATCGACGACACGGTAGTAAACCCGTAGCAATATAGGACAATATCACTATCAGAATCAAGTAATGTATGCGGTATCATATCCGGATGAAATTGATTCTAGGCTAAAAGAAATATGCCTTTTCATTATCATTGAAGGGGGCTCCTCAAGGTCCCATTTTAGGACCACTAAAGTCTTCCCATGATACATTTATGTAGATAACGTCTACCATAAGGATTCAATATTTCTTTGATGCTAGGTACATAAATCAGAATATTCCCCAATCCAAGGTATCTTTAGACCCGTGTCGAAGAATGCGCGACTAAGGGGGAGGTTAGTAACGAGCGGAGGCTTTCTGATACCAGGCAACCTCAGAGAGACTTTTTGCCTTGAATGCATCAGGGCTCTGAAGGGGCGAACTTTAATTTCCCTAGCTCTGCTTATCACAGATCTACGTAGTTTTTTCAACCCATTTAAAAAATATTGCTGATTGAAATGATGATTTTTTTTTCAGTAAATTTAAAATGTACCTAAACCACGATTGGCCATTGCTTAAACTTTATTACAACATGTGATTTCCTATGCATTTTTGTTAGATTCTGTCAAGACTGTCTTCGCGAGTGTCGCCAGATGTAGACAGTGTCTCTGAAGGTCTTCATGGGCAATTGAATTTATTGATGTTATTGATTGAAAAATAATTTGCCATTAAATTGGTTAAGCAATTTTAATTTGTTTATGAAAAAAATCTGCCATGAGTTAAGGTTGTCCACTTAAAGCCATTCAAATATATTTAGTAAAAACCTCATTGCTGAATAAAGAAGGCCACAATCCTAGGATTGGTCTGCAACTTTCTCCAACAACTTTTAACAACTCCTTTACTCATCTGCTCCCTGTCACTCGCCAACCTCTTTCAAGTTTTTGGATGAATGTGCGTATTCCTGATCACCTACCGTTTGGACGTTCTTTTTAACAAAAAATCTATAGAGAGATGACATATTGCTGAGATATTTTGACCTATAGAACAAGTACTAGGAGGTGGAGATAGCTAGCTGAAGCGATCTGTATAATGAAGTCAAAAAGCAGACTAATAAAGCGGCGCGGCGGTTATCTCCGGATGCCTCAGAGATTCTATATGGACAAAATAAATAAACATATGCGAGTAAGGTCCACAAACCACATATAAAAGAGCTGTTTCAGACCTATAATGACCTACGGAGTCGAGGCGAGGGCAGACACGGTTAGAACGAAGCAGCTACTCCGAACAGCGGAAATGAAAACCTTAAGACCTATCCTGGGCAAAACTCAGAGATAGAATTCCAAATGAGGAAATCCGCAGGACTTGCAACATCCAAGATGTTGTAAGGTGGCGTCTCATCTCTCTACCCCATACTAGATCTTTTTTTCAGTCAACCAGTCCTGTCCAATCTGAGACAGGTCAGCCCCGGGTAGAAATTTCATGTGAAATAACGCTTTGAAAAACTCTAACCCGACAGGGAGTCGATCTCGGGACCTATTGATTTGAAGTCTACGCCTATACTTAACACTCAAAGGCTACTTAGGTCGATATGTTACATGGAAAGAATAGGTTATCATAATAACTATTCGTGTGGAAGAAAAGATGTCATTATAGCTTCTTAGGCTTTAACGACCGGCGTTCAAACAATTAATTAGCAGTGGAGTGTTCTTGTGCCCAACGTTTCGTCGGGCACAAGAATCCCAAATCGACCACGGCCTAATAGCCCGGAACACTCCACTGCTAAAAGATGTCATCGTTTGGATACCAAGATCTACAAAGGGATTGATTTAATGTCAAGTACCTACCTGTCCACACTTCCTCGATATTTTTATCTCTCCTGGAAGAGGAAGGCCATCATCCAGAATGGTTTAGCCTCAAAAGTAGAAGAAAGATGATGATAAAGCGAAGATTTGTATTGGTTGGTAGTCTAGCGGCTACGACGCCGGATTTCGTACTGTTTCGTATCGGAGGTCGTGGGTTAGATCCCAGTTGACGACCATCTTCTTCTTTCACGACACAAGTTTTAACTAGAGTAAAAGAGTAAAAAGGTGTTTTTGTGTTCACTTTGAATAAGCATAGATTCATAAAAAAACTACATAAACCAGCTTTCAAAATAACAGTCGAGAAGGTCGTAACGCCATAACGCAGGGTTAAAACTTCTGCAAATAATTAATCGTTTATTAACAAGAAAACGTTTTATTCACAAAAGTGTTGATAAACTGAATTAGGCCGTTTGACTGACCAAAGTCAGGAAGCTTAAACGATAATTAAGGACATGCGTAAGGGAAGCTACAGCCTTCAGAATTATACAAAAGAGGTTTTCATTACAACACACTTCACAGCAACTTATTATTGCCCGAAATTACGGGAAAAGGTTATGCATACCTACGTGGTCGTGATGTTTGTTTTGAGAACGACAAAATGGAAAAGTTAAACACTTCCTATGTGCGTGTGAATATTAACAATAATTATGAACTGAAATAATTACGCAGATTGCCTAGTATTTACGGCTAATAACACATCTGTAATGACATCTGCATCGCTAATCAAGTAGATTCACAAACAGTGGCGTAGCGAGAAATGGTCACAAGAATCTAGACATAAATAGAACGTTGTGCACCAACAAAGCCAATAGGCAATAAAGATGAGACATTTACAAAAGTGAATATAGTCATATCCTGGCGCCAAATACATGACATCAGTCGCAGTCTTTAAATTTGGATGCTCTCTTGTTCTCAATAATTTCCAACTTTTATCTCTATATATCATTAATTATTAAATATCTACTTGTTGTATACATGAGATTTTTCGACATGTTGAACATGTCGAGAATTCTCATGATTAGGAGTTTCGAAGACTTAAACAACACCACCTAATGGCGAACGTTATTAACGTAAAGTAATCATACTAAGCCAGCCTTCGAAATAACAGAAGAAGACGGTCATAAGCCCGTAGTGGTTTGTTCCATTTAAAAATCGAACATCGGTAATGAATTGTTAAAGTTGTTACATATTTGCTTTGGAAAGATATTTTAAAAATGTCTTTTAAATAACATGAGAATTGCTGTCGCATATCAAAGTGAAGAAGGTGTAATATTTGGGCCATGTGTTGCTAGGGGAGAAATACCGCCTTCTTCAACTCATATTGTAGGGCAAGATTGAGGGAAGACGGGGAGTGGGCAGGAAGCAGGAAGCATATGTACTGGCTGCGAAACATCCGGGAGTGGACCGGAATATCAAGGGTCGCTGAATTCTTCAGAGCAGCGAAGGACCGAGTGGCTTTTGCAGAAGTGGTCGCCAACGTCGGGGGAACCTGACAGGGCACCCAAAGAAGAAAAAGAAATAACATGAATGTGCTGGATTGTTCTGATTTCTCATTAGAGAACTACATGCACCACCAACCCTTCTACCAGCCTTTCTAACAGTTGATGCACAATCCATTCCTGATAACATCCATGACGTATGGGAGCGGAACTTGGACATGGACGTATAATCTGGATGTTGGAATAAATGCTATAGAAATGAGATCACTACGTAGGATATGCTGAAAGAGACTGATTGATAAGGTGAGGAATGATAATATTAGAAAGGAATCTGGAGTGGATGTTAGCGTTGGTGACTAGAATGAAAGTGAATAAATTAAGGTGGTTTAGGGATGTAGAGAGAATGAACGAAGAGAGAATGACTAAAAGGATATATAATTTTGAAATAATGGGTGTACGCAGACGAGGCCGACCTCGAATGATGTGGTCCGACCACATCGGTGCCGTCTTCGAGGAGGGCCAGGTCAGGAGCAAAAGGAATAAAAAAGCATGTACCTATGCGGAATGTTATTCGTTTGGACGAAGCGAAAGAGGTTTGTTTGGATAGGAAAGAATGGAAGTCCGTACTCTCTGCCTACCCCCTGCGGAAAACGGCGTGATGGGTAAAAAAATATCAATATTTTTCTAAAGTAGTTCAATAAAATATGCTTGTGTATGGGAGAAGAAAAGGTTCTCCGTAAATTTAAAACGGGCATTCTCCATTCTTCGCTCTATTCAAAGTGTTCGTTAAAGCCCCATAAAGTAGGTAATGTACAGTAGATTACCATAATAATTGAATAGAAAAATCGTAATATGATAGGTAATTATCAATTATAATCTAGGCAGTCTCTTACCGTGTTAGGATTCAAATTATAATAAAAAGTTGGAAGTTAGTAAGTAAATATATTTCAGTTTTTATATCGCTAGATTCCCGTTCAAATATTGGTAACGCCACTGTCTGGGAGTTATTTACAAACGATTATTCCTCTACGCAACTCAAAAATATTAAACAATACCGACTATATCAGTTTCGTAAACAATTACATAATAGTGATGGCATTTTTAACTGTTTACGTTGTCTTTATTCGTTTTCTGATGAGGCTGTTACGAGATCTACATAGTTTTGATCTTGCCACGAAATTGACTCATTGAATTTTTGACCGGTATGTTCTTCCAACATTTAAATAATTCGCAATACCAATTTATTAAGATAATCAAACTTTGCGGTATTACTATAGGTAGTCTATAGTAATACTATACAGTCTATAGTAAGTGGTTGGTAGACTGGCGGTTACAACGTCGGCTTTCGTGCTGTTTCGTATCGGAGGTCGTGGGCTCGATCCCAGGTGCCGACCATCTTCCTCTTTCACGACACAAGCTTACTTAAGCGTAGCTTACTGTGAAAGAGTCAAAGAGTGAATTTGTGTTCACTTCGAGTGAGCACAGATTCATTTTAAAAAAATACTGCAAAGATTGTTTTCATAATTAATTGGTATAATGACTAAGTATTACAAAGTTACAAATAATATGTTTGAATAATTCGCAATATTTTTACGTATATATTCGGGCGTCCCTGGAAAACGACATCATGTCGGCCAATCCTTCACCACCGGAGAGACCAAGAAAAAGTTTAACAAGGCCCTACTGGAGATTCTTGGTCTGACGATCCGGACTCGGGAAGTAAGTAAGTATTGATATTAGATTATCGTCTTTTGAAATCTATATATAGGTAGGTATACATACATTATCATCCTAGGCATGAAATTTTTCTACAAGCTAAACATGCTTACGGTACGTCAAACCTAAAAAAATGTTCAAATCTTCGCGTACCACAAAATATCTACTCTCATATTATAGCGGTTCTCGAATAATTTTTATATAATACAAACTATTTGATTAATAATGGCACAAATCACTCTTTGAGGGTGGAATGCCTAATTAATAATAAAAAAAAATTATAGCGGTACGCGTACTACAGATACAGCGCTGAAAAAGGGGTTGGTCGTTTATGGTACCTACATAGTTTATGTATGTTTTAAACATTATAATCTTATATATAAAAATGGAGAGCTATTTCCCGATGTCATCGCATCACGCCAAAACGGCTGGACCGATTTCGATAGTTATTTTTTTGTCGTGTAGCCTTTTATCAGGAGAATGTCCTTTTAGAAGAAAAAAATTAAGAAAAATTCATGGAAAATTAGAAAATTAAAGAAAACTTTACGTAGACAACCTTATAAGTAATTTTACCTTATAATTTTATTCCAATTTTGAAATTTTGACAGAAATAATTGTCAATTGGTGCGATTGACAGAATGCGGATGGAATATGTTTTAAAATGGACGCATCGGTCAGAAATACATTGGTCAAATGATAATTAATAATTCATCACCATACAAATTCGAATTCAATATTCATAGTTAGGAACACAGGACAATGTCTGTCGGGAAATAATAAAAATGGGCGTTAGAAACTCATTTATTCTTTGAAAAAAAGGATTATTGTAATGTAACCAATTTACCTTTATAAAAGAACAAACAAAAAAATCGTTGGTCGGTCCACAGCCCTATCTTGGAAATTGGTACAGCGTTATGAAAATCTTGGGTTCAAAACCGGGGTCGACGAAAACAGTTCCGAAAATGAACAAGTGTGGTGTCCTGCACCGACAATCAAACTCAGTGCTTTGTAGAAAAGAAGACGAAGAAAATATTTCAATATGTTGAAAGCTGATCCTTATCAATGAAAAAGGCGCTAATCTCATTTTAGCACGCTAACACATACAACAAAAAAAGTTGATTGAAAATGATATAACTTAAATCTTACCTTTTGTTTTGATCTGAACATCCAATAAAATTCAAATAAGGAACAAAACCAAAACACTCTTATTAAAATTTCGAATCACTGAAATTTAGACAAAAACAAAACAATCACAATCAATGTTTCAAAATATATGAAGAACGTTCGAATAATATATTTTGTTGTTATCAAAGTATATTTTGTTGTCCGCGCGTACGCGTACCACCTCTTAGTCCAATAGATAACACCACACTGATGCTCCGCGAAGAACCAGAGATGGTTGAAGCATCTCGGGTACTTGCCCACGGAGAGGTTTTGCCGAGGCCAGAGTGGGAAAACCTTCGACCACGCAGATAACACGCACGACGGAAAAGAGGCAAAACTGTTAACGAGCCGTCAATCCGTATTCGAACAATAAAAACGATAGTCTTTACATCAAGTCATATACTTTTAAAAGCAACTTTATCTTATTTTTTAAGATGCATCATAAATGGAGTAGTTTTGAAGTTAGTAGCTTATACATAGTTTTACTGAATCAACTGGTATTGTTTTAGAATATCATATAGGTATTCAATTTCGCGTTTTATAAAAGTATTCATTACGTTTGAGACTAAGCCATGCATAAGAGGGTTTATAGCAAATAAGCCCTGTATCAGAAATTAAGTTAAGGAACATTTTCTTGATTTTCCTCCTGTATTATTCATACATTAATAAACGTCGTCAAGAGTTTGAGAAGAAAAAATAATACTAGAGAAATAATGTGCTACTGCGCATGGTTCCAACAAGTACCACGTGACGTTTGTTGGTAGCCGTGTGTGACATTCGACATTTTATTTTTAATATTTTAGCGTTAACCCAGAGGAATTTTATGTTTTAATCATTATATAATTAGTTAAAGGAATTACCTATGGGCTTTGTTGTGTTATCTTGTGCTTGTGGATGAATGTATAATGAATTATTATTGATAAATTTATCTTCAGTCACGTGACTGTTGAATGAAGGAACCAATTTTCGGTTCTGCGCATCCAAACAAGTTCTCTAATAATATTTGTTCTCAGTTCGCCAAGAGGGTTTTTACCCTGAATGGCGATGGATGGGCAGGTAGTGTTGCCAAATAACAGAATGAAATAGTGGTGATTGAATTGCAACCCAGACAAAAAGGTGTCGGCAGATCCCTAAATAAATAGAAAAACAAGTTTGCAGGCTGCGTTTCGGTGGCAGAGATGCTTGAGACAGAGTGTAATGGAAACCGTGGGTAAAGGTACTGAAATGGCCGCATTCAAGTCGATGTTGAAGAAAAACCAGAGAAGCATAGAGATAAAATCTAATTTCTAAAACAAACGGGATTTTTAAACTCCAACTTATGATAGTAGATTCTTACATACATTCTCATTGATCTCCCAAAGATTTTAATACCGATGTTTGCTCACATCTAACGTCGAATTAATGAACCAATTTACGTAATGGTTCTAATGCAACTCCTAATGACCAAAAGAGTGACGAATCCACTGATTGATGCAAGTGCAAGTTTGTGATAGCTTAAAGGTTATTGGAGTAGTAGAGCGGTGATTTATGAGTCTGACCACTTAAAAGTGAGTTAACAGGTCAGATAGGTAGCTTTGTGTTATTTAAGCTCCATTCTAAAATCTGTCATTTTGCCACTCGCTTTATTCTATAGTGGATGTAGCAACTTCTTCTCTTGAAACACATTTCTTTGAAAAGATTAGTATTTTTTTTTTAAATCTGGGTAGTCTGGAAGTATTTAGGGTACCCAATCCAAATGGAACAGAGGAGTCAGATCAACAGACTTAGAAGTCAAGGTACACATATGGTTGTACTTTCAAAGTTTTACTAAATATTATTATTATTGGGTTATGGTATGTTTTCCTAGGAATACGGTACGGTACAGCTAAAAACAGCGGCTAATGTGTCAGTGTATAACGTTTCCTATGTAGTTACAATAAACGGCAAGGGAGCGGTCCATCATCTTACAAGCTCCCTAGGAACCAGCATCTCTGTTGACAACATTATCTTTAGCATGTTGGAACTCCAGTGTTTATTATATTTCTTTATTCACTGGATATTTAAGTCACTTTAGCTCATTTCTTACACCATAATATGTTTGAAAATAAATACTTGAAGAGATAAAAAATCTGTTATATGTACCTATTATGCTGATGTAGATTTTGAGAATAAAATTCAGAGTATGTTTAAATAAAGAAATCGATTATCAAAATAAATTATCACAGATTAATAACTACTGTTACAGTTTATGTACTCAGATATTAACAATAGAAATTAAAATACAATGATTCAAACCCAAATTTAGGTTAATCTGCGCAAACACACATTGGGCTACTTACTATAACTGATATAAAATAAACGTAAAAAGCGCTTCTCCAACTTACATAGATTGTTTTTTTACGAAAAATTAATAAAATAAACAGTGGCCTTACTCGATTTGAAAATCGCGCAACAAATTTCCGTCCCTGCCCAGTGGATACCGTCTCTGCATGGAACGACGAAGGACGCAGGTAGAAATCCTGCCTGGGGCATTGGATTTTTCCCCATGTTGAAAATGTCATAATTATCGGAGATTTAAGCATTACCACCTGATGGTGAACGTTGTTAAGTGATCACACTATGCCAGCCTTCAACCGCCCATTAGAAGACGGTTGTAAGCCCGTAGTGGTTTGTTCATACCATTTAAAAAAATAACACAGTATTAGTCAGTCATCAATCGTTGATATATTCGTTAATATCTAGTCCTTAAAAATGGACACAATAAAAATCTAGACAAACTTAGAACGTTGTGTACCTTCTGAATTGAGTTGAATGTATAACTTGAGAGAGCTACAGCGAAGTACAGGTTGATTACATGGCGATGCATCATAGAACCTAGAGGTCAGTATGATGTGTCATCGAAAAACAAAGGAAGATATTAGGAGTTCAGAATATTGTAATATAGTAGGTAAAAATGAGAAAATATAAAATAAAATTATCTATTACGCATATTTGGAAGTTTGGGAATCGGTGGATAAATTTGAGAGTAAACTAAACTGATGGTATCAGCTCAATGATACAACAATCAAAATCATAAGTGTTAAAATAAATTATTTAAGGTAGGTTATGTTTTGTCAGAAACAGTTGGTCACTGAGCACATGAGTATAATTATTATTGTATTGCACCTTGTGTAATCTATATATTAATACGTGAAGCAAAAACTTTGTGACCATTTTAGCGAAAATTGCGCGGAAGAAGGAATATGAAATTTCGTACACTTATAGGTAATTATTTACCTATATAGAGAACTAGCTAGTTACCCGTGGCTTCGCTCACGTACTTTTTGGTTTCTCTTCCTAAACTGGGGGAACGCTGACACCTACATTCACTGTGTATTAGCATTTTCTAATTCGTCAAAGAAGATAACTCTTGTATGTATCGTGAGTAAACTAACGAAGAGGCGGTTCGTTGATATATCTGCATAATGTGCACTGTGCTCTTTGCTAAAAATACATTATTAATTCGTCTTATTTAAACTAATAAATTAAAATCATCATTAAAATATTTCGGAAACAACATCCATATTTTATTTTATTCGTATCCCAGGTGGGAACAAATAACACTGCTTAAAATAAATCTTTGACAAAACAATGAAACCGGTTGATTTTTATTTTAAAGTAAGAATCTATATATTAATTTACAGCTTTCTCACTTAATTTATCTAAGAGATATGGTTTTTCGAAAAAAACTACCACGCACCCTAATCGGAATAATATAATTTGACTCTATCTGTAGTTGAAATTTCGATAAAACCAGTTTTAAACGTTTCGGCTTTTTTCGATATTTTTATAAAATTCCGAAATAGGTATAGGGACCGAAACTCGTAAATTTGTCATAAAAAATGTTTTACTTTATAAAAAAAGTTACATGTAAAATGAGATCCAACTGTCGATGGCCTGCTATGATGTATGTATTTTTTATAGAAAAATAAAATATCTAGTTGTAGCATTTCGGCGTTTTTCGATATTTTTATAAAATTTTGAAATATAGGCACTGAAACTCGTAAATTTGTCATAAAAAAAATATTTTTCTTTATAAAAAAAGTTTGAGAAATCCTGGAACTTCTTCATTAAATTATATAAAAGTACGTGAGCGAAGCCACGGGTAACTAGCTAGCCGAAACCAAAAAGCCTTTCTTAGTGGAAGGTTTTGTATTGAGACCTACCTGATTTCCAAATTTCACTTCTCTACGATTAGCCGTTTGGGCTGTGCGTTGATGAGTCAGTCAGTCAGTCAGTCAGGCACTTTCCTTTATTATTATAGATTATAGATTACGCAATAGTTTCGACACGTGTATTGGAGAAAGTAGGTTGGGTTGGGTAGGTACCTACCTACGTACATATATATTCATAGGCTAAGAACACGTAGAAAGCCGATTCCGATCCGCGCCGACCTGCGCAAAGAATGTTACTATGCATTTGAACGGGGACACCCACAGAAAAAGCAGGAACCCGCTTTCCGGCATGCCCATTTAAATACATTGAAACCATAGACAACGATCTATGAGCCTGTCGGCGCAAATCGGAATCGGCTTTCTACGTGTTCTTACCCATACACGCTGCACCGGACCAACTCGTGGTGTATGTATAGGGATTGCAATCCGGAAAACCGGATCCGGTATTCCGGCGGATCCGGCATCAAAATGCTCATATCGGATCCGGCGCAAATTGACGGATCCGGAGATCGGATCCGGTTTAATCATATCAAAGGATTTTTCAACAAACTCAACATGGACAGAACTCGAACCCGTATCCCTAGCAATTTCACAGGTTCATTGTAGGTAAAATTGTGGGTACCCATAAAGATAAAAAGAGAAAAGGAGGCAAATGCGTAACACTGAGCGCAGTGAAATGCTGCTTTTGCCTCCTTGTGCCCAATGTAGGATTTTATAGCTAGTGTTTACTGATCGTATTGAAAGTATTGACTGTCGAATGAAAAGACACCTGTTAGAAAAATGGTGAGAATATTAAACAATTATTTAGCCAATAAAATATATATTAACCTTTTTAAAAGCAAAATAATTGTGATAATTGTCTGCTTTTTATTAGATTAGTTCGGTAGTCTATCACAATGTGTGTGCAGTTATATTCAAGGATAAAACTGAAATAATTTCTCAGACTTATTCTTGATAGACCTATATAGGAGTGTCTCTGATTATTCTCGGTTATAGGTATTACTCCTGGGACGCGCATGTCCAACTGCTCATCCATCTCTTTGGTGCTCGTACAAGGGTCTGCTGGTCGATGTGATTTCATCCTCTTATAATTTCCAGAATCACCGGATCCGTTCTGTTGACACGGTCTTTCCAATAAGGCCTTCTATTTCTACCCCATTGCCTGACGTTCTCGATATCGCAGAAGCTCCGAATCTGGAGATTCTTACTCTGCCTCGAATGGTTTATTCCACTATGGGTTGGTGATTTTTTGAGTATCTTTCTTTTTCGTGTTGTCGGTTTTAGTTTGCACATCGCGTAGTTCATGATCAATCAACCAGGTCATATAAATATGTTACTTATTTTCGATGAATTTCAATTTGAATTTTATAAAACGTAATCTAATTTGTAATTTAAAAAAAAAAAAACTAAATTTTTATAGTTTTTACTATTTAAAAGAAGTCATACCCTAATTAAATTAATTTCGTATACGTACCGTTTTATTTTAAGCCTTTATTATTGTTAAAAATGTTAATTCATCAAGGTTAGCTCAATCCGGTCGGATCCGATCGTATCCGGCCGGATTGACGAAAATCCGGTTGGATCCGGCCGGATTCAAAATGAGACCGGATTGCAATCCCTATGTATGTATGTTTATTGTATGAAACGATGTCGTCAATAAATTAAATTTTTACAAAAGTTGTTAAGAAAAGTTCGAGATGTACTGCTATGATGTATATATTTTTTATAGAAAAATCAATTATCTAGTTGGAGGGTTTCGTCGTTTATCGATATTTTTATAAAATTCTGAAATATATGCACTGAAACTCGTAAATTTGTCATAAAAAAAATATTTTTCTTTATAAAAAAAGTTTAAGAAATGCTGGAACTTTTTCATTAAACTATATTTTAGATATTGTATTTTTCTATATACATACACATTTTTAGGGTTCTAGATTTTATGGTTTTTGAGTTATATGAAAAAATTAAATAAAAATTCAAAGGTTGATTACCCCTGACTGAAAAAAAAATTCAACATTCTGAGTATACAAATTTTGTATGCTTAAAGTATTCAATATTTTCTGAAATTTTAGGATCTGTGTATCAAGCGAATCAAAAGTTATAAAGAGGGGACGGATACACACACATACACGTTGGAAAAGTGCCCCTCACCCCCTCCCCTCTAATTACTGATATCTTTTGAAAACGAAATAGTATAATTTGACTCTTTCTGAAGAAATCATTTTTTTGAAATTTCGATAAAACCAGTTTTAAACTTTTTAGGAGACACTTAAAAATCATCCCTTTTTATATGTGCCCTTTTCGTCCCTTTTAGTTAAATTTTGGAAAAATTGCCGAATATGCTAACACTCATTTCTATAGAAGAATTCATATGCCAAATCTCAAGTTCGTACCATGTCTAGTTTCCGAGATATTCGCATACTTTGAAAAACATTCAACCCTATTTTTCACCCCCTTAGGGGTGGAATTTCCAAAAAGCCTTTCTTAATGGAAGGTTTTGTATTGAGACCTACCTGATTTCCAAATTTCACTTCTCTACGATTAGCCGTTTGGGCTGTGCGTTGATGAGTCAGTCAGTCAGTCAGTCAGTCAGGCACTTTCCTTTATTATTATAGATGAGTGGCGGATGCTTAGGTATATTTATTTTAATTATGCATAAAAATATATTCAATCAATAAAAAAACATTACAAACACTACTGTGATGTTATGTATTTGATACCTACTCACACACACTACGATGTATTTGACATTGCTACAGACGCATATTTCTTTTGTTTATCTGTTGTCAAATTTAGAATAGATTAATATTGTTTGTCTATACCTACTAATATATTAAGAGGAAAGATTTGATTTTTTGTTTGTTTGTTTGCATTGCATAGGCTCAGAAACTACTGAACCGATTGGATAGGCCTGCCATATTTAGATGTTAATTTTAAACTAGCATCAAAAAATAGGCCGTCATATTCACTCTAACTCTCTCCCTCGCGCTCTTTCCCGTCGTCTTCTTCACTCCTGATGGTCTGCTCATAGGAAGACCAGCGATCGTGACAATCTGGTCAGTCCAGCAGGCAGGACATCACCCTTTTGACCGTTGACCCTATAGATAGACCATCGATACTCACCCTGCTGCCGGTTGCTGATAAATTGGTAAATTGACATTAAATTGGCTTTCATTTATTTTATTTACTTTGCCAAATTAAAAAAATACCAATAAGTGCATGTTTTTTTCTAAAAACGTATCCTGTACTACCTACCAACATTCGCTTATTTTACGTTCAAAAAGATCCTATATTTCCATAGGAAAAGTGGTTCGTAATAACAATTTTCTTCAAGTTTCGTGGAATGGAATTGCGATTTTTTTAAATCATATTTCGGATAGAAAGTGTGCCGGGCCGCACAGAAAAGCTCGGCGGGCAACAGGTTGAGTATCGATGCTCTAGAGTCTAGACCTTAACATCTATCAGCAGTATCAGCTTAAAGAAGAATTTATTTTATTTCATCCTGCTAATGGTAAGAAATTGTTGTATCCAGTATGGGACAAAGACCTCCCTCTTGGACTTTCATAACTGTCTTTGGGACGCAACTCTCTTCTAGTGCAGGACCGCTACTCTTAAAATGTGTTTAGACCGTCTTGTCTGGGCCCTAGCCACGCAAGTGCGAACACTCCCATAAGATGTGTTACAGATTTGCGAAAAAAAAATCCGTGCGGTGAAATATCGCAGTGCGGACGGGGCCTAAGTATCAAATTTAATATACAATATACATCCAGTCCTTTGTAAATTCGAATTTATGGCTCGGGTGGAGCTACATACAAAAAAGGGCGTAGGTGAATAGAATTTGTCTCATTTTCCTTAACGTGATTCTTTCCAGCGATTCTATTTAATACCTCTTAAGAAAATAATATTTAGAAAGGTTTGGATTAGCCTTTTTCATGAATCACCCTATTCCTCAAGTACAGCATATTCCTTTAACAGTTACCATCAGACAAAACCTGAATAATTGCAATGGAATAATTAAAAAAAACTTAATCCTGGAATCCAGTTGAGAAATTTAGGTACTTTGAATTTGAAAGTCAACATATTTAATGATTCTCCAAAGCATTTCAAAACAAAATAAGTTTAAAAAAAAAAACAAAATTACAAATTTGATGTGATTCAGTTCAGTCAAGCAAGTTGCTGCAAACTAGCATTTGCATAATAATGTCTATCCCACGCACTACCTAACAACACCTTTCTTATAAGTTGTGTGCGAAATTTTGCTACCCAAAAACATCTAATCCGCAAGACTATAATATTTAAGATAACACCCATTAACTCAGATTAACAATAAGTATCTACTTTGTTACGGAATTTTTATTAATTAGGTACCATTGCACATACTGATATTAATTATTGTTTGTTTAAGAAAATTACGAATTTCAATAGTAAAACATTTGTCTAATCGGTATTATTTTTTTTCAAATTATCGTTAAGTAATTTTATTGTTTTTATTAACTAATTAAATTTAAATGAATTGTTTTAAGATGATGATTGAATTTTGATAAGGACATGTGAAAATTGTTGCAATAGATTTATTATTGTACTCAAAGAACTGCAATTCATGCATACAAATTTGACATAAATACTCGCTGTATAATATATAGTTTTGGTGAATTAAATTAACCGACTCAATCAAATTCAAATTTTAGACAGCGGTTGGTACCACGTCTTTAGAGTGGGATGAGGAGCCAAAAGAGGTCGTCTGCTATTCCGTCCAAGGTTTGACAGATAAGAAGGTTTTATGGTTGTATTTCTTAGTAATGTTATGCATAGCTGGAAGATTTGCTCCCAAGCAGTTTACTTCACTTTATCAGTATAATTATTATTTATCAACATTTCTTTTTTTCTTTTGTTCATCAATATTACTAATACAATACGTGAAGGACTTGGGACCATTTTTACGAAATTTGCGCGGACGGTGAAATATGCAATTTCGCACACTTATAGTTTATATAGAGAAGGAGTGGCGGATGCTAATATTTTTTTTTAAATTACTTATGCATAAAATTATATAAATCGATAAAAAAAACCATTACGCATACTACTGTAAAGTTATGTATTTCATACTCACAGGCATTTCGATGTACCTATTTGACATTATTTGACACAGATCTTTTGTTTATCTGTGTTCAAATCGAGAATAGATAAAAAAAACTTTGAACATTTTCCAAACCATCCCCTTAGTGGATGAAATGCCAAAATGGAGAAAAAGCAACTATCAACATTTCAAATTTGACGTCCTATCCGTGTCATTATTTTCGAAAAAAAATGTTAAATATCGCTCGCTCAGTCTTTGACAAACGAATCTTAATAATGTTCAAACCTATAATCTAAATTGGTTATTGTCGAATATCGAGCACTAGCCGGCCACTAAGTATAGTTCTATTTAGTTTGAAAAATTAAACAAAACCGATTTTTCCGCAGTCTCATCTGCGCTACAATACTGTGTGTGTCTTGATGCCTTCCTCAAGACGCCACCTCATTCTCTACCATGCTCCATCAATCTTCCACCCCAGGAAGCTGAGGTCTCTCTCTCTCTCCCTTTCATCCAGCCATCTCAGCCTGGGCCTTCTGATTCTACTCCTTCCAGCGGGTCTTCTATTAAAAATCTCCTTGTACGGTTCCCATCTCTGAAATGTGTGTGAATTCGCCCAAGTTTCTCATCTGAAAAGATCATTATATAAATAATGTATCTACTTTTGTCGTCAATGAAAAAGTGAGGGAATATGTGTATTTCGATGAGTTTCTGATCCCATCAAAATATCTACAAATATTATCAACTCATTTTTAGTTATAATACCATCGAAATTCCAATATTTTTCACCTATTCTTGAATCTGTTACCGATTTTGTGATAGTTTTTCCAAGAAGAGTTGTCATCATCTTTGCTCTATAATTAAATCAATAAGGGTTCGATTTGAAAAGGTTAATTTTTATTAATTTGAACCAATACGTGCTAAAAACTGTTCCCAACTGCTGTGTAAAAAGCTGGTCAAATTGGTCGGAATCCCCGAAATTTCTAATCGTGAGTGCTTCTTCGCTTCTACAAAATAAATTTGTTAATAGATTTCAAATAAAAGTTATATAATCTCATCGCATTTAATCAGTCACAAGCAATCATATTAAAATTTCATGACCATGACGCAACAAGTGTCATGCAACGGATTTTATATAATTTCCGTCATAGTTTATTTAATAAGATATTCACTCATCGTACGACAATGTGCCAAAACCGCAGTGAAAACACTTTTAGACAATGCACTGTCAATATTTTTTTATAGCCGAATTTGTTTTATCGATTGAATTTATAATAAGCTAGACGTTTGATTTGTTTTATATTTGTACGAAATAGGTATTTGATGTTGAAATCCATAAACAAGCAAATAAAAATAACACATAGGTGTCAGTATAGCCGGCGGAACTTAATTCTTGAAGCATTCTCTACCAGTCAACTGGTCCCGTGTAATCTGTGACAAGATTCCAGCCTCGAGTAGAAATTTCAAGTGAAAAAACACATTGAAAATTTCTGACCCTACTGGGAATCGAACCCGGGACCTCTTGATCTGAAGTCGGAGCATTTGCCATTAGGTTACCGAGGTCGAAGCTTACTAATGGAGATCGAGTTAATAATATATTATCTAGCACCAATAGAATACCGTTTGATGCTTTAAGAAAAAAAGCTGCTAACCTAGCGCACACACTTTTGGTGTACGCGTACGGGTACGCGGAAATTTTCTTCCTCTTCTAAAAAAAAAATATTTTTTGCATTTTTGGAATCTACACCCTCGAAAACGTCGAGAAAATTAATTTCAGCGAAATCTATTTTTTTTTTTTTTTTTGAAATCCGATCACAAGACTCGTGTATATTCCATATACCTGCTATGAGTAAAATTTAAATGATGCGGTGACTATTTGATAGGATTGACTAGTTTTGAAACTAACCCATAATTTTAGTACTTACCTACCTACTTTCGGCCCTTTTGTGATAGATTTGATTGTTTTTGTTAATAATCAGGCATCTGCTTTACTAATATATAGATAATGCAAAATTAAAATAACCTCAAAAAATGCATTTCGTGGAAGTCCCCCTCCTGTCTGAAATCCCAACATCCGTATTGTCTAGCTTCTGCGACAAGTGCATATTTCGCGATGAAAGACAAATATTATGGACCGCATCGTCAATAAGGAACCAGAAAACTGATGCCTGGCTCAACACAACCCACAAATATTATATGGTGTAGAGTCAACCGATTATGTAGGCTGCACTGCTTCAAACCTAGATGAATGGGGATGGATGGACTCACCAGCATGCGCATGAAGGATGACATAACAATCGATCATCTTATAAACGAACGCCCATTGTTTAGTGACCGACCGAAGGTTCGATTTCGGTGTCAGCAAATTTCGGCATCAGTTTCGGTTTCGGCATAAAATCTGCCGAACTTTCGGCCACACCGAAACTCTGCGTTCGAGAATTATTATCGCGCGTCGTGAGTTTGTGGCTGTTCGTGTTGGATCGTAGAATGTTTTATAAGATTCCGGAACTTTCTAGAAGGGTCTATTTGGATCGAAAATATTTTTTATTTTATTTTTTAAAGAAAATAATCAGTCTTACCTAGCGGAACCATTATTGCAACGTAATGCCGACATATATTGTTATTGGAACAGCAGTCCATACCCTATCCTGAGAAAAGCGAACTTAAAGTATCTTTCTGTTCCGCCCACTAGTGTTCCAAGCGAGCAGCTTTTTAGTGCCGCTGGACAAAATACCTATACGCAGATCGTCGGAGCAACCTGCTTGGTGAAAATGTACATAAACTGATTTTTTTTGGCTTACAATATTAGACTTTTTAATTACGAATACATAAGTTAATTAGTATTAATAACATTTTATGTTAAGTTTTATAATAGGTACCTACCTATTTGTTTGTTTCAGAAAAAAAAAACACTTACTTCAATTGTTGTTTTTTTATTTCGTTTAATATGCGTTAACTGTCTGTAGCTATATGTGTAAAAATAATAAGCCAAACTTCAGAAAACAATAGATTTTTAACATGACTAAAAAAGTTTCGGTGTCGGTTACGGTTTCGGCCGAAACTGAGACTGATACCGAAGATTCGGTTTCGGTTTCGGTAGAAAATCCTGTTTCGGTCGGACACTACCCATTGTATGCAAATTGTATAAATTGTACCCATTGTATTCAAAGAAGGACTGCAGGACTTGCACGCAGTGACGGTTGATGAGATCCAGTGGCTTCGGTATCTAGAGGTCAAAAATTTCGAGCGATCTTAAAAATAAGATAATAATCGACACATTTGAGTATCTAAAAAGAACCTTATGAGTATTATAAAAATGCTTCGTTTGAAGCTGTTCAGGTTTTAACCGCAAATTCATTGAGCACTCTGTCATAATACTATTTTGTTGCGCCAAATATTTAACATTTATCATCTGTGGGAATTTAACATTTTGCTTGAAAAAAAATTAGTCACCCAAATGCATCAACAAGACTCAGATCACACATGATCCAAATATAATAACAACATACATACACACAGAGACGGTCGTGATTTATCAATAAAACCACATCAGATAAGAAAATCATTAATGATCTATATATAATGTGGATCAATATTATACTCCAAGTTTAAAAGTACAACAGACGGATTATTGTCTAATAACAATTTATCATTTATCATCGTATTAGTCGTAAGTGTCTCCTTGGATTGTATCGGAGGATTTATCATGAAGGTTATAGGAATTGAAGAATATTACTTCTAGCCTCGATCTTTATTATTTTGAGAATTTCTTGGAAGATCGTGAGATTTTGTTGATGATTTTAAATAATCTTAATCAGTGATGTTTAATATTTTTGTAATATTGCAAAATTTCTTTGTGTATTTTCGCACCGGCTTTTGTAATATTTCGAAGAAACCGTATGTATTGTGTTTAGTGCCTATCTTAAAAAAAAGCGTTAAATCGCCTTTGAACAAAATTGAAGAAAAAAAAATGGGTAATAATCGTAGAAACGTCGCGATTGTACGAACCTTAAGACAATTACAGTCCTGAATGTAGAATAAATTAGTGACTGTTATCCTGTAAGGAGTTATTGAGCCGAAAGACATTAATTCCAATTAAAAAATTAGCGTAGCCCACTAATTGAAACATAATTAAAAAAAAATTTAGTTACTGTTTTAGCTGTAGAGAAGTAAATTAAAGTGTTTTTCTCAAAATTTTGGAATTGACAAAAGTGACAAAAAAGCGATGCTGAAGTTCTAGAATTTCGGGAACAGAAGCAAAAAGAGCCTGAGATCGAAATATTTGTAAGATCCGAATAATGTAAAAAAGGCAGAAGGCTTCTAAGAAGAGAATTAGGATTTTTCAAGGACAGCTGATTACTATGATCAAATGAATATAGGTAGGTACATCAAAATATCAAAACATTGGTTCTTAAATAAATGAATTTTAGATATTTTCTCATCATTATTTTAATGTCAAAAAACATCGCGATAATACCCTAACACCTTCATACACAAACATCGACACTTGAAAATAATATTGTTGTTCTTTTTATTTTTTGTAATAATTGATTGACCTATTTTGTTGAAATCGATGTCACAAATTACTGACATAATAGTCTATATTTCAAACAAAAAAATATCTTTAAAATATATCTTAAATTTCAACTCATACTGGGAATCCAACTCGGAACCTTTTAATTGGAAGTTAGTGCCTACGTAACTAGGCTTTCAAGGTTGGCACTAAAGTTGAAACAGGTCCTAAAACGCATTTTGAATCCAAGCCTTTTGATGAAAATCTGCGGGTGATACCTACCTATTATTGGAGCACTGAAATTCAATGTTTTTGTTTGTGATGTTCAGTGTTGGTGTCTCTAATAAATAAATAAACGGCACTGTAGTGCCATTTATTTATTTTGATTTCTTATTCAATGCTTATCTTAAAAACTGCTTAAATTATGTAGGCAGAGAGTAGGGATTTCCATTCATTCCTATCCAGACAACCCTCTTTCACTTCATTCAACAGCACACCGGCACCGTTCCGCATACATCGTCTCCTGTTCCTTTTACTACTGACTTGTTTCCCCTTTAAGACGACACCGATATGAACGGCTTAAGTTAGGGCGGGTCGTTTTTTTCTCCCGATATTGTTAACATTCCCAAAATTCTTCTGAGGCACTGTAAACATAATAGTTGAATAAAAACACATACATACTACCGTTAAGGTCCCCCAAGCTACGCAAGCCAGCCCGGAGGAGACCAATCCGCAACAAACCCGACCCGCACGAAACCGACCCCCCATCTCGACCAAAGCAATCAAATCGAAAAGCCGGGCCCACACAAATCAAGCCCGCCTCGGATCTCCCCCCCCCCTAACCAACCCACAATGCGGGAGGCATAAGCCCCACTCAGGAGCATGGGGAGGCATCAAGAGCTCTCCATTGCGCTCGAAGGCGTCCGAGGCTCTTGTGCCTTTTCCGACCAGTTGACGTTTAAGGACGTGAGGTGGTCAACCTAACGGTCCCGATCTGATTTTTCGATTTCCTGCCTCTTACAGAATGCTTAAAAAATCAGCAAAAAGAGCAGAGGTTCTATTCTTTGCCGGCAACCCCACGGTAACCGGCCCTAAAATAAAAATAAATGAAAAAAAAAAACAATCCGTAATAATTTTACATGATTATTATAAAAAATATCTATGTGATACATAATAGTTACTATGTGATATTTTCATCCCATGCAAAACTTCAATGTCGATTCGGAGACAGAAGATGTTAGTTTTTGTCCTGAAATTTTGTAGATAGTTATATTACAATACATCATAACGCAACAAATTATCACTATTACATTAAGATTAGAAGCACTTTTTTAATTTCCATAGTCCGACGGCCCACCCTAGCCTACGTCAATCCAGGTCGGCCACGTCTCCATGTACCTATATATTTTCAGATTTGTAGATCCTTTTTGTCGTTCTTTCTTTATTAATTTTCTCAAGATGCCCGAACCGCCTCAATTTATTCTAGTCACAACGCTAAAATTTACTCATCGTTCGTGACCTTATCAATCGGTATTTTTCCGCATAAACATAATCTATGGCAATAAATTACATAACTCATCAAATAGCTGTTACTTTTGTAACCTTCATTCATCACATCATTTTGTAGCAGTTCACACAAACCACAAAGAACATGGTAGCTATTTGTTTTCTTCATTGTTGCTTAACTTTTGGTTTTAGGCTGTAATTTATTTTTATTTAGGTATTTATTCATTAACCACACGCCATAAAAGATCGATTCGGTGGAACAGCGATGAATTTATGTGGACAAGTTCTTGAATGAAAAAGTGGCATGTGGAAAGGTCAAGGAACAAGCGAAATGTCATTAGTGTGACAAGATTTTGTAGGAATAATAATATATGTTTTATTGTATGCGCATAAATCACTTTATTTTGTGCGCATGTGTGTACTTATGTCATTTAACACAGGAAATACCTCGATATTTAGCGCATTATGAAAATCTCGTGGTTGAGCGAATAATATTTTATGCTGGCGTTTTAAATCCATGATAATATGACAAAATGACATGAGCAAAATAATAATGTCAAATCTACATAATAATTCAGAAATGTTTGTCTGCTTTCTATCGTATATGTGAACATCATGCTCAAATTACAAATGCTACGTCAGATATGAATCTGCGCAGAGCGGTGCAATTTGCTTGAGAAGGTTCTTAAATACAATTTGCTGCATTAACTTTAATATATTTAGAGCTATTTAAAAAACTCTATTTTTTTAGGATCTTCATAAAAATTTCGCAAAAAGACAGTAAGCCATCTTTTGGAAACAAAATTACACATGTAAACGTTGAATGGAATCTTGGTATTACGGTATGAAAATGTAATAAAATAATTGTAGATTGATTTGTTATACATATAAATGTTATTCAAATCTTATTATTCTCAATAAATAAAGATTTAATGAAAAAATTTGCAAAATGATTCCTCCATTTTGAAGTTTGACAGATAGCACAAATCACCCTCTATGGGTGGAATGCCTAATTATTAATTATCACACATTAGGGAATGTAGCTAAGATTCAAACCACAGAGCTCTCTCTCTCTCTATGAAAACTTGCAAATTATGTCGGTAGGTTCGTATAATATTATTATTATTACATAAATATGGCATTCCGTCCCGATGAGGAATCGTATAATATTATGAGGTCGGTAAAACAAAAATTGTAAAAGTGTTCTTCTTTTTCTGTGCTTATGTCAGTTATAGAGGTCTGTTAAGCAATGGGAAGCTAGACTAGAACCTGTTTAATTACCTACCGATCAAGCCTGACAATCGGAATCAAAAACGTAAAGCAAGACGGGTATAAGCTAGTATTTAATATTTTTATCGTATGTGTCTAGATATTTAGAGTGACACAAAACTAGGACTAACTCTAACTATGGCAACTGAATGAAGGGTAATGAACCAGCAGATAGACTAGCAAGAAAAGATGCATCAACGCACTTAGTAACAGATTGTTAAAAGAGAATATATCGCTGCTCCAGAAGAATACTGTTAGATCTCAAAATATACGAAATTTGAGATATTGGTATCGTTGGAAGCGTCTCGTTCCATAGCATCTAATGAGACCTACTGACTTAAGATACAACAGAAAATGAAGCCGCTATAGCCAAAAAACAAAAAATAAAATCTCTAAATTGAAAAATATATGAGGGTAATAGTGTAACATTTGAATATCTTACACTTCTTACTCAAACCGAGTGAAATTTTTAAGAACAACACTAACATTTTGGAATGTTATATATTATCTTTTTTTACGGCGCTTAGAAGAATATTGTGACATTCCAAAATATTATTGTTTGTTTATGGCGGGCTTTTATTGTTTACGTTCTACAAATTTAGCCAAAACAATTTACAGTGTTGTCACATTATTAAGACGACCAAAGCGGATTAATTAAAAATGTTATTTAACTTATTTGTCTTACAAAAACTATCCGACTACTCAAAGGAAATAATTATTTTTTGATATGAAAGTTAAAATATACAAATTTCTATTGAATACCGATAACTGATAGTGTGAATTTTTCAAGGAAAAACTTATTGAAGGATCTATCATCAAATTATCTGCATTTCCCCAATAATTCATTATAAAGTGCTCGCAGCTATGAGATGAATACAGTAACATCTCAAAAAACAGTAATATATCTCAATTTATTTTCAAAATACTCATATACTTTGAGATGAATACTGTAAGATCTCTAACTACTGTCAGTTTTCTGTAAAAATAGTATAAAATTTACGCAAATTAGAAAAAATAATTGAAATCCATTAAATGAATAAATATAACACTTTTCTATACAAAGGTGTCAGTATAGCCGGCGGAACTTATTGCCTGAGGCATTTTTTTCCAGTCAACCGGTCCCGTCCAATCTGAGACAGGCCAACCCGGGTAGAAATTTCAAGTGAAAAAAAAACCACTTAGAAAAACTCTGACCCGACCGGGAATCGAACCCGGGACCTCGGATCTGAAGTCCACGCCAGTACATCTAGGCTACCGAGGTCGGCCAGTCGGATAAATTTGTTTTACAAAAAAAGTTTTCAAAAAATTCTAGATGATCCAAAAACAATAGTTATCCCAATTTTAATTTCAACAAAATCTTTAAATTCGATTATCTCAAAACTATATATTTTGAGATCTTACAGTATTCATCTGGAGCAGCGATATGAAGGAAAGGAGGGAAAAAAGAGAAGAACAGTGAAACAACCTACTCGCATTGAGGAAATCCACGGAACTTCTTGGTGGTTTTAACTCAAGAAGAACCACAACATATTATTTGAGCCTTAGAAAAATAGGCCCTAAAACCCTAACCGGCTTCTTCACAGCTCACTGTTGACTTAGGTAACACCTGAGGAAGCTGGGAATTGGGAATGATGGAACCTGTAGATTCTGTGAAGAAGGGATGGAAACACCTCAACATCTCTTTACAGACTGCGATGCATAGAAGTTTTGGTAAACACAGGATAGAGGAGGAGGACTTCACCGCCTTGATTAGGGGAAGCTCTAGTTGGAAGACATGATGAGCAAGCAGGGGGAGCACAATAGACCACTACAGGTTGGAGCTGAAAAGTCACCCTCCAAAAGAAAAAAAACTGGTGACTCAAACAATGTTCGTTCATGGTATTAATAATTTATTGATGAATGATTGTGGTCATCCAATGATCCCTGACGCGGTTTGGTGATAATGACAGATGACCATTGAAGATGTCATCGACTCCGATAATTATTATTTGGTAGCTTGTCTCTTATATTATGATTTTTTTCTCCATCTCATTCACCTATAATATGTTTAAATAACTCGTGTCTTCATGAAAAAAAAAATCAGAATTCTAGTAAGCAAGTTTCCATAGCTTCGCAAGCCTGCAGTTCTTACATTTCCTATATAATTTCTTAGTAACAGAAATAGATAACATGGTTTCTTTCGTTTTCACGATGGGTTTTGGGGCTACGTATCCGTAGGAAAACAGAACATAAGGGGTAGGCAGAGAGAGAGAGCGGACCTCAACTCCTATCTATCCAAGCACACTTTTTTTGCTTCTTCAAAAAGTATCTACACTAGTTTGTTGTCATACCAAGTGGCTCATAACTGAAATTATATCACAGTAAATTAATTATTTTTCTATCTTAAGTTTCCGCAGAAAAAAACTTAAACCTCAAGATAAAAATAAACTGAATGTTTAAACAATAGTTTATTTAGAAGTATTACGCAATAGGAGGTAATTATATTAAACGTTCTGACCAATTGCGTTGCAAGTATCAGAGACAGTAATATTTCACCGATATGACTATTTATTTATTTGTAGTTTTTGGAGAAAGTTTATGAAAAAAAAATATGAATTTGGTCGGACGTGCCGCGTTGATGGTTGACTGAAGAGTCAACTTAGTGAAACTTTATGATGTATTTATGACTGGTGTTGTTAAGGCGCCACCGCATAACTAACGACGCTATACGCCAGTGCAGCCAGCGTACGCCCATCACTTCTACCATTATGAAGAGGAGATGGACTTGTCTGGGACATGTGTTAAGATTCGAGCTACCAAATTTGAAGAAGTATTCCAAATGGATAAAACTACCTTGGAAGATTTTTTTTTTACTAATCACGCCGTGGACATCCAATATTTTCTTTCCAAGCATTCTTCTTGTCGTGTCTCATAAAGACCCGACGTTGTTTTAGCTTTCAATCTGCACCTAAATTCAGCACGGTCCCTTCATAGATATGCGCCCGAGTTGGTTACAATTTAAATGTATTCATATAAACCATTCTCCACTGTAGTTCTCGATCTATCGGCCACATTTAGTCAACGGACCGCTTCTCGAAAGAAATCCCTCTGCCGTTCTCATGTTTAACCGCCGGTCATTTCGTTGCTTGGTTCCTTTTGACGAGTATGCCCACTTTTGCACTGCTCGCGTAGATTATCCCCGCCCCTAGAAGTCGGGCCTATTCCATTTTCGTTTTGTAAAATCACTCTTGATTTACGATCTCTACTAACAGGACGCGCTCCTGTCGTTACGACCATGTATCGGAATGGTTATAATCGAGAAATTATATTTAAATCTTCATGTGAATAAATCTATAATAACAGTGATGGAATTAATTAGTGAGCCGTGATATGTGCTTTATAATAACATAATAATCAATCTTTTATTCTCACTTAATAAGTGCTGGCGTGGGTCGTGTTTCCCGCCATATTGTTTTTGTTCCCGCTCCTTTGATTGAACCGTTAGGAAATACGAATTGAAATTCAACCGAACTCATAAACATCTTGTTCCGCACCTGTGACTCCTGTTTTCATTGTTCAGACAATTCAAAAGTGAACTACTAATATATTATACATAGACTATCCTTGTGCCGAAGGCAAGTTCATCTCGAATCTTACTAAACTTTTTCAACATCGATACCAGCCGCTCCCAGAGCCGTTGCTTGTCTTGGACAAGCAAAGTAAAGGATTACTTTACCGTCTACATGATGCCTACTCCGTTTCGAACCTGATGACCGCCTCCTTCCCTTCGTATCTAGGCCCGAGCTTTGAACCCTTCGAAATCTACTACACGACGACCAGACGTAAGACTACACCTATCTTGAAGACCACCTTTTCGTCAGGAATCTATCACGACGCACATACATATTATCGTACCGAAAAGGCAAACACATCACCTGGAAATCTTCTCCTCACATCGACCAAATTCATGTCATGTAAGCAACTATTTTATATCAAATTTTATTGTCTTTCTTTTTTTTTACCTTCAGTATAGAAGTAATGTTCTTAGGAATGTACCCCTTGTCAATCAAAATCCATAATAATATATTGATTGTGTGTAATATAACATTTAGCTTTTTGATTTGATATCACCTATATTTTCCATTCCACATTCAAGTACCTACTGAATGCCCTATAATAATAGATTGCATCATCTTAACCTCAACACCAAGCACCTAGATGACTACTTATACATAAGAACAATCCGACCAGGATCTGCAAATCTATATATAAAACTTAGAAGAGTCCGAGTGACCACACCCTTTACTATCTATTGCAATATTATATATCATTGGACATAAGAATATATCACAGCAACCCATCTCGGTTGTTTGTATTTTCCCTTCCCTACTGGACACCCTGAAGATCATAAAGGAAGATACTAATCTCTCCTATTTATTAAGAAGTCTCCGCTCATTAAGAGTCCTATTCTTTCACATAGAGATGCTAGCCAGGCAGAAGTATAAACACAACAGAAGTAAGTATAATTGTACAGTTTTTCCTTCCGAGGACTAATCTGATTTTCCCCTCTTTTCTCCCTTTTCTTTTTTTGTTAACCAAATGTTGTTGTCCCCAAAAAAGGACACGGCATTTATGGCGAGCCAACGTGGAGCTCGATTTTTGTCGCAGCCAAGCTGTGGAGCTCGATATTGTTTCACGGATGCCATAGCATTCATGGCACCCTTTCAATTAAAAGTTTCCGTTTGAAATTCCTTGCCCACTTTTGTCCAGTATTGTCCACATCCATTGCAATAGATAGGTGGATAACTTCTATTAATTTTCAAATGGTGATTTGGTATATGATGAGATCTAAGGTACAAGGTGGATGGAGATTTGGTGATTTAATATTGTAAAACATTTCAGAAAATATTGTATAATTGTTCAGATCCAATATTGAAAGAAAAAATAATTTAACAAAAAATTTTCTCTTTTGCACATCGCGAATCGTACACGGACGTTTCCGCTAGTATTCAACCACTCGTATTTGTGTGTGTTTGTGTATGTGTAGCGCGACGCTGGGCCGCTTTCTCTCCACGTGCAGGAATAAACCTGCATAAAGAAAAAATAATAATAACAGCCAACGGACACTCTTACCTTGAGATTTTGCACAGGAAACCGCGGTACCTACCTATACTTCGCGTCATGGTATTTTTCTGATATACGTATGAGTTTGTCTGTGTGTGTGTAGCGGCAGTAGATTATTGTTCTACCTCGGCAGGAAATGCGACGTCGGAAATATTATGTATATACTTACTTAGCATCCAGTCTACTTATAGAATATGGATATATTTGTTTTGTTCGCGACACGAGGCGAGGTCAAATCACATACCTGCATACTTAGAAAAAATATAACTCAATATTTCGTATGCCGAATTTTTGCAATGTTCAATCCTTTTTCTCCGTGATTAAATTCATTTTATTTCTCGATTATAATCTTTACGCTTGTTAATGGAGATTAAAATATGGAGCGTTTGTCCATGTACACAGTTCTGTGGAGACTATAAGCGAACGCGTTCATAGTTTTTTTTCTCTTCTTCTTTTTCCCTCCCGTAGAATTTTCATATTGTTCAATATGGATTTCTCACTGTATGGACCGATCCCCAATATTGAGCGAGCGAATAGCGCAAGTCTAGCCAAACAACTTCGCGAAAGAGGAATTCGTCCAGCCAGAGCTTTACAATCACTCCGTGCGCAAGCTCGTAATTTTAATGACAATTTAAATCTTGCCCAATCGCCGTCAGTAGTAAGCACCCCCAGACGAATGCCCAATTACGAAAATTTATCTGAAGCTCCAGAGTTGACCGCAATTCCTGAGAATAGAATTTGCCAACAGATTTCCTTGCCACCTTTAGCTCATAACCAAGTACAAGAAAACTTCATTCCTTGCCCTCCCAATACTGTTTACGTTGTTCGAGACCAGTCATGTAGTGTAGCAAATTGGAGAATTACTTTTGACGGTTCTTCCGGTTCGGACGTTGGAAACTTTTTGATAAGAATTGACGAGCTTTGCGAGTCTAGACGCTTCCCCAAAAACGAACTTCCCAGAGTTTTTACCGAACTGTTAAGTGGAGAAGCCTTGACGTGGTTTCGTCAGTCGTGTCGAAACATTTCGGATTGGAACTCCTTAAGAAAACTATTGATTGACAGATTTGACGACCCCTCGAGACAGTGGCATCGTAAACTCTCCATTGTAAATCTGAAACAAGAAATTAATGAGCCTGCTACTTCTTTTATTGGACGCGTTTTATACGAGAACGGAACCTTAAACAATCCTTTTCTCCCGGTTGACATCCTAACTACATTGCGCCAGGGTCTATTACCGAAATATTCTCCTGCTGTTTTGGCAGCTGGATCAGATACCATAGAAGGTTTAGAAAAGGCTTGTAGAGAATTTGATCTTATTTATGGTACTTCTTCACGTTCCCCCGTTCCTGCCAACAAACCATTCTATCGAGCCAGACGAAACACCGCGGTCGGAATTGTTTCCTCCTCCAAGAACACCGCTAAACAGGATTCCGTTTGTTATAAATGCGGTAGGAAGGGTCATTTCCAAAGAGATTGTTATAGTCGAGTTCCCTCGACTCGCCCATCAGCTGTTATTCCCCGTAACACCTCAAATCCTCCGGTGGTAGTAGATGTCTCTCGTCCTCCACCCAATATTTCCAAATCTGCTAACAAACCGAAATTTGTAGGAAGCCGTCCGCCTGGTTCTAAGTCAGCTGGATTATCATCTATTTCTTTCATCCCCTCTGCCGAATCAGCTAAATCAGAACGCGAGAAATGGTTGAAAAGTGTGGCTCTTTTCTTCAACACACTAGAGGTACATAAACTCGATTCATCCTTAGGTAGAGACGGTCGACCATACATTGATTTTCGAATTTCCCAATTAACTTTCAGAGGATTATTAGATAGCGGAGCGGTTATCTCCGTGTTAGGGCGCCACGCCCACAAACATTTTCTTTCACAGGGGGCGGAATTAATGCCTTCTCCCGTGCGCGTTGTTACCGCCGATGGTACCGTTCACAAAGCCGTCGGTCAAATAGAACTTGAGGTGACTTGCAACAATAAAACCGATACGATTTCCTTTGTAGTTCTTCCTTTAATTGAACCAGCTTTCATTTTGGGAGTTGATTTTTGGAGAGCATTCAATATAGCTCCCCAGTTGTTTGGTCAATCAGGTCACCTTTCAAACAGATCGTTAGCCAGTATTTCCGTTCTTTCCGGTCCAGTCCCATGTTTAAATGACATGTCCCATCTTTCAGAGTCACAGTTGAAGGAACTTCTATTAGTACAAGATAGTTTTGCTGAAATTTCTGCTGAAGTCGTAGGTCTAGGTAGAACTCCCCTCGTCTCTCACGAAATTATCACTCAGGGTGAGCCTGTAAAACAACGCACATACCCTCAATCCCTTCCAAAGAAAATAATAATTAATGCAGAAGTAGATAAGATGCTCGAATTAGGTGTAATCGAAAAGTCCAACAGCCCATGGAACAACAATGTGCTGGTGGTTACCAAGAAGTCAGGTGAACATAGATTCGTTCTAGACCCCCGATTGTTGAACTCTGTAACCCGTAGTGATTCGTATAGTCTTCCTTTCGTCAACCGTATTCTGGATCATTTACGTGATGCTAAATTCCTCACTTCCCTCGACCTTCATAAAGCCTTCTGGCAATTGCCTCTGCACCCCGACTCTAAGTGCAAGACTGCATTTTTCATCGAAGGAAAAGGAAAATTCCAATTCACCCGCTGTCCCTTCGGACTCAGGAACATTCCTGCTCAATTACAACGTCTCATGGACACCCTATTCGGCTCAGAATTTGGAGGTAGAGTATTTTGTTTCATGGATGATATTTTGGTCGCAAGTCCCGATTTCCAAACTCATTTATCCGACCTGAGGAAAGTTCAGGCCCTTCTGAAGGAAGCCAATCTAACCATTTCACTGAAAAAGTCAGTATTTTGTAAGAAAAGTCTCCGTTTTCTTGGACATGTTATCGACGAACACGGTCTTCGTTCTGATCCTGAAAAACTAACCGCCATGAAGCTTTTTCCTACTCCAAAATGTAAAAAGGATGTAAGATCATTTCTAGGTCTCACTGGATACTATCGTAGATTTATTAAAGATTATTCTAAAATTGCCGCTCCCTTATGTAAACTCACTGGAGGTAGTCGAAAGAACAAGTCTTCAACCCCTTTTGTATGGACCCCTGAAGCCCAAGAAGCGTTTGATTCCTTAAAGAAAGCCATGATTACTGCGCCATGTCTGAGACCTCCCGATTTTAAGGCGCCCTTCATTATCACATGCGACGCATCTGCTTACGCCATTGGCGGAGTGCTTAGCCAAGAAACTGATGGTCACAACCAACCCGTGGCGTATTTTTCCCGCAAACTTAACAAAGCCGAAATCAACTACTCTGTTACTGAAAAGGAATTGCTCGCTGTATTAGATGCTATTCACCACTTCAGAAGTTTCGTAGAATGTACCAAATTCACTGTGGAAACTGACCACTCTAGTCTTAAATGGTTGCGCACTCTGGACAATCCTAGTGGTAGATTGGCCAGATGGGCCACCCGATTAGCCCAGTATGACTTCGATCTAGTTTACCGTAAAGGCAGCGAAAATGTGGTCGCTGACTCCTTAAGTAGAAACCCAGTATCTTCTTTGAAATTCCCAGAGCCTTTCATTGACGTTTCTGACCCCTGGTATAATAAAATATTTCACGGTTGTTCCGAAAATCCACCGTCATTCCCCAGCTATACCATCGTAAATGGACATTTGTATCGTAAACGAATAAACGATAAACGAAAACCCGATAATTACAATTGGTCGTTAGTGATTCCTGCTAGTGAAGTCCCGCAATTAGTTCTAGATTACCATGCTGACAAGGAATCATGTCATTTTGGTGTAGTCAAAACGTTTCATAATTTGGTAAAAAATTTCTATTGGAAAAATATGAAGAAAAGTATTAAGGATACTATTAATAAATGTGAACTGTGCAAAGCATATAAAGTAAGCAACTCCGGTGCCTTAGGTATATCTTCATGTCCAAAACGTCCTGTTGCTCCTTTCCATACAATTTCAATTGACATCGTAGGTCCCATGGTAACTTCTACTGAAGGTTTTGTTTATATGCTGACCGTGGTCGACGTATTTTCAAAATACCTATTCGTATGTCCCCTCAGAAAAGCCACGAGTGTGCACATTATAAAATTCCTTCGTGAATCGGTGTTTCTCAAATACAACATACCTCACACGATCATACTTGATAACGGGCCTCAATTTACCTCAAAGTTGTTCAAAGATTTTTGCGATTCATTTGGTGTGTCACAACTCTTTTACAATACTTTTTATACACCCCAAAATAACCCAGTCGAAAGATATCATTTAACCCTAGTTACTGCTCTTGGTATATTGGTGGAAAACAACCATAGATTATGGGCTCAAAAGTTGCCAGCTATTGTTCATAACTTAAACACGTCTGTAAGCTTAGTAACGAATTATACCCCCCACTACCTAGTGCACGGTTTTGAGCATATACGGCATGGATCCTTCTACAAATCCCTCTCGGCCAATCCTTCATCAGAAGAAGAACCTTTAGCTAGTAGATTAAAAACTTTCGATGAGTATGCTCGAATCCATGAAGAAGTCTCTGATGCTATAATAGCCGCTTTTAAAAAACATGCTGTTCGCTATAATTTGCGTCGTTCAGAAAGATTATTAAACGAACAAGACGTAGTATGGAGACGTAATTTCGCTCAGTCTGATAAGGCAGCGTACTTCTCAGCTAAGCTAGCCCCTAGATTTATAAAAAGTATAGTGTTACGCAAAATTTCTAACAATGCCTATTTGTTGGCAAATGAAGATGGAACTCAAGCTGGGAGGTTCCACATCAAAGATATATTAAAAACTAATTAGGAAACCCCTGTTTTATTGATCTCTCAGTTGAGGATCAATCGATCGTCTGTAACGTAATTTATATGTAGTATATAGGTATAAAGTAAATATCTTAGTTAAATTTTTCTATAGCGATGACGTTAAAGTGCAAAAGAGAGAATAATACATTGTCACTTTATAGGCTAATACATATTGCCGAAAATATGGTCATCGCTACCAACTATGTATATATATTATTATTATGATATTTCTATGTGTGTGTATATAAATGTATCACCTTCATAAGTGTGTGTTTCCATTAGGGTATATTGTTCAATGGAAAGAGAACCTGTGTTTCACCATCTGTTCGTATTATTTAATTTCAATTATACTATGTACCTTTTTATGTTTTCCGTCGACTTAGTATGATCAAGTTTGTATGTATGTTTATAGAATGTTTGCGAATGAATGACGTATGCTTTAGGCCGGCCTATGATTGGAAATAGAATAAATGTAGTAATGAGTGAAGTCGATCGAAGCATATATTTTTAAACTTATAATTAATTGCCTTGTGGAAAGCCCACGTTCTCCTTCCTAACGTCCGTCAAAAGACTGTAATATTGTAAGTACAAAAATAGCTGTAATTATCATTCTAGTTGAAATCCTGTATTTAATAAATAGATAAGTATGATTCGATAAGTTGTTTGTTGGTCAAAGGTTCTTCCCAGATTCTAAACCTGACCAAACATAGTAATCATAGTACAAGAATCAAATAACCATTGTAGTTTAAATGAGAATCTGGGTGGCGTCTAATTAAATTGATTTTTTTTTGTATAATGTCTCATAGTCTCACAAATATAAAATGTTGAAAACTGCTGTTGGTAATGTTCCATGCTCCGTGTACCTACCTAGGTATATGGGATATTCTATACTTATTGTGCCAAATATAGATTCAATAGGAGGTCATTAACCTACCTCATGGGCGATCGTCCTCGCTTTGTATCTAGGTCAAGGTATGACCGACTGTAAGTAATACTGATGATGTTACGAATACTTTTGTTACCAACTCATATTCTTAGTTATTGAATATATAAAATGTTTCTTGATATATGCTGTGTTAAATTGAGCTCTTTTAAGATAAATAGTTTATAAAAAGCATATTTATTTTCCATGGAAACTAAAAATAGTCATTGTGTTTATTTATATTGTTTATGTTATGTCATTTTATTTTTTTGTTTGTGCGAATGGATATCTGATCAATATCATTCGTACGGTGGAAATTTATTCCACGGACCAACGTTGAGTCGTTAGGTCACCGACTTGTGAAGTCATGTTTTGTAAACCGGGTCTTTTTGAATTTCTACATTCAAAAGGGCCACACGCTATGCGTGATGCTGTACGTTCTGCTGGACAGAACTGGAAATAGATCTCTATGTCAACAGGAGACTAGCCTTATTGCCATGACCTCTCCGTTGTCAAATCTATGAGATACTCCAACGTTATATTCACTTTTGTGTATCTTGTTCGGGAACTTTCGGTAACTAATTAAGAGATTGCCATCACTGGACCTGTATACCTTAGAGTCATTTTTTTTGTTATGTAAACATGTCACCTTTAAGTGTATGTATGTGTTGCGCAACACCCTAATATGCGCTCTGCGCTCAGCTGTGATTGTATATATGAATATAATCTGGATGTACCTCGTTACATTTCAATGTGAATTTTAATCATTATTATGTCCATAGTAATTGTATCTGTTATGATTATGGGTCAATAAACATCTTTTAATGATTAACACCTTTATTGTAACACAAGTTATTTAAGCACAATAATTATACAGAGTCCATTTTTATTATATTTTTTGACAAGTCTGCTTATTCTCTATGATTCTTACAGACTATAGGAGTTAGTGCTGCCAACACTAAAAACTGTTTGTTGTTCCTTTTCAACACCCCTCCTCAACAAATAGTTTTTCTATTTCCTTATTTAGATCATATGACAAACCTTAAAGCTATGAATTTATATTTAATACAATTACTTAGTATTTAATCTATAATGACATATTTATTTACTTAAGATATTATTTCTTAATTTCTCAAAGAGCATTTTAGCCAACGGTTTTGTAAATATATCAGCCAAGTTGTTTTCTGTTTCAACATATTTCAAAGTTATACAACCACTTTCAACATTACTGACTATATAATGATACTTAATATCTATATGTTTTAATCTTTTAATATTTTCTCTGTTATAAGCTAACTTAATGACAGATTGGTTATCTTCATACATTATTATATTATCAACTTTTACTTGAAAATCAGATAAGATACTTTTCAACCAACACGCTTCAGTAATAGCCACACTTAATGCTACATATTCAGATTCAGTAGAAGAAAGTGAAACGTTTGTTTGCTTTCTACTACACCATGAAATAAAGCAACCAAATACCTTAAAAATATATCCAGTAGTTGATTTTCTGTCTTTAATGTCACCTCCCCAATCACTGTCAACAAATCCTTGTACACCTGTGTCCATAGCATTATATGATAAACTTAAATTTAACGTACCTTTTATATAGCGTAGTACTCTCTTCAAACATTTGTACAGCATCTCACTAGCACAATGTTGGAACCGGCTAAGAAAACTTACTGATACACATAAATCTGGTCTTGTTCCACTCACAGCATACATCAAGGAGCCTATTAGTTGTCTGCATTTTGTTTCAATTTCAGGGCTTTCTGATTCATTCTTATTTAATACACTAAAATCAAAGTTCTGATCTATCGGGGTACTTACCGGTTTACAATCTAACATGTTATATTTTTCTAATATTTTCCTTAAATATTTTTCCTGACTCATAATAGTTACATCTTGTTTCTGTATAATATCGATACCCAAATAATGTGAAGCTATTCCCATATCTTTCATTTTAAAATTATTATTCAGTTCTGATTTTAAGGTTTCTATGTCCATTGTATTATTTCCGAAGAATATTATATCATCTACGTATATCAACACATACATAAAATTTCCATTTTGATTTTTCATATACAAACATTGATCATTTTTGGATTTTTTAAACATCATTTTAGACATAAATTCTTCAAATTTCTTATACCAACATTTTGGAGAGTTTTTAAGTCCGTATAGTGATTTATTCAATTTGCAAATCTTTCCATCTGGCAACTTTATATAAACAATGTCTTCAATGTCTCCATGTAAGAATGCACCCACAACATCCATTTGATGGACATATAATTTCATTTTATTGGCCACAGACATGAGTATTCTAAATGTTGTTAACTTTGCTACAGGTGAATAAACATTCATATCATAATCAGTTTGTTGAAATCCCCTCGCAACTAGTCGAGCCTTAAATATTTTTCTACTGTTTACCTCTTTTATCTTAAAAACCCATTTTGTTGATACTACTGCTGAATCATCTGGAACCTTGTTTACTTCATCCCATGTATGATTTTCATTCAAGGTATTTAATTCAGTTTTCATGGCATTTTTCCATTCTTCACTTTCTACGCTTTTCATGGCGTCTTCATAATTTAATGGTTCTAATCCAATTGCTAAAAAACTTACATCCGATATGTAATCGTTCATCCATGCTGGTTTATTTCTTATTCTATTAGGTCTCATTTCGATATTATTTTCTTCCAATTCCTGTATCACAGGAAGAGATACATCCTGTTCCGAAGCATGTTGTGATGCTTCAACATCAGCTGTCTGTATATTTTCTGAAGAACATTCATTTAAAGGATTTCTATTATCAATTTGTGCATCTGAATAAATTAATGTCTGGTTTGTACATTCTTTGTTTACCTCTGAAAGTTTTTCCACATCTATCATATATTTATTGGACTCATCCGAGTGATTCTCAATATTTTCATGATTTCCTTTGATAAATGTCACTTCTCTTTTAACCAATATATTATTTTTATCTGGAAACAGAATTCCATACCCCTTCGTAGTTTCACCATAACCCATTTTTTCATGCCATTCAATAATGTTATTTTTACTTTTTCCTATAAATGCAAAATCTTCATTGGACTTGTTTTTAAACTTCATGAAATATAATTTCTGATGACGATAAGCTACTGCACCTACGTAACCAGTTCTGGTATGAATAAGTTTACTAATTTTTTCATTTGTATATATCTCGTAACCCTTGTCAATAGCGGTACTTACAGAAAATAAATTGCATTGCAAATTGGGCACAAACAATACATCATATAAGGTTGTATCAATCCATTTTTCACCGTTAAATGATAACGTTTTTATATTACCTGCTCCAAGCGCATTAATTCCTGAGCCATCTCCCATGGATACTTCTCTGGGCTTATCAAAATATATATATGAATCAAACATACCTTTGTTGTTGCACATGTGTTCTGATGCCCCACTGTCCAAGATCCATATATTGCTTGGAACTTGTCCACATTTACCCGAAACCTGAAAAGCATTACTAATATTTTTTTCCTTATCATTTGAATTATTGAACTTAGAATCCTGTTTATTTTTAAACCAACATTTTTCAGTTTCATGATTATTCTTTTTACATACTTTACAATACATATTCTGTTTATTTTTGAACCAACATTTTTCAGTTTCATGACTATTATTTTTACACACTTTACAGTATTTTTTACTTAATTTACACTCTTTCTTGTAATGGCCCTCCTTGCCACACAGAAAACATCTTCTTCCCTTCTTTGCGATAAATGCTGTGGTATTCTCAGTTTCATTCTTTCCCATGATATTCCTTTGCTCCTCCACTAGTAGTCTTGCTGTCAGTTCTTGAATTGCCTTGTTTTCGTTAGGGACTGAATCCCATGCAGATATGAAATGTTTGTACTGTGATGGTAAGGAGCTAATTATTTTTGTAACTACCATGTTTTCAGGGATGTCACCAGCTAACTGTTTGATTTGATCCACAACTTCTTGTATTTCTGATATGAATAAAGCCATGCCTTGATTATTGTATTTCATTTCAAAAAATTTCTGCTGAAGTAAATGAAGTGTTAGGTCGGATCTCTGTTCAAATACTAAGTTCAGTTTATCCCAAATTTCTTTTGCTGTATTGCAGGTTGTTATTAGAGGAATCGTTTTATTTGCCAGTCGCGATACAATTATCCCTTGTGCTTTGGAATCTTGAATTTTCCAATTTTCATCGACGGCATTTGGCGCCTCACCTTGTTCGATTACTTTATAAACATCTACGGCTTTTAACAAAACTTTTGTTTGAAATTTCCAAGAATTCCAATTTGATTTATCTTCTAATAAACTTGTGCCACGCATATTAAACATTTGCGCTTCCATATTTTGTATTTTTTTTTAACCTCTTGTTGTATACACGTGGCTTTACCGCCAATTATTGTTTGGTTTATTTTCAATTTTGTTTTTTCTTTCAAAGTCACTATTATATTTATCTGCAATGACTGGGCCCATAACCTGTTATGATTATGGGTCAATAAACATCTTTTAATGATTAACACCTTTATTGTAACACAAGTTATTTAAGCACAATAATTATACAGAGTCCATTTTTATTATATTTTTTGACAAGTCTGCTTATTCTCTATGATTCTTACAGACTATAGGAGTTAGTGCTGCCAACACTAAAAACTGTTTGTTGTTCCTTTTCAACAGTATCTATACGAGGTCTCCAACTTAAAATCTTCTCTATTGTTTAATTGTCTTGGCCGTGTTATCGGAATTCACGAGAACCGTGCTTCCTTTTGTGCCGAGCCTATAACTTAAAGTTAGGTATTTTCTAGTTAATTATATATTGTAAAAATGTTGTAATATTTTTTGTTTGTGTCCCGTCTGTCATCTGACCCGAAATTGTCGTCTTCAGCAATCGCAGAAGCACTGAACTCGAGTCAGGCCTCAGCGGCTTAATTAATTAATTTTCTGTACTTAAATAATTAATTTTCTCTGTCATCCACTTCCCAACAAATTGTATTAATTTTCTTGACCAATTTTTCGGAAGCCAGGTGTGAGCCTAGCCCTCCCAAGCGTCAAGCCCCCCTTTTTCTATTATTGTAAATTTTCTCTGTGTATAAAAAGGTTAATTCCTAACTATATTTTCTGTAATATGTATATTCATGCTTGTATGTCCTCTGTGGTCTGGTCAAACCAGGGTCGTATTCCGCGCAAGCGATTTACCTCTCATTACAGATCAGGTCGCAGTGGCTTATGTAATTGTATGTATGTTTTCCAACAAACCCCTTTCATGCCTATGTACGGTGTACTTTGTATTACAAATATTTTTCTTTTACTTAATAATCTGTGCCAAACAATATCGTTGTCTCCTTAAAGAGATCAACTCTTTCGAATCAGATTTTCTCTCTTCTTTTTGTCAAATTGTAAAGTTCTTTACTGTTCAAAATATTAGAAATCCTTATCCCACTGTACTGTTAACTTCTATACGGATCTATTCGAGATCTATTTCCAACAGTTTTTGGTTATACTTTCATAACATGCAAATTGAGTGTCCATTTAATGTTCAAGTATTCACTGACACTCGTGAGATAAATAATGTTAGAATTTCGTATTGGCACCTAACATCTGAAATTAGTATATTATCCCTTGTTATTTGTATCGCTATAGGGGAACTGTACTAGTAATTGGCCCGCCTATATTGGCGATTAAAAAAAAAAAAAAAAAAAAATAATATTTTTTTTTTGTTGTAACTTTTTATATGGAATCCATACTTGCTGTTGTTATGTATTGTATGCTTGTATTCTTTCAGATGTGATGGTTGATTTCTGGGATGTGTCTCATCATGCCTTCATGATTGCCTTTTCTTTCTTACTGAGATGTTCTTGTGTTAAACTTGCTCACGCTCAGTTTAATTTTAGGAGGGGGGAAATGTCGTGTCTCATAAAGACCCGACGTTGTTTTAGCTTTCAATCTGCACCTAAATTCAGCACGGTCCCTTCATAGATATGCGCCCGAGTTGGTTACAATTTAAATGTATTCATATAAACCATTCTCCACTGTAGTTCTCGATCTATCGGCCACATTTAGTCAACGGACCGCTTCTCGAAAGAAATCCCTCTGCCGTTCTCATGTTTAACCGCCGGTCATTTCGTTGCTTGGTTCCTTTTGACGAGTATGCCCACTTTTGCACTGCTCGCGTAGATTATCCCCGCCCCTAGAAGTCGGGCCTATTCCATTTTCGTTTTGTAAAATCACTCTTGATTTACGATCTCTACTAACAGGACGCGCTCCTGTCGTTACGACCATGTATCGGAATGGTTATAATCGAGAAATTATATTTAAATCTTCATGTGAATAAATCTATAATAACAGTGATGGAATTAATTAGTGAGCCGTGATATGTGCTTTATAATAACATAATAATCAATCTTTTATTCTCACTTAATAAGTGCTGGCGTGGGTCGTGTTTCCCGCCATATTGTTTTTGTTCCCGCTCCTTTGATTGAACCGTTAGGAAATACGAATTGAAATTCAACCGAACTCATAAACATCTTGTTCCGCACCTGTGACTCCTGTTTTCATTGTTCAGACAATTCAAAAGTGAACTACTAATATATTATACATAGACTATCCTTGTGCCGAAGGCAAGTTCATCTCGAATCTTACTAAACTTTTTCAACATCGATACCAGCCGCTCCCAGAGCCGTTGCTTGTCTTGGACAAGCAAAGTAAAGGATTACTTTACCGTCTACATGATGCCTACTCCGTTTCGAACCTGATGACCGCCTCCTTCCCTTCGTATCTAGGCCCGAGCTTTGAACCCTTCGAAATCTACTACACGACGACCAGACGTAAGACTACACCTATCTTGAAGACCACCTTTTCGTCAGGAATCTATCACGACGCACATACATATTATCGTACCGAAAAGGCAAACACATCACCTGGAAATCTTCTCCTCACATCGACCAAATTCATGTCATGTAAGCAACTATTTTATATCAAATTTTATTGTCTTTCTTTTTTTTTACCTTCAGTATAGAAGTAATGTTCTTAGGAATGTACCCCTTGTCAATCAAAATCCATAATAATATATTGATTGTGTGTAATATAACATTTAGCTTTTTGATTTGATATCACCTATATTTTCCATTCCACATTCAAGTACCTACTGAATGCCCTATAATAATAGATTGCATCATCTTAACCTCAACACCAAGCACCTAGATGACTACTTATACATAAGAACAATCCGACCAGGATCTGCAAATCTATATATAAAACTTAGAAGAGTCCGAGTGACCACACCCTTTACTATCTATTGCAATATTATATATCATTGGACATAAGAATATATCACAGCAACCCATCTCGGTTGTTTGTATTTTCCCTTCCCTACTGGACACCCTGAAGATCATAAAGGAAGATACTAATCTCTCCTATTTATTAAGAAGTCTCCGCTCATTAAGAGTCCTATTCTTTCACATAGAGATGCTAGCCAGGCAGAAGTATAAACACAACAGAAGTAAGTATAATTGTACAGTTTTTCCTTCCGAGGACTAATCTGATTTTCCCCTCTTTTCTCCCTTTTCTTTTTTTGTTAACCAAATGTTGTTGTCCCCAAAAAAGGACACGGCATTCTTTCGCTTCTTCCACCGACATAACATTTCTCATACACCCTCTCCAATTTCTCTTACTTCTTTCACAGTAAACAAATGCAATATAGAAAAAATAGTAAATAATTTAAATTAATGTTACTATTTTATTAGTTTATTTTTGTTTCTGGGGGCATAGTGCACATTATGCACATTTGAACGGGCCACCTCTGGTAAGGACAACAGGGTCCACAGGACAACGTCTTTCGGGAAAGCTAGTTTCAAATAACGTTGATTGCCAACCTGAAATTCAGGATTTCACGGGGTGGCCAAATTACAATTTTTAAATTTTTGTTGATAAATTCTTTACCTAGTGGCTAAAATAAATTCCAAATGCCGTTGCGCTGTGGTCATTAATTAATTCCACAGTTCATACAAACCTATAAGGAAGAAGCACGCGGATACGCGTGATCGGCCATCGGGATGACGGCCCGTATCACGCGGATCCGCGTGATCGGCAATCAACGTGATAAAAACGAGAGTCTTAAATGGTTTACCACAAAATTTATTGTTTTACACATGAACCGGTTTTTAGAGATTACAGTCTCCATTATCAAATGTTTAAGACTGAAGACCGGTTTTTGGGGTCTGGACCTCCCCTTAACATCCGACATTAAAAATGCTAATAATCTGACGAAAAAAACCATCCACTGCACTAGAATGTCTGGATCAGCAACAATATTTTTTTTCCGATGGTTTGAGTAGGTTTTTATTACAAGTAGGTAGATATTTTTTTATGGTGGTTGGTAGTCAAGCGGTTAAGTCAATAGCTTTCGTACGTACTCTGTACAGCACACTGGGTGGGGCGTGGGAATGACATTTATTTTGTAATGTTGACCGTGAAAGTCAAAAAATTTATTGAATAAATAATCATTAGAATTTTTATTTTACGCAACGTATTGTAATGTACTTTATTCTCAATGTTTTTATATTGTTTACGATGTCAAAAAAGACAGCTAGTCGACGACCGAAAAACAAAATAATAATTATAACCTTTGTTCCTTCTGTAAACAAAATTCTCAAGCAGAACAAACAATATTAACGAGTTGAAAAACTCAGCAGAACTCATGTTTATACATAAAAATCACGGATGCAAAAAAAAAAATATACCTACTCTTTCCGGATATGAATCCGAATACCCAACGTTCACACGTCAACCTTCACTACACATGCATGATCAACAGAACAATCATATTTTATTGAGATACCACTTTTCAGGACCTACTATAGCTGCCAGCGTCGAAGCCTTTTGTCCAACAACAATAAACAACCGGTATGTACCGACTAACTATCTAGTCGAAAATCAATCTGTAATGTTGTTCGCATACAATTTAAATTTGGTTGGTGAATGTAGCATGCATAATATGTTGTGAGATAATTATATATAATTTAAATAAAATAGTAAAACAATAGCCGTCTTATTTATAAAAAATTCGTTAATCGTAAGATTACGTATAACTCACTGATCAGTTTTTGCTTTATTTAATTTACATAAAAAAATTAATCCGCGTTTGTTATATTGTATCAAGATGAAATTTCATACAAAAGTTTTTAAACAAACAAAATAGTAGCCGGGTAACGCGAGTGTTTACAACCAAGATGATTCAGATTTGAATAATTTCGAGTTATTGATGCAGAATAGGTAGGTACCTTTTTTATTATTTTATTTTATATCAAAATATCGTTAAGTCCTTATTGAATCATACGAAACCTTAATGTTTCAGCCAAAATGAACTTATTATGTTTTATCATTTCAATTTCAATATTTACGTACCTACTTAAAAAGTATTCTGTGAATATTTTCTTCAAAACGTCATTATATTTTTTATAAATTAAGTTGGTACATCGTGGTTGTAAGCCCTCGAATGATTATGTACGAGAATGCATATTTGCTTTGTTTCTTTATATTCCCATTATTAAAATGATGGCAGTCGAAATGGGAATCTAGGTACCGGAAATTCTTTTCCTGAAATAATATGTAGCGGAGAAGAATATCGATCGGAAACCATGCCAGAATCCTTAACAAGAGAATCAGGATTCGAAGGTCATAATTTTTTAGTGTTAATTCGAAATTTCTACCCAAGGTAAGCAAACAGTCACAGATTAGATGGCACCGGTTGACTGTTGGAAACTTCTGTCAAATAATCCACCAGCTAGTTGTTAAGGTAACTCTAAAGGATTTTTTCAATTTATAGGTAAATAAACTAGGTATAGTGTGTTAACGTTCTGGGCGAAAGAATGCAAAATATGTGTTTATTGGAGGAAACACGAGATCATATTATTGTTATTGAGTAACACATTTTATAAGGAATTTTAAACAAAATAATGGGCAGTGAAATTTGATGTTTCGACAGGGCATGCGCCTACACCTACAGCTACACAGTGATGTGCGCAATAGAACACATAATTGTCAAAAATGATTCTCCTCCTGAACATAAACGTACCTACTCTACCAGATTATGTTCAAGTAGTATCGCCTTTTTCAAAACAAAAGGGGCATTTTGAAATTTTCACTAATATCTTGTCGTTCCGTTCACAAAAATGTCCTAACGGCCAGATATCAATATGAAACATTTTTTTGAAGCTAAAAATCTCACAAAATGAGCTTATAAACAGGGGGTAGTATTGATTCGAACATTTAACTCCTATGTTTGCCGCAAAAGTTGTACATAGCATCATCTTCTTGTAATAAAATAAATGATCACATTCATACGTGAAGTTTTATATTATAGCTAATGACAGGCAGGTAGGTACCTACGCAACTATTATTAGGTATAGTTTGCCAACAACGATTACGTTCATATAGGTATACGACATGTTTAATATATAATTTATTGTGGTTACCTACATTATTATCGTTTAACAATGCCGATAAATTGATCAATAATTTTTTTTCGTAAGGATCTAAAACATTGATCGAGTATGTGATGCGGATCAAGATTACACCTTGTTACATCCGTAGATCATTTATCACAGATCACTTATTTTTATAAAGAGAGAACTTAATAATAGAACATATTATCATTATTCTATATTCTCAACGCAGCCCAACTTTATAAACACAAATAACTACTGTTCTCTTCTCTGAGAGAATGTATCATTATATGAATTTGTTACTTTTGAACTTCCTTACCCTTCTTGTACCCAGTAAAGTCCACCCGACATTACGCTTCACTTGGGTAAAGGTATCTCTGTTCCTAATAAAATGAATCAGTTTCTAGATAATTTAATTATTTATTTATTTATTCATACACAATATTACAGTGATAACAGGTAACAAATGTAAATGCTGCCCAAGTAGGCCAAGCCTGTACTAGGGCAAACATCTTAACAGTTCATAAAAAATAATATTCAAAGGAACACACAAACACGAACCACAGCACAACCGCCAACGCAACTACATAATAATTACATATTATCCATATACCGTCACCATGTGTTCTTTCAATCGTGTCTTGTATGACTAGCATAAGCTGTAAGAGCCAGTAGTAATCGTGTCTGATTTCGATGTATCCAGTTAATAGATGAACTAACATTTTGTGAAAATTAGATTATTGTAATTCTATTATAATAATTTAGAAATGTTTTTTAATTTGCCTTTTACCGTATGTCATAGCATGACGCTCAAAATACAAATGCTACGTCAGATATGAATCTGCAAAGAGCCGTGCAAAATGCCGGAGAAGGTTCTTTTATACAATTTTCTGCATTAACTTTAATATATTTAGAGCTATTTAAAAAAACATATTTTTTAGGATCTTCATACAAAATTTTAATAAACATTAAAAGTGTCATTCTTCTTTTTCTGTGCTTATGTCAGTTATAGAGGTCAGTTAAGCAATGGGAAGCTAGACTAGAACCTGTTCAATTACCTACCGATCAAGCCTGACAATCGGAATCAAAAACGTAAAGCAAGACGGGTATAAGCTAGTACTTAATAATTATATTTTCGGTCACCTCTATCAATTTATTAATCGATGTTGATTATCTCTCGCTCAAAAGGTTAAAGATTTCTCATGATTTTTTGTTATTGCAATCATCCAAGAAAGGAAAGGAACATTCTTTTGGTTCTGTAAAGGAAGTTCACAACAAGGAGATCCGTTATATTTCACGATGTACTATTTTTAGATCCTGTGTTTTAAAACTAGATCAATACTTTATTAATAGTTCAAGTTGATGTTCTTATAGATTTTTCCCCTACCTATAGTGATAATGTAGAATACATCTTCATCTTTTGCACTTTGATTAAGCCTGCTGGCCTGTTATTAGTTCCTGTCGTGTTGTCCCTTTGTAAAGCCGATTTGCAACTTAGCATTGTATTTTTTACAATTAATAATTAGTTAACTCATTTCTATGTACAAACCACTCAGATCTGAAAATATCCCGTCTGCAACACGTTGAACGTGGGAATAAAAATATGAAATCCTTCAAGTATTGGAGAACTAGATGGTTAAAGAGGTCCTGGCCGAAGGAAGATATCATCAGAAAAAGTACTGTAAAAATAACTATGGAGGATTTGTTCTTTGAAGAAGTAGTTGCCAACATCGGGGAGACCATATTATACGGCAGAGCCTCATAATCCAAATTCTGGAATGAAAAATATACCTTTCTAAATACCATATTCTTCTTAATTTAGGCCTTGTGGCCTGTAATTCAAGAGGTGGGGTTGGTCTTCTTGCGAGGTCGACTCCCAGCTGTCCTTCCACCTCTTTTGTGGTCTGCCTGGGAGCCGTCTTCATATTGCACATGGAAAATATTGGGGATAGGTATCTAAAAAATCTTTCTTGTCATGAAAAATCTGACAGTGAGTCGTTTCGAGAAATATTACAGAATTAAAAAAACACATCGGACGCAATAAGATTAAGAAGATCGTTGACAGATGATCGTCAATCTTCGCTTGGACTGGCAATATAAGAAAAAAAAATAAGGAATGAACTTATCTTATATATAAAAATGGAGAGCTATTTCCCGATGTCATCGCATCACGCCTAAACGGCTGGACCGACTTCGCTAATTATTTTTTGTCGTTTAGGCTTTTATCAGGAGAATGTCCTTTTAGAAGAAAAAAATTAAGAAAAATGCACGCAAAATTAGAAAATTAAAGAAAACTTAACGTAGACAACCTTATTAGTACTTTTTACCTTATAATTTTTATTCCAATTTTGAAATTTTGACAGAAATTTTCAATTGGTGCGATTGTCAGAATGCGGATGGAATATGGTTTAAAACAGACGCATCGGTCGAAATTACATTGGTCAAATGATAATTAATTCATCACCATACAAATTCGAATTCAATATTCATAGTTACGAACACAGGACAACGTCTGTCGGAAAAGCTAGTATTTAATATTATATTGAATGGAATGCCAGAATAAATTGATAAGTATTATTAACCTATAGGTAAGGATTTAGCAACACGCATACATAAGTTCATGACCTCGCAATCCACAAAAGTCAATGAATGAATTTACAAATCATTATTTGAATAAATTCATTGCCTTCATTGACCGGCACGTAGTATGTAGGTACCCATCTACGTAGTTTGAACATTTTTTACGCAATCATTGGTGGTACAGCCTTCTAATATTTGACGCTGAATTTCATAAACTCCGTGGAATTTGTATGTTGGTCTGCCTAACATTAAAATTTTGGAAGGCGAAAGCATAAGGAAAGCGGAAGATATTCATAGCATCTGAGAAAAAAATTGATACAAGTAGTTTTGACATAAAAGCGGTTCCTCTAAAATGTTGGCGGGTCATTCTATGGTGCTGTCATACCGGGTCATTTTAGAGGAATTACGCAAATGTATGTGGCACATACCCCTATTCCCTATCAGATCCGCTAAAATTTAGCATCAACTAAAATTTTGAATTTCGCGGGCAATTCCATGTGATTTCAACCGATCCAAGCGATATTCCTTAAGAAATCGATCGAAGTGAATATAGCTGCAAGTGATTTCAAACGAATAATTTATCCATGTCAAAAGTATCATCATGGCTGCCAAATTTCCTTTTTCTCAAACAATTTCATCTTGATCAAGAAATAATATAACACTATTAACGTATCTTTTGTGATGAAAACAAGAGCAAAATGATATATTTACTGAAAATAATAACTTGTTTTGTTTTGATTGTTGTTTTTAAGAGAGGTGACTGAAAAACAAGACACGATTTTGACATAATACAAGCGGTTCCTCTAAAATTTTGGCGGGTCTTTCTAAGGTGCCGCTTAAATTTATCGAATAGCGGGTCATTTTAGAGGAATCGTGATAATTTAAGTGGAACAGTCAGTTACAAGTTACTTTTTTCATACACTTTTTTGGCGGATTCTTAATTTTAGCGGATCTGATAGCGAATAGGGGTAACAGTCAGTTAAAATAATTAACGTTTTTCATATATTTTTGGCGGATTCTAAGAGTGGCAAACAGTTCAAGAGAGCTTCAAAAATACCAAAGGACCAAAAATCGGATTAAATAAGTATAAAATATCATGTCGAGATCTGCAGTATACACATAGATGCGTTTGAATAAAATGGTAGGTATTGTTATCTATGCAAATAGCCTGTTTACGTGTTGCAGCGCCATCTATAAAAGACTGGAATGATTGATAGCGTACTTTTGTATTGTTTTGTTTCGGCTTTTAATCGATAGATTACTTTTCACAAGTTTTTTTTTTTTTTTGTAAACAGAATGATTGTTACAATAATAATAATCATTATTAAAAGTATTTAAAAAAACTTTACCTATGTAGATAATATTTTTATCTTTCTTATAACATTTCAATGAAGTACCTACACCATAAATGACGGTCTAGTTGCATGTGCAAGGCATGAACACAACGCAAAATCAAGAACTTGCCTCCCTAGGCCGATAAGAATAAAAAATGGTAGGTACCTACAAAACATGGGTCACAAAAAATGGGTCCAGACTGGTTAGGCATAATGGTTGTGTACTAAGAAGAGTATCAGTCAGTACCACCGGTAAATATATTCCTATTTCTTCTTTTATTAAAGTATTACTATTTATTACTATTTTTATTCTTTAAGATCTAGTCCTGAAAAATGGTCACAAGAATCTAGACATAATTAGAACGTTGTGCACCACAAAGCCAATAGGCAATAAATATGAGACATTAACAAAAATGGATATAGTCATATCCTGGCGCCAAATACATGACAGCAGTCGCAGTCTTTAAATTTGGTTGCTCTCTTGTTCTCAATAATTTCCAACTTTTATCTCTATATTTCATTGATTATTATAAATATCTACTTGTTGCATACATGAGATTTTTCGACGTGTTGAACATGTTGAGAATTCTCATGATTAGAGTTTCGGAGACTTAAACATTACCACCTAATGGCGAACGTTGTTAACGTAAAGTGATCACACCAAGCCAGTATTCGAAATAACAGTAGAAGACGGTCGTAAGCCCGTAGCGGTTTGTTCCATTCAAAATCTAACATTAGTAATGAATTTTTAGAGTCATTAGTTGTTAAATATTCTTTAATATTCCTATTTGTTAAAATAAACACATACACGCACAATAAGCATTTTTTTAAAGAGAAGATTTGAATTAAAATTAAGCTATTCGATATATTATATAGATAGGTAACAAACACTACACGGATAAATTAGAAATAATATTTAGTTATGTAACTATTCAGTATTCACATTTATTTCCGATAGAAGGTTATTTTAATAAGTAGACTCTACTATTTAGTTATGGAAATAAAGATAACAACACTTTTCTATACAAAGGTGTCAGTATAGCCGGCGGAACTTATTGCCTGAGGCAATTTTTTCCAGTCAACCGGTCCCGTCCAATCTGAGACAGGCCAACCCCGGGTAGAAATTTCAAGTGAAAAAACACTCCGGATCTGAAGTCCACGCTAGTACAACTAGGCTACCGAGGTCGGTGGAAATAAAGATGTCGATATAATCTGACTGAATGATTAATCGAGCGACATTTGGTTAAGTGCGATTAAAAATACTGTAAGTAGTAAGTCTCTAAATTAGTTGTATGATATTTAATATCATACACGTACCAACACAAAAAAATATTCTTATTGAACTTTCTTCTAAGAAAAAATACCTTAATTTGATAATATGACAATACGTTCACTTATGAAATAATAAAAATAGAGGATAAACAAAATATTATTACATATTATTACATACAATGTTTATTTATCAATTTATTTGTTTGTTGTGGGTATTCATAAAATTAAAATTGAATTAGCATTATTCATACAATAATTCCTAGGGTCTCATCTTCGACACAATTTATGCTTTTGTTTACAGAAGGAAAATGATAATACGTATAACGATGTGTGCATTTCAATTAGGTGCCAACCTAATAAACAATTTTCTTAACCCGTTTATTCCTGAATTCAAGTAAATGTTGCCTGGGTGAAAATGTATTTATATTTTGTTTTAAATTTTAAAAGCCCTCTAGGCAGCGCGTAATGAGCGGCTAGCCGCAAAGAAGAAAAATAACATATTTTCTTATTCTTTTTACAAAAAGACGAAAAATAACAATTTTATATTAGGTACATAAATTAATATACTTATATTGTTTATTATCACGAAAAAACATTACAAAAAATATAAGAAGATGTGAACTGATCTTTTTGTACTTTGATAGGTACTTAATTTCTTTTTTCGTGATTATAAGTTGTAATATATTTTAAAACTTCTTGTGACAATGAGCATCGGTAAAAATTCATCCTAAACAATTTAAATTAATTTATGATCAACATAGAAAGTTTAGTACACATACAGACAAATCAGACAATTCAAATGTTTTGTTGAACATATGAATACTAATATGGACAGAAGATAATAAAAACTGAATCACTAGTAATTGTATTCATTTAAAACCCCAATTATTCATTGCTAATGGTATCTTTCATCGTTCTGGAATTTTTAACGTTAAGCGTACTAGATAGAAGGGTACAAGAATTCTAAGTGATCATACTGAGATCTTCACTAAAGAAAACGCAAGGGAGGATCCAGGGGGGGGGTTAGGGGGGTCATGACCCCCCCCTAGGCTATGTAATCTCAAGTAGGGCAGTGATATTTATTAATAAAATCTTTATTTTGCTAGCATAATTATAATTTCATGTGGGCCATGACCCCCCCCCCCTGGAGCAAAAGTACCATTTATAACAAATTTAGGAAATGACCCTTTTTTTTTTTTTTTAGGAAAAGTAATTTCCAGATACCAAATTTTTAAGATGACCTTTTTTTTACTTTGTGACCCCCCCCCCCTGGTGCCAAGGCTGGATCCGCCCTTGAGAAAACATAGGTATGGTAATGCTAAACAAAAATACGAAGATTACTTTTTAAGAATGAAAGTCGAGACTTTATGGGTTGGATAATTTTCTTTGTACTGAATGAGTTAAATAAAACATGAGAAGGAGTTATTCTTTCAATTGCTTCTTATTCTTCAAAATGTACGAGTCACTTTACAAGCTGATAAATTTCATAATAACAAAATATTTCATGCATTCATATTGTCTTGCAGTGGTTTCTGAAACAAGTGAACATATTGCCAATATATCTACAGCCAATATCCCAACTTTGCATTTCGTCATCAACGAAGCTAAAAATGAGACGAATGATTTGGACGAGTTCATCTTAAACTCACTTTCTTTAGGATGTTCAGACTTTATAATACATTTGGAAGATCCTGAATATTTTCTTAATCTTTATGACGAAAACATCCATGTCACCAATCAAAGAAGCGGTAATCGAAGATTGGTATTTCTGCCATCTGATCAGGATGATTCGAGGATGCTTCTCGAAAATATGCTACAGAATTCAGCTCTAAGCTTTCTACCGCAAATTCTTCTGGTTCTGCCGAATCCGAACATGGAGCTGAATTGTTCTTACGATTTGGGAACACATAAATTTGTTGGAGAATACAACAATTCTGATCTAAAAGTATTGGACACATGGATGTGCGATAAACTGGATATGGTGGAAAATTCAAAGCTTTTTCCGGATAAGCTTGCAAACATGGAGGGACGAATCATGAAGGTTGCCACTTTTAAATACAAACCGTACGCAATTCTGGAGTTTGATGAGAATGATGAGGTCATTGGGTACGACGGCACTGAAATGAGGACGGCCATTGAGTACTGTAGGTAAGAACCTCATATCAAGACTCGTTTTGAATTTGGTCCATAACTTTGACAGAAAGAATGACCTATAATTGTTTTCTATCCAGGCACACTTACATTGCCTCTTCCAACGATTAACCATTTTTAATGTAAACAAAAATAAATTAAAATCAACAAAAACTTTGTCAGTTCTACGTGAGTATATTTGGTTAAAACGTTTTCGGACAACCGTCCATCTTCAGTAACCTTAACAATACTAAACTATAAACTATAAGACAGGATAATATATGCATTTTGAAAGGACGGGTAGGGGGTGAAAATTAGGTGTTGTTTGGAATGGTAGAGGGTGTTAATATAGTAACAATTTCAGGAGAGGGGAGGTGACTGGAGGGATTTGGATATTTAGGAGATTATTTTTACAATTATTATTAATATGAATAGTTTCTAATATATCTAATTTGTATCCTTTATCATTTTTGTTCAGAACCTTAAAACTATCTAAACTAAATTTATGTCCAGTGTTTCTGCTGTGGTCCGCCATATCAGAATTAATCGAAAAGTTTTTTACTGCTTTAACATGTTCTTCTGCTCTTGTTTTTATTTTTCTCCCAGATTGTCCAATATATATAGCATCGCAGTCGTCACATTTAATTTTATATACACCACTATTATCTAATTTGTCTATCACTGATTTATTGTTAAAAATGAATTTTCTTATGTTATTGTTTGTATAATATGCTGGTTTAAACTGAATATTTTTGCACTTATTAATTAATGATGTGGATGATCTGTTTATGTATAATATTCTTCTCTATGACTTATCTTCTATTTCCTTTGGTTGTTTTTTAAATAGGTATTTGTAGATTTTCTGATGTTTTATTTTTTTGTTGATAATTCCTAGTACTGATTTGTCTTCATATCCGTTATTGTTTGCTATCTTTTTAATAACCCGTATTTCTTTTTCATAATTTATTTTTGTGAGCGGTATCGATAATAACCTATGAGCCATAGAGTGGAAAGCCGCCATCTTATGTGGTGTGGGGTGATGTGAATCAGCCGGAATTATATTGTCTGAATATGTATTCTTTCTGAATATTTCAAACTCAAAATTGTTGTTTACTATTTTAACTGTTATGTCTAGGAAGTTAATAGAGTGATCCTCGCCTATTTCGTAAGTAAATTTGATTTTTTCGTGTTGTGAATTGAATAGTTGAAGTAGCATATTTAACTGTCGTTTTGTTCCTTGGAACATGAAAAAGATGTCATCAACATATCTCTGATAGAAAGATATCTTTTTAATCAATGGGTTTGTTGATTCTAATATTTTATTTTCAAAATTATCCATAAATATGTCTGCCAAAATAGGTGACAATGGATTTCCCATAGGTAGACCATCTGTTTGCTCGTAGTATTTATTTTGGAAGCAAAAATAATTTTGGTTTATGCACGTGTTTACTAGTTCTAGAATATCATCCTTTTGGGCATTGTTATCACATTGTAAATTTAAAATTGTTTTTTAAAAAACACTCAATTGCTTCTTGGACTGGAACATTGGTAAATAAGCTTTTAACGTCGAACGACACTAATAAACTATTGTCTGGAGGTGTTAAATATTTAATATTATCACAAAACTCAATGGAATTTTTCACACCGTATTTAGGTCTAAATGCAGTTTTTTTATATTTTTTATTTAATAAATTCCACGCAACAACAATGTTGCTTTTACAAAACATATTAGGTATATACAAATTTATCCATTGATATTACTAAGAATAACAAAATACAAGATTAAATGTGTCACAAGCAATACAAACAAATCACATAAAAAAAAAAAAAACATCAAATAATTAAAATGACTCAATAAAACCATAAAACAAACACTTTAAAACATGATAAAAAAGATACGATAATAATATATCATTGCACTGTTTGTGAAACAAAATAAAACATTAAAATCAATTATACTCAACACAACCATAATCAAAATAAAAATAAGTACATACTCCAAACATGATAAAAAAGATAAGATAATAATATATTATAGCACTGTTTGTGAAACAAGATAAAACACTAAAATCAATCATTAACATTGCATAAAATGAAATACTATTGAGAATGAGGGATAAGGAAAAGAAATAAAAGGAGCAATCTTAACATTAGAATGAGTCGTCATGCAGTAAAAGCAAACAATATGCAACACAGAAGTGATGCACACAACAATACAAACGTAATACTGCAGTACCCACCCACACAAATAATAAAAACAATCCATCACTATATTGCTCACACATACATCCACACGCACTAATATTCCTATCATTCATACTTGCCCTCAAAAAGACAAAGTTATACAGGGCGTTCGGTTGAGGACGAAAATAACTGTTTTTTAAAAACATTCAATGTTGGAGCAAAAATGTCGACATCAACCAACTGATTGCCCTCTCTCGGTAGCCTCTGCAAGGGTGAATTATAATGATAATTTGTTTTCGAAGAAGCCACACTGAAAGTTTGCCTGGTGCGAGTTACTCTATTTGGTACATGCAAGTGGATTTTTTCGAGAAGTTCCGGCGCGTCGACTACACCATTTATCAATTTGTACAAAAATACCAAATCGGACACATTTCTTCTCTCTGAAAGAGGCTGCAAATTGTAAGTCTGCCGAAGTTGTTCATAATTGATATTATTTAAAGGTATTCCTAGCCTGTAATTAATAAACCTCAAGAATCTATTCTGGACCCTCTCAACATTCCTTGAATGGACCTGGTACGAAGGAGACCACAAGACTGAGTTGTACTCCAAAATCGGTCTGACCAGACTCAAATACAGCGCAACAAACGTCTGAACACGACTAAAGTCGCTGCCCAAACGCAACAGGAAACCCAGCGTTCTGAGAGCTTTGTCCACTATGCCTTTAATGTGGGGTATAAAAGTAACAGCGGAGTCCAGTGTCACGCCCAAGTCTCTCATCTGAGTCACCGACTCCAGCTGTACTCCATCAATGGAGTATGGGAACAAAGTTGGGTGCTTTATTCTGAAGAAACGCATGACCTTACATTTATCAATGTTCAGGGCTATTTCATTTCTTCTGCACCACGAGAGGAGGATATCTATATTTCTTTGCAATACAAAACAGTCCCCCACTTCATTAATCGTTTTGAAAAGCTTTAGGTCATCTGCAAATAAAACAAAACGCACATCAGTAAATTCTGCTAAGAGGTCGTTTATAAAAATATTAAACAGAACTGGTCCAAGGTGAGAACCCTGTGGTACACCACTCTTTGCATAAAACGACGATGACACCGCATTTGTCACCTTTACAGCAAGGTCTCTGTTTGACAGATAACTTGTTAACCAAGCGAGTAGAGATCCACTCACGCCATATGATTGTAGCTTGGCCAATAAAATCTCATGAGGCACCCGATCGAAAGCCTTTGAATAGTCTGTGTATACACAGTCCAGTTGGCTCCTTACCACCAATGTATCCATTATATCACCGTGAAAGGACAAGAGATTGGTCAAAGTCGACCTATTCTGCATAAAACCATGCTGATTGATGGAAATTATGGAAGTTAAATCATTTTTAATTTTACTTAGCAAAATACATTCAAACAACTTAGGCACACATGACTGTATACAGATCGGGCGATAATTCGAAACATCCGACCTGTCACCCTTTTTGAAAATGGGGATTATATGTCCGGACTTCCAGAGGGTGGGAAATACTCCGCAATCAATGGATGTATTAAAAATTTTACATAGAATACTGCTTAAAACCGCTGAACAATTCTTAACAAACAAGGGTGGAATTTGATCAGGGCCAGCAGATTTGCTCACATCCAGCGAGGCAATACCGCGCTCTACATCTTGCAATGTGAAAACAATTCGTGAAATCTGGATCCTATCAATCATAGGAACAGAAAAGTTCGAATCACTAGCAGAGGCCTCCGAGTAAATGGCTTTAAAATATTTAGCAAACAAATCTGCAATATCATTTGGATTATCGGCATGTTCCCTCTCATAATACATGATTTTAGGATAATCGCTATGGTCGTCCTTGAGAGATTTCACAAGTTTATGAAAGCTCACAGACGTGCCCGGCAATTGGTCTTCGATATCCCTATAATGATTGTGTTTGAGCCTTTTAGAGATCAACTGGCACTTTTTTCTGGCAGCGCTAAAAGCCTCATATTCAGCAACACCACCAGTTACCTTATACTGTGCGTGGAGTCTTTTCTTGGTTTCAATCAGTTGGATCAACTCTCCAGAAAACCATTTAGGAAATTTCGGACTTGTCCTTTTTTTAGTAGGAACATATTTGTCAATCGATTCCCCAATAACACCATAAAATTGTGAAACGATCTCATTAATACTTAAGTTAACATCTAAAAATGACCAGTCTGCACTGCGAAGGTAATCAATAACCAGACTGTAGTCACACAAATTAAATTTTTTCACTGCTTGTTCAGGCGGTGGTGGCTCACATCTGTCCAAACTAATATCTATTTCAAGAGGGGGATGGTAATTATCAGCCGGAAGAATAAGGTCCACAGCTGCCCCAACTTTAAGATTTTCCATGTCGGTAAATACAAAATCCAATATTCGTCCGGAAGTATTCCGAGTCATATTACACTGATTGAAACCAAGGAAAGAGGACATGTTTCTTACCTCAGCAGCACACTCATCATCTACCATTTCATCTATCACAGTTTCACATTCATTCCACTCTAGACGCGGCAAATTATAATCTCCGGTAATCAATATCTTTGCATCGGGATACTTAAATCGAATTTTTTCCAAGTCCTCACAATGATTTGAATAAACCTCTAATGGGGAGTTAGGAGGAATGTAAACACATCCTACAATTAAATTCCTCGAAGGCAATATGAAATATTTGTTCCACGTTTTTATGAATACAGTTAATAATACATGATCTAAGTTCATTTGCTACACAAATCATAACCCCTCCCCCCCTGCTTTTTTTGCTTGTAATACGATCTCTGTCCCTTCTATATACACGAAATTTGTTAAACCCCAGCTCTCCATCCTGTACATCCCCTCTCAACCAAGTCTCAGTTAACATTATAATATCATATGACACCATAGACACATTTATTGATAATTCAAACAATATTGTATTTAAACCTCTAACGTTTTGGTAGTATGCAACTGCGGTGATTTTCTTACGTAGTTTTTTTGAGTTTTCACTATTTTAGGAATCGAATCAAAAAATTTAACCGTTAGGTTATCTTCCCCAGCAGCTCGTCTTTCGTCAACTTCCTTCCACAGGCCACGTAGATGATCTCTCTGCTTGACCGTCATATCCGGTTTCACTCGAACACCATCCTTTAACATCCGACTGTTCTGCAGTAAGTATCTGGCCTCAGCTGGGCTGTTGAATGACACCTTGATTGGTCTAGATTTTTCGGCATCCCTTCTACCTATTCGTGTTACTCTGATGCCATCCTTCTTCACTTCATCAAAACTATCAATTATATTCATGACTGCATCACGATCATCTTTTAAATTTTGAGCTTGTGTAGTCGCGGTACTTTCTGGAACATTCATTAGCAACAGGTTCTTAGATTTTTCACGTCTTTCTTCCAGTTCACTAATCGCTTCCATCACATAACTTTGCCCATTGGTTTCGGCTTCCATTGACTGAGCAGGTATTTTTCTGACAGTTTCTAGCTCACCTTCCATTTTTCCCGTAAATACACCGATCTGTGATATTGTTTGTATAAGCCCAGTTGTCATGGTGAGCATCCTTCCTGATAGGTCTTTCACTCCTTTTACTGTTGAGCTGTTAGCATCTATCAATGGCAGCTGCATAGAGGTCAACAGTTGAGACGCCTCAGTAATAAGCTGCATTGCGCTAGGGCTCATGGTGGTCAGGTCAGTAGTGTGGGATTAAGCAGTTCAATTTCACCTCTCAAAAAGATTTTCCTTGATTTATCAAAATATCACAGTATATTAGAGCGATATAAGTTGTAACATACACCCTGTATTAGTTGTTGTCTTCAAAACTGGTGTGAACACTACAAGAACTTTTATTTGGTTACTTTAGTTATCTATTCCTCAACAATCCAACCATAAAATGGGCCTCAATGATAGCTTGTACTTACAAACACTAGTTAAACTTCACTGAATCTAAATTACTGCAGAAATCTTTATTTTACAGATTTTATTACAAGAGCACAAAAAAATGACACATCTATATTCAAAAGTATTGTTACATTTTTCAAATGCAGTTGCTTGGATTATTAAGTTGTTTACATATTTTGCGAGTAGGTAAAAAAATAAAACAGCAGAAAATCTACAAATACCTATTTAAAAAACAACCAAAGGAAATAGAAGATAAGTCATGGATAAGAATATTATACATAAACAGATCATCCACATCATTAATTAATAAGTGCAAAAATATTCAGTTTAAACCAGCATATTATACAAACAATAACATAAGAAAATTCATTTTTAACAATAAATCAGTGATAGACAAATTAGATAATAGTGGTGTATATAAAATTAAATGTGACGACTGCGATGCTATATATATTGGACAATCTGGGAGAAAAATAAAAACAAGAGCAGAAGAACATGTTAAAGCAGTAAAAAACTTTTCGATTAATTCTGATATGGCGGACCACAGCAGAAACACTGGACATAAATTTAGTTTAGATAGTTTTAAGGTTCTGAACAAAAATGATAAAGGATACAAATTAGATATATTAGAAACTATTCATATTAATAATAATTGTAAAAATAATCTCCTAAATATCCAAATCCCTCCAGTCACCTCCCCTCTCCTGAAATTGTTACTATATTAACACCCTCTACCATTCCAAACAACACCTAATTTTCACCCCCTACCCGTCCTTTCAAAGTGCATATATTATCCTGTCTTATAGTTTATAGTTTAGTATTGTTAAGGTTACTGAAGATGGACGGTTGTCCGAAAACGTTTTAACCAAATATACTCACGTAGAACTGACAAAGTTTTTGTTGATTTTAATTTATTTTTGTTTATTTTAAAATGTTCTACAAAGTTGCTCGCGACAAAAAATTTGAAGATTCATTTTTAATGGATTAAGAGTATTAAGACACTTCAATTTTAATTTTGTTTACGGTTATGCAGGTGGAGTAATTGTCAGCTGGAAATTGTGAGAGATGATGAACACGAATGGGGGGAAATATACGACAACAGGACGGGAAATGGAATTATAGGAAACGTAGTTATGGATAAAGCTGATTTTGGGTTTGGTAATTATATATTCCTTACTTGCTTCTAACTCTTCCATGCTCCGAAGAATACCTATGAAACAAACAAATGCCCTTTAATGAACTCCATTCAGGTCAAATTTGTGGGACATTGAATAAGTTTTGAAGGTTTACAAAATATTGGACGGGATCCATTATGATGTGGAATCGTTACGGTGATGTCGGAGTCTCGTCTTGGTCTTATATAAGAAGTCCAATTCCTGTATTACTCGGGACATGGAAAGTCTTATTCAATACACTCAATTCAGCCCAACGTCAATTTCTCCTATCAGAATACGTTTTTTTTCCTCGACTCTTTTACAGATTATATTTTAGTCATGATAATAACAAGCTATTTTCAGTTCATGACAAAAAAAAACGTTAAAATAGTATGAAATACATTGCCTTTATTCTCGAAATCCTTTTCTCCGTACTCAGGTTTTCTAGTCGCCAACTTTAAACTAAATATGCCAGGTTCAAAGCCTAGTCCAATAAAAGTTTTGAGTGAATAGAATAGTGAATTGAAGTTCTATCCAAGGGTGGCATCCAATCTCAGGTTGGACAAGAATATTTTGCTTATTTTCTATTATAAACTGCCTATGGATCCTAGCGCCAAATACATGACAGCAATCGCAGTCTTTAAATTTGGTTGCTCTCTTTGTTTTCAATAATTTCCAACTTTTATCTCTATATTTCAATAATAATTATTAAATATCTACTTGTTGCATACATGAGATTTTTCGACATGTTAAACATGTTGAGAATTCTCATGATTAGGAGTTTCGGAGACTTTACCACCTAATGGCGAACGTTGTTAACGTAAAGTGATCACACTAAGCCAGCCTTCGAAATAACTATAGAACGCGGTCGTAAGCCCGTAGTGGTTTGTTCCATTTAAAAATCGAACATCAGTAATAAATTCTTAGAGTTTTTAGTTGTTACATATTCGCTATGGAAATTAGTTTCGCCAGCTATACCTACACTTATGTACTGAAATTTTTGTCTTGAATAAAATTGATGAACATAGATAAAATTTAAGGTTCACTTTTGTCATTCAGGAGCCTTGTATTCATGGTATCACGAGTATTTATTTCTCGATCTCTCAATGCCTGTCGTCAGAACTGGAATCACTTGTATTGCGCCAGCTCCACAGTAAGTTTGACTCATGGCTTAATTATCTACCAAAATTACCGTGCTTTGCCAAAACCACAAGGCTTTACTGTTTTTTTTTCTACATTTAAGGTTACTGGCAAGCTATCTGCTCCCGGTTTTGCCCTTCAACAACGTGATGTGGGGGTTTGTCTTCGGTTCGATCATTTACGCAGCCATCGGAGTATATTTCATAGAAACAGCTCAGAAGAAGAAATCAACCAGTCTGATATCATCCTTACTTTGTGTTGTTGGTATAATTGTTTCACAGGTAAGTTGTAAAAAAACACTACTGTATTGTGTATCTATAACTTTATCAAATATCTAAAATTATATCATAATGAGAAATTTCGAGTATAGTCGCACTAACCGTGCGAGTACCATATAAGGAACTCCAACAAAATGTCGCCCGTGAATAATATCTGCGTGGAATCAGAATAATTTAAATAAAATGATGTCTATAATGGGACTGGAAGGGAAGAGACTCGGCAAAAAACACCTAGCTGATCCTAATGTCAACCTGCACGTGGCACCTACTCCTCGCTAGAAAACTAACGAGTTTCTGGTGACCAAGCATTGGCATATGACGGTATAACAAACTGGAGGACTTTTACAAACCTAGAATATTCAAAGCTTATGTAGGTATATGAAACCAATTTTATCAGTAACTTTGAAATAAACTAGAAGAAACTTAAGATAATTCGTAGCATAGCATTTACATGTTATTATAGGCACAATATTTCATACTTAATTAGAACAATTTGATTAAGACAGTTTTAAAATTATGAACATTCTAGCCACCATCGATGAAACATCCTTCCACAGCCATGAGACTTGTCATCAACTTCTTGTTTTTCTTTGCTCTCATGCTGTCAAATGCCTACTCCAGTGGTCTGGCCAGCACAATTACCGTCCCCATGTAAGATACCAGTTTCATCAAACCACTTATCATTGAGAGTTGCCCTTTGCGTTAGAAACTTTGTAAGGATGTTTATTTCATTTCTAGATACGAAGCCCCAATAGACAAAGTGCAAGATCTGGTGGATAGTAAATTGGATTGGGGCGCAACGCATGATGCTTGGATTTTTTCAATACTAGAAGCAACCGAAGTAAATGAATATATCCTCCAATTATTATTTTTTCATCCACGTATTGATAAAATTGATGTTGTTAACACACTGATTCCGTTCACAAAAAAGGCCAAGTTAGAAGTAAAATAAATAGGAGAGGTTATAATATGGTAAATGAAACAAAGATGGTAAATGAAACAAAGAAAGTATGAGAAGAATGAATTAAAAAGAATGGGATCCGTTCTCTCTATCTAACACTTAACTGAAAAGGAGTGATATAATGGTTTTTAAAATTAGCAGAGCTTAAATAAATAATAAATAAAGCTTTATTGCTAAGGTAAATTACATTTTTGATTGTCCTTTTCTGGTATGGGATCTTATTCAACCCTCCGCAAATTGATGGTACGTATTGTTCAACCGCTTTCTCAGTTCTCCCATGGTTTCCACTTAGAACCCGATCCATGACGTCAGTTTTTCGCCTAATTTATTTGTTTATCTCGAAGACTGGCGCCGAGTTTGTGTCTTTCGATGGACCGTTGAGTGACTCTCAGTTTTTTTTTCTAGTTAGGGTTATTTTTTTCAAACCATATAGGGTTAGAATTTCATTAAACCAACAAATTTAATGTTTTACTATGTACAAAATTGCAGCCTCAAATGATTCAATTGGTGAGCAAATTCAAAAAGTGGAACTTCGACAAGCTGAAATCAAAAGGGAAAACAAGAGATTTCGCTTACAGCATCGAAAGACTTCCCGCTGGTAGGAAACCCCGTGCAAACAAAGTAATATAAAACTAATCCCTAGACATGAAAATAATATTTTATATGGATTTTCCACCATAGGTCATTTTGCTATCGGTGAATATGTGACAGGAGACGCGGTATCCTACTTGCAGTTAATGTCGCAGGATATATATTTCGAGTATTGCGTGTTCATGGCTAGGAAGAGTTCTCCTTACACCAAGAGACTCAATACGCTCATAGGAAGACTACATCAGTCTGGACTCTTACATGCGTGGGAATCTCAGGTGACTAATTTAACTGCTACAACTGCTGTTGTATTTTACCTTTTTGGGACCTTTACTATCAACAGTTTGAATTATCAATTAACAATTCCAAAAGACCTTTACCAATCGAATTTCTAGATTTTATTTTTTAATCCTGCTTAAATTATTTAACATTGTAATTAAAATTGTTTTAGGTAAATTTGCTGACTCAATTAAGCTTTATTATGTGTATTTTTGACTTTTAAAATGTATCAGAATTTATACCACTGTCAAATACAGGCTAGTGGGTATGCTTATTTGAATTTTTTTCAATTTTTTTAATTAAATAATTTTCTTTCATTTTACTAACTGTATTGTCTTGTTTTTATGAATTTTAATTTTATTAGTATAAATGTATGCGTTATGCTTTTGTTTATTTTTATAGCTATGTTGATCATTGGGTTATTTTTATTTATAACTAGCTTTCTCTACAGACGTTGTCCTGTGAATGCAGTAGGTATAATATTGAATTCGAATTTACAAAAATTATAAAAAAGACTTAACCAATGTCAAATGTATTATTTTCCATCCGAATTCTGACAATCGCGCCAACTATCCTACAACTGACAGTTTGTGTCAAACAACAATTTGATTTCAAAATAGATTAAGGTAGGTATTCACTTTTCACGTGTTAATTTAAAAAAAATGGTTGTCAGGTAAATGAAAATTGTGTTTAAATAGAATTTTTCATAGATGGTGTTGTTCTATCGAAATCCGTTCCATACTAACTTTAATATTATATTTTATATTATCTGTTATCCAATTTTCGATGTTTTATTAGTTATTATGTTATCCTGAGGGGAGAAGAATCCAATATACCAAAAATGATAAAAATCTGTTCATGATCACGAGTTTGATCAAGTGTTCGAACCTACCCGACTTTCTTTTATATGTTTAGATTTATTTACGTTTGTAATACTGATATTTTCAAATGATAAATCTAAGTACAACTACTGATGTTTGTTTTTGTATTGTTAACATTATATTTTGTAAATGCCTCACAAGGTACGTAAATAAATACCTAATAATTATTGAAGTTAAAGAAAAAACATTGGATTAATAACAATAATTATAAAAATCTGTTATCACAACATCAACGTAAATAGTATGTAAATTATTAATTATTCCATTGTCTCTGACTGTTATATAGATATTTTTCAATATCAGCTTGCAAGTAAAAACATCGACGTCAATAAATTTAATCACATCCTAAGCCAACAGTTTTTTCTACATACATATCTGGGAGCTAAGTCGAGATAGATAACGTTAAACGTGAAAACTGTTAACGTTAACCAAATTGAAAATGGTTTCCAAACCAAAAAAAATGTGTAATGTTTGCATGTGGGGAGGAGATGGACTTGGCTGGGACATGTGTTAAGGATGCCGAATGACAGTTGGCCGAGGAGATCGCTGTTCTTCCTCCCATCAGGGTCCCGAAGACGAGGAAGACCCTCTCACACTGTGTTCCGCTCCTTCGAAGCAGAGCTGAGGGATATGGACATGGTGTGGGAGGAGGTCATAAACATTGCGCAAGATCGAGCGCAATGGAGAGCTCTTGTTGCCTCCCTATGCCCCTGAGTGGGGTGTAAAAAGGGAGAATTGATTGATTGATTGAATGTTTCCATAGATATCGAGATAAATTTTGAACAACTCTCAGAATTATTTCTTCGTCTCGGAATTTGGAACAATATTGTTTAATGCACGTTGATTAACATTTTTTACGTTATCTCTATGGAAATAACAACAAATTGTTAACGTTGTAGGTTGTCGTTAACCCATATCTGCCCAAATTTCTTTTTTGTGATTTTTTAGCTTTTTCTGCTTTAATTTTGTCTTAATAACATGGTAAAAATAATTTTTTTTTTTTTTTTTTTTAATAAGCTAGTTTTTTCAGACATACTATATTATATAGTAGGTTGGGCAGATGTGAGTACAAAAAGGAACAAAATGTTTTAATAAGTACCTATTTGTTTATTTCTAGGTACAATATGGACATTTTTTTAAATAAATATTACAATATTATCATTTTTACGGTATGGAATGGAACACTTGATATGTACCTAAACCACTATTTACTTTTAAGCAGACTTGAGAGGGCCGAGATTTTTTTCTCTTTGAATGCACACTTACACATATATTTTTAAATGTTGTGAATAAAATGTTCTACATGTTCACTTCAAATGTCTATAAATAACGTTATATATATCAAGCATAGTTTCCCAACAATAGCACGTTGTTTTCTTCTACGCAATAGAGCTGTTGTAATATTTTTTTCAAGCTCAGTTAGCTTATTTCAGGTAGTTCAGGTAGATTTACAACCCGAAATAAGCCAACTGAGCTTGTAAAAACATATTACACCACACCTATTGTGTGGAAAAGAGCAAGGTGCTATTGTTGGGAAACCATGCTTGATGTATAAAATTTTGTCAGACATTCTATTTGAACGTATTGGTCATTTTATGCACAAAATTTAAAAATGTATGTTGAAGTGTGCATTCAAAGAGAGCAAATCTAGGCCCTCTCAAGTATACTTAAAAAATAATATTGGTTTATGTATCAAGTCATACATTCCATACCATAGAAAAATGATAATCTTGTAATAATTAAAAAAAAATGTGTATATTGTGCCTAGAAATAAACAAATAGGTACTTATCCAAACAGTATGTTCCTTTTTGTACTAACATCTGCCCAACCTACTAAATATAGTATGTTGGTAAATAACTATGAGCAGAAATATAAATAAATGATTTGAGTATTTCAAATCGATTTTAAATAGTAGGTACATTCATATTCTTTAAAATGAGATTGAAATCAAAAGTAAAAAAATATTTAAAATTCTCAAAAATACCTACTTAGTAACAGTAGAATTCCTGACTTTGCGACAGTAATCAACAAATTGAGGAATAACTAATATTATTTTGAAGTTAACTGTCTCCAATTGCTACTAAAAATGGTTGTAAAGGTTCCAGTGTTTATTTAAATACAAAATAAATATAAAAAATCTTCACAATTTGTTCTTACACGAGTTATAAAAGTGACCTACTAGGTATATATAGTAGGTTGGGCTGATATATATTTCGACTTGACCTCCTGTACCCGTATTCAAAGATTTATCGGAAGTTAGTCACAAAAGCAAAGTGAGTAACACTCCTATTATGTTGTATGGAATACGTGCACATGTATCAAATGCGAGAATCGCTTTGTTTCTAGAGATATCAATGTGGCGGCGCTATACACGTTTTCCATAAAAAAAAATGTATCGTGTTACTCACTTTACTTCCGTGACTATCTTCCGATAAAACTTAGAATACGGTTATTCTTAATCCTTCGCGTCACTTTGATTAAAACTTCAGAGTTCGTTCTCAGATTTCATACCCCAGTGGAATAGAAATCACTAATGAAAGATCGACCATTCGGTTAATCTATAATAATAAAGGAAAGTGCCTGACTGACTGACATACTCATTACTCACTCATCAACGCGCAGCCCAAGCGGCTAATCTTAGAGAAGTGAAATTTGGAAATCAGGTAGGTTTTAATACAAAACCTTCCACTAAGAAAGGATTTTTGGAAATTCCATCCCTAAAGGGGTGAAAAATAGGGTTGAATGTTTTTAAATGTATACCAATATCTCGGAAACTAGACATGGTACGAACTTGAGATTTGGTATAATGAATTCTCCTATAGAAATGACTAGTTTAATATATTATTATAATGACTTATTGGGTTTTATCCATGGTTTAATTTATATGGGTATAACTTATTCATAATTTTCAGGATTCCAATAGATAGCGTGTTTCAGTTTTTGAGCAAACGACATGGGAATGCATGCGACGATAATCATATTTAAGTGTATAATGAGTGAAAAACATTGTGTTTGTTTAAATAGCAATTATTTTAACCTCGTGATTTTTTGAAAAGAAAAAAAAAACATCCTACAGTATTGCTATCAACAAACACTCAAAAATAATGTTGAATATAAATAGCAATGTTTGTTTATTCGAATTCAACGACAAACAGAAAAAAACGTCGGTGGAACATTTTACATTTACCAAATTTATTTCAGGTCGTTCTTAAATATTCCGATTACATTGTGCAGTTGGGCGTCCACCTTTCGCAAGGAAGACATTCCAACGCTGAACCTGAATCCTTGAACTTGAGACAGCTAGAAGGTCCTTTATTCCTATGGGGTCTCGGAGCTTTGGCATCTTTTCTAATATTCCTTCTAGAAATGGGATCTATGATTAAAAAGAAAAGGAAAGCAATGATTGACGAAAACAGTTCTTCTACAGTGAAGGAAATACAACAGAAATGATCGCATTGTACAACAGAAATCAGAATAAATCATTTTGTTTATAGTTAAAACATTCAAACAGCTTTAAAAATGTACGAGTATTTTATGTATGCACTTAGATTTATAATTATCTGTCATCAACAGCATTAACCCTCTCAAACTTTTATGAATAAAAAAATACAACCTTTTTTAATACAGAAATGTTTCATTTCTTTACCAAGATACCATATTTTCAAATATCTCCCGGTTGCCCTTCAATTTGATCTTTCTTCACTCCTATAGTACCTATATCACTGTTCTGAACATAAATCTGTTACGCCGATACTCGCGCGACATTTTAAATGGGCTGCTGCGCTTGCCAGCAAGTATTCTATTGTATTGATTTACACGTTTTCATACAAAGATTATGTTACATTACACCGGAATTATCTAAAGCTGACTCATGATAGGGGTCTAATTACCACCACCGGCGATCTCCGGGCTGAGCTCCCGATACGTATGTATAGCAAGTGGCGCCTACAACATGACCAAAATATGGAGAGCGTCAACGCTTAGTGTCTAGACCTAGACGAAATAACAACTATTTGATGCGTGTGTGTTGCCCATTCTCCTGTATGGGTGTGGCACTTGACCAAAATCCATGCACAAAAATTATCTGCTTTTGAAACGAAATGCCTCAGGAAAATGTTGGGTAGGATATACTATATGTTATCACCGCATCACGAACGACGCTATACGTCAGCGCACCCAGCGAACGCCCATCGTCTCTACTATTGAGGCCGAGCGACAGTTCTCCAAGGAAAACGCTGTCCCGAAGACGAGGAAGACGCTCTCACATCGTTTTCCGTTCCTTCGAAGTAGAGCTGACGGATCTGGACATGCTGAGGGAAAAGGTCAAAACCGTATATACAAAGAATATTAAATTCATCGTTACAAATGCCAAGAAGTTACAGCTAAAAGACCTCTATGAGAAGAGCACCATTCTTTTGTCCTTTAAAGATACGATAAAGATTCCAGAAAAATGTCCGATCTTTAACTTAAAAAATTTGGCCAAGCTAAGTTTAACAAACTGTAGAACTAATGGATTGTATTTAGCGTGCATGTAAACTGCATACATTATATTTAACACGGCTATCAACGGATTGCACAGATGACATGGATAGCCGTATGATTTGCTAGTAAAGCTCTTTTACAACTTTTCAAATATATACGAAATACCCGTATTACTTCTATATAGATAATTATTCTGCTGATGGCATGCAAATCACGGCTATAATGGAGCTTCTAAACGGGCCATGCATTTGCCATAAAAATATTCGACCATGTCCAAGCTACATTTTTTTTAAACAAGACACGAGTATTATTATCGAGACTTTTGTCTATTGATCTAGGAAATATTTTCCAGTTCCTACTTGCGATGGTATGGCAAGTGGCGCCTTGTCAACATGACCAAAATATGGAAGGCCGCGTTTAGTGTCGAGACGAAATGTAAACTGTTTGATGCGTGTGTGTTGCCCATTTTCCTGTATGTGTGAGTCCTGGCACCTGACCAAGGCCCAGGCACAAAAAGTCTCAGCCTTTGAAATGAAGTGCCAGCGCATCACGAACGACGCTATACGCCGGCGCACCCAGCGTGAGCCCATCACCTCTACCATTGTGGGGAGGAGATGGACTTGGCTGGGAGATGTGTTAAGGATGCCGAATGACAGTTGGCCGAGGAGAGCGCTGTTCTTCCTCCCATCAGGGTCCCGAAGATGAGGAAGACCCTCTCACACTGTGTTCCGCTCCTTCGAAGCAGAGCTAAGAGACATGGACATGGTGTGGGAGGAGGTCATAAACGTTGCGCAAGATCGAGCGCAATTGAGAGCTCTTGTTGCCTCCCTATGCCCCTTAGTGGGGCCTTAAGGGAGTTTGGATTTAGACTTGCGATGGACTTTCGATAGCTTCGACCACGTACTAGATGCGACATTTTGGAACAAAAATACAATCAAGATTACGTCATATTAAAATGATCACAAATAGTTTAAATTAGTATGCTGGGCAAGCTCCCTTTCGACGAAACTTTAATATTTACTTACTTTTCGTGCCCAGTCACGATATTAAAAGGCGGGACAATAATTTTCATTCGAACAGCTTATAATCCACTGGGTTCCTAGGGAGTTACTACGGTAACAATATTGACAATGTTCTAAGTTGACATTCTCCGCTACCATAACTGTCTCTTTCCATTTCGTTGTTCCAGGTTAAAGGACTCAATGAGACGGCAATGCAAATATTTTTAATCTAGCCGGGACATACTGAAATTGTGGCCTGTTTGGAACCACCATAATAAAAATATGTAGGTAATTGATCAGGCAAACAATCTTTTATTATTAGTTTATCGCGACCACACCTCGTCACGGTTCATGTTTTTGCTACGAACTAACGTTTGAAGTGGTGCGATGTGCGATTTACGCTCCTTAACGGGCTTCAAGTGAAAATGCGTTTTATAATTTCCTTCCTCAAAAATATCAATTTTAATGTTATTAAATGAAAATTTATATAAACAATAATTAGTAAAATTTGACAACGTGATACTCGTATGACAGCAGCTTTAATAAATAATGAGAATATATTAAGCAACCAGATTTTGATCAACGGCTTTTTGATACGCAGTGTGACAGATGAGTAATGAGACTGGAAACATTACAAAGGATGTATACTAGACATGCGAAGCAGTCCTTTATAGATCCCTTACTTGGCTTAGTGCGAGTCTTACCTCCTGTTAACTACTTGATTTTTGGGACTGCTTTAGTGAAGTCGTGCCTCGTGCAAAATGGAACAGCGGAATTTGGAAACGGTTTAAGCCAATCTTGGCGATTTGACATTCCGCCGGTCTAAAGCCGCGTACACACGGTATTAGGCAATCTTGGGGATTTGACATTCCGCCGGTCTAAAGCCGCGTACACACGGTTTAAGCCAATCTTGGGGATTTGACATTCCGCCGGTCTAAAGCCGCGTACACACGGTTTAAGCCAATCTTGGGGATTTGACATTCCGCCGGTCTAAAGCCGCGTACACACGGTTTAAGCCAATCTTGGGGATTTGACATTCCGCCGGTCTAAAGCCGCGTACACACGGTTTAAGCCAATCGTTGCATCAATATTATGTTCGATTTGCAAACCACGTACACGCTTGACATTTTGATAATTAGCTTGTACCCGGCTTAAGGTGTCAAATACTTCATAGTGAAACATCTATATTATTATTGGTGTGTACCTACCTGCTTTCAAGGAGAAACATTGATATTTGAAAAAAAAAATCGATAATATAATTTTTTTTTTCTTTTGGTATATACATGCCGTGGGGTTGCCGGCTAAGATTAGCACCTCAGCTCTTTTTGTTGTTTTTCGAGCATCCTGTAAGAGGCAGGAAATCGAGAAATCAGATCGGGACCGTGAGGTTGACCACCCCACGTCCTTAAACCTCAACTGGTCAGAAAAGGCACAAGAGCCTCGAGCGCAATGGAGAGCCCTTGATGCCTCCCAATGCTCCTGAGTGGGGCTTAGGCCTCCCGCATTGTGGGTTGGTTTGGGGGGGATCCACGGCGGGCTTGATTTGTGTGGGGCCGGCTTTTCGGTTTGGTTGCTTTGATCGAGCTGGGGGGTCGGTTCGTGCGGGTGGATTGGTCTCCTCCGGACTGGCTTGCGTAGAGTGGGGGACCTTAACGGGAGTATGTATGTATATACATTGGATTATATTACAGCTGACAACAACTTATATCTAACTTAATGTTATTTGATTTCTCCAGACAGCGAGAAATGTGCTGGTATTAATAAAAAATGAATCTCATTAGGTAATTTTCTCCCACACCTCGTATGTAGATGGCGGAAGAATACTAAATTGAATTACAACTGACAATAACGTTTTTATGAACCCAAAAAAAAAACGTATTCATTGTTTTGGTCATACCTTCGAAATAATATTATTATAATGACTATGATAAAGCTTCAAATAGACTTATAAAAAAGGTAGTAAAAAATAAATATTTGTCAATAAGTTTGATAAATGATGAATGTAATTTATATTATAGCATTGACAGAAACGACTCGTGTTGTTCATTCTTCGAGCTAAAATCAATCAATATCAAGACTGAACAAACATAGGAAAGTCGTGTTTTGTTTTTAGCTTTTTTTTACTCAGAAAACTCAAATCAAAAATTTCAAACAAGTGAATCAGCTCAAAATGTGCTATTTTTATTTTTAAGCAATACCAGATATTTTAAAGTTTTTTTTTTAAACCAAATTTGGGTAAACATTGATGTTATAGTAATCCCATCACATTATTCGACTTTTTCTTTGAATAACAAAATCTCAGAATGGTGTTTATCTCAAAGTTTGATATCGTAAAATAATATCCTTCAAAAAAGAAAATGACATGCAAAAATTTAAAAACATTAGTTTCTTTAATATTCGAAACGTATTTTTTCAATACTTATTGCATGACATTAATTGTTGAAAAAGAATCGAGTTATATTTTTGAAGTTCATGGTTTTCCTATTATGTTTTATATTTACGATGGAGATCATACTAAACTCTCCGCCCACATCCTCGAAAGCCTGGATCAAGGTTGTTCGGACTACGTGATAAACCTTCAAGACCCTGAAAGTTTTATGGAACTATTCGAAAGGAATATTCACGTCAGCAATCAAAGGAGAGGAGATAGAAAGTTCATCTTCGTTCCAGTCTCCTGTGATGTGGGCGTCAGACAAAAACTGGAAATAATCTTTAAAAGCAGTTTCGTACGGTTCAATCCAAATATCCTCGTGATCATCCCCACGTCGAATACGACTGATTTTGATTTTGAACTGGTTACGCAGAAATATGTGGGTGAAGCAAACAATGATGAAATGATCGTATTGGACAAATGGAAAGATGCTGCTAAATATTTTGATAAAAACGCCAACTTACTGCCTGATAAACTTCAAGACTTGAAAGGAAGACCTGTAAAAGTCTCCTCTTTTACGTATAAACCATATAGTGTGGTAGTGGTTGACAGGGAAACAAATCAAATCTTGGACAGACATGGGACAGAGTTGAAAATCATGGATGAGTTTTGCGAGTAAGTAATTACGTTTTCTTATAATCGTTATATTTGATTGGTCGTGTACTTGCTTTTATAACAGCTAAAAAAGTGTACATTTCGACACTTAATCAAACGAAAGTAGACAAGGAAAATAAAGGTAAGATCAAAATATATGCAAATGATGCGTTATTCTCGTTTGCATTGGCGGTGAATATAACAGCAAGAAAATTGTTTAAAATAAAGATTTTGAAGACATGGTCATATTATTTAATTGAACATAATAATATTAAAAAAGACCCAACTTAATAGTGAATGACAGAATTCTCTAATAAATTAGTGTCTTTTATCAAGGCCGTTTTTTTCCTGGATTTCAAATGAGATTCATTAAGCCACTCAATCAAAAAGTAACTATTTTAAGCTAAAAAAATAGTGCGCCCTTATGGAACTTTATCGAGAACAAAAATCATCACGTATTTGCACGTTTCGTTTGATCAAAAGTCGAAAATACACATTGTATTATTTATTCAACATGATTATGAATATATTATGTAGTTTCGAGGCTCAGTGGAGTTTTGAAACCTTTCGGGTCTATCTATATTTTGAGGTGGGTGAAACAATAATTCTGTCGTAGACAGGATGATTACTGGAACACCAAGGTATGGAATGGAAGCAGGGAAATTAGAAAACAAAATATAGATGAAGCACCAGCTAGATGGGGGGAACGACATGGCTCGAGACGAAAACATTTCTTGATATTATACAGCGCAGTTTTTTGTAGACACCGGAATATTGCAACGAGTTTCGAATATTTCATAATATTACGAATCTCATACGGACTGATGATACCGTCTCAATGCAGTCTACAAGCTAAAGATTTAATAAACCGAATTATGAACAAAGCACTCAAAGTGGTTTTCAATCTGAACAGGCTGACAAAAACAAAATAATTCTACGCACTGTTTATAAATTGAAAAACAAACTGATTAAGTCAAACATGGCATTAATATCAGTGATGTCCATGCGTACACAGCACGAGACAGCGAAATCAATAGAGTGGAGAACGTTCCAAGAACTGCAGCCCGATTCACGGAAAAGTTTAAGTCTAAGTTTAGTTCGAAGTTCGAACGAAGTTCGATTCAAACTTTTCCGTGAATAGGTACATAGACTGTAGATAGTCGCCGCCTACAATTATTATTACCAGCAGCCCTATTCACGGAAAAGTTTGAATCGAACTTCGTTCGAACTTCGAACTAAACTTAGACTTAAACTTTTCCGTGAATCGGGCTGCTGATAGGAACAGATATGGATTTCGTTACTCTGCTCTCCTGATATTATTTAATGATTTGCCGGAAGAAGTCAAGGGCTGTGGCAGCAATACACTGTAAAGCATCTCAAGAATTATATTTTGGCAAAGCGAGAGTGACCTAATCTTGTTTAACAATGGAGTGCTTTTTTAATAAGACAAAAAAGTACAGCCTAATCCCTTATACCAGCACCTGGTGCTGTCTGGGGTTATTTTTGTATTTGTATTCTTATATTTTGTTATTTATTATTAACGGTTTGTTTTTATTAATGTATGATTGTTTTATATGATTGTATTATGATTGTATTTTTAGAAATCATAATTGCACGGTGGAAATGGTTCTTGATGACCATCAGTGGGGATTCATCCTACCAAATTTGACAGGAAAAGGACTAATCGGAAATCTAGGGAAGGACATTTCCGATATTGGCCTGGGTAATCTTTTATTGTTGAAGTTTAGTAGCTTATCAAATGTATACCTACATACCCTATAAATTTAGATTTTTTTTTTAATTTTCAGGTGGATTGTTCCTGTGGTACGAGCAGTACATACTCTTCGACTTTTCGGATGTTGTCATAAGATCCGGAATAACCTGTCTTGTGCCATTTCCGCTGTAATTAAGACAATATATAACCTGATAATTTTCTAAATTTAGATTACATCTTTTGGAAACTTGAACATCTTAAATACGTACTTCCGATGGCTGTATAACTCCTGCGAAGTTTTGGCCTCCTGGACAATGTTTTTCCAAGCCGACTTGTCCTGCACAACGGACAACCATTGATCTACTACACCCAGCACGTCCAACGCCCAGATCCATAGCGACGCGACGTTGTCTGTCAGTAGTGTCATGCTCTTCTGCTAAAAGGCTTGCTATTCAGAAGATTCTTTATGGACCTCTCTGCTCTGGAACTGGCAATATTCCCGATCTTCTTGATATGATGATCAATGGTTATCTTAAGAGCGCGTGTGACTCCACATTGCCAGCCGCGATTCCCGGCCTAGGTTCCTAATTTCGAGTGGTGCTACGGTTTTTATTCTGCTCTGAATTCGCCACACAATTTCTATGTAGAACTTTTCAAATGCTAATGAAAGCTATCCAACTCGAATTGAAACATAATGGTTATCAAAATTGTTAATAATATTTTGGCTATGGAGTTCAAAAGCTAATAAATATCTAGCATAAGTTTTGGATCCCGGTTCGGTCAGATACTTTCAAATGGTTTTTTCTTGATAGCTATATCTACCAACGTTGAAATTATATTCCATCAACTACAATGACACCTTTTTAGAGGAAATAACGCTGAATACCTACCTAAAATTAAGTGGTTTGGGGTTCCTCATATTATATTTCACAAATATTAAGTAATGGATGTTAATAAACAATACTTTGATGGCTACATTTAATGTTGATTGATGGATATAAGGGTATCACCATTTTAGGATTTCCTACATGTTGGTTTGGGTTAATGATTCCCTCTCTTTCTTTCTAATAGTTATTAAATGATGAGGCACTAGAAATTGCGTACAAAAGCGTGTTATTATGTTCGGGTCTATTTCATTGGTTGTTATACCTAAACATTCTGATCTATTAAGCTAGAACATCCTTAGAACGCGCTATGCCAAGCAGGGATACCAAAATTGCTTTGACAATCCAACCTAATCGGTTCTAATATTATGTAATAAACTAATATTAGTGAGTAATAATAATATTGTACCTACTTTCTCGATAAAAATTATGATAAAATCAGTCACTTTATCTACTTAACTGTACGTTTTTATTTTCAGGGTTCAACCAAACTATTTGCTTCCAATTCTTCCGTTTGGGACGGAGATGTGGTGTTTGGTAACTGCTAGTATTTTTTACGCTACTGCAGCAATTTATTATCTGAAGAAAGTTACTGGAAAGCCATGTTCAAGAACCGAAAGCTTGCTTTTAGTAGTATCAATAATGCTTAATCAGGTGTGGAGACTTTTCATTTTGTATACTTACTATGTAAAAACTTAATCAGCCGTACTAATAGAACGCTATTCTTTCGAATAAGCGCGGAACAAGCAAATCTTCCACAACAGCGTCCCAAATGGAAAGCCAAACCTAGGTACATACCTACCTATAAGGTGTTGAAGTACTATCTTATGATATAGTTTGACATTCCATTTGGGACGCTATTGTGGAAGTGTCCGCGCTTATCCGATGAAAAGCGCTCTATTAGTGGATTCGGCTGATTATTGATACCGCAGGTACATACTTTAGGTATTTTGAAGTTGCTTTTGTGAATATTGTTTTTCATATTGTTTTTTCCATTATATACAGTAGCGATGTTTCAAAAAACACTTATTCAATGAATATTTATTTTTTTTATTTCCCATACCAAAAACATGAGTACAATAATAAGTACAAGTACTTACAATCTATAGATATTTATTTATTTAACATATATACTGAATATACTTTTTTTTTTATTAATTAGGCATTCCACCCTCAAAGAGTGATTTGTGCCATTATTAATCAAATAGTTTGTATTATATAAAAATTATTCGAGATCTGATAAATTATTAAACCAATCTATATTTTAATATTGTATCTTTTTAGAAAATTTGCAATATAACCGTAAGAGTCCCGCGGACGCATAGAAAGTAACGAGATAGAACTGAGGGGTCCCTGAAAATTCCCCTCAATAAATACGTCACCACACCCTCTAAATGGGCAAGCCAAGAGTATGTGGTCAATCGACTGTTCCCCCTCACCACATTCACACCCGGGGTCTGGTAGGATTCCGATCTTGTGAAGGTGTTGAGCAGTCAAACAGTGCCCCAGTCTCAATCTAGAAATAATTGAAGTGTCGCATTTGTTCAGTTTGTATAATTTGAACCATGGAGTCCTAGGTATATTTGGCTGTATTGAACGTAGTCTTGAACCTATGGAACTATGTTCCGTCCAGCCCACAGACCATTGTTCTGAATATACTTAACTATTGGAAAATATTAGTGTGGTACGAAAACAACAAGTACTTACCTAATAAAATATAATCAAAATTATAATGTTGAATATTATGGTTATAATTCATTTTAACATTATTTAGTAGTTCAATTTATAAAATTCTGAATTAGGATTTTTTAATAATATGTAGGTTATTAATATTAAATTCACAAACGTAATATCAATAATTTGTCACCGGCATCTAGCCCGCATTTAGAATTAGTTGGTAGTTTACAACTCAAGCTTTCGTACTGTTCATATTCCTCTTTCACGATAAACGCTTTAAGTGTTGCTTTCTGTAAACGAGGCAAAAAGTGTATTTGTTTTCACTCATTAAGTGAACAGAGTAAAAGATAAATTTCGATTTTTTTTTTTTTAAATCATACCTAGGTAAATTTTTGTAAGAAAAAATCAATACTTGTTACATAGGTAGGTACTTTTTTGAATATTAATATTGTATTTAAAAAACTTTTAATCGCAAAAATGTGACTTTCAGAATATCACGTCGTCTAAGAAACTCCCGACATCAGTGCGATTCGTCTACAATATTATATTTTACTTCACTCTGATACTTTCCAACGCTTATTCCAGCGGCCTGGCGAGCAGCTTGACCGTGCGACTGTAAGTTTACAAAACATATTAATATTATTTTTTATTACCCAACAAGCACAAAAGTCGTGTTAGCTAAAATTATATGATTTTTTTATTGTGTAAAGGTCTTATGATAGGATGCAAATTGACTAACAGTCACAAAAGTGTCGCAACCATGACCTCTTAGCTTATACGACCAATATGTCAGTAAAGTTGATCATATTAACATGTTTACTACTACTTTATAAGACTCGTCCTATAGTTAAGTCTTTTACCGTTTTTTACTATTATATCACGATGGTAATACGATATACACAATAAATGTCATATAAATAGTCTGAAAATCGCTTATACGACATATTTTAAAGACAGTCTTATAAAAGTCGTGTATTTGGTCGACAAAAAGATTATACGACTTCTTTACAACATAGTCTTAAAATCATCGTATAATTATTCATATTGATGGTTACACAACTAGAACAAGAATGTGTTATAAACTTCGTATACAGAGTCGGCCAACAACTTATACGTACTTTTTATTACATAGACTTCAAAACGACGTATAATTTACCGTAATGATGCTAACACGACAATAAATGGACAGTTTTATAAACTTCATAAAGTATATTGCAAAACCTCTTATGTGACTACTTTTTAAGACAGATCCCTCGAACCAATACAAAAAGGCGAGTTGACTCAGGGTCGCAGTCAGGTCAGGAATTATACTGTTTTATACATATAAGTTTTTGCAAGTATTATACACATATGGATTTTCGTCATAATGAATAATTTTACGACGCGTTTGAATAATGAATACGTAATGAATAATGAGTACCAAATCAATAATAGGCGTGACATTAATTTACATTTTGTGTGAACTTTTTATGCACTTTCTTTTTTAGAAAAATGAACCTGTGCTCACTCAAAGTGAACACAAATACACTCCTTGACTCTTTTACAGTAAGCTACTTAAAGCTTGTGTCGTGAAAGAGGAAGATGGTCGACACCTGGGATCGAACCACGACGTCGTCCGCACGAAACACACATATTATATTCATGTATTATTACACACATATGGCTTTTGATATGAATGCATAATAATTACGTAATCAATAGACGAGACATTCATTCCATTTTGTTGAAATTTTTTTTTGCATATATTACACACACATGGCTTTTCATAATAATGGATAATAATTTGGTACCTTATCAATAGACGATACATTCATTCCATTTTGTTGAAACTTTTTTTTGCATATATTACACACACAGGGCTTTTCATAATAATGGATAATAATTAGGTACCTAATCAATAGACGATACATTCATTCAATTTTGTTGAATTTTTTTTGCATATATTACACACACATGGCTTTTCATAATAATGGATAATAATGAATTTAAAGATGTATGAGTATAAACTCATTATCGGGGTGTATCTTGTATAAGTACCTATATACCTATAATAATAATAACAACACTTTTCTACAAAAAGGTGTCAGTATAGCCGGCGGAACTTATTGCCTGAGGCAATTTTTTCCAGTCAACCGGTCTCGTCCAATCTGAGACAGGCCAACCCCGAGTAGAAATTTTCAAGTGAAAAAACACTTAGAAAAACTCTGACCCGACCGGGAATCGAACCCGGGACCTCGGATCTAATGTCAACGCTAGTACAACTAGACTACCGAGGTCGGTATATAGTTAGTATCTTATAATTATTATTTGTAAGCATGATTAGGTAGGTACCTAATCAATAGACGTGCCATTCATTCAAATTGGGTTAGAACTTTTTTTTGCATATACTACACACATATGGCTTTTCTTCATAATGAAAAATAAACACCTAATCAACGGACATGCCATTCATTCCAGATTCATTCACATTTTGTTTGAACTTTTTTTTGCATATATTACACACACATGGCTTTCCATCGAAATGGATAATAAAACTAAACTAGGTACTTATCAACAGTCCAACGGACGTGAAATTCGTGCACATTTTGTTTGAACTTTTTTTTTGCATATATTACAAACGTATGGCTTTTCGTCATAATGAAAAATAAACACCTAATCAACGGACATGCCATTCATTCCATATTCATTCACATTTTGTTTGAACTTTTTTTGCATATATTACACACGCATGGCTTTCCATCGAAATGGATAATAAAACTAAACTAGGTTCTTATCAACAGTCCAACGGACGTGAAATTCGTGCACATTTTGTTTGAACTTTTTTTTGCATATATTACAAACGTATGGCTTTTCGTCATAATGAAAAATAAACACCTAATCAACGGACATGCCATTCATTTCAGATTCATTCACATTTTGTTTGAACTTTTTTTTGCATATATTACACACGTATGGCTCGCCTCTGTTGTGGACTAGATGTTTATTTTTATTTGACAAAAGCCATGCGAGTGTGTTGTGTGCGTTAAAAAATTCAATGTATCATAATATTATTAATATACTTAATATTCTATATTCATTTGATATTCCTCCGCAATGTCATTAAGGTTTGTATCTCAAATGAATAGTTTTATTGGGCAACTTTGGACTTTTCTTGTTATCTCTTCCATGGTATCTGTTTTACAGCACAACAAAAATTAGAGTTGATGATTTTGAATGGGATATTTTATTAAAAACAGTTGAGATAATCATTTTTGCATAATTAAGATAAATTAACAGCATCTGAAAACGACCCTGATGAGCTCTCAAGAAAAACAAAATGGTAACTGTGGTATTAGAGTCGTTAATCCGACCAAGATATTGCATAAACCTCACAAATAGTAATTTGTACCTACGACCAAACATCGTACAGCCATCGAACATCATCGATTTTCCGACTTATGTTCATACAGGCGTCAAAAACCGTCATATTCACGTTACTAACATAAAATGGCGTTCTATATAGTTCACTTTAACTAAATTTGTAACAATTATTTTTCAAAACATCTTTTTAAATACAATCATTCCGAGAAGCGCATTAAAAATTATAAATAATGGATGTATAATTGAACAATAAATTTAAATTTGCAATTAAATTTTACACGCGTAGATAAAGCAAAACTTCAATTCGATAATTTAGCAAAACTTGAAATATTATTGCCTTTTATAATATTTTGTTGTTAACTTTATATTAAACAATCTCAACCGCAGCGCAATGATGACGCATACATACGAGATTGCCTGTGAATTTGACAGCTGTCGCGAAAATATCGCATAGTTATGGAATAGCCTATTATTCGACGAACTTGCCTGTCTATTTTGACAGCTGTTGCGTAGATGTCGCATACTCGTAGAATAGATTATTATTCGACAAAATATTACAATCTATCGTACTAATGTGCCATAGACGTCACGTCACTTGTGATATAGACAATAATTCGACAAAATATGATAAAATATCGTACTGACGGGACATAGGCGTCGCATACGTGTGTTATAGTCAATTATACCACGACAACTTGCAAAATATCGTTTAAATGTTATTTATTAAACTTTTTTTATCATATAAATGTTAAAACAATGTCCTTTTCCGATTTTTGGTCAATTTATGTCTTCCTTACCACTGTTAAAACTACTCATTTGTCGTATAAAATGGGCCCATTCCGGGTATGTAACGTTCGTGTAGACCATATATCCGATTCTTCAATGGCAGGATCGTAATGTCTTTACGACTATTTTGTGCTAGTTGGGTATGCTATAATCGGTTTTATCTCTATATCTCATTCATTAATTATTAAATACCTACTTGTTGTATACATGGGCTTTATTGACATGTTGAACATGTTGAGAATACTCATGATTAGGTGTTTCGGAGACTAAAATATTACCACCTAATGGCGAACGTTGTTAACGTAAAGTGATCACACTAAGCCAGCCTTCGAAATAACAGTAGAAGACGGTCGTAAGCCTTTAGTGGTTTGTTCCAAATAAAAATCGAACATCAGTAATTAATTTGATATTATTTTAAACTATTATTTGTATAATCTTGTTGTTTATATGTTTCAATTGTCTGCGAAATTTTTTATGCGAGAAATAAAGATTTTATTTTATTTTATTTTATTTTATTTTATTTTATTTTATTTTATTTTATTTTATTTTATTTTATTTTATTTTATTTTATTTTATTTTATTTTATTTTATTTTATTTTATTTTATTTTATTTTATTTTATTTTATTTTATTTTATTTTATTTTATTTTATTTTATTTTATTTTATTTTATTTTATTTTATTTTATTTTATTTTATTTTATTTTATTTTATTTTATTTTATTTGTTAGCGTAATTAGTTGTTACATATTCGTCCTTACATAACGCCTATATACAGCCAGCCATTCACGATCACTCACGATCCGTCTAAATGGAGCGATGTCACACTTAAACATTACCGTGAGTGGGAAAATCCAAATGGATGATGTGGAGTGATGTGGTGAGTCGAATATCCATCAGTCCAAACTTTGTTTGCTTCAAGCCATTCGTCCATCACTCCAAACGGATTGTCAATGGGCAAATTCGAGTTGACGTGGTTTGGTTACGTCACTTGATTGTCAGTGGTCACTTGGTCCAACTTCGTCTCATTTTGTCATAATCCTTCCACGAGTGCACGTACACGTGTTGCAGTTTTAAATTTAACAAAAGCAAAATACGTGTATTAACGTAATGAAATTCAAGTTTGACATCTATCACAATGGTGATAAAATCCATTTAAAAAGGTGTCAGTATAGCCGAAGGAACTTGTTGCCTGAGACAATTTTTCCAGTCAATCGGTCTCATCCAATCTGGGACAGGCCAACCCTGGGTAGTCAAGGAGAAAAACACAAAACTCTGACCGGACCGGTAATCGAACCCGAGACCTCTTGATCTGAAGTCGTTAATAAGATAGCAAATTAATGAGGTATTATTCATTTAATAAATTTAATTATCTTATTGTTTATACTTACCTATTTTTATTATTTTCAGGTACGAAAAACCGATTGATACAGTAAAAGAATTGGCAAAAAGTAATTTAGACTGGGGAGCAACTCAAGATTCTTGGATATTTTCCTTGAAATTTGCTACTACGGTAAAATTTTTACTTTTTTTTTTTAGTTTCGTCTTTTATAACCACCAAAATTTTTGATGAATCATTAAGTTCACCCAAGCATATTAGCTTATTATTACATTTTTCACCTAAAACATCCACGGAATTTCAACAGAAACCATTATATTACCTTGCACAACAGGTGGCAGTGCCTATATTATATGTAGAAGTGTGCATTTAAACCAAACGAACATAGACCCAGAACTGGAGGTAGAGTATATTTTCATGCACGTTGATATGGACACTAATCTGTCATCGCCCATCAATTATCAAAGTGGTTGAAATTCAACCATAACTTCTTTAAATAATAGGGTACTTGCATGTGTGAGTTATGTAATAAAAAATATATGATTCTTGTTAAAAATTTTGCAAGGAATTCAAATATTTCAGTGATAATGGTTGAAAAAAATTATGTGAATTTTAATTTAAAAAATAAAATCCTGAAAAAGAGCTGTCATTTTAAACGCACTATGACGTAACATGTCTCTAGCCCTGTGCTCTAGCCATTCTATGGTATTCAAACGTCAAATTAATACTCACTGTTCTGCATACAAATACGATAACGGCTTGCTGTTTGTTGTTGCTGATTAGTTTTTGTTATTATCAAAAGAAAATATATATTGTTAAGCTTATATACATTTCAAAATGGAAAGTGGTTATTTAAAAGCCCAGTCAGATAACCTGCCGATAGTTAATCATTCCATTAATTAATCATAACATTGATTGTATTATAGGTATTATTATTTGTTTTGCCTTTGCTAGTCACATTTACAAGTCGAAAATCCAAAAACAAGAAGCACTATACACCAACACCGCAAACAGAAGCAAACAAAACGAGAATGACGCCTGTCAATGTCACTTTGCTAGAGACATGTGACGTCACGGCCTAGGTACGCCTTTTTAGCGCGCTTTTTGAAAATGTAATTTTTGAACACAAATAACTCTCTGAAAAATGCGAATAAAAATAAAAATCAAAGAGTTTTATTATTCCTGAGTCAAAATGAACCGAATTATCAAAAATAAAAAAAATGAGAAATTTCCCTATTATAAGTTTGAACATTATTAAGGTTCTTACTCGTATGTCAAAAACTGAGCGAGCGCTATTTCACAATTATTATTTTCTTTCAAAAATAATGCCATGGATGGATACGTCAAATCTTCTATATAATAATTGAGAAATGTTTGTCTGCTTTCTATCGTATATGTGAACATCACGCCTAAACGGCTGAACCGATTTCACTAATTCTTTTTTTGTCGTGTTGGCTTTTATTAGTAGAAGGTTCTTATGAAAGAAAAAATTAAGAAAGTTGCGTGGTAAATCTACATAATAATTTAGAAATATTTTTTTATTAGCTTTTTACTTAATAAATGTCATCGCATCGCGTGTTGGCTTTTATCAGTAGAAGGTTCTTATGAAATAAAAAATTAAGAAAGTTGCGTGGTAAATCTACATAATAATTTAGAAATATTTTTTTATTAGCTTTTTACTTAATAAATGTCATCGCATCGCGTGTTGGCTTTTATCAGTAGAAGGTTCTTATGAAATAAAAAATTAAGAAAGTTGCGTGGTAAATTGGGAAATTAAATAAAACTCGCATTAGCCCCTCCTTCTCTATCTAAATAATAATTCAGAAATGTTTTTTTATTTTGCTTTTTACCGTATGTCATAGCATCACGCTCAAAATACAAATGCTACGTCAGATATGAATCTGCACAGAGCCGTGCAAAATGCCGGAGAAGGTTCTTTAATACAATTTGCTGCATTAACTTTAATATATTTAGAGCTAATTAAAAAACCCTATTTTTTAGGATCTTCATACAAAATTTTAATAAACATTAAATGTGTCATTCTTCTTTTTCTGTGCTTATGTCAGTTATAGAGGTCTACAAAGCAATGGGAAGCTAGACTAGAACCTGTTTAATTACCTACCGATCAAGCCTGACAATCGGAATCAAAAACGTAAAGCAAGACGGGTATAAGCTAGTTTGAAATAATTTTGATGTGTTCAAAGTTTTTTCTATGGTTATCTCTAATATAAATTAAACTCGGGTTAGTGCGAACACTTATAACTCGAGAACGGGTGAACAGATTCTTCCGATTTTTGATTTATTGGATTCTTCTCCGCTCCGGACAACAGAATAACTAATAAAAAGTTGAATAATTGGCTGAGAAATGACATAAAATATAACATTTAGTTTGTATGGAACGGATTCTCGGTTGGGACATTACCGTCATCTGTTGAGGGAAATAGGGTGATGTCTGGTAAATTGATATTTTGGTAGAAAGATTCTATAGATCTATGTTTCCACAGATGGCGGTAATATGTCAACCATTAAAATAAATATTCATACGTACGTCAGATGAAAATTCAATATAGATATCTTATATACAAATTGGTGAGTTTTGATGCTTTTGAAATAACTGATTCATAATATTATAACCACATAACTTTTGATTTTTTCAAAATAAGTAGTCATATGTTAGTTATCTTATGTTACCTAGCAATATTTTATTGACTTTAAAGCGGGACGAAGTTCGATGGGTCAGCTAGTTTTTAATAAAAAAAATAAAAAAAAAAAAAATTAATCTATTCGCAATTTGACCACAGATAAAAAAATATCTGTGTCAAATAATGTCAAATACATAGAAGTGTGTGTGAGTATGAAAAACATCACATTACAGTAGTGTGCGTAGTATTTTTTTATTGATGATTCAAAAAAAATATTGGCATTCGCCACCCCTTCTCTATATAAACTGTAAGTGTGCAAAATTTCATACTCCTCAGTCCGCGCAATTTTCGTAAAAATAGTCACAATCTTTTCCCTTCACGTTTTAATATTATAATATATAGATTCTTGCTTGTTTATTGTTTCCATGGTGTCCAATATCAACCATAACAGAAACTATGCTCTGTTTCTAGATTCGGCTCTATGCTCGTTTGATGTTAACGCATATACTGAGTGCATTCTATTCTAAAAACTTAAAAATAAAACAACGAACACACAAAACGTAACTCGTTATCTGCACCTAGCGCGTTCAGAAAACTCTGGCACGTTTATTTTCCTTTAAAACGAAATGGTATCTACCTACCTACGTGATACAGCAACTATTGGATAGCACGAATGATAACTCACAGCATTTCCTATTATATTTTTATTACTTACGTTTTTATACATCAGCGTTCTTCTTTTGTTTCTCCAGAATCTATGTTTACCTAAGTAGGTACGTGGATTACATCGGATAGGTCAGAATACGACACTTACTTAATTATAATACTTATAAGTTGTAGACGGTTACTCCCTCTTCTTCTAAGCTTTACTCTTCCGTCTGCTGGTCTCTGGACTTGGTGAAGATGCAGCCCCTCGTGGAAAGCGTCATATTAGTAGCGTGGTTTCTACTTACGAGGTTAGAGGCGACACATTCTTACTCGTCTCGTTCATCCAGATGTAAGGAAGTAGGGCTGCCCAACCTTGGAGACCAACTGACTGAGTTACCTTATACCCTTGGCTAGCTGGTAGGGCATTACTCTCATCTTCAGGGCTGTTTGTGTAGTTCGAGGAGTCTTAGGATCGTCAAAGTAAAATCAGAAGCACGTTTCACTGTTTATTGAATCAAGGTGGTCACAAGGAATTTACATTTTTAAAGTACATCCGAAAGTATTATCTATTTATGAATTAAAATTGTGTTCGTTCTAGTTTCACCATTCTATTATTACATCTTTCCAACACTATGCAACTTAAGTTCTTTTTATCTATACGTTTACATTTAACAGTCGTATTAATATCTTTATACAATATTCAACGTACATACTGAGTAGCGAAACACAGCCTCTACTCTGTATACGAATAATGTCTTTAAACACAATACACTATTTTTCTACGCATAATTCATTGTCTTTATAAAACGTCTCTATTCACTATTTATTCAATTCTTAACTTAACAAATGATTTCTATGACTCTTTCCCTCGGAACACATAGAGTGTCCCGAGGGAAGACAAAACGAAAATACCAACTGTCTTCTAAGAGGTCGGTTCACGGAATGATGCTAGCTCGCCGCGTCTCGTAGGACGGAGCAGCGATGAGGTACGAAGTGGGGGAAAAGGGGTAGACATCCTGTATCAGTGTAGACGGTAACCTTCGACACAAATTTAGAATTTTTATACTAAGGCAAAATTGTCTATTCCCATATTCAGTGGCCTAACTGCGATAACTTTGGAACTAATGGATTATACACAATCTTATCGAGTCCACATTTCACATGCTACAAATATTCCTTTACAAATGATTAAAAAAAAAATTAAAAAAAAAATTCTTTAAGTACTGCCAAAAAAAAAGGTTGGTGACCCCAGAACGAACGAAAAGTCATTATACTAGAATAAACAACAAATTTATAGATATGACCATATTACAAAAAAAAATTGGAAGCTACTAGACATTTAACTTGCAAAAGGGTTGAAGTTATAGGAGTTATACAAGAATCAACTAAGAACAGTTGCTACAAAAAGAACTCCATGATATTCTTTAAGAAAACTTAAATTTCTTCTTGTCTAATACATACAATTAAACTTAGGAGGTAATACTCTTAAATTATATAACACACACATTCCAAAAAAAAAAAAAATTTGTTATTTATCGAGTGTCACACGCACGGAAGCTAGGCAAGACTCCTCTGTATACTACAATTTATACAGTTACTAGCCTTTTTACCCGTCCATAAAATTGTTGATGAAGTTTGTTGAGAAAAATGTGAATTACAGAACCTGATTTATGGATTAATAAAATATGGTACCTATAAAGTATGTCCCTAAGTGGGGTCAAAAAATGGAGAATTGATTGACTGATCGAGTTTGTATTACCTGTAAGTCTGAGGATTTGAATTGGTAAATAGGTAGATATAATTAGATAGTATGATAAATTTGTAGAATTGCTGTGGAGGCAGCAAAGGTGAGTCATAAACATAGCATTTTTATCTATTTTCTATACCTTCCCCTTCAAGTACATTTAGATAGAACACTTGATTTCTGTAAATGCTTTAGTTGTTCTTCTGCAAAAATATAATTATGTACCTACAAAGCTTTATTTATTCTTAATATCAAATTTAACAGGTAGGTACATAATTATTTTAAGTGTTAAGACCTCTACCCGAGCCAGTGATTTTGTACCTGAAAATCTTTTGTATGAAAAATTGTCAGTATAGCCAGCAAGAAAATATTGCATAAAAAATTCCTATAAATATTCTGACCCATCTGGGAATTGGAACCAGAAATTTCTTACCAGAAGTGGGTGTTAATTATTTTGAACATAGTAAAGAATTTTGTGGCCAAGGATTCGAACCTGCACCTCACATCCAGCCTTCGTGTGAATAGAAAAATCAGTGTAGATTGCTTATTAAAAATATAACACAGGAATAGGGTAATAATAAAAATTTCAAGTTGCTATGGCAATTATACCACCAATTTATTAAATCCCTATGCCCCTAAGTGGGGCGTAAAGGGAGTTTGGATTTCAAAAATTAATTTTACTTACATTAATAAAACAATCAATACAATAATTGGTAAAGAAACACACTTTTATAATAAATAACTAAGTCATACCAAGAGTTGAAAATTAATAAGAGATATACAAAACATGTAAATGTTATTGTTGTGAGAAAATATCTAGAAAATTTTGACACATTTTAAAATTCTGTAGACATTTTGGCATTGCATTCATTATAAGATATAATCCTAGGAATCTCAGCTCCATAGACGAATTATGGAAGGCATAAATGCAACGGGCCGTTGGCCCGGTGGTTAGCATCTTGGCAGATTGTTGAATTTGTCGATTACTCAAGGATTTCAATTTGACCACCTAAATAAGGAACGTTGTTAACGTGAAGTCATCACACAAAGCCATTCGAAATAGCAAGAGAAGAAAGTCATAATCCAGTTAGTACTGGTCAAATGTTAAAAAAAATGGCATTTTAAAATTGACCATAAATAACGGTGTAATGTTGAATATATCAGTCTGTAATAATATGAATTTTTTCGATGTTACAGGAAAAGAGGTCTGATTATAGAAACTTCAACTAAATTTCAACAAAAAAAAAAAACAGGTTTACAATAATAATAATTCTGAAATTAAAATAATAATATATCTAAATTAAAAAAAAATTAATAGTTTGGAATTTAGTTAACAATAATTGTCCTCCAATGCAATCACTTGTAAGTTAATGATGTTGCTAGGTTCTTTTAACAAATCTATGAATGCTCTTTTTAGTATTTACTTAATACACATAATCTGCAAATTAAATATACATAGGTAATCTTCATATTCATAAGAATAATATTAAAAATTGTGAAAAATTTATAAGTAAATGATGTTTTAATCGGCCTGGTGTTGGTTATTTTAACATAATATCTATAAATATTTCTTCTTCCGATGGCGCTACAGCCTAATTTAGCCTTGGCTTCCAATACTGGACGCAGAGTCAACCTTGTCTCTACATCTGTCCTGATTTCGTGGGTCAAAAAGTTGCTCGGCATCCCTCCTGACCACATTCTCTCATTGCAGCCTAGGTCTTCCAATTCGGCCGGATGTTCACCCATAATTCTCTTTGGTGCTCGCAATGATGGCATTATCTGCTCATGTCTGGCCCAGCGTAGTCTTTATCTATAATAATAAAACCAATATTAGGATGGGACTTTCTAAGGTTAGACAGGTATCTCAAAATTATCTTACGCATAATTTTAAAACAAATAAGAGATTACACTTTTTAAATAAAGTAATGGATATAACATGAGTTTAATAAAAAGAACATATTTTAGGAGTGAGAAGTAAAATTAAATGTACTGAATATAAAATTCTAAAATAAATCTATAATTATTTTAAACAAAAGTTGATATTGATAAGTTATTATTGAGAAGATTCAATACTTACTTAGAATTGATTTGTGTTCAAGCAAATTTATATTCATAATTCATCCCTTAGTCAAAATATTATCAGATATTGCTCTGCGGTCTCTGTGATTTGTTGCAATGAAATGACTGGCTCCTTGGCTAGATACTTATCTGCAACAAAAAAATAATGTGTGTTGACAAATGTTTTAAATTTGCTGCATTTAATGTCTATTTCTTTTTATAATTTACAATAAAACATTGGAAGGAATTTGGAATAATGTTCCACAGGTTTAAAATGTGAAACTTAAGAAGTAAGTGAAGGTGATGTTTGTATCTGTATGATAATTATTTTTAGGTTATAAATTATATGTTTTTTTAAGCTATAGGTTACATACCTGAAATCCAATATTAATCAATTTAAATCTCAGTCCATCCATCAAACTCTACTGATTTAAATATTTTTCCAAGGAATGAATCAGTTTTGATGTCTATTTTTGACAAACCACTCTCAGACTCTCACAATTGCCTCACAATTTCACGCGTAAAAAATTTGACAGCTCGTGCGGAAGTACCATAGATGAAGATAGTGCATACAGTTCAGAAATAATTCATTATAAAATTGATTATATTGAAAATATGTTTTTTATTCATATAAATAATTAAAACCTTTTTTATTTAATAATTAATTATGACGTAGCAAAATTACTAATTAATTATAGACGACATTTTATTCCGCTATACATATTTTCTTTTGATAGTGTCTGTAAAACAAACCTTCATAAAAATATAATATGAAGTAGATGTCATTTACACACAAAATATAATATATAAATTGGTTAAGTAATATTATTATTTTATTATTCTTAGAAAACCCATCCTGGAAGAATGATTTGTGAAAAATACGCTGCTTTATTTTAATTAGGTAATCATAGATTTACTTATACATAGATCAATAGAATTCATAGTCAATGTCACTTGTCACTCATTGTTGATAAATATTGATATGTCAAAAAACATAAGAGAGTGATATAATGCTTCCAATTTTGAAAATATAAATACATAAATATGAGTTTGCTGCTCTAATAGATTTTTCGGTAGGTACCAAATGTTGTTTATTAAGATTATAATCCATTCTTTGTAATTTTTAAGTATTGGCTCAGAAACATAAAAAAATATTGACATTTTCTGTAACATTCTTTCCATCGCTATGATTTTATTATTTTTTAGTTTAAGAATGCATGAATCACTTTTAAATGGTAACCAAATTGAAAACAAATGATCTAAGACTTTCATACTCTTTTTCAAAATATATAAGCAATATGATGTATGCTAAACTAAAAGATTTGATTTTAAATTCAACCATTAGTGCAAAGGGGGTTAGTAAAGAAAAATAAACGCAAATATTTATTGACTGATGATTAATTTATTCATTTTCAGTGTCACAAACCTTGGTTACTTTTATCTGTCATCAAATTGTGCTGTGACTGAGATACCTTTGGGTTTTTTTGCGTCAAAACCTGTCAATCTTCACAGACTACATCCAACGATTGCAGTTTTGGTCTTTCAAGGATTCTTTATTCTACATGATCATGTTTGAGATGTGTAAAGAGAATATGTTGTTGACGGAAGAAACTACTACAGCAATAATCCATGAAACATATGTGAAGATTGTTATATTAACGCAATAAAATATTAATATATATTTAACATTGTTTTTAATTTATCTTCATACCTATTAATTAAGAATTTAGATAATTTTGTTATTATAATAGCAAATAAAGTGATCTTCAAATAAAGTGATATTCGATGATTCTGTCCACAACAATCTGTTTTATGTGATTAATTGAGATATGGATATTATACAGTATTTCTTATTTATTATGATGTGGATAAAACAAATATATTTTTTACTATAATAAACATGCACACATACCTGACAAATCCATTATGATTTTGATAAACAGGAACGTCATTAGTTCCTGTCAGATTCGCTTTCTTTCAGAGTTCTGTTTTATCGACCAAATCTACTAAAGAATTTTTATACTCATTTCAATTTTCAAAAATCATTTTTACGATTAATATATTTAAATGTATTATGAATTTAATTTCATGTATCTTTATTATTTACCAACATTTAATATGATTTTATCAGGTACTTACTCATCTAATGGCCACGACAGATTTACACAAACTGCGGCCATAAATTTTTTTAAATGTGTCAAATTACAAAATGGAGGAATTATATTTCCAAAATTTTGCATTAAATCTTTATTTATTGAGAATAATAAGATTTGAATAACATTTATATGTATAACGAATCAATCTCCGATTATTTTATTACATTTTCATACCGTAATACCAAGATTCCATTCAACGTTTACATGAGTAATTTTGTTTCCAAACGATGGCTTACTGTCTTTTTTGAAAAATTTGTATGAAGATCCTAAAAAAATAAAGTTTTTTAAATAGCGCTTAATATATTAAAGTTAACGTTGCCAATTGTATCTTAGAACGTTCTCGAGCAAATTTCACCGCTCTGCGCAGATTCATATCTGACGTAGCATTTGTATTTTGAGCGTGATGCTCCGACATAACGGAAAGTATTGTCAAAGGCAAATAAAAAAACAAACATTTCTGAATTATTATGTAGATTAGACTTTGTTTATTTATTCAAACTTACTTGTTTATCCATCCGCATTCTTGTCCACATTCATAAATTCTCACTCCTACATTTACTCTATCATTAAACAACAATCATTAATACAAAAAAATTTATACATAGTCCAATTTATTACATGTCCCGAGACCATGACCAGCCTCGTACGAGTGCGTCACCCATCAAAAAAAAAACAAATTTAATACTATACACTTGTCATAAGGAAAGAAACAGAACTTTAATATGTAAACAAAATTTTGAATTATTCAATTATCAGAATATCTTATACAATACCTATTAGTGCTTGAACTGTTATTTTTAAGTTGCGTTTAAATTGACTTAACATTTTCCAAAAGGAGGAAATGTCCACTATTATTTTCACTGTACACTGTTAATGTTAAAAAAAAAGCACTCCTAATCATGAGCACACAGCTCCAAAAGTTTTTTTGAGATAGCTAAGTTAGAGGTTGTAGGTTGTTGTACAGTCTTCAAATCAACAAAAATTATTTTCTTCTAACAATAAGTAATTACAAACAATTCTTTGTAAGGAAATTCATAAGTAAAGTCTCTTAAGTAATCCGTTTGCCCAAGAATTACGGATAAAAAGATGTTATTAAATTTTTGCTAGCAATTGCCCTTAAGATACCTGGGACAAAACTTTCTTTTATAGGCGCCACCTGGATTAAGTAATAATTGGAATAAACCAGGAATTCCAAGAGAAAAGTCTATCATATAATATGATAATACACTACAGATCATATCCCTTGACAAATGTATTTATGCTTTAAAAAAAAATTGAGAAGCGCGTTCCCATTCTCACTCATACAGCTTAACTAATAAGAACTAAACAAAACTTAAGGCGAGTTGCAACTCTATACTAAATTACGATCATCCAATTTAACTATTAATTTCCCCTCAGATTCAGAAGACTAACGTAGAGCCGGCTGATAGAAGACGAAGGAAAGAATTAAAAGTAAACTAGATACACACAAAAATTAAAATAAAAACTTAGGTACATAAGGTTACCATACAACAGTCATAACTATTGGTACCTCCTAACCCAAAAAAAAGAAACATTATAGCGAACTATAAGCTTGCCATGCTCTGGCGCATGATGCGTAATACACAACACACACACTGTATTTAATACAGCAATAATTTATGACAATTATGATAATTATAACAAATTACTACACTTTACAATCCCTGTCTAGAATAGGATGTACCAAAAAAAACATAATACGCACTTATGTGACAAAGCACGTATTTATTCTTTACAATCCTCAACATTGAGAAATGTACCAAAAAGCTTTACACTCTTCATGTGCAAAACAAAAAAAAGAACTCTCTGCCATCAATCAAAATCCTTGAAAAAATTAAAAAAATTTGACGTTATTTTATACCTTTAGACATTACGGATATTATAACGTGAGTACGTATCAACATGACCCAGTTTCTCAAAACAGAATTACTAGCCGCATCATAAGAGGTCAATGAATTCCAATAAAATTCAAAAACTGAAGTTAAACGTAGGATTCCTCCAATACTATTATTCAAATTCTTTTACGAAACGAAATCTATAATGCAACTTATTATTATTATTACTTCCTTTCCCGCAAGTCGTGAAACAAAAAGGCGAAACTAGATTTGAACTATGCCTAAGTACATGCTACACTGTCATTATTTTAAACCCTCGAACTTAATACCATCTATGTGCCTATAAACAATCCTTCTTTAATACGACGTAGGTATACTCCATACAAAAAAAAACTATCTCATAATTTATTATAAACCCAATTGATATTAACGCGCGATATTACTATATGCAAACAGCTGATTTGACTAAGCAAGACGTTCAGTCCAATAGGTACTTAAACTTCCGAACAGCGAATAATTATTATTATTATTATTTATTTCCAACGGGGTCACGCGAGTTCAAAAATCATTTCACGGTCACTCACTTACACGCAGATACTAGCCTGGGCAATTTATCATGAGTCCCAATTTTCCCTCCAAAAAAAAAATATTAAAAACTCAAACTACATTTGAAATTATTTAAACTAATGTTTACGGATGATGACTGCCTAGCAACTGAGTTTATCAATTCTTATCCTGACCAAACTGCCATTATTAATTCTATGCTAACTGTAACTAAGTCCTTCCGTTCATACGCACAGATGTCTAACCAAATAAATCATTTTATTAAACAAAATTTATTTCTTTTACTTTATAATGAAAAGGAGACTAATTCTTTTCAAACAAAAAAAAAACTCTACATGTCAAAATTAAATTCTTTAAGCACTATGCTAATGTGAAACTTTTATTCGCTGACTATTTCCTTTTCTTCAATTATATTCTGCTATTCTCTGTATCTATTAAATTCTAAACCTGAAGTAATATTTTAAACAAACATCTCAACGGCGCTCGATTTTATTGTATTACATCATCACAGCGTGCATTTGGAAACAGTAGGTACTAAGTAGCTACATGCCTCGCGACTCCACGGCCTTGACTCATGAACTAACCTGTAAATATTATGGACGAGTCTATTTTATAACAATAATATTTTACGACTTTGAAAACTTTTTATCTTCTCATTTAATTTATCAATTAACTGTACTTTATCACTTTTGATACTTACTTTAAATTGCGAAAACTAAAGATACACTAATTTATTGGCACCCATTTTTGACTCAAAAAAAAATTTAAATTTTATTTTTCTGTGGGTCAACGATTCCTTCAATCAAATGGCTTTACAAATGGGGGCTACAATTACCTTTCCAATAAGAGATGCTGGATATAAGACAAAATATTTCGGTCGGAACTGCGTTGTTAATATACTTTATCTTAATAAATTTACGGAGGAGAGTTAAAAGATCTTTCGCAATATACTATGAGCTACTAACTATAAGAGATATCTTTAACTATTGAAAAATACTCAAGCAAGCAACCCTCATAAACCGCAAACAAAATCCCAATCAAATTCAACCTGTCTGAAAATTTTTACTTACTCCAAGATTAACACTGGTTTGTAGATCGCACTATTCTTAATATATTTATTACTGGCTTAATTTGTCTGACTAATCCTTTTACTTTATTTATTTTTGAGACTCTAGAATACCGATCAACCTACTGTCGCTAGGTTCCCGTTCCGAACAGATTTCATATAGTACCCCGAAATACTCATGCCGCGAATTATCCCTATATGTTTCACACGTTTTCGCTCATTTACATAATTTCGAACTGACTGACATTCCAATTACTTTTTCTTGAAAGAAACCCAAATGAACCTATCCTTTACTATACTGTCACTCTTGATAATTAAACATTCACAAATCAAAACGGAAAGAAAACATTTCCCCAAGAAGATTGCTACTAAATACTGTATTAAACGTTCACTGTTACCCAATTATCTTGATTATGATTATTATTATTTTGACAAAATTTCCCATTAAGAGAACGGTGCAATAATTCCTTTTAACTGTCGACGTTCTTTACACACAACAACTACTTGTATGACTTTAATACGATGTTTACCCGATACTGTGAAAGCAACATAAAAAAAACTCTATTTAAAAAAATCATCCCACAAGACAGTCAGGCAAGGCTCCCATACAATTATCAACAAAACAAAATTTACTTCAAGTTCCCGACGGCACCCCATTCAAAATAGTATCCATTTACCTATCAATTTGCAATTTCAATGAGTTGTCTAAAATTTACTTAAATGGGCTTATCTGATCTGTGCTTAAATTTCAAAATTTGAGATATTAAAACTCGTTAACACTGATTAGAAATTATTACAACAAAACAAAAATTATTTTTCTTTTAAAATGTAACAACCATACAACACTATTTTTTTCTTTTATTTATTATTAATCGTTAATTTATTTTTAAATTTTTTTTTTCGCTCACCCAATTTCCTGTCCATTTTGCCACGTGCATCCTGGTCAGACCGAAGAACATGCTCCCGAACCACGAAGCTCTCCTGATCCTTGGATTTGTATAGACCTGTGAAGGCTTCTGGAGACCTCTGGAGACCTGTAGACCCCTGTAGAGCTCCCCGTTGTAGGCGACATTGTAGACGGTTACTCCCTCTTCTTCTAAGCTTTACTCTTCCGTCTGCTGGTCTCTGGACTTGGTGAAGATGCAGCCCCTCGTGGAAAGCGTCATATTAGTAGCGTGGTTTCTACTTACGAGGTTAGAGGCGACACATTCTTACTCGTCTCGTTCATCCAGATGTAAGGAAGTAGGGCTGCCCAACCTTGGAGACCAACTGACTGAGTTACCTTATACCCTTGGCTAGCTGGTAGGGCATTACTCTCATCTTCAGGGCTGTTTGTGTAGTTCGAGGAGTCTTAGGATCGTCAAAGTAAAATCAGAAGCACGTTTCACTGTTTATTGAATCAAGGTGGTCACAAGGAATTTACATTTTTAAAGTACATCCGAAAGTATTATCTATTTATGAATTAAAATTGTGTTCGTTCTAGTTTCACCATTCTATTATTACATCTTTCCAACACTATGCAACTTAAGTTCTTTTTATCTATACGTTTACATTTAACAGTCGTATTAATATCTTTATACAATATTCAACGTACATACTGAGTAGCGAAACACAGCCTCTACTCTGTATACGAATAATGTCTTTAAACACAATACACTATTTTTCTACGCATAATTCATTGTCTTTATAAAACGTCTCTATTCACTATTTATTCAATTCTTAACTTAACAAATGATTTCTATGACTCTTTCCCTCGGAACACATAGAGTGTCCCGAGGGAAGACAAAACGAAAATACCAACTGTCTTCTAAGAGGTCGGTTCACGGAATGATGCTAGCTCGCCGCGTCTCGTAGGACGGAGCAGCGATGAGGTACGAAGTGGGGGAAAAGGGGTAGACATCCTGTATCAGTGTAGACGGTAACCTTCGACACAAATTTAGAATTTTTATACTAAGGCAAAATTGTCTATTCCCATATTCAGTGGCCTAACTGCGATAACTTTGGAACTAATGGATTATACACAATCTTATCGAGTCCACATTTCACATGCTACAAAGTCTTCAGACACCAAGCATAGCAGAACTAAATTCATTATTGGTTTGTTCAGTTCATTTTGTTTTATATAGAAAATTACAGTTGTGCTAAATATCTGATTGAATCCGCTATGAAGGGCACACGTCGAATTCTGTTACACCAGTATCTGTATTCTAAATTTTAATGGAAGGTAGTCACGGAAGTAAAGTAGGTAAGTATTACACGATACATTTTGTATGGAAAACGTGCATAGCGCCACCACAATGATTTTTGTAGAAACAAAAGCGATTCTCGCATTCGTTACGTATAGGTACGCTTTTTCCATACAAAATAAATCGTGTTACTCACTTTACTTGCGTGACTCTTTTCCGATAAACGATAAAACTTAGAATACGGGTACCTACAGCACACCAAAGCAATCTCCTCCAAACTAATTTACAGTGTGCGGGGATCCTTACCCAATTCTTTTAAAATAAATTAATTAATTAACACTTTTCTATACAAGGTGTCAGTACCTATAGCCGGCGGAACTTATTGCCCGAGTGTGAAAACCCGTCGAACCGAGGCTTTCGCGATTTTGTTTTGCTGTCTCTCTTCCGCTCAAGGAAGACCAAGCAAAATCGCGGAGGCCTCGGTAGAACGCTGATTCCGACCGGCGCCGATCGCAGCAAAGAATGTTGTCTATGGTTTCAATGCATTTAAATGGGCATGCCGGAAAGCAGGTTCCCGCCTTTGCTGTGCGTATCTCCATTCAAATGCATAGAAACATTATTTGAGAGAGGCCAACCCCATGCAGGTAGAAATTTCAAGTTGAAAAAACACTAAAGTCCACGCCTATACCACTAGCCTACCGGGATTGTTCGAGGTCGAAATAATGCGTAAACAAATTTGATGTAGCTATTGTTTGTTTAATATTTTACAGCCGGAACACGTTCATTTATATGAGAAATTCCAAGAACTATCGGAAGAAGAGTTGGAAAAGAAAGCTGACACCAGAAGATTCGCGTATGCTGTAGAAAGAATGCCTGCGGGTATGTTCTTATTTTACTGAAATGTGTGAAATTAAATTGTGTCTGCCAACCCTGTGATGGAGTACGTATAAATAGTCACTTAAGCCCCTTTTTCAGGTCCAAAGGTAAAGTACTCAATGTTCTTCTTTCTGGTCTAGGATTGGTCTGCACCGATCATAATACCGTCGTTCCTCCACTTCTGTTTTTCACTCGACAGCCGCTTAAGTTCTTGGTAGGTTCTTGAAACATGTCCCCAATCAACTGGTCCAAGTATAATAAAGCATCGTACTCACTTGCGCCGCGAACGTGTGACATTTAATTAATTTAATCGAAAGGTTAAGTGTATACGTGATTCGAAAATCGAACGTGAGCGAAACACATGCATCCTTTTGATAAAATTGATGTAACGATACACGTTCGCGGCGCAAGTGAGTACCGAGCTTTATATACCTAACTATCTCTGGGACGGCTTCTGTGGTTTTCGCCCTCAACCATTCCTTCGACGATGGTAAAAAGCAAGACTGGGTGCCTGATCTTATGGCAACTCTTTTTAATAGTTGCCTTTTTTCTCCGGCTCTGTTCAATATCCCGTCGTTTGAAAAATTATCCGACAAATGGATCCCAAACATCCGTTTGTAGCACCAATTTCAAAAGGGGCAAAACGCCTGGACTCACTCCGGCTAATGGTCCAATGGTCCATGTTCCGCTGCCGTCAAACAGTACACTCCATCACATTTTTTATCCATTCAGCTTCGAAATCTTGAATTTTCATCAATGTGCTGTTTATTTCCAGGTCACTATGCATTAGGAGACTATATAACCGAAGAGGTGGCCCACAAGATGAAGCTGATGACGGAAGATATTTACTACGAATACAGCGTCATTACAGCCAGAAGAAGTTCTCCATTCGTTCCTCACATTAACACACTCATTGGAAGGCTGCAGCAATCTGGCATACTTAGATTTTGGGAAGCCTATGTGCGTGTAATTTTTTATTATCTTTCTTCTTTGTCCATGTCCGCTCAGGTAGGTCAGTAGAACTTATAATGGCGGTGACCAGCGGTTGGCCTATTAGATCTCTGATAGCTGTGTTCGGCACAAAATCGTTCCAACAGATGCCCAGCATTCTTCGTAGACACTTATTGCTCTCGAATCCAGCTATAAGAGTGTTTTGAGCGCAGGTCTGGTGCCAAGATTTACTATCATAGAGAGAGACCGGTAGTACACAGGCATTGTATAGTTCAACTTTTTATTCATGCAGCATTATTTTCAGACTGTTTGGCTACTCTTTTTACAGTGCTGTTATATTATATAATGTTATTTTTCTACCTATATGCATCCTGTATGACTTTACAGCAAGAACCCAGCACTATACGCTATTCATGCGCCATGTTAACGGCCTCCCGTATGCCATACGACTAAATCCCTCTGTCATACTTAGAATGAACGGAATACTAAGACTTGATGAGACGGTCTTCGTAACTCTGGTTGCTTCATCTGCCCTGCAATTGAAGTGGTTGGTGGCCCAGCGGTCACAACGCCGTACTTTCGTACTGTTTCGTGCGGACGACGTCGTGGTTCGATCCCAGGTGCCGACCATCTTCCTCTTTCACGACACAAGCTTTAAATAGCTTACTGTGAAAGAGTAAAGGAGTGTATTTGTGTTCACTTTGAGTGAGCACAGATTCATTTAAAAAAAAAAAAAAAAAAAATGTTCAGCTATCATTTTGCGCAGGTACTACTTCTTTCTAGCGTACTTCGTCCACTGCTAAACAAAGATTGATAAGCATGATCGAGGTCTACGGGAGGAATTAGCCACCGACAGAGGGCCTTCCTTGTCAAACGAACCTTCTTGCCAAAATTCAGGCAAAAAAAAAACTCTGAAGGTCCGAGACTGGCCCAATTCGATGCGACCTCACGCCTCGAACAGGTACCAAAAAGGGGCCGAAATTCGGCTATCAGATATAGTGTATATAGACAAACGGAAAAGGTTCCTGATGGTGTACAGACTACAGGGGCTGGAAGCTATCTTTTAACTATCTGACTCTTGACTCTAAATACCTAAACGTCCTTCCAGCAGAGACTCAAAATAGGACAGGATTTTACTACGCGAAAAATATGCCACGGCTCTAGCTACAGTCAAAACGATCCTGCCTATTAACAATTGTACTGACTATCTCGCATACATATATTTACTGATTATCGATCTCTCTATAAAAATAACCGTTCAATCACTTTACCGGCGAACTAATTAACCTTCTAGTCGAATTACCGCGGGCTGTTCATCAGACCGCAAGTTTTCCTCATTAGGTTTCCGAGTGGCTCACCATCTTGGGCTTGTGCACTGCTTTTTCGAAGGGGAACTTCCTGAGCTGCGCTGAAGAGCGTCCAATTCAGTCAACCCATTCTCCCGGAGAGTCATGTGAGGTATATCTTCAGTCCACAGCGCTCCTAACATACCTACTATATATTATTGTAACTTCAATATATTTACAACGGCGCGATCAAAATACATATTATTAATCTATCTTATGCGCGGGCAATAACAAGCTCAGAATATCATACTATCGCGACCGGATATTCATAACAGAATTACTCTCTCGGGGAACACGCCGACGTACCGAATTTTACAAATGAAAATTCTACACTAAGCTTACTAGAAGGTTCTAAATATGAAATTCCTAACCGGATTCAAAAATAAACATTAAAGATAGGTCACACCACTGGTATCGGAAAATGGGGGTAACCCGCGAATGACAGATAACAATTCGCGACGTGTGCTTGACATGTGACGTGTGAAAACAATACAGGGAGGCACATGCTGCTATACAATAAATCCATTGGCACACAGAGATCACAAATATTCATAAATATGCCGTATCGCGTCGGCCATATATCTCTCATCTAAAACCACATCGAGCAACTTGCTCATAAGCATGCTTGGCGGGGGGCAACCAAGCAAAAAAACAAAATACAATATAAAAATATATCTCTGTGCCCTATCATCGTCCTGGGGGTAGCTGCCAGCGACGAAACAAAAACACTCTAATAAAAATATGGCCACTCACCCGAAATTCAGCATACCTTCAAAATAAAAGCACACAGCACAAAAGAAAATAAACACGTCACATTCACACATATGAGGTATGGTCTGTCACTTGTCCCTTTCCAACCACGCCACGCCACCCCGGATCGGGACATCTTCAATAAATAATAAACCATAATTAAACGGAAGGTTTAATTATTGACAAACGCGGGACTCTAAACAGAAAAACTCTAAATATGTGACACACCATAGCTCAATCGTCAGACACTTCCAAATTACTACAGAAACTATAAAACGCGACGGAAATAATTATAAATTGATTAACAAGGAAACAAAATTGCGATAAACTATAGGCGGAGAGATGTTTTCTGAACGAGAACTGATATTGAACTGAAGTCCAAAAAAAAATCAAAGCACTCATCTCAAAACTGGAGAATTTGCCTTCTATACTAATCGTTGTAAACAATAAAAATTTTAATGGTTTCCTGGACATACATACAGTGCGTAAAAATCCCCAACTATCTAATCCGCCATAAACAAATAAGCAACTGTTTTTCAAACTCTTTACCATCGCGTTTCCAAACTTTCAAATAATGACTTAACAATATTTTGAATAATAGCATACTATAAATAAATCCCTCACATCAAGATCTTCACCTTAATCAAATTTTAAGGGGGTATCTATGTAGGTACTTGGACAGTCAGAAAGTGACTTCATACCACGCTATCCAAGCAAGTTGGTGTGTGCTACGGGTTTTTCTTTCTGTTACTATGTAAATTTAATAAATTTAATACCATTAAAGGTGATACGGTAATACCGATCCGATGATTCCCGATCACCAGAGCCTCGTTAGTTTTCTACCTGTGGGTACCACGTGAAGGTTGAAATTGGATCACCTAGGTATTTTTCCCCATCACCCCTCACTCCCCCCCGGTGTACTAAACATGTAATATTTTGAGTCTCAGCTCAGCTAAATGCGCCAAGTAGTGGTACATTTTAACTATGTACCTATAAAAATTCCATTATATTATACGAATCGGATATTTAAAACAACATGGGTATTATTATGAATTATTCATACCATGCATCGTATATAAGTTGTGCAAAAAAATATGTGAATATTTGATAAATAAAACCATTGTCAAGACAATTTCCGCTAACTTAGGTAAGTCTATAGCATTTAGGTGGGTACCTATAAGTAGTATTTTCATGGTTGTGTAGGCGAGTTTACTTGTCTCCTTACGGCCCTGCTGATGGCATAATAATATGCCAGTAGGAGCGTAAGTGGACGAATATTATTCATTTTACAAGGTAATTGAAAACAATATGTGTCTTGTTTCAGGTGACAAGAAAATTTTCGAACTACAAAGTTCAAAGAGATGTAAAAAAGTCCCAACATCTCGTGCTAAATCCTAACAAAGAAACGGCCATCAGCCTCCAGCACATCTCAGGACCACTTTTCGTTCTTTTCATTGGATACACGTTGTCAACGGTCGTTTTTATTATCGAGAATTTTATGTTTTATAAAAAAGTGTCGTGTTTAAAAATGAAGCAAAAGATTAAACATCACTTTTTAAATTTAGAATAAAAATAGTTGAAATATTTGTATACCTTCGCCGGCAATTGAATTATTATAATTAGAAGTACGATTTTGTTTGAGAAAATTTCTTTAAACCATCAATTCAATTTTCTTTTGAATAGGGAGTATTGAAAAAAAAAACTGGAAATTTGTAGTGAAAATAATTATTTAAAAATGGCGGAACTAATCTAATCAGCTGTTTGCTTCTAAAAAATATCAAAGTGGCGCTAGTAGTCAATTTTAAGGCGAAACTAAGTTAGTTACTATCCGTGGGAAAGTTTGGAACTCGATTAAAAATTTTGGTGTCAATGATATTTATATTATAATAATTATACATAAAAAATATATATATAAAAAGGGAAACGTATTGTGTGCTAAATTAATTTTTAATAATGAAGGTACCTAGTTAATTTCAAGTAATAATATAGGTACTGCCTATTGTAGCGCCACCATTATGTCAGTGTGATATTGCGCATGCGTGTGACAGCTGCGCGGCAGATACGACACGGATCAATAATTCGTTTTTTAAGCGACGCATTTGAAGCACCTACGCTACGCCGAACTGTCAGGCGCGCTAGTCAAAAATGGCGCGCGGACGCGGGCCGCTCTTATTTTTGTTACTTTTCGCGGTGAATTTGTCGTTAATTTCGGGCAATTTTGTTTGGAAACATCACAACAACGATGAATTGTACGATGTGCTGCAAAGTGTCCATCAGAAATGCAAGAACATCACCCGCTTGTACAATTTGAGTGAACCATCTGTCAGGGGTGTACCATTGCATGTCATCGAGTTTTCTACCCACCCCGGTCATCATGAACTCAGTAAGTATACATGCATCTATTTAATTTATTAACTTTTATTGTACCTAATAAAATAAGCAGACCTCAAGCCATTCCAAGTATTTAGAAAAGATATTGGCGTAGGCGTAATAATATTGTGAACATATTGTTTATTACGAAGTAAAAAAAATTAACCATAATCTATTTACTATAACGAATATAATATATTTTTTTTTTCTAATTATATTTGTTTTTCGTTTATGTAAATTTGTTTACTGATTGTAATTTTACAAAAAATTACATTTTTCGAATCACGCAATTTAAAAAAAAACTAACAAATACCTAGTTCATTGTTGAATTTACTTATTGGATTCTTAGTGGAATTGTTTTTCCACATATGTATAATATTATAGGGATTTATTAATTCTACGTAAAGTGTAGGTACCAAAAGTGTTGATAATAATTATTATGTTCGAATTACCAGTAGGTAGTCGTTATCTTTTCTCTTTGTATTAAGCTTTGTGTTTTTTATTTTTTTTTTTTTTTTTTTTCATCCTGTGCCCTTATTCTCGTAGCGGTCTTAATACGCTCTTATCTTGATTGACAATCATAAAATGGCGGATTGGTATTCACAAAACAAGATATCTAGTAGATATCTTAAAAATTCGTTATGTTTGAAATATCAGTATGAAAATGATCCAGTTCAAGATAGGATTGAAGATTAGATTCCGATAGTTTTGTGAATACGACTGCTTGCGATCGTGTCTTAATCTTATCGTTAAGTGATTTTTAAAAGCGATTGATTACGAGAATAGCCCTACTGGTTCATATAATATTATATTGTGTAAGGTAGAAAAACGTCCCAAAGACAAAACTTAAGTACCTACTCCCGATAAATCTACCTACCTTTAATGAAATAAATATCTAGTTTGAGTTCAAGAAAGGACAGAGGTGAACTTTTACAAAATTTGATTGAAATTGAAATTTAAATATGGACAGCTTTTGCCTTACATAATATACTTGGTCAATGTATAGACTTTCGTATTCTCTAAAAACTGGGTATCTACGTAAATACCTACACAATTATAAAAACAAAAAAAATATTGTGAATTTTTTGCCATTTTTACCCTAATGAAAATAATAAAATTACGGTCTGATGCTCATCGGAAAGCGGGTATGTAATTAATTACATAAGTTGAGCGCAGATCAATGCAAAAATCAATGATGTATCATAGAATTGAAGGCAAAGTGGCTTAGTAGACTCCCTATGTCTCTAAGTGGAGCTTTGGATTGTACAATAAAATGCTGAAAAAAGGGATGCCATTGGTGCTGTATAGCTTTTGGTTTTTGTAGGTTGATAATTTTTGCACCATATTTTTTACAAAAGTAAATCTGGGCTCACTCAATGTGAAACCAAATAATTCACCTTTTTTGTCATCTTTCACGCTGACCAAAGGGTTGTGTCGTGATAGTGGAAAATGGTCTGCACCGCTATTTGAACTCACGACCTGCAATACGCTGTACCTTGTCTGATACTACACTGGACTACCAATCACCTGAAGCTCTATATTATGTTGTACCATAACATAATTATTAAAAATTTGAAAAAGTGATAGCAAATAATATAAAATATAATCCTACCCATATATAGGAGAGGGGTTGCCAAACTTTATACGTTGGGAGCTACTTTTTTTACGCAACGGAATTCTTCCCGAAAAAAAAATACAGCCGTCAAATTGACTGTCTTTTATTAAGTTTTTTTTTTTTGCTAAAACACAGTGAATTAATTTAATGTTTTAAAATAGCGGTTACGACGCCGGCTTTCGTAAAAGTGAAAGAGTCAAAGAGTGTTTTTGTGTTCACTTTGAGTGAGCAGATTCATTTCTAAAAAAAAAAATCGTGGTTATATATTCTGCCAAGTATATTAAATAACAGATGTTATCAATGAAGTGGCAATTAGATACTTCTTCTTTTTCTTCTTCTTTAAGTGTCTACTCAGGTCCTCTCGACATTAGCCTCCCTGCCCCTAGCCGCATGAATTCCCACTTTTAAGAAAACGGCATGATAACAATCTGAATGAGAAGATTACAGAGAAAATCAATTTCCAATATACTAATATGTACTACTCTGCTGGACATTCTTAAAATGCGAGTCTCCTACTATGTGACACTAAGTCTGTATGTAATTATAGGTCCGTGCAAGTCAATGGCGTGAAAAAGGGATTTTCATTGCTCGTGTAGGTACATCATACCTAATGCTTAATTTTTATTACATAATATTTTATGTAATACAGATGTACGTAGGTTCCTACCTTCCTACCTACTTGTTATCGAAAGATTTCCATCTTTTAAGGATTCTATTTTGAATGAATGTCGATACTTGAGTAGTATTAGGTAATATTAAAAGCAGTGATTTTCAAAGGTCAAGCAATATTAATGTTAGATTTATTATTATTAACAAAAGCCCAAAATAGATTTTACGGGTCTATGTATCTCTATTACCTATGATTTGAGGAATTTGTTCAGAATTATAATATTTTAAGAAGCTTTACAAAATATTTGGTCTTATTATTCTCATGAAGTCTTGCCTTAAATTTTATTATAATTGTTTTGGGCTTATATTGAATACCGCGATTATAGCAAGCTTTTTTGGAATGTGCTATTTTTTTCATTCTTCGATCCTTTTCTCAAAACTAGGGTCTGTGGTGTCATGTTTGGCAAGAAAACGCCTCCCTGACCTACGGTGATGCCCGCACCATATTATTTTAATTGATATTTCTGGTAGTGCCTGGAGATGGATTGGTCTTTGTCAGCCCACGGGTAGTCAACTTCCTATGTATTTTATTGTCTCACCAATCGTCACAAAATATTGGATGCCGACTCCATCCTATGTTAGTCGCCCTATGATGCCAGTAGATCGGCTGAAAGGAAAGGTGTGCCTAAGAAAGCGTGGACAACCGAGAATGACGTGCATCTAACACATAAATTCCGTCCTCAAGGAGAAATAGGAGAGGTTGTATGGGAAATGGTATGTAGGTAGTAGAAGCAAAAGAAGTGTGCTTGGATAGTGGAGATTGTAGGTCCGTTCTCTCTGCCTACCCCTTACGGGACACACAACCTCAAGCTACCGAGTTTCACCGCCCTGCGTTTGACTAAGTGTTAATGAGTTTTTCGAGCTCAAAATGGTATAATGTACAAGCATGTTTGACATATTTAAACCCTGTATCGAATGCTACAATATAATCGATATCACTGTTGAAACCAATACCTTCGATATACGAATACCAAAGTTGAGCATCATACTACTAAACTTTTCATTCTAATTCACGGGTTATCTACGTGTTCGATAACGATTTTCAGGGCGGGTGGGTGAGCACAAAGAAAGTGAGGGTGGTGTCGGGAAAAAAAAACACAAATAAATTCTAAAAAAAGAAAACCAAAAAGCTTCTGACCCACACTCAGCTCCCACATCGGCCTTTGGAATGGAAATAGATATTCTATTTTACGACTTTATTTTATTACTAAGCTGGCCCGCCCGTCAAACTTGGACCTAGCCCAGAATAAAAAAAAGTTTGACTTATTACATGAATAAATTAACTTAAATTTTTAGCTATTAATTTTTTTTTTTTTTAATTTTTGGCATTGCGTCCATCTAGGGACGATTTGTGCCTATCAAATCAAAATAAAAAAAAACATCTAAGTTAAATGTTATTTTCTAAAAATAATGAAATGATAAAAAAACAGGGGGTATTTCTACATAAATATAAGACTACAATACAATAATATTTTTATTAATGAATTTAAGAAGCGCCGAGCGTACCGCTGCATCATTAATTGATAGCAGATATTCTAAACACATTGGGAGTGGAAGGTTATTGCACCATTATAATTTATTGCACCATTTAATAATTATTGTTGATACGGATGCGGGCATAGACCTACTATATCTATGGACTGCTAACGTGAACTGTCAAAGGAACAACTCCTGTTATCACCATGCAAGGATTTTTCCTCTCTGACGAAAAGGCAAAGAGGCATTGGAGAACTGTAAAAATGTACTAACTGGTACTCGTTTGAAGTCTTTAAACCTAAATTCTGCTGGATTTTTGTAGGGAAAAACGTTTTAATGTTACATTATTGATGAACCTATCATTAAATTGTCATAATAGTTGTTTTCCCTCTTCGACATGTTGATAACACGGGGAACTCAGGCTAGCAATCCATAGATCGACGGTTCATAAGCTTGTAATAAAAACAATAAAATTCCTTGTTAATTGCGTGACTAAAAAAAACCAAGAGATGGCAGTGTAGTAGGAAATAAGTCACATATGAAATATGTTACGTTATAGTATATTATATTGTTGCAAGAATAGACTCCATTGCAAACAAATTTCACGGAATTATTATGGTAAGACTATCCAAAAAATCCTGACATTGTATAAAGGTGCATTTACACCAAAACAACATAGAGCCAGAGCTAGAAGTAAAGCATATTTCCTCGATCGTTGATATGGATACCAATCGCCTATTAATTAATTTAGTCTTTGCTTGTTAGTGTTTACATGGTGTTTAGCGGTTCTGATTATCATACACAAAATGTCAGGTTTACTTTACCACATTGGGACTGACTGCTGACTATTTGACATTTATTCACGTAGCAACACGTACGAACCTCTGATCAAGTATCACATAAGTATTTTCTTGATACACTGGTAATTAGTATTGTCATAGCAACAAATATCGATTTACTGCCGAATAATATAGGTATGAAAAATAATTCGGAAAAAAATTGATTGGTTTTATCGTATTTATGAAAAAAATATTTCGCGTGGGGTTAGAGTGCTTGAACGAAAATACAGAGTTAGGTCCCGTCCGCACTGCGAAATTTCACCGCACGGATTTTTTTTCGCAATTCTGTAACACATTGAATCTGGATTAGGCATGCATAACCCGCGCAAGTTACTACTTAGCTGGCTGAAATACTAGCTGACCGTCGGACTTTGTCCCACCCCAAAATCATTTTTTGTGTTGACTTTATGAGCTGAATTAAATTAGGTTTTCCAACAGCGATGAATTTTTGTTTTCGGCCTCGAGATTTTTTTTCAGGCATTCTAAAAGTAGAGCGAGTAAGAAAAAAACCATTTCCAGTAAAATGGTGAATTATGATTCCTCTACGATTGTGTTTTAAAAATTTATCAAGAGATGGCATTGTAGTAGAATATAAGTCAGATATGAAGTAGGTATGTTAAGTAGTTATTTTAGTAGTTATGCATGTTCTTAAGATTATTTATTGTATTTCATTTTAAATTTTAAAAGGCCCAACAGGCCGTAAATAAACCCCTTGATCATATTAGACGAATGGATTGGGAAAAGGCTTCGGACAAGGGTGGGTCAGCTCACCCCCCCCCCCCTTCCCCCAAAATCGCGAATTCTTTGACGTCATCGTACGATAGATAGTGTATGATAATCGGCGCTGATGACGCTTATTGATGAGCAATGACGTTCATAAAATGTATTAATTAGAAATTCAACGTATAATATCGACATTAGGTATTTGTTCAAATGAAATGTGCAAATAATAGACAAAAATTTATCGACATATAAAATGTTTTTTTTTGGAAAAGTTTTTCTTATTTTCTAGAGGCATTTTATTTTTTTTCTTTTTAAGTAGGTAAGCTGTATATTTTCTTCAGACCGATCTTAATTGAAAGTCAAAAAGTTTAAAAACCTAAAAAAAAAGTTACAATATGTAGGTACCTATAGATACCAAACCGTAATTTTGTAAAAAAATAATATTTCAATGTAAATATGTGAAATTAAGTTTTTTTTTGTTTTTGATCTGTTACTTCATCATTGAAATTATGTCGTTAACCCATATCTTCCCAGACATAGAAATAGCCGTTAGATTTTCATGAAAATCATACCAAGGAATATTTACGGTCAAAAAAAATTTTTGGTTTTTTAGTTATAGAACCGTTCCAATAATGGAACACTGGGAAGATACATACATGTAACATTTGGGCTTTTGTATGGGAAATCAAAAACGATATAGAGCGCAGTAAAGTACTTTATGAAGAGATTTTAAAATTTTAATCCACAGTTTATAATTTATAAGCCTTGTTTTATTTGTAATGGCCGATTGATACAATATATTTTTTTAAAGTTAAGTAGATATTTTGTTTTGATATGTAGAAATTAAAGAAACAATATTTTGAATAAAAAAGGATTGGCGAATTGATGTGAGGGATTTATTCAGATGTGTTATTCAAAATATTGTTAAGTCATTATTTGAAAATTTGGGAACGCGATGGTAAAGAGTTTGAAAACCAGTTGCTTCTTTGTTTATGACAGATTAGAATTTTTGGTATTTTTACATATTGTATGGATGTACGGGGAAACCATTTTTAGAAAAATGCTGTTTAAAGGGATTAGTAGAGAAGGCCTTGTTTTGAAATAGCATATTTGGCCCTCGATAGGACAAATAATTGTTGAAGAAGTTTAGTCTGAATCTACGCTCCGATGGGAGACGTTCTTAAGTTTTGTGTTGAAGTCTTTGAGTATGTAAGTTGAAATATTACATTTGATAAATTCGCGTTTGATAAAACTTAGAGTCTTCGGTGTTGGATTAAGCCTTCTGTTTAATTATTATAATATATTGACTGTTCAATTGGGGCTGGCCAATAGGGGAGGACGTGTGGCGGTTCGTTAGATTGGACAGCCCCCGTGATAATTCAACTTCCAACTATGAATGTGACGTGCTTTATTTTCATTGGTGCTTTGTGCTTTTATTTTTTTTGAAGGTATGCTGAATTTTGGGTGAGTGACCAGATGTTTTTGATATTAGAATTTGTATGGACACAGAGAGATGTTTTTTTGTGTGGTATTTTGTTTGTTGCTTGGTTGCCCCGCCAAGCATGCTTATGAGCAAGTTGCTCGATTGGTTTTAGCTGAGAGATATATGGCCGATGCGTTACGGCATTGTTTTGAATATTTGTGATCTCTGTGTGCCATTGGGCTTATTGTATTGCAGCATGTACCTCCCTGTATTGTTTTCACACGTCACATGTCAAGCACACGTCGCGCATCGTTATCTGTCATTCGCGGGTTACCCCATATTCCGATACCAGTGATGTGACCTATCTTTAATGTTTATTTTTGAATCCGGATAGGAATTTCATATTAAGAACCTTCTAGTAAGCTTAGTGTAGAATTTTCATTTGTAAAAGTAGGCACATCGGTGTGTTCCCCGAGAGAGTAATTATTTTGTTATGAATATCCGGTCGCGATATTATGATATTCTGAGCTTGTTATTGCCCGCGCCGTTGTAAATATATTACAGTTATAGTTACGGAACCCGTATGATAATAATTAGTATGTCAGGAGGGCTGTGGACTGAAGATATACCTCACATGACTCTCCGGGAGAATGGGTTGACTGAATTGGACGCTCTTCAGTTCAGCTCAGGAAGTTCCCTTCGAAAAAGCAGTGCACAAGCCCAAGATGGTGAGCCACTCGGAATCCTACTGAGGAAAACTTGCGGCCCGACGAACAGCCCACGGATAGTACGTAATTCGACTAGAAGGATAATTAGTTCGTCGATAAAGTAATTACACGTTTATGTTGATAGTGAGATCGATAATAATAATTAAATGCACGCGAGGTAGACATTAAAATTGTTAATAGGCAGGATCGTTTTGACTGTAGCTAGAGCCGAGGCATATTTTTCGCGAAGTAAAATCCTGTCCTATTTAGAGTCTCGGCTGGAAGTACGTCTAGGTATTTAGAGTCAAGAGTCAGATAGTTAAAAGATAGCTTCCAGCCCCTGTAGTCTGTACACCATCAGGAACCTTTTCCGTTTGTCTATATACACTATATCTGATAGCCGAATTTCGGCCCCCTTTTTGGTACCTGTTCGAGGCGTGAGGTCGCATCGAATTGGGCCAGTCTCGGACCTTCGGAGTTTTATTTTTGCCTGAATTTTGGCAAGAAGGTTCGTTTGACATGGAAGGCCCTCTTTCGGTGGCTAATTCCTCCCATAGACCTCGAGCATGCTTATCAAATGGCGCTCAACGATAGTTCTGTTATACCACAGAGCAGTTTAAAGAACCCTGGAATAAAATAAATTAAAATTTTTTAAAAAAAAATTTTGGTTTGGAAAAAAAATTTTTTTTTTGAGTTTCAATTTTAGTTGAAAATTTCCTGAGCTAGTTAGTTTGATATGAAAGTTTTTTTTTACACACAGAAGTGTAATAATACCTATATATTATAAGTATGTGGTTTTATAGAGTTTATAACAATTTTTGTAGATAGGAGGAATTTTAGAGCTGTACCTGAGATTTGAATTTTAAATGTGGATCGAGAAGAATAAATAATTGTTTGTAAATATTATTTAAAATGTTGAAATGTTAGATATTGGATAGAAATTATTAGCACATAGGTATTTGACGTTTGACACATAGGTATAAGTCTATTAAAATGATGCCAATCATTTTAATTGATTTATAATTACGTTATGTTATGGTTAGAATTTGTAATAGCTTAGATTTGTAATTTGCTAGCTTATGTTAAGAAAATACTAGGTATATGATAGATAAATAATTATTATAAGGCCAATAAAAGAGAGTCTAAAGTTATAGGTATAATTTTTAAGAAACATGATAAGCTAAGAATAGGAGTAATTATAAAGAAATGTATTTTGGGTATGAACAGCGATGTATAAAAAAATAGACGTAGAATATTAATGGATTGTAATAGTTAATAAATAAATAATTAATAATATTAATAATAAATAAATTATGTTTCAATATTGCTAGGAAAGATATGTAGGTAGAGATTATAACATTAAGGTACATAGATTGTTTATTTCAATAAACAATAAGAATTATTAACCTTCGTAAATTTGTAACAATCTTTATTATCAATTAGCTTCCAAATTTTATGAACCATCTGTAGGTATTTTTTTTTCGAGATATCACCTCAAGTAGGCAGTTTAAAAGAAAGCCATTGTTTTATAATATACATAAATAACAAAATTTGGTATAGAGCATATCTGGTTGTAAATATTAATATTATTTTTATTTTAAGACAGAGAATAATGAACTGTGTTTTAACCCTCACAATTGACAAATCCGAGAATTGGCCGTAGTTACAATAATAATATCGTATTGTGTACATTAACGATGGTTCTTAAAATGTTTTAGCAAAAGTAATTTATTTTAGTAGCAGATATTTTTTTTTGGGATTTACTTATAAAAATGGCAAGGGATTGAATAAATTATAATTTACATTAGTTCTGGAGGCCACATATTGAAATCTTTGGCAAACACATTTTAAAACTTACTACCTGTTGTATGAAAGGTGATTTTTTTTTAAATTAGCGAATTTTGAGTGTTTAGGACATTATAATATGGTGATGGTTAAAATTAAGAACTGTAAATATTTGAGGAATATAGTAAAATAATGGTGTTTTAAATAGCAAACAGTTGAGTTCAATGTATATAATTATTATAATAATTCTAACATCACGGGATATGGGTTATAAGTTTGAATTAGAATAGAAAAAAAAAATAGTATTGTTCAATCGTTAAAGAGAGGGTGGAATTGTTTTATTTGTAATGGCCGATTGATACAATATATTTTTTTAAAGTTAAGTAGATATTTTGTTTTGATATGTAGAAATTAAAGAAACAATATTTTGAATAAAAAAGGATTGGCGAATTGATGTGAGGGATTTATTCAGATGTGTTATTCAAAATATTGTTAAGTCATTATTTGAAAATTTGGGAACGCGATGGTAAAGAGTTTGAAAACCAGTTGCTTCTTTGTTTATGACAGATTAGAATTTTTGGTATTTTTACATATTGTATGGATGTACGGGGAAACCATTTTTAGAAAAATGCTGTTTAAAGGGATTAGTAGAGAAGGCCTTGTTTTGAAATAGCATATTTGGCCCTCGATAGGACAAATAATTGTTGAAGAAGTTTAGTCTGAATCTACGCTCCGATGGGAGACGTTCTTAAGTTTTGTGTTGAAGTCTTTGAGTATGTAAGTTGAAATATTACATTTGATAAATTCGCGTTTGATAAAACTTAGAGTCTTCGGTGTTGGATTAAGCCTTCTGTTTAATTATTATAATATATTGACTGTTCAATTGGGGCTGGCCAATAGGGGAGGACGTGTGGCGGTTCGTTAGATTGGACAGCCCCCGTGATAATTCAACTTCCAACTATGAATGTGACGTGCTTTATTTTCATTGGTGCTTTGTGCTTTTATTTTTTTTGAAGGTATGCTGAATTTTGGGTGAGTGACCAGATGTTTTTGATATTAGAATTTGTATGGACACAGAGAGATGTTTTTTTGTGTGGTATTTTGTTTGTTGCTTGGTTGCCCCGCCAAGCATGCTTATGAGCAAGTTGCTCGATTGGTTTTAGCTGAGAGATATATGGCCGATGCGTTACGGCATTGTTTTGAATATTTGTGATCTCTGTGTGCCATTGGGCTTATTGTATTGCAGCATGTACCTCCCTGTATTGTTTTCACACGTCACATGTCAAGCACACGTCGCGCATCGTTATCTGTCATTCGCGGGTTACCCCATATTCCGATACCAGTGATGTGACCTATCTTTAATGTTTATTTTTGAATCCGGATAGGAATTTCATATTAAGAACCTTCTAGTAAGCTTAGTGTAGAATTTTCATTTGTAAAAGTAGGCACATCGGTGTGTTCCCCGAGAGAGTAATTATTTTGTTATGAATATCCGGTCGCGATATTATGATATTCTGAGCTTGTTATTGCCCGCGCCGTTGTAAATATATTACAGTTATAGTTACGGAACCCGTATGATAATAATTAGTATGTCAGGAGGGCTGTGGACTGAAGATATACCTCACATGACTCTCCGGGAGAATGGGTTGACTGAATTGGACGCTCTTCAGTTCAGCTCAGGAAGTTCCCTTCGAAAAAGCAGTGCACAAGCCCAAGATGGTGAGCCACTCGGAATCCTACTGAGGAAAACTTGCGGCCCGACGAACAGCCCACGGATAGTACGTAATTCGACTAGAAGGATAATTAGTTCGTCGATAAAGTAATTACACGTTTATGTTGATAGTGAGATCGATAATAATAATTAAATGCACGCGAGGTAGACATTAAAATTGTTAATAGGCAGGATCGTTTTGACTGTAGCTAGAGCCGAGGCATATTTTTCGCGAAGTAAAATCCTGTCCTATTTAGAGTCTCGGCTGGAAGTACGTCTAGGTATTTAGAGTCAAGAGTCAGATAGTTAAAAGATAGCTTCCAGCCCCTGTAGTCTGTACACCATCAGGAACCTTTTCCGTTTGTCTATATACACTATATCTGATAGCCGAATTTCGGCCCCCTTTTTGGTACCTGTTCGAGGCGTGAGGTCGCATCGAATTGGGCCAGTCTCGGACCTTCGGAGTTTTATTTTTGCCTGAATTTTGGCAAGAAGGTTCGTTTGACATGGAAGGCCCTCTTTCGGTGGCTAATTCCTCCCATAGACCTCGAGCATGCTTATCAAATGGCGCTCAACGATAGTTCTGTTATACCACAGAGCAGTTTAAAGAACCCTGGAATAAAATAAATTAAAATTTTTTAAAAAAAAATTTTGGTTTGGAAAAAAAATTTTTTTTTTGAGTTTCAATTTTAGTTGAAAATTTCCTGAGCTAGTTAGTTTGATATGAAAGTTTTTTTTTACACACAGAAGTGTAATAATACCTATATATTATAAGTATGTGGTTTTATAGAGTTTATAACAATTTTTGTAGATAGGAGGAATTTTAGAGCTGTACCTGAGATTTGAATTTTAAATGTGGATCGAGAAGAATAAATAATTGTTTGTAAATATTATTTAAAATGTTGAAATGTTAGATATTGGATAGAAATTATTAGCACATAGGTATTTGACGTTTGACACATAGGTATAAGTCTATTAAAATGATGCCAATCATTTTAATTGATTTATAATTACGTTATGTTATGGTTAGAATTTGTAATAGCTTAGATTTGTAATTTGCTAGCTTATGTTAAGAAAATACTAGGTATATGATAGATAAATAATTATTATAAGGCCAATAAAAGAGAGTCTAAAGTTATAGGTATAATTTTTAAGAAACATGATAAGCTAAGAATAGGAGTAATTATAAAGAAATGTATTTTGGGTATGAACAGCGATGTATAAAAAAATAGACGTAGAATATTAATGGATTGTAATAGTTAATAAATAAATAATTAATAATATTAATAATAAATAAATTATGTTTCAATATTGCTAGGAAAGATATGTAGGTAGAGATTATAACATTAAGGTACATAGATTGTTTATTTCAATAAACAATAAGAATTATTAACCTTCGTAAATTTGTAACAATCTTTATTATCAATTAGCTTCCAAATTTTATGAACCATCTGTAGGTATTTTTTTTTCGAGATATCACCTCAAGTAGGCAGTTTAAAAGAAAGCCATTGTTTTATAATATACATAAATAACAAAATTTGGTATAGAGCATATCTGGTTGTAAATATTAATATTATTTTTATTTTAAGACAGAGAATAATGAACTGTGTTTTAACCCTCACAATTGACAAATCCGAGAATTGGCCGTAGTTACAATAATAATATCGTATTGTGTACATTAACGATGGTTCTTAAAATGTTTTAGCAAAAGTAATTTATTTTAGTAGCAGATATTTTTTTTTGGGATTTACTTATAAAAATGGCAAGGGATTGAATAAATTATAATTTACATTAGTTCTGGAGGCCACATATTGAAATCTTTGGCAAACACATTTTAAAACTTACTACCTGTTGTATGAAAGGTGATTTTTTTTTAAATTAGCGAATTTTGAGTGTTTAGGACATTATAATATGGTGATGGTTAAAATTAAGAACTGTAAATATTTGAGGAATATAGTAAAATAATGGTGTTTTAAATAGCAAACAGTTGAGTTCAATGTATATAATTATTATAATAATTCTAACATCACGGGATATGGGTTATAAGTTTGAATTAGAATAGAAAAAAAAAATAGTATTGTTCAATCGTTAAAGAGAGGGTGGAATTGTTTTATTTGTAATGGCCGATTGATACAATATATTTTTTTAAAGTTAAGTAGATATTTTGTTTTGATATGTAGAAATTAAAGAAACAATATTTTGAATAAAAAAGGATTGGCGAATTGATGTGAGGGATTTATTCAGATGTGTTATTCAAAATATTGTTAAGTCATTATTTGAAAATTTGGGAACGCGATGGTAAAGAGTTTGAAAACCAGTTGCTTCTTTGTTTATGACAGATTAGAATTTTTGGTATTTTTACATATTGTATGGATGTACGGGGAAACCATTTTTAGAAAAATGCTGTTTAAAGGGATTAGTAGAGAAGGCCTTGTTTTGAAATAGCATATTTGGCCCTCGATAGGACAAATAATTGTTGAAGAAGTTTAGTCTGAATCTACGCTCCGATGGGAGACGTTCTTAAGTTTTGTGTTGAAGTCTTTGAGTATGTAAGTTGAAATATTACATTTGATAAATTCGCGTTTGATAAAACTTAGAGTCTTCGGTGTTGGATTAAGCCTTCTGTTTAATTATTATAATATATTGACTGTTCAATTGGGGCTGGCCAATAGGGGAGGACGTGTGGCGGTTCGTTAGATTGGACAGCCCCCGTGATAATTCAACTTCCAACTATGAATGTGACGTGCTTTATTTTCATTGGTGCTTTGTGCTTTTATTTTTTTTGAAGGTATGCTGAATTTTGGGTGAGTGACCAGATGTTTTTGATATTAGAATTTGTATGGACACAGAGAGATGTTTTTTTGTGTGGTATTTTGTTTGTTGCTTGGTTGCCCCGCCAAGCATGCTTATGAGCAAGTTGCTCGATTGGTTTTAGCTGAGAGATATATGGCCGATGCGTTACGGCATTGTTTTGAATATTTGTGATCTCTGTGTGCCATTGGGCTTATTGTATTGCAGCATGTACCTCCCTGTATTGTTTTCACACGTCACATGTCAAGCACACGTCGCGCATCGTTATCTGTCATTCGCGGGTTACCCCATATTCCGATACCAGTGATGTGACCTATCTTTAATGTTTATTTTTGAATCCGGATAGGAATTTCATATTAAGAACCTTCTAGTAAGCTTAGTGTAGAATTTTCATTTGTAAAAGTAGGCACATCGGTGTGTTCCCCGAGAGAGTAATTATTTTGTTATGAATATCCGGTCGCGATATTATGATATTCTGAGCTTGTTATTGCCCGCGCCGTTGTAAATATATTACAGTTATAGTTACGGAACCCGTATGATAATAATTAGTATGTCAGGAGGGCTGTGGACTGAAGATATACCTCACATGACTCTCCGGGAGAATGGGTTGACTGAATTGGACGCTCTTCAGTTCAGCTCAGGAAGTTCCCTTCGAAAAAGCAGTGCACAAGCCCAAGATGGTGAGCCACTCGGAATCCTACTGAGGAAAACTTGCGGCCCGACGAACAGCCCACGGATAGTACGTAATTCGACTAGAAGGATAATTAGTTCGTCGATAAAGTAATTACACGTTTATGTTGATAGTGAGATCGATAATAATAATTAAATGCACGCGAGGTAGACATTAAAATTGTTAATAGGCAGGATCGTTTTGACTGTAGCTAGAGCCGAGGCATATTTTTCGCGAAGTAAAATCCTGTCCTATTTAGAGTCTCGGCTGGAAGTACGTCTAGGTATTTAGAGTCAAGAGTCAGATAGTTAAAAGATAGCTTCCAGCCCCTGTAGTCTGTACACCATCAGGAACCTTTTCCGTTTGTCTATATACACTATATCTGATAGCCGAATTTCGGCCCCCTTTTTGGTACCTGTTCGAGGCGTGAGGTCGCATCGAATTGGGCCAGTCTCGGACCTTCGGAGTTTTATTTTTGCCTGAATTTTGGCAAGAAGGTTCGTTTGACATGGAAGGCCCTCTTTCGGTGGCTAATTCCTCCCATAGACCTCGAGCATGCTTATCAAATGGCGCTCAACGATAGTTCTGTTATACCACAGAGCAGTTTAAAGAACCCTGGAATAAAATAAATTAAAATTTTTTAAAAAAAAATTTTGGTTTGGAAAAAAAATTTTTTTTTTGAGTTTCAATTTTAGTTGAAAATTTCCTGAGCTAGTTAGTTTGATATGAAAGTTTTTTTTTACACACAGAAGTGTAATAATACCTATATATTATAAGTATGTGGTTTTATAGAGTTTATAACAATTTTTGTAGATAGGAGGAATTTTAGAGCTGTACCTGAGATTTGAATTTTAAATGTGGATCGAGAAGAATAAATAATTGTTTGTAAATATTATTTAAAATGTTGAAATGTTAGATATTGGATAGAAATTATTAGCACATAGGTATTTGACGTTTGACACATAGGTATAAGTCTATTAAAATGATGCCAATCATTTTAATTGATTTATAATTACGTTATGTTATGGTTAGAATTTGTAATAGCTTAGATTTGTAATTTGCTAGCTTATGTTAAGAAAATACTAGGTATATGATAGATAAATAATTATTATAAGGCCAATAAAAGAGAGTCTAAAGTTATAGGTATAATTTTTAAGAAACATGATAAGCTAAGAATAGGAGTAATTATAAAGAAATGTATTTTGGGTATGAACAGCGATGTATAAAAAAATAGACGTAGAATATTAATGGATTGTAATAGTTAATAAATAAATAATTAATAATATTAATAATAAATAAATTATGTTTCAATATTGCTAGGAAAGATATGTAGGTAGAGATTATAACATTAAGGTACATAGATTGTTTATTTCAATAAACAATAAGAATTATTAACCTTCGTAAATTTGTAACAATCTTTATTATCAATTAGCTTCCAAATTTTATGAACCATCTGTAGGTATTTTTTTTTCGAGATATCACCTCAAGTAGGCAGTTTAAAAGAAAGCCATTGTTTTATAATATACATAAATAACAAAATTTGGTATAGAGCATATCTGGTTGTAAATATTAATATTATTTTTATTTTAAGACAGAGAATAATGAACTGTGTTTTAACCCTCACAATTGACAAATCCGAGAATTGGCCGTAGTTACAATAATAATATCGTATTGTGTACATTAACGATGGTTCTTAAAATGTTTTAGCAAAAGTAATTTATTTTAGTAGCAGATATTTTTTTTTGGGATTTACTTATAAAAATGGCAAGGGATTGAATAAATTATAATTTACATTAGTTCTGGAGGCCACATATTGAAATCTTTGGCAAACACATTTTAAAACTTACTACCTGTTGTATGAAAGGTGATTTTTTTTTAAATTAGCGAATTTTGAGTGTTTAGGACATTATAATATGGTGATGGTTAAAATTAAGAACTGTAAATATTTGAGGAATATAGTAAAATAATGGTGTTTTAAATAGCAAACAGTTGAGTTCAATGTATATAATTATTATAATAATTCTAACATCACGGGATATGGGTTATAAGTTTGAATTAGAATAGAAAAAAAAAATAGTATTGTTCAATCGTTAAAGAGAGGGTGGAATTGTTTTATTTGTAATGGCCGATTGATACAATATATTTTTTTAAAGTTAAGTAGATATTTTGTTTTGATATGTAGAAATTAAAGAAACAATATTTTGAATAAAAAAGGATTGGCGAATTGATGTGAGGGATTTATTCAGATGTGTTATTCAAAATATTGTTAAGTCATTATTTGAAAATTTGGGAACGCGATGGTAAAGAGTTTGAAAACCAGTTGCTTCTTTGTTTATGACAGATTAGAATTTTTGGTATTTTTACATATTGTATGGATGTACGGGGAAACCATTTTTAGAAAAATGCTGTTTAAAGGGATTAGTAGAGAAGGCCTTGTTTTGAAATAGCATATTTGGCCCTCGATAGGACAAATAATTGTTGAAGAAGTTTAGTCTGAATCTACGCTCCGATGGGAGACGTTCTTAAGTTTTGTGTTGAAGTCTTTGAGTATGTAAGTTGAAATATTACATTTGATAAATTCGCGTTTGATAAAACTTAGAGTCTTCGGTGTTGGATTAAGCCTTCTGTTTAATTATTATAATATATTGACTGTTCAATTGGGGCTGGCCAATAGGGGAGGACGTGTGGCGGTTCGTTAGATTGGACAGCCCCCGTGATAATTCAACTTCCAACTATGAATGTGACGTGCTTTATTTTCATTGGTGCTTTGTGCTTTTATTTTTTTTGAAGGTATGCTGAATTTTGGGTGAGTGACCAGATGTTTTTGATATTAGAATTTGTATGGACACAGAGAGATGTTTTTTTGTGTGGTATTTTGTTTGTTGCTTGGTTGCCCCGCCAAGCATGCTTATGAGCAAGTTGCTCGATTGGTTTTAGCTGAGAGATATATGGCCGATGCGTTACGGCATTGTTTTGAATATTTGTGATCTCTGTGTGCCATTGGGCTTATTGTATTGCAGCATGTACCTCCCTGTATTGTTTTCACACGTCACATGTCAAGCACACGTCGCGCATCGTTATCTGTCATTCGCGGGTTACCCCATATTCCGATACCAGTGATGTGACCTATCTTTAATGTTTATTTTTGAATCCGGATAGGAATTTCATATTAAGAACCTTCTAGTAAGCTTAGTGTAGAATTTTCATTTGTAAAAGTAGGCACATCGGTGTGTTCCCCGAGAGAGTAATTATTTTGTTATGAATATCCGGTCGCGATATTATGATATTCTGAGCTTGTTATTGCCCGCGCCGTTGTAAATATATTACAGTTATAGTTACGGAACCCGTATGATAATAATTAGTATGTCAGGAGGGCTGTGGACTGAAGATATACCTCACATGACTCTCCGGGAGAATGGGTTGACTGAATTGGACGCTCTTCAGTTCAGCTCAGGAAGTTCCCTTCGAAAAAGCAGTGCACAAGCCCAAGATGGTGAGCCACTCGGAATCCTACTGAGGAAAACTTGCGGCCCGACGAACAGCCCACGGATAGTACGTAATTCGACTAGAAGGATAATTAGTTCGTCGATAAAGTAATTACACGTTTATGTTGATAGTGAGATCGATAATAATAATTAAATGCACGCGAGGTAGACATTAAAATTGTTAATAGGCAGGATCGTTTTGACTGTAGCTAGAGCCGAGGCATATTTTTCGCGAAGTAAAATCCTGTCCTATTTAGAGTCTCGGCTGGAAGTACGTCTAGGTATTTAGAGTCAAGAGTCAGATAGTTAAAAGATAGCTTCCAGCCCCTGTAGTCTGTACACCATCAGGAACCTTTTCCGTTTGTCTATATACACTATATCTGATAGCCGAATTTCGGCCCCCTTTTTGGTACCTGTTCGAGGCGTGAGGTCGCATCGAATTGGGCCAGTCTCGGACCTTCGGAGTTTTATTTTTGCCTGAATTTTGGCAAGAAGGTTCGTTTGACATGGAAGGCCCTCTTTCGGTGGCTAATTCCTCCCATAGACCTCGAGCATGCTTATCAAATGGCGCTCAACGATAGTTCTGTTATACCACAGAGCAGTTTAAAGAACCCTGGAATAAAATAAATTAAAATTTTTTAAAAAAAAATTTTGGTTTGGAAAAAAAATTTTTTTTTTGAGTTTCAATTTTAGTTGAAAATTTCCTGAGCTAGTTAGTTTGATATGAAAGTTTTTTTTTACACACAGAAGTGTAATAATACCTATATATTATAAGTATGTGGTTTTATAGAGTTTATAACAATTTTTGTAGATAGGAGGAATTTTAGAGCTGTACCTGAGATTTGAATTTTAAATGTGGATCGAGAAGAATAAATAATTGTTTGTAAATATTATTTAAAATGTTGAAATGTTAGATATTGGATAGAAATTATTAGCACATAGGTATTTGACGTTTGACACATAGGTATAAGTCTATTAAAATGATGCCAATCATTTTAATTGATTTATAATTACGTTATGTTATGGTTAGAATTTGTAATAGCTTAGATTTGTAATTTGCTAGCTTATGTTAAGAAAATACTAGGTATATGATAGATAAATAATTATTATAAGGCCAATAAAAGAGAGTCTAAAGTTATAGGTATAATTTTTAAGAAACATGATAAGCTAAGAATAGGAGTAATTATAAAGAAATGTATTTTGGGTATGAACAGCGATGTATAAAAAAATAGACGTAGAATATTAATGGATTGTAATAGTTAATAAATAAATAATTAATAATATTAATAATAAATAAATTATGTTTCAATATTGCTAGGAAAGATATGTAGGTAGAGATTATAACATTAAGGTACATAGATTGTTTATTTCAATAAACAATAAGAATTATTAACCTTCGTAAATTTGTAACAATCTTTATTATCAATTAGCTTCCAAATTTTATGAACCATCTGTAGGTATTTTTTTTTCGAGATATCACCTCAAGTAGGCAGTTTAAAAGAAAGCCATTGTTTTATAATATACATAAATAACAAAATTTGGTATAGAGCATATCTGGTTGTAAATATTAATATTATTTTTATTTTAAGACAGAGAATAATGAACTGTGTTTTAACCCTCACAATTGACAAATCCGAGAATTGGCCGTAGTTACAATAATAATATCGTATTGTGTACATTAACGATGGTTCTTAAAATGTTTTAGCAAAAGTAATTTATTTTAGTAGCAGATATTTTTTTTTGGGATTTACTTATAAAAATGGCAAGGGATTGAATAAATTATAATTTACATTAGTTCTGGAGGCCACATATTGAAATCTTTGGCAAACACATTTTAAAACTTACTACCTGTTGTATGAAAGGTGATTTTTTTTTAAATTAGCGAATTTTGAGTGTTTAGGACATTATAATATGGTGATGGTTAAAATTAAGAACTGTAAATATTTGAGGAATATAGTAAAATAATGGTGTTTTAAATAGCAAACAGTTGAGTTCAATGTATATAATTATTATAATAATTCTAACATCACGGGATATGGGTTATAAGTTTGAATTAGAATAGAAAAAAAAAATAGTATTGTTCAATCGTTAAAGAGAGGGTGGAATTGTTTTATTTGTAATGGCCGATTGATACAATATATTTTTTTAAAGTTAAGTAGATATTTTGTTTTGATATGTAGAAATTAAAGAAACAATATTTTGAATAAAAAAGGATTGGCGAATTGATGTGAGGGATTTATTCAGATGTGTTATTCAAAATATTGTTAAGTCATTATTTGAAAATTTGGGAACGCGATGGTAAAGAGTTTGAAAACCAGTTGCTTCTTTGTTTATGACAGATTAGAATTTTTGGTATTTTTACATATTGTATGGATGTACGGGGAAACCATTTTTAGAAAAATGCTGTTTAAAGGGATTAGTAGAGAAGGCCTTGTTTTGAAATAGCATATTTGGCCCTCGATAGGACAAATAATTGTTGAAGAAGTTTAGTCTGAATCTACGCTCCGATGGGAGACGTTCTTAAGTTTTGTGTTGAAGTCTTTGAGTATGTAAGTTGAAATATTACATTTGATAAATTCGCGTTTGATAAAACTTAGAGTCTTCGGTGTTGGATTAAGCCTTCTGTTTAATTATTATAATATATTGACTGTTCAATTGGGGCTGGCCAATAGGGGAGGACGTGTGGCGGTTCGTTAGATTGGACAGCCCCCGTGATAATTCAACTTCCAACTATGAATGTGACGTGCTTTATTTTCATTGGTGCTTTGTGCTTTTATTTTTTTTGAAGGTATGCTGAATTTTGGGTGAGTGACCAGATGTTTTTGATATTAGAATTTGTATGGACACAGAGAGATGTTTTTTTGTGTGGTATTTTGTTTGTTGCTTGGTTGCCCCGCCAAGCATGCTTATGAGCAAGTTGCTCGATTGGTTTTAGCTGAGAGATATATGGCCGATGCGTTACGGCATTGTTTTGAATATTTGTGATCTCTGTGTGCCATTGGGCTTATTGTATTGCAGCATGTACCTCCCTGTATTGTTTTCACACGTCACATGTCAAGCACACGTCGCGCATCGTTATCTGTCATTCGCGGGTTACCCCATATTCCGATACCAGTGATGTGACCTATCTTTAATGTTTATTTTTGAATCCGGATAGGAATTTCATATTAAGAACCTTCTAGTAAGCTTAGTGTAGAATTTTCATTTGTAAAAGTAGGCACATCGGTGTGTTCCCCGAGAGAGTAATTATTTTGTTATGAATATCCGGTCGCGATATTATGATATTCTGAGCTTGTTATTGCCCGCGCCGTTGTAAATATATTACAGTTATAGTTACGGAACCCGTATGATAATAATTAGTATGTCAGGAGGGCTGTGGACTGAAGATATACCTCACATGACTCTCCGGGAGAATGGGTTGACTGAATTGGACGCTCTTCAGTTCAGCTCAGGAAGTTCCCTTCGAAAAAGCAGTGCACAAGCCCAAGATGGTGAGCCACTCGGAATCCTACTGAGGAAAACTTGCGGCCCGACGAACAGCCCACGGATAGTACGTAATTCGACTAGAAGGATAATTAGTTCGTCGATAAAGTAATTACACGTTTATGTTGATAGTGAGATCGATAATAATAATTAAATGCACGCGAGGTAGACATTAAAATTGTTAATAGGCAGGATCGTTTTGACTGTAGCTAGAGCCGAGGCATATTTTTCGCGAAGTAAAATCCTGTCCTATTTAGAGTCTCGGCTGGAAGTACGTCTAGGTATTTAGAGTCAAGAGTCAGATAGTTAAAAGATAGCTTCCAGCCCCTGTAGTCTGTACACCATCAGGAACCTTTTCCGTTTGTCTATATACACTATATCTGATAGCCGAATTTCGGCCCCCTTTTTGGTACCTGTTCGAGGCGTGAGGTCGCATCGAATTGGGCCAGTCTCGGACCTTCGGAGTTTTATTTTTGCCTGAATTTTGGCAAGAAGGTTCGTTTGACATGGAAGGCCCTCTTTCGGTGGCTAATTCCTCCCATAGACCTCGAGCATGCTTATCAGCCTTGTATAAAATAATACAATAAAAAATCTTCTTCTTCTCTTTTATAGACACGGGAGTCTGTTTTATCAGGGTTATCATCTTGACTTGCCTTGTTCCAGGTTTCTTACCATCGCTTGAAGAGTATTTTTGATCGGCGCAGCCCTTTTAGTACCCTCATGCAGGGCAAGATATAGTATTCTTACTTTTATTTAACTTCTCAATACATGTTAGTGCCAACAAAACATATAATAACAAATTATAACGTACCCACCTGACCACGTTGTTCGACTTTTCAAATTACTGTGTTTCTAATTCGATCACGCAGAGATTAACCATGGAGTGTTTTCATTTTAGATGTTCTAAGCATGCTTTTTGTTTTGACAGTGTCTGCCCTGGATAAAATTCCATGTGTCTTATAGATACGAACCTTCTGTCTGTCCTCATAGCATTGTTTCTCCATATTATGACATCTTTCAAGCAGACTGCTTCTGCGGCAGCTTTATCAACCTTTGACCTTACTTATCAGGCTAGAAGGTTACTTCGCTATTGACTGTAAAGCAAAGCACTTCAATAGCTTGCTGATGCAGGATTTTCTCCTGTTTTAGATATATAACATCTGCTTCAATGTTATTCATAGCGTTCTTGACCAAAAAAAAAATATCACCGCATCCTGGTAGTATTGTCACTCATCAAATCCAATGAATTAATTTTTTTCTGTTTTTGAGCGTAGCAGACCTTAGGTGGAATCCGATGGTTAAGATGATTTTGCAGATCCATTTTGAAAATCGACGTCATTCATCTTCAAAGTAACCATACAAACAACGTTTTCTTACTGTGTAAGGTTCAGTTGTACCAGCTGTGTCCGCATATTTTCTTTACATAAAATACTTTTTTCGTTTCTATATGTTAAAATATTTAGTACACTATTAAACTACGACCAAAAAAATAAATTTCCAACAATAAATAATTTTTTTGCATGAAAATAGTACAAAAAATTTACATTTTATCCCAGTGTTCCAAAAATGGAACGGTTAGGAAAATGGACATGAAAATACCTACTTATAGTCATCTTTATTTTTATTATTTTTTATAATGATAAAAGATACAACAATAGAACTGGTAACGTATTATTTGAATGTGAATTATAATAAACAAAAAATATACGGACATTTTACAACGAGCAATGTTTTTCCACAAAATCTGCTATAAAGAATGCTTCATAACCAGAGGCGGCCGGTCCATATGTGCAAATGTGCACTGCGCCCCCAGAATCAAAATAAATAACATAATACAGCATAGATGTAAATCAAATATTTTTTAGTAGAGCAACATCCATTTCATTCATAATAATATTATATTCAAAACTCAGGCGGGAATAACATCGCGAGGACATGCGCGCGCTCTCGTTAGAGAGTATATGTGCTCTGTGTGCGCGCGCATACCGTCTACCTCGCCTACTAAGTACCACTCTTCTGGTGCACTTTGAAATGTGCACACAGAATTTCGTTAATTTCATATGAAAATTTATAAAATGTCCGAAACGGTGGAGTAAGTGAAATGGGCTACCCTGAGTGCTGCAATTATGTGTGTGGGAATGAGATGGAATGTACTCTATTGTGGCACTGCGCTACCCTCGAGCTTACAATTAATTTCGTCAGATGTTTAACTTTGAATGTACGTTAGAAATATGCCTTGGTTAATTTTTTAGAATAATACGTGCGTGCAATATTGGTTAATTAACCATGACATAAACAATAATATTATTAATATTATTGAACTTTGATTTGAACTGACGTGAAGCGCGTTTGAGGTTATAATCGGAACCATATCGGAACGGTAACATTTTGTTATAAAGTGTTTTATTTTGCATTGCTTCGTGCATTTATTTGCTCTAATTAAAAATTAATTAAGAAACAAGTTAAACAAACAATTTATTCTCGCTTCTCTTTCTGTTTCTCGTTCATTGTCTGTGTCAACAAAATGTGTTCTCAAAGTGCGGTTACCGTTGATTTCATCAAAAACAATCGTGATTCCTTTGAACAAAAAAAATATTTGAAAGGTTGTGAGATACCTAGACCACAATTAGCTATTGTTCAGGCGTGCAAAGTGAAAACCAAAACTGTTAACAGAGTATTTAAAAATAATCTGTATGAAAAAGCATCTTGGCTTTGTGGTTGTCAACGTTTAAATTCCTTCTTTTGTTTCCCATGTCTTATATTTGGTGGCGAGAAATCATGGACAGAGAGTGGTGTAACGGACATAGCGCATCTCTCCGTAAAAGTAAAAAAACATTCATTGTCTCAACTGCATATTCGTAATGTTATGCAGCTAAATCTTTTAGGTCAAAATGACATTCGCCAGTTGTTAGATGTTGGTTTCCGTGAATCGGTGAAACAATTTAATGAAAAAATTCGCCAAAACCGATCACTTCTGTCTAGAATAATTGATTGTGTCAGATTTTGTGGGGCCTTTGAATTGGCTTTGAGAGGGCACGACGAGAGTGAGCACTCTAGAAATAAAGGAGTATTTCGCGGCCTAATCGATTTTGTTTCCGAAATTGATTTGTCTATGAAAGAACACTTGGAAAAGGCAACCGTTTTTAAAGGAGTATCGAAAACGATACAAAACGATATACTTGACTCCATATTACAAGTTTGTGTTGCCAAAATCTCAGAAGAATTGTCTGAAACGGATTTTTTTGCAATTCAAGCTGATGAGACGACCGACGTTTCAACCTGTACACAATTGGTTTTGATATTGAGGTACGAAATCAAAGGCGTTCTATACGAGAGATTTTGGAAATATTTGTCACCAACTGACCAAAGCGCCTCCGGATTATCTCAGGTAATTTTGGACGAATTAAATCATTTAAAAATAGCTAATATCAAAAGTAAATTCATTGGCCAGAGCTATGACGGGGCTAGCGTAATGAGCGGACGTTTAAATGGAGTTCAGGCGCAAGTCAGGGCACATTACCCGTACGCCTATTATACACATTGTTACGCGCATCAGCTCAATTTAATTCTTGAGAAATCCGTTTCCACAAATATCCACGTGAAAAAGTTTTTTTCTCGTTTACATAGTTTTCCTAATTTTTTTACTCGTTCGCCCAAACGGTCAGCTATTCTCAAGGAAATAGTTTCTAAAAAGATAGAGTCTGCCCCACCAACTCGTTGGAATTATAATATAAGAACTGTTTCTACAATATTCAAACACAAACATTCTTTGATAGAGTGTATGGAAAAGATTGCAAACTCATTACAAACAGACAATAATACTTTGAGTCAGGCTGAAATGTTATTGAACTATTTAAATGACGAGGAGTTCAATTATTGGTTATCTTTTTTTTATGACGTTTTACCCCATTGTGAAATTCTTTTTAAACAGTTACAAGCAAGGGATATAGATACAGTTAAAATCGAACCTTACATAAAGTCTTTTGAAAACAGCATTCGGAGTATACGGAATTCCATAAAGGAGCGCGATGAGCCACAATCGAAACGACGTCGCACAGATCAACCCTTCTCTTCATTATGCGCTGAGGTTTGTGATCTGATTACCGTTGGAATTACCGATCGTTTTGAATATACCCACCATTTAGTAACCGCCAAATTATTTTTCACTGATAAGTTTGCTTTCTACAAGGACCATTTTCCGGAAGATGAGTTTTCGGTGGCGACAAAAGTTTATGATTTTCTAGATAAATCAAAGCTCAGAAGTGAATTGCGTGTCCTTTATTCTCGTGACGACTTTGTTAATGCCGACGGTGCTATGTCTATTTTACAATTATTTTACAAATTTAACTTAGAGGAATGTTTTAGTGAAACAGTAAAGCTGTTGAAAATAGTTTGTACCATACCAATGACAACTGTGGAGTGTGAACGGTGTTTTTCAACTCTTAAACGCGTCAAAACCTTTTTGAGAAACACTATGTCGCAGGACCGCCTGAACTCTCTGTCCATGCTGTGCATCAATAAAGACTTAATCAACTCAATCCCCGACTTCAATAATCGTGTTATCGACGTTTTTGCCCAAATGAAGGGCAGACGGATGGATTTTCTCTACAAATAAAAACACGGTAAGCAAAATATTATGTACCTATTAATCTTTTTATTTTTTTATAAAAATGCGGTTTATTTTACTTGTTTGTGAAAATGGTATAAAGGAAAGTTTCCTTTCTATCAAGAAGAAGAAGAAAAAAGTAAGTAGGTTTTGAGGAGTAGGTACCTAGTTGGTAGGTAGGTACAGGTGTCTATATTGTGCACTCCCTGTCGTTTGGGGCACGAGCCGCCTCTGTTCATAACAGAAAAAAGCAGATGCGAATATCGTGCAACAATATCTCTAACTATAGCCTATTAATCGAAGATTTTAAGCACATAAAAATAAACGAGTTGCGCATTTCCAAAAAAATAATAAAAATTGTTAACTAAACCGTTCCAATAATGGAACACTGGGAAGATATGGGTTAAGGTACCTTTACTTTTTGTATATTTTATTAAATTTCATAATAATTTTGGGTCTATCTCTTTTTGTTTTATAGAGTTTAACCGTATGTAGGTAGATGGTTCATTTTTAGTTTGAGGTAGCTAAAATACTTAAATAAAACAAAACAAAAACAGAGCAATATTTTTATAATTCATTTTCAGTATGGACGCCATTATTTCTAAAAAATACCTTCTACTACTTTAACTGTTGTTTGCTCAATGTTTAGCCTATTTAATAGCAAGTGTTATACCTTTTTGAATAGCTAAGAGACGTAGAAGTTTTTAAAATTATTTGCAGAACAAGTTCCATATTTTTAAAAAAAAAAAGCGCTTCAAATTTAAAACTCTTAGTGTAGTGAAAATTCTTTAATCCTAACCTTTGTCGAGCTGTTTTTTTAAGCTCTTAGTAGCAAGTTCAGTTTTTGTTTATCATTTTTATTAATTGACATGTCCTCACTATAGATACATAAAAAACTGGACCCAAGGACCTCTAATCCGAAGAAGTCGATAAATAGGCAAAAAAGAAAAGATTTTTTTTTCAATATCTTTAAAGTTCAATATCTCCATAACGGCTAAGTTTCGGACACCATATTACGGAATCAAATCCATCAGAAATGACCTAAATAATAACTTCCTTAAATATTCCGTACGACTTTTCCTGAAACTCTGTATACAGATATATATACACAAAACAGTGCAACAAAATGAGCGGAACCCGGTAAGTCATTGAAATGACTTGTCAACAGGTTCCGCTCACTTCCACCTCCAGTTTACAGCATCATACCTACAAACACTTACATATCTATTAGGGTAGGTAAATGTTCAAATTCAAATGCATCGAGATTTTTAATAAAAAAAATGAAATAATTTCTTTTAATTCTTTTAAGTGAATAAACCTTTCATTATTATTTAAAAATACGACAGCATACTTACTCATGCTTTTTTTCTAAGAAAACGTTTGATGTTTTAGTTGATAATAATATAGCCAGTTTGATATAGCCAATAGGCAATAGAGATGAGACATCTGGACATTAACAAAAATGGATATAGTCATATCCTGGCGCCAAATACAGTTTTTAGTTGTTACATATTCGTGATGTTTTAGTGTTTTTCTTTTCATTGTTTTCGAGTGATTATTCATGTTATATTATAGAAATGGATCATGTTTTAGATCGGACTGGATCGGTTGACTGTTAGAGTTTGACACTCCTGGCTGTGGATTGTTTTCTCTTCTATCCTGGGGGCCTAGACAAAATGCAGCTGGCGATCGACTACAAACGAATTCTTCGACAATGTAGAGTAGGAAGAAAATTAGCTGTCCACTTTTTATAAGTGTCATTGTTTGGTTTAAATAATTGTTTATATGTTCCAGTGGACAGTTAGTTTTTTCGTACTATACATTGGCGAAATCTTCGTTTGTAGTCGAACGCCAGTTTTAATTTGTCTACGGGGGCTGATGTTCATAATCATAGTTTTACTGTCACACTTGGCATAGGTATATTTTTCTCCAAAAGCCCTTTACCACTTTTTTATCCATTACACCTTGTCCCTAAAGGGGCAGGCGAAGAGAACAGATTGGAAGTCTTTCATATATTTTTTCCCTTTACTTCAACATTGTGTAATATTTAAACTTCATAGAAAGGAAACTTATTGTTATTTTTTATTAAATTTTCCATTCTTTCTTTTCCAGTGGTACCAGAGTTCAAGTATATTGCCAACATGCACGGCAATGAAGTCCTGGGTAGGGAACTGCTCCTGGGTTTGGCCGATTATCTATGCGAGAGGTACAACCAGGGTGATGCTGAAATCAGGCGGCTTATTCAAATCACCAGGATCCATCTGATGCCATCTATGAATCCGGATGGATGGCAGACGGCCACAGAGGCGGTAAATCTATACATTTTTTATTCCACCCCTTGTTCTTCTTCGATCCTTCAATTTTTGTTACTCGATAAGTTGTACAGCCTAACATCATCTTGATTCAGATCTACCAATCATTCTTTTACCACCTTGGTACAAAATGGGCGGACCATCATCAAATGCTTGAACCACAATATTCAGATACCACTGTTACCTACCCGTCGAACTTCGACTTAACCCAGAATAAAAAAAAAATTACTCCTGGTTTATGCAATGTTTGTTACATTTTAACCTTTTTACTTTTAACTACCCTCCAAGGAGTGGTATTGAACTCATACTCTGGCTTAACCTTCCCGGACGTTAGTAGAACAGATCACCAAAGTTTTATTGAAATACGTTCACTGGTCTTTGAATCTATCGAGTTCACACACACACACACAAACATTCAGTTTTATATAGGTAGGTATATAGATAATACAGGAAATGACAGCAGATTTTGTTTGCACTGGGTTATGGAAAAAATGTATTCCCTTACATTTTGTAATATTTTCAATCATAATGACTCTATCCTATATAGATAAAGCTTTTTGATTTCATACTATTGTTTCGGACAAATTTATTATTCCAGCTATTATTCAGTTCTGTCCTATCTCAGACAAGATACTTGCAAAATTAATTATGCATTTAGTTACAACAAATAATTTAAAAAATGGCTTTTACCCACCACCCATATAACAAGGCTGTGTGTCAATGAAAAAATGTTGAATATTGATACTTGCACAAGTTATGAGAGCGTTTTAGCATGATCCCATTATACCAGCTAAATGAAATTTGCAGGGATGATTCTCCACGAATATTAGAAGTTTTTAAGATAGTTTGAAGAAAAAAATGTTCCGTGAAAATTTTGTCTAGAGCCTTTGAAAGATTTTAGAAAATTTTTGCTTAAAAAAATTTCTTGATAATTTTTTTTTGAACAAAAGCTATCGGGTGCTGACTCATAGTAAGGGTCACTATCGGACTATTTCCAGAAAAAAAATCACGATCGTAATCTAAATAGTTTAGCCACAGTTACGTAGTTTAGTCAGAAATCCGGTTTTTATTCAAATTTCACAAAAAGGTAAATAACTTTTGAACCACCCAATATCGCTGAACATACATGGGGGTCAAATCAGGTATTGAGGTCCTCTACCTCCCTGCTTCGGTTTATCCACTACCAACTCAACACCGTTTATACTTCTCTAGATTGAATCTGCCTCCGTATGCTCCTGAGTGGGGTGTAAAAGGGAGAATTGATTGATTGATTTCTCATACAGCTTCTCTTGTTACTTTTACTTTTGCCTCATATAAAGGGGGGTTTTTTTCTAATTTTCTAGGGTGCTAGAGATTACCTGATTGGAAGATACAACAACCATTCTGTTGATTTGAACAGGAACTTCCCGAATCTAAACAGGATCATGTTCATCAACGAAAAGGACGGATTCGGATCGAATAATCATTTGTTACCCGAGTTAGATCGTCTTTCACAACCGGTAAGTTTAGAAATACCAACTTTTTACAAAGAATCATAATAATAATACAAAATAAGAAACATTTTTTCATTCATAAGAATCTTCTCCTGACAATAGCAAACATAACAAAAAAGAAGTAGCGAAATTGTTCCAACCGTTCACCCGTCATGCGATGGCCACGGAAAATAGGGTTCCATTTTTATATATAGAGATTATTTTGCTATAAGCAGCTATTTTATGACTGATGACATCCTGCTTCATCATTATTGTCAATGACAGTACAATACATAGTGCCTGCTATTAATTTTAGTCATCTGATATTGCTTTTACCACTACTTGGCAATCAGGCTAACTGTTGTGACATTGGCGCGTACACTGTACCACGTCAACACATCATCTGTTAATGTATAAAAGTGTTGTCACATTCAAAACTCAAATAATTATTAGGTATTATGCGAACTAGTGTTAACGTTTTACATTATGAAAAATAATTTTTACTAAAAAGTAGGTAATTAGGTACTTAAATAGAATAAGCTATTTTTCATTAAGCCAACAATGAATGTATTTTCATAAAAAAAAACTGATAATTCTGTTACACTTCGTAAGAGATGTGATAAAATTGTTTGAAAAAGAGTACATACTTACTTTAATTATTATTTTTAACAGATTTTTACAAGTGAATTGGCTCATTTTATAATATATACCTACCTTGCTGTAAGCACTTCTTTAAAGGATGATTTATTTCTAAAAATTGCGCTCTCTTTTACTCAATTTAGAAACTTATTAAAAACTTGAAATATATTTGATAAATGGAATTACTACAATTATAATTGCAAGGTCCGGCAATGACAAATGTTTTATGCATTAAAACAGCCGGTTTCATAAAAAAATAAAGGAGACTTTAAGTTTCCTTTAAAAAAATAATGTGTTTCATAACAACAAAATGTCACATAAAGTCATCTTTAGAGTTTAGTTTAAAGTCCCGTTTTAACCTAACCATAGATTCATCCAAGCCCGTTTGGCACTTAAAGTCGACTTTAGTGTAGTTCAATCTTTTACCACCGAAGTTTATAGAAAATTTTGTGGCGCTCTATCTGTCACAAATGATCAACATTTGTATACAGTGACACTGTTGACAAAAATGACTAAAATAGGGTGGAAAACACGGCGAAAAGGGAAGAATATGACTGCTTACAGATAGGTATCGTTTACTAATTCATAAACCATAATAATAAAACACAAATAACGGCACTTTAATGCTCTTGAGAAATGAAATTGACAGATTAAAAAAAATTCCGCGAAAATATTAGTAAACAACCTATTTTTCCATAGATTTCCATGGTAACACTGCCAACACTGCTACCATCTTTCAAATATTTTTTTGACATTTCAAACTTTAGCTTAAGTAAACGGGAATATTTTTTTTTTAAAAGTTCCTTTAGCTAAAGTGTTCTTTAGCCGCTTTTTTTGAAACCAGCTGTAACTGTTTATTATAAATGAAGAGATATTTCTATAACTTCCAAGCATTGAAAATTGAGTTAAGAAGGAAACCTGTAAAGTAATTATACATGATTCGTTTTTACCGCATATTTTATCAAGTTTTATAATATTATTTCAGATTGAACCTGAAACCAGGTCAGTCATGCGTTTGGTCATGCAGATCCCTTTTGTGTTGAGTGCCAACATGCATGGAGGTGATTTAGTTGCCAACTATCCGTTCGACGAAAGTAAAACCGGCGCACCTTCCAACGAGTATTCCGACACTCCCGATGACGAAACATTCAAAGATCTCGCCCTGACATACGCCCACCTGCATGCCGATATGGCGTCTCCCAAACGAGACGGTTGTAAATCTCCTGGATCTTCCGATAAGCCTTACAACTTTGGAAAACAAGGGGGTATCACCAACGGGGCCCAATGGTACAGTCTAGAAGGAGGTAACACATTTTTAATTTCATAGATTAAGAGAGATATTTAGTAGCTTTCTGGACAGACATCGTCCTATCCCAACTATGAATATTGAATTCAAAATTATATGTGACGCATCGCAAATGTTGAATATGCATACTGACAGTATGTTAATATTCAATTTAATACCATGTGATGCGTCATGTAATGTTTTGCAGGGCACATTCTGTCAATCGCACCAACTATCAAACAACTGACAGTTATGTCAAATGCTAATTTAAATTTAAAAAGAGAACAGTTTGTTTGTATTGTAAAAAGCATTAAAAAGGATACCTATGATAGATTTCTTATGTTTCGTGCAACTTTCTTAATATATCCTTTTATAATATTAACCTTCTCTGTTCTGTTCTGAATTTTTATATATAAAGATAAAGCAAATTAATTTAAAAAATTATTTTAACTAACAGGAATGCAAGACTTCAACTATCTGTCATCAAACGATTTTGAAATCACCTTAGAGCTGGGCTGCAAAAAATACCCCGATGAATCCGAGTTGAAGAACGAATGGGAAAAGAACAAGGCCGCCCTCATTGGTTTCATGTGGAAGGTTCACAATGGCATAACTGGTTTGATTCGTAATCCAATGGGCAAAGGTTTATCCGGGGCATTCGTCAGAGTTAAGAACATTACTGATCCTTGGAGACATAGGGAAATTCGCCATGACATTACATCTGGTAAATCTTTAGCATATTTTCAGTATAACAGTTTCACACCCGATTCCGTAGATCCGCTAAAGCTTAGAATTTGCCAAAAAAATATATGAAAAAACTAAATTTTAACTGACTGTTTCACTAGTTACTTACTTTCCGAGTCTTTGTTAATCTTTACTATTCCACTTAAATCATCACAATTCCTCTAAAATGACCAGCTATTCGATCAATTAAAGTGGCACCTTAGAAAGAACTGCCAAAACTTTACAGGAACCACTTTTTTGTAAAAAACTACTAGTGACAATTATTTTCAGTAAAAATATTATTTTATTCTTCTGTTCATCAAAAAAAAATACATTAATATTGGTTATATTTCTTGATCAAGATTAATTTGTTTAAGAAAAAGGAAAGTTGGCGGCCATGATGATTATTTTGACATGGGGAAATAATTTGTTTGAAATCAATTGTAGCTATATTCACTTCGATCGATTTCTTAAAAGCAATATTGCTCGGATTGGTTAAAATCACTTGATATTGCAAGCGAAATTCAAAATTTTAATTGATGCTAAATTTGAGCGGTTCTGATAGAGAATTGGGGTATATATTGCTTGCCTTTGAACAATTAATATTGTGATGTTTGTAAATTTTACAGTTCACGGTGGAGATTACTTCAGGATATTGACTCCAGGTTACTATGAAGTCACGGTATACAAAGACGGCTATATCCCCCAAACAAGGAAAGTCAGAGTTCAGAACAATCCGTACATGCCAGCTAAGAGATTGGACTTTACGATGAGGCCATTACTGGTATGTATATCGCATATTATGTAAATCTATAACGATGTAAAACAGTAAATCCACCGTCGCTCCCTGGAACCTGTTTAGTGGCAAATGTATATCTTTCTGTTTTCTTATCACAGCCTGATTCAACAATGTCTAGTTTGTATCTTAGGTATAGTCTGTTTTGCTACAAATACGGGCGCTACTATAAACAGCGGTGAATGACGTGTCAGTTTAGAATATTGTCAATTTTGTTATTGTAGTAACAAAAAACATTGTTGTTTATTTTGGAAGACTGCCGTCTTATCAGACGACGGACCGATCCCTAGGAACCCAGTGCATTAGTGGTTCAGCCAATAGTTTTCATACAACATTTTGAATGTCATGGGTGACATGACACAATCTTTTCTTGGTGTGAAACATGTCAATGTTATACTTTTTTTCTTTTTGAGTAACCCCAAATTCTTCTTCTTTTACAAGAATATTCTATCAAAGATGCTCTTGTGAGGTGGAACCACAGTTTTCTCGCCATCTTTTAAGTATTCTTCCTCGAGAGGAAGTACCTTGGGGCTGGTTTTGCAGACATGTCCATAACAGCCCTCCTTTGTGGTCTACTTCATCTATGTCTACCATCAGCCCTACAGATTCTGGTGGTCCTCACTTGGTACCTCAAATTTTTTAATAATTAATGTCTTCGTCTCGGAAGTTCTCAAATTCAGTTTGCTTCTGACCGTGTCTGCTCTACTTCGAACACCATAGTCCAAAATATTGTTTGTTTTTGTGTGAAAAATGAATCTTATTTGTAAAAAGTGATTTAAAAATGGTTATTTCAATATTATTTCAGCTTGAGAAACCTAATGATTTGCCCTTTGAAAGCATTGACAGGAATAACGTTGATGAAGTGAGCGGCGAATGGATCCCTGGAAGGTACAAGAGATTTGCAAACTACAAACAAATCAAAGCTGAAACCAAAAATTAATACATTATTTTGATTCATATTAACATTTAAACACTTGCAAATTTTTGAAACATAATATTTTCGATGCTATATTTTAATATATTATTTACTTACTAAAGAGATTGATTATATTTTTATGAAGGACATAATTTTAGTTTAGAGCACAAAATAATATAGGCACAATTCTAAGAAAACAATATAAATCTCATAAGGTAAGAGTACCTAAGATTTTAGTCGAATTGACTTAGGGGGCGTTCAAGTATTACGTAACGCAATTTGGGGGGGAGGGGGGGTCTTGCAAAACGTTACTGTGTGTTACAAGGGGGGGAGGGGGGGGTTCGAACAATGCGTTACGTAACGTTTTTTTTTCTTAAATAAAAAAAAAATGTGAAAAAAATCTTCCAAGTTGGACACCCTTTTCGTTTATGTTTTACGGGAAGTCCCTCGATTGTAATGTACATCATTTTTTGTTCTCCGAAGTTAGCAATCCTTTTGGACAATGTTTTACGGGAAGTCCCTCGATTTTTCGTTTATGTAATGCGGGGAGTCCCTCAATTCTACTGTATGTAATTTTATTGCTCTGCGTAAAAGCAACCTTTTTCGATTACGTCTTACGGGGAGTCCCTCGACTGCATTGTATGACGAAATTTTCATTTCGCTCTCCTAAGTTAGCAAACCTTTTCTTTTATTTTTTACGGGGAATCCCTCGACTGTATTATACTTACGTCATTTTTATTTTATTTTCGTTGTTAGTATTCGTTAGTGCTTTAAACACGCAGTACGCATAAACACAAATTGCTTGTAGTGAGCGTTGTTAGTGAGTTTGTAGATAGGTACAATAATGTCCACAAAAGCGGGGGATTTACATAATCAACTGTTCTTGGCCTATAAAGGCTCTCATGCTGACTTTCCAACGCATCTATGTCAAAAAAATACCAATGAAATTTGAAAAACATAAAAAAAAAATTTATGGAACATAATAAATAGTATTATACGAGAGTTCAGTAAAAAATAGTCACTTCCAGAGTGTTACGTAACATTTAGGGGGGGGGGGAGGGGGGGTACAGAAAAACGTTACGGCGCGTTACATGGGGGGGAGGGGGGGTAAAAAATCTTCAAAAATTGCGTTACGTAATACTTGAACGCCCCCTTATATCGCTGGACCAGCGCTGGATGCTGACACAAATTTATATGAGAAATGAAATTTTAGGATTTGACAACTGATCGAACAAATTCAAATTTTATTTTTTTATTTAACTTTGAAAATATTATGTTTTAAAAATTTCGAATCACGGATATGGACAAAGACCTACGCAACTCTATACTTTAAACTGAGAATGTTTGGAATACAATGTTTACTACATTTTATTTGCATGTTGTATATAATTTTAAAGAAACTAGTTAATTAAATTTAAAAAAAAAAACTATTCCAAGTGAATAATAAATTCATTATTATAATATCATATAATAAATGTATGTATTTTTAGATAAAATAATAATGGAATATCTATTTAAAATTTAATCTAGTCTTATAAGATATTTTTAAAAATTTGAGAAAAAAAAAAATTATCGATGTTGCATTACAATATTGTAATAATTTTAAGATTATTTATAATTAAGAACAAAAAAAAATAGGTGTAAGTCTTTGTTAAATTTCACACTGATTTTTGGTTTCCACATCTTTTTAGAAAAAAAACTGATGTCAAATTTACAGTATATACCCAGCCAGATATACTGGATTTTTGACACGCCTACAATAGACTGGGACTAATTTATTTTTATTGTTAATTTGTTATTATTTATAAATATATTGATTTATCACCATCTCTTTATTGTTTAATTATGGTATTAATATTTTATTTTTTTTATAATTAAATAATATTTTACAATAATTTATATCACAAAATGTCAATTTGAGTGTTTTATATTATTATTATTGTATTTTGTTGATCTCTATATTTAATAAAAGTATATATATTCCTTAAATGCATTTTATTGATTTGTTTGAAATTATTCACAACTAGCTATCCCGACAGACGTTGTCATGTGGCCTCCAGAAACGAAAATGAACTAATAAAATTAAAATGTTAATTCTTAAACGTCCATATTTCTTTCGTATTAAATCTCAGACGGGAACAACGCGAGAAAATAATAATATGCAGGTGCAGAAGACAATAACATTGTTGTTATATTTTTTCAAAGATGGAAACAACAATGTACAATGAAATTCGTTCCATACTAACTTTAATATAATATTATATATTATTATTTCTTATCCATTTTTCAACTTTTTTTAGTTAGGTATTCTGTTATCCGGAGCGGAGAAGAATCCAATAAATCAAACATTAAAAGAATCTGTTCAGCCGATCTCGAGTTATAAGTGTTTGCACTAACCCGACTTTCATTTATATTAGAGATATTATAACCTTGCTGCCTTAACAAAAATTATCTTTTCCAAAACGTGACTCAGGTTTTGGTCTCTGCAAGAACCAATTATTTTAAATACTGAGAAATTGATGTATAAAGAAATATTGTACTGCAAAGAGATCCCAAGAAATGAGACCAATAACCTCAATTTTAAAAACTCTAACAAGGGTTTGTCAAGTGTTCTGTCTTGCTATTTGGTGTCGATATGTGAACACTGAAAGTCAATAATCGCTTAGTCATTCAAAATGTGGATTCGTAGAAGATTGCTGTGAATCTTCTGGACAGATGTGCATGGTTAGCAACTCAGAGGTCCTTGCTTACATGAGATTTTTCGACATGTTGAACATGTTGAGATTTCTCATGATTAGAGTTTCGGAGACTTAAACATTACCACCTAATGGCGAATGTTGTTAACGTAAAGTGATCACACCAAGCCAGCCTTTGAAATAACAGTAGAAGACGGTCGTAAGCACATAGTGTTTTGTTCCATTCAAAAATCGAACATTAATAATGAATTTTTAGAGCCATTAGTTGTTGCATATTCTGATCAATTATAATTATATTATGACACGAAGGATGGACAGTCAAACCATTAGATTTATTGATAAAAAACAATTTATACAGCTTAAAATTTTAATTTTATTTATTGTCTTTAATTACAAAAGTCTGTTAGGTTTAAAATCTAAAATTTAAAACTTCATTGGTTACTTTTAGAAAGAAATATCATACTCAAACTGTCACTACAATTCAACTGAATGAATTGAAATTAAACTAATAAGATGAGTGGGGAAAAAAGTATTTGAAGAGGGTTGAATTGTAAACCTGTTGAAATAAAAAAATAATCATTTAAAAATCAAACAATAAATGCTTTTGGTAGTACATAAATATTTACCCATTTCTATACAAAGGTTTCAGTATATCCGGCAGAACTTACTTACTGAGGCAATTTGAAGTGAAATAAAAAGAAACACTTGACCAGGAATCAAAGCTGAGACCTCTTGATCAGATTTTAGAACCAATATCACTAAGCTACTGAGGTCAGTTACTAAAAACCAATCTCGATTATGACTTCTTTCTAATTATAACCAACGAAAATGGCGTATGCTATCAGTTACACATTTTTATATTAAATACCTTAAAATTTTAGGAAATTTATAAAGAACATATTTACAAAACAAAAATTCAACTTAATTAACAGAATTCAAAGTTTTAAATAACAGGAAAATATGGAAATAAATTTCTACAATTTTTTTAATGTAAATATATGAGCCATTTCCATTGTTGGATTTATTATATTGATAAAATATATATTTTTTTTTTATCGTAAGTATTTTACAAAAACTTCTAAAATAAAACCACCAAAGTTAAATTAAATTTGTAAAATGAATGCAGAAAAACAAAGTAAAGGCACCAATTTTAAGCACTTTTAATACTTAATTTATTGTCATTGGTTTGTTGTCATTATTGGACGGATCACATCAGTCTATTAAAACTTTAAAAGTAGGTATTTTTAATATTTAAATATTAAAAGTATGTAGGTACTTACATAGATTTTTTGTGTCCAAATTTATTATCATACATAATATTATTTTTTTAAATACATTCATTTACTTAATAATTCATTAATCAAAATATTTATAATTTTGTTTAAAGTCGATCTTGCTGACTTTTGCACTGACAACCAAATTTTAATAATAAATTTCTGAAGTACCTACCTACACTAATAACTAAGTGAGAAAAATGTGAATGACTTAACCCAACACCACCTATATAAGAAGGCCTTAGCGCTACGTCACAGCGGGAGGCCCAGCATTCACTCTTCTATATCTGTATGTACTTACCTGTACGCTATGATATCTGTCTACACATAGGCGGACGTGAGGCGAGAGGCCAAAAATGGCCGCCAGCACTAAGGCCTTCTTATATAGGTGGTGTTGGACTTAACCTTACAATAAAAAAATCTTAAAAGTTCGTACCACATCTGGTACAAACATTTTTAATTCACTGGTAAAAAACTTAAAGTTTGCTAAGAAACAAAAGCAGCACAAATGGAATAGAATAATATCAATTATCGGTATAAAATATAAGTGCAAACTGTGTTTTAAAATCAATATTTAAAAAATAAATAAAATGAATTTTATTCACAAAACTTCAACAATAAATAATTTAAGTCGATTGGTATACCAAATAAATAAATTAAATTTTTTCAAATGTTTTCATAATTTGATAATAATTTTATGCTTGGTATTATTATTTATATTAATTTATAATCGTTTTTTCGAAGTCGTTAAATTTTATTTACATTCGTTAAGTATAATAATTTTATATCTATATCAAAGTATGCTAGTGTTAAATTAGGATTAATAATATTATGTTGAACAAATTCTGTACCTGAGAGCCAATTTGTCTTAACTCCAAAAAAATCTACTTTTTTGTCTTTATAGCTTTTATAGAATATGCGGCGTATATTTTGAATATTAGGTACTTATTAAAGTCATTTCGTCAAAAAATGGAGTTAAAACATGTTGGACCTCAGGTATAGTAATTAATTATTATAATGAAATTGTTATGGCTGAGATGTAGTTTGCACTTTAAAAATTAAATTAACCCTTTGCAGACGTTCGGGACAGATATGACCTCTACGGTAAAAATTTAAGCACTATTATAGATAATTTTAAGCTTCTTTACAATAATTATCAATTGCCAGTCTGTTCACTAAACTGACAATATTTTCCAACCAACTGTAGGGTGAAAACACAATATAGAACGCTGATTCCGACCGGCGCAAAGAATGTTTGAATGAATCTGAATGGGGATACGCACAGCAAAAGCAGGAACCCGCTTTCCGGCTTGCCCATTTTAATGCATTGAAACCATAGACAACATTCTTTGCGGAGATCGGCGCCGGTCAGAATCGTCATTTTACGTGTTATTTGAATCTGCAATTTGACCATTTGCACAGTAATATTGATTCAATGTTTTCACTATGTTTGTATATTTAAGTTTATAAAATACTTAGAGACATCTGTTGGAGATTTTGGAGAAACGGAATAATCCATATATACAATATAAACGGAGTATCCATGGAATACTGTTCATATATCATAACATCTGCAAAGGTTAATTTTGTGTTTGTCCCTTTTGAGGGACAGCACGGTAACAAGTTTGTAGCATTTTATTCAAAAAATTATTGTATATTTTAATTATTATAATTAATGTCTTGATCTGTGGGCTCCAGAATGCCTGCTACCTGGCCGCGATTGGACTATTGCATAGTGATCACTATTGTCGGAGACAGATCTGTAAAAGAGAATATAGAATATAGATCTCGATATTTATTTTAAAACAATTTATGTTTATTTGTTTTTGAATCTTTATACTTATTATACACAGACAGATATTTTGAATTAATTTAAATATATCCTAAATCACAATCAATTTTTTCCTCCCTTGAAAGGACCTAGCCTTGTATTGAGAGAGAGAATTTCTAGTGACACAGTTATATTGAACTAGAAAAAAACATTAACGAACATTATAACAACTAATGACTCTAATAATTCATTACTGATGTTCGATTTTTAAATGGAACAAACCACTACGGGCTTACAACCGTCTTCTACTGTCATTTCTAAGGCTGGCTTAGTGTGATCACTTTACGATAACAAAGTTCGCCAATAGGTGGAAATTTTTAATCTCCAAAATTCTTAATCATAACAATTCTCAACATGTTCAACATGTCGAAAATCCCCATGTGTACAGCAAGTAGATATTTAATAATTAATGAAAATTAGGGATAAGAGTTGGAAATTATTGAGAACAAGAGAGCAACCAAATTTAAAGACTGCGGACTGCTGTCATGTATTTGGCGCCAGGATATGAAAATAAACATTAAGTAAGTAACAATTATTCAACGGTTTCCGATACTTCTTTCAAATAGTTTAAAGAAAATACCTGGCCGAATGAATTGTGGATGATGGATATCTTGATCCATATTGACTGCCATGCCAACTTCTGTACGGATCGTAATCTTCTACGACTGAAGGATCTTTTTCTAACACCTGGAAACAAATATTTGATTAATATTTATACAAAAATATAATGTTTGAGAATGTTCCAAAATTGGCAAAAACCACAAGCCCGTTGTGGGGCAGTGATCTGGATATTTATCACTTCTAATATTTATTTTAACCGAGTCTTACCTCTGTTCTTGCACACGAGCAAGTCATAGCTGAGCACAAAAAGCAGTTGATGATCAGCATCACTAAGAACATGATGCCGAGAGCAACTGCCAGATAGAGCAGCCAAGCTGGATGGACGGCTCCTTCAGCACATAATTCTTCAACTCCTATAAGCAAAAATGAAATATTGTCTTACGTATTTCATAATAAAACATTTCTGTGCATCGGTGTCAGTAGTTACAGCTGAAGGAACTTATTTCTTAAAATAATCTCTACTACTCTTCGATTCTGTCTGATCTGGGATAGGATTACAAGTGATAGGAGAAGTTTCAAGTGAAAACACTAGAAATCGACCCAATTGAGGATCAAAGCAGAAGTTTTCCCTAAGCAACTACACTACCGCGACGGTAACTATTAGACTTGGTTTAAAAGTTGAAAACAAGTTTTTCTCTTTTTCATATCTATTGAACATAGTTCATAATGGAAAAGTATACAAAAATATAAATATCTTTTGCATCCAAAAGCAAAACAACTGGAATAAAATGAGGCAAAAAAGTGAGGAAAACCTCGTACATTTTGAAGCAAAACATTAGAGATTATAATTAAATGAAAGTCGGGTAGTGCGAACACTTATAACTCGAGATCTGCTGAACAGATTCTACCGATGTTTGATTTATTATATTCTTCTCCGCTCCGGATAACAGAATAACTAATAAAAAGTTGAATAAATGGCTAAGAAATGATATAAAATATAATATTAAAGTTAGTATGGAACGGATTTTCTGCTGGGGACATTACCGCCATCTGTTGGGGAAATAGGGAGATGTCTGGTAGATTGATATTTTGGTAAGATTCTATAGATCAATTTTTTCCCTATGTTTCCACAGATGGTGACAGGTTACAGAAAGCAGGCCTTTGTTTGGGGGCATTAAATTGAAAGTTATTAAACAGAGAAATATCTCACTTGGAGCAGCACCAGGTTCGAGCACAAAGACATTGGTGGATGTTGACACGACACCTTCTTCATTGGGGATTGTGTTGATGTTGCTGGAACAGTCCACAGGGATGCAGCCACCTGGAAAAAAAACAGTAAATACTCAAAACTTTCTCTTCTTTCTCAAACACTGCAAATGATTTCAATCAGTTCATTGCCAGCTAAGCTAAAGTACACTTAACATAAGAAAAAAGTAAGAAATAACCAATACTCAAGCAGAAATATGCATTTATTTTTTAACATATCAATATCCGGCGTCTAATAAATAGATCTACGTCGTAGGGTAGTATGCTATGAATGACTGATTTTACGAGAATTATTATTTTTATTCAATTCAAGTAGGTATTCGCTTTCTTACACAGGTGTTCGTTTAACCACCAAAACTACTCAACCAGTCTCGCCAATCTAAGACAGGGTTCCAGCTCTACTGCCAGTAGAAATTCCAAATGATAAAATAAAATTGACCTTTTTTTTAAAGACCTCTTGATGCGAAATCTGTTGATTCTATAACTGGACCACTGAGCTCGACGATTATTCAAATTTCTAAATGTTGAATAAGTACCTAAATACATTATTTAAGAAACTAACCTTTGCAGATGGCCACATCACACTGAAAACTGACTTGTGTTGATTCTGGAAACCTGAACATTGAGTAGATGGTGGCATCTGCCCTTCCTGTGGATGGGTCGTAGGAGAATGCCGACATGGTTGAGTCTACTGGACACCTGGATTATGAACAAAAAGGAGTGAAATGTTAATTTTGAGATTTACGTCTTATTTATTTGTGAAATTAATATAGGGATGTTCTTCAAATTTGTATGTATTTATAAGTATGGACTGGAAGTTTGTGTTGTAAAAAAGCAAAATAATTAATATACTTAGGTATATTAATAGTCCAAATAGTTTGTACAAAACTGAACAATGAATACTAACAAGATAACAAAAAGAATTTAGAAGGGTTTAAGTACAAAGGTTGTAACAAGACGAGGTCGGCCGAGAGTGACGTGGATAAAATAAATTGATTCTATCAAGGATGGTCAGATCTTTGAAGCAAAAGAAATAGGAGGGTTGTATGAAAAATGTTATGTCGATGGAAGGAATAAAAAAAGTCTGCCTATATCTTAAGAGACATAGCGTGATGGGTGAAATAACAACATATTCTACTCAAACATTAAAAAATAAAGGACTTATTAAAATATTATATGGGGAACATTTTCAAGCCATAATTATGAAAATAATCAACTTTTGATGTTCAAAATATGTAGGTATTATTTAGAGTAGTAAGCTAAAGTAACATTCTAAGAATAGAGTGTCTAAAACTCTAAACAGTCGGAAATTAGTAAAGGATAGATTTACTCGGAACCCTCGAAGTCATTGCTTGGGAAATAGAGTTGTTGTGGATGAGTGGAACAGGTTGCCTGCCGAGTTAGTTGTTGTGGAGAACACCAACATATTAAAGAATGGACTTGACAGTTTGCAGTGTGACACAAGTGTGGGTCATCATGAAAAAAGCTTTGACTTAAAATCTTCTAAAAATTGTATAAATGTCACTATTCCAAAGATTTCATAAGTGACCAGACATATTTATAGGTGTACGGCTACAGCTAACAAGGACACAGTTAAATTTTCTAGTTTTGTTTAGTCTGTGAGGATAAAATACTTATCAAAAACATTCAAACTATCATTAAAAAAATGGACAAATAAAATTCCGTTTAGAATAGGTAATATTGGTGGTGCTGTGTTAGCTTTGATAGAACTGAAAATAGCTAATAGTATGATTTGGAATGAATATAACAATACAACAAAAAACTTACCCTCTTTCATCAATCAGAGACAAACTGGAATTGTGTTCGTTAAACGCCATGCAAGATTTTACCCTAATACCATGTGTTCCTGAAAAAAGAAAGAACAATTAATTTGGAATACTTATTATGTATCAAAGGTTTCAAAAAGTTACATCTGTAATAGTATACGTTTGTTTAACAAGTTTCCTCATAGTGTCAGAGCACTTAATTCATTGGGGTTTCAGAGAGAGGTGAAGAAGTATCTTGTTGAACAAGCATTTTACAATATTGACGATATGCTAAGTGGGACTGTTGACTCTGTTTGATATTTAAGTTTAATTTTTGTTTTGTTCTAATTTTTGTTACTTGATGCCCATTTTTTTATCTTTTTTTAAATCTGTTGATGTAAAGTTATTTTGAGCCCTTTACACTCAAAATAGCTTTTACATTATTCTTTAATCTTTAAATGTGTTTTTTTTTCTTCATTTTTTTCTGAACCTGCAAGTTGGAAATTATGTATATAGTATTTTTATTATGTATACCTATTGTGTTTTTATTGTTTACTTCTGTATAATTTGACGATTCCAAGTAAGTGTCAAACTAATGGCCTAAGGATGATAGGAAGAATAAAGAATATACTTTCCATATTGTTTTGTTAGTATGAATGTATTTATTTACCATCTGGTTTGCTCAGATCGGCTCTGAGAATATATTTGTATCCGTATGTTACATCTGGAACTTTTCTCCCATTCTCGTTGACAATTTTTAAGGAAACCAACGATGTCTCATTTCTGCAAAAATATAAACAATCAAAATGTTAGAAGAAAGATGGCTTCCAAAAAATAAATAAAAAAAAACAATATAAGAGCTAACGAACACAAGAGCATCAATGTATTTTGATTTTTGTGTAAACTATGGGAAATGATGACGTCGAAAATGTGGACTTGGGAGTATTGAAACCATATGGCGGAGTAGAGTATGAACCTCTATAGGAACTGCATTAGCGTGTTAGTCCTTTAACAACATAAGGAAAATTTGGAAATCCACCTGAAAACCAAGTGTTGTATTTTTAATGAATGCATTCTGTCAGTCATATAATAATACGGAAGTAAACCCTGGCGCCTTAAGCAGGCTCATAGGAAGAAATTCCAGTGTTGAGAATATTTACCATATTTCCTCTGACTCATCATTATAGATTTTACTCTGACTGACTGTTCTCATTTTATTTCTCACTTAATCTGACCAAAATTTCACCACGTTGACATAAATATTAACTTTCTATTTATTTCATTTATTTAACTGTGATAATTAAGACTGGAGACTACATATTTATTATTTGTCATATCGTTATTGTTTTTATGTGTTACAAATTTTATCTTAATTGACGATGGATATAGAATCGCATTAGACCAAAATGACTGGCCATGCGATTTTATACTTCTGATTATCATCATAATGTATATCACCCGCTTTGATCTGTTCAAATTTTGTTGCTGTTAAATTTATATGTACGAAATCAATACTGTATTAACATGTAAATGGCTTTACGCCGTGTGTTAAAAATAAATAAATAAATATTTTTCAAAAATGTGGTGAAAATGAAACTGCCAAATTAGCACAGCAGCCATTGGCAGCCAATCAACTCAGTCATAAAGAACTTGATTTTGAGATGGCTCGGCCATGTTTTCCACATATCCTCCGAAAGTCTTGAAAATGCAAAAAAAATCCGATAGGGCAAGAAGACAAGGTAGGTTAAAATTAACTCTCAAGCGGGCATTATCTGCAGATGCTGGCCTGTGCTGGGATGAAGTTGTGCAAATGAGAAAGGCTTGGAGAAATTTCGTGGGGTCCACAATATGTTCCACACTGGGGCAATCGCAGATTAAGTATGTCAGTAACAAAATAAACCAATACTAGCAGAGAGCATTAAGAGATTGGAATAGTGATACCACTGAGAATGCTCTGGAAAAACGTGTTATTACCTGGAATTCCTGAATCCTGGTTTACCGCAAGTAATGACGTAGAACTTGTCATCTGCCAACTCTAGCGTCCGGTGGACTCTTACAGCTAATGGAACAGAACGCTCCTCAGTTTTCTGAAACAAAAGGCGTAGGGAATTAAAACAAAAAATCAGAAAGACAAGACACAATTCTGGGGAGGGGATAGGGACGATCCGAGCGAACGCTAAGAACCTTGGTGCAGCGAATTCGCGCCGGGTAAATTTTTAAATGTACCTATAGTGTTAAAAATTTGTAGTTAGAGGTATCTCCATAGACATGATGTATTAGTTTCACAACATGGTTATATCCTGTGGCTCTGTTTGACAGGAACGGAATACAGTATGCAGATATAGGACGGTTTGCTCGGATCAGTTAGGTAATATTCTGCTAGTATTTATAGGCCGACATTATATCATTTTCAAGGTCGCACGCAAAATGTAATCTCGACAAAAACACGTAACAGGCAGTTACATTGTACCTAAAGTAGTGGCAAAATAATATCAAATACCTATGTAGATAGTTAGATTAATACAGGCATTTATTAGCAAAATGAATAATTTGTTTGCGCATTTGACGGAATCACGGCGTCGTGTTTAGGTCGGTTTCCGGGAAACAGTCCGACAATGACAAAATTACAGTAATGTCGCATCGACTTATCGGTCTTTAGTATCTAATATGCATGTTGGTTGGTATTAGGAAAACCTAGCATTTTTGATAAGTACCTACATACTAATAATATGCAATGAGGTAATAAATTCGAATATCTAATAATCACACGGATATAAAAAACTCATTTTGATTATAAATATGACAAATAATGATAATGTTATTTTTTATTATTATAACACAATACAAATTTTATAAAAACAAAATTACTTATATAAACGAAACAGTAAAACAGAAATGTCTAATAAGAATATTTATACAAACATAGCAAAGTGTTGAGCTTTGGGGGAATCATCGTTAGCAACGATCTCTACCATCCATTCATAGTCTTAGACATCAGAAATAAAACGAATTCCCCAGCATAGCTGAGGGATTTGGTCATGGTGTGGGTGTGGGTGATGAACCTAATTTTCTACAAAGATAAAGGGAATTTCGTTTTCTACAAGACCGAGCTTGATTACCAAAAATATTTTACATATCAATCAATCAAACAATACATATTTCGATGATGGAAGTTTTACTCCATTTCACTGTGAAGGGTTAGGCAGAGAATTCTTGATTATCACAGTCATTCATGTTATGCGGTGCTCCCCGCTTTCATCGGATTCCACGATGTGCAGGCCATTTTGTGAGATGGTCCTGATGAGACACATGCGCACAATGTCGAAACAGTTCAACTTTTTGACGAATCCAAACGCTGGTGATGGGCACAGTCTCGTCCCATTTGCAAGTGCAGTAGGTCACATTGAAATGGAGTAAAACTTACATCATCATATTGCCTCCTGTGAAAAATTGATGATCTCTTTTTTGTCTATCGATGTGCATGTTGTTCGCACGCAGTTAGTGACGAATTCTTGATTATCACAGTCAATAGATATTTCCTTCAAGACTCCACTTGGAGACATAGGGAGGCAACAAGAGCTTTGCTAAAGAATTGATTAAATGAGAGCGTGGTCACATACTCGACTGTCTTTCCGGCCATCGTACAGTGTTGTGATCCAATGATAAGACGGGGCGAGAACACCGAGCAATGCTGAATGCTCAAGGCTAGGAATTTGGAATGTGGGAAAGAAAGAAGGGCATTTAGAATCTGAGATGGATGAAGTTTGTTGGAAGTTTTCTATCCAGGGGGGGCTTTGGGGTGGTACATAAACAGCAAAAAACTTTAGTAGGTACCTACCTCTAGAACCTAAGAAAGCTAGAACCACCCATTTGCACCTCGTACTTATAATGAATGTTAGATAATGGTCAGTAGATGGCAATGACCCAAAAACTGAAATTAAATGGTGGGTATTTGCTAGATTTGATTAGATAGGTATGTATGTACTATTAAAATATCATTTAATTGCGTTGAATACGATAATCAACAGCGGTAGTGATGAGTATCAGCATTCAAATATCAGTGGTGTAACAAGTAAAAGTGGTATCATTCCGATACCATCAAATTTATAACAAAATATATTTTGGAGAATTACTTCATCTATGAAGTGAAACAAGCATAATTATGTAGGTGGAGAGCAAAGTGGAATTTTCGAAACGTGTGTGAGGCCAATTATGACATATGGAGTTGGATCCCGGGCTGACACAAATACAACCAAAGCTTTGCTCAGAACATCCGAAATGAAAACTCTTCGTACTATTCTGGGGAAAACATTAAGGGATAGAATTCTCAACACTACCATCAGAGAGACCTGCAACACAGAGGACATTGTTAGATGGGGCAGGACACGGAGACGCTTCTGGCGTGACCACGTGGCTAGGATGGACAACACCAGAATCCCAAACATGGTGGCGAACAACATCCCTTCGGGAAGTCGCCAACCCGGGAGACCTCCAAAAAGATGGAAAGATATTTTATTGGAGTTCGGCATCCCAGCAAACTTCTACGTGAAAGAAACAGATCCTCGGATCTATTTCAAGAGTAGGAAGAAGAAGAAAACTTCAATTAAATCTACTCGTATATCGGTTGTGAATTTCTTGGCGGTTCTGCAGATGCCATAGTGATTTAAATAGTACAACATTATCCAAAAACGACTTGTTCTAAACTACTTAAATAATCATAAACCCCACAAATAAAAAAAAAACATGTCATTCTATTCTACACAGCTTTGTTTTTATGCTAGGTTTTAGTGATTTGCCAGCTAAAAATTATTAATGGTGTCGGAATGGGCCATGACATGAATTAGGTCGCAACTAGTTCGTATTTGACCCTTTCATGAATACTTCTTCAGATTGGAAGATAAGATATATAGATAGATAGATAGATTATAAATCTCTTTAATATTCATCTATTATCTGCAATAAATGGAACATGGATGGTTGATCGTCGGTTTGCCACTGGTTTAAACCAAATTTGTGACAGCGTAAAAATATATAATATAAAAAGGGCAGAATTAATAGTTATTTCAAACTTAAATCATTTACATAAAGGGATGTTTTAAGATTAAAAATGTTCTTCCGATTGCTGAAAATCAACGTATTTTAAAACAAAACTCTTGTGTATTTTGACTCCATTATGATTTTTCTTTAATATTTTGTTTGGAATGTCTCGTGAAAATTCCAACACGAGATTTACGAAAAAGTTCGAATAAATTTATCGTGAAAATGCCACTGCGTTGTTTTAATCCGCTAAAATAAAATAATTATGATCATTGTTACACCAATGACTTCCCTTAATTTGTATAAAAATATTTTTTATGATGTCCATAGTAATTCATTTTGTAGTTTTATCCGTTTGATTACAAGTCTTAGTAAGTAACTTCCATTACGATTAAATGATATTTGTAGTAATTATCACAATTCAGTTGTGATAATGATCCATTAATTAACATTACCTGTCGCCTATTAAATGACATGACATTGATAGAATTACCGCAGTTAGATTTAAAAGAAAAAACCTTCTCTAATAATTCTAGCTTCGGGGCTGAGCTCCCGATACGTATCGGTATGGCAAGTGGCGCCTTTAACAACATATGCATGACCAAAATATGGAAAGCGTTGGCGTTTAGTGACGAGACGAAATGATTCGTGTGTGTTGCCCATTCTACTGTATGGGTTTGAGTCCTGTGCCAGGACTCAACTCACTAAAGCCCAGGCACAAAAAGTCTTCGCTTTCGAAATGAAGTGCCTCAGTAGAAATTTGGGTATAAGATGGTACCAACGCATCACGAAGGACGGTATTCGCCAGCGCATCCAGCGTAAGCCCATCATTTCTACCACTATGGAGAGGGGTGGACATGGCTGGGACATGTGTTAAGGATGCCGAATGACAGGTGGCCAAGGAAAGCGCTCTTCTTCCTCCCATTAGGGTCCCGAAGACGAGGAAGACCCTCTCACATCGTGTTCCGCTCCTTCGAGGTGGAGCTAAGGGATTTGGACATGGTGTGGGAAGAGGCCATAAACATTGCGCAAGATCGAGCGAAATTGAGAGCTCTTGTTGCCTCCCTGTAGTTTAAGTTTCTGCTTATGTATTGTAGTAGATACGTAGTTTATAATTTGATGTTAGGTGTATTAGTTGGCTGGTTTCTTTTGTTGTACATTTTAGATATTTTCTTTGCATTCCAAATAATGTTTCTATCTATTCATCGGTCGTCCGTATATGAGTTGCTTCGATACATTAAATAGTTATCCTAAAGGGTTAATAACTAATATCTTAAATAGCCTAAATGAATTACTTAACTGGGTTGAAAGATCAAACTATCGAACCACTCCCTGCATGTAAGGCTGTATAGAAGAAGCCTCCATAGCCAGTTACTCAATATCTACTATTATAAAAGCCAATAGATATTTTATTTATTTATTGATTTTCAAAACGAACGATATTGAACTTGACAGGAATCAGTCGACTTGTGATACGAAGCATTATCTACACGAAATTATTATTGTTATAAAGATTACAGTAATAGTACAATAATCTACCAGAATAAAATGTTACATAAAGATCGTTTGTGTGTTTGATCATTGAGTCGGTTTGGAGGTATGATTTTGTATGATACCGAAGACGTGAGATGTTGAGGATATAGTCAACAAACTGAAAGTGAGATCAACAGAGAATAAGGTTCTGAAATGATCATGTCTCATGAATGGAAGACAGAAGAGCTGCAAAGACTGAGACTAAAATATCACAATAGAACAAAATAACTAAAAGGCAGTAGTCCTTAGCTAATTTAAGATTTTGATGCAAAGTTGGTCATTTACATGTAAACTACACTCTGGCAAAGTATATAAGGCTCTACAGACTCCCAAAAAGGAACAAAAAGTGATGTTTTCTTTTTTCGCAAAACTGCTTTCTTGGATGCTTTACCTCCAGCAAAGTGACGAATCTGCAAGATTTGAGTTTGCTAGAGACAATATTATAAACCAAACCATACTACGGCTCGCTAAAGCAAACTAGCGAATATTGTGGATTGGACTAGTGAGTATGCTGTATATAGAAGAAACCGATGCTCATACCGAATGTCATTCGTCGATTAGTGTGGCAAGCATTTGACATGCGTATACCAAATGCAATTATTATTTTCAATCTGACACTTATTTTTGTGAAATTAATGAGCGTTTAATTGTTTTAAATTGAATTATTTTAAGTTAAACAATATTGATAAAATATTAGAAGATTTTGAGGCAGATTTTCATTATCTATCATTCCTCACATTACCATTTATCTTTTATTTTTAATTTAAACAATATAGACCCCGTTTCTCAAGGGAATTTATTAATTAATTAGTCTTATTTTCGCACAAGGGAGAAACACGATAGTCATTTAATTTAAACACATTATGTATTCTTGGTACCACCGCATCACGAACGACCCTATACGTCGGCGCACTCGGCGCAGGCCCATCACTTCCACCATTACGGAGGCATGGCTGGGACATGTGTTGAGGATGCCGAATGACAGTTGGCCGAGGAGAGCGCTGTTTTTCCTCCCATCAGGGTCTCGAAGACGTGGAAGACCCTCTCATACCGTGTTCCGTTCCTTCGAGGCAGAGCTGAGGGATATGGATTTGGTGTGGGAGGAGGTCATAAGCATTGCGCAAGATCGAGCGCAATGGAGAGCTCTTGTTGCCTCCCTATGCTCCTAAGTGGAGTTCAAAAGGAGATTTGATTTTGATATGATGTATTCTTACGAAAAATGTAAAGTTTACCTACTAGATAATAATAGAAGCATGTGAACATCACTGATAATCAACACAGATTCTTTTTACTACAACCTGAAAAAAAGTTTGAAAACAAAATAATTAGGTAAATATCAAAAAAACGCAAAGAAATCATTCGAGGTTTTAAAGATCCCCGTACGGGATTAGCTAGTGTCGGCAATCAAGCTAGGTAGGTAGATGGTCGATGTTGTAATCAAAGAATCGTGATATGGGCTAATTCGTAAAACAATAATGGAAGGTTTATGGAGCGGTGGATGAAGGCAGTAAATCCATGACAGAAACCTAGCTAAAGATAAGCCATCAAAACGTTTAGAAACTTCGTCCATCTTTTAGATTTACAGTTTGTTTAAAGTGCAAACTGATCGAAGATTATTTTCAATTAATTGAATATTTCATACTCATCTGTAATATTAAAGAAATTCGGGTCAGTGCGAACACTTATAACTCGAGATCGGCTGAGCAGATTTTTATTATGCTTTATTATTATTTATTATTCTTCTCCACTCCGGATAACAGAATAATTGTAAAAAAAAAAAACGAAAAATTGATAGCAAATAATATAAAATATAATATTAAAGTTAATATGGAACGGATTTACTGACAACAACGCCATCTGTGAAAAAAAATCATAACAAAACAATTTTTATTTACCATTGACTATCAAAATATTGGTACGCAGATTTTTCATCTTTCAAGCTTCCAGAAATAATTTTTTAACATTCAAACTTATTTTAAACGTATTTTTGTATGAATTACAAATTCAAAATCAATATTCACAGTAAGTACTATAGGACAATGTCCGTCGGGAAAGCCAGTTTCAAATAAAAATTATTACCTAGTATATTTTATATTTCTCTTTTTTTAGTTTTGCCGCGTCCATTGTTGAACAAATAGACAGCACGAAAATTTCAAACACAATGGGTCATATTGGGATTGAATTTCAAGAGTGGTCCTACCGTTCTTGTCCAGCATACGAGAATGTCAATGATTCTAGCTTTACAAGGCCAGCCTTACGCTAGATTTGTTTGAGCACATTCCCTGCGAATTGATAACTCCCGTTTTTATTTTAACAGTCTTCTTAGGTCTCAATAAAATGCCTAGCATCCTCCTCTCTAGGGCGATTATTATGAAAGACAGAAATTCCATTTAAACGATATCTCACCGGAATCACAAACAAAATCGCGGTATTCTGCGGAGAACTTTATGAGAATATTGCCTTGGGTTTCCGGTATCATATTGTATTACGCCAAGTGACTACCTTGCAAGCTTTCTTCAATAAAATACATACTAACCTACAATAAACTAAAAGTTTACAAACTGATAATTTTAGAAGGAAATTTTACGATAGGATTTCGTCGAAAAGTTCAGCTGATAAGCGAGGAAGGTTTGAATCATATCATATAGATGGCGTCGAACTTTATTTTCGTTAATAAATTTGTATTTGTATTTCGTATCTATGTAATACTCTGGAATGAAAACTCTTGGTTATTTCAATAAGAAAGCGCTCTTCACAGTGATAGAAAATAAGGGGAAACGGTCTAATGGCCCCGAAAGATACTTTTGACCTAGCTTCGGGAAGTGCAGAAATGAAAATATTTCGAAGTCATACCGCTATTAGAACAATCAGTATGAAAACCGTTGTGATTCTGATATTGCTTCTATTAAGAGGTTGACACTAGAAAAACTACCATATATTTGTTTAATGTGAAGACAGACATTTTGTTAATAAAAAATAAATAATGATGACTCTATCATTTTGCAAATCTGTCAACACCTATAAACAAGCTAAGGTCATAGCTCTGTCTCGTTGGTGGACAACGCGTGTATAGTATCAAAAATAATGGTAAAAATGACTTCCAAGTTGCGGACATGCGATTGTTATTCCGTTCAAGTGTATTCGGCGTTCGTTTGATTTTATTGGCATTCTTTTGTTTTAACCGCATTATTCACCAGAGCTGACAATCACGTGCGCACTTAAGACATTCACGAAGTTCAAAGCTAAAAAAACTTCTGGGTAGATTTTTCAAACATGGGTTTATTTTCTTTGCAAATAAATTAATTGGGTTGCGAATACACGCAGAAATGAATAATATATTTTAGCTCTGTAGATATTATGCAACTTTTTTGAGGATAGCCAATGACATGAATTATTTCCCTTTTCTTCAGTCAAAGTATTTTGCGAGACTTTGGTACATCTTGTGCGATGTTCTTCATATGTACGGTCTTCCAGTCGTCCTTTCAAACAGCGTGAAATATCCCAGAACATCGTTTCTCCAGTCAAGTAAAATATTTAAACGCAGACTCTTTTAAAAGACACAAAATAAACGTCAGGCACAAATAATCAAGATATTGAAAATACTGAAGACAAGACACTAAATCTTTTAAAGATCACGTGACGAATAAGAGAGTTGTGCACAGCTGAAGAATGGAGATACTTAAAAGATGGAGTAGAAAGCAAGAAAGAGATTGATATGAACACGTTCGAAAAATATTTGTATACGTATAAGCCCGTGAAATCTTAATCTTGAAGTGATATTAAACTGTATCTACTCACATTATTGACTAGCACTCCGCAGTAATCCGTGGCTCCATTCTGCGCCAAGAGGTTGATGCCGAGTTGCAGGGAATTGGACCCGTTGCCATTGTTCATGCAAGCCGGGGTTCTGCAAAAAAGATAGAAGAATGTTATTTTGTTTCGAATGTACACAAGAAAAAAGTATTTACAACCAATTACTTTTTAGCAAATTTGTTCACTCTTTCTATAAACTGTAGAATGGAAAACTGAACCACAAAGTACATGTTGAATATGAGATACGGGATCGACTCCACATGGATGATAGCACTGCGACCCAAAATATGCTGAAAGTTTCAGAGATGAAAACTCTCAGAAACATAACTGGGAAGACGGAAGAGTCGAGAAGAGAGAGAGAAGTAACGAGCCTACTGGGTGATATTAAATATTGTATGTACAGTGCCCTTGAAGTGCAATGCACTAAACGGCGCTATATAAATTGTCATGTTATTATTATTATTAAGTAACATTTGGGTAAGAGAAATATGGGAGATCGAGGATATATTAAGATGTGGAAGGCAACGAAGAAGGGTCTGGTATGCAAATGTGCGAAATAAACTCATTCAGAATTACCTACTGGCAGCTGAGCCCAACTCTCAAATTTCATTGAATTCTGAATAATTATTAAATTTGTGGCTCAAAATATTGAAGGTCCGTTCTAATTTAAACTATAGGTAAAAAGAATTTTTAAAACAATATTGAAAAGTCAGCTTTAACTCATCCTTATTCCAAGTAAACCATAAGCTACAGTTTGTTAGCAAAACATGTCCAAAAATAGATATAACAGAATCATTTGTTGCATATAGTTATATAATTACCTGAAGTCCCTAGCGTGGGCGATTCCAGAAAAGGACTGGTTGAAGTTGATCCTGATGGTCATGAATCCCGCCTTACAAGTGGCCGTTACAACGGGCGCGAAGTCCACTGCCTGCTCCAGACCCTGAAACAATCAGACAAACGCTCGCATCAGTCACGCTGCCATTTATGGTAGGTAACAAGATTTCGAGGACCGGTCCCGAATACCTTCCTGCAGTGTCGTTTATCGTCATATTGAATGAAATGCGAAATAGGTTACAAGGGTTCAAATTTGCAAACACACTGATGATACACCGCCGATGCGTCATATATGATGAATAAACTACTTATTATGTATTTTAAAATTATGGACCTTCAAAACTATAGTGTTACTCATAAACAGGTTTGTAGTGACCAACTAATGTCGACTGCCTATCTAATATTCCTAAATAAGATTTATTAAATTGGCAGATCATCACAAATCCCGAAGAAGTTTACTACATATAAGATAAAACGCACTTCAAAGCTGTGTAATAATTCATCTGTCCTTGGTGTGGGACCCAGGGAATGTCTTGATTTCTTGAATGCAAAGGGTGAACCGAATCTATTTTGAGCGACTCATTCAATAAATTAAAGCTTATATCGTCTATCTCCAGCAAAAACTCACCAAATTGAGTTTTGGTCAAAAATGAGTTGCATACATAATTCTATTCGTCGTATCGTCTTCTATTGGGCAAAAAATCGTAAAATCTTAACTATAAGTATTTTTCGTTAAAAATGATTTATTAAAATCACCAAATACGTTTCTGAATTAATGTGTGCCAGCAAAAAATCACCAACGTTTTTGGTTAGTTTTTGACGAAAATACTACACCAATTAGCTTAAAAACATAAAAGAAATCTTCTTTCTATCACATTTGGTTATAAAGTTACGAATGTTTCAATTTCATAAAATTATTTACTTAATTGACAATATCTCCATAGTATGTTTTTGGTATTTGGTGACTTTTTGCTGGAGATAGACGATATACCAATTTCGATCAATTATTATAGGATTCATTGTTCTTTTCTTGAGAAACGACTTTAAAAAATAGTGAAATATTTTCATAGTAACTATTTTTGAAGTTAACGGATTTAACCATGACAAAGATAATTTCAAAAAACATAAAGTGCGCATAAAATATACAAATCCAAACTCAATTACAAAAAGCAAGTGTCCGCATAAAAAGTCCAATTCCAAACTCAATTACGCCCCACTTAGATAGGCAAGAAGGGTTCTCCATTGCGCTGGATCTTGCGCAATATTAAATTTATGATTTAAAAGACACGTAGGTATATACCTACTTATTTAAAAAAAAAAAAAAATATCCAACATTGGAAAAATAGAAATAAAAACCGTAAAGACCGATAAATATATCGAACACTGATGATAAAATATTAACAAATTTAAAAATTAAATCACAAAAAATAAATAATTGTAGTCAATTGATTTTCAATAGCTCGTAAATCATGATATACCAACTCTATAAAAACAAGTTTTTTGACAGATTTATTTACTTTGTTCGAGTTATATCACAGTTAAATAACAAGAACACGTAACATATTAAATAAATAAAGGAAGAGAAATAACACGACTCAAATTATTAATAATAATAAAGCACTTAAAAAGTTGAAGAGACAACTTTAAACGAAATGGCAACGAATCTTAAGTAGAACACCCATTTTGGCGCATTACGAAACAAAACATATTATAGGTATTAGGTATTATACCATTGACATTTTCCGAATCACTTGAAACCAGTGCAGTGCTTAAAATAAAAACATTTTACTTAAATAACTCTATGATCCCTTAATATATTATTCAAAGTAAGCACTTATGCTGGAAGCGATACTAAGGTGTCAATTTCGACCTCAGTTAAAATTACTTTTTATTTAATGGAATGTACACTCAGTGTTGAGTAGGTAGTTTGTAGTGAAGTAACGTTACAAAATTATATCCTAGATGTTATAATGCTGCATTTCTTAAGGGATGATTTTATTTAATGCTCAAAAAGTCGTTCTTGTACTAGAGAATTCTGGGGAAAGTATGCCAGAGAATTTTAGGCAGTCTAGGAAAAGAAAGAGCTTTTCCATAGTGCCAGTTTCTCAGGAACATTGAAAAATGAATTGCATACAATTACTTAGGAGAAGATAGATCAAGAATTCTGCAATGTCTGTACTTTCTATACTTTCTTTATCGTTGACACGTTGTTTAACTCGAGACCGGCTGAACAGATTTATCCGATGTTTGATTTATTGGATTCTTCTCCGCTTCGGATAACAGAATAACTAATAAAAAGTTGAAAAATTGGATAAGAAATAATATAAAATATAATATTAAAGTAAGTATGGAATGGATTTTCTACGATGCCACCGCCGTCTATGAAAAAATATATAACAACAAAATTATTATTGTTTACCTGACAACCATTATTGACATTTAAAATATTGGTGAGCAGATTTTTGATGGAATTTATTTCGACCTTTCAGAAATTTTTTTGACATTAAAGATATTTTAAACGTATTTTTGTATAAATTATGTACAAATTTGAAATCAATATTCATAGTAAGCACTACTTAACTGTACAGCACAACGTCTGTCGGGAAAGCTAGAAGAATATAAGAGAAAGAATTAGAACTCTGACGAGCGTAAACTGTCATCGCCCATTTAGTTCTTTCTTATTGGTGTTTCCTTGATGTCAATATCAACGATAATGAAAGTATGCTCTATTTTTAGCTCTGGCTCTATGTTCGTTTGGTGAACTTTGATGAACTTTCATTACGTAGCTATAAATATACTTAATGTTATATAAAACGAGATGTGGGCAGATATACGTGTATAATATGCTGATTCTACTAGCTTAAAAATAATAATATCAAGTTCACTATGTCGAGTAGAACGATAGTGTTCAGGATGTCTATATAAGGCGAAACAACTCATTCGACATGTTGCAAATTATACGAAGTATACCTACATAATACAAACTATTGAGCAGCCTAACTTCAAAGACGATCTAATTATACGTCATTATAGATAAGAATAAGTAATTATTGATCATCGACGTTTTATTACACTATTTGAATAAACAAGTGATCGACTAGGGCTCGAAATTTGACCATAACTTATTTAAATCACAAGTTTGAACATTATTAAGGGTCCATTGCCAAGGAATGAGCGAGCGCTATTTCAAAATTTTCTTTCAAAAACAATGCCATGGACACGTCAAATCTATTATTAAAAGAAAGTCGGGTTAGTGCGAACACTTATAACTCGAGATCGGCTGAATAGATTCTTTCGATGTTTGATTTATTGGATTCATCTCCACTCTGGACAACACAATAACTAATAAAAAGTTGAAAAATGCATAAGAAATAATATAAAATCTGATATGAAAGTTAGTATGTAACGGATTTCCTGCGACCCAAACGCCGTCTATGAAAGATTCTATAACAAAAAAATATTGTTTACCTGACAACCATTATTGACATTAACAATATTGGAAAGCAGAATTTTGATGGAATTTTTTTCGAGCTTTCAGAAATAATTTTTTAACATTCAAACATATTCTAAACGTATTTTTGTAGATAAAATTACAAATTAGCAATCAATATTAATTACAGTAAGAACTGCAAGACAACGTCTGTCAGGAAAGCTTATATAGATTTGTCACAGTATTTTAAGCTTGCTCATGTCTATTTTAGACATTTATTTCCAGCGATGGCTCTTATTATATATCTTGAATTATAACGAGCTGGTCTTGTGTATCGAAAAATAAAACGACATGGTCCATTGGAGACGTAGTCCATTTATCCCGCTGGTGGCTATATTATGGTAGTGGAGAAAAACATTTCTCGAATTTAGTAGTTGATAAAAGCTCAGATTGTAAAGAGTCAGTTGATGTATTTGGAGAAAATTGATCAAGATAATAGGAGAACTCTATTGTCCCATGGCGAATAACGCCTGCACCAAAAAACAGCTAGACAGATAACCATCGATGCGACGGTCACCAAGTCTCCGGAGTAAATGAATATAAAAGACCTGGGAGCAACAATTACCACCTCTGGAGACAACGCTATCGCTATGGCAAGTGGCGCCTTTAACAACATGACCAAGTTATTGAAAGCGTCGGCATTTAATAGTGTTTTTTTTTTTTTAACATGCAAAAGCTGAAAAATAAGAAATTTCCTGAGGCAATAAGTACCTATAATATTACTATTTCATGTTTAGTTATTTCTACCTACTTAGTTTATTATCACTATAGCGATAATATTTCTAATTAAATAATGACATGTTCAAGACAAGGTTTATTTGGTCAAACACTGATGGTCAAATACATGATTTCGCCTCCTAACACTATCTTATAATATATAAAAATGGAGAGCTATTTCACGATGTCATCGCATCACGCCTAAACGGCTGGACCGATTTCGCTAATTCTTTTTTGTCGTGTAGGCTTTTATCAGGAGAATGTCCTTTTAGAAGAAAAAAATTAAGAAACATGCATGGAAAATTAGAAAATTAAAGAAAACTCTACGTAGACAACCTTATTAGTACTATTTACCTTATAATAATTTTTATTCCAATTTTAAAATTTTGACAGAAATTGTCAATTGGTGTGATTGACAGAATGCGGATGCAATATACATGGTTTAAAACAGATGCATCGGTCGGAATCACATTGGTCAAATGATAATTAATTCATCATCATACAAATTCGAATTCAATATTCATATTTAGGAACACAGGACAACGTCTGTCGGGAAAGCTAGTAATTAAATAAAATCAACATCAACAAAATGTTTTGTGCAATACGTATATTAAGCGTCAATAGTACCTATACTTACTATAAAATTCGTCACAGAATTGTAAAGTCAAAAAATGGTAAGACTGCTTTTTATAGTAAGAGACCTTGTGAGTTAATGAATTCGATCTACTCATATGTTTCAAGATTATTATACACTAATAATTAATAGTCATCATGCTTCGAAAGATCTTGGCGATTCTGCGTGACGTCAAAGCGGAAGTTGACAGTCATATTTTTGTCTCAAAGAAATTCTATAAAGATCACATACGAGGTGTTTAGCATTTATAACAATTCTTACATTACAATGTAAACCTACGTTGTAACATTTTGAGTTGCTACATGTGAATGGTGGGCGATTTATGGCAGCCTCCTATTAATGGAGTATAGAAACCATGAGGTTATCTAATTATTCTATTCTCCCTTTAAGCACCACTTAGGGGCATAAGACTCCGTTCATGATGCGGTGGTATCACCCTATCCCCAACTTATCCAAATTTAAAAAAAAAATTATAGTTTATAATATCTATGTGTATTTAAGTACCTGAGAGCAACCATTACCACTACTGGTTACCTGAGCTCCCGATACATATATAGGTATTGCAAGTGGCGCCTTTAACAACATGACCAAGATATGGAAGGCGTCGGCCAGGCACAAAAATTATCTACCTTTGAAACGAAGTGCCTCAGGAGAATAATATTTGGTTTAAGATGGTACCACCGCATCACAGACGACGCTATACGCCTCCGCACCCAGCGCAGACCCATTACTTCTACCATTATGGAGAGGACATGGATTTTTCTGGGATGTGTAAGGATGCCGAATGACCGTTGGTCGAGGAGAGTGCTGTGCTGCCATCAATCACGGTCCCGAAGACGAGGGTGACCCTCAACTCTCACATGCAGTGTTTCGCTCCTTCCAAGCAGAGCTTAGATATTGTGTGGAAGGATATCATATACGTTGCTCCAGATCGAGCGCGATGGGAGCCTCTTGTTGCCTCCTATAAGTGGGGTTAAAAAGGAGAATAGAGAGATATTTCTTATGTCTATTATATGGGTAAGTATGTTTATTTAAGTATGTTTATTAAACCCAATTGACCGTGAAAAAAAATAAACTGAGCAAAACGATCAAGTTTATGGCAATAAATAAAATCTCATGACTTTTCCGGTACGTCATGATGGACATGAGACCGTCTTTTATGTAAATTATGAAGTTCATGATTCTTGTGCATGAATAAAATAAAATATTAATTACATAATTCAAAGAACCGTATGACACGTAAGGACGATTTGGCGACATTTAATTGGTTCTGTTAATAATTAGTGCAACAGATTATTGTTTTCAATTAAAACTTTTGATAATTTAAACAAAACAATTAATAGCAATAAATAAACAACATATTAGAAGAGGCATCATTGTGAGTATCTAAGCTTTTCTATAGATTTTATCTCCACAAATATTCTTAAATTTTTGTAGAAAATAAAATTCGAACAAACTATTTAACAGAATCTCGAAATAAATTAAAAAGAAAATGAAAAGCCAATAATTGCGCTCTTATTTAAATGAAGAAAAACATGTACCTACATACAAAAAAACAATTTCCTTTTTTTCCACAACATGTCGTTCGAACAAAAGTCGAAAGCAGGTAAGTTCTCATTGAAAATCTACTCAATACACCTGAAACGTATGTAAGGGATAAATTTCCTTCTCGAATGCATGTATAAGTGAATTATTGCAAAAATGCCTATTTTGGGTATTGTGATTGCAGCAAAGCTTATTGCTACACCATTATCATTGGATGCCTTTAAAAGGTCTGTCTGCGTAGGCTAGTTATGCCGTTTCGGAATAAGCCTCAGAGAGCGTACGGAATATTAACACAAAAGTATGTACATACGTACATGATACTTAAGCGTTCTCTATTAAAACAATATCAATATTGTGTACTATGTAATTTAATTGAATCCGCAGTATTATTACCGATTCCGCTAAATATTATCATTGTATTATTGATAAATAAATAAATAAAAACAAATAAAATTATGTTTGCCGATTGTTATTAATCACTGTTATTATTACTCCACTAAAGGATACCATGCATTATCGTTATGGATAAAATCCATGTTTGAAACCAAATGACGCTGTCTGCAGTCCATTAGATTGATATCCTGCCACATAATATTCATGATTTATGATCTATGTTTGAATGATAAACATAATAGGTATCATTAAGATCGTTTGATAATGTCAAAAATTTGCATGACAGGTGTATAAATTTGACACACCCATTTCAATTTTTTGTCTTGAAGACCCAAAATAATATGCCATTGAAATTAAGAACATAATATTAAAAAATAGGTAGGTAGTTTATTTAAGAAGAAGGGAGGATAGACCGAGGATGAGATGGAAGGACGACGTGCAGAAACACGCAGTAAAACCCTTGGAGGTGAATAATTGGAGAGGGGTGGCTGGGGAAAGGATGCTATGGAGCGAAACTTACACGGTGTCAAGAGTCGATTTAGGCTGTAGCGCCATTGAAGAAGAAGAAGATTTCTTCAAAACCGGACAATTACTGTGATATAATATATTTTTATGATTATTTAGGTGTTTCATTATTTTGTTTATTTACAGGTTTTAAATATGAGTTTAAGTAACATAAAGTAATTAAAAATTGAGTAATGAAAATATATTTTTGGTTATTCCGAGTTTGTACTAAAGAAACATGATCAGTAAACAAACTGCAAATACTATTAAATTTGGTACAAAGCTTTAAAAAGTATATTTTTATAGTTAAAACATTTAACAAAAATAGTTTTCATAAAGCTTAAATTCTTGTGTAATAAAATATTGTCTACGAAAAGATATCTTGAACAAAAATCACGCCATATTTTCTAAAAAAGATAAAAAAAATCGAATTCAATAATAATTATGATATCACCCTTTTGAAGTGTTTTTGTATTCAATATAATATGAGTATACGTGTTATTCCAAGAATATAATATTGATATGCGAGGTTCTACTAGCCTGCGATGGCTATCTGCGAAACGTTTCATATGAATTCTGGTGCAGTTTCGTGATGGGTGATCATAGCTACCGAATCTAAAACCGGTATGGCTTGGTTGACGATGACGTAAGAAACGCGTTCTTTTGTCAATCCGCTCTACTACAACAACGTTGTAGGGTATTCGCATTTCAAAATGGTTTATACACAGCAGACTTAACATGGAAAGAGAATGCTGCCCAGTGCAAATGGCATCAGAATGGTAAAATTGAATGATTCTTCAGATGTTTTTAAATAATTTGGACGTGAATTTAGAGTAAAATAAAGACGAGATGATTTGCATTGATAATGAATGCATATTTCTGCCAGCGGAAATAATACACAAGGTTGAATGTAGATGTGGGAAGACAGAGTTAACCAAGAATGACTTGGATCTATAATATCGACCCTCGAGGAAGGCTAAAGGAAGGTTAAAACAAAAAAGGAAAGAAATGATATGTTGTTGTAAGAAAGATCTGATGTGTATCTGTTAAGAAAATAATCTCAGTGTCGAAAGGTAGTGTAATTATAATTGTAATCTAATCAATCCCCATTGCGATGCACAAAATTTGGGTTAAAATGAACATATTTCAATGAAATTTGTTAGTGTCTCCCACATCACACAAGCTAAAAACACTACTGTAGATATATCCCAAAAGGTAGTTTTCAACCACACATGAAAAACCTGAAACAAAAATTAAATGATATTTCTCATAAATTTTCTCATATTTAAAACGAAAAACTTGTGAAAATTATGATAAATAAATCGATGATATTGAAAAAAAAATAGTTTTGGGCTTACAGGGGGGAGGTGTTTAAAATCGACAGTTCTAGGCGGAAACGAGTTAAGAACAAAAAATAATGGTAGATAAATACATACATTCTCCCTTTAAGGCCCCCCGCACACCGGAGGCCAGCCCGGAGGAGACAAATCCGCAGCAAACCCAACCTGCACGAAACCAAACCTCGATCAACTAGATAAATAAGTTTTGTTAAATCGTTTTACTGTAAATCTAAAAAAATATCAGTAGCTTTAACCGCATTTTTATAATTCCAAAACCTATACCCACATCTTTAAATTCCAACCTAAAAATCTAGTAGTTCAATCAACCATTTTAGAAATAGAACAGTATTATTCAGTAATCCGTTGTTGATATATCGTAAAAATCCTTCAACAGAAACTAGTATCATTGATTATTAATATAGTCCTATATCAAACAACCGCGGCTCCATTCGGTTCTTTTCGGTACCTACCGGAAGATATGAAACGGTTTTTCTGTTTCAATGGGAGATTTTCTAGGGAGCTTTCGACAATACACACTATAGGTGGCAGCGCTTCTAATCCGGTCTATTGTCAAATTATGACAGCTGTCAAACATACCATCTAGCATTGACTGATGAATATTATGCTAATATATCTCCTCTCTTTATTTCTCAATTAAACAATTTAACGTTTTAATTATTGATGATTGCAAAAGTAAACCATATTCGGATTTTGGAACGTTCTTATTAAGAACGTTCCAAATGATTTAGAATTAAGTTCACTCGTTCTAAAAACCAATATTAGTTCACCATAAATATTTTTTTGAATTATAATTGTCTATGGATCGAGCATGCGCCTTATTGGTTGATGCTGACAAGCGGACAGCCAATCGGAGAAGACAAATTCAAACGAGCTCCATGTTCCAAGCAAGTTCCAAGTAACATGGTCGCCGGAAACTGCCGAACCAACCCGAAGTGTAACGAAGACGACTGTATGATGGCATTGGTGTTCAATGATAATAATTTTTGATGCTATTATTTGTATCAATTATAATAAATTCGGGGGAAATGCTTAATATTTTTAATAAAAATAAACTGGTTTATAATTATTTGGTTAAAAAAAAAACGTTTATCATAAAAATATCATCAGATTTCTTTTTAGACGCATACAATTAGGTGTGAACTAAGATTAGGAACGTTTTGACAGATAAACGCACTAAAATTGACTTAAATACGAAATTCGAATACTAAAATGAACTAATTTCAAACTATAGTCTAATTAAGAACAAATTGGAACGTTCTAAAATTTCTCGAATACCAATCCGGCAAAAGGAGAAAAGAATAGAAAAAAAAAATAAAAAAAATAAAATTAAAACGTTCTTATTTTAGTTTAGTGCGTACTTAATTTGAATTGGAATAGGGGGTAGTGTGTCCTTTAACACTACATTAATTAACAAGGTATGTATTTGTCTTCAAGGGTGGATTTGCAGTACTGTTCTGTAGGTATCTTCTTGTTTTATTGTTTTCTGTTACGGTATTTTTTCATTTGTATTTAGTTAGGTATATAAAAAAATAAAATAAGATAAACAATTATTTTATTTGTAATAATATGTAAAAAGAAATGTACAATGATTATTCTAACATATTTATTTATTTATTACAGTAAAAATAAACACCACTCATCATGGTTGAGGTTATAAACGTTAATTCGACCAGTGTTTCCAACGCCGTTTTTCAAACGCAAAGTAGCCAAACTGAAAATTTGGTATGCGGTCATTCCGAAAATTTTAGTATCCGAAGAGAGGTGGGAGTTCACTAAAAAAAGGTCATTTAGTATCCGAAAGGTGAAAATTCGCTAAAAGGGAAGTAACCCAAGTGGCTACCTGTCGCCTTTTAGATTTTTTCGTCGCATATTCTCGTTCCAAACAGCCCAAATAGAAGTAAATCGCCCCCTTTGGCAACACTGAATTTGACAATAGACCGGATTAGCTAGGGCGCCTCTAGTGGCACAAAATGGAAAAAAAACATCCCAATCGTACCGTATATTTGACAGCACCGTCGAAAAATACAGAAAATAAAGAAATATATAACAGCATAATATTATTATGTTTGGCTTTGGTGGCGCTATAGGTCGTCAAGACTGCCATTGAGACTGCTGTGTTTATTCAAGTGTCACCTGTTTGTTGTAAACTAAAATAATTGAAAATAGATCACTATATTATAATGTTTATCAAATGGAGTTCTTTCAACTCCGATAAGCAAATATTTGCCACCAGTGTCACCGTAAATTATAACTAGATCCTGTTTTTGGCAACGTTTGAATCTGGACGATGAGCACAAAAAAATCTCAGCACCAGGATTCGAACCCACGGCCTTCAAGTGTCTACGCTGTTTGATAGTTTAGCCTACAATAACTTCGACTGATTAGAAAATGCGTACCTTATTGGATAAATAAATATACTTAAAACCATTTTTATTATACACTAGCTTTCCCGACAGACGTTGTCCTGTGTTCCTAACTATGATATGGTGATGAATTATCATTTGACTTATGTGATTCCGAACGATGCGTCTGTTTTAAACCATGTTTATTCCATCCGCATTCTGTCAATCGCACCAATTGACAATTTCTGTCAAAATTAAAAAATTGGAATAAAAATTATAAGGTAAAAAATACCAATAATGTTGTCTATGTAGAGTTTTCTTTAATTTTCTAATTTTCTATGCATTTTTCTTAATTTTTTTGTTCTAAAAGAACATTCTCCTGATAAAAACCTAAACGACAAAAAAAGAATTGGTGAAATCGGTCCAGCCGCTTAGGCGTGATGCGATGACATCGGGAAATAGCTCTCCATTTTTATATATAAGAAGATATAATATTGTGATATAGGAACATTCCATATTATCTTAATATGACAGTGATTGCAACGACCTCACCCCGCGTGAAAATAATGCGATTGATGTCTGCTATTGGAGAACTGGTGATTCTGTGTATCTAAACATTATTATTTGTTGTAAATAAATATCTAGGTACCTACTTAAATAGAAAAAAGTAGATAGGTATCATTGAGTGGTTTGTTTTTGAACTTTCCTGATGGATAATCTCCTAATAATAATAAAATCAAAAATAGTACCAAACTTTAGTACCTATATTCGTAACTTCATCTCAAACTGTTACTAAGAAAATTGGCATCAGTCCTTAATATTGATTGATTGATTCTTTTAATATCGTTAAAATATATTTTTTTATATTTTAAATTATACTCGTTAAAACAAAAACAAGTTTTTTTTGGAAAAAAAAAATAAAAAGCATAGGTATTATTATTGTTAATTTTAAAAATAAACTGTCCAAAAAAGATTTAAAATATTAAATTTGAAGATGCACAGTATTTGGAATCTTAAAAACCTGTTGAACAACACGCAAAAACATGTAGACAGTTATACTTAATTATAATAATTACGAACAACTTATGCAAAATTATTCTTAATTATGTATTGATATGTACAACGAATTTTCAAAAGGTATAATTATCAAAACAGATTTTAACTTCCGGAATGGAAAAAATTACTTGGTGGTTTACTATTTAAAAGAAATACCTACGTGGTGGTGGTGGAGAATTTCTTTATAGAAACGATCATCAATAGAAATAAAACATTGGGAAACTTGTTCTGTGGCTTCACTATCCAACATTCAAGCATTTTATCGATGGCCGTATATAATACAATATAAGCAATGCAATGTACTGGGTTTTAGTGGTACCAAGGATATATGGTATAAGGCCACGAAAGTGTGATAATTTCTATTTAAAAAGAATAGACACACATTATATCAGATTTATTAGATAAAAAGCAACAGCAAAACTGATCGTCTAAATATATCACATATAGAAAGTAAGAAAACCAATTTGATACCTGAATGCAATGGATAGAAACAAATGAAATCGAAAACAACAATAGACCATAAATAATAAACAAATCATAACATCGCGTTATCAGTAATAAACTATGAAAAATATTTCTTCCGTTTGACAGTTTTATCTTATGCAAATTATACAGGCGATGTAAGTTGATAGCAATGTAGAGAAAGTTAGAAAGAACCTAAACATGAGGTGCTATTGTTCGCGGTTTTGGGAAAGGATGATGTATATTAATTGTTAAAACAATGGAATTCCACAAATATTCTCCAAATGACATTTTAGCAACATACATACATAGAAAAATCCTCTTTTAAGGCCCCCCGCACACCGCAAGGCCAGCCCGGAGGAGATCAATCCGCAACAAACCTGTCCCGCACGAAACCGACCCCTGAGCTTGAACGAAGGAATCAGACCAAAAAGCCGGCCACACAAATCAAGCCCACCGCGGATCCCCCCAAACCAACCCACAATGCGGGAGGCCTAAGCCCCACTCAGGAGCATAGGGAGGCATCAAGAGTTCATTGTGCCTTTTCTGACCGGTTGAGGTTTAAGGACGTGAGGTGGTCAACCTCACGGGCCAGATCTGATTTATCGATTTCCTGCCTCTAAAAACCACCAAAGGTGCTATTCTTAGCCGGCAACCCCACGGCATATTTTATCAACATTGACATTATCCATGTATACTAAGAAAATATAAATAAGAACTTAATGTTTCAACAGATTAAAGGGTAGCTACCTATATAATTATAAACCTCAACCGGTCAGAAAAGGCACCATAAGCCTCGGACGCCTTCGAGCGCAATGGAGAGCTCTTGGTGCCTTCCTATGCCCCTAAGTGGGGTTTAGGCCTCCTACATTGCGGGTTGGTTTGGGGGGGATCTGCGGCGGGCTTGATTTGGGTGGGATCGGCTTTTTGGTTTGATTGCTTCGATCGAACTAGACGTAGAGGTGGGCATTATAACGAAAGCTGATAAAAATAATCGATAAAAAAAAATAACCACTCTAACGTTATTCATATTAAACCTTTATCGTTATTCGTAAGCTGTGAAAAAAAGTCTTAACAAAAATAATATCTCAAAAAAAATTATTTACACCTTCAAAATAATCGTCTAAAATATCACAATATTAGTTTCCGCCCTTAAGTAACTGACTGTTTAATATTCCACTATTATTTTGCACCTCTAGATATCCGCCTGTTAAAAGTAATCCACTATTATTTTCCGCCTTTACGTTATTCGTCTGATTTCTAACGTGGCCGTTTAAAATATTCAAACTATTATTTTGCACCTCTAGATATCCGCCTGTTAAAAATAATCCACTATTATTTTCCGCCTTTACGTTATTCGTCTGATTTCTAACGTGGCCGTTTAAAATATTCAAACTATTATTTTGCGCCTTAACGTTATTCCTCTATCGTGGCGTATACTATCGCCGCCACTCTGTCGTGGCCTTGCCAACTGCACGACGTGTACAAAAGAAAGTGAGTGGGTAGTTAGGTAGCTACCTATGTGTGTGTTCCTTGATTTATGTAGGTAATATAGTATTGCCTCGGCCTAACAGTTTTGTAATGTAACCCTCCTAAGTCCATTTTTTACACAAGGTTAAAACGGTTTATTTTCAATATAAAGTACAATTTTGATGATTGAACCAACATTAACATATTATAAAAATATTTATTTTATTAATCGTATTGAATTCTTCATTCTTAGTTGTGCGGTACTGAACCAGGATTTATGAACTTTGTCCATACAACAATAATATTACAAAGTAATAAAAAATCAAAATGGAAAAATTGTACGGTAGAAAATTTTATGTAAATATTGTTCATATTACATAATATAAATTATTGTTATTATTCTTTAATACTTTTTGTGCTGTGTAGATCGCGTGATTGTTTATCTTCAGGGGGTAAGTTGTTATTTTTATAACTAGGTATACCTACCTATTGTATATACGCTACGAAATAAATAAGCCTTTTAGTTTTAAGCTTTTAAAAATAACGTTTTTTGAAATTAACGAAACAGCTATAACGTTTTTGAATTTAAGCCGTTATTCCCACCTCTAACTAGACGGTTGGTTTTGTGCGGGTTGGGTTTGCTGCGGATTTGTCTCCTCCGGGCTGGCTTGCGGTGTGCGGGGGCCCTTAAAGGGAGAATGTATGTATGTATATAATTATATAACTCCCCATCAAATGTATTTTTCATTTTTAAACGTGTTGGCCGTGATTTACTGTGAATTTTCAAGATAACGCTGTGATTTCAAATTGCATTTATCATTATGATTAACATCTAGACCTCCCTATGATTGGTCCAGCCCAACAAGCCTTCTGTCTCGTCAAAACCTATTATAAATTGTAAAAAGGCTATAAATAACATTCGCTGCTACTATTGTTTGTTGGAATATGTTGTGAGATCAACATGATGCAAGAAAAATGTAATAATATACATTTGAAATGTAGCAAATGTACTTTCAGCAGTCTCAATTATTAATATTGTTGATAATAATTTGATGTTATTTTTTTTACCCATCACGCCGTTTCCCAAAGAGGGTAGGCAGAGAGTGCAGTCTTCCATTCTTTCCTATCCAAACAAACCTCTTTCGCTTCCTCCAAACACATAACATTCCGCATATGCTCTTCTATTCATTTTGCTCCTGACTTGGACCTCCTGTAAGACGGCACCGATATCACAAACTATTTTAGCCGAACTAAACACTTCGCATTTTTTACAACAACATCAAAAAATCGGTGCTCTACAATGTATTATTTTAAAAATATGGGTGTATTTATATTATCAAACGAATATAGAGACAGATCTGGAAGTAGAGTAAACCATAAAATAAATAATACTGTTTTTAGATTCGGCTCTATGTTCGTTTGGTTTGTAAGCACCCTAATAAGTTAGGTACTTCTACAATGTGACTGCTATTTTGCAAAATGCGAAATGTGCATGGCGTAATAAACGAGATTATTATTGGTCTGCTGTGGTCTGCACAAAGTGTCTATGAACTATTATACTCCTGGACATAGTCGGCATGAGAAACCGTTGAAGGACCCTTGACCTTAGCGTTGGCGAATAATCTAGGTTTATACATTCTAGCATTACATTATACTATGTACAAACTCCATTCTTGTAAAACTCTCCATAATGATGTCCATAGTCTTATCACAAATCTCTCACTTTATATTTTTGGGAACAGCAGCAGCATTCGTCCTTTTTATAAGAATTAAATGATTGTATGCCCATATCAGCTGATAGTTCACAACCTTTGAAATTGATAGTATGTGGGTACTTATAAACGTAGATATAAATTTCCATACGTACAACATTTGGGCAATAAAATAAATAACACATACATAATCAGAAGGTACCTAAATGAGAACCTGCATAGGAAGGTTGTGAGAAAACCAAGTTTATTGGTATTTTATCCAAGGTTTATCTCCAAACTGGACATTGGTGTAAATAGTAAGAATGATGGGTAGAACTAATGAGCGATCATAACACTGCATAACAAACAAATCATTTTTTTGAGTGTATGTTTAGTATTGTTATGGTGAGTAGGTACTCCAAAGAAAACAATGAAAATGCAGAGGGTCGGGTCGGTGTGTTGGGGTGGCCAGATTTTGGGCCCCTTGCACCAAGTGATTTAACCTTGGTTAGTGGAAAAGAAGACCAAATAACGAAATTTTGTCTTGCACCACCACTGACCAGAGATCAAGCGACCAAATAAATAGCAAAAAGTTAAACCACCAAAATAGAACGGTTAACATCGCTAGTCGGGTACTAAGTTCGGTGCTTTCGAGTTATCAACTGTCAAATACGTTATTATGTATAATCAGTGGCCGCGGTTTTTGTTAAAACTACAATATCAAAATGACGTGGACAAATGTTGAAGAGAAATTTGGATTGCAAATGAAGATAGTAAGTTTTAATAACATTTGATATCCAATCAATTCTTTTTTGTATTGTTCATAATATGTAGTTATTATAAACGCAACAATATCTTTCATGTGCATTACCACCTTCCCGGCTTCAGTGAAATGTTTACCGTATATTATATTATTATCTAGTATGTTTACAATAAATGGAACTAAATTCAATTCGGTAATACTCCAGTTTAGTCACTCCTAATGATTTCGAGGTTATCTTATATACGATTTGAATATAACCTAATGTTAAATCTTGTTGTTGAATTTCAGAATACGCCGGCGGATATGGAGGAAGTGGCGGTTATGCTGCTCAATACTCTGTGCCCCCACCAGCAACTGGGATGAGTGCCTCAGGTGCCCACGGCGCCCCAGCTAGAATTGCTCCCAATGGGGAAAACAAGGTTTGTGTATTTTTGATTCTTTTTATTTACAAAATTGGTTTCTTTCTCGTAATTCGCTTAAAATATCATTGGAGGCTTTGTGGCTAATATATAAAATGTATAATTGACCTCCTACCGAGTCCTACAGTGATGTTGGACAATTGGTAGCCTGAGTTGGCTCTCACATAGCTATCAGGGTTGAGATGTTGTTTCAGACATTTTCTCTCATGCAATATTGTTTCCTTGAAAAGTGTACCTACCCGTGCGACCAAAAAGCTAATTTTCAAAATTACTAACAACTATTGCAAAAGTTTTTAAATTTAACAATTTGACGTCGTGGTTCAGAGCATTTTATTTCTTTGTACATGTCTAAAAAAAGACTGTTCGTAATGTTACAGTCGCTTTTCTAGAAAATCAATGCATTATTATCCTTTTATTATTGCCAATGTATGAGTTACTGTTGGGCATACTTCCTCATATAAACATGATTTTTCAGGAGCAGACTACAACAACGGAGCTTATAATGTAACACCTAAGGAGGCGCTAACTCTAGAGGGTACGGTGGTGCCAACACCAAGAAAGGACAGTCAGGTGGTTACAGCGGGTCCAATGTCAGCGAAGGTGACAGGGGCTGCAATGCTGGAGATGGCCAGAATGGGTACGGGGCGCCTTTGAAGGCGGAGAGGGTACAGAAGGGCCAGTGAGGCCAGGGGACAATGAGCGTGGGTATGGAGGGGACAACGAGCGTGGGTATGGAGGGGACAACAGGGGGTATATGGAAGTAATGAGAGACGAGTATACAGGAGAGGGGGCGGAGTAGGATATGTGTAAGTTTTCCTGCATCATATTATTATTTTATACACATAATACTCTTAACATGTCATGTTTCCCTAGTCAACTGATAACAAACTTATTTCAATAGCAACCTATTACATGCAAATGTATTTTTATTTACAGAAATGAAACTGAGAAAGAAATCTAAATATTGAAGGGAGCAGTTTGCAGTGGAATTTGGTAAAATGCTACGATCTAGGAATATGCATCAGCGACTGCAGTAAATGGCCTTAAATTTCTCTTAAGGATATAATAAACCCGAGACAATCAAGTGGAATCCTTAGAGGTCCAAATATCATCATCATTCTCCTTTTGAACTCTATGTGAAAATGAAGATGAACGTAATTATGTAGTATGTTCTTTAAAAATCTTCTTCCATATACAATGAAAAATCATCAGGATCAACTATTATTTATCATTTAGTAGCAGCGTGTAAAAGTTGGTACAAGATTTTGTCTACCAGTCAACATCTGCAACTCCTTATACTTCACAAGGGATTTAAGACTATCACCAAGGAGATCATTTTTATTAAAATTAATTTATAGTAGGAGAGACCTGTTCAAATTTATTCATTAAAAGGAGATTCAAATATTAGTATCCTTAAAAGTTAAATCTTGTATTGATAAAATTTTTATGAAATGGTATAATTATTTCACTATGTATGTTACAATTTTATACATAACGTGACTAAAAAAACTTAGTAATGGGTTGTTTTCCTACGGATACGCTGCTACTATAAATAGCGGTGAATATGTCAGTTGAGAACATTGTCAATATTGTTTCCGTATTAACAAAAAACAATGACATATAATTTTGAAAGACGCCGTCTTGTCAGACGACACACCGTTCCCTAGGAACTCACTGCATAAGGGATAGTTTTGGCCAAGTATGTGTACAATAATATGATCCATGGAGATCATTATACCCCTTATGATTGCCATATGATACCATAATATATTTAATTAACAAAACAATTAAGTAATATAAAAATTATAATAAGTACTAAGTAAGCATGTTAGAAGGTAAATAACAAGAAATAAAGAATATGTAGAAAAATATTCATATTCCTGTTCCTTGGTAAAAATGAGCAATAATTTCTCAAATTCTTTCATGAGCTAATGAACATTTTTTCTCTTTTACCTCCTTTTTAAGGACATCAATAGTACACTATTTTATACTATGCCCCTTATGTTTTATTTCATTCAATTTGTATTGCCTTTTATTGGTTGCCATAATCTGTAAATAAACGAGAAATCCTACTGTGTTTTTGCTTTTATATCTAACGAACATAGACCCAGAGCTGGAAAATAGAGTTTTAATCGTTGATATTGGACACCATGGAAACTACGAGCTAGAACCAATTAATGGGCGACGACAGTTCTTTGTCATTTTGTTTCTCGTTGTTAGTTTCTTGGTGACTATATCAACGATCAAGAACATATGCTCTATTTTCCAACTCTGGGTTTACATTCCTTTGGTATAAATACACCCGAATAGATCTTCAATGCTTTGGGCAGAAGGTGCTTGCTGATAATCCATTTCAAAAAAAGAAAGTCTTGTGTAATTCTATCACACAATGTAATTTCAACAAATTTTCTGAGAATGCCATCTCCTTTATGAAATGTAAAAGAGTTTTTTTTAAAACTTATTGTTGTTCATATTGTGCATAGCACTTATGTTTATTATTTTTGTAATTAAAGAAAATATAAAAAAAAACAGTGGATAGTTTCATTTAAGCCATAGAGCAGTTGACAAAGAAATGGTGTCGCACAATGGAATATCTTCCAGTTAAAGCGTAGGTTCTCAACGGAGGTGCTAACATACTCCTGTGGGAATTTGGTACTTTCAAGAGGGTAGTAGAAGACCCGGAGAAAATGAAATAGTAAGAGCGTAGATAAAATAAAGTTTGAAAAGGAAAAAAGTCATCCTTGTGCATTTAATAATTGATCTCATTGGAGCAGTTTACTATCAACTAAGAAATAGAAGTCTTTGTTGTCATCACTCATCGCAAAGGCGAAAGCTGTTGTGATGAGAGATGTTTATTTTAACTGTAATAAAGAAATAGGTGAGTGATCTAGGATCCGCGTTCCATGTTCCTAGATAAGCCAGTGATAGTATAGAGAAACTTCAAAGAATTTCAGGCGAGCACAAACGTATGCAAACAAATAACAAGTCAGATAAACCCAAAATCCAGTATGAGCGTTCTTAACACAACCACATTGAAGATTACAAATCTAATATAACATGACATATTTGAAAGATTCCGGCTTTCCAAGAAACAAAAATCATTTTGGAACTCGCATTATAACATAATTTGACAAACGTCAAATGGTTCTAAACAATAACAACGTTTGTGCGCATGCGTGCATCTAGAGTGACCATAGTAAAATAATTATTTAAATTTAGGATATTATGCTGCCACGTTAGTCTCTAGAGATCATAAAATCACTTTTCGTGAGATTAATTGTCATGTAAAATATAAATATTTATTAAAACTTAATTAAGGTTAATTTTACAATCGATAAAGTTTATGTTATCATAAGTATATTTTTCGATAAATCTCGGGAAGTAACCCATTTATCATTATACACCTGGCATCCCAGAAATAGTAAACCATAGATCAAAAATGGCTGGTGCAAGACAATTTTATTTGTGGACTTGATCTCTGGTTTACTAGTTCCAGACTACGCCATATTTAGTCCGTCTGATGGCGCAAGCGGGCCTTAAGCGATTAGTGGCTGATGGAGTTCACAATAATTGACAGAGCAGATCAGGGAAGATTATAGGCGTTTTATTCAGTGTACCTAACCAATGTATGAAAATATTTTATGTACATCATTTCGTACAAAGCTGTATCATTTACAATCATTGAAATCTACGAAGGCCGTATTTATGAATATAGATTTATCTACTTGCGATGCTAAAGAACCTTGAACGGTATCTGAAGAGAAACTCAAAACGATAACGATTGCAAATAGCATTGGGAAAATGCAGATTGAATTAATGTAAATTGGAGATACGCGTGTTGTGTATAAGTTAACGCATATTACATAAAAATGATATTATTTGAGTAATTATGTCGTCCTACTAACGAACATTAACAGTTTCCTTTGATTTTGTAATTATTATTACTGTTATATAATGATTTTGTAATCGTAATTACTGTGAATCTCTAATATAAATTAAAGTCGGGTTAGTGCGAACACTTATAACTCGAGATCGGCTCAACAGATTCTTCTGATGTTTAATTTATTCGATTCTTCTCTGCTCCGGATAACAGAATAACTAATACAAAGTTTAAAAAAATGCATAAGAAATGTTGTAAAATACAATATATAAGTTTGTATGGAACGGTTACCTGGGACGCGCCCACACCATCGCGGGTAGTTCCCTCTCATTCTCGCATACGGTCTTACAGTAGCCCATCCCACTTACTCCACCGCACCGTTTTGAGCTTTTTTATAAAAATTTCATACAAAGTCAACAACATTATCGGGCACATTCGTATTGGTAATAGGCGAGCTAGGGTGTGTGCGCGAGCGCATTATTCTCAAGTTGTTCCCGCCAGAGCTTTGAATATGTTTCAGAAATAGTTTAATGTTATTATTTTATTAGGTATACTCAATCGAATTAATTTTGTATTGTTTTACGGGGGCGCAGTGCACTGCGTAGTAAAACAATATGTACCTACATATTATTAACGGGCTACTTAGGGCTAGAACCACAGAACAACGTCTGTCGGGAAAGCTAGTAATATATAGTTCTAAACACAATCAAGTAAAGACAGTTCGGTAGGCCTACTTAATTGTGGTAGGATAGTTGAGCCATAGAGAATAAGTGGTTTGAGAAAAACGTAGTTTCGGTAGCTGTTTATCGGGGCAGGCGTTATTCGCCATGAGCTCCGTCTTACTGACATTGATTCGAAGTCCAAAGAGTGCTCTTTATTGCAGTCTTGGAACACTGCGCTGTAATTCCTCCACTGTCGTATTGAACAACCCTAGCTCGTCCGCGTACTCCAGATCGCACATTTGACATTACCCACCGCAGTGTGTACTATGTAAAGAAAAAATAATATGTTGGCAAGTTTTGCTGGTTAATAATACCTATGCCGTATTATGTATGTAAGTACTAATAATGTTTATTGTAAAACTGTAGCACGTTTGCAAACATTTGAAAAAAAAACTACTACTTTTAACAGGTAAGTAAGTAAATAATAAAATGTAGTATTCGGCACACCTGGAGAGTAACCAGCCATCAATTAATTGATTCAAACAGCTGTTTCGTGACCACGGTGATATATGGGTACGTTATAATAACGTTGCTTGAACAAAACCCACATTACAAATACTGCTATAATAGTATTAGCATAATAATGAACACTATGCCTAGGCCAGGCAACTAGATAGATACTAGAAATGTTTACCCAAAGATTTGGTTATAACTACGCAAAAATATTCCTGAAAATTTAAATCATATTACAGTGTTATCTATAGGGGCTTGATATACAATCGTATTTGTTGCGTAATATCCGGAGTACAGCCCAATAAAAAGGGATAACCAAAGTTGAAACATTCTGAAACATAACCAAAAGAAGATGTTGTCTAAAGACAGGAAAACTATGCCATAAAAGATGGTGGACGACTCGTTCAGCTCTAATCAAGTTAAAGAATTGCATTGAAAGAGAAAATAGTTTAAAAAAAAGGGGAATACTATATAGAGGAGGGCTGAAAAAGTGAAGAAACTGTTGTAAAAAATAATTATGACGATATTTGTTATGAGCATTATAATGAAAAAGAGAACAAAATTGGTCTATCTAAATTCCAAACTAATGAGTTCAGGTTAATATTTAATCTAACGAGTCCTTGTAGATGGAATTGAAAGATTAATTTCAGGCAATGGCTTGCTGTTCAAATAATATCAAGCGTTGTCTTGTCAAAATATGCATGGTTCGCACATTTCGGAGTTAAGCTTAGCTACCTCAAAATAACATAATTAAATTTTGAAGTCTAAACTCCAAAGTTTAATCTTGTTTATGATATTTATGTGCCTACCTCAACTGAATGTAGCACATAATATGGTATTTTCTGGCTTTTGTTACTTGTCTAAGGTGCATTTACACCAAATTAACATAGAGCCGAATCTATGTAGAGTATATTTTCTTTTGTGGTGGATATTGGACACCATGGAAACAATAACAACCAATAATTAGCGGGCGATGACAGCTCTTTCTCGGAGTTAATCTCTTAGTGAAATTCACCCTTATATACCAGCCTAGAAAGTTAATGGAATCTCAAAATCAAAATGAAGGTTCTTTACATTCAACAAAAAGATATCAACATAATTTTATTCAAATAAGTATTGTTTGTTTATTGTGAGTTCAGTTACAAAGCAAATAAATACATTTGTTAGTATGACTGAAAAACATGATATTGAAAAACACAAAACATCTGCTTGTAAACTATTGAAAAAAAAAACAGAAACAAACAAACAATGACATGGCAATTGATTAATATAAAAAGTATTGCCATTGATTGAATGTGTGCAATCCCACACTATTAGACAATACTCGATTCAACAATAGAATAAATAGGAGGCGTACATACAACATTGCAGCTAGTAGGACAGATAAAACAATAAAAACATTAACTATTGAAATTATTAACATAAATTATTTATTTATGGACTAAAGAGAAACATTCATTGATAAATTTGATACTCTATAATATTAAACACATAAAAAATAGATGTTGGATTGTTTATTTATTAGAGACTCTGCTTCGACTGATGGCTCTCAAATATCTATATTATGTTTTAATAAGCGAGCGAAAATATCTGACAAAATTTATTCAATTATGATGTTAATATAATATTATTATCTTTTGTATAACATTTATCTCGTTGTGTTTGGACAATATAACAAAGAATGCACAGTTATATTTGCATAATAATCCTGCATAAATATTTTTACATCAAACCTTTGATTTTTTAAATAGAAACAGAAACGTTTAAATAGAGATCATAATAATATGACTATCCAAAGTGCTTGGTTACTGTGATTTTAGCAATAGAGGAAAATTGAGAAATGGTATGAAAGACAGATGCAGTGAAAATTTGTAATAGAATCACTGTTTCAATCGCCTTCGCCTCAATTCATTGTCGTCTTTCTCGGATGGGAAAGGCATGAGCCAAAGAATTACCTAGATAATCCAATCGTTTTAAGGTCTTCATCGGGATCTACATAGAATTCTGCAGAAACTGCCTGTTTTAGCATATAATGAACCTCTGATCTACGTTGCAAAGTGCCCTAACTAACCCAGTATTCAGGCGCTTGGAAATTTAATAGTCTACCGACTTTCCTTGCAGTTATATTGGAATCTGGAAGGCATCTATGCTAAGCTTATCTCTAAGATTTTTCTGTTTCATATTATTTATAAAACGTGATGGTATGTCTTGAAACTCGGTCAGGCGAGATGAATCAACCCATTCGTGGGCAATTACACTAACAAAGTGCGATCAGTCACTAGGACAAAACAGGTTGGTCGCTACGAGCCAGTAGTTAAGCCTTCTATGCGCAACAATTAACACACTAACTGTCCACAGCCGGTGGCCTAGGGAGCCATTATTTAACCCTGTTTCACCAAGAATCGTTTTGCGACAGGATCAGTTAATTGGTATAGTTTCGTAGGATCAAATAAAAGTTTACACTTTTTTGTGTCATTTTTATCCAGAAGTCGTCGATATGCATCAGTTTATGTTTCACTTAAGAAATTGAAAATAATACAAAGACGAAGCAAAATATTTGTTTTTTTTTCCACGCATTAATATTATCCAACGCGGTGTTTGAAGACTGTTTAATAAAGTTACATCAAGTAAGTGACGGATTTAAACCAAAATCATTCATGGAGATCGATTTCCATGTTTATAACATTTTAAAAAGGAATATTATGTAGGTGTGTTATACCAAAATAATCTACAGTAAACTAGGTTTGTATTTCCTTTTTCAATCATCTTGAACAATACTTACATTATTTGTCCTGAAAATAACGAAAAAATATCTTGTTTCTATCCGAAATTGTAGTATTGTAGTAGTGTAGTAAATTGTAGTATATCTTGATGGTATGTTTTATTATTTAGGGTATGTTATATACATATAATTGGTAATGTTGGGATCTTTGCTAGTCCATAATTTGTTATTATGATATTTATTTATACTCATTCAAATACTCATTCAAATACTTTTTTTGTTTATAGATATTAAGTTTGGTAAAAAGGGGTTAACGCAACAGTTAGAACGTTAATCGCCCATCGTTAATATTACAAAATAAACGACAGTTAAGATGTTTTAATTAACAATTGATAACGATAAGTGATCGGCAGTTGTTTGACCAATGAGGTGCTCATACTGTCTAATAATACATTCTACAGTAGGATATCGTTGTGGTGATTGATTTTTACCTTTCCGCTATTACGTTAGTGATGACAGACATACTAAACGCCTTTAATTTACTATTAGCCAAGCGTGCTAAATATGTATTTCACACACGAATGATCGATTTTATGCTTGTGTGTTAAAAAAAAAACTACATAATTAATGCAGACAGGGAATGGGGCGTAAAAGAAAAAACGATAATTGACGATAGAGTGTGGGGGGTAAAATGGCCTTTTCAGCATAGAGACAATCACTAACAGATAGTCACCTATCTGTAGAATTCGATTATCTTGTTCCAATAATCCTCATTACCAACTCAAAGTTAGTAGTTCTTCTAATAGAGAAGTTATTTCAAATATAGTTGAAACACCAGGCGGTAAACAATTAGTGTCTTTTCCCGACATTGGATTCATAAAGAGAAAGACATTTTTTTTTGTCCAGAATGACCAAAAGTATTATAAAGGAGTCTCTAAATACTTGCAAGCGCTCTACATCTATTTTCTATTGCCCATTTTGAAACCCCCTTCTTCGAGATTCTCTGTTATTCACCCCAATTCATAAGTGAGCTCCATTGTCCTCAAGGTTTCCCTTCACTGCGATAATTCATCCTCCTCGCTCGTGGACATTCAAAATTTTTACTTTTTCCTGATTGTTTATCTACAATATTTCTTGGTATTGCTCTTTCTCCATTCGCCGAAAATGCCCAAATTAGCGAGGTCGACAAGGCGTACCATAGCTTTGAGCCGTCGATAAATGAAGTTTCTTAACGATCGATTGCAAACGAAATCATTTCTAATGCTTACTCTCAATTCATCATGACTCATCGTATCTGTAACATAATCTGCATGATCATAGAGTTTCATCACTCGAACAATGGTACACCCAAATTACGATCGTTTCAAAACAAAAGAAAATAAAAACAATAAAGCCCAAATCGTCATTAAAAATAATACTATCGCGATTATCAGCAGAGCCATCTAGTGATGAAATCACTATTCATTTTTATTGCGATACTTGCAAATTGATCAATTCGCTATGGTGCCACATTTGTCAATTATTATTGTTGTCATCATTACCTTTCTTCCACCAAATGGTCAGGTAATCGATTTGTTTATGATTGCTTTTTGCAGAATTCTTTTTATACCAATTGTATCGATCATGCATGCTCAAGGAAAACCCGATCAGAGGTGCCTATGAGAAATTGTATACTTATGCAAGAAACAAAATGAAGTATAGCTGTATAGGAAAGAGTGGAGGTCTGTTCTCTCGATCTGCCTATCATTAAGAACCTTCCCACTTGTTGTGTGTCAAGCATAACTTCCATCGATGCTCTGGCAGCAGTAGATTTTGTATCGGCAAAGATCGATTCTGGTAAGCGTGTATAATAGGACTGCCAGCAGAGAATCCGATTTAAAGTCGTACCCGATACATGACAAGTTGGAACAGGTTGTATGGGGAAACTGCGAGTTGGGGAAAAAGTTTTGTGTTCGCAGCTTATCCGTCAAACACGGGAGAATATTATTTGAGGTACTTATGTTTCCAAGTATGTCTAAATCTCGAGTGATGTGTGTTGAAAAGCTATAAAGAATAATTACTTTATTTAAGTTTGTCATTTTTATACTAACAAGTAACAACAGTAGATAATTACATGTTGCAGAAACAACAATACTTAATATGAACGCAAAAAACTTAAATCTTAAAGCATTCAAATCGTCTGAGTTTATTCAAAAAGAATCCACTCGATAGTGGACTCTCCGGTAATCCGGAATAATCCGGTAGTATTTTATGTAAAGTTGAGTTGGTGTGTTCAAGTTGACTAACAATACAGCATCGTTAGCTAAGATAATAATATTATTTGAATATGTCCAGGGCCGGCTCATTAATTTCAAAAGATAGAGATCGCTGCGAGTAACGCAACACCCAAGTATGCTGAGGAGATCTTAGGTTAGCGCTTAACAAAGAAAGTAGCTGGTTTTCTGGTTCGTTTGGACATACACTCGAGAAGAAAATATTATTAACTCACAATATTATGCCTTTCAAATTAACACGTTTCCCGGTGTTTATTATTATTTTTAACAACGGAAATTCTTATAAAGATTCTAACTGCCCGTCTAATCGTCTCGCCCCTGAAACTATGATTCTTAATCATCCTTGAAACACCCTTAATAAATTCAGCCGTATGAGAGGCATATGGTAACAATCTGCACAGAAAAAATAGTACTTAAAAAACGGCTGCCTTTTCTTTTATATGTTTGTGATCTTGAGATATGAAGGGTGGAGCATTTTACTGTTATGAAGATGTACCTTGAGTGATTTTTTTGATAAATAGACTAGTAAAAAAAATACTATGACATAGGTATCTCATACCAATAATTTCAATAATCACGCAGCTTTGGTTTGGAAACAACAAAGCAGGTATGTAATTCAAAAAGAGGTATCTTTTGCGAGAACTCGAGTATGTAAACGTATTGCCCACTTTGTTGTTTTTGTTTTTGATCAAGGGTTTGTTGACGTTCGTTTCGAATTGTTTGAGTCTGATAGAAATTTTTAGATTCTAGGAAATTTTCTAATTTTTATTTATTTATTCCTGAATATTTTTATACACGTAGCTAATATTTTCCTTTTGTTTTAAATAAATTTAAAATTGAACCATGCATTTTTATCATAAATTTTAATGTCTGTATCATCTTTATAATTATTGTTTTAACTGTATTGTATTATTGTGGTCGATTTGTGTGATATTGTTGCTATTTTTGTTTGTTCCCTTTGTAAATAGATAAATTACATGTAAAAGGCGTTTACGCCGTGGATGGTTTAATAAATAAATATATAAATAAGTATTAGGCAGTTTGGCAAATTGAAGATTCATACTCATCATGATGGGTCGAGAGGTTTTTCGAGAGAAATCTCACCATACAAAACCAACCTTTTTGAAAGGCGTAAGCCCGTAGAGATGCAAACTTTTCTCACTCACCAACACAAATACTCTTTCGACATCTTTCACATACAGGAAAGCTTATGTTGTGAAAGAGTAAATAGACATCACCGGGATTCGAACCCACCATTAGTTTAGTTAGTTTGTTATAGTATATTTATACATATAGAAAAAACTGCGCAAAGGACTTGAAGAAGGTGCGCAGTGTGCGCAGGCGTTATGTATGATCTCTTCGTTGGCTTAAAAATGTTAGTGAGTGAGATTTCATATAAGCGGATCATTTTAGAATTTCAACAGAATGAGGCTCTTTTGTGTTTTTTATGGGCATTGGCACACAGCTTCTATTTTCCGCCAACAATAACTACACCTAACAGTTTTAAAAAGTCGGGTTTGAAATTCCAGTAAAACGACCCACGAACTATCCCGGCCACCGGAAATTATCACAACTAAGAATTTTCTAAAGATATTTAATATGTACCTACGCGAATTTACAGTTTTGTTTTGAGAGACATCTCGCCTGTGAGACATTACAGATTGTACTACAAGATAAGCTGACAAAGTATATGCGGCAGTCACGCCTTCGAATTTTACACATGGCATAATATTGCATAACACCTAGTAGTACGCAGCTAATAGCAGCGCTATACAAGCAGATGGGAAATGAGATAGTGTAATATAGACGCTAATAACATTACTGGCCGCAGGAAAGTTGTCTTTCAAGGAGAAATTAAGATTCTTATCCATCGTCCAAAGTGAATTAATTCAATAACTTCAAATCCGTAGGAATTCAAAGATCCTGGAAACGATGATTTTAACCGAGATAAAAAATAAATATGGAAAAATCTAAGTTTAGTTTGATCTTACATGTAATTAATATTGTTAGTTGTTCTAGAGTGTCTTTTATGAAACCTTTTTTTATATATAATATGATATGTTCTTATCTGCCAAACCTAAAAACATATAAACTTATTTCTGCAAACTCCAAGGAACGTAATTTTTATATAGCTTTAAATACTTGGGCTTCGATAGCAAAAGGCGGGAAAGATAAAGATCTTCCATAAGAATTTCTCTAACGAGTTAATTGTTCAACAGAATGCAAAAATCTCTTCAAACTTATCCATCAAAACCAAAATTTCGCGTCAAATGAAGTATCATGCAATTGCTATTATATCGATATGAATCCTAACACTTGACGAAGGCTGAACATCCTTAATTACGAAGGGTGATTGACGAAGGCTGATGAACATCTTTAATAAATAACACTGCAAGAATCGATTACCAACTTCCATTTGATGAGAATGGAGAATGTTGAATTAAATGGAGCCATACTTACCAGGACAGTACATCAGGTAATCATACTGGTCATCAAGAACTTAACTGCAGATTTAACCAGCTTGGCCACACCAAGAGTAGGTCCGAATGTTAGTATGCAAGTATTTACGACAGTCAGGATGAAAACAGGAGAGGCAGGGCAAAACTCAGCATCATACGGGCGTATTCTGTGCATTTGTAAGTTGTGTCTTTTTCTGGGATGAACCCAGAGAGCCTTGAGGAAGTTTTGTTTCACTGGGAGCTAACATGAATTAAAACAATAAAGATTTCAGCCTACTTATACTAAACAAAAAAGAATCGGGAATAAAAATTTATTCAAGCAAAGGTCAGAATATCAAGTTCTGTGTAATTGGCAAAGTGTAACTATGCCAGAACTGAATGACAAATTTAGACGACAGCATTTATACTTTTAAGTGTGATAGCCTCAAAAACTCCCACGTCCTCAGTTTTGTAACTACTAAACAAATACATTGATTTATTGGTCTATTGAATTACAGCTCAAAAGAGGTTTTGGCCATGCGATGGTATCAGAGACATACAAACGGCGTTGTCGGTGTAGAAAAACGTTAGATTGTACGAATCTTTAAGATACTTACTGTACCATTCAATTTATGAAATTGAACACTAATGCACATAAACGACCTGGCTGCTGCTCGAAGATCGATGACGATCAGTGAGGTAAATAAAATTTGTGGCATTAGGTGGACATCTTTCAAATAATTCTTACTTATGATGTTCGATTTTTAATCGTTAAATTTGAATATGAAAAACTTTCGTCAGATCAAAAACATTTGTACCGTGGCCAATCCATCCAACGATTCGAAATGGCGTCGCCAGCTTTGGCTACTGTCGAAACATCACCAATAAGCCGGGAGTTGATTGGATGAAGGATACAACGTTGGAAAATATTGCACCGATATGATCACCAACACCGAAATCTTACGCAGAGCAAACACTGAATTAAGATTCGTAAGACTTCGTACTTTGGGAGGTGGAAAATAAAGGTATTACAGCTCGCACTGAGGGGGAAAGTAGAGGGTCGCAGAGGAGTCGGAAGGAAACACATTTCCTGGCTCCGAAACATTCGTCAGTGGAGCGGACTGAGAACTGTTGGAGATTTATTCAGGGCAGCTGAAGATTGGAGGCTTTCTCTCAAGCAATCGTAGACGTCAGGGAGACCTGATAGGATATCAGATGACGAAGAAAAAGATATCATTTTCACTGCATTTCTTCTTCTTCATCTTTGGGATATCCCGATCTTAAAAAACGGTACGAAACAATATTACTCAACCTTTTGCCTCTATTTTCTAGAAAGATAAATCATTCAGAACAGAAAGATAAGAAAATGTATTGAATGAATTGGAAGACCTCACCTATTTCCTACCTGCAAACGCATATCCATAGTTCATTGAACTAGCGACAGAAAATCATGGTAGTTATTTATATTGTCAATGGTTTGCGTTAGTTAAATTTAATGGTTTCGTGTCAGATGCTAATAAGTATCGTAATGAGAGGTAGAGACGCCGGGCCATCTGTCCGATGGGATGATTCGTAAAACATGTAGAAAAAAGCCATTATCAAAATGTTTTTTTTATATATCTTATTGTTTGTAAGTAGCAACGACGATCACAGTAAAGCTTTTATAGACGATGTTTCGGTTAACGACAGTTAAAAAAGGGCAGGATGCATTCTGTTCTTATCAGGCTGTCACTATAAAATCTAGTTCTGAAATACCTTGAACGAATCGCGCTTCTATACAAAAATTGAAAATAAATCATCTTCCAATTACTCGAAAGACTGAGCTCATTTAAAGCGTGGTTGGATCGCAAAAAAATAATCACAAAACAGAAAATCTTGTTATCTTGAATTGTTAACTCAATTTTACTTATTTTCTACTTGCTAATTCAGTTGTGTGATTATAATGCTGTGGAGAGATGACTGTAATTCGTTGGTTCTAGCGGAAATTGGCTGTGGAGTGATATTTAAATTATTTGTAAAATAACAAGATTTTAGCTGAATTTTGATCTATTGATTTTGTTTCATTACATTGAAGTTATTGGTAGTCGGCAGTAAAATCAACAACATTCGTTCTGAAGGTTGTATCCTCGACGCTCAACATCTACCACTTCCACAACACAAGCCCTGCTTTCTGTGATATTAAGAGTGTATTAGTGTTCACTTTCGGTGAACCCCGATTCATTTTAATTTTAAAAAAATTTATATTACTTTGTAAAAAGATAAGATCTGGAAAGAAGAATGAACAATACATTTTTGTAAAACAAAAGGTCTTGAAAAGGACAGTCAAAAAGGCTTTGTAATATTTCGTAGTAAGACTGATAGCTGGGGTAGAAAAGACAGCTTTTTAGACGGCAAGAATTGTATGCTCCTGAAAGGAAACTCAAAAAGAAGACATCTCACGAATATTGTGATGACGACAATCTTTAATCATAGGTTGACTGCGCCATGATAGTTGCTTAAATTCGGAGAAAATAAAAAAAAAATCAATATCGAAAAATACCATCACGAAGTCATTAATGTCGTCATCTAAATTATTATTGTGATGTTAAGCAGATATAAAATAAATAAATAATCATGCACACAAGAATGTATCGGCCATTAAAATACGTACAATGAGCCAGTCTATTGGGTAATCCGTGGGTAATTAATCAAAATATTCGGTTGAGAAATCCACTAGTAAGTACCTACCTACCTACAGCATCATCTTCCAACAATCGCATCGTATCAGATGAATATTTGGGTACTTATCTAGATAGATATCATGGTGCCCATGGTTCGTGCAGTAAGCTAATACAATACGTAGTGCAGTCGATTTTGAGAAGTTCTGGATGTTACCAGATGATTATAATAGGAAGAAAAGCGGGTCTTGGCAGGGATAAAAAGCCTGAAGAATCCAAATTTATCATTGATATTGTCTATCATCAATAGGACCATTGGAAAAAAATAAATCCAATTCTGGAAAATCTAGCGCTGTTTCGGTGACTTCCTCCCTCAAGTTTTGCTTTATGTGAAAGATTTCGAAAGTGTATTTTGTGTTTACTCTGGTTGAGCCCAATTCATTAAAAAAAACATAGTATCGAGATCCCTCAGCTTTTCCTTGAATGAAAGGAACACGGATGACACAGTCTTCCTCGTCTTCGAGACCCTGATAGGAAGAAAAATAGCGCTCTCCTAGAACAACTGTCATTCGGCATCATTAACACACATTGCAGCCATGTCCATCCCAGATGGGTCTACGCTGGGTGCGTCGGTGTATAGCGTCGTTCGTGAAGCGGAGGTACCTCCTTATGCCCAATATTCTCGACCGACCTCGGTAGCTTAGTTGTACAGGCGTGGACATCAGATCCGGGGTCCCGGGTTCGATTCCCGGTCGGGTTGAGTTTTTTCACTTGAAATTTCTACCCGGGTTTGGCCTGTCTCAGATTGGACGGGACCGGTTGACTGGAAAAAATTGCCTCAGGCAATAAGTTCCGCCGGCTATACTGACACCTTTGTATAGAAAAGTGTTATATTTATTTTATTTATTTATAATATTCCTCTTAGTCACTTTGTTTCATAGACGGAGACCCTTTGCGCCTGAGTTTTTGTCATTTTAAAAAAAAAGTATTAGCATTCGCCATTCCTTAAAGCCACTTTTATATAAACTATAAGCGAGCAAAATTTCATACTCCTCCGTCCGCGCAAATTTCGTGAAAATAGTCACAAAGTTTTTCCTTCACGTATTAATATATAGATCAAGGAATGGTCTAAAAAAATCTAATGACTTAAGCATGTCAATCAGGGTTGCCAGGTGTTCGGTGTTTTTGCACCGTGTTGGGTATGAAAAATATACCGAACTAAAGGCTGTTCGGTTCAACTTTCCGGATACCAAATTTTGAGAATGACCCTTTTTGTGAACTTTCATCTTTTCGGATACCAAGTGGTACCAACACTAGTTCGGTATTTTTTTTTTTTGGAAAAAACCTGGCAACCCTGGTATCAATACATCGTTAGCCTGATGAATTACTGGAATAACCCTCTGGTAGTTAAACTAAAAAAAGGCATATTGGTCGTGAGTATGTAGTATAAGTAATAAAATAATATTTTGGTTTAACATTTCATAAACGTCGACACTTTTAATAGGCCGAATACAATATGGACTATAAACTATTTTAATAACCTGGTCATCCTGAATAGAATTTAGTATCCAATTTTAACGACCCCTATTATTATTGGCGATGCAAGATCTTTAGACAGATAAATATTCTATATTTCTTACAATCGTAAAGATCTTGAAAATTTTATCCTTACATTTTACTCAACTTATCTTCTACATAATAATTCAGAAATGTTTGTCTGCTTTCTATCGTATATGGGAGCATCACGCTCAAAATACAAATGCTACGTCAGATATTAATATGCCCAGAGCCGTACAAAATGCTGGAGAAGGTTCTTAAATACAATTTGCTGCATTAACTTTAATATATTATTTAGTTATTTAAAAAACTCTATTTTTTTAGGATCTTCATACAAATTTCTCAAAAAGAGAGTAAACGTTGAATGGAATCTTGGTATTACGGTATGAAAATGTAATAAAATAATTGTAGATTGATTTTTTTTTTTTTTAATGAATCTGTGCTCACTCAAAGTGAACACAAATACACTCCTTGACTCTTTCACAGTAAGCTACTTAAAAAATTATAAAGTAAGCTACTTAAAAAATTATAAGCTACTTAAAGAACCATCTTCCTCTTTCACTGTCGTGAAAGAGGAAGATGGTCGGCACCTGGGATCGAACCTCGACGTCCGCAGAACGAAAGCCGGCGTTGTAACCGCTGGGTCACCAACCACTTCAAAATTTTGTTATACATATAAATGTTATTCAAATCTTATTATTCTCAATAAACAAAGATTTAATGAAAAAATTTGCAAAATGATTCCTCCATTTTGAAGTTTGACAGCGGCTTTTATACTCATAGCACAAATCACCCTCTATGGGTGGAATGCCTAATTAATTATCACACATTAGAGGGTGTAGGGAATGTAGCTAAGATTCAACCCATAGAGCTCTATGAAAACTTGCAAATTATGTCGGTAGGTTCGTATAATATTATGAGGTCGGTAAAACAAAACTTGTAAAAGTGTCATTCTTCTTTTTCTGTGCTTATATCAGTTATAGAAGTCTCTGTTTAATTACCTACTGATCAAGCCTGACAATCGGAATCAAAAACGTAAAGCATGACGGGTATAAGCTAGTTGTGAATATGTTATTTCATTATTTAACGCAACGCTGCAAAGAAACCAAGAAACGCTTTATAAGTTAATCTTCAATGCAACTTTTATAATCATATAGTAGCCCAGGTCATTGGCTCTGTCAAGCTACCAAAAAAACGCATTATTATTATAATTTTATTCAAACAAACATTTCACAGGTTATAAAATAAATATCTGAAGAATATTTCATCAGTATGCGGCGAGAAATTTTACGTTTAAAATTATTTTTATTAACAAAATACCTATGTTTTTTTATTTTATATATCGTCGGCCTAATTATCAGAATGCGTAACTCCACAAAATATCGAAATTGGACTTTTAATGCCATCTTGTGAAGTATTTTAAAACCTATCTATTGGATTACTTCTTAAATCCTACAAAAATATTGCTAATTTGTTATTAGTTAAAAATAATACTACGTATCTCCTAGTCACCATTTTGTAATACGCGGAATGCGTAACTCCTAACTTCAGTATGGTTTCGCCTATCATGTAATGAGGACGCTAGCTGTTTTGACTAATAAAGTAAGTAAAAGCAATGTTTATTGTAGTAATATTCAATATTTTATTTTGAAAAGTAATTGTATATTGATATTTATCAACAACAAGATCAAAATATTAATTTCAATGCAGTAAACAAATTTCAAAAAGAAAATATTGGAGTTAGGAAGTTTTATTGTTTTGTTTAAAGCAAAAAGCCAATTTCTCGTAAGAAATTACGCCCTTTTATCATAAAGATTAGGAAGAAACGTTGTTTTTAACAAACTTTCATCGAGTAATAAGGCAGTTTTTTGTTTTATATTATCCACTTTTAAACTGATCATTCACCAATTGAAAGGTTTATTTAAATATAGGATACAGAAAACATCGAAACAGAAAACTTATTTAAGGACTCTACTTTTTAGTTCAATTACACACAAGTATTTACGATTATTGAAATCAAGCTACCTAATTAAAGATGATTTCTGTTGAAAAGAAAAAGCTGAACCTCTGAGCATAACAAGTTTTTCCAACGTTTTTCGAGTCGTTTAAAACTGGAAATATCACTGAATCGAAATACAAGATCCATAATTACATGAAAACAGAAGTTTGTAAAGACACAGCCTCAAACAACCAAGTGTTGACTATGGACTTGCAATCAGTACAACAAAATTAATAGTACACAATTTCACCTTATATGATGGGGTTAGTTATTAGAAACCACAACTTTATTGTGGTAAGCTCGCCCTCTGTATGTTGATTCTGTGATGTCTTTGTTATGTTAAGTTTTTATGTGTATATGTAAAAAATGTACGGTAAAGTATAAATAAATAAAATTTCCTATGTCAAACCAAACAAATGGAATGGGAAAAGGGAAAGGGTTACGTGTGGAATGAATCTAAAGGAAAACTTATATGTAACGATATTTCTACTATAAAATTTATAGTCATGACTGCTCTAGGTAAATTCATCAACGAGAATCCGATAGGTGGTGATCAGGAACTGATATTGTACAGTGAAGGCTGTACATACCAAAATAGAAATACAAAAATAAAATAAAAACATTATTTTTCTAAGTATATTGTATAAGAACTGGTGTATAAACAGCAGTTTATAAAACTTAAGAGACTGATTTTTTGCCATTGCAACTAGCGCAAGCAGGTGCGTAGTAAAATACCTAATTAATTAATTCTTATACCATTAGATAGATTCTAAAAACTTCATATAGACTTATCAAAGATCTCTGTTGTATTCTATTTTATAAGGTTACGGAATAAAATACATATTTCCACTCCAAGTAAGTTTAAAACTTGGTCTTAAATGAACAATGATAGTTTAGTATAAAAATAAAAATAAATCAGTTTTTAATACGGATAATTTGTTTGTGATAAATTGTATAATGTTACATTCTATGAATAAAAATACCCACTTGCACTTCGTAACTCCAAACAAGGTTTCGTAGTGCAGCAAAGAAAAATTCGTAAGTCCATTTTTTTATTAATCTAGTTCGCAAATCCAAAAATAAAATGTAAAATTAAATTCATTGAGCATTTTTACAACTAGATTCATGATTGCATTAAAATAATTCCGACGCATAGTGAAATTAAACAGTTTTTACTTGCTCCTGTAAAGTTCATCCAGAAGGAGTTAAGCATTCTGATAATTAGGCCGACGATATCTACTATGGAAAAAATACTGACTAAACCAAAAATCACATGATCGCCAGTGCTCCAATCATTCGTATGTGTGAGAAGATTCTCTCTGTCTTGTGAACCCCAATAAGAGGAAGAAAAGAGTTTTTTCTAGAACTTCTGTCATTCGATATGCATAACACTTGTTCCAGCCAAATTCAAACCTTCTTCATTATGCTATGAGTAGGTTCTATTACGAATAGCATAAAAAATAATATCCAAAAAATCCAAATTCCGTATACGCCCTCCATTGCGCTCGATCTTAAGCAATGTTTATGACCTGCTCCCACACCATGACCGATCCTTCAACTTTGCTTTTGTACGAGAGGGTCTTCCTCGTCTTCGGGACCCTGATGGGAGGAAGAATAGCGCTCTCCTCGGCCAACTGTCATTCGGCATCCTTGGTCCTGGGGAAGTCCATCTCCTCCCCATAATGGTAGAAGTGAATGATGGACCTACGCTGGGTGTGCCGACACTATGCGTCGACTCTAAAAATGATGTAGGTAGGTACCTACTTTATAATCTCTTAAACCGAGTCAAGCAAAATTGCACATTTGCAAACGTCTATTCTGAACAGCCCTTTTTCGTTGGATGGATTGTTGATCTGTTCATTTAGGAACCTCAATATCTTGTTCCTTAATGAACAGATCAAAGAATGTCCGACACGAGAATGTCCAGCTTAACAGCCGTCTCTTTGGAGATATTTCAAGCCCCTCGCACATTAGTGTGCAGCTGATTAATTGACACCAAACTAATCTTCAATGTGCGAGAACCTACGACAAAATACAAAGAAAAAAATAACAATAATGGTAATTGCATTGGCGTGCTGGTTTGTTTTCTCGGACGAGGCTCAGGTATGAGTGTGGAATGTCCCTAACAATGGGTGTGCAAATAAAATACCTAATCATAATTATTATCATTATTATGAAGAACAACAAGTCAACAGAGAACAATACAAACAAACTTCTTACACCCGGCGTTAATGAGTTGAGACTGTGAGTAGCTCGAGAGAGTTTACTCAGCGTCTTTCTTACGTTCTTGCTACAGTCATTGTTTTGAAAACACTATAATAACACTACTAGCTAAAACGTAGGAATGTCACATTAAAGTTGAAGCTATAAAATAATTAAGGGTATTTGACAGGTTTTTGGAAAAATTATTCCTTGATACATTAAAAACACACTGTGCTTATATTATTTTCTGCATGTCTGCTAGTCTTTTTATATAAATGATCTTTAAAGTTTAATATCGTAAATCGTGCGTAAAACGTTGCGGTAAATGTGACGTCACGCGCAGGTATTCCTGTCAAAACACCCTAAATAGAGTCTATGATTTACTTGTAAGGGACGGCATGGTGACGTCGCGCGTCGTCGGAGACACAAGGGGTTCTCAGCGGTGAAGAATTCCATAGAAATATTTAAAATTTCATTTTGTGTTACAACTAAACACATTTTAAGTGTAAACTCAAAGAAATATGCTTTATCAGGCTATTTTCCATTAGAATGACCACAAATTTATGATTATATTTATTTTTTGTTTTTATTTTATTGTATTGTTTCTTTTGCGAACTGGGAAAGGAATTATTGACCTTATAACAGGTATGTACATGAAACGAATACTTAAATTTTTCGGAAACCTTGTTAGACAAGATAAAAACTGCTCAGAAAAATGTGTGTTGTTGAGAGAAGGTGGTTGGTAGCCTAACGGTTCAGTAGCAGACTTTTGTAGGTTCGATATCTGGTGCCGACCATCTTTTTCAGATCACAAAACGAGTGCATCTGATGTGAATGATGTATATTTACTATATTATAAGATAATATGTCAAATTTGAAATGTTGATATGTACAAAGTTTTTTTCTATTATTATTAAAGACAAACAATATTAATCCATTCTCAATTTTATCACAGATAAACAAATCAATATATGCGTCTGTGTCAATGTCTAAAAGTGTGTGTGTGTGTGTGTCAAATACATAACATTACAGTTGTGTTTGTAATCCTTTTTTATTGATTTTATGTATTTTTTTGGCATAATTTTAGAAAAATATTATCATTTGCTTCTTCTTCTCTATATAAACTATAAGTGTGCGATATATCATATTAATCCGTCCGCGCAATTTTCGTAACAAGGGGTAAAAAGTTTTTGCATCACGTATTAATATAATATAGAAGATTTATCGAATATTTTAACAACAACTAATGGCTCTAACAATTCATAACTGATGTTCGATTTTTAAATGGAACAAACCACTACGGGCTTACGACCGTCTTCTACTGTTATTTCGAAGGTTGGCTTAGTGTGATCACTTTACGTTAACAACGTTCGTCATTAGGTGGTAATGTCTCCGAAACTCCTAATCATGAGAATTCTCAACATGTCGAAAAATCTCATGTATGCACCAAGTATAGATTTATAAAAAAATCGTTTTTTTTAAGCTTTGCACTTAGTGAATTTGCTAAGTTGTATGATTTGGGTGTGGTACCTACTTACGCAGCAAGAATGAACTTAGCAAATTTCATTGATACGTTGACCGGAGCTCGTTGGACCGTGGTAGATTGGCAAGTAAGGGATTTTACTCAAACAAAATGGCTTTAAATACAAGGTTGAATTGAATGAGTGAGTATATTATATTAACCGTCAGAGGTTATGATTTCAGGTTTATACAAGGTATTTTTGAAATGAAAAATGTTGGTTGAATCAACAAAATGAAATTTTATCTCCACAAAAATGCAGTCGGCATAAATAATGGTTCGTGCATGATAACTGGTTTTCCGATGTAATATGATTATAATAATTCAAAAATTAAGCTTGGAAATTATAAATAATGGATTAAAATTGCCTAATACACGAAATAAAGTGTTTGTTAAATAATATAATTTATCGAACTGATAAATTTTAGATATCCCGCTGCGATCATTTTAAAAAATTGGTATTAGAAATATTCCATAATTATTGGTAGAAACAGTTAGTTGTTAAGAGTTGATTATAAAATAAATAATCATAAATCGGTAGGTAAATATACCTATTTATAAAAAATATACGATGAAAACAAAATCTTAATAGGAAATTAATCTACATAATAATTGAGAAATGTTTGTATATTTGCTTTTTATCGTATGTCGGAGCATCACGCCTAAACGGCTTAACCGATTTCACTAATTCTTTTTTTGTCGTGTTGGCTTTTATTAGTAGAAGGTTCTTATGAAAGAAAAAATTAAGAAAGTTGCGTGGTAAATCTACATAATAATTCAGAAATGTTTTTTTTTTACTTTTTACCGTATGTCATCGCATCACGCCTAAACGGCTGAACCGATTTCACTAATTCTTTTTTTGTCGTGTTGGCTTTTATCAGTAGAAGGTTCTTATGAAAGAAAAAATTAAGAAAGTTGCGTGGTAAATTGGGAAATTAAATAAAACTCGCATTAGCCCCTCCTTCTCTATCTACATAATAATTCAGAAATGTTTTTTTATTTGCTTTTTACCGTATGTCATAGCATCACGCTCAAAATACAAATGCTACGTCAGATATGAATTTACACAGAGCCGTGCAAAATGCCGGAGAAGGTTCTTTAATACAATTTGCTGCATTAACTTTACTATATTTAGAGCTATTTAAAAAAACTCTATTTTTTAGGATCTTCATACAAAATTTTAATAAACATTAAAAGTGTCTCATTCTTCTCTCTTTTTATGAATTGTGAAAGTTTCATTCTTCTTTTTCTGTGCTTATGTCAGTTATAGAAGTCTGCAAAGCAATGGGAAGCTAGACTAGAACCTGTTTAATTACCTACCGATCAAGCCTGACAATCGGAATCAAAAACGTAATGCAAGACGGGTATAAGCTAGTATAAAATAAAATGCCGAGTATCGAAGTCTTCTCATCTTTTTTCCTTTTGTCTGGCAAATTTAAACAACCAATTGAGCTTTTGCCAGATTCTTTTTTAACACAAATACGAACAATGGAAGAAATTCGACGTGAGAATACAAAAATTTGTGTATACCACAAAAATATGAGGAGACCGGTAGGTACCTCAAATGTGAGACAGTCGATCATCGTATCGATAGTTGATCAAATGTCAAATATTGTTTTGTAGAGAAGGCCGTGGATTCTTAATATACGTTTATAATTTCGGTACCACGCTCTGCTTAATGTACCTATTTATTCACTTAAACACATATCAGACTAAACGACCCGACTATTAAGTTATTTTGATAAAGGACCGTTCAAGTATTACGTAACGCATATTTTTAACATTATTGAGTCGTCACAGCAACGCAGAGAAGAATTGTGGCAAGAGGACTTGGAAGCAACGCAGTGGATGGCCCCACGTGAAGGCATCAGTACGGGTGAACAGCTACCGTACTCTTTATGGACTGCCCTCAATAGACTTAGGGTTGGTGTCACCAGATGCAGGAAAAACTTACACAGATGGGGCTACCTCTCTGCTGACGAAACAGATCGTGAATGTGGTGAGCTCCAGGACGACAACCACCTCTTTACATGCCCGCTGATTGGTGAAACATGTAACATGCAAGACCTTATCCTTGCGAACGACAAGGCGATGACTGTCGCTGCTTACTGGTGTGGCAAAGTGTAACTGGAAACGCAAAGTAAGTAAGTAACAAGCTACTCAATATGGCTGTCTATGAATCTCGTCGAAGGGATCGTCGCTGTCCGAACTGTTTTAAGCAAAGCAAACCTACAAATGATGGAGATGATAGCAGACGATGAGGAAATAGGATTTATTTGTTTGAATTTTTATAACAACGAAATTATTAATCTAGACAAGTTGAAAATTCATACATTCACGATATTTGTTTTACTTTACACAATCCTCTTTTTATAGCAAAATATTTAAAACTCCTAAAATATAAAGACCACAGCACGTGTTCAAAGGATAGTATCAAAGTATGAGACTGTCGACAAGCCTTTTGAGTGCAAACGCACTCGGTTATGTTTGTGTGTAGATCAACATAAAAACTTGATGTTAGCGAGATTACTCACAGCTATTAGCGAAGTCGATTTGCATAAGCTTATGACGTAAAATGTTTATGGAATAACTTGAAAAAAAAATGGAGTGGGTCTATATTTATGAACTTACAATTTAAGCTTCGTGGATTATCTTCAAACAAGATATTTTTTGACAAGCTTTATTATTCATATCTGTAGGGTTTCTTACAATCATGAAAATGTTCTCCTCCCTTGATCGAGAGTGGGTTGTCACATTGTAAAGAAGAAGGATAACCCTAACATTTTCCTTCCCGTCATTCAGATTCCGAAACCATTTGTTTTACATGGTTTTTTTCCAACCTCAAACTTTAACCAAAGTTGAAATTTAGGGATATAACAAAATCCACTTAAATTGGGTAGCCTCCGCTATCTGTGAAAAAAGGTCGGAAATAAAAAGATTGGAAACCTTAATAAGGGTTGACAGGTGAATTATTAATTTACATTTGAATTGGAACAAAGAGCTAATTTTCTTCATTTGTAAGATGTTTAGACGTGTTCAGGAATAAAATTTGCAAAAATGATTTTATTTGTTTCTGGTCAAGGGTGACAAAACTCTTATCACGATTTGCACATAAAAAAAACAGACAAAAACGAGAAAATAACTCAACATAAACGCGTTAGTTTGTTATAAAATAATATTTGTATATTATTATTTTACAATATATTGTATATTGTAAAATAAAAATAAAAATATTATTTGTGGTGTAAATGTATGACCAACTCTACTCGTCTCGTGTGGTAAATAATCATACAAATATCCACACCGATAAGTGGTAACTAAAGAGTCACCTTTACAGCGTGACTTCTATGGAAAACCATTCGTCAATAATATCCATCTTGTTTGTTCCCGAATATGAGTCACTGTCAAATTTCCGTAGAACAAATTCGATTCAGTGGAGGTATTCTTATTTGCCTGTTATTTGAAAGATGAAAAATTATAACTGATTTTCGATAGCTTTAAAATTGTCCTAAGACATAATTATATCAGAGCTGATGTGGATGACATACCCACTATCTTCACATCAGCGATCAAAGGGGACGTTACGTCAAATTACCATAAACAATTGTTGCAACTGGGAGATGGGAATTCTGCTAAAGCATATGTTTCCGGAGCAGCAAAACTATGATGAAAGAAACTTCTGCAGAGGGCAGGAGCCGTAAAGAGGCCTCTGGAGACGAGGCTCAATAAGAGGTAGAGCCGCATGAACGAATTCATCATAGAAAGCTTCTTATTGTACTGTCTCCGGACTATTATCCTCCGTGATTGAACTGCATCATCCATATCCATCAGCTGTGCTTGAAAAGAACGTGACTATGGGCCCATCACAGCTTCATCTGGCAGAACACAGCGTGTTTGGAGTAGATAATCGATATCTCTAATCATCTGGAGATACGTAGCATTCAATTCGAATATACATAGAGTGTCATAATTTGACATTTTACCGGTGAAAGATAATTCAAAACAATTCTATTGCCAGCGTTCATTAATTTGTTGCCAGATAAAAAAACACAACTGTTGACAGGTCCATTATAAGATGTGATTGGAAGGTCGTATAACAGACAGGAAGAGAAAGAAATGTGTCAACGGACATCAAAAAAATAAAACAATTACACACTTTGATTGATGAAACAAATGAAAAAAAAAGCGTGAAAACATTTTGATACAGATTTGTGCTGCTGTGTCGACACTTTCACCTGGGTTGCCATTAATCATATTATAACACAATAAATTATAAAAGTTTTTAGTCCATTGTTACGAATAATGGACAATGTTGATGAGGTTACGCAATCGTTGATGGGTATTATCACATCTACATTATTTATTTTTCGCTTGAGTTTGAATAAACGATTTGTACGATTGTTGTGTGTTGGGAAACATACGGAAGCAACGAAAGGTCACGAGAATGCCCTCCACCCATTTTTCTAAGTATACAATTTATTATTATGAGTTTGAACAATATTGGCTGATTATTTTACGTTCAATGACTGAGTAAATTAATTTGGCCATGTTAAGAGCAACATTTTGAACAACTCTGCTATATATGAAAACATAATTTTATTATTGCAAGTTGGCGATGGTTGGCAATCGCACATGATAGAAAACATTATGGACAAAAATGAAAAGGTCTTGTGAAAAGAATGGTAGATTAGAATCTTGGGGATTTGCTGTTATCGCTTTACGATGACAACGTTCACCACAAGTATAGTAATTTATTTTATACGTATTTATGAGTAGAAAACTTTGGTCACTTATTGGATAGTTATTTTCCTAAAGGGGATGTTAATACGATGACTTTTATTTATATACGATAATAGATGGGGGTATATGTATATTATCTTTGGGTGCCTTGTCAGGTTTCTTGGTCAAAGATCAATCGTTTAAAAACTTATCTGTTGGTCAATGCTTCTATTTAAGTAGGTACTTCCTGCCTTTTGCATTCTTTCAATCATTTCCTAAATGATGAAGGTTGGATGTATGGTAGCTGGTCGCGCATTTGAGTTAAAAACACCACCAATCCTCTATACTTATCTCCGCCAGACACGTAGATTGTAACCAAAATTGAACATTGTTGATAATATAATGTAACTCAGTGTTGTGAAAATCTCCTCTAAAGACCAGACTGGATTAGTGTTTATCCGCGATGAACATCGTCCAATAAAACCGCTGAATGCAAATCTGTTTGTGGAAGTGATGAACAACAGTGACGGTAATTATTGTTTCAATTTGAATAGAGAACGATTTATTGTCATTCGTTTGTCTTTCAAAACAAACGAATTGTGTCATACTTGTCAAAACTTCATATCATTACATCATGCACTTATTACGAATAGACAAATAATTAAAAATAATTAGTGGGTGTAACTCTGACTATAATAATGCATTCGGAAGAAGTGAGTTTGAAATTAGGTGTCGATCGATTTTTGTAACAATATACCATTTTGAACAAGATACCATCGATGATCTATTTACAGGAAAAATACCATTTCTTGATCGTATTCTCCTGTCCAAGACTTGAGAAGAAAATTCTTACCAATAAGTTTCAAAACATCAACTGTTTCCATCATGAATAAAGAACCAAGACTTTGAAGGTTACCTGAAACAGAGAAAAAAAGCAATTAGTACACTTTGTTTTAAAAAAAATCTTAACCTACAAGTACCTAAGTTTTCAGTAGCTGTTGGATAGATTAAATCAACAGGTAAGATAACATTGTGTGTTTCAAAATGGTTCGCGTGATAAAATTTTAATAGCCTTGGCCTAAGGGTTTTGTTTTCGCTATTAAAACTAGCATGAAATTGTTTGATAAAGCCTTCTAAACGCACCTATCTCCCTAAGTTTTAGCATTCCCAGACTGAGATGATTGTTGGTCAAGCTAGCAATGTTTTAAAATCTTCATGAGAACAGACCCAAAAGAGAATCACGACGTCATTTTATCATTGGCGTTTTGTAAGCTCGACATAACATCACGTCAATGCATAAAATATATCACTCACTAGAAATTTCATTAAAATTTCTACATTATTGTAATTTTTTGTACTGAAAACACAATAAAATATAATTGTGTTGTGGGCATTTTTTACAGCAAAATATAATTATTGAGGGCTCGATCTTGCGCACAAGCGATGATTTCCTCCTTAAGTTGGTCATAGCTAGAAAATGTGTTGAGAATACCTGGTTCCCTCTTTGAATTTGTCACAGCCAGAACATTTATTAACGATGCCGATTGATGGTCGGGGAAGGCATTTTTCCACTCAATGTGGTACAGAAAAAAAGTTTTATTCGTTTTTTCTAATCTAACAGGGAAAATTAGTTTTAAAATGAGAGGGTATTAAATTGCTCAAGATATAGGTATCGTAGAAAGAGAATTGATGATTCTGATCACTAACAATCACTAGGAATCTAACATAACAAAGATCTTTTGAAAATTCATGTTTTATTTTCATCAACTTTGCACAGACCGATAAAATCGACGATATAAAACAAATCCCGTATTTTGCGATCGAGTTATTCCATAATAACCATATCAAAGGTATCTATTGTCTCTCCAAGGAATGAATATACGCCTGAAGGCCGTAATCCTATATCTTTTTCATGTCTTTATGTCCCCATGTAACATTGATCTTCGCGCGATATAAATGCCTCCAGCGAGTGTACTTCCGAATATACGATAAAGCTGGTCTAGGATCTCAATTATTCAGAACTGTAGAATTAGTATTGAAAAAGTGCAGAAACTCTTTTAAATGGCAATTTTGTAAATTTTAAAGGGGGTAGTCAAACGAAGGGATTCAAGATTAACAAAGAAATGCCCTCCAAAGGGTAGCGAAACTAATGAACACAAATTTTGGATAGGCTTTTCAAATTGAATGCAGTAGCAGTTGTAGATTGCCAAACGTTGGGGCAACGAAACTGGTGTTGCCAGTAACAACCTGTCCTTTCCATCTCATTTTTTTCATCAATTTGTTGTTACCCATTTTTGGTTCCTACCTTTAGCTAACCAGGAAAAGTGACAATACTGTTATATACAAGAAATCAACCGCATCGCACCGCTTAGAAAATAATCATTTTATATTCATTTAATTCGATCTACTCTTCTAAAATCATTAATAATAAATAGATTCATCCGCGCCGCGTTTTATAATTTATTGTGCTGTGTTGTTTTATGTTTTTGTGTGTTTTAAACAAAGAAGAGCTGGCCAGCAAGGGAGATCACCGTGGAGTTTTAAGGTTAGTCCCTTCTTCCTGATCAATTTCTTTCCAGCTGGTTGCACCACATTTCAGCACAGCATAGCCACCGCATATAGATACAGTCCACTTAATCATTTGATTTATAATTAATTAATTAATTTTATTTATTTAATTTATACCGCGCCACCCCAGAAACATTAGAGATGGTGATCAGTGAAGTAAAATATTGGATGCCGATCCACCAAGGGTTGGTTTTGCTTACGTGTATTTTCAGAGCAACTGCAGCTTCCGAGAATTTAACAATTTTTTGCATACCTCCTTTTTCTGTGTGAATGAAAAAACACTTGTCTTATACTACACAAATTATTTATTGCAGAGACGCGTTTCGTTCTGTTAGAACATTGGAAAAATGTTCACACGGTAAACGCCAAAAATATTAACCTTCTTTTTCACTTCTACCAATTCAGCTTTCGCTTTTCTGATTCTTAAAGATACTCGGATTCTTGAGAATCTGCTGCATTCAAAAAGCGTGTACAATGAAGAACATGATTTGCATGTCGTAAAACAAACAAGCCCCGGGCTATGTGACATCTAATAGCGTATCGTTGCGATTCTCGTTCGGATCAAACTCGTGGGGATAATGTACGAGCAGTACTGGAATATACGCTAAGTTATTGCATCAAATAATACACCATTTGATCATGGACTAGAACCAGTGGCGTAACGTGGGTTTTCGCCGCCCGGGGCGGGAACCAAATTTGGCGCCCCCCCCCCCATAATATATAATAAAAAATTGACCAAAAGTAAAAAAAAAATTTTTCAAAATAAAATAGTAAGAGTTAGCACATGAAAAAGCAAAAAAAATTTTTTTTAAGAAAATAAATCTGCATACTGAAGTATCGTAAATAAATCGCATACTGAAGGTCGTGGGTTCGAATCCTGGTGCCGACCATTTCCAATTTCATAATACAAGACTAAAAATTCCGATTTTGTCAATCTGATTGTGTTTAGTACAGCGCAAGCAAATTTTGCCGCCCCCTCCACCCCCCTCGGTACGCCACTGCTACATATGCAACCAGGTCATTGTTTTTGAAAGAAACATTTGAAATAGCGCTCAGTACCTACCCGTATTCTAAGATTTATCGGAAGGTAGTCATGGAAGTAAAGTGAGTAATACGATACATTTTATATGACACAATACATAACATTTGATACAATATCGACAGAGTGTTATTGTATTTAAATGTATTGTATTGTGTCATATGAATTTTATATACAATCGATTTACGATTTTAAGTTTTGTGTTTATTATCAAGTTTTTTTTATTTGTCGGCTCATTTTGCCGCCCCCTGAAAAGTGCCGCCCGGGGCGGACCGCCCCCTCCGCCCCCCCCTAGTTACGCCACTGACTAGAACCCATGCTATCACGATTTTTCTGCCACATGCAAAGTTTGTCCAGTCTTTTGTTATATTAGCAAAGATTTGCATGTATTTTTCTTCCCTTTCGATATTATGAAGGTTGTTGTGGATGGATTTTTCTTGGGGTTTTAGGTTAGATGTCATTTTCGAAAGTGATTCGTTACTCTTAAATCTCTTAATGACTCTTATTTCTCAGAAACTAATATGATCAAAATTTAGATGACACCCATTTTGGCTTTAGAATATCCTGTAGAACCGGAAAAGGACTTTTTTCAATAAACTTCTTATTACACAATATAATATGCCTTAACAACGTAGGAATGAGTAATCTTTTATAGATTACAAAAAGGTTCTTGATAGGGTTAGTCATGTTGAACTTATAAAAATAATTCTGTAGTGTGAATTCGATGGCAGATAAGTACCTCAATTTGATAAAACATCTTTATTGACAGCAAATGGCTGTAATATGTAAGTGTAAATCAGAGCAAAACTAAAGTGGCTATTCAGAGAGGCATTAGATTGGGGTGCATAATGTCGCCTATTTTCTTTAATGTATATTCTGACAAAATATTTAAAACTAGCTGACCAGCCAGTCGACCTTCGACCTAACCCAGAATAAAAAAATGATTTTGACTTATTACATGAATAAAATATGATTTACCTACGACATAAAAACTTTGTTAAATTTAGCTAATAATTAATTACACTATGTAATAGTTATCATTGATTCGGATGCAGGATGAAGTTCGAACGGTCATAAGTTTGAAATCAAAACAATTCCTCTATAATTGATTTACTTTTTAAAAAAATCAAGAGATGGCGGTGTAGTAGGAAATAAATCACATGTGAAGCCTGTAAACGTATTGCATAATATGTAGATTGTCGAAAGAATATACCCCATTTAAACCAAATTTTACCGAATTATTATGGTAAGATGGCTCTAAATAAATAGTGATTGGCATAAAAAAACGATATCTGCATAAATTTTTATTCCTTAAAGGTATCTTTAATCAAATGAATCTATGAGAAAAAGAGTATTTCTTTGCAAAAACAAAAACGAGGCATATCCAGAAAGTAAGCGTTCTAAGTAGTTCCCTTTTTTTGGATAAAAAATCCACTCGTCATTTTTTTTATTTCTTCGGCAGAGGCGATGAGTATTCCGTAAACAGATCTCGTACCAATGATGTCATAGAGTATTGTCATGCAAGAATGTATAATTCAATGTTTTCAAGTATGTATGCATCAATATGGTGGATAAGTTGTTAATATTCATAAGTTACCTAGCTATTCAATAGTGGAATACGACTTTAAGACTACCTCCCATAGGCATAGGTACTGGGCAAATCACCGATCATTCCTGGGTAATGATTGCTCATTCTATAAGAAGAAAATATGTATGCACATTGCAGAATTTTATCTTGTTCGAGAAATTCATCGAAAACTTCATAGACTTGATATGACAAATTCCTTGGTTCGTCGTGATATGAAATCTCTGGAGATATTCAAAGGACACTTTTTACCTTTTTTACTTCAATCTTCTGGTGTCTAGAATGGAATAAAGCTTCTCATATTATGGACTACTAAAATTCGCTTTCCAGCGTAGCTCTTCAGCACAAGCCGGCTTCTTTCTTAATGCCATCTAACCATCTGGGTTCTGTGTTCTGTTTTAGGCATATAGTCCAGCACATTTTTCGTCCATTAACCATAAGCCCCACATGACCTGCACAGTGCACAGTTCCATTTTTGTTCCAAAATTGAGGCGTATAAATTACCTTAGTCTTTCCCTATCCGTTTGTGAAAAAAAGAATATTTGACCGACATTAGCCAAAAACGTAATATAATCAAGTAAGTGTTTATATATTAAATTCGACTGATGGATGATTTTGTCACCGAATTTCTAATAATAATTTTTGTGATCCTGTTTTTCCTGTTTTATGTGTGTGTAAGTGTAAATTTTATCCAAAGAAATGTTCACATTGGAATATTTTTCCTAATTATTGTTTCTCTTTTTTTATAATCTGTTGCATTTTTATTTGAATCGTATCACATCATACAGAATTTTAATGCTTTTATCTGTCATGTCTGTTTATTGTTGTATTTTTAAATCATTTATAAATGGCTAATGAAGCCGTAGAAAGAGGAAAATAAAAATAAAATAAAATGATAGTAAAATCGTTTTTTTTTCCATAGCGAAAAAAATACATTGAAGAAGGCAATGACAGAGAGGACATCATTATAATGCGTGTTATTGCGGTGTGGATTGTGGGTACCTGCGTATTAATTTAGTATTCCTCTGATCACCTCGATCATGCCAGACCACATTGCAAATGATGAAACAATGGGACATGCGCACACGCTGATATGTGAGTATATGCGCAAGGATAAAACAACAATCAGCGACACTTTTATAAGGTTAAATCATAATAAGCAAAATAACAAAAATATTTTATTAGTGAATCACACTTCAATCACCAAACAATCAAGATTTTTAAATAATATTCATTCTTTAATGTCATCTGAATATACAGTCTGGTCCTGGTCACTTTGATTTCTCATTATAATATGTACCTATACAACTTACCCTAAATACCCAACCCCTTCCCAAAGCAGGAAGTATAAATCTATCTTCAGATGAAAATCGGTTTTAAGGCATTCTCATACAATAAATTAACATACTCAAGTCAGGAGAACAAAAAATGAAATCTAGCGTTTTATTGCTGGTTTGACATGAAGGCAACAGATGCGTTCAACAGAGAAATAGAAAGATGAAGGATTAGAAAATCGGATAATATTCTACATCCAAATATTCAGAAGGGGTTATGCGTCAGAAACTTCAATGTGTTTGTTTTTTTCACTTGAAACTTGTACTCGAGGTTAGAATCCTATCTCGGATTGGACGGAACCGGTAGACTGGTAGAAAATACTTCAAGCATTAAGTTCCACCGGCATGACCAAAATAAACAAAAAATAAAAAATAATTCTCTTTAACAAAGACTGAATTAAGTAATTTTAATTAAAATAATAATTAACATAAAGAATGTTTTGTGAAATAATACTATTGCTGTCGGAATTTAAAGCGTTGATCCCTGGCATGGATGTCAATCATGCACTCAATAATTTATCATGCATAATCTTAATGTTATGTGAGAAAATACATGATTATCCTTACTTAAGGCCGGCCTAACAATCATAAAAATGTCAAGGGATATAATTATTTAAAGTCTGCGCCGCGTTGTTTTGACAGCTAGTTATATCCTATCAGGAGATTTATTTACAACTTTTACAGGACTAGCACTTTCCTATCCTTAATGAAGACAATCAGCTACAGGCAGAGGCGCATTCGAAGATATAACATTTTTTTATCAAATGAATCTGTGCTCACTTAGTCGACGCAAAATCGCTCTTTGACTCTTTCACAGTAAGCTACTTAAAGCTTTTATCGTGAAAGAGGAAGATGTTCGGCACCGGGAATTGAACCTACGACCCCCAGTACTAAACGGTGGGAAAGTAAAAATAAAAAATGAAACAGTTTACAATTAAAATATGCACGCGTAGTCAAACTAAAATACTAACGTTAAAGCTAACCATCCGTCGAAACGACGGGCAACAGCTACATATATCTAAAAAAAGTAAAAAAGTATGCCACCTACCCTATCGGCGAGTATGCTATTAGGACAACCTCATCGCCGACTCAGTTGACTAGCCGAACCAAGATGATCGGATGCATCGTTAAAAAAGAGACAGCGATATTACTATTCGATGCCCGTCGATTCGACGGAGGTTAGCTTTCTAGGGTTTGTTGTATCTACAGCTTCTCCCAATGTCCAAAGTTTTCAGACATTCAGAGTGAATTTCACCTCGTTGGAGATTTAACATTCTTTCTGGTTTATCCGTTCTAATCCCTTGTTGGAGCATATGGACACCAACATTTCTATTCTTTGACCTTATCCTGTGCAGTCCTCGTTGCTAACTACCCGAAAGTCGGCATCGTGTAATCTTCTAAGAATTGTTTAGAGGGCCCTGCCACGTCTTCTATTCCCTTCAGGACGATAATTGAGGCTTGGGCAGGTTCTGTCTTCTAAAGACTTTCTCAGAAGGTAGCATAGACAGGTCAGACGATGCAAGCTAATAGTGGGGTTGACATCCAATTAGCCTTTTAGGTATATTTCCCAGATACTCTGAATAATTCTTGGGAGGGTTTTGCTTTGAAATAGGCATGCACAACTGTTTCGTGTTGGGTGCTAGGTTTCGTAATCATATAGAAAGACAGAAAAGAGACAGGCATCGTAAAGTAGGACTTTTTTCCTCTATTTACAGTACTTCAATGATCTGCCAGAAGATCGGCTCCATCTATATGTCTATCGACTAAACGTTAAGGAATAAAGAGCACTGGTCCATACCTGCACACTCAACATGCGTGTTGGCACACAATCATTAACAACCTACAGCGGTATAATATTCGTCAAGGACTTTGATTATTTGCAGACTAGTTTTTAGATATACAAAAATAAAGTAACTGCCAGAGATCTTGTCTGGCTCAGAAATTGTCAAACGGTGAATCTCATTTATTTTTAACTTAGAAAAGTTCGAACAGTTGGTTAAAGGGGTAGAAAAAATAAACAGTATCAGATTTCAGAAATTTGAGAGGTAGAATAATCTTTTATAAACTAATGATTGTTACCTTTGGTGAAATGAGGACTTAGGTTTCTGAAACATCCAGTGGTATGGCAAGTCAAAACTTTTACAAAAGTGTTGATTAAGGAAAGAAAAAGCAAAGAAATCCTACTTTACTTTATAAGTAGGTATACTTAGTTACGGAGATACGTCCAGAAGATATTTTGGCTCGGCTGAGCATTGAAGAAGAGACTCTAAGTAAACAAAAAGATCAAGACGAGTGTAGATAAGTCGAGGTCACTGGTCCGTCAGGTCAGAATGATGGAATATTGAACAATCAATTTGCGTGAAAATTTATTGACAAATTAAAGAAAAATAATTTATCACATAAAATCAATTGTGACCAGAGAGTCGTGGGTAAAAGTTATGTTCAGACGCGTGACAGCCAAGGATATCCAACTGCCTTCGGCTTGTGTGGGTGTTTGAACTGGTTGGAGCATTGCAATCGTAACGTCGGTGTACAAGATCATACGAACAATGCCTACGACAGGCGCAGATTGCAATGCGGTATCTGCAGTTGCAATACCTCTTGTCATAAAGTTGCGAGAAAGACATACGACTGCTGGCTGATAAAGGACTGGATGGAGGAACATTTGTTAAATCATGCCGATACTTTAAACCGGTTGTTTATGGTTATTTAAGGCACATTAAAATCTTATCTAAAACTTCAAATCATCACCTGGATAGGGCTTGCAAATAATTAAGCCCAGAAATTATTACAACACTATTATTGTACAGCTTAGCCAGGTGTTTAAATACTTTTAAAGGTACAAATGGTACACTAGGCTATTTGAAACTGCAAAATTAAAATGCTTAGGTGGTCAGCGGAAGAAGTACCTACTTAAATACTCTAAAATAAAATCAATGTGCGGATAAAGCCGACAGATACAGCTAACTGAAGAAGACTAAGAAAGACGGTATGGACATCAGATAAAGTCCGATAAAATGCTACATCATCGTGCCGAGAAAGGAAGACGATACCAAGAATTGTAGTAAACACAACTTTACATCAAGAAAAGTTGACCCTAACAACGAAAAGAGGCGATAACTTTGGTATAATAACCATATTATGCTGACTCATTTGATCCTTAGCAAAGTTGAGAACCTTAGCTAATATTAACGCTTAATTTCGAAAAACGCGATAAAGCGACGCGGCATAAGTGCGATTCGCCACGATTCAAGTAAGATCTGGCCCTTGGCTTTCAGAGTACAGTGATAACACCATCATAGGTCCTTCATACTGATAAGTATGTTGGAATCGGGCTGAAATAATAATAAATAATTGGAGTGTGGAATGGCTGAATAAAATGTATGTCTATATATTCGGTGTATGAAATCTGATCATCTCTAAGACCCCAGGAACATAATACACCAACCCATGTATCAATAATTTATAAAGAAATAATAAAACAATGTTTAACTTATCCACAAATTTTTATAAAAGTTAATTTTTATATAAGTTAAACATTGTTTTATTTGAACATTATTTTCAAATATATCCATCAAGAAATGCATGTTCACGAGTTGGTTAATTTTATTATAAAGAAATATTAAATCGTAATTTTTACTGCTACTCAAAAGCGTCCGAAAACCATGAGTTCCTCTCAATTTTCTCGAGTAGGTATACCAAATTACCACAAAATTAATTTCCAGGTATACTTTCTAATCTTCTGAACTTTAGTTCTTTTCAGTTTTATATGAATAAGTACTATTTTAATATTACCTTGGCGGTACTTCAGTGGCAAAAATTGGGATCAATCACTTCACTCTATAATATAACCCGATGGTCATCCTATGGAGGTAAATCGCATAAAGCCGATCGATTCTCCCATAAAATCGATACCTCATTATGTCAAAAACGTTTTCTAGAAATCAATTCGTTTCATGGTTTATGTTCCGATCGTGAAAGAATGCAATATAAGTACTTTTGTATTCTTACTATAGACATAGCCTTAATCAAACCAAACTTATTGGAGTGGAAATAAATAATTATTGTCCAGTGAACGGGGGATTTTACAAAAGTTCTTTAGGATAAAAATGACACTACTTGATTGCACGATAATCTATATTGAAATGGATAGTGTGTTCCAAGCCTTTTATTTTCGAGATACACCTTCTGAAATTCTCCGTAACTATACTTACTGCTACGGACGTGGTCTCAATAGATACCAAAACTTAGAACCCGGAGGCCCAAACTGAGCGAGGTTTTATGCAAAAAATGTAAAGAATTCATATGCCCCAGAAAAGATAGAAATATAGACAAATTACTTATGTGCATCGTAATTAATATTTTCCCCTCAAATTTGATAACGTATCTCGGTTAGAATATGATTAGCCGATAAGTTCTTTCAGTCATTCTATAATCAGAATTTTTTATTTGATCAACATATGCCTAGACCATTCCAATTTGTTTCTTTTTATTATTTTCATGCTTTCAAGTTTAAGGAGTGCGCAATCTTGAAACATTGGCCAAAAAATGTAACAAATAAAAAGGTTTCGCGCTTGTCCGACAAATATCGGGTTTCGATAGGTAAAAATGTGACGAAGATGGTCTTCTAAATTTATGTTAACTCAACTAATCACTATTTTTATGCAAACATATTACTTATTTTAATAAATTTACTTCTTCTTCTAATTTAACAATGCTTATTTATAATTGCCTGATATTGTCTCAAAATATCAGGTATTCATAAAAAAATGTATTTGAAAGAAACAAGAAAAGTTTCAGGAATAAATTGCACAATGTGGTGATGATTATGATGACCCAATGAAGTAAGTAGATATTTGTTTATTTTGTTACGTACTTAATTTAAAAACAAATGTTCAGAAAAATACAAAACAAACAAGTAAAATAAGATTTCATAACTTGAGAATGCAAGTATAAGGTGATTATTTTGTTATAAGTAGGTTTCAAAGGTTAATGTCTGCGTATCTTTTATTATCTCACAGCACAATATGATGTACTGCGAAGGTTCCGGTACCGACTGAGTGAGATGAAGTAACGAGTACACGCGTTCTTCATCGAGATATTAAGCAACACACTGTATATAGTATGTAATAACACGTTATAATATACTCTACTGTACATATTGTATTATTTAAGATTCGAAAGTGAAGTATTTGGACCTTAAGATAAAGCGCAGTGATTGCTTTTCTATCGAAAGTGGACCATGGAGTAGATTGATCATCAAAAGGCGACTAAGTGACATGTTAAGCAAAGCAATAATTATTATTAAACCCATTTATTTTATTGTAGTAGATAAATTAAAGTAATACATACGCGGAGAGATCCAAAAAAAGTTCTCAGAAACACATTAAGGATAAGTAACTCTCAAAGGAAGGATTTGTAATACGAATGTAAAAAGTTGAAAATAAATATGGCAAGAAAGCGACGAAGATTCTGATAAACACATATGAGGAGAATGGGCGTATATTGTGGGCCATTATTTCTCTATACCAACTCCCTTTCTGACCCACTATGGGGCATACAGAGGGTGGCGTATTCAATGACCTTCTCCTATACCATGTTCAAATCCTGCAGTTCGTCTTCAGGACCCTGATGGGGGGAAGAATATCGCTCTCCTCGGCCATCTATCATTTGGCATCCTTAACACATATCCCACTCGTTTTCATTTCCTCTCCATAATGGTAGAAATGATGAGGCTGCACCATAAAAAATGTAGCTATGTATGAAGACCTGGACGATGCAGTGCAACTGTGCAACAGTATCATACAAAGGAATTACATAAAAAGAGACATCCAAATTCGTAGCAAACATCACTTCAGGGCAAAAAGAGCCGACCTTAACAGCAAACGGAGGCAAAACTTCAGTAAGGTGTCAGGAAAAACAAGATATAAAGAAATTCTTTGTATTAATAGAAAAGATCTTAACATATAAACAATATTGTATTAAATTCTCAAACACCCATTAGATTTGCTTTTCAAATAAAATGCGTAGGTACGTCATAACTGATAAATTTCCAGAGCTAATTAAAAAATAGTTCGAGATACGATACAAAGACTTTTCTAAGAAATTTATTATTTAGTCATTGTGTTCTTACTTGGAGTAATTTATAATGTAGACAACTATTATGAATCTACTGACGATTCCAAGAATTAACATATTACAAAAACCTCCGGCGAGTCATTAATGGCAGACATTGCCTATTTCAAACATCCTGGCACATGAATGCTATGCTAGGATTTGAAGCGCTTCTCTAAGAGGATAAATATAAACAATCATAAGAACATCCTAAATATCTTAGTACAAAATTCGGTGTATTTTATGAGTATGAACAAAAATAATACCAAATTATAAGAGACCCAAACAACATCCTTGAGGTATGCCAACTTGGTTTATAATATCGAGTATGATCAGAATCCTACGTTCAAATGAAAGAGTATTACAAAGAGCAACTTAATCCCACACAATCATCGTCCTACTGTCTTAATTAATGCCATATTTTTTACATTTTATGCATATGATCACAGAATAACAATTTCAAGGGCATTTTAAAGTTGACGTAATAAATAGCTTCTGTCCAAATATAAATAATCTGCATTTTTAATTCGACTAGAATACTTGTAGGAAAAAAAAATAGTAAATTATCAACTGAGTATTTAAATTTGTGAATTAAATAGCTGGAAAATAAAACAGCTGTTGTTACATGAATAAAAAAAAACAAACATTAGAATATTACAATGACAATATGGCCTTCATATCTAATAATAATTGCCAACGTCAAAATCGTGTTAGAAATTACTATAAAGTAATAAAAACGTAATAAAAAAATAACTGTCAAATGAATTAATAATCATTTGAGTTTGAGAAGTTGTCACGCGCGTAGTTTAGGTATTTCGAACTCAACTCACCTGTGAAGAAGTTGTAGCGGCAAACACAGCCAGAAGAAGTAATGTTTTCAATAAAACCATTTTAAGACACATTTTGTCACTTTATACTCGAATAAAACTAAACACTATCTCATTATTATCACAAATTATAATATTATTTTAAACAGCCATAACAGAATCTTTTTCGTTCGTTACAAATCAACAGAATAGAATGGAATAATAATTCAAACAGTTGTCAAAAACAACGACCGACGCGCAGGCGCAGCACTAGCGAACCTAGCGGCGGTTCTCGTATTACTAAACCACGTAGGTACCTCGCTGTTGTCTGTTACGTGATGCATGCAAACCCACCTATGTCCCTTACCTTGTGCTCTTCGCCAGTGGTTCGTGTGGAATTTTGACCTGACTTCTTGCACTATTATGATACTGATGAATAAAAATAATTAATTAAATACCTTCTTTCAATTTAATAAAAAAAAACTTGAAAAATTACAGGCTTGAGAAATTGCATTAACATTTTTAATAAAAAAATTATTGAATTTATTTAATGTACCTACATGAATACATTTACATGCATCAAAGCTCTTCACAACATGGCTCCTGAATACATTTCGGAATTATGCACTCTACAAAACTTTATGAATAGACAGAATCCTTAAGGTCAATTTCTAGAGCAGATTATAAACTTGACGAAGAAAATCTCTCAAATAAGCCAAATTATTTGAGCAGAGCGTTCGCAGTTTCAGGTCCTAAGGCGTGGAATAACCTTCCTGCCAACATCCGAGCGGCTGAGAATCCGGAAGATTTTAAGAAGTTATTAAAAACGCATTTATTTTCAAAATCGTACCCAGGTTATCTTTAAAAAGTTCTCATTTGATATTGTTTTGCGATATTAAGCTGTTATTTAAGATAAACAACTATTTATGTATATACCTATATAGTAAACTTCATATTTTTATACTTAGCTTACAAGCCCTAATAATTTTGCAAAACGCCCTTGAGGTAATAATATTATCACTAAACGACGCGTTATAAATAATTGTCCTAATTATAATTATCTATATAATAATTCAGAAATGTTTGTCCGCTTTCTATCGTATATGTGAACATCACGCCTAAACGGCTGAACCGATTTCACTAATTCTTTTTTTGTCGTGTTGGCTTTTATTAGTAGAAGGTTCTTATGAAAGAAAAAATTAAGAAAGTTGCGTGGTAAATCTACATAATAATTTAGAAATGTTTTCTTATTAGCTTTTTACTTAATGTCATCGCATCACGCCTAAACGGCTGAACCGATTTCACTAATTCTTTTTTTGTCGTGTTGGTTTTTATCAGTAGAAGGTTCTTATGAAATAAAAAATTAAGAAAGTTGCGTGGTAAATTGGGAAATTAAATAAAACTCGCATTAGCCCCTCCTTCTCTATCTAAATAATAATTCAGAAATGTTTTTTTATTTTGCTTTTTACCGTATGTCATAGTATCACGGTCAAAATACAAATGCTACGTCAGATATGAATCTGCACAGAGCCGTGTAAAATGCCGGAGAAGGTTCTTTAATACAATTTGCTGCATTAACTTTAATATATTTAGAGCTAATTAAAAAACCCTATTTTTTAGGATCTTCATACAAAATTTTAATAAACATTAAAAGTGTCATTCTTCTTTTTCTGTGCTTATGTCAGTTATAGAGGTCTACAAAGCAATGGGAAGCTAGACTAGAACCTCTTTAATTACCTACCGATCAAGCCTGACAATCGGAATCAAAAACGTAAAGCAAGACGGGTATAAGCTAGTCTATATAATAATTCAGAAATGTTTGTCTGCTTTCTATCGTATATGTGAACATCACGCCTAAACGGCTGAACCGATTTCACTAATTCTTTTTTTGTCGTGTTGGCTTTTATTAGTAGAAGGTTCTTATGAAAGAAAAAATTAAGAAAGTTGCGTGGTAAATTGGGAAATTAAATAAAACTCGCATTAGCCCCTCCTTCTCTATCTAAATAATAATTCAGAAATGTTTTTTTATTTTGCTTTTTACCGTATGTTATGTCGTGCTATGCATCACGATCATAATACAAATGCTACGTCAGATATGAATCTGCACAGAGCCGTGCAAAATGCCGGAGAAGGTTCTTTAATACAATTTGCTGCATTAACTTTAATATATTTAGAGCTAATTAAAAAACCCTATTTTTTAGGATCTTCATACAAAATTTTAATAAACATTAATAAACGTTCGTATAATATTATGAGGTCGGTAAAACAAAAATTGTAAAAGTGTCATTCATCTTTTTCTGTGCTTATGTCAGTTATAGAGGTCTACAAAGCAATGGGAAGCTAGACTAGAACCTGTTTAATTACCTACCGATCAAGCCTGACAATCGGAATCAAAAACGTAAAGCAAGACGGGTATAAGCTAGTATTACATATTTTTTTAATGTTTTTGTACTACTGTAAATGTTGTAAATTTAGTTGCTTTGGTTAAAATAATTATTGTTAATCTATTGTTTATGGAGATGTTAAGCGCAACTATATTAATAACATTAAAACTTACCTATTAAGTAGGTATGTAAAATTACACATTTTGTATTCATGTTTGTTTATCAAAAATATAGGTAGATCATCGTATTTAGTGTTATTAAATATACTTTTTTATGATGGTTTAGAAAGCAAAATTGGAGTTCAGCAATATAACAGTTAAGCTGTTATATATTGATTAACTCAATTATATTGGAAACCTTTGGAACAATTTTCAGATGTTTTATTCCAATCAAAATCATCAAATCTCCCTTTGAACTCCATTTAGGAGCATAGGGAGGCAACAAGAGCTCTCCATTGCGCGCGCAACAAGAGCTCTCCATTGCGTTTTATTCCACAGAAGCCAAATATGAAATAAAAAATAACAAAGAATATAATAAATATGTATTTTTTATAATATACCTCACCATCTTAAAAAAGCACAATAAAAAAAATAACATCATCTACAGGTTTCCATTTCAAGCACTGGATTCAAAGCCTAGTATATTGCAAACGAACTTTCGATTTCATTGCCTCTACTAAGGGAATAGTCATAAGCCGGCCGAGACAAAAATATCGTTCTCGTTGATAAGACAGAACGAGATGGATGTATTTATTTTATCTCAAAGTAATTAATTCGTTTGAAAAAAGAACACAATTAATAATTTATTATTAGGTATTGATCAGTAACAATAAGCTTAAAGGAATGCAGTTTAAATAAGTAATTTTATTACCTACTTAGGATGTATATAATATACCTACTTATCACGAAGACTAAAAGATTTTTTCCTTAGCTTTTTGGGATCCCTCTATTTAGCCTGATATCTCGCTTGCTACGCCCCTGGGGTAGTCTAGGAGCCCGAAACACTCCTGGGTACTGAGTACGTAACTTTTGCTATAGCACGACTAACCACACATCAATCTAACTACTCATAACCACGGCTTAACTACATAATAACCACGCTGAAACGCACAACTAACTACATTTGTAACGTTACGTACTCGCGCTAACTACACTAGGAAGTAGTTAGTCGTGCTATAGCCCTTATGCCCCTACCACACGCTCCGTCTTACCTGTGGTCTTGCCTGCGCAAGCCTGGCTTGTCAGGTAAGACGGAGCGTGCGGTGTACTGTTTTATACCAACCACAAGCTCCGTCTTACCTGACAAGCCAGGCTTGCGCAGGCAAGACCACAGGTAAGACGGAGCGTGTGGTAGGGGCATTACGTACTCACCCCCCTGGAAAGATGGCAGACATGATTTTTAGAGAGCGGCAGTGGCGTACATGTTGAAAGTACTAAAGGCAAAGGAGGATGACGAGCGCCTTTTTGTCACGCCTTACAGATCTTGATTACTTCACTCGTTCAGTGGAATATAAATGTGCATTTACACCAAACGAACATAGAGCCAGAGCTAAAATAAATAAATAATTCTTTCTTGATCGTTGATATTTTGATCAAGCAAAAAACAACGATCAAGAATACACCGAGAAAAAATTATTAATCGGTGATGACAATAATTTAGGGCGCCAGAGTTTGAGTTCTGTCATTATCAACGATCAAGAAAAAAGGCTCTTTTTTTAGCTCATTAGAGAAGTCATTAGATTTATATTTTTTGCTGTAAGCGTACCCTAGGACCCTTCGAAGCAGAGCTGGGGAATCTGGACATGGTGCTAGAGGAGGTCATAAACATTGCGCAAGTTCGAGCGCAATGGAGAGCTCTTTTTGCCTCCCTATGCCCCTAAGTGGGGCCTGAAGGGAGTTTGGATTGGACACATGAATATATTATATTAATATATTTTGGAAAAAAAATCGCAACATAAGTAAGAAGCGAATCAAAAAATAATATTAAACAAAAATGAAACGCGGGGAATTATTGTACAGGTGGCGCAGAATGATATTTGTGGTTTGAATTCGTTAATTTTTTTTTTTTTATATAATTTTATTAAAAATAACATTTTTGTTTAATTCTTCTTTTTAAGAGTTCAGTTCAGTAACATTTTTGTTTAATTTAAGTCATTTTAAGTGTAAATATTTTTGGATCACAGATGAAAAACAGTCCGATACGACATGCAGAGACTAAGAATTGAAATCACTTGCATGCCGAGTTTAAACAATGGTCCGTAGATTTAAAAAAATAATTTATTCGAGAATTTGAACTCGTTTTTCGAATGAATATTTATCCATTCTAATTAACCCCACTTTCTGAAAAAAGAACAAAATTTAAAAAAGTAAATAAAGGAATTAAAATCGCATCGTTCATTTTGTGCCACGGTATTATTATACTGATTTAAATATTTAAAAGTACTAATCTTCTATTACTTAGAATAAAACCTAACAAACTATGCAGCATTTTAATAAAAAAATTAACTTACCTTTGTTTAATAACAACTTATAATAAAATAATCATTATTACGTTCATTAAACGTAAACGGAATTAAATAATAATACTAATAACATCAGTCATTCATTGAACATTCTTTGAATCGAAGCAAACGCCATCTGTTGCGGAAACACCACACCGCTAATCCATAGAAGTTGTAAGTACATCATGACATATCAGGCTGTTGCGGTAGTTCGCTCTTTTCCCGCGTGTCAATTTCCCGGCGCTTCCGTAGCGTCTTGATAGAGTGAAAGAGTCGCACCCTATGAAAATCAATATCTACATTCGAACGCGCGCGTTTACATTGCAAGTACGTCTGGTGTCGAGAGAATATTAGAAAAAAAAGTGTTTCACTTCAACCCTTACGTTGTCTATTTGAATTTTCATTCGCAACATCGAGGATTAATCTGTTGGATTATTCGACAAGTAAGAACCTTTCATTCATTAATTTTAAATTTATGACATTTTGTTCTAGAACGATTTGAATTTTTTTTTTCAAAATTCAAATCTACCCCCACCTAGAACACATCATGCAACTTTCTCACTCATTGATTCCTTTCATAGAACACGAGAAAATTTAATTTGAAATTGAAATAATTATTATTGTAAATAGAAACAGTAGAATTTTTAAATAGAATGTTCTGTAAAACGTTTTTATTGGAATTTTCGGTATTTTGCTTGATATTTCGAGTATTTTAATTCATAATTTTACCGTTTTCGTAAATGTAGTTTACAATAGCTGACCTACTAACTTGACAACTCATGATAAATTTCTCTCAGGGGTAGTAACGGCTGTAGAATTTTAAACTACAACTATTAAAGAAACCATAAATCGGTACCTACTCTTTAAATTGAATGGTTCTATGACAGATGAAATTGAATTCAATATTTGTATACATATATTTGAGCATGAAACAATAACATTTTAAGGGGGTTGAAAGAAAATATATAAAATTATATTTTGAACTGTAGGTCTAGTTTTATCTTTACAATCGGGTTCTATTCCCGGTGGGGTCAGAATGATTCTATGAGTTTTTTTTCACTGGAAATTTCTATTTGGTGTTGGCATCTAGCTACTGCTGAAATTTTAAAATATTTATTGCAAGTGATAAAGCTCAATTTCAGACCCGATAGGGAGTCGAACCTGGGACTTATGCCAGAAGTCGGCGCCTATGCCACAAGGCTACCGAGGTCGGTAATTAGCCTATGTGCGGTCAGTGATTCACCTTTATCTTATAATATAAAAGAAAGTCGGTTTAGCGCGAACATTTATAACTCGAGATCAGCGGAACAGATTTTTATCATTTTTGGTTTATTGGATTCATCTCCGATCCGGATAACAGAATCACCAATAAAACATAGAAAAATGGATAGCAAATAATATAAAATACAATACCTAATAAATTTTGTATGGAATGAATTTCGATACAACAACGCCATCCGTGAATAATTCTATAGCAACAAAATTATTATTTACAACCATTGACAAAAAATATTGGTACGCAGATTTTTGATAGAATTTCTTTCAATCTTTCAGAAATAATCTTTTAACATTCAAACATGTTTAAAACAAATTCGAAATCAATATTCATAGTAAGGACTAGGTATACAGAACAATGTCTGTCGGGAAACCTAGTTTTACATAAAACAAAATGTATACAACCCTTACAGAGTTTATACGAATAACGTTTTGATTAACTTAGCCTCCAGTCTCTTCAGTGCTCTGCTACAACCCTCCAACTTATTCAGAAACTGTGCAGCATCTCTCCGGAGCTCATCTGCCCACCGTAGTTTTGCCCTCCAAACTTTTCTTTTTCTTCCTGATTATTCTTCAAGTACCTAGTATTCTTTTTGGTGTGCGCATAATCTGTACAAATATGCATCCCATCATACCCTCTTTGATCATACATTTAACCTTTTGAAGGCGACATTATCAATTAGCTGGAAATATTTAGTGTAGTAACTAAAGGTTAACATTTAAAAAAAGAACAAAATCGAAATTTAAAAAATATGCGAACATATTCGATTACTTCCACAGCGCAGTGTGGGTGTGTGTATAAAGGTTGCTTTAATATAATCATGGTGAAGATGTTTCAAGCTGTGACTTGACATAAACATGATCTCTCGTGAACTATATATTCTCAAGCACGTTTAGCTCGATGTGATGAACGTGCCTATATAAGCTTCATGCTATACCAGCGCTTCTCAAACATGTCTGCTTTTATGTTCCTTTTATAACATTTTATATATAACTAGCTTTCCCGACAGACGTTATCCTGTGGTTTTAACTCTAATTATTATTGATTTCGAATTTGTATAATGAAGTTTTCACCAATGTGATTCCGACTGAGGCATCTGCTTTAAACCATATTTTCCATTAGCATTCTGTCAATAGCACCAAATATCTTACAACTGACAGTCCCTGTCAAAATTTCAAAATGGGAATATGAATAAAATTGTAAAAAGCACTAAAAAGGTTTCTACGCAACTTTCTGTGTTTTTTCTTATATAAGATCCCTTTCCTGATAAAATCCAATACGACAAAAAAAAGAATTAGCGAAATCGGTCCAGCCGTTAAGGCGTGATGCGATGACCACAGAAAATAGCTCTCTATTTTTATATATTATAAGGAGATAAGTTACCAGATCCCCGTTTTCCTTATAAGTGATGTAATCATCTCTTTTCATGTCGTATGATTTTGAACAATATTTAGGTATTGTGATTAAAACAAATTTAGTTTTTTTACACAATCAAATTGAGTGAGCACAGATAAATTTACAAAAAAGGTAAAAAAAAATTGTATGCACCCACATGTATGAATGACGGATTGTTACTTTTATTAATGTTAGAATAGTAGACATTATTTGAAAAGATCCATTGTTTTGTTTAAAAATATTGTTTTTAATTTATCATGAAAGAGAAGGTAGAGGAAATTTGATGCTGTCCCACTGTTGCGAAGGGACTACGGACCCTACTTTGAGCACTGCTTCTCCGTACAAACTTATAAAATAAACAGCCATGAAATCCACTAATGAATGTTTTCATACTGTGTTTAAAATATAATTGAGAAAATTTGTATCGTTGAGGGATATTGAAGTAATAAAAGCAAACAATATTTAGTTTTGAGTTATATTATACATTCCTATTTACCGACATCGGTAGCTTAGTGGGCTGATGAGCGCCGACTTTTGATCAAGAGGCACGGGTTCGAATCCTGGATGGGTCAGATATTTCAAAGTGTTTGTTCACTTGAAACTACTTGGGGTTGGAATCCTATCTCAGATTGGACGAGACCGGTTGACTGGTAGAGAATGCTTTAAGTATTATGTTCTGCTGTAGAATTTAGTTCCGTTATAGAAAAGTGTTTTTTTATAATCATTTTATTTACTTATACTTACGTTTATCGTAAAATCAATCGTTACACTGTTTTCACTGCTACCAATATAATCTATAATAATAAAGGAAAGTGCCTGACTGACTCATCAACGCACAGCCCAAACGGCTAATCGTAGAGAAGTGAAATTTGGAAATCAGGTAGGTCTCAATACAAAACCTTCCACTAAGAAAGGATTTTTGGAAATTCCATCCCTAAGGGGGTGAAAAATAGGGTTGAATGTTTTTCAAAGTATGCGAATATCTCGGAAACTAGACATGGTACGAACTTGAGATTTGGCATATGAATTCTTCTATAGAAATGAGTGTTAGCATATTCGGCAATTTTTCCAAAATTTAACTAAAAGGGACGAAAAAGGGCACATATAAAAAGGGATGATTTTTAAGTGCCTCGTAAAAAGTTTAAAACTGGTTTTATCGAAATTTCAAAAAAATGATTTCTTCAGAAAGAGTCAAATTATATTATTCTGTTTTCAAAAGATAACATTAATTAGGTAGGAAGGGGTTGGGGGTGGTTTTTATTGAATAACCATATCTCTTAGATAACTGAAGTTAGAAAGCTCTAAATTAATATATAGATTCTAATTTTAATATAAAAATAAAATTCGTGTTTCAACAAATAAATATTATTTTTTCAGGAAGATAAGCCATGATAAAGATTTGCATCAAACATTTATTGTAACAAGGTCACACCCCGTGAGCAGTGCCGTTTGAATAATATAGGTAGGTACCTACATAAACTATGTCGCGTCCGCCTCGCGAGAATGACTGAGATTATAAACTAGGTAGGTAGGTACCTACCCAACATTTTTTTAGTGTAGTGGAGTACCTACGCCTTTGATTGGATTATTAAATTCTATATGTAAATTCTATTTGTATATGAAACACATTTTCATCAACGCACAGCCCAAACGGCTAATCGTAGAGAAGTGAAATTTGGAAATCAGGTAGGTTTTAATACAAAACCTTCCACTAAGAAAGGATTTTTGGAAATTTCACCCCTAAGGGGGTGAAAAATAGGGTTGAATGTTTTTCAAAGTATGCGAATATCTCGGAAACTAGACATGGTACGAACTTGAGATTTGGCATATGAATTCTCCTATAGAAATGAGTAGTAGTTTTCTTGGACAGTTTTACCAAATTTTTACTAAAAGGGACGAAAAAGGGCACATATAAAAAGGGATGATTTTTAAGTGGCTCCTAAAAAGTTTAAAACTGGTTTTATCGACATTTCCAAAAAAAGATTTCTACAAAAAGAGTCAAATTATACTATTTTACTTTCAAAAGATATCATTAATTAGAGGGGAGGGGGTGAGGGGCACTTTTCCAACGTGTGTGTGTGTGTGTCCGTCCCCTCTTTATAACTTTTGATTCGTTTGATGCACACATCTTAAAACTTCAAAAAATATTGAATACTTTAAGCCTACAAAATTTTTGTACTCAGAATTTTGAATTTTTTTTTCAGTCAGGGGTAATCAACCTTTGAATTTTTATTTAATTTTTTCATATATCTCGAAAACCATAAAATCTAGAACCCTAAAAATGAGTATGTGTATAGAAAAATACAATATCTAAAATATAATTTAATGAAAAAGTTCCAGGATTTCTCAAACTTTTTTTATAAAGAAAAATATTTTTTTTTTATGACAAATTTACGAGTTTCAGTGCATATATTTCAGAATTTTATAAAAATATCGATAAACGCTGAAACCCTCCAACTAGATAATTGATTTTTCTATAAAAAATATTATATCATAGCAGTACATCTCAAACTTTTCTTAACAATTTTTGTAAAAATTTAATTTATTGACGACATCGTTTCATACAATAAACATACCGACTCAGGCCATCGACCGCGACAGTTGGATCTCATTTTTACATGTAACTTTTTTTATAAAGTAAAACATTTTTTATGACAAATTTACGAGTTTCGGTGCCTATACCTATTTCAGAATTTTATAAAAATATCGAAAAAAGCCGAAACGTTTAAAACTGGTTTTATCGAAATTTCAACTGCAGATAGAGTCAAATTTTATTATTCCGATTTTAAAGTAAAAAATATTAAATTTTAGGGTGCTTGGTAGTTTTTTTCGAAAAACCATATCTCTTAGATAAATTAAGTGAGAAAGCTGTAATATATAGATTCTTACTTTAAAATAAAAATCGACCGGTTTCATTGTTTTGTCAAAGATTTATTTTAAGCAGTGATATGGTATGATAAAGATTTTTGCAACAAACAAAATAATACTATGGAGATCCTAACCTTGAAACGCGGCACGATGAAGTTAATACACGTGCGGCTAGGTATATACATACTGCATGTATCTTATCGTAATGCCCAGAACAGTGGTTTCCAAAATTAAAGATTTTCCAATTTCCTATCAGGTGACAACTCTTCTGGCAGCTAATCTACTCGGCAATTTTTTATTGATCACACAACCCTTAGTAGGGGAGAGTGGGGATGTATGGGACAAATTTATTAAAAATTGAATTTTGGAAAAATAAAAAGCAATTTATTTAAAAAAAAAATACTAGGTTGCTGAATGTATGCTATTAGCTATGACATATACTTAAAATTATACGGTTGAGCATATTTAATGAGTTATTCAAAATATTATAAAACCCTGATTTTGTCCCATTCCTCCACACAGTGTGGAGGGATGGGACACCTATATGGGAGGAATGGGACATGCAAATAAAATTGTAACTTATTTCGCTAAAACGATCAAATTTTATTTCGAATGCATAAACTTCTTGCATTCTTTTGCACTGCCATGTTTTTGAGGTGGTGGCAATACCAGTATGTACTTCATTATTTTGTAATTGAACAGCCTGGCGAATTTTTGTATAATCATTCCTTATTCAATTTATATTTTTTTATCCTTAATCTCGGCATCTACAAAAAATACATTACATTTGATAAAAAATAACTAATTGTGGAAAAATATTCACATACAGGAGGTATGGGGTATGTCCGATACCTCACTCAATGAACTGTCCCAAACCTCCACCATGAACAATAAAATGGTAAATGACATAATTTAAAACAATAAGTTTTAAGTTATGTTAAAACAATGCGTTAATATGACGAATAATTATCGCAGGTTTGGGAATAAAACATAGAAATAATCTTACCTTTGGTTTACTTTCCCCCAAAAGGATGGGTTGTAATAGGTATAATATTACTTTTTATGTCGAAAAATGATAATCAAGAATTATTTTTTCCACACGCACAAAACACCAACCGTCATTGATTTTTTACTAAACGTACCCCTATATACATCTTTTGACAAGTATATGAATATATAACTGCGCCAAATATGAATAATACGAGTACTGTCCCATACCTCCTGCATCCCATACCTCCACACTCTCCCCTACTAAATTATTCGTCACTCGATTAAAACACTCAACCAACGTAAACTACGCTACTGTGAACTAGGCTTAAGTACCTTACTGTATTAATTGATCACCAGTATTTCTTTATCCTCATGTACCTACATACGTACCTCGGTGTTATTTTTATAGCAATAGGAGCACGCCTCATGGCCTTGAAAGCCAACAAGGACACTGTTCTGTTGTGTAATCGGGAGTTGGCTGGGTAGGTAGGTACCTACCTACTTATGACGTCATTAAATTATTTTTATGAATAGGTACGACTTTTTCCCAAACTGTAGGTAATTTACAGAAGGCTGTTATTGGTGTGCTATAAGTTTGCCTATATTGATGGTACCTACATTGAATAAAAAAAGAATAAAATATGCACATGATTTTCCAAAAAGGCCCCACTCTTCCTTGGTGATGTTTCGTGATTGTTTTCTTTTAACGAACTCCACCGTTTACGCCGTTTTAGAAATTTTCATACAAAATGAAGCGAATTCTCAGGCACGTTCAAATGTTAACTCGCAGTACTGTAGTAATATTTCATAGGCGAGGTATATTTTCTCGCCTATTTGTTCCCACCTGGGATACGAATAAAATAAAATATGGATGTTGTTTCCAAAATATTTTAATGATGGTTTTAATTTATTAGTTTAAATAAGACGAATTAATAATGTATTTTTAGCAGGGAGCACAGTGCACATTATGCATGTGAATGTAGGTGTCAGCGTTCCCCCAGTTTAGGAAGAGAAACCAAAAAGCACGTGAGCGAAGCCACGGGTAACTAGCTAGTCTACATATATAATATACCTTGTCGGATAGTGAAACGCTGTGTTCAAGTCAAACTCTAAAAACGATTTGAATTCACTCATCCAAATTTTGGGAAAATAAGCATATTGTGATATCCTTCAACGTTGACCAGAGAAATCTTGGTTTTCTTAGGCTTCATCACTAGTGACCCTCCGAATTCATGAGTTCTTTTGTTAGTATTGCAGAGGATTTATTTTCAAATGGTATTAATAACTTTTTCTTCATGTACAGTCTGGAATGTCAGAAAGTCCATTTTCGTACATATATTTCCGCAGTCTGCATTGTCCCGTCAAACGCCTTATTAGAATTCTTTTGTTCTCATATCAATATTATATTGTGTGCTTCTGCGACTTCTGCGAGTATCTATTCCGTCGTATGTTTAAGTCCAATTTTCGTAAAGCTTGTCTTTGACCTAGATCTTAAGGTTGTTTCTGAGAGTTGGACGTAGCAATCTGCAGTTCATAAATGATAAAATTCAGGAAAAACAACGAAACTGAATAATGCATATATCAATAATTTTTACACATTGCATCCATTAATTATAGTACACCCATACCCACATATGTACACCACTTTATACGCCGAGTATTTGGTTAACTAAACCAACAAACATAAATTACCCCTCGTGTATGAAGTGGAGCCATTATGTGGTCGTATCTACCAGGTTAATCCAAATATAAATGTCGACCGTATCTAGTAGGTACATACAATGTGTCAAATAGTGTTGTGATATTAGATTTATTCATCTCTAAAAAGCAAAATTTATTTTTACAAATCATTTCATTTCAAATTACCATTATTGTTACAGACTTAATAATTATAGATATGTTTATTGTTAAAAACTTGGAAGAGTTATTAAATGTAGTGAGCAGAAAATTACTAGGAGGTCTGAAGATAGAGGTTTCTCATATCATAATCATTACAGGGTTATATTATTTGTATGAATTAAATAACACACAGTTGCACTTTCACAAAATTTATATTGAATCTCGAGCGCTTTCGTCCAACTCACGCAGACGAATTAAATAACACACAGTTGCACTTTCACAAAATTTATATTGAATCTCGAGCGCTTTCATCCAACTCACGCAGACATTGTCAAGAGACTCTTGACAATGTCTGCGTGAGTTGGACGAAAGCGCTCGAGATTCAATATAAATTTTGTGAAAGTGCAACTGTGTGTTATTTAATTCATAATAATGAACTTTCACTACGTAAATACACAAACCCTCCAAATATTTATATTATTTGGTTTAATTTTCTTCTTCAATATATTCAGAATGATTTGAAAACATTCTTACAAAGTTTTTATGCGGTTTTTACCATGAGTGTGTAATAAAAGGGAATTCAGGCTTTTTCAGAGAACAATTTTTTACCGTAAATAATGAGGGACGGTGTTTTTTTTTTCTCTAGGAAACCATAGATTTCGAAACAAATGTAATTACACTTGTCGATAGATTGTATAAAAAATAAATCAAATCTTGTCTATAAGTGGGAAGATGTCAGTTTTTATCGGAAATTTGTTTGCTAAGGAAATATTTTCATATTTTTTATGTCCACCAATTCCGCCCCATCTGAGATCGACCGACTCCGGAAAATTCATGTAAAACACATCACGAAAATTTTGACACTTGGACTTGGAATCGAACAAGGAGTCTGATGTCTTCGTCAGCTAGGCTTTTGAGGGATAAAGGGATAGATAATAATATAGTTATACATTTGTTCATGGTTTCAGCTTACATACGTTGATCTATTGAAATTTTCATCTACCTGACTAATTCAAACTTTTTAAATTAAAAGACAGGCATAGCTGGCTTATTGTTTCTTAACCCGTGCATTTTATGTAAATTTAATATCCTTCTAAAAAGCAAAACTAGGTTAATCCAAGAAAAACGGATATCAGATTAAGAAACATTTTGAGAAATAAGTTTTACAGAAGACCAAATACTCAAAAAATAAAACTTTGATACCTCCAAAAAATTTTAACACTGAACTGCTTAGTAATATATTTATAACTTTACCAATTTTCCAATGATTGCGTCAAAAATTTTGGGAGTATGAGTACCAAAGTAGGTACCTACAATTCCTTATATTTTATTTTCGTCCTGACAGCTTAAAGGTATCAATAATTCCAATATTTCTTTTACACAAATTCAGAAGTATCAATTTCGAAATTTGTATCATCTTCCGTCATCAATAATAATTATAAATATCAAAGCGAGAGAAAGAAACCTTCGAGGTGAATTTCAGATAATTTATTTTCATATTTTTTGCATGTTAAATTAGATTTTATTGGTCTATATTTTTTTCATATTTAATATTTTTTATTGTACCTACCTAATTGAAAGTATAAAATTACTTTTGTTATTTGTTATTTTTTGCGATATTTTTTAGTCTGAATATTACAAAAAAATGCTTAATAAAATTTTGAGTAAAAAAATAAATTCGTACATACGTAATACTTACTCCTAATCAGCGGCATAGGGAGGCAACAAGAACTCTCTATTGCACTCGATATTGCGCAATTTTTATGACCTCCTCCTACACATTGTCCAAATCCCTCAGCTCTGCTTCGAAAGAGAAGAACACGGTAAAACTCCACATCCTTTCAATATGAATGTTCATTAGCATGGAATTATTAATCAAAGGCAAGCTCTCATATTACAATAGATTCGATTTTTATCTCATTAGCAATACTTTCCTATATACAGAATGCCAATAAAACCACTGGAATTGAAAGCCTAGTGACATTTTCTCTCAATCGACCAGTTCTATCAACTCTGAGACAATAATTATTCAGAATATCTAACAACTAATGACTAACAATTCATTACTGATGTTCGATGGAACACAGCACTACGGCCTTCGACCGTCTTCTACTGTTATTTCGAAGGTTAGCTTAGTGTGATCACTTAACGTTAACAACGTTCGCTATTAGGTGGTAATGTTTGTCTCCGAAACTCCTAATCATGAGAATTCTCAACATGTCGAAAAATCCTATGTATGCAACAAGTAGAAATTTAACAATAAATAAAATATGGAGATAAAAGTTGGAAATTATTGAGAACAAGAGAGCAACAAAATTTAAAAACTGCGACTGCTGTCGTGTACTTGGCGCCAGGATATGAGTATATACATTTTTGTTAATGTCTCATCTTTATTGCCTATTGGCTTTGTTGGTGCACAACGTTCTTATTATGTCTATAATAATTATTCAGCCCAGGTTAAAAATTTCAAATTCAACACTAACTTGTTGACGTATTGAGAATTATTACGCGACCGGTTATCGACTCGAGAAATCTTGCTCACTGATGATAATATGGACCTCTTGGTCGTCGAGAACTGCATAAATAAAAAAAAAAGTATAAAGGTTACAAAAGTGGATTCGAAATAACTATCGAATAACCGTCTAATGTGAGAAAGGGAATTGATAAATTCGTTTGGAAAAAACTTTAAAGCATCAACCCAACCGTTAATCGACTCAAAAACTCTTTACTCAATAATGTTCTAAGAAAAATAGATTCGAAATAAGCAGATCAATTATCTAAAGTAAAAAAAAGGTAATTGATAAATTCGTATGCGGAAAACTTAAAAGCATCAAGTTAACCCAATCGTTAATCTACTCAAGAACTCTTTGCTCAATAATGTTCCAAGAAAAGTAGATCGAAATAATCCAATCAATTATTCTCTACAGTAAAAAAAGGGAGTTGATATATTTCTATGAGAAAAACTTCAAACAATCTTACTTAAGCCAGAAAATGTAAGTAATATTCTACAAAGACATTGTTCTTTATAACAAAGCTATACTAGCATTCATATATTATGATTTGCCCTTCCTTGAGCCTCGTTTAACCTCTGGCTTTTGTATTACACAACACCCACTTTCTCACGATATAGAAATGCTTAAAAGTAAATTGCTGAATTTCAGTTGCAAACTTCAGCTGAAAGTTTCGTGAAATGAGCATATTATAACTAATAATAATATTAAAGCCTTCTTAGGATACTTCGTGAGAGAAATTCTTATGAGATGCTTCATATCGCCCTGCTAGTACGATACAGCGTCATCTTTGAAAGATTATTTTAAACATTTTTGTCGTTAGTATCTTTATACACGGTTTTTTATGGCTCAAATCAAATAAAAAATCCGCCCACTTAGGGTCATAGGGGTGCAACAAGAGTTCTCTATTGCGCTCGATCTTGCGCAATATTTATAAAATCCCACAACGTGTCCAAATACCTCAAATCTGCTTCGAAGGAGCGGAATAGGGTATGCTAGGGCAGTGTTCCGCAAACTTATTGTGTTCAAACACCTACCAAATCAAAAAATTTCGAGGTACACCAAAGATATTTTTGCGGTGGTAGAATACCTACCTACCAAATCTACCCAAAATTCGCTGAGACACTTCGATTCGAAAGCGGAGACTTTTTGTGCCTGGGCTTTGGTCAGGTGCCATTACTCACACCCATACAGGAGAATGGTCAACACACACGTATCAAATAGTTTACATTTCGTCTCGACACTAAACGCCGACGCCTTCCATATCTTGGTCCTGTTGTTAAAGGCGCCACTTGCCATACCGATACGTATCGGGAGCTCAGCCCCGAGTTCACCGTGGTGGTAATGGTTGCTCCCAGGTACTTAAATGTATCCACCCGGAAGACCTGCTGACCGTCGATGGTTATCGGAAATAGGTATGGATAAAATGAATAACAACTATTGTTGATAAACACCCGTTTTATTCAATTCATTTTTTTTTTCAGAAATTAGCCATAGCTAAACTCTGAAAGATATTTTCTCCTAGACGACCTATATAAACTTACTAAGAACTCATTTTTAAATATGGCCTTTCGACGATTCGATATACAGCCTACGTTCAATTAACTTTGACATTTAATGTTCAAACAAATTAGTATTTTGCAAAATTTAACAAATAAATTTAATAATCATTGTCATTTGATACTGCCAAAATAAATATAAAAAGCATTCCCTTTGGCAATACAAACCGTTGAATAACGAGCGTTTGACTTTTTATTATTACTTTGATTAATTAAATATTCCTTGTTTTCAAAACTAATTACTTACGTTGCGTAGGTTGATATATTTATCATAAACTAAGTAAAAATTAACCATTTGAAATTTAAAATTAAACAATTTACTTTTTTGCTTTTTTTTACAAGTTTAATAGAGAAACTTGGAGACCAAAACATAATTTCTCTGTCTTCTGTGCCCATTTAGGATATGTACGTACAAAACTAGCCAAAATTTCAAACTAGTGAGAAAACAAATACATTAAAAAATTAGTGTTTTTGTGCTCACGCAAATTGTCTCATTCACAGCTTTGTAGGTACTTAAAGCCTGTGTTGTGAAAGAGGCAAATGGTCCGGACCTGGGAGCGAACTTCCAATATGAATCAGTATGTAAGTCGGCGTCTTGGCCGCTTGGCTATACCAATCACTTCGAATAACAAACTTTTAGTAAATAAATATTTGTTTGTAAAATAAATGATATCTTATGGACGTTACAAAACAAAAATGAGGGCCCATACAAGAAAACATTGATTTCATACCTCTTAAAGGGTTGTAATATCTGTCTAAAGTCTAATCACTCTATCTAAAAGACCTTTTTATTTTAAAAAAGTTATAAAAAAACCAACAAGGGTTTTAAAAATTCCAAATAATGCCTTTACCTAATAATAGTTTTGCACGGGGGTGAGTTTACAGAGAGGCATCGTTTACAGGAACGTTTCCTCAAAGGATGACGTTCACCGCGTAATTTGATAACATTTTCGTAAAGATAGTTCTAAGAATTATTTGAAAAAAAAAGACTGGTTTTGTTAGATTATAATAATTTATGTTTCGTTTTTTATATTTGACAACTCCAACCTTAGCTTCTATCAACGGTATGACGCCATTCATTTAGTTCATCGGCTATTATAAAAGAACATATTATCTTCCTCTTTCACGACACAAGCTTTAAGTAGCTTACTGTGAAAGAGTCAAGGAGTGTATTCACTTTGAGTGAGCATGATTCATTTATTAAAAAAAATATATATATATTTTCTCTAACTACTAGAGGTTGTTAAAATTTTGAATACTTTCGTAATATAAAATAAGTTTAATAAATTTTCAGTTTATTTTCTTAAACATTTTCCCCTATTTTTGGTACACAAAGGTGTCAGTATAGCCAGCGGAGCTTTTTACTTGAAGAAATTTTTGGTAGTCTCCAATCTGAGACAGATCAACCCTGGGTTGGAATGTTCAAGTGTAAAACACTTAGAAAATATTCTTACCCAACTGGAAATCGTATCCTGCACCCATTGATCAGAAATAATTGGCTAAACCACTATTTTAACAATGTTGGTAAATTAATAAATCCTATTATGAGATTTATTGAAGAAACTTCATCGTGACATATAATAATTATTGTTCGACCAAATGAGAATTCTCTTCGAATGGAGTCGATGAAAGTCATATTAATCTAATTACTTACAAATATTGCAAAAGTTTTTGAATTTAACCTTTTTACATAGATTATACATTTTATTTTGTGGGGCCTAAGCCTACCGCACTGTGATTTGGTTGGGGAGGGGGGGGGGGTTGGTATCCGCGGCGGGCTTGATTTGTGTATGCCCGGCTTTTTGTCCGATTGCTTCAATTGGGCTGGGGGGTCGGCTTTGTGCGGGTCGGGTTTGCTGCGGATTGGTCTCCTCCAGGCTGGCTTGCGGGGTGCGGGTAGCCTTAAAAGGGAGAATGTTATGTTATACATTTTATTTAAATAAACGTCTTGTTTATTATGGTATCCAAGCTACACTTAATGACACTTAACTTGAGGATTACACTATCTCTTTCGCGCATTCATCATTTTAGTTTATGCAGTGAAAGAGGGATGCTTTGTACTTGTTTCAAAGGATACTGCGTTCGTATAATAGTGCTACTTCCGCTTTTCTTTTCTAGGAAAACAAACTATTAGCGGCGCTTAGCGAGGTTATGCGTATAAGTACAATAATAATTGGCGTTTATACTAACACTACTGTTATGAAATTTCTTTTAACACTCACTTTTGAAGTTTTGAATATGGGACGATAGTCAGGCTTTTGAAAAGGAATGAATCTCAAAGTACCTGCTTATTTGCGAATTTTCCTTAACGCCGCCATAATCCGAGCTTACAAAATGCATTTCTAGGGTTGACCTGATTTCAGGATAGATACATTAAGACTTATACTGACACAACAACGGGTAGGTAGTTAATTCTTGGTGTACGTGACATTTTTAAAGAATTCCTTAAAAACCTTTTCATTGAAGATTGAAGTCGGAGCATTTGCATTTTGCTACCACTTACGGTAAGGGGTATGTATCAAATTGATTATGCGGAAATTGATTATACAAATGGAGTATACAGAGTATTTGTACATTCCGTTTATGTTATACTAGTTTTCCCGACAGACGTTGTCCTGAGGTCAAACTATGAATATTAAATTCGAATTTAAAACAATGATAAAAATGACTTTTAATAAATGTCATTCATGCCAATGCATCTTTTTTAAACCACATCTTTTCCACCTGAATTCTGTCAATCGCACCAACTATTAAACAACTGACAGTTTGTGTCAAACAATTTTAATTCAAAATTAGATTTATTCACTTTTGACGTTATAATTTATAAAAAAAATACGCTTCAATGTTAAGAAATCAGAAAAAAAATCTATCGAAAAACTGCGTACCAATATTTTGAATGCCAATGGTTGTCAGGTAAATAAAATTGAGTTTCTATAGAATTTTTCATAAATGGCGTTGGAGAAAAATCCAATAAACCAAAAATTATAAAAATCTGTTCAGCCGATCTCGATCTTTAACCATCAAATTTATAAAACCTGAAGGTTGATGAGTAAATTGTAGAACAGTTAGTTAGGCTCTTTTAAATACACATCTTGATATAGATTAAGTCAGGGTAGTAGATCTCGTAGAGGAAATGCAGAACCAAGTCAACAAAGAAGCTGCGATATCTGGGGCCTTAGACAAGTGCAACAAAAAGGCCGTCAACGGTAACGGTCGGTCGGTGTTCCGTTGATGGCCATTTTATTGCGCTTGTCTGCGGCCCCTGGTGCCGTGAGAACCACCATAAAAGTTTTCCCCTGAGCAAAAAGAATTGTACCTAATTTATGAAGAAAAAATATTTACTGAATCGGGAATAGAACAACACGATACTCTCTTCCAAAAATTCGGGTTTCTTCTACAGGATGTCATTTTCCCCATATTTTACCACGATAACATGATAACACTTATTTTCAATCAATCTAGACTCACCTAAAGTGAACAAAAATACACATTCACATAAAGTGAACACAAAATAAATACTCATTCCCATAGAGCATAGAGCAAAGCTTGTGTTGTCAATGTGAAAATGGTCAGCACCGGGATTCGAGCCTGCGAGCTTCAGTACGCTGTTCGCTGTACGTAGTGAAACGATGAACGGTAACTGCCTACGGAAGCCTATTGGTATAGGCACTTCTGATCATGAGGTCCCGGGTTCGGTTTCTGGTCCGTAAGTGTTTTTCCGTAAACTTATACTCGGGGTTAGCCTGTCTCAGAATAGATGGGAGCGGTTGATATGATTTCTACAATATACCTAATCGTTTTTTTGTTTCTAAGCTTTTTTGTAGCAGGTATTTCTTATTTTCCTTACTTGAAACAAAACTTTTATACGAATACCCAACGAAGAGTGGAGACAGTGAAAGAAGAGGAATTCACAATCACCTTTTTTAATTATAATCCATAACATTTTGAAAAATTGGAAATAGACTAGGTGATTCACGCTATGAATAAGTCAGATTTTATAAAAAATAAACCAGACAGTCAAGTATCTACCTACATACAATTTACAAGTACGTGTGTGTACTTTTAAAATGTTCAGTCAACTATTTTTTCTCTATACTGCAACGACTGTAATCACAAATATATAGGGAGCACAAAGAGAAACTTCAAAACACGCATTAGTGAACACCTTCGGTGTCTAAAAAATAACAATTTTTCGGAATATGCTAATCATCTTTTAGACAACAATCATACCCACAACATCAATAAAACTACTTACAAGCACACCAATGGTTACACGTATAGAAAACTTAACACCCTAGAGACAATCGAAATTAATAAAAATATCCCTAATAATCTAATAAATAAAGAAATGAACCCGTATAAATCTCCGCTATTATCTCTCTTCCCTACCCTATCTCCTTCCACGCCCACCCCTAACACCCCCCTCCATCACAATACCTAAAAATTTGTAAGTCACAATATTTTGTATCTGTGCACATTAGTTTTAAGTTTGGTCTGATGATGGCTGGTAGCCGAAACCGGTAACCAAAGAAATACATATATAAATAAAAAACAGTTAAAAAATAGTTAATTTTTCCAAAACATAAAAATGTTCAGTCAACTATTCAAAACCTCTTTCAAAAATAGAATACAGTGTTGAAATCGATGAGTTCGCATTTTGAATTCAGAAAGAACGGGTAAAATAACGAAAAACTCTGCAATAAAAGATAGTTTGAACATTAAAATATACAAAGTTATACAGACGGTAAAATATTCATTTATATAACTTTATACCTTTAACGATGTAATAAACTTTTCACTTCTTACATTGCTATAGCCAACAAAATTGTTATAGGAATACAATGTAAAAATATGCTTACTAAATCCTGTTAAACTTTTACCTTAAACTTATTACAAACTCAAATATTGGTAATCTTGAAAAATCTCTTTAGTTCTTTTTTTAGAACAGAAATCCTATAATAAACGTTCATAAAGATAATGAATATTTTTCAACTGATTTGAAATTTAAAATGGAAGAACTAATTTATTTTCAAAATGATGAATATTTGAATATCGAATGTTTTTTTTTAATTCATTCTGTAATTTTAAATATTTAATTCATTTGCTTAATCATACATTTTACGAACGTCATCATTACCCTAAACTAGCTTTCCCGACTGACACTGTTCTGTCTTAAATATAAAAATTGAATTCGAATTTGTATAGTTATAAATTACTTACCTATTTAACCGATATAGTTCCGAATTTCCGTATAGCAACTATTTTAAATGATGTTTGCCGGGCACATACTGTCAATCGAACCTTCTATAGATGAGAAGCCAATCAAAATTCAAAAATAGAAATGTTTTTATCGTCAAAAATACCTACTAAGAAGGTTACCTACGTTAAATAATAATATTCTAAATTTTTCTAATGTTCCGGGCATCTTAAGTAATTTAATTTACAGCTTATCCTGAACTCTGCTGCTCGCTTTATTCATCCAGTTCACCGCTTTTCCCACATTTCACCCACTCTTCACAATCTTCACTGGTTGAAAGGTCCAGAGCGCATTGAATTCAAAATATGTCTCCTAGTTTTTAAAGCACTCCATAATATGGCCCCAGTATACATATCAGAACTTTTCACCTTGTTTTCTCCCAATGACAGACATATATTTCGCTTAGGTCTCAATCACAAGCAACTAATAAGCTCCATGAACGTAACAACAACGTAACAAATAAGCCAAATTACACGAATAGAGCTTTAAGCGTTGCTGGACCAAAATCATGGAATTCACTTCCCGTAAATATCATAAGCTGCAAGAACTTAGACGAATTTAAGAAAGCATTAAAAACATTCTTGTTCCAAAAATCATATCCAGGTTATCCTTCATCTTGAATAATAATAATTATTGTATGTCTCATAATATGCAAGATTGTCTATGAAATTAGATAATATTATTGAATCCATTAATGTTAATGTAAATTTTGTCTTTATATAGTTAGTAAGGTGACCTCTAGGCCACCTCTAGGCCACAAAACGGCGCTCTTAATATAAGTTATCTTAGTATTATTATTAATTAATAATCAACAGCCGGTTTCATTAAAAGCTTCAAAAGTACACTTTAGTTAAAGTTCCTTTTGAAATTTTAATATTCCCTTAAGTTGACGCGTTTCATAAAAAATATTCCAGCTGATATTTGAAATGTCAAAAAAATATTTTAAAGTTGGTAGCAGTTGGTAGTGTTACCATGGAAATCTATGGAAAACATAGGTTGTTTACCGCGGAATTTCTGTTGATCTGTCGATTTCATTTCTCAATACAGCATCAAAGTGCCGTTTTTTGTGTTAATTTATTGTTATGGTTTATGAATTAGTAAAAGAAAACTTTAAACAATAATATTCTTCCCGTTTTGCTATGTTTTCCGCCCTATTTTAGTCATTTTTGTCCACAGTGTCACCGCATACAAAAGGTTTATATTTGCTACAGAGAAAGCGCCACGAAATTTTCTATGAACTCCGGTGGTAAAAATTTGAACTACCTAAAGTCGACTTCAACTAAAAATAATAATCCACAACGGTACTTTAGATAAAAGTCGGTTTTAAATGTCGTTTTGTTGTTATGAAACCCTTTATTTTTTAAAGGGAGTTTAAAGGCTCCTTTATTTTTTATGATGAACCCGGCCGTTAGTAGCAAAATTGTTCCATACGTTAGCGAGTGATGCGATGACCATTGACCATGCACGGAAAAAGGGATCCATTTTTATATATAGAGATAATAATATTATGTTAGATTTCATCATGGATCGACAAAGAGCCTATATTATTATTTTGTAGTTCATACCTATATTATTTTTATCACTCTCATTTCTCCAGAATTTTGTAATATGCTCATTTTATATTTCAATATTGATTGTAAAATGACAGGAATACAATGAAGATGTTTGCAAAATTGCCCTTCGATATAAAATTTGTTTCATACAATTAAACTTATAGACGGGTGTTGTAATAAAAATGTTGCAAATTTTATTAAGGTGATACATTTCATAAAATGCAATGTTGCAATAAAAGCCGTTCGAATTATCGTTATTAAATTAATATATTACCCCTAATATCCTTTTAAATATTTCAAATTCTAAGAGAGTAATGTGGCTATTTGAATAAAGGATTTTTTAACCCATCACGCCGTGTCCCGTAAGGGCTAGGCAGAGAGAACTATTTTCTATCCAAGCATACTTCTTTCCCTTTTTCCACTTTGTCATACACCCTCTCCTATTTCTCTTACTTCTACCTGGCCTTCCTTGAGGACGGAATCGATGTGTTCGATCCACGTCATTCTCGGTCGGACACCCTTTCTTACACCTTTCCTTTCAGCCGTATGAATTCTCTTTGTCATTAAGTTTGCATCCATTCTTTCCACATGCCCAAACCATCTCAACTTATTAACTTTCATCTTTGTCACAACACTTACTTCCATACCACATTCCGTCCTAATATTTTCATTCCTTTCCATATCCCATAAGGTTTTCCACATATTCTTCGTAGAGATTTCATCTCTACTGCATTTATTCTACATTCTTCTTTTTTCGTCCATGTCCAAGTTTCACACCTAATCATGTTAACACGATTGCGTCATGCCCTGGTTTCTCAATAAAAACAGCCGAAAAAAATCATTCACATAAATGTAAATTTACTTGAAAAATAGGTAGAAGGTACCTGGTAGGAACACTTGTGTGATAGGTATGTGCAAAACCACTAGGTAGGTACATAAGAACATTCTTTATTCAAAATGTAATTTGCGCAACAACAACTGTCAACAAATTTTGTCACATGTCACTAAGTACATAAAGTCAAATACAAAGGAGACACACAAGAAGAGTATGAAAAGTTTCGTAATTTTGTTTCAGAAGCAACAAGCTACATAAGTGAGCTGCCTAACCCCTGTCTGCGCACTCCTCAACATCCCCGAAGGCCACACTCACCCTCTCCACAACTAATTCCACAGCCGACTCTGGTTGCGAGAGGTCCTCTACAGCTTCAAGCGGATACAGACAAGGCGACGCTTAGCGTCGATACACTTATTCAGGTAAGAATATCTTAACTAATAAAATTTAAACACTAAACACCTATCGAAAAAAAAATGTTTTTCTACTTTATGTACATAGTTTTATGATTAAAGTGTTTGTGTATTCGCGTACACAGTGAAAACATTGATTTGATAAATTTTCAAAATGGTTTTTTTTTTGTAAACATTGTGTCTCTACGTAGTGAAAGTTCATTTTTGATATTTGTTCATAAACTAGTTAGACTTTTCACATTTTTTTTTTAAACTGAATCTCGAGCGCTTCTGTCTAACTCACGTCGATACTACATTCTGTGAACGCTTTCGTTATACGAAAATAATACATACCAACTTATAAAAAAAAACGTTAATGTGCATAATTTTGTTTCTTAATTCAACCTTCATGCAACCTTCCTTTATGTACATAACAATAATTTAACTAATCAAATACAGATGAAATTTAAATTGATTATTATTATTCAAATTTTAAACAATCCTTTCTAATTTCCTATTATAGCATAAAAGTAACAAAAACGGCGTAATAATATCGCTACATGAAACAGAAAACAACTAAATAAGTTGTAGATATATGAACCTTTTGTGCTTATTAACCTTTCGATTATTTCATTATCCTAAGATTTCTTATAGAAATCTTATTGTATCCGGTTAACAATGTAAAGATGTAGAATGTTATGTACCAGTATCTACCTATTATAGTCCTAGAAACTTGCGATACAAGGGGGAATAGTTCTTTCAAGTTACCGATAACTGTTAGAGCCTACACTTACAAGACTTTTGACAGCTTTATCTTGACATATCATTCTACCAAAGAACGATCAGATGTCACTCTAACGATATAAAATTTTGATTACCTATACTACTTATATAAAACAAGCAGGAACTTTCACAGTATTATCCAGGGTCCAATAATTTTTATCCCTTAACAAACAATATACGCATTACGCAGGCTAATATGGCATTATTACTGTGTACGATTCGTCCTCGTAATTCGTCCTTTTAAACTTATGTTTAGATACGTTCGATGCATATTTCGCGGTCATATTTTCATTGTAGTAGGTACTTACCTATCCTTTTTTTTAAAGATAAATGTGTATAAGTTCCACTTTTGCCTTTACCAATATTAACCATCCACTGATTGGTTTTGATCACCCTCGCATATTTTTTCCAGATATTTTCAAACAAAGCGTGATATAAGAGATGGATAATTGATAGTAGGTACCTACCTACACGACTACAATCGACGAATAATATAATAAACTAGCTTTCCCGACAGACGTTTACCTGTGTTCCTAACTATGAACATTGAATTCGAATTTGTATGGTGATGAACTAATTATCATTTGACCAATGTGATTCCGAATGTTGCGTCTGTTTGAAACCACGTATATTCCATCCGCATTCTGTCAATCGCAACAATCGACAATTATTTCTGTCAAAATTTCAAAATTGGAATAAAAATTATAAGGTAAAAAGTTAAATAAGGTTGTCTACGTAGAGTTTTCTTTAATTTTCTAATTTTCCATGCTTTTTTCTTATTTTTTTTTCTTCTGAAAGGACATTCTCCTGATAAAAGCCTACACGACAAAAAAAGAATTGGCGAAATCGGTCCAGCCGTTTAGGCGTGATGCGATGACATCGGGAAATAGCTCTCCATTTTTATATAATACTAGCTGACCCGTCGAACTTCGTATCGAAATAAATAATATGGGTACTCTAGGTTTTATGCAACAGAGCTCAAATTCGTTTTTTAGTTATTTAACACGAATGACAGTGGCATTAGCAAAACCTGCATACCACGCAGCATTCATTGGGTCTGAGTTTATTTTTACAACAAAAACTTATAGTATGTTAATATGATGTGGGAAGAGGTCATCATTGCGCAAGATCGAGTGCAATGGAAAGCTCTTAAGCCTCACTTTGCTCCTGAGTGGAGTTCAAAGGTAGTTTTAATTTTGATTGATTTGATGTTAATTTGTAAAAAAAAGAATTTAGGTATGTCATTATATTCGATATTTTAATAGTTTTTTTGCTCAGTTAAAATAATATTGATTGATTAATCAAAGTACGAAAAGGAACATCTCCGTACCGATTCAAAATACGCATTGAGGTGTCAATACTTTTTTTGCCCATCACGCTGATTCGCGAAGGGGGTAGGCAGAGAGTATGAAATTTCATTCTTTCCAATCCAAACTCATTCGCTTCCTCCAAACCCATAACATTCCGCATACATGCTCTTATATTCCTCTTGCTCCTGACTTGGCCCTCACGTAAGACGGCACCGATATGGTCGGTCTATGTCATTGCAGGTCGGCCTCGTCTGCGTGCACCAATTCTTTCAGATTTATATATCCTTTTAGTCATTCTCACATGCCCAAACCTTCTTTCTTTATTCACTTTCATTCTAGTCACTACACTAACATCCACTCCACATTCCTTTCTAATATTATCATTCCTCACCTTATCAATAAGTCTCTTTCCGCATATCCTACGCAGTGATCTCATTTCCACAGAATTTATTCCAACTTCCAAATTTATCTTCCATGTCCAAGTTTCACTCCCATAAATCATGGATAGTATCAGGATTGCATTAGGCATCAACTGTCGATTTCAAAGATATCTTCTTAGAGGTCTTAATGCACCGCCAACGGCGCCAACCCTTCTCCCAACCAATTTCCTTCTTTCAATCTCTTTTTCACACCTTGCATCTCTTCTAAATAAATTACCTAAATAGAAATACGTCCAAGTTCTCGACATTCACTTTCACACAAAATTGCGTTCTTAAATCTTCTCTTTCAAAACAGTGGAAATAAATAAAAAGCACATTTTAATGCAGTATGGTGGAAGTTGGAAGTGTAGCAATTTTTATTTTCAATAAAGAAACAAATGCTAGGTCATTAGCAAATAATATCCAGCTTTTTTTACATATTAACAATGCAGATTATATTTACGTTATATGTAGATATGTACTCATCCTGTGTAAAAATCAGCCCATAAACGAAGAATTGATTTTCAAACAAACAAAAAAAATATTCTACTTGTTCTTCAATATAATCATGTATTCCTTGTGTTAAAACTTATCAAAACTCCTTATAAAATGAACTTCAATTACATAAGTATATAACTCCTTAATAGCAATGTTATATTATACGATTCTGTTTGCTGGCGGTTTTAAAATGTCTGTAAATAAAGAAAGTTTTCAAAACTCCTTACACTTCATTACAATAATGTATTCTTTGTATTTAAACTTACCAAAACTCCTTATAAATGGCAATGAATATTATATGACTTATCCATTCAATCTATTTCATACGATATATTTTTCATTCGCATTCTATCAGTTGCAATAACAATAAAACCACTGACAGTACTTTCAAATGTCAATTAATAAAAATTCAAAAGTAGAACAAAATTATATTGTAAAATGTACTAAAAAGATTACCTACTTTCCGTGTTTTCTTAAATTTCCTAATTTTCCATGCATTTTTCTTATTTTTTTCTTCTAAATCAACCTTCTCCCGATAAAAGCCTACACGACAAAAAAGAATTAGCGAAATCGGTCCAGCCGTTTAGGCGTGATCCGATGATATCGGGAAATAAATCTCCATTTTTATAGTTTTCTTAAATTTTCTAATTTCACACGCATTTTTCTTAAATTTTTTGTTCTAAAAGGACACTCTCCTGATAAAAGCCTACACGACAAAAAAAGAATTAGCGAAATCAGTCCAGAAATAAATCTCCATTTTTATAGTTTTCTTAAATTTTCTAATTTCTTATGCATTTTTCTTAATTTTTTTGTTCTAAAAGGACACTCTCCTGATAAAAGCCTACACGACAAAAAAAGAATTAGCGAAATCGGTCCAGCCGTTTAGGCGCCATCCGATGACAACGCGAAATAGCTCTCCATTTTTATATATAAGATAAGACTAGCTTTCCCGTCTGACGTTGTCATGTACCTAGACCTTACTATGAATTTAGATTTCGATTTGTAATTTATACAAAAATACGTTTAAAATTGTTTGAATATTAAGGCCCCATGTAACGCTCGCAGAATTTCATATTTAGGTATTTAAGAAAAATTCCAACTACACCCATTTTTGTAACTCCACCCTAGCCCACAAATTTAATTATTTAACGATTTACAAAGAACCAGATAGATAATAAGTTAAAATACAAAGATGTTGGACACTGTCCAATTGCCAAAAACACAATGGAAGGGGATGGCTTATTTGGTATACCTGTCTCATTCGAACTCATTTACAAAAGTAGTCCATTTCATCTGTGTTCATTTTGTGTTCGCAAACAATAGTACCTACTGCCAGGTAGATAACGCAGGATATTGAACTCGTATGTATTGACTACTAAAACAAAATACTATTCCCCGTTACAGGATTGCATTCTGCAGAAGTGCTTGCGGCTTATTCTCATAATATTGTCTATTCTGTAAATAATTATATATAATAATTGGTTACGTTCGTTCGTAACACGGTATTTTTAAACAGTTCCATGCACCAGAAATATTTTTCATACATAATTTCATACCTTAACCGTCCAGCTACCGAAATATTTTTCATACATAGTTGGTTATATTATTAGCCTGAAAGTCGATAGTTTCTATGACAATAATAAAAGATGTCCGCTTCGGGAAATATTGTTCCTATATACAACTATTGCTTCGAGAAGTCCACAAATAGAACAATCGATTAATATATCAAAGTTTCCTATGGCTGCCGTCCGATAGGTTTTGCTGCTGGTTGGATTATTTTAGTAATTACTATTGGATATAAATATTCCATTTAGCCTATTCAGGTCCACATAAATAATCTATTTATGATTAGGTAAGTGATAATATATATTCATTGCAATAATATTGTTACAATATATTTTATTTTACAATATAATATGTACATATTACGTACAATATCAATTGATAGATAAATGCATATTAAACATAATATTATAACATACCTACTCCCTTTTTGACCTCACTTCAATGACCTGCTCGCACACCATTTCGAATCGCCCAGCTCCGGTACGAAGGAACGGAAAACAATTTTATAGGGTCTTTGTTTCTTAGGGAGCACTATATAACAGACATAGGTACATCGCATCTGTAAAGCATCGGTAACTTGGTTACCCATACATATAATTAGCAGGTACCTATATAGAAGTAGGTTTATTATTTAGAACAAAAAAATCCTTTCTATTATTTTACGGAGACATGGTGTCTGCAAATTTGACTGCTACTTTACAATATTGATTTATTGAAACAAAACATTCTCCTGTATGGGTGTGAGTCTTGGTACCTGACCAAAGCCCAGACACAAAAAATTATCTGAATTTGAAACGAAGTGCCTCAGGAGAATTTTGGGTATACGTCGGCGCACCCGGCGCATGCCCATCACTTCCACCATTACGGAGAGGAGATGGGCATGGCTGGGACATGTGTTGAGGATGCCGAATGACAGTTGGCCGAGGAGAGCGCTGTTTTTCCTCCCATCAGGGTCTCGAAGACGTGGAAGACCCTCTCATACCGTGTTCCGTTCCTTCGAGGGAGAGCTGAGGGAAATGGACTTGGTGTGGGAGGAGGTCATAAGCATTGCGCAAGATCGAGCGCAATGGAGAGCTCTTGTTGCCTCCCTATGCTCCTAAGTGGAGTTCAAAGGGAGATTTGATTGATTGATTGAATATAATTGAAAACTTAAAACTTGTTTTTGTGAAATCTGGAGATGAAAGGCATTTTCGAAGCAATTCATTTCATTCGACCAATTAATATCAGAAAAAATATAAATATTTATCATAGAGTAAATAAATTAATTAATTAACATTTTTCTATGCAAAGGTGTCAGTATAGCCGGTGGAACTTATTGCCTGAGGCAATTTTTCCAGTCAACCGGTCCCGTCCAATCTGAGATAGGCCAACCCTGGGTAGAAATTTCAAGTGAAAAAACACGAAAAACTCTGACCCAACCGGGAATCGAACACGGGACCCCGGATCTGAAGTCCATGCTATCTACTAGGCCACCGATGTCGGTCGGAGCACGTTGTATAAAAAATATCGACCTTATCTCGCATGAAACATCACGATGTAATTATTATCAGCGGAGGTCGTGGGTTCGAATCCCGGCCGTGTCGACCATTTCCGCTTTCACGACACAAGCATTTGTTTACTGTGAAAGATGTCAAAAAAGTGTATTTGTTTTCACTTCGAGTGAGCACAAATTCATTTAAAAAAAAAAAAAAAACATTGTGTTAGGAGGACCAGAGACTGTATATACATATTTGTGTTCAATTTGAGTGAGAACAAATAAATTTATTAAATATAAAAAATAAAATAAACTAATGGTAGGTATACATATAATGCGTATGATAGCGGCCTAATTTTTGGGATTCAAAGTAAACAATAACATTATCAGTCAATTAACATTCTCTGTAAAAGCACGCGATTTGGATTACAATGTTCTCAATAAAACCACGCAATTTGGATTACACCAAGTTCAAGAAAAATAATTCACCCGACCCGACCGAGAACTGAACCCGGGACCTCTTGATCGGTAGAAGTTAGCACCACACCACTAGGCTACCGATAGTGAACAATAAAATCGTGGGGATATTTGCCGATGTTGTAATCAATTACAATCGCTTACAGTCGACCATAAAAATTCAAACACAAAAATATTGAAAAATATTAATTCGTAGAAAGGATTAGGTACATGTATAAAACGAAGGCAAAATTATACCTGCAACAAAGCTGCAACATAAACAAACGACATACCTTTTATTTGGTAATAATACCTACACAAAAACTCAAAACATGTTTGAATGAAATCTGTAGATAAAAGGCAATGCTAATATTTTCAAAGATCGTAAATTAGTTCAAGCCATAAATCAAAGTATATACAATAGCATTATTTTTGTGGGTTGGTCAAGTAAAAGTCCATTATATGGGACCGCCTATATTAAAATCTTACTAGATATTAGCTTAGCAAGATTTTGGTTAGATTTGAATTAGAATTTAAGTTTTTTTGATTTTTCAGGAAAACAAAGACGAAATTTAAAAAAGTTACACGCTAATTTATTGAGTTGGCTTAATCGTTAAAATATCCAGAAACTTGCGTATCTATAAGTATTGTATTTTTTGAGTTATCTATCGAGAAAAATTTGCGACATGTTCCAGTAAAATGAAAATTACTCGAAAAGCATGCTTTTATTAAAAAATCTGCCAGCCTAACTTTTTAAATTAAAGTTCATTCTACAATAAATCGTAACTTTCAGCTTTGTATATTATGGACTTGCAGAGTAATCTATTTGGTAAAACTGCCAAAAACGGGTGTTTTCGGGGAAAGGCCCCTTAAAACATTATTCCTGAAAGCTCGAAAAAAAGAGTACATCAATAATCTGCGTAGGTACCAATATTTTTAATGTCAATGATTTGTCAGTTAAACAATGATTTTGGTGTTATAGAAAATTTCATAGATGGCGTTGGCGTCGCAGGAAACCATGCCATACTAACTTAAATTTTATAGGTATTTTATTTTTATATTATTTCTTATGCATTTTTCATTTTTGTAATAGGTTGTCGAGAGAAAAATCCAAAAACCATAAAAATCCGTTCAACCGATCTCGAGTTACGAGAGATTGTATAGTTTTCGAGAGTTAGGAGAGAAGTGCACCTCAACCAAAGTTTCACTGCCCGGCTATTCACATAATGAAATCGACCGAGAAAAGTTTTTAAATTTTAAAGTACATTAGGTCACTCCTGGATAGTCGATACGATTCTTATCCAGTATCGCAGTTTTCTATTCCTTGGGTAGGAAAAAAGTACGACTTAAAGGTTTTAGACTTCTCATGACTAAGTGGGTAGTAAATATGTTGCTTTTAACCTTCCTACTTCTTGACAGTGCTTTCTCAGCACCCCCGTATTTTCTGTGATTCTTATACTGCACCCCCTGAAAGTCTTAAACGCCCACAAGCAAGGTTTCGCCCATGTTGGGGCATATGATTTAAACTCAACTCGCAAACCCTCGGGCAATTAATAAAAGCGTGATAGGGGGGTAAAAGTGTTTTTTTCTAACTCAAGGCACCCGTACAGATGTTGTATATTGTGTAACTTCATTCCAATACAGGAATAGCTTGTTATAATTTTTACTTAAGGTTGAAATCATTATACTAATTGGACGTGTAAGTTCCATCAGCTCTGGTGACACCTACGTTTGGTAGCATAGATAATTGATTTATTTTTATGTCATTCATACGTACGATTCACTTCTTATACAATTCAATTTAATAGATTTGAATTAATGTATTTTTTTTTGCAGTATTAAAATGATTTTCACTCTTTTCTTACGTATCTTTTTATACACAAACATAGTTTATTCTACTAACAGCAATGCGTGTTTCAGAAGATTACGATATAATATCGGTTACTAAATGTAATTGAGAAAGGATGAAAAGAAGTATTCTTAAAGGACATAATATAAGGAATTCTGATAATAGAAAGGATCCTTTTCCCCATCGTGTTTATATAAATAGCAGCTCTACATACGCGGGTCGATCTTTCTATAATATGGGCTTTATGTGTTGACACATAGGTAAGTGTAGAAGTTCAAGATGCATGGGGAGGAAATAAAGTAATAATACATTGAAAACTATTTAACGAAGTCGATCAAATTATTTTTTATTTTATTGATACACCATCCGTATAAAATACTATAATTCAGCAGAACAGATTAAGAATTTCGATATGTTTCCTTTATGAGAACTTTTCTTAAACCTCCGCGCTTTTCATGCACAGAATTCGTAGAAAGAACACAGTTGCTTCCATTTGTTTCCATTCCTTGTGCTTTTTTAACCTTGTCTCCCTTTGAGAACGGAGAAGAAATGATGATTCAACTCAAAATCCTTTGATCATGGCTTTCTATATCTTGAACATGTCAAAAAACTTTTGGACATTTGAAGCCAGCGTGTATTATAATCAATAAGCATTTAGCCCAAAAAGTGCATAAAAACATGAGAGAAATCACTTCTTATTCTGTCTTCGATGCTACCTGCCTACGGTAGCTGTACTGACCAATCCGTAACGATAGATCCTTTCGTTTCCACAGTCAATCCAGCCTTCTTTTTAGCCTGTCTCCAAAATGCTATCATTACGACTTTTCTCCATTCTCCATCATAAGTGTGTATGAATAATACTTCGTTTCGAATAATAATGTGCCTAAAAACAGAACAAAATTTTAGGAAAAAATTTAAAATTTGTTCACATTTCTTTGTTATAGAAGAAACTTTACCGGTACAAAAAAAATATCAACAACATTGACGATTTTTCCCCAATATTTGTAACGAAAATTGAATCGGTGGAAACATTGGCTTTGAGACTGTTATCTGCTATAAAACCAGGCTTCGGTAAATAAGCTGGAAAATTTTGAATAATAACGGGAGTTATCGAAAAGGTTTGGCGGCACAATCCAGGATATAATAATATTCGGATGTGATCCATTTCACAATTTTCGGATATTTTCCTCTTTATATTATTATATTCTTCTGCTTGTTATGTGAGTAAAGGTTATTTTGTACTCTTTTATCTGTACCCGACGACTTTTTATGTACATTCGTAATAATATTGCTAAATTTATTTTGTTTTAATAATTATTTCCACCAAAAAACTAAACAACCTCTCCATCTGTAGGCTAAGATCAAAGTGTAGTATCTATCCTGTTTTTATCAGCATAAACACCGAAAAAAGTAATAGTTACGTAGATACAAAATTATAATTGGAATATACAAAAGTGTCTTTTTCAAAAGTGTTTTCTTAAACATTAACCGGCTTTCAATTAGGAATCTTACTTATTTCAATAGATAAATTTTCCACTTCCATCCCTATTAACATTATATTACCGACCTCGGTAGCCTAGTGGTATAAGCGTCGAGATCACGAGGTCCCGGGTTCTATTCCCGGTCGTGTCAAGATTTTTTCTAAGTATTGTTTCACTTGAAATTTCTACCCGGGTTAGCCTATCTCAGATTCGACGGTATCGGTTGAGATTTCTTATCTTCTAAAGAGATTTCTATTGTGTTCGATCTTACATAATTTTAATGACCAATTCTCACACCATTACAAAATCTCTCAGCTCTTCCTCGATCAAACTAACTATGTTGCTTACATTCATTCACTTGCTCAATCCAATTTCAGTATAGGTAATAATTATTATAAACTCTTCAGTTTCTTTTCGTAGATAAATTAGGTTTTGGTTAAGTTAGTTACATACCTACATCCTGGGCAAGCTATAGAAATGCTCTCATCCGACCCTTTGAACATGCTAAAGCATAAACAGCAACACTCTAGTTCTGGGAACATTGGAACCGTGTGCTTCCAACAATCTCTTATGATTCTTAGAGAGCAATCAATAAAGGCATAACAACAAGCCACTGGGTACCTACTTACATATCTTAAAAATACTCCTAATGGTTTATGGTGGAATGAACGTAAATCACCCGTGAAGTTTTTCACAGCCGCCAAATTGTCGACCGATTAACAAAACCTTACAAATTTTAAAGACTAAAATGACCTGAAGCTTTCACAAACTTTTTAATCATTCAGTCCCGGAGTTAATGGATGAGAAACAATAAAGCTTTTGTTTTAGGATTAATCACCATCCCTTTTGTCAGAATACAATTAAGTGAACAACAACGTTTTTAAAGGTATCAAATAATCCATGTAATCCTCAAAGCAACATAAATAAAAGTACCATCAACTCTCTCCTGTTGATACACTATTTATATAGCTGCTATGTTATAAAAGTTGCATATAATTAGGAGAAAACATTCTATGTAAAATAAAACACGATCGTCATAATCACAGTAGGTATTTGTTTAACTTTTTTTTAATAAATCTACACTCTTTGACTCTTTCGCAGTAAGCTACTTGTAACTTGTTTCATGAAAGGGGTATATGGTTGGCACATGGGATCGCACCTCCGCACGAAACGGTCCGAAAACCGACGTTGTAACCGCTAGACTTCCAATCTTGTTGCTGCTTCATATTAGAGTATCTTCTATATATTAATACGTGAAGGGAAAACTTTGTGCCCCTTTTTACGAAAATTGAGCGGACGGAGGAGTTTGAAATTTCGCACACTTACAGTTTATATAGATAAGGGGTGACAAATGCTAATATTTTTTTTAAATCATACATAAAAATAGATTAAATCAATAAAAAAAACTATACGCACACAACTGTAATGTTTGTATTTCTACTCACGCACACATCGATGTATTTGACATTATTTGACACAGATCTTTTGTTTATCTGTGGTCATGGTTATAATAATAGAGAAATCTTTGTACACAACATTTCAAATTTGACGTGTCCATGTCATTGTTTTTGAAAGAAAATTGTGAAATTCCGCTCGCTCAATATATTATAGTTTAAATTAATTATGGTCGACTTCGACCAATGAACTGGACCACTAGTATTTATTAAATGGCAACACTTTGTGTTCGCTACTATAATATTCATAGACAAAACATTACAAACAGAGAACATAGAAAAAAACATTTCCGCTGGATCTATCCATTAATTGAAAAAAAGAACATGCATTTTCATCGGAAGCCATCGTCGAAGATCTTCAGTTTTGTCCATAATTGCAATATTACATAGTGCCTATTTGGTTTTTTTTTTAATTTTCGTATCTATATTACAATATATAAAACTGAATGTTAGGGAGTGTATGTGTGTGTACTCGATAGATTCAAAGACCGGTGAACGAATTTCAATGCAACTTTGGCGATCTGTTCTGCTAATATCTGGGAAGGTTTAAGCGGAGTATGAGTTCAATACTTCTCCTTGGAGGGTAGGTACAAATAGAAAAGTTTAAAAAATAACAAACATTGCAAAAACCACGAGTTCCTAATTCGAATGAAATATTCATAATTAGATCACAGCAGGACAACGTCTGTCGGGAAAGCTAGTTAAAGATAAAAATGTATTATGTCTTGACACTTAATCATTTTTTTCTTTCTAAAAAGTACGTTACTACTCACATAAATCATATATTTCTTTTTATATCAAAAGATCTCCCTTGGGAGTTATCCTCTTCATAACCACCCCTATAAGACTTTGGGGAATATGTTGCCTTGTCAATCCCTTATAAGAACCAAGCGCATAATTTTATTAGCCCATAAAAATGTTATTAACGTCCCGAAGGTTATATTTGGGCTTTAGAGGCTTCACTAAAATATCTTTTAATCCCGCTCATAAAAGGCCCAACTAAAAGGCGCACAAACATATCTTCGGCATTCAGCTGGTCAAAAAGATATTTTTTTTGTAAAGGAGTTACATATATGTTATTGTAGTGGTGAATGAATGAATTTGAAGTTTGTCAATTTGTTTGACTTTATAATTGTTCAATACATGAACATAACGTCCAACAACACATGCTAGTATACATATGTACGCCAAATACATTACAACATACACTACAAAGTATATAAAAACAAGTTATGGCGGTTACGTAATATCGAATTTTTATCACACAAACTAATTTTCTATCTGATGACAACGAGTATATAGAACCATCCAGAATAAAGAGCCATCTAGCGGAACACGACGAATACATCTCGTATTTTATCAACAATGTAGATTCATCACCGTCTGTACCAAGTCAACTAACTTAGGATATTTCACACCAGAGGGAGAACACACCACCTATTTTGGAAAAAAGATCTTGCGTGAATAACCCTACTATAAAAGCTTTTTCAATATACAATTTTATCACTCTTTCCTTCAGAACCTACCAGTGCATATTATTGTAATTAGTTTTTAAGTTAAAATATATTTTTCTGTGATACTTTATTTGAATTCACTAATATAGTGTTTGTGTTTTTTATAATATAAAATCGAGTTTCATTTCGGTAGTTAGTCGAGTTCCTTCTTTACTGTTTAATCTAGTTCATAAAGAAATAGTGAAACTTGGTGAGTACTCCAGATATTCTTAATCCTGCCAAAACTCATAAGAGAGTTTCCCATCTTCTGATAAAGACCATTTTTCCCCGATATCTTTTGACCTTGAGAAAAGAAATCAGTACTCCTTCTTCATCTCAGTCCATCTCATCTTATGGATCAGATCCAACAAATCTGAATACCATAAATTGGTGACCCCGATCATGAGAGAAGATTGCAAAAATTGGACAAAAACTTGTATTCCATGCCAGAAAACAAAGGTAAACAAGCATATTAAAACTCCTATCTCAACGTTAACCATGCCCAGACAAAAATTTTGCAACATTCACATGGACCTAGTCGGCCCATTACCTCCATCTGAAGGAATGCGTTATTGCTTGACAATAATCGACAGATTTACCAGATGGAGCGAGGTAATTCCATTAGAAAATATAGAAGCAAAAACCATTATTAGAGCATTTTTTGATAATTGGATAGCCCGATATGGAATACCCATTTCGGCGGTCACAGACCAAGGCAGACAGTTTACTTCACATGAGTTCAAAACTTTTTGCAATTATATGGGAATTAAGCATAACAAGACGACATCTTTTCACCCCCAAAGTAATGGTCTCATTGAACGATTCCACCGCACACTAAAGAACGGATTCAAATGTCACTATCCAACCCCTTGGACAAAATCATTATCCACCATACTACTAGGTTTACGAAACACCATCAGGGAGGATTTCAAGTACTCAGTAGCAGAAATGTTATATGGACAAACCCTACGATTACCCGCAGAGCTGTTACAAGAAACCCAAGTCGATATGGATCCAACTACTTACACTTTTCAACTAAAATCATTTTTCAACAGCATAAAACCACGCCCAGTTACACACCATAACAAACAAGACATTTTCATACATCCCGAAATACACAAATGTACTCACATGTTCCTCAGAAATGATCTACAATACAAACCTTTACAACATAATTATAACGGCCCTTATTTAGTATGTTCTAGGACAGAGAAATGTGCTACCTTACAGATTAACAACGAGAAGAAGACAGTCTCACTGGACCGTTGCAAGCCAGCTTTCCTACAAACCGCTCAACCAGAGGACTGCAGAGTTCCACACTCCACCACCAGGTCAGGGAGGAAGATATTTTCTCCACATCAGAATTTATAGCACGCCATAAATTCTTGCGGGAGGCTATATGGCGGTTACGTAATATCGAATTTTTATCACACAAACTAATTTTCTATCTGATGACAACGAGTATATAGAACCATCCAGAATAAAGAGCCATCTAGCGGAACACGACGAATACATCTCGTATTTTATCAACAATGTAGATTCATCACCGTCTGTACCAAGTCAACTAACTTAGGATATTTCACACCAGAGGGAGAACACACCACCTATTTTGGAAAAAAGATCTTGCGTGAATAACCCTACTATAAAAGCTTTTTCAATATACAATTTTATCACTCTTTCCTTCAGAACCTACCAGTGCATATTATTGTAATTAGTTTTTAAGTTAAAATATATTTTTCTGTGATACTTTATTTGAATTCACTAATATAGTGTTTGTGTTTTTTATAATATAAAATCGAGTTTCATTTCGGTAGTTAGTCGAGTTCCTTCTTTACTGTTTAATCTAGTTCATAAAGAAATAGTGAAACTTGGTGAGTACTCCAGATATTCTTAATCCTGCCAAAACTCATAAGAGAGTTTCCCATCTTCTGATAAAGACCATTTTTCCCCGATATCTTTTGACCTTGAGAAAAGAAATCAGTACTCCTTCTTCATCTCAGTCCATCTCATCTTATGGATCAGATCCAACAAATCTGAATGCCATAAAGTACACGTGGAAAAACTCATTCATTTATGATAACTATTAAGTTCTCTGCCCACCGCTGTAGCATACCCTTACTGTGCTAGGACCGTGTCAGCAGCATGATAGGTTCTGATATGCTCACTAAATCGGATTGACGGCGTTCTATAGCCGTTTGCAACGAATATGATAACCGTATACAACGCATATGATACCCATATACAACAAGTATGATACCGTATACAACGCGTATGATACCCGTATACAACAAGTATGATACCGTATACAACGCATATGATACCCGTATACAACAAGTATGATACCGTATACAACGCATATGATACCCGTATACAACAAGTATGATACCGTATACAACGCATATAATACCCGTATACAATACGTATGATACTAAGTATGAAACTATGTTCACTAGACCGTTCGGCCACGTGTAGTGACGAAACTTTTACATAATTTTATTATAAAAAATATTTTTATGCCTGATACATTCCTAGCACGTTCACGTTATAGTACGGCATAGTGGGTACAGACAACACTAAGTTTATAAAAAAAATAGTCATTATTATGAAAAATACTCTTAATGTTTGTCCAAATAAACCTACATACATGCATTGCAAAATATCAAATACATTAAGGTTTGACTACGACTCTCTTGGGACCCTCACGGCACACTGCTAGCGGAACACTGATATTATAAGTAAAATGGGATTCCTAATTCCTTGTATCATTGAATACTGTGGTCATACCTTTCCATGTATACGCTCTTATTCAACATATTTCAATGATAAACTTTTCCTTTATGCGAACAAATAAATTCCCAACATTACGTAACGATGTTTTATCAATACGTAGTTACCATTACTTTGTATTTATTCGGATGAAGGTACAATATAATATCGATAAAATGGTGTAACTGAAAATACGCCATGTAGGTACATTGAGTGGTGCGATGGTAGATTGCGTGACACAACTCAATAAAAACTGACCAATCATTACCGAAGCAATTCTAACACGTAGACCAACATAAAACTAACCAAATATTTACTACAAATTATTCTATTCCCACTTTTTTTATGAACATTTACAGCGATACAGCAACTTACTAGTGTCCGTTGCTTTTTATAAATGAAAATGATTTGTTTGTTGTGTGTTTAACGTTGAGAAAATATGGAATTATTGCATGGAAAATAGAAAAAAAAAAGTTTTCCCACATTAAATGATCCCATCTGTCAAATTTCTCATAAAAATCAATCAATTCTTCCTTTTTGGAAAAAAAAAATCAATCAATTCTCCCAAAAAGGGAGATTTTAATCACCTATAAGCATAGGGAGGCAACAATAGCTCTCTTCTATGCTCGATCTCGCGTAGTTTTGATGAAATTCTCCCACGTTTACACAGATTAAAAGTGACCGTTTGCGTTACAACAAAGGGTCACTTTTTTGTCATAAGAGGCTTAAAACAATGGTGATGCGAAGTTTACAGTCTTCTTGCTATCAAAGTTTTCATTTCAGTTATTTTCAAGAGTGAACAATTAAAAGATACCCGATTTTGCGATGCTAGTGCTTCGGAGCAAAGCTGGAGCTCAGAGGCTCAAAAGGCAGTTGTTTATCCTAGAACCAAAAAATTTCGTTTTGTTCTTAGGCAACTAGTCTTCCCAATGGACGAGACATTGACAATAAAAGCCTGGGAAAGACAAACTGCTGGAGACGTTTGTTGCGAATCCCCCGAACAGCCAGAACGCGGCATTTTGTCAATTTTGAGAGAGTTGAGACAAGATGAAGAGAGCCTGGAAAAATTGTAGACCTTGCTGATTGTTTTGAAGGATCTAGAGGCAGAGGAAGAGCATCCAACATATGGACAGGCTAAACAGGGTTTCTACGGGCATGACAGTTGTTGGAGCGTGCGGATGTGTCGGGAGAGGTGGGGGACAACTACTATGATGATGATACTAGATAGCAGGGACTCTGCGCAAAAGAATAACACTCTTTGAACTAATTATGCGCTGGTTCGTAATTTTGTTTTATGTTTCAGAACAATTCGACAATATTTTATGACCCCTGAAACCAAAACAAAAGGAAATAATATCAAAACTTTAACAATAATTTCGATTCACAAAGTTTTTGGTGTTTTCGAATTCTGAAATATCTCTACCGGATGTCAACTAATTTTGCTCAGTTTCCATTCTCTGTAGCGATGTTTCCCTTTGAATACTACTACCCGAGACAGGTGTCGGATCAAAATATACAGGATGTTTGGTAGAGGGTTACACAAACTGCTGTGGGACATAGAGCCTCAATAACTTTTTTATTTACAAATCAACCAGATCCAAGTCAATTTTGTTTTTCCTCACTTGACTTGCTTATTTTATTACTCCTTTCGCTTATTTTCAATCAACTTTGGATTTATAAAATATATTTTTATAAAGAAGTACCTAAGGCTTTCTCTTATCTCGAAAAAAAATATTGCTTTGGTAGTAAAAAAGAGAAATAATATGAAAAATATTGGATTCAATCGACAGGCTGACATCCCCGAGGGAGTTTTCCAGGTAGTAAACATTAAAACCTACACAGTGCTTCACTAATCTTCCAGTATTTCTGACTGACTGTAGCTTTTTTATATATTGTTTCGATATACCTAATCTTGATTACATACCATAAATCATAGCCATTCATCACTGCGCGCAAGTCCTGTAGTCCTTCTTGAGATGTCTGCCAATGTTGTACTCGTTTTTTTTCAGATGATCGGTTGTTTGTAGGAGTACCTACCTTATTACGAAATACACATATTGCATTATAAGTGAATCCATTCATTACTTATTATTTTCCATAATCTCCCGTCATGAGATCCTCGACATGTGAAATATATAATAATATATGAATAAGATTCTTGTCCTCTGCGGAAATCGAACCCGCATTCTTGGAAAACGGCGCAAGAATCCATAAATATTTGGAACGTTGTGCTCGACATGGCAAATATGATTTCGACGAATTTGACCACCTAAAATGTCGAAAGTTGTTAACGTTAAGTGATCACACTGAGCTCCGGATACGTATCGGTATGGCAAGTGGCGACTTTAACAACATGACCAGAATATGTAAGGCGTCGGCGTTTAGTGTCGAGACGAAATGTAAACTATTTGAAGCGTGTGTGTTGCCCATTCTTCTCTATGGGTGTGAGTCCTGGCACCTGACCAAAGCTCAGGTACAAAAATATCAGCTTTTATTTATTTTATTTATTTTATTTTATTAACAACTAAAAAAAAGTCATAATTCAGCATAACAGGTTTGCACCCTTTTCGCTGAATAATGAGAAACAATACAAAATATATAGGTATATAGGTATATAAAAAAAAAAAAATACAGGCAATGAAACATTGGTAAAAATAATATGAAAAAAAAAAACAATATTATTAACAAACGACATTATAAAAAGTTACTAAGTATGTAGTTAAAAGTAGATATATTATTATTTCTATGATACAAACAATAATTTTATTGTTATTATTGGTGCGCGATAGATGCACCGGCACAGGTACATAATTATCGACACAGTGCGCAGTGACACTTAATAATAATACTGTTTATTAAACTAGTAATGTGAGCGCGCACATCGATGAAATCCAATCATCGATATTTCGATTTATGGAAGATGCTTGGACAGAAATTTTTCGTGTTACTCTTTACTCGCACGGATAACTCGACAACATATACAAAATAAAATTACATTATATTAAGAACATAATGGTTTAGATTTTTAAGCTAAAAAAAATACATAAATAATAATATATACATACACACCAATAACCAAGTGGCACAGATGAAACCTCATGATACAATAAATATAAAGCTTGTACGCAAAAACAAAAAAAAAAACAAAAAAATTATAAAATAAACAAAAAAAAAAAACAAAAAAAATAAACCAAAAAAATATTCACTTAATTATAAAATATACGGCCTCTTTAAACTTGTTATATACTACATTGAATATGTCAATTTGTTCGGATATATAATTAAATAGTCGAACTGCTTTATTTATCGGAGAATAAGTAATCAGATTAGTTCTTCCAGTTGAACAGTAAAACAAATTGTGATGACGAGATCTCCCGTAGCAGTCAGGGACATACAGTTGTATCTGTTCTAAAATTTCTGGGTTACTTATGGAACCGTGTAATAGTTTGAAGAAATGTCGAATTAAATATTCGTCTCTACGTTTCTGGAGAGTAGACAGACCCAGACACCCGTTAATAAACAGAGATGGAAACATGTAAGGGTAATACCCATACGTCAGTTTGTAGTAATACCTAGCAAATTTTTTTTGGACTTTCTCTAACTTTAGAATGAGTGTGGTTTCATATGGAGACCATATTATAGATCCAGATTCCAAGACAGAGCGCACTAAGGATTCGAAAAGTAATTTTAAAGTATTGGGATTTTGAAAATGACTTGTACTTCTGATAATGAACCCGAGCATTTTAAAAGCCTTATCCACAACATTTTCGACGTGCTTTCGAAATGATAAGATACTGGTAAATGTAATCCCTAGATCCTTCACTTCAGATATTCTATCCAGTTTTGAGTTTTCCATGACATAGTCATATACAATGGGATTTTTTATTTTGGTGTATGACATTACATGACATTTTGAAATGAAGTGCCTAAGGAGAATTCAAGGCATAAGATGGTACCACCGCATCACGAACGACGCTATACGCCGGCGCACCCAGCATGAGCCCATCACTTCTGCTATTATATGGAGTAGATGGACTTGGCTGGGACATGTGTTAAGGATGCCGAATGACAGTTGGCCGAGGAGAACGCTATTCTTCCTCCCATCAGGGTCCCGAGGACGAGGAAGACCCTCTCATACTGTGTTCCGCTCCTTCGAAGCAGAGCTGAGGAATCTGGGCATGGTGTGAGAGGAGGTCATAAACATTGCGCAAAATCGAGCGCAATGGAGAGCTCTTGTTGCCTCCCTATGCCCCTAAGTGGGGTCTTAAGGGAGTTTGGATTTGGATTGGATCACACTAAACCAGCCTTCGAAATAGCAGAAGATGGTCGTAGTACCTAGTTCAAATTTGTATAAAATTGACCTCTTGACTACCTCTTAAATTGAAAAAAAAAAGATTTAATGATTGAAATATATTTTTTTTATTTTTCAATTTTTGCAAACATACTTACAGTTTTTTAATACATAGATAATAACAAATACACAAAAAAATACGACAAATAAACCAGCAAAGTTTGCCAACATTACTTTTTTTTTACTTGATACACACTACATACTGTGAAGAAAAAGAAAAACACACCGCCGAGCCCGAAAATCCACCAGGGTGCATACCTCGACGCTTGCCATGACGGACTCCCGACACCCGGCAGCAGTACCCTCATCATAATGTATACAACATGGAGAGCAGTATGGGGAAGGTAAGGAAAGAGGAAAAGGGAAGACGACAATGAATCGGAGGGCCCCCACCTATGCCCGATGAGACCCAGATCATCAAACATAGAAAGGGATACACGAAAGATGTCTATACCACAAAAAATGCGTTACAATTTTTTTTTTTTAAATGAATCTTTGCTCACTCAAAGTGAACACAAATACACTCATTGACTCTTTCACAGTAAGCTAATTAAGGCTTGTATCGTGAAAGAGGAAGATGGTCGGCACCTGGGATCGAACCCACGGCCTCCGCACGAAACAGTGCGAAAGCCGGCGTCGTAACCGCTGTAGACCACCAACCACTTCAATTATCAGATGATGGCTTAATGGGGCCCATTTCACTTGCTGCAATTGTTGTTCTCTATGTATAGTTGTATATTCCTTTATTTTGTGTGTATTATGTATCTTATTGTTTATTATGTTTTATTATTATTTTTTTTTTAAATAAATAAATTTAGTTGGTGCATCATCGTTGTATTACGGGAATGCAATATTTGAAAAAAAAAAAAAAAAAAAAAAAAAAAAAAAAACGATGAATGAAAAAACTTTGCAGGTAATAGGTGTTGCACTTCAGCTGTGTAAAAGTAAGTGTCGTCCTGGTTAATCTGACATTATAAAAGTTGTTTCTATATTAATTGACCCTTTTTTGTAATGTTGGTCGTTCGACAGAATTTCTCTTGGTACTCTAATATAGAATAGAACATCGTATTTCATTTGTTTTGAAATGTATTACCACCAATAACGTTTTTCCCCAAAATTTCGTAAACCTTATATAGGTATCGTCTATATTTTTATCCAAAGTTCTGGTAATAGTAAATTTATGTGATGACAGTATTGTATCTACCAATGTAGAAATATTTTGTAATATGTTTATCACGAAATATGTTAATCATTCTATCATCACGTAACACCTTTGATGACAAATCACCTATGAAAACCTTTGATAAGGACCTATCACGCAGCTTGAATTCATCTATGAGCCGGATTGTTCACGCCATTCAAATCTCAGTTCAGGCTTACAATAATAATTATTATTATGCCGCTAATAAAGACAGTGACAACGTCAAAGGGCTTGACAATGCGAGTCGCTCTCTGTTATTCAAATTAGAATAATAATTACTATCTACGATCCGCCACTAAAGTGAGTAAGTCAAAGCTTGCAGTAATTAGAATGGTGTCTGAATGGAGTATACAGTGGCCAACAAATGAAGGGTACAGGAACGTGAATTTTGGCTTTGTTGTCTCACTTAAAACGTCATTTTAGCCCATAATGGTTATAGGCCATCTCCAAATCAATATTTTGCAATGGTTCTCAAGCGTAGTTGAAGACGACCATAATTTGTAAATGCAGGCTTCAAACTGGAGGCTTTTTATCCATTTATCATCGAAACCAACGACATGTCTATCCTACCATTTGTCCAATCCTTTCATTCGTTAGAAAATTTCCCACATTCACGTTCTGGTACGTATTGAGGAATTTTGTTCTGTCTTCCACACTACAAATAAGTTTGGAGGAGATTAATCCGAAGAAAATTTTATTTGTATGAAGATGTATTCGAATGCGCACAGTCGCACACAAAAGCGATCAGACTAAAAAGTTTGATGATCATCTTCATACAAATCTAGTTTGCTGCGGATTGATATCCTCCTTCGACTAAGAACTTACTCCTAGTATCGCTCATTCTGATGTTGCTGCCTGGACAGCACATACTTTTTTCGAGTTTCTTTAGGATTATGTGATAGTTTCCAAAGTAATATCCAAATTGTCAGCTTATATACGTACTGGTAAGCTGCTGTCTAGGGTAGAATCGTATATAAGACAAATCCAATGATGAGAATTTTGGAAACTTGAACTTGATCACATAATAAAGAACATTGTTAAGATTTGAATCCGAGCAACTTACATATAATTTTCATGATCAAATTGAAAAATTAACCATTGAAAATCCAGCGGAGCATTAGAAAAACGAAGAAGAAGTCAAAAATCAAGATGTACCTATAAATAAATAAATAAAATAAAATAATAAATAAATAAAACACTTAGTAACAGGCACCAAAGATGGTCAATTGACCGAAAGGCCTCTGCCATATTTATATATTTATTTGTATTTTCAAATAAAACGTGGAGTAACAAAGTTTTTGTGTTTTGTATTTTTTAAAATATAAGTCTTCCAAAATTGTTAACACGCTAATCATCTTATGAACACGGAAATTTTCCTCATTTAAGGATGATGATTATTATTATATACCTACTTACCTAAATGTCAGTTTGAGCCGCGGCAGTCGTTAAATTTGGACTATGAAAGATTGAAAGAATGTAATTATAATACCCAAATTTTTGCGATTGGTTTTAGTATCTACCAACAAAAATACTAGAGATGACTTACTTGAATCTTTGTAAAGTAACTTTTCATGGTTTTCCAATCACATTGTAGCTTTGTGCTGGGGATCCACTCCGGTCTTCTTTCTATGACCCGAGAATTTGCCTATTACAAGACGTATTGACGTCACCGGGTTTGTTTGAATACACGTCGTGTTCGCCTACTAACTTAAACATCCCTTGCAAAAACACCAATTAACCCAGATTCACGCCGTGTTTTGTTATCCGAGTTCTAGGAAATTACTTGCTTTGCTCATGGTTTCCACATCCACAGTATTCAAACGGAACACTTCTTCTAATTTAAATTTATTGCGTAACTATTTTTCAATAGAAACGTCATAAACCTCAGTCTTATATTTCTATTGCTGACGTCAAATGATACTATATTTTATAGTTTCTCCAATAATTGAGAATGGAGACAAATTTCATAAGAAATTATTGTTTGCCGTTTTTTTATCTCAGATGAGTAAAAAATAAAACTGAAACGAACAATTATGTAAGAACTCAAGTTCGTGTAGATAGACAATAGGTTTGTTCCCTATTTAAAGAAATCCGTGCTCACTCAATGTAAAAACAAATACCTTTTTGACATATTTCACACTAACCAAACGGTTGAGTCGTGAAAGTGGAAATGGTCGGCAACGGGATTCGATCTTTCAATACGCTGTGCGAATGAAGGTCGCTGACTGATAACACTGGGCTATCAACCACTTCTTTATTACCAGCTTGGAACGATTGTCGTCTTCCGTGTTTTTCCACTCCCGTCAATCTTGCGCCTTCTGCATCCATGCGCCACCCGCAAACCAATCCAGATCATCTGCCCATCGGAGCTGGAGAATCTTCCGGGGTTTCGGACGTATACATACACACAGTACAATATGACTTCATCATAATATTGTACTGTATGTATAACTACAGCTTGAGCGCTTTCGTCAAGAGAATCAAAATATATCGCTCTATCTTAATCAACTCTTACTGAAATACCTACAGTGTGTGGGTGCCTTAAGTCGGACAATATGAAAGCACAAAAACTAAGTACCTAGTTACCCAACAATTTTCCCTACTCACCTCATTTAGAAGCTAGTAATCACTCATCGTGGTATCTTCTATTTATGTACACATCGCTGGAAGCTCTGACACGCAATTTATTTTGACCCCACAATAACGTAGGGTTGAACGACCCCCAAGCTAACCTTAAACTTTCAAGGGTGTTCGTTGTAGTCTATTATTCCAGCACGAAGAATCGATAAGGCGCGTTATTATACTTAGAATGTTCCTTCGTTAAAATTCTCCCCAAGAATTTGAAGTTCTTATCGATAAACATGCTATCTTACTTTGTAACTAATTTGGTCTTTATAAAATGAGTTTCTTTTACTGTTTTTTTTTTCCTTTTTCATATAACTGGTTTCTATTACTTTTGTTCAGCCTGTTCACTGTTCGGTTTAAATATTTCGTAACTTTAGTTCCTATTATTTTTATAAATTTAAATATCATTGCTCCTTCTTCTTCTTTTTGACTTATGAAATAATGAGACCTAGGTACTTACCTATAGATTTAAAATTAAGATTCGGCTTCTGCGGATTACATACAGGGTTGGGTTACAGCTCTGGGTTATATCTTGGGATTACATCTCCGTGTCATTATTTTTCAAAATGTAATCCATTGCAATAGACGTCATCTAACTGTACCTAATGTCTTTCTAGTAATCGGCAAATGTTTAATTAGGGCAGCTGCGCAACTTTGCCGCCGTGTCTTTCTGGACAAAGTCAAAAAGAGGACGACTGATTCCACCACACTTGTGTAGAAAGTGTCCACATCTACCATGAACTGTTCGAATTCTTGACCATTGTCTGCTAGACAGGTTTTCGGACTGTGAGATCCAGGACAAGCTGTCCCTTGCCGGGATTTTGGGCGTTCCATATTTGCAGCTACATCATAACCTCTCTCGATAAAGATCTCTTCCAGTTTCCAGAAGGGTATCTGGAGCTCTCCCAGTTTTGAGGAAGGCATCTTCATCTCTCCCAGTTGCCAGAAGGGTATCTGGATTTAAGAAATCAGGTACTGTGTCCCAATGGAGAAACAGCTCCAGAAAGGCTTGACATTGCGAGTCTTAAGATTGCTAATCACTGTACTAAAAGTGACAGCCGATTCGCAAAGGGTTATTTCCAATTTTTGAATTAGCCAGTTTAGGTAAATAGAGCGCACACTTCTGTTAAGTTTGAGTCTTGAGTTAATCCGTTCAGTTCCATAGGTCTTCTATTTTCACCTACGGGGTCAGCACCTAATAAACAGGGATTATACCTAGCCGTGGGGTTGCCGGTTAAGAATAGCACCTCTGCTCTTTTTGCTGGATTTTCGAGCATCCTGTAAGAGGCAGGAAATCGAAAAATCAGATCGGGACCGTGAAGTTGACCACCTCACGTCCTTAAACCTCAATCGGTCAGAAAAGGCACAATGAGCCTCGGACGCCTTCGAGCGCAATGGAGAGCTCTTGGTGCCTCCCTATGCTCCTGAGTGGGGCTTAGGGCCCCCGCATAGTGGGTTGGTTTGGGGGGGATCCGCGGCGAGCTTGATTTGTGTGGGACCGGCTCTTCGGTTTGATTGCTTCGATCGAGCTAGGGGGATCGGTTTCGTGCGGGTCTGGTTTGCTGCGGATTGGTCTTCTCCGTGGCTTGCGTTGTGCGGGGGGCTATAAAGGGAGTTTGTATGCATGTGTATGTTTGTATACCTAATAATCGCGCTTATTCCTTTGCGGTATGCTGCACATATAAATTAGAGGCATAATTTTATCACTGTCAAGTTATCACCTCAACTTCACTCGCAACTCGCATTTACTGTCCACACGTGTTTATAACATGTTACTTCGAACCAACACTTAATATTTGGCAAAGTGTTAACGGCCCATAAGATATGGATTTCAGATCTAAAAACTACAGTCCCAGATAAGGCTTAAAATGCTATGAAATATAGCAATCAAAATAATTATCCAGTGCTCACAGTGCTGCATGATATCATCATAAAGTGAGAGCGTAATAGAGTGCTCTTGTTGCCTCCCTGTGTCCCGGAGTGGTTTTTAAAGGCGAGTATCAATAGTAGTAGCATGATATCATCATTATATTGATTTTTTTCGAAGATATTATTATTTTTTTATCAATGGCGCATCCAAGAAATGACGTAAAATCTAATTATTTGGAATCTTATGGAAAATTATTTAAAAATTACATAAAAAAGACTTTCCTTTTTAGCGCATACGAAACAAACTTGTTTTTCATCTTCTGAAAGTTTAATAATATCCTAGGGGAGGATCTGTAAAGTTGATATTCCTGGAACAAACCTCGGAGGAGATTTTACGGACAGGAATTATTCTCAAGACTTGCAACGAATATCTTTTCCACACGTTTCTTTTTTATGGCGCGTTTCTTCTTGCAGGATGTATGTAGGTAGGTATCCTTATTACACCACAGGTACTATCAGTGGCGGATTAACTGTCAACAGTGCTCTAGGCAAAGAGCGCTTGACGCCCCTCTGAGCACAATTAATAGTTGAGGAGTAGGTTACTATATGTATGAGCGATTTTGCAACAATGAAATTTGAAACCAAACTCAATTTTTTGTATAAATAAAAAACGTTTCAAGGAGGTTAGTATTTATTATGTACACATTTTAAAAATCTCGCCGTCTACGTTTCTGTCTTGCGAAACTGTTAATGATATCATCATAAACCAAAGAAACGACTAACTTTGATTCGATGTTAAGCATTGCAAGCGAATCAAATCGGTTATATGACATCGTTTAACGAAGGTAGTTTTTCACCTCTTTAGACAAGAAAAGCTCCGCTCACCGCTGCTGCAGTTGGTTATAGCTGTCGAAACCAAGTCGAAACGCACAAAATGAAACCCAAAAACTCGGTCACAAAAGCCGTTTCTAATAGCTCCAATTTCAATCTTATGCTATTTGCTTCACACGCAACAAGCACGGGTTGCGCGGCGCCCCTTCGATACTGGCGCCCCTAGGCGGCCGCCTAGTCCGCCTAAAGGATAATCCGCCACTGGGTACTATGAGCATAATGGGTTTTTCATCCACTTTTATTTTTCTTCCGGGCGTGTATTTTTCACGGTATAGAATAATTTATAAACGACACATAAAGGTACTCATTTTCAATGCTTTTAGGCTTAGCTTAAACGAATAATAAATATCGGGGAATATACATAAATTCGAAGGCATACATTTTACGAAGAGGTACAGAGGCTGCTAATAAAAAATGTACATTTCGATATTGATCAAATATTATTATAATAAAAATATATGTCTCTTCGGCAGCTGATGAAACATCTCATAGCAATAAAAGTTTTTTATTTAAATATAAAACAAATATGTATTTACAAATATAACTATTGATAAAAGAAAATTTAATTAATTATTCATTGAATTACAAACTGCTTTCAACTTATTTCAAAGCTAGACTTTGGAGAAGTCTTTCTACAAACAAGCTTTGTAAAAACTTCCATTGTCACAAAATTGACAACAGAACTGATGCGGTAGGTACGTGGAAGGGGTTTGTATTTGTGTTTGGCCCACGGGTTTCGCTTCGAGTTACTGCGCGTTACTCAATTAGTGTTCTAGACTATTTCTCACATTTTTCTAAAAAGCATCAAAATTTGAAGATTGTTCGATTTTTTAATTATCTTTCTGTGGCGTGTCAGACTCTCCTTGTCTTTAGCTACTATGGCGTAGGCTTCTCTGTCCTGGACTATCCAAAAGAGTTCTTCTACACTCTGGATTTCCCGCCGACAGCTCTTCGCAACTCCTCTGTGTTAGTGACCGTATCATCAGTCCATGGAATACGCAGCACTCTGCGGTGGAAGCATAAAATATACTTGGGTAAATCATTTCATCACTATTTCATAAATTTCAAACCATCTACACATAATGTAGTCTTAAAAACCTTTCGCACTTCATACATCATGTATCAGGTGCTCTATTGCTCACACCCACGGTGGAGGACACAAGGGTGGTAAGCTGTGTGTCTATACAAGTAGGTAGTGCTGAGTTCCATTCATCATCAAGCCTTACTATGACGTCAATTCGTGCGGTGTTTAAAGATAAGGAAAAAGAGAGATAATATAGGGATTAAGGAACTGCGAGAGGAGATTTGCATAAAATAAGATTCTGATTTTTTTATAACAGAAACAAAAAATCTTTGGAAAGTTTTGTCATAAAATATCCCATCGTTTTATTTCATTTCCTAAATATTTTTAAATTAATATGGCTTTTTTTTTAACGCGCCAGGCCTCTAAACTTCGTTTCTGCATAAGTATATGATCTTCAGCGCCTGTTCTGGAGCAATTTCTCGGATTATTAGGGTGGTCAAATTCGTCAAAACCCCCGAAAACATAGAATATAAAAACTTTTTTAATAATAAGAATCAATGTGGCTGTAGGTATTTTATGTGAAAATAACTTTATTTTAATCATCATAGATTCATGTACATAAGTATCTCATATATAAAGCATGATGGTTATTATTTTACGATTTACGAGAACAACGAAGTGTTATATATTATGTACATCGGTGTTTAAAACTTTCGATCCCCAATTATTCTTCACATCAATGTTATTCAACACCCAGTGAATTCTGTCAACACACGGAGCGCCAACCTATTTTTGTAAGGGCCAATATTTTTCCAAGTAGCCCTTTTTGGGATACATGCTTTGGTACTTATCTACAATTTGAGTGCAACTATTTAAGTTTCAAGATGACACCTTTATTTGCATTCTTTTTTAAGGTAATAAAATAAATGTCATTTTTCGTAAGCCTATACACATGATAACAGATCTTTTCAAACTAATGCGTGTGAATTTGCATGCCTCGTTCTTTCCTTTGCGTTGCTCCGAGAATCTTTCGGGCTATACAATAACGCATCTCAGGCCGTGTAGAGCCCGCGGGTCGGAGGTTATCGACATACACTCTAAAAATTATTTCTTTATTAGCGACATTTCCATAGGGTCACGTAATAAACACTGTACTGATATTTTTATTTTTAGTGATAAGTCAAATAACACAATTAGGTATAACATTATCTTTTCTTTTGCTTCCAGGCGCAGCCAAAATAGACCGGTCGGCGTGTCCAGGAATCTGTGGGCCCCAGCCCGCCCCAGCTCCCACACTGTCTTTCTCCAGCTTCCGAAACTCTTTCACCAGCAATGTCAATTACTTGAAAAGAAGGTAAATCACTAGCATTCTATCACATTTCGTCCACTGTTTAACAAAGACCTTCCTCTATCTTATCTTGGAAGTAGTTGGTCAGTCGCTGAAAGTGACTTCATTCCACCCATCACTAATATTTTCATTCTATTATATTACTTCAAGGTACTAATATGACAAATAATTAAAATAGGACTAAGTCAGCCGTATAGTATGAATGTACTAAGTTTGTCACAAGGATAAATAAAACCCTGAAATGGTAGCCAATAACAAGTCATGGAAACCCAGGTAGGCCACAACTGAGGTGGTTTGGCGATATTAGAACGCCGTAAATCAATTGCACAAAATAGTACGAGACAGAAAATAGTAAAAGTCAGGAATGGAGGCCTATGTCCAATACTGGACGATTGAATGATTATACCATTAATATTTTATAAATTTGGCAATCCTTCTATTCAGAAGGATTATCGTCTTCCGCTAAGTTTGCCATGCAAAGCAATATTTAAGAATCCAGATGAAGCTGTTTGTCTAACATGAGTTTACTCGAAATTCTATTCAACTTAAATTTTATCATGTCCCTTTCTCTTGTCCTCGAATTTCTTGTTCTATCAATGACGTAACGAAGTACATCAATCTCATGAACAATGCAGGCGATTGTTTAAAATCAGTTAAGACGAGAGATTTAAATACGAAAAATATGTTGCATTATGTGAAAGAATCTAATAAATGTTGATGTTTGTATTATATAATGTAATTAAGGAGAGAGCTGATAGGTTGAAATGACTCTGACATGCAGAAAAATGAGTGTCAACACAATGATCAAACGAAAATGCTTGATTAATTATTAAGAATGACATAGGCATTACTGATTACGTCTTTAAATGTTAGGTATCATTTAAAACAAATGGAACAGTTAAAGATGCATGAAAGCACTATGTCGCTAAAAAAAGCAAAGATTGTGTGTTTGAATAGAAAAAACAACTTTTTAGTAGGTAGAAAAATCCCAATAATCCCATTAAAACAAAAAGATAAATTTTTCATTTCATCAAGTTAACAAAAAACAAAAATATCTTCCTGAAAATATAAGAACTAACACCTAATATGTCGCGTAACATAGAAAATCTGTAATAACATATATAATATAAAAGGAAGTCGGGTTAGTGCGAACACTTATAACTCGAGATCGGTTGAACAGATTATTCCGATGTTTGATTTATTGGATCTTCTCCGCTCCGGATAACAGAATAACTAATAAAAAGTTGAAAAAATGTATAAGAAATAATATAAAATATAATATTAATGTTAGTATGGAACGGGTTTCCTGGACGTCATAACAAAAAAAAATATTGTTTACTGCACATAATGGTAGTTCCCTCTCATCCTCGCAAATGTACAGAAGCCTTCCCACTTACTCCAATTGTCATACAAAGTCAACAAAATTATCGGATTATTTCATAATAATGTGCACACGCAGCATCGGCACTTCATAGGCAAGGTAAAATGTCTGCACGCGCATGTATTCTCGCGTTGTTCCCGCCTGAGCTTTGAATACGAATGAAATATGGATGTTTTGGATATATTTCATTATTTGATTACTCAATTGAATTAATTATGTATTTTTTCTGGGGGAGCAGTGCACATTATGCACATTGCACATATGAACGAGCTGCCTCTGGTTAGAACCACAGGACAACGTATGTCGGGAAAGCTAGTAATATAATACATGAGAGACGCCTCGGTGATCAAATCGACACTCAAGTTATCGACAGTCTCTAATCAAACTTTCTCAACAACTCAGTCTATCACTAAACTCCTTCGACACGCTGTCTCTCTAATTTATCCTCACTTTAGCCTCTCCCACCTTCTCTCCAACTAATTCACAACTCCTCAACATGTCTGCCGTACCGGGAGAATAAATTTATTAGTGCACCCTCGCTCCTGAGGGACGTAATGAAGATTTATTGGAACTGGAATCTTAAATACGTACGTGCTCTAATGAATTGGTTTCCCAATACCTTAAAGGTATTGTTTCATTAAAATGTTCCCTCCAAACAAATCAACATGCATTACAATTTAAACACTATCTATCAACCAAAGTCCTTTATTATCATGTTAGTAAAAGAGAGAATCTATTTTGGAAAGTGTACATCTATATATTAAGACGTGAAGCAATATCTTTGTGATCATTTTTACGAAAATTGCGCGGACGGAGGAGTTTGAATTTCGCACACTTAAGTGTACCTACATAGAGAAGGACTAGCGAATGCTAATATTTTTTAATATTAGGATCAAAATACATTAAATCAACAAAAAAACATGATGCATACTACTGTAATGTTATGTATTTGATACTCACACACACTCCGATGTAGGTATTTGACATTGACACAGACGCATACCTATATTCTTTTGATTATCAGTAAAACTCTTAATCGCAGGGACACAAAGAACAATTTTGTCAATTGCTTAATACCTACCTTAACCAGAATTAACAGGGGTGAATCCCGCAGTTTCTTTATCACCTAGAATACTTGTTTAGGCATAAAATGATTTGTGGAATAAAAAATTAATTGTTTCATTTAAATTATCCGATAAGTTTAATTATGCGTCTAGAACATCATAAGTAATATCAATATCATTTACTTCTCACGTAGGTTTAGTTCTGGGGACTTGTCCTCAGAATGCGACGAAGGAGAGGTAGACCCCTATGTAGGGGCCAAAACAGCCACCACAACTAGCCAACCGACGCAGAGACAACCCTCACAATCAACGTCCACGCAACCCCCTCGTAAGAAATAATCCTTTATCACTTATTTTTTACAATACGAAAAACATTAGCTTAAAACTGATGACTGAAAAATTAACACCCCACAGCTAACACAAATGTTTCATCGACTTCCTCGACCAGTGGTGCAGCTAGCGGAGATCTGTCTTTGAATCTTCGGGGTCCACCAAGAGGAACTTCTGCCCCGAGTAGTCCAGCAAAATCCAGGGAGTCTCTCTTGCAGCGTGTGCAGTCATTGACCGGAGCTGCCAGAGATCAAGGAGCAAATCTATTGGGTAAGTTTTACTTCTGTCTTAAATTTTCAAAAAAATGTGACTCTCTCCTGTATTGGTCTTGGCCTCCTTCAACGAACTTCTCCAAGTTTCCCTATCCGCTAGTCACCAACCCCAAAAACTTTGATTATTCTACCCTCTGCCCAAGGGCGTCGCCAAAGGGGGTAGGGGGGGGCAGCTGCCCCCCCCTAGACACTTAAAAATGAAGGCAATTCATATTTTCCTCATCCTCCATGTAGAAAATAGCCTATGAATGGGTCAAACTGCCCCCCTAGGCCCCGGGCTGGCGACGTCCTTGCCTCTGCCTTACATGGTCTAGTGCCGAAGATTCTGTTCAATACTTAGTATTCTTATGCTTATAAATACAGTTCCATATCAACTTAGTTGGACTTATTTTATAGAGGTGAAGACTAATGTCATTCTACAAAGTAAAGCCTTTTTATATAGTTAGAAAGTTTTTTATTCTCAAAAAAAATGAAGATGTCTCACTTAAAGTGGACATAAACACATTTTTTCATATTTTCAGCAAAGTTTGAGTGAAGAAATGGCCAGCTTTTTTTAATGTACCTATCTGTGCTCAAAGTTAACACAAATATATTCTTTGACTCTTTCACAATAAGCTACATACTTAAAGCTTGTGTCGTGAAAGAAGAAAATGGTCGGCACCTGGGATCGAACCCATGACATAAAGAAGTATAAACTCTCGACCTTTGTAGAAACCTTATACCTAATATAAAGCGGCACCTCTAAGCAATTTGTTTTCGATAAACAAGAGGTAATACCTGTTGCTCATGACCGTAATGAATCAGTCTCACAATAATTCTGAAATGAAACTTGAACGAAAATCAACATTACTCCTATATAAAAACTTCTAATCGAAACCAGAATGTCCACATTTTTACCGCTTTATAAAATTATGTCTGTCCTTCTGAATCACCAGGTAGTGTAACATCCGTGGCAGCGGGGGTGCGACCCTCCTTCAACAAGGAGCGCTGCGTGACTCTCCTGGTAATTGACGATCAACACACGGACTGGTCCAAGTACTTCAGAGGGAAGAGACTGCATCACGATTGGGATATCAGGGTGGAACAGGCTGAATTCAAAGTAAGTCATTTAGTATCTTAAATATTTTAATACCTTTATCAGCAGCCGGATAGTATATAGGCGTATCGCTATTTGAGTATATCGTGCGCATAAGTATTGATTCTCTATCGTTCTGTCAGTAAATTAAATAACTATCCCGACCATAAGGCTATCAATTAACGAGACAAATCGTTGAACTGCCAACTAGACATGGCTGCAGGCTTGACGGTAGGCATGACAGAATCGATCGCGTATGGATAGGGTTATGCACTAGAAAATACGTCCACTATGTATCACACAACTTAAAGTTTTGGTCGATAGTTAAACGAGTAATTTAGTAAGTTTTAACCCATTTGGTCGAGCAGATTGGTCAGAAGATTAACAGAGTCGATCCGTTTTGTTATACTTTTTTTGGATAAGGAGCGTCGACCGTCACTCGTCAATGGCTACTGGATCAATTGATAAAAAAATGTGCTTGAACCTATTGTTTGAGCCGAGTTCATTCGTTGCAACGAAAATGGCAAAACCATTTCTGCAAAAGGCTTGCTTGCTAGATATATGTACAATAAAAGATTTTTAAGGTATTCGGTCGCTGAGTTATTAAGAGTGAAAAGAATAATACGTATAATAATCAAACAAATAGAGTCGGTAAACCAAACAGGAAAGAAAAGGGTAGAGGGATGAAAAAAAGGGAAAATTGGATTAACGATCCACCAGAAGATAACAAAATGTATCTTAACTAGTTTTTTAAAAGAATTTGTATGATCAGTCAGTCTTGTCGAAGACGAATTTATGTGCCAAGTTTATTAATTGTTTATAAATGGTAGCAAAGAATAATAGTAAAGTATAATAAATTATTTGGGTATATTAAAGGAGCCAGTTTTAATAAAAATAAAATAACTTTTTTATTAAATCTGTTTTGAAAATTAATACTTAATGTAAAATTCTGTATATTCTGGGTAAAAGTGATTATACCGGTAGAAAAAGTTTTCATTTCAGTGTAAGGAAAAATTTAAAAGCTTACATTTTTATGTCTCGAATGAAATAAAAATGTTCGTGGCTTTATAATAATTTGAATTTGTAAACTACGGTACCTACTTATTCATAATGAGGATAACTCATTCATTCAAATTTCTATTGTACGAAGGGTAAGGTATCTTTATAAGGACTTTTTAATTTATCTAAGCGGGGAAAAATGACATTGTCAATTTTATTCGGGTTGATAATATTATTTTTATTAAATCCGTCTGAATGTGGTCCTGGTAAAAAAGTCTGAACGGAAGATTTTTTTTTCTCTGTATCTCTATTGTGCTTGATTATTTTTATTATTGGTTTTCCACGTCAAACGTGCTCCTCGATTTTATGTCAAACCGCCAAGCGAGACAGCGGTAGCCTTGAAAATTTAATGAAGGCAGAAAAAGTCTAGGGTGGATCGTCTATGTTATGTGATTTTTTCACAAGTTCCTGCAAGGCCCTATAGATAAAAAAGAAATAAACAAATTAAAGAAAAAAATTTTTTTTTGATGATGGCCTCTCTCATGTGGGACGTTACGTACTCGTAGGTATTATTTGAGTGGTACCTAATTGCCATTTTTGGATGTGAGTTCTGGTATATGACAAAAAAAATATACGGCCTAAAACAAATTTTCTTAGAAGAACTAAATGGGTATAAGATGATACTAGCGCATAAGAAACGATGCCAAAAGCCACAACATCACTTCTTCCGTTATAGAGAGAAGGTGGAAATGCTTGGTACATATTGTGTTTAGGATGCCGAATGACAATTAAGTGGCCGCTTTGATTCCTCTCAACAGGGTCGCAAAGACGTGGAAGACCCTCAGACACCGCGTTCCGTTCCTTTGAAGCATAGCTCATTGATTTGGACATAGTTTGGAGCGCTGTCGAAAGCTTTTGTTGCATCCCTATGCGATGCCCCAAGTAGGGAAACAAATGGCGTATGTATTATGCATGACATGGGCGTATTTAAACATAATTTAATTCGAAAATTTCGTAAGGCTGATAAAAAACCACCGGCATATTTTTATGTATGGTTTAAAAATGACTTCCAGCTGCCTTCAAAATAGAAATGCGCATTCAGAAATGTGGGTAGGTACTTAAAACTTGTTGAAAATCTCCTTGTTATGAGTGTAGGTATGTAGCAGAAAAAAATCTTTAAAACATAGTTAAACTGTCATTATAATTCTCATAAGCCAAACTTTGTGTAGGCATCTATTCCGTTGTATTTCGTCTTGAATTCTTAGTACTTAATATCTTCAAATACTTTCAGCGAGGTTTTGTTCAAAAAGTTTTCGAATAAAATTACGAGATCCGTTTCACTAAACACAAGGCATTTAATTACTTTTATCTTCACAACCTTCATTTTCATATTTTTCAGAATCATTAAAATATCTTCAATGAATTCTTTCAATAATACCACGAGGATTCCCAATTGGTAATTTGAGAAATAGGCCCATTTTAATGGATTTTTTCGGGAGTGTTTTTACCCCATTCATTCATGCATTCTCCCTTTTAACCCAATTTAGGGTGGCAAAAAGAGTTAAATTGCGCAGGATCTTGCGCCATCACAGGAGGAACATCAGCTGCATGAGCACCCTGCGATAATGACTCAAGGCGTCCAAGGTTTATTTCTTGCGCCTTTTCTAACCATAAGGATTTTAAGGGCGTGATCAACGTGAGGTGGTCAACCTCACGAGGCCAATCTGATTCTTCGATTTTGAGAATTAAAAGCAGAGGTGCTATTCTTAGCCGTTAAAACCCTTTTAAAAAAAAAAAAAAAAAAGTTTACCTCACAGTTTTATATGTTTGATTTAAATGTATATACTTCACTGGTGTATGTTTTGTAAATTTTATGTACTGTCTTATTTTTGTATCAATTTCACTGTTTTTGTATAAATGTTAAAATAAAAAAAATAAAAAATAAAAAAAATAATAAAAAAACATCGATTATTATTAACATTGCGCAAGATGGAGCGCAATGGGGAGTTCTTGTTGCCTCCCTATGCCTTTGAGTGGGGTTCAAAGGAAGAATGTATGTATTAGTGTATTACCTAAATTTTTGTGGTGTGGCTTCACTATTCACCAAAAATACTCGACATATGAAACAAACTATGTTTATCAATTTAAAAAAATAGCTTTGTTTTACTTAAGTAATTATTACTTAATCACTTTTCTTTTCTTCACAGGAAGTATCCTTAATAGCTAACGCCGATGGTGTCAATGTGTCTATGGCTGTGTTTAGAAGTGGCACCAAAGTCACCAGATGTTTCAGGTAAGACAATATACTATTTTTCTTAAACAAACTTCTCAAAGGGTCTGTACACATCTAAACACGCGCTGTAACGTAACCAATGTCACGTTGCATGCAACGTATTAGATTTCCATAGTATGCGGTGATGACGAACCATCGAGAACCGCGTACTATGGAATTTTGATACCTGTGTACAGGCCAAAACTCTTGTTTGATCAGATTGTCAAGTTGCTTCTTAGATAAGAACGGGGTAAAAAGGTCTAAAGGATTCTCCGAACCTGTCAAAGGCTTTTCAATTCGCTGTATGAGTTATTTTTTTACAATTTTAATTTTATATACCTACATTAGATTTAGTTTCTTTCGTCAATAAAATAATTCAAGATTTTTTTAATGTCATATGGTTGGGAGAAACAAACAGGAATAGAAAAGGTTGAGGAAAAGGTAGGAATAGGAGAATATGGGAAGTCAAAAGGAAGAAATGGGTTGAAAAATATCTACAAAGTATCACCGCTGCCTAAAAAGAATAGGTATATATCTCTCATGCTATGGTTTTCTAAAAGGCGGACCGCTAATAGCTGTTAAATGAATAAAAATCTTATTTTCAACATTAGTAACTAATGCTGTAGAAGTTTTTGAATGTAAAAAGATCATACCTTCTTTTTATTTCACAGGCCATCTTGTTTATTGCGGTATCAAGATACGCTTACTGACATCAAATGTCAACCAGTGATATATAAATATAGAATTCTTGACACCTGTCTCAAATGACGATCGTAGTGTTACGGTCGCTTTTCTTTTCTGGGAAAACAACCCATTAGAAAATATCTAGTACTTAGTAGGAAATCATGAAAGCGGGAAAGAGACAGAGTAATTTTTTAACGTTTAGTGTTAATTAGCGTAGCTTGAATACCGCAGTTAACGAGACACTCACTGAAAAAATTGTATGAAATTAGTAAAAAGGTTGATTCAAACTTTTGCAATATATATATATATATATATTTATAAAATTGAATCTAGGCTCATACAATGTGAACACAAAACCTCCGACTAAAGTGAAAGATTCACATTAAGCAAAGCCTGTATTGTAAAAGTGGGAAGTTATTATAGTTAATAATATTATTGAAAATTGGATTTTTCTTTGTATAACGGCCGTTAGGTTGGGGGTCCGCTTTTCTAGAAAACCATTGCATAACAGAACACTGCTATCGATACTATAATACCAAATTCCCTTGAGCTGTTTATTGAGCTATGAAAGAGCTTTTCCAACTCAAACTTTTTGAAATGGTTTTTTTTGAAAAAACAAAAATGAAATAAAAATAGCACCATTGTCTCATCGACTTGGCACAATATAAAAATGATATGCTTTGATAAAGTAAGTTGTGTTCAATCTCTGAAACAAGGCGATATTTTTTTATATCCTTTGTGATATCTTTGTTACTTTTTCAAACAAGTCATAAATTCCAGTTCATTTGTTACGAAAGATTGAAATATAAATCACATTTAGAGAAAAAACCTTGAATCGTAAAATCCGACCTCTCAAATCACAGAAGCCCTGATATTTTTTGAACAACATTTTCTGACGTTTTCCTTATAGTTTTTGTCCTTAAGTTTTGGACCAGCAAGTCTACGGATTCTTTAACGTAAGTGTTCCATCTGCGCCCTATTGTTATGTATTTCCAACGAAAAAATATCGAATCTTTTCATACTATTGGATTGCTCGGAATCTTTGTTAATTCAAAATGTGTATTTTTATAAGTAGTGTTGAACTTGGTGCCTACTCTTACTATTTCTAGGATCTGCAGCTCTAGAATAAGTTTTCGATGGTCGAATATCGAAACGATCATCGATAGAGTTTCGAAAAAGAATGATTCGATCTTTTGATTTAAAATACTGTTTGCACGCTAACAAGCGCTTATTTGCGTGCAATTAGCTTTCGATAAAACTCGTACTAGCCCCACAGCTGTCGCTTCAATTGTTGGTGGACGATTTTTGTTTTAGAATGTTATTTCTTTGTTCCGTCCGTCGTGATCTTGAATATTGGGATTAAAAAGGATTTCAAAATTCCTGGATTAGTAGAGTGATGGAGGTTTTTATTCAAAGTTCCGCATTGTCCGTTTACCACAAACGCCTACGTAAAACGTATTGGAACATTGAAAAATAGCAATAGTCACAGGTCTGTGAGTGTTAAGCAGTAGGGCTAGTACGAGTTTTATCGAAAGCTATGTGCACGCTAATAAGCGCTTATAAGCGTGCAAATAGTGTTCTAAAATCAAACGATCGAACAGTTCGATCATTTTTGTATAGAAATTTTTCGAAACTCTTTCGATGATCGTTTCGATATTCGATCATCGAAAACTTATACAAGGGGCACAGAGATATTTATGTACAAAGAAAAGCTTTCTTTTGTTTTTTTTGTTTAAGAAAAGTGAGATTTCACAGAAACTTGCTATTCCCAGGTTGGTTTTTCTTCATAATCTTGAAACTCGTTATTTTATGTAAAAAAAAAAACTTTTTTTTTTCATAATTCGCAAGATCTGAGCCACTCCATGGCCGTTTTTTTTTACCATAGGTACAACGTTTTAGGAGACATTTTTTAAACATTACATTAATCAGGTGGCATTTTTTTCATTAGGTCTCAGATTAACCCCTTCCGTTCTCAAAATCAAGTATTATTTTCAAGCATCCCCAATACAAAGAAAATCAACGGTCTTTCAAAAGAAATATCATACTGCACATACGTAGGTATATGAAAAACACACTTGATATTCTAACAATAGGAACCCCTTCCAACAATGAAATTTCTTGATTTATCCCAAACACCTTCCGAGGCGATCGGAGAAAACAATACGACAGTAACTTCTTCACCCATTCGGTCACAATTGCTGATGGTAAAAGGTCTCATCCATACGTTTTCAATTTTTACTTTTCCATAATATTTTTACTTAGTTACATTCCTCCCACACCCCAACAGCAGATATAATATAGGATCTTGAGGCCGACACCTGTCTTATCGTAAAGATATTTTAAGGCAGATTGAAACCTCATTTTATTGAACATGTTCAACTTTGCTAAAAGCCGCCAACAAACAAAAATTGATAATAATCATCCAACCATTCATGTTTAACTCGTTGTGTGATATTTTGAATGTTTTACAAAGAAAATGTTACGTTATTTATATAACATTGGCCTAAATTATTGTATTTTTATTAACAGGCCTGACTTTGTTCTGGTGCGCCAAAACCTGAAAGATGCTGGTGAGGAATATCGACCCCTTTTACTGGGCCTTAAATTTGGTGGTGTGCCCTCCATTAATTCTCTAAACGCCATCTATAACTTCCAGGTAAGTAATTTAGTTAATCCTTATTATATAATATTATTATATCTGTAATACTTACTAACACTTGGGGCGTTCCTCGCCACACATCCCCAAATTTAATTCTATCGATCGTCTTGAAACAAATTGGTTTTGAAAACTTCCTAATTCAATTTGTCGAATGTCGGATCTAATGAACATTGAAGTGAAACATACTTAAGTGTTTTAAAGTACCTATATGTGCATGAGGAATTAAATTTATAATTAAACACAATTTTGCAAAGTGTACTTTTATCAAATCCACTGAATTCCGGTAAATCCCTTAAACAAATACAACTAACTTGATTCTAATGAACCAATTCCATGTCTTTAGAACATTAGTTTGTTTCTAGACGATCACGATATGGTCATAGACAATATGTAGATACAGTTTTCTTGATAGTTTTGGATAGGTAGCAGTAGAAGATAGTTTAATATCATATTTATTTTAGTCATATTTTTATACCTAGCTATGTTCAGAACTTCTCACCATGCATGCACCTGATTCGTTTTGTTTGCAGTGTTTAGATAGTTGTAAAATATACAGGGTGACTGGTAATTGAAAGCAGCCGCTAGAGCTTATGTAATTGCAATAATTTTGTTCCCATTAACCAGGGGTCTAATGCCAGTGGTTTAGAGTTATTTTAATTTTTAGTTTTCTTAAACTGAAAATGGTGAAAAAAGTACAATGGCAACGTTGAACTGGTTCCGTGCCTTTTGATCTTTGAGTGAAGTTTTTTTTCATCACTTCCAGTTTTAGGTGAAAAAGTAGAAAAATGAAAAAAAAAAACTCGAGAGTCGAAAACCACTGTTATTAGACACCATGTCAATGGGAACAAAATTATTGCAAATAAGCTCTAGTATTACCCCTTACTAGTAATATGTCAATTCACCCTGTATTGTTATTGGAGATTTTGATACGTAGTTTTAGCCTAGCTTAGGTCAGCATTTTTGTGATACGTAGGAAATGTGTCAAATGGTAACTTCTGTGTGCCTTTTAAATATCAATTTGAAACAAACCCTCAACATAAACTCTATTTAGGGTAGGTACTTTCTAATTTTGTTCACCACGAAATTACATTGTTTTTTTTTCTCTATTCGCAGGACAAACCATGGGTGTTTGCTCATCTTCTTCAGCTCCAGCGAAGACTTGGAAAGGAAAATTTCCCGCTCATCGAGCAGAGCTACTATCCAAACCACACAGACATGGTAAGTCCATTTATCACTCAGCTTATAATTCATTTTTAAGAAACAGTTCTGAGCATTGAGGGTTTTAGGTGTTTACAATAATATATTATTCACTTAATATAAAAATAAATAATAAGTCAAGATCATTTCTACGGATGCCCCTAAATTTGCTATAACTTTTCCTTTAAAAACCTATTTTCAAGGCTAAATTGGGCCAAAAGAGGGATAAGTTATCATTAAGCAATGCCAAATCCCATAAAATTCTATTATCATGTTTGTTTGCTTTGACAATCATAAAAATATAGAAATACGGACATAAAGGAATATGAAAAAAACTCTAAAATTTGCTTTAGAACAAATTTTATTTTTAAACATTAAAATTTTAAAGAAAATCTCAAATATTATTTGAAATTTTTAAACGAATTTTTATCCACATATATTTTTTTTTTCATTCAAATATCTTAAAAATGACATGTCTTGTTTTCAATACAAACATAACATCTTCTTCATCTTGGTTATTACACAAAATTTAATATGCACAAAAAATAATTATTTTACGATAATTATACTTTAGATTAATATAAACTATGGATCTGTCAATTAAGTTTTAAAAAATTCAATAAATTTTGAAGTTAAAAAAATATATATTTACGTTATCCAAATCGAGATTCGAAACAATAATTACAATCCACTGAATCATCTATATCATAAATCATAGCTTAAATTTAAGAAAAATAAATTAAAATAATACAACCTTATCTATTAGTAACGTACGAAAAAAATAAACATCCTTAAAATTATTATACAGGTACGTACAAATTATAAAATAGTAAATACAAAACATTTAAGATGTAAATGAATGCAACGAAAAAAAAACAAAAAGAAAATAACTTAATTATGAAAAATGTAACAAAATTAATTTGTAAATTTAATTACCTTTCTAAATATGTTGTAAGTATAGGTTCTTATTTACTTATTTTGTATAAGATGGTTTTAAACGGAAACAGGTTAATGTAGCATTATCCAGGCTTTTTTGAAAAATGTCAATTTTTTATAGAATTTTTCAGTAATACCTATCATATTTTATGAATTTTATTTAGATTACTTGACTGAAAAGGGGCAATATTCGTTTAAAACGCAGATGCTTACATATTTGTCTAGTCCTGAGTTTGTTACTCAAAAAAGACAATGTTTATTTACCTTGCCATCATTCATTTTCAGTTATCTAAACTGATTTCAGAAGTTGAAGATTAATATTTAAAAAAAAGGTTGTTAAAGATCAGCCATTTTTATAATACAGAATTTTTTTAAAGAACACAAATTAAATTTACACAAAGAGTTCCTTTAAGAGATAGGTATTTAAATAACTTTCTTTTCACAAGTAAAAAAAAAAGTTATGTAGATTGGTAAAATGTATAAAATTTTATATCGGAATTATGAAGAACTTTCTATCATTATAATTAAGTTAACTAATGTTAAACACTAGATTTTAAAGGCATTATCATTATATTTTAAGACTGAAGATTTAGTTATAGAAAAAAATACTTTCACTCACTCCATCAGTTTTTAACTTATTTTCTGATGAAAATATTACAATAACAAAGCTAAAAAAACCGCTTCATTTGTTAACAAATAGTAAGGACATTTGATAGTGGTATTTTTTCTGCATAAGTCGTCAAATTTCTTTCCTTTTATAGCAATTTGATTAAACGTTTGTTTCTTGGTCTCAATTGGACTATGTTTAGGACCTATGAAAATTATACGTAGGTACTTTAAACTATTGAAAACATTTTTTTTTTTAAAGTATTTTAAATATTTCCGTGTGCCCATACATTCTTAAATTATCACATTCTTTTCAACATAACATTTCTTTTACACCCACAACTCAGTCTTAAGAACTACAGAACTATAATACAATATATAAACAAATTAAAGTAAAATGATACAATGCTAATACAACCAGGAATCGAACTATATATGTAATATATAGATGAATAAAATGTTAGGCAAATTGTACCCATATTTAAAATATTAGGCAAATTGTATAAATCTTAAAAGTATTTTTAGGGCGTATTATCATTGCGATCCTCATCTTTTTTAGTTGTAACCACATCTGAATGTTTTTGTTTTTTTTTTTTCATTTTTATAAGTTGAAAACAAATACTTGCCAGAATATACTTCTTTGTAAAATTGCTTATTTTAGTTGAAACTACATCAAAATATTTATTACAGTATCCAAAATTTATTTCTACTGTCTGCCTATTTCAGCCATGTATCGAAAATTCTTGTTCAAGTTGTTATCACATATTACAAAAAAGGTTTCAATAACTGATAAAGTAGGTATAAGTATCTAAGTAAATAAAAATATTGAAAAGTACAATAACAAACCAAAGTTATCGTGTATCTAGAAATACTTACAAAAAATAAATTAGTTCTTAAAAAGATATTTACACGCGCAACTGATTTATTACAGTTTGAAATTTGCATCTGAAGCGAATATTTCCAATACTTCAAAGGAGTGTCAATTGAACGAACTATCTCTTCTTTGGAACATCGACTGTCGTAGGCACATCGTCAAACGGGGAGCCCTAGAAGAAAACAAAACACAATTATGAATCAAGAGTTATCTACATAGGTACACAAAAACACTGTTGATTATTGAGCGAGAGTTGATCTTGCTAGAACGATCTATTTTGAGTCTAAAATTGTAAAAAACAATTAATTATTAGAGTGCTCTAGCAGGAACCGTTCAAACTTAAAAGAAGTCTAGATCTAGCATTATTGTAAAGTGTAGAGGTATTTACTTCAAATTTGACATTTTAAAAATCAAATTGGCTTTTTACTAATCAAATTGAACGTTTTAAAATGAAATGGGACATTGAATGGGATATTGAATATTTTTTATTTGTAAAAAGTCCATTTTGATTTGAAAAATGTCCAATTGGAAGTAAAAAAAAAACCACTACACGGTTTTTTCCACTCTCTCTAGAACACTTTTTTGGACATCACTGTTCAAATGATTAGTTAATTCAAAAGAAGTGGGTGATAGTCTAACGCTTCAGTCGCCGAATTTCGTACTGAGAGTCATGGGTTCGATCCACGGTGCCGACCATCTTCTTCTTTAACGAAACAACCCTTGCTTTTAATGTAAGAGTTGTCAAGAGTGTATTTTTGTTTACGTTTTGTTAGCCCATATTCATAAAAAAAACAATAATAAAAAAATCTTGGTGCTCTAGCATAACAACTCTGTAACCTTCAAATAATAATAATTTTGAAGAAGTCTAGGAGGAAACATAATCATCTACTCTACTCTACCTAGACAAATCTCTACCCATGAGTGTCAACAATTAGAAACCGTATCTATCACACTATCTTTTTGTGATTCGCTCACAGAAAATATTGAGATATTGAAATATATTTTTAAGGGATTCTTGTTCATTCATAAAAAAGTCATTAATTGGATAGTAGTAATTGTTTTAAAATCTCACTTTGCCCAATGACACTGTCCATCATTGTTGATCATGCATATGCCGTGGTCAGTATGACAGCTCTCTCTGCCGAAAGGATTTGCCCATTTGCAGACACTCTTCTGCTGTTTTGCACAAGACTGGTTTGAAAAGCATGGTTGAATCTGAAAAAAAAAACAAACATTATAAAATCAAACTTTTTGACTTGAAAAACGAATTTCAAATTAATAGCAAAGATGTTTCCGAAAGCTGACGTGATATGGTAACCGGTAAACATAAAACCCTCATCTTCCCTAACCCCCTTAAAAGGTAGACCTTTGCAATCCAAAATTGAATTGTATGATAGGCCAACTTCCACAGTTTCATCGCTGACATTCGTTCTGTTTCATACTGGAAGTCGTGGGTTGAATTCCAGGTGCCGACCATCTTCCTCTTTCATGAAACAACCTTTGAGTATGAAAGATTGTATGTGTGTTGAAACTTTGAGTGAACACAGATTCATTAAAAAATAAAACACATAACATTAAAACAATCTTTCAACAGTAATTTTCCCAAGGGATCTCTTCCAGTTAACCCACTAAGGTATTATAATATGCTTAAGAGTGAACACAATAATCAATTATGGAAATTTAAAGACCACAGATTATTTTTGATCTGTGTAAAAAAAGTTAAATATTTTTTTTTATAACAAAAACCACGCAATGAGCGCTCATGTTCAATGCGAATACATTAGTAGAGAAACGCTCTTCGGCTTTTAATATTTAAAGAGATGTAAATTGTTTTTGAACTCGTTCACTTAAATTGAAAATAATATTCCCAGCAGTAATGGAATCTCAACAGGCTGTGTTTCATGTTGTTCAAGTTTTTAGTGCGGGTGAATTATTTTTCATTTTCTTCTTTTTCTATAATATTTATTTTATCTATAAAATTTGATACGTGATAATTTATTTTTTCGAGGATGTGAATATTTATCTTTAAAAACCAGCGAAATAAAAAATTGTGGTTAAAACGAAATATTTTATATATTTGAAAAATATAATAATATAGGTACATAAAAAACATCCAAACCAATCGAACCCGGTATCCTTTGATTTGAAATCAGCGCCTATGCCTCAAAGCTATTGAGGTCAGAACAGTCACCAGTTTCAAAACGAAATTCGTCTTATCCTTTGACATATGCCATGAAAAATGATATTAAAAAGGTAACGCTTGACTGTATTTTTGATCGATCCTAAACCTTACATCATCTCTTCTGGTGGGTCGTACTACAGTAGATTTATAAATTTTAATATCCAGTAAAAAAATCATATAACATTATATTACATGTTAAATAGGCAGATAGATATTATTCAATCAAAAACAATAAAATTTTTGTCACAAATCTACAAATGGCTTAGAAAATAACACATTTTTATTAAGTTTTGAGACTTGACCGACAAAGCTATGATAAAAAATAAGTTTTTTTTTTATTTTCCCTTTTGAAAAGGTTGGTTGGAAGAAATTGCCCTAGGCAATAAGCCCGCCGATTTTGGTTAATTATGTATATTTTTACCCAATAAAGTGTTATATTATTATTATTATTGAATGGTTTGTAATGTCAAAATAAACTTCGAATTTCTGGGTTCGAATCTTTTCTTTGAAAATGTATTGGAACGTTTTTTATCATGCAGCAGACTTGGCTTTTCGAAATCCACATCATCATCTTTGTATTATGCAATAATATGTTTTAAAAAATAGTTAATACGTATATGGTTATGACACACAGTTATTGAAATGTACCTATGATTTGCGAAACGAAAGATATTTTATGTCTTTACCGTGTGATGAAATTCTAATATATTGACAAGAAGAAAATATTGTAATTGTTTTTTTTTTCGGCGTTTAGTGTCGAGACGAAATGTAAACTGTTTGATGCGTGTGTGTTGCCCATTCTCCTGTATGGGTGTGAGTCCTGGAACCTGACCAAAGCCCAGGCACAAAAATCTCAGGTTTCGAAATGATGTGCCTCAGGAGAATTTTGGGAGGTAGATGGTACCACCGCATCACGAACGACGCTATACGTCGGCGCACCTAGGGTGAGCCCATCACTTCTACCATTATGTGGAGGAGATGGACTTGGCTGGGACATGTGTTAAGGATGCCGAATGACAGTTGGCCGAGCGCTGTTCTTCTTCCCATCAGGGTCCTGAAGACGAGGAAAACCCTCTCACACTGTGTTCCGCTCCTTCGAAGCAGAGCTGAGGAATCTGGACATGGTGTGGGAGGAGGTCATAAACATTGCGCAAGATCGAGCACAATGGAGAGCTCTTGTTGCCTCCCTATGCCCCTAAGTGGGATCTTAAGAGAGTTTGCATTAGGATTGGAAGCTTGGAAAAAGGAACAACCCTTCTAACAGTAGAAAATTGGGATTTATTATTTTTATGAAACAAAGAACATATTTTTAAAGGTTCACGCCCCAGTTTTCTCACATTCAAAATGACGCCTCCATTTCAACCGCGTCATATTTCATTCAAAATCCGCTTGCAAGGAAAAACAACCTCGAATATTTTATGCGGGAGACGGCGGGTGTTTGAATCATTGTTATTCGCCTGATGTCTTTCTGAATGTGCGAATAACTACATTGAAATACACGGTTTTAGAAGTGAAAGTATTTCAAACGTAAACTGTTTGTTTTTAGCGGATTGTTTTAACATTTAACTTTTTTTTTTAAGAATTAAAGTTGTCATGTTCTGTTAAATCTTCTTCTAATGGCAGAAATAAGAGCACTGTCTGCGCTCTTTAATCCTTCTTCTTCGACTTCTTTCTCTTGGAAATAGATCTGGTGACTATCAGGCCTAGACAAATTGCATTTGGCGATCGACTACAAACGAATTCTTCGACAATGAAGAGTAGGAAGAAAATTGACTAAAGAATATGTAACAACCAATGACTAACAATTCATTATTGATGTTCGATCTTTAAATGAAACAAAACACTACGGGCTTACGACCGTCCGAATTAAATTGACTGTCAACTTTTTACATTTTTATATAAGTGTCTTTGTTTGGTTTAAAATTTAAATATTTTTTTATATGTTCCAGTGGACAGTTAATTTTTTTCGCACTATAGATTGAGAAAATCTTCGTTTGTTGTCGAATTTCAATTCCATTTTGTCTAGACATGCTGCTTTTATCTATCAATCCGGGACGATGATGTTCAAGAATGAAATTGTCCAATGAGGTAGAGAGCAAACACGCTTTTGGGGGTCGAAAGAATGGTAGGCGACAGAATCCCCAAAATTGTCTATGAGGAGATTCCTGGGGGTCAAATAACGAGAGAACCACCAAAATTTTATTGAGAAATAATCTTTTAAGACAATGAGTCAGTTAGATCACAGAACATTTAAGCCTAGAAAATGTATAGGTAGGTATCTGATAAAGTATAAGGTGTGATATGAGAATTTTCTGTCAATTCTTCCTAAGGTATTTGGTATCATATTATCGTTACATGCGTAGATACTTAAACGAGAAAATAAGAACAAACACTCTTTCAGCTAATAAATTTGGAGTTGATTTGATAAATTCAGAAACAGTTTACAACTCTTCAAACACATTATTTGCAACTTTTAAATATTTTATAATTACCTATAACAATTTTACGAATATGTGATGACTCTTAAAATTCATTCGAAACTAATGACTCTAACAATAATTGATAATGAATTATTCATTATCGATGTTCGATTTTTAAATGTAACAAACCAACCATCAACGCTCAACGATCAAAGATCTTTTTGTATTTTCCTTAAAGCCAGCAACGTTAGAGACTGTCAACTTTTTCAAACAGACACAATGGTAATGTTTGAATAACTAAGGGCTTGCGGTTCTCTTCTATAAAATATCGTAATTGCCTTGCCTAAGCCCCAAAGTATACACCGCAAATAATTGATAAGCTAAAGCGCTATTTACTCTGATAATTGACTGATGTACCTACTCTTCCCCACCACTCTGCTTCTATTCATCAAGTCCCCTTGTTGGGACGACACGATTATACGGTCAAGTAAACACTTGTTAATATTACCTTGCAGGGACAGCCTTGTTTGTAGAGCATTCTGAACCCTTTGCGTTGTCTTGGTGTAACGTTTCTCCAGGGCTCCACAAAGTTGCACAAATTCACTCGGGCCTGAAGCTTAATTATCTGGCCTGAAAGTACAACAATAAGTTCATTAAGTGTTATTATCTTGAGTATAATAAGGTAACGAAATTACTTATTAATTTAACAATTAAACAAAGTTAGTCTATTCAGCTTATCAATGCATTACACATGCATACAAAGTTGTTGTTTTTTTTTTAATTTTTCTATGTAAACAAACAATGATTTACAAAAAAAATGTAAGAAAGAAATAAGAATTTATACGACGATATATTTTATTCCTTAACGATTAATGAAAAAAGGACCAAAATTCCACAAAAACAATTCAACTTAGTAATGATAAATCATTTAGTAAACAATTGATCAAAGTAAATAAAAATTTAGTTACGATCCAACTTTTTAAATGAAATTATTTGGAAACGAAACAAAAAAAGTTAGAATTTTAAGCTAAGTAAACAATGAAACTTATGTAATTGAATCAGAATTATTTCTGTCACTAAACAATACTTATATGATATTGTAAAACGAAATTTAGCAAATAATTCAACTTAGTAAGACGGAATGATCAAGTAAACCATTCCGCTTAATGGATATGTTTGAGTAAAAAAAAGTCATTTTAAGATACACTATGGTCATATTTTTTTGCAACATAGGTACTTCTTTATGCTAATTGCATGCAGAGTCACACTTTATTTACAATATAACTTATATAAAAGGCATAATGCCGTAAATTGTTGGAATAAATAAATTTAGCAAGCAATTCTACTTAGTGACACAAAATTACTTAGTCACCCATTCCTCATAGAAGAAATGTTTAACTTATCAACAGTTAAGCAAACGATCCACCTCTTATGGAAATTACCTGTAATAAGATAGGTGTTATTCAGTCTCAAGGATATTCCACACGTTTCTTCTCCTTTAGGTGTGAAAAGTCGGCCAGCTTTCAATGCAACCTTGGATTTTTCAGACATCTGAAATTCAAAGATTTTAAATGGAATTCAATAAGTTTTAAATGTAACGTATTGAGCTTGCAAACTATGCCGCTTAATCGATTATTTTCAGCATCCTTAATGTTGCTTTATAAATCCATAATCCGAGGATGATTAAAATTATATATCATACTCCTGAAGTGATTGCAACCGCTTTAGCTTGACTGTAGCTAACGTCAGGAGTAATAATGCATCTGAGAATGTACAAAAAAATGTCATACATAAACGTAAATATTTCTTGCATTGCATTTTTTTCCTCCTGAAAATCATAACCGTAATAGATTTTTAAAATAGACCACGTGTCCTCTTTAAGTTTATTATTTTGTAAATTACAAAGAAAACAGTTGATTTTATTGTCCGTATGTATGCCTAAATTCAGTATTCCAACTCGTCTGATTAAATTCCTTCCGTTGCTGCCTTTCTGTAAGCCTGACAGAGTAGAAGAATCTTTGCATCTTCTTCTAGAAAGGCCCAATCAAGTTTCCAGATGTTGGTAATCACTTCGGCAAAGGCTCCTTGTCTCTAGCTGCATGAATCAGTTCATAATCCCCAAAAGCTTGGATTCCAGTCCAAGCCCTTATGTTGCGGAGTTATGACACCTGTCTTCTACCCACAATGACCCACATCACTTCTTGCCTTGATCTTGCCCTCGATAATCAGCTGTAGAAGCGAGTATTAGATCTTACGGATCTTCATGTTTGTCAAAAATAATTCTCTATCAATATTAGCCAAATTCAGGACCTCCAAATTATAACCGCAATGAAGACATTTCGAATTTTTCATTCTTATTTTTTGTTCAAAAAACCTTCAAATGAGAATACAAACTTTGATGTCTATTATTGTGTTATTTTGTTGTCTTTCAATTTCAACCAGACAATGTATTGACGCTGTTTCTTTTGTTTACAAATTTGTTGAAAATGTTTTTACGGTTCATTTGTTTTTCCCATTATTTATTCCATCTAACTTCTAATCTTCTAAATGTTGTTCTGAACAGTTCAATAGTTTTAAATAAGGTGTTTACAAACTTAACATGACTATAACTTTTTCTCTTTTTTTTAATTGTCTGATTTTTTTCTTTTTCTCTGATCAAGGTCTTGTCTACATGAGCTTCCAAGATTCCTCTACCCGAATTGAAGGATCTTCATTCATCTTTCAACATCAAAATATAGAAAGACCATCTTTTCTGACCTCCTTTGGCACTCTTAAACCCCTTGCTTAATCACCTCAGCTAATTTCTACGTTGAGATTTTTCTAAAGCTTTGAACAAACTTTGAAATATTTCCATAAACAAAGTAGACGCTTGATTAATGCATCTTTCAGCGTTCAAGTGAATTTTTGGCACCATCTCTAATGTGGTACTTCAAAGACGTTATTTGACAGTTGAATCCAGGCCTATCTGTCGTTAGAGTTCTAGGTATTCCAAATTCCGACTGAAGATGCCATAATTCTGCTTATATCACAATGGGAAGCTCGATTGCAGTCGCATCCAAGAAAATTGTGTCTTGATCAATGGGTCTATACAGACCAATGCTAGGGAATTTCTCATCCATAGACCTCGGTAGCATCAGCATCCCCTTATTTTTGTGTGGCGACAACACTAGATGACAAAATTCAAAGTGTGGTAAAAGTATTACACCACCAGGATGATTTTAAAGTCAAGCCTTTTTAAGTCTCTTTGTTGTCGAACGAAGTTTTACTTTATGGTCTTTTGAGTTATTTAAATCAATCGAATCCTCCATTATAATTATTATTAAATGAAGGTAAGGTTGTACTAAATCAGGTATCTACGCTGTAAAGTATTGTAATTTCCAAGGTTGTGCGAGGTTACAGAGTATGTAAATTTAATTACCCATTATCCTTATTTGGACACAATAATATATCCTCAACAATAGACATCCATTAATTACAAAATATAATATGAGTTAGTATGTAGGTACGCAAAAATATAACATGCATTCATGTGTATTATGAGTAGGTATTGGTTTGTTTTAAATAATTGGCAAGAAAAAAATATTATATTATGTATAGGTACCTACGTCCAGCACAAAAACTGCATACTTTTTTATCCATTGAGAACAATTAAACTGATTTTTGTAATCAATCTGATAATACAAAATGGCTTTTATACTTTATTCGTTAGAAAAAATGATGCACATTAAAACTGATCATGTTGCTAAGATGCTAAATTACATTTTATTGATCAGGTTTTTACATTGTCTATCCGATTCAACTATAATATTCGTCACCCACTTTGATGAATTTTATTTTATTAATTGAGAACAATAAAGGCTTCCAATAGTACCTAATGAATTAAATTTTGTTTACGTATTTATAATTTCGGGGTTGTTCGGGGTTGTAGAAAGATTTCGATTTTGACGAGATTACTTTTTTAGGAGTAGGTTGTCAGATTCAAAAAGAAAGAAAACTTTTATATTACAAAAATGTGCTCTTAAAAAGCATTAAATCAACATCGAAACACCGAGTTTTTAATGTTTATGAAACGATATGTTGAGATTCAGTTACATATATTGATACGAGTAGGTACACATGTCAATATATAAAATGACAGGTTTTCAAACATCATTGCAATTTTTAACAATTATTAATAAGAAAAGAATCTCAATGACAAAAAAAAGTATCAAATAAATGACAAAATTTACTGACCTTAAGTTCCTTTCTGATTTTCAACCGATAGATGTTCTCGAAGCGAGATCTTCCCATCCTTCTGACTGTGGCAACAATAGCTAAAAATAAAATAAAATCAATTTATATATTTTTGTACGACTTTAAATGAAAAGGCAAAGCAATCCTGTAACCCTTAGTATAAGTTTTCGATGATCGAATATCGAAACGATCATCGAAAGAGTTTCGAAAATATTCCATACAAAAATGATCGAACGATTAGATCGTTTGATTTTAGAACACTATTTGCACGTTTATAAGCGCTTATTAGCATGCAATAAGCTTTCGATAAAATTTGTATTTGCCCCACTGTGTGGTTTTAAGATTCTTGTGTAGCTGATTACATTTTAATGGACTATAATATAGAAACCCGGTTATGAAACAATAGAAGACGGATGCAAGCTTGATGTTACTCAAATTCGTTGAAAAGCTTCATTTAATAACAATAGTAAAGTTAGATTGACTTATTGAAAGCTGTACAAAATAATCTCTAAAGCTGTTAAGAAAGTTTTCAATAACGTTTTGAAGGCATTATCAAAAAATGACTGTTCAATAGTGATGTTTCATTCAAACTTACCAAAATCTGATCTGCAAAACTGAACTTGAGGATGCTCCGGCATACAGGAGCAAGCATTCAGGCTATCGAAGCACACGGTGAATAGCAGAACACCAAGGATCACACAAGAGAATTTCGCCATCTTTATTTCTGAAACAAAATGAATAAATTCGTCATCAGTGAAATTTCGTAGAAAAAATAACTACCCTCATCCCTCCATGTATACAAGATCTTTGTCTTGTCTTTCTTCCCTGCTATTTTCAGTCGTAAAACCTCAATGTTTTTTATCAGAGCAAAGTCGACCTAGAGTTCGTTACAGCAAATAAAAATTGCTGTCACATAAGTTTTATCTTACATCTTGCCATATACATATTTCACGTCAGTATTTACCAAGATAAATATTTAAAATATTTTTCTTTCATTCTCCTTTTTGGCATTTCATCCATATAAGGGGGATGGTTTGGCCATATTTAAAATATGAACCTACGTAATATTTTGTCAAGTTTCAAAAATGTTAACTGAAATATATTTCGAATGCAGTTTTATCGCAAAATATTATAAATCTTCCACAACATTTTCTGTTGAGAGTAATTTCAAATTTAAGCTACGTTTTGCAGATTTCAGGCAGCGATAATGTATTCTTTACGTGCCAACAAAAATAAGCCAGTACAGCCAGTCCAGTATAATCAAATTTGTCAAGGAAACCTCATTTGCATACTTAATCCGTTTGTATTATGAATTCAAACGCATAGGTATAATGGCGGAAGGGTAAACAAAAATTCTGAAAATTTTATTCATAACCAGCTAGTACCTACCCGTCGTGCTTTAGTCATGAAAAACTATTTTAAAATAATAGTAATAATAATAATTATTATTTTAATTTATATTTTAATTTTATATTTCGAAATTTGAAAATGAAACATTTTGAAATAAGAATGGAAATAATAATTCATTTTATTTCTGTATATTCTTAGTATAAAATGGATGGATGTTTGACGTTTGTTACTTTCTATATTGTCGAATTTTCACGGTGCAACACGTCGTTTACCTGGACCCCTATTCTGTAGCAAGTGTAGGGTATTCACTTGAAAAAACGTGACTATTAGGCGATACATTTTTTATGAAAAACGTCTATATGCGATTCTCGCATTCGATACGTATAGACGTTTATCATACAAAATGTATCGCCTAATAGTCACTTTTTTCAAGCGACTACCCTACACTTGCTACAGAATAGGGGTACTGGTAAGTAAATTTTTTGTTCCTTATCCCTTCATAACCTTTACACGACAATCAAACGTGAATAAACATTAGTTTCGTATATTAAATATTGCCTTTTTTAACCATCAATCCGAGATGATCACAGTATATTTCTTAAAGATTTCTAAAAACGGCAGCAAAAACCAGAGACGAATTTTTGTGTTTTCCTCTGGGCGTGTACACAAACTATAAATTGAATTTGATCCTCATCATCTGAATCATTGATCCTCCCAGTACACAATAAAAAATTCTGGCATCAAATTTTTATCTACCAGAAACGCTTTTTCAAATGTTATTAACTTGATTTTTTAGTATGTTTAAAAAAATACGAATTAACAAAAAAATAAATTTTAATATTATAGATAACAACATACAACATTGTTAAATACATTATTAAATTAAAAATAATAATATGAGAAATAAAGGGTGTTAAATTATAGGATACTAGGATATTTTAAAAGATTTTAATAAATTAATGTGAACCGTGGTAAGTTTAATGAGCCTTCGCCTTTTGAAAACCAAAACATCAATTTTGATTTAGTGTATTTCGTATTTGAATATTAATGGAGATAATTATTTAAGGGTAGGGGGAAATATAAGGTGTCCTTGAGACCCTTTTCAGTCCCCCACCAACCTTCTTAGGATTTGTCTGTGTTTTGATTTCTATCCTTTATGAGCCCAAGACACCTACACAAACAAATAAACAACATAAAGGATCAAAACCAGAGACGTAACCATGTTTTCAAATCTTCAACATTCTATTTTATAACTGCCGTACGATATGCATACTGAGTTCTGTTAAAGACGAATTTATCTCATATAACCTTAACTCCCTTCACACCCCACTTAGAAGCATACGGAGGCAACAAGAGCTCTCCGTTGCGCTCGATGTTTGTAACCTCCTTCCATACCAAAGCCCGCAGTTCTGCTTCGTAGGAGCAGAACACGGTATGAGAGGGTCTTCCTCGGCATTCGGCATCCTTAACACATGTCCCAGACAATTCTATCTCCTCTCCATATTGGTAGACGTGAAGGGCCTAGGCTAGGTGCGCCGGCGTAAAGCGTCGTTCGTGATACGGTGGTACAATCTTATACCCAAAAATAATTATTGTACTGGCGTGGACTCAGATCAGGAGGTTCGATTCCCGGTCGGGGAAGAGTTTTTCTAAGTTCCGCCGGCTATACTGACACCTTTGTATAGAAAGATGTTATATAAAGCTCGGTACTCACTTGCGCCGCGAACGCGTATCGTTATATCAATTTTATCAATAGGATGCATCAGCAGCCCGATTCACGGAAAAGTTTAAGTCTAAGTTTAGTTCGAAGTTCGAACGAAGTTCGATTCAAACTTTTCCGTGAATAGGGCTGCTGGTAATAATAATTGTAGGTGGCGACTATCTACAGTCTATGTACCTATTCACGGAAAAGTTTGAATCGAACTTCGTTCGAACTTCGAACTAAACTTAGACTTAAACTTTTCCGTGAATCGGGCTGCTGTTCAGCTCGCGTTTGTTTTTTCGAATCACGATTTATTGATGTAACCTTTCGATTAAATTGATGCAATGTCACACGTTCGCGGCGTAAGTGAGTACGATGCTTTACATATTATTATCCTGAGGTACTTCGTTTCGAAAGTGGAGTTTTTTTGTGCCTGGGTTTTGATCAGGTACCAATAGAAAAAACTTCACAATATTTCAAACTTGACGTACCTATCCATTTAATTATTGTTTTTGAAAGAAAATTTTGAAATAGCGCTCACTCAGTCTTTGACAATGAAACCTTAATAATGTTCGAATTTAAATTAGTTATGGTCGAATTTCGAGCACTGGTCGACATACTTCCATTGTAAGCCAATTTATGAGCATAAAATAGCAGGGGATATTCAGAATAGGGGTTCTAAAATTAGATTTTTTTAGTAGATTCTCGCTTTCCACTTAAAATTGAATTTCACCAATGAACATTATCACATACCCTATTTTAATATTTACGAATTCGACGCCACTGTTATTATTTGGGAATTATTCAAACACCCTTTGGGTTCAAAATTAACAAGCTACAGCGCTGTGAAATATAACACCTCCAATAACCGGGGCCAAATTAATTAATTCACTAATTGGGAAATTTCACGCGAAAATGAACGTCTTCTTTTGTCCTAAAAAATTATCAAGTTTAATTCAGATGTACACGATATTTGATAAAGGTTACATGCCAGAAAAAAATATGTGCACAATGAACTCGTATGTTTGGAATCTTTTCCGGTTGACTGGAAGAAAATACTTTCTTACATTGGGGTTCGCTGGGAAAGCTAATACTTTGCGTATATGGTAAAATATCATCATCATCGGCCCTCACTCGTCCAGTATTAGGGCATAGGCCTCCCTTCCCGACTTCCACGATTCTTTATCTCTCGCTATTCTGTGCTATTGATTGCCGGCCACTCTCCTAATATCACTGTTGACTACACCACAGCTGTTGACTATCTGGGTTTTTAAGACTAGTTGTTGGTCTCCACTCCAAGTTTTTCTAGGTCCATCTATCATCTGTTTTTCTTACTATATGGCCGGCCCAGTTCCCCTTAAGTGGTGCTACTTTATGAGTCACATCGGTAACTTTGGTCCTTTCTCTAATAGCAAAATATTATATTATTATGTATGAAATCTTTTCTTCTTCTTCGCCCTGGCCTTTGACCCATTACGGTCGGCTCTCCTATATAGTCCTCATCCTCCAAGTGTTTCTGTCCCTCATCCACTCAGTCAGGGGTCTGTCTATCTGGTCTTCTGGTCCTACTTCTGTATCCATTGTCTTTCTTATCATGTTTTCCTGTGGCATTCTCATTACGTGTCCGTACCATCTCGGTCTATTCTCGGTCACTTTTTCTCCAATTAGAGCGACTTTGAAACTACCGCGGATATTTTTGACCCTATCCAACGTTGGGATAAATTAAATAAATAAATAAAAAAAAACATAAATGAATAAAGTTACCAGTTATTTTCCTCGTGTACTTGTCTGTTCACTTTGTGTTTCACAACTAATGATTGACAATATTATTGGATCGATTTAAGTATATATGAACATGTTATAATTAAGTCATGTTTAAATGTAGGTGTTTATGTGTGACTGATGTGTACCAATATGGACATTTTAAGCGAACGTTTGGATGGGTTTGGCAGAGTAAAAATGCACTCAATGGGAGAGGCGGGATTCCTCCCAGGAATCAGGAGTGATTCAGAAAACATATCATCATCTTTGCAACTTATCAATGGTTCATCAAGTAATGAATTCGTACCAATCAAGAAAAATATGATTCTTAATGAAACTGATCACAAAAATTATACTTTGATGCACTTTTGTATGTATTGGAAGGATGAACGAATTTTCATTATTCATCCTTTTTCGCCATTATTTTTGGTTCTAAGGGATGCATTTGATCTCAAGTAGATACTCTGCTATTTTAAACTGTGGTCTCGATCAGAACTATACAATATATTTTTCTTTTCCTGGTCCTGTTATTCGTGTCTGAATGTCGTATTCTAAGAATACCATCCTCGCACTGATGCTGATTCAACCTTCACGACAGCGCCTATTTCATCGCCTCAGCTATCTTCGACCCTAGCTCAGCCATAGTAACAAACCTCTTCTCGACTTTCCCCAATCTGGAGTATGAAGAAATCGATCTTTCTTTCAGTCTAAGAAATCCACACATGCATCCAGCACCCTCAGCAGCAGCCTTGTCTTTTGCCTTCATTGTTCATTTTGCACACCACTAATGATCCCTAAGAGCCCTCAGAAGACAGGTTTTAGCTGTCATGGTAGTTCCTCGGTTGCTAGATTCACTGATTTTGCCACCATCATCAGAAGGTTTTTGTCAATGCAAATGCGTCTCCTATTTTCACCCTCACATTTATCTTCGATGGAAATCCTAGACCCGAACTCTTTGACTCTTTCGATGTTGTTCAACTCCTTCTTCCAGTACCTCAGATCGGATAGACAGCGATTAATATTTACGACCGACCAACCTTCGAAGTCTAGTTAGACTAAATAAGTTCCAGGTTGGACGGGACCGCTTGGCCAGAAGAAATTAGTAAAGGAACAGAAATTTTCGCATGTGGCGGTTGGTAGGCCTGCGGTATCATTCGATGGCTTTCGTACGTAAAGCGTACTGAAGCTTGTGGGTTCGAATACTGGTGCTGAGCATTTCCACTTTCACAACACACTTTGCTTTATGTGAAAGATTTCGAAAGTCTTTGTGCTCACCTTGGGTTAGTCGAGATTCATTTTTACTAAAAAAAAAAATAGTTGAGCCGGCTGTACTAGTGTTAATTTTATAATTAATTTAATTTGGGCGGATAATGGGATATAATTAAAGAGGTCATTTTCAAAAAGCTCGTTAAGCAAAGGTAGATTTAAAAATAAACATGCTAAAATATCGAGTTACAGACGAACTTGGAAAATTATTATAAAGGATTATCATCATTATGAATAAACCTCTAATAAACAACCTCAATGATGAATATAGAGCTACCTTTAATAAACAATTACGCCAGGCAGAGGGACAAGGGTCCAGCCCACGCTCTTTTCAAAATGTTAGTCACCGTAATGACACGGTCGTGGTATAATTGTGACCGATGACAAACCAAGGTGTGACCACATCCTTGTAAAAATACTTTTTTCAATAAATCTACATAAATAATACTGACGCTTCATTTTTTAAATATCATCAGACTAAAAAAATAAAACAGAAACAATTTATAAATTATCACCAGTATTTATTTATTTATTTATTATCGTGTCGAAACCAGTAAAACCAATTAAACTGATCTCCAGTATTGCGCAAAATGCACAGCGCGTGGGGATGCGTCAAAAATATCCTCCATAGTGCATGTAACAGGGCACAACGGACATTCCAGCAAGTGTGGCATTGTCTGCGCCGCGCCGCAGTCACACGCAGCGGATTCGTCCTGTAGGAAGCCCCATCGTTCCCTATTGTCACGGCAGTTGCCCACACCAGACCTCAGCCGGTTCAGGGTTGCCCACGTTCTATAGTCTAGTTCGCTTCCAGCAACAAGATGTTCTTGGGCTCTGAAAGGCTCACATATTTGCTGGTCCTCCTCCCACCTACGTAAACGCTCAGAGGAAGCAGGGCCCTGCAGTGGTGATGAGTAATTTAAAAAGGATCGTCTGGAGCTAAGTCGTTGTGGTGGAGGGACATGGTTGTACAAAAGATGTTTTGAGTTCGTCTCCTGTGAGGTTCTTTCGCTATCTGTTGCTATACTGCGTCGGATATTCGGGGGAGCAATTCCTGCTAAGCAATATAGCTTATTAACTGGGGTTGGTTTCAGGCAGCCAGTTATTAGTCGGCATGTTTGATTCAGTGCTACATACGTCCACTTGTTTTGCATGTGGGGAGCGGGCCCATACTGGACATGCATATTCTGCAGCAGAGTAACATAATGCCAGCGCAGTTGTACGTAGAGTATGTGGTTTTGCACCCCAAGTGCTTCCAGTCATGATTTGTAAGAGGTTATTGCGAGCACTAGTTTTCATTTTGACATTATGGCAGTGTTCTTTATAGGTTAGTGTGCGATCCAATGTTATCCCAAGATAGACTGGGTTGTTCGTATGCTCCAGTCGAACCCCATTCCAACTGACATTGAGTGGTCTGTTTGCCTCGCGATTTCTGAGGTGAAAGGCGCTAACTTGGGTTTTAGTAGGATTTGGTTTGAGGTGATTTGCTCTGTAATATTCGCTCAGTATTCTCAAGGTGGAGGTGAGTCTTAGCTCAACATCCTCAAAGCTCTTCGCCTGGGCCGTAACCGCCAGGTCATCTGCGTATGCAAAATGCTTTGTACATAATGGGGTTGGTTGATCATTGGTGTAAATGTTGAATAGTAAAGGCGACAGAACGCTTCCCTGTGGGAGTCCATTTTTTTGGTTAATACCAGTATTATTTTTTGTATTTAAGTCAAGGGATGGGATGGGAACACATGTTCAACGCTGACCATCAGATCACACGGCAAATCGGGATTCGCTGTGGATCCTCTTCGCCAGCGCGAAAGAGACAATATAATCTTAATCATCACGCGTAGCTTGATAACGCAGTAAACAAGAAACAAAATTCTTGAAATTATGTTATACTTTGAAATACGATTTTTATATTACGCCCGTTTAGTTGGGGTACCTACGTTTTTTCTAGGAAAACATAGCATCATGCAATATCTTCTTTTTACCTCGGTATTAAAAAGCAAACAGAATAAGTCAGATTTGAGCTGTGCAGGGAAAACACCTTGGGTATATCGATACAATAGAATTTGATTCTTTGCAATGCTTTCAAAGTTGAACTTTTTTCAATAACGATCTGATTCGGTTCATGTCTTAATAAAAAGCAACTCTTACTCGTGTCTTCTTACCCGCTAAGTTTTTTTCGCCTAAAAACAATATTTATTCACAAATTGAATTGTTTAAGTGTACCCATAAAAAACGGACTAAGTTTAGTAAAGATTATTCAATCGATACAACCAATGACTGCCTCGCATCTACTATAAACTTTATTGCATATTGAGATGTACGTTTGACGATGCCATAACAAAGATGGTCGTAGTAAGAAGTCGAATAAGAACTTGAGGTAGACGATTAAGAAATAAAAGTCCACCCATGGATCATAATTCACAAAGGACAATTCATGCTTATAATATAACCTTAAAGATCGATGAAGTGAATTTGTATGTCAATCTTTACATGTTGGTGTCTGTTTGCTTTTTTCCAAGGCATTATTCACAGCTCTAATCATTGCGGCAAAAAATCGTAAATTTAAGCGTTTGTAAAATTTTGTTTTGTAGACAAAAGCAAAAAAAAACTCACAGAAAATCATAATGATCTCGTACGCTTTTGTCAATCTCGCGTTGTCACTAATGAAAAGCCAATATAGGCAATAAAGAGGAGACATTAACAAAAATGGATATATTATTCATATCCTGGCGCCAAATACATGACAGCAGTCGCAGTCTTTAAATTTGGTTGCTCTCTTGTTCTCAATAATTTCCAACTTTTATCTCTACATTTCATTAATAATTAATGAATATCTACTTGTTGTATACATGAGATTTTTCGACATGTTGAACATGTCGAGAATTCTCATGATTGGGAGTTTCAGAGACTTAAACATTACCACCTAATGGCGAACGTTGTTAACGTAAAGTGATCCTACTAAGCCAGCCTTCGAAATAACAGTAGAAGACGGTCGTAAGCCCGTAGTGGTTTGTTCCATTTAAAAATCGAACATCAGTGATGAATTGTTAGAGTCATTAGTTGTTAGATATTCGCTAATAAAAAGAACTTGAAATTGACAAAACTCCTCCAGCTTTATTTGACAATAACAACAGTCATATTATTATGTAGTTTTCCGTAGAAAATATCATTTTTTTAGTACCATAATATAAGAGTAATAAATTAATGAGTGATTTTTTCATATTTAAACATTTCGCAACTTTAATTTGTTCAATCAACATTTTTAGCACAGATGAGTTTTTTAATTGAGTGCTTCTAACTGATCAAAAAATGATATGTCAAGAAAAAAATAGGCAAGTATATTCCGTATATTTTGCATAGTAAATACACACTTAAATAGTAAACCTATTATAATAATATGACTGAAATAATACTTTGAATTTCGAGCTAAAGAATTAAAGTAGGTACACCCACCAAGGGGTTGGTACCGTCCAGTCTAGGAACACTTTAATAGTTGTAAAGTTTGATTTACTGTCCGGCCGGGCGTACTTTAACGACTCGCTCTATCCTGACCTCTTTTATGGCAACTCCATAGTATATAAACTAAATCAATTCTTACCTTTGAGACAGCTATGAATAGAATGAACAACGTTTTATCTCAAAAATAGTGATTTTCTTTTTTGCAAAAATGTAATATTGCACGAAAATAATCAGATCTATGATATATGGATCAAGTCCTTGTAAGTTTTTCCTATGAGACTACGTTTATTAACAACAAATATTTACAAAACTAAATATAATAAAAGTTTACAAATAAGATAGGTGAGTAATATTACGTATTTTGAATGAAAAATGGCAGTTTTGTAGAAATTAGTCAATTTAAAAAAGTGATGTCACGAATAAAAGCATTTTTCGAGACTACAATTTACACATAAACACAAATTTTGATTAATATTATGTAAGAATCGCCTTTTCAGAATATTATTTTTTGTTAAAAAGTAGGTTTTTTATTCAAGAAGGAAGTTTCTACCGGCCAATCAATCTGAGGCAGAAAGCTAGCCCCAGTATAAATTTCGACCATCTCGAAAATATTTGACACGACCGGTAATCAAATCCGAAACATCCTGTTCAGAATTCAAAACCTAGACAACTCGACTACCAAGGTCGGTGGTGTGTCGTTTATTGAGAAATGAAGGGAGCATAAGTATGTTTTGTGACACAAAGAACATACAAAACACGTGAAACACGATGCTAAGAATACTCGTAAATAATATTCCAAGAATGAGAACAGTATTGTCGCAGTATTTACGATGGGTTGTGCTCATAAAGAAGCCTTCTCGCCGTGGCACAATGCTGACCGATTATGGCACAGCCGCATGAAACAAAACAGCCTCGCGTCTTCTAAACATAATTCATTTTTCCTCTTTTATATTTTAGACTTATTTATGTTTTTTTTTAAACAATGATGTATCAACTTTCAAGCTCCAAAAAATGTGGCATTTCTTTAATAATTTTAAGTTTATGTGTAATTTAAACAGGTGTACGCAATAAAGATAAAGCACACCAAACAAGTAATGCATTTCAGCGATGTTGTATTAAATTCCTCCATGGTTATATTTTTTATATTATTTTATTTAGAATGGAATAGGTAGGTACCTATATATGAATTCAAATACATCAGAAGTGAGGACCTAAACCGCGGTTTATCAAAGGAATGACGCTATGAGACAGACGACCTGTCCTGTGAGCCTGTAGACTCCGTAAGATGTTTCAGAGATAGCAGAACGTTTTGGAGAGACCATGCCAGAAGAATGGATGAGTCCAGAATACCGCAAACGAAATTCCATGAGGGTGTAGCCTCCCAGCAAGACCCCCGAAGAGATGGCGGGGCAGCTGGATCTCGATCTTTCGGGAGTAGCTACCCTGAAAATCAACTATGAACAAAACAATAATACGAATAAACCCAGCGTGAGCCCATCACCTCTACCATTGTGGGGAGGAGATGGACTTGGCAGGGACATGTGTTAAGGATGCCGAATGACAGTTGGCCGAGGAGAGCGCTGTTCTTCCACCCATCAGGGTCCCGAGGACGAGGAAGATCTTCTCATACTGTGTTCCGCTCCTTCGAAGCAGAGCTGAGATATCTGGACATGGTGTGGGAGGAGGTAATAAACGTTGCGCAAGATCGAGCGCAATGGAGAGCTCTTGTTGCCTCCCTATGCCCCTAAGTGGGGTCTTAAGGGAGTTTGGATTGGATTGAAATTATTAAGGGAAAAATAGAGGGTCGAGGAGGAGTGGGCCGACGGCAGATATCCTGGCTCCGAAATATTCGTGAGTGGACGGGGATCACGAGTGTAGAGGAACTATTTCGTGCCGCACAGGACCGGGATGCATTCTCCAGAGTGATAGTCAACGTTGGGGCGACCTGATACGAAAGAAGAAGAAGATAGATTTAACAGATAGGTTTGTACTAGAACTGCGACCAGGAAGTCAATAAAATAGGTGATATGAAGTGTGAGATGATTATTGTTTGAGTCTGGAAAGACACAATATTTATGCGCCATTCAAAGCAATCAAAAGTTATTCATACAATAGTTCAGACCACTTAATAATAAATATCGTATAGGTATGTGATTTGAAATACATTGCAGATATATGGTGATATAAGGCAGATGTAAACGGTGCATTATTGCACTTTCAAAAGCACTAATGTTTATTCAATAGGGAATTATTGGCAAAATATAATCCTATAATACAATTTACAAGTTCGTCCGTATCTAGATAGTTTCATTGAAACACTGAACATGTTGAATGCAACGTTACATTGGTTACGTTACCCCGCGTGTTTAGATGTGTACACTGTACAGGCCATAAGGAACCGAGCACATTGCAAATTAGTTGGGAAGAGTTTAATCGCTGTCAGACCTAATTAGTATGAAACTAACTTTTTAGTTTGTCGAATCGATCCAACTTAAAAATTGTTTTCATACTAATTTAGTCTGCCGCCGATTACTCTGCTCCTAACTAATTTGCAATGTGCGCCTGGCCTTAGGCAATATTCGAACCTATAACAATAATAACAATCATAGGTCTTCACGTGAAATATTTTATTGACAAAATATGTTATACTTGATAAAATGTGTTTGGTAGAACTTTATACAAACTAGTTCCTACCTATAGGGTACATAGAGAAGATCATTTGGAACGTATTGAGGCAACTCAAAATTTATATAGGATGCTCCCTTTTTGTAAATTTTAACTGTTGTTCTTTAAAACTGTTTTGTTTACCAATCAATCAGATTCAACAAAATTTTGTATTTATGGGTTCTCTGTGTGAGATTTCTCAGAGGCGTATTTCTAGTTGTTGTGAAGAGCTTAATTATTACCCTCTCATATACGGTGTTCCGCTCCTTTAAGGAATTTGGACATGATGTGGAAACAGGTCATAAAAATTATTCAGCAAGATCGAGCGCAATGGAGAGCTCCTCTTGTCCCCCTTTACGCCCCTAAGTGGGGTTTAAAGGAAGATAATATGTTTGTCATGTAAATTTTAATTTACAAAAAATCAACGTTGTTTGCTAAATAAACTTCCGCGGGTATTAAAAACAACGCCCTTATTTGATTATTATAAGTGCACAGTCAATTATAGGTCAATCTTTCAGCTTAATAGTGATTACGTGAACTGAGCAAATAGAAAATGATGTAATGAGTAATGAGTGCAATCAGCGCGCGTGCTAATTACTACATCCATGATTTCTGAAGATGTTATTGATGTGTTTTATGAATAACTTGTACATCCGTACATACCTACATTATAAGTCACAATGCACTCAAACTGTGTGATTACGTAATCTCTCGTTTAACGTTTTATGGCGCTGCTTAGCATTTTCTTTTTCACCGTAAGCTCCTTGGAGATGATTTGTTTTAAGGCAAATCGATGATGAACATAATATTTTTTTATTTGTTCAAAAATATAAGTCACCTTCAGTTTTTCTATTCCCTATTCACAATTTGAATTACTTATTTAGTTTATTTCCTAAATTAAATATTTTACAATAAAGTTAAAATACTGTTATACTAATATGTTATACTAATAATATACTAATAAGATAAAATAACGGTAATCAAATCAAACATAATAGAGATGTTATACTAATAATATACTAATAAGATAAAATAACGGTAATCAAATCAAACATAATAGAGATGTGTATGTGTTTATTTTGAACCTACATTGAATAGTCCTTACACGCCTCCTTGACGATGGAATCTGTAATAATAATCAATTATTTATTATATGAGTAATAATAATTAAACGCTTGTGTGTACAATAATTACTATATTACCGTGTACACTACTCAAATATTCCGCATTCAATCCATTACTCCTGATGTGTGATGGCATGTGATATTAGGTCTTAACAATATTATTATACCTACTTAAATGTGTGATTAAATTACTATGATCACAATTTTTTTTTTACCCAATACGCAAGGACCTCCATGCACTGCTTTCTATCCAAGCACACTTCTTTCACCTTATAAATTCGTTTTGTTTTTCTGTTCGCATCCATTGTTTCCAAAAAAAATATAGTATTTTAGATTTTATAAATATCGTATGTAGGTAGTTTTTTATTACCTACTCGTTTAAGAGTAATTCTGTGGAAATATCATCATTTTAAAAGTATTGCCATGTCAATGTGCATTTTGGTATGTTGATTAACATTTTAAAAAGATGATTGCAGTGACCTAACCCTGCACTATAAGAGAGATGCCTGTCATTGGAGCACTAAAAACTCCATCTAAATTGTTTTCAAGATTTTGTTATATTTTTTGTATTGCTCTGCGTTTTGTTTGTGCCTTTTAAAAATGAATAAAATATCGATATTGGTTGTAGATGGGTTATTTTGTCATAATCTGGCAAAAAGGAATTATTTTACTTCATTAAATGTCCTTAATATAACGAAAAGTATATAGTGAACATACCTCTACTATGTTCTTTCCGAAAACACCTACTTACTTTGCTTTAGCCAATAAGATACCTAGTTCAAATATCACTGTTTCTTTTACATTCTAGAAGACGGGAAATGTGTACATTTCAGTCCAACGGTCTTTTAACACCTTTTCCATTAAACTTTAAAGTGCTTCATTGTAAGACAAAAGTTACGCAGCATTTTACACTCTTGATTTCCTATATAAGTTAAGGCTTTGATTTATTATGAAATATGAATGATTATCGCCGAATAGAGAAGTTAAAATAAAACTGTCAAACAAAAGAGGTCCGATAATTTAAAAATAGAACTATTAATCAATAATCGTTAAAGTCAGAGAATCATTCAAGTAGGATAAAAATAATAATAAGCAATCTATTTGTAGGCGCCAACATGTTAGAGAGGCAACACACATTACATCGAACATAACATAATTTCCAATGAACATAACAATGAAACTAAAAAATGTTCGAGAACATTGTAATGAATACAATGGGCTTATACATTGGATAATGGTTAATTGAACATGAATTGTTTTTTTTTGCCTTAACACGTAAGCCTTTCATTGATTCGTAGTATCTACACATTTGATTAAATACATAATTACTTTTGACTTTGCATTTCATCGGTGATCGATAGTTCTTTTCGAAGGCTGACTTTTTTTTTATAGGTTTTGATAGATCCTTGTGACATTTTTTATGAATATCGTATTGTGTATGCTGCTGAACTAAAAAAAGGGTGATAAACATAAAAGATTAAACTTTCTGATTGGATGACAGATTTTAATGTTGACATTCTGTACTTTTGCATATCCATGTGTTCAAAATCAACAAAAAGTGATGCGCGGATTTTAAAAGATTAATAATTTACATATTATTATGTTGTGTTAATCAATAACCGGGGTGTGCTATTTGTTGATAGTTTAATGAGCCTAAAACCATCTTCGGGTTGATTTAATGTTGACATTCTGTATTTTTGTATATCATTTTGTGTTAAAATTAACAAGAAGTGCGCTAATTTCAAAAGTTTAACAACTTACATGCGTTGTGCTGTGATCAATTGATATCCGGCGTGTACTATTTTTGATAGTTTAATGGGTCTAAAAACATTTTTTTTTTTAACTTTTTTGGCATATCATCCACAAGGATCTTCGGGTAGAAAAATTTCTTATGAAACCAGTTTGCGGCACATCGATCGGATAGTTTCAAAATATATAACGGACATCGATACAATCATTTTTTGTGCTTCTATAAAGAGATAGATAGATTCCGATTTTTTTTTGCTTCTTACAGATTGTTTTAGTGTGATTACTTGATCACCGTTCTCGATTAGGGATACCTAAAATGCTTATAAACGAAAACCATAATGTCACATCGATAAAAATATTCATATGAAATTGAGAGATTCCCATCACTAAAATGTCACATTTCTTCCTCTTTCACGCCTCGTATAGAGCATTCGGGTTAATAATTATAGAGTGTGTCCAATAAAATTAGACAGTATGGACTGTCATTGGTCCAGGGACATCCTCGGTGGACATTGCGCAACCGACTCGACCTTCACCTTCACCCTGGGCCGGCTCTGGACGCTTCTCTCCGCACAAACAGTGTAATCAAGCAATCAGACGGCTGGACGTAAACATGTCTACACATTGCCCATCATTGCCAAATACACCAGCGGGCAACATAATATCATTAATCAAATGGCACGGAACAGATTCCGCGGTCTAAAAAGGAAACAACTGCTAATTGGTAATTATCCCAATCGGTTGATTCCTCAAAATGTGACCTTGGGTTTGAATTGCGTCTTCCAGATTGTTGCCATCTACTACTTACACAAATTAAAATAGTTTTTGATGCTGGGATATTTGGATCTGGATTTATTTAGGCAGATGTTATGTTTGTGTCGTTACTCATGGCATTGGGATAGAAGACAACCTTATTGATTTTGTTATCCTCATTTGTCATCATCCGATCCTTCTTGCGTACTTTCTTACATTTTCAAATCGTGTTTCCTTTCCTATCAACCGCTGAACGTACTTAAAGGATAATTATTGGTCCTTTTCTTTAGATATTTCCTAAAAAAAAATTCCACCTTTTTACTTCTCGGTAAAACAACTGTTATAATTCAGTTAATATGTATGATTTTTTTCCTTACAAAATGCCGAGGTAACCCAAAAGTGGACAAAGCAACCCAGTTTTAAAAATATGCAGTAGTAAAATTTTCAAATTCAAGATTAAAATTAAAAATTTAACTAAGTATTGTTCGGGTCAGATTTTTCTAATGCAGATCTCATTTAATTTTTTTTAGATTGGATGAATCCAGTTAAATACAAAACGTTTCAATAAAAGACTTTTTAACTCTTCCACAATTTTTATTCACCTGACATGTTTCGTGGTCGCAGGTTATTTAAAGAGTCTTTTATTTAAATTTGATTATTTAAATTACTTCCACCGCGGAAATAATGCATATTCATCAATTTATAAATTTTTAGAAAAAATTTCGCCAACTTTAGTCTATACCTACTAACGATTTTAATTATTTATCACTCCGAAAGAAAAGTACTAGGTATTATATTCAATTTCAAAAGTTGTTTTTTCTATAAAATTATTAAATGAAATTCTTTAAATTTTTCCAGAAAAGATTCGTCTAATTTAGTTGTGTTCGTGAATTGAAATTGAATTGGGTATCTTGCGACCAACCCGAAAGGTAGTGAATTAATAATAATTTAGTAACGAAAGGTAAATTCGGGAGAATACCTCACTTTTGGGTAGATGTTTGTTTAATTTAAAGGTACGGGTACGTGTCTACCTTATAAAGATCTCTCCCACATACTATACATAAGGATAGTAGGTACCACAAAAGGTAGACGAAGATATAATATATAATATGGACGGAATGTATAATATAGATAGACACTAGGTAATATTATACCACGATACTAGTGGGGTATGGACTCAAATTAAAAAGAACAGCATATTGATTTATGAACTGCCCACAAGATTAAAACTGTACTGGGGATTACAATCTATACTTATTAATTGGAAATTTTTGTTCTTATGTTTGTTTAGTATACATAATCTCCAAAATTTCTATTAATTATGAATGTAAGAACTTCCGGCTTTGAAAAATTAAGTGATTTGAAGCGTATTTGAATTTGGAGACGTTATGAAAAATTCATTTTTAATCAGTATTATTGTTTGAGGGCAAATGATTGGAAAATCTATTATGTGCTAGTTTTAAAGGTTTTTTGATGAGTTCACTCACTTTTGCTGTTTATTTGATGGTCGTTAGAGATTTTGTAGGTATAGGTACACTAAACAAATTATCAAATTCGAAGGACGAAGCGAAAAAAGTGTGTTTGTATAGAAAAGAGTGGAGGATTCTTCTCTCTGCCTTCCCCCTACGGGACACGACGTGATGCATGGGTAAAAAAAAAGTTTGGATCTACAATTTCACCAATGCTAATTTCTGCAATGCATCTAGTTCAAAGCCATATTATTGTATTTAAACAGTATCTTATACATACTTTACATACATATTATTGTAATTAAACAGTATCTTTTACATACTGTTTAATTACAATAATACATATTCCATAATATAATGAATTTATAGTATAAAACAAACCTCTATCGATCAATTATCATGCTTTTTTAAAAATGCCAGAAGTAGTCCGATGTTTACTTAGTCAATTTTTTTCTCATTAAAATGACAGTTATACTTTTAAATAAATGCAAAAAAAGACATAACTGAAGGCTTTCCTTACGATTAGTATAGAAGATTATTTTATAAAGAGGTCCATAGGGCTTGAACTGCTAGTGAGCTAGTTGGTACGTATTATGGTTAGTTAAGAACTTAATGAAAAGTGACACAGATTCATTTAAAAACTAAACTACACACAGGATGATATAATTCACTTTGTTTGCCTATTATACACTGGTTGACTGGCAAATAAGGGACACTTTATTCTTCTTTTTTTTAGACTAGTCAATCGGATCCTCTCGTACATGCCAGTGGTGATTGGTTTTCTCAAAGCGTACCTAAAGGTAATAAATTGATAAAATAAAAATGAAGAGTCTTGTATACTTAGTTCTATCTCAAAATATATTATTCAAATATGAATCAGTTTTCGGAGATTAATATCTTCAGAGACGGTAGTCTCCAAAAACTGGTACATGTTTGAACAACTTTTGTCATACAACTATATACAAGACTCTTTCATTTTAATCACCAAGCATCTTCTGCCCTTTTGGGCTTTATAAAATCTATTGAAAGATTGACGTGCATTTTTATATCCACAGGGAACATATTATTAACTACACAATTTTAAAACTTTCTCTTGAATCTGATGTTCGAGTGAAATTTCTTTGGCTGTTCCTGTGCCTGACAATTAGACACCCCGATCAGCAATCCTGTCCGCAACCCCAACAAAAGATTTTTTATCTCGTGGAATGTGTAAAATATGCTCTTTTATTCCTTGATCTTTAAAATCTTGAAGTTTTTCTCTTATTCTTTCTTTTTGCATTTTTTGAGAATCTCCCTTTGAAGTATTTTCTCTCCATGTTTGATGAGATCTTTTGCGAGGACATCCATATTGCTGATTATGTAGTGAGATACGAAGGATTCTGGAACTACATATAGTTCATCAAATGAACAGGGAAATGATATTATTTTCTAGCTTTCTTCGCAATATTTTCTGATTTTTTATCTCTCAAAGCCTCATCATTTCTCTTTAACATCGTGACTCTTAAACATTTGCCGGTCAATATATTTTACTTATACAGACATGTGCTGTTGATGTCATTTGTGGACAAAATGAGGTAGTCATGAGTATATAAAAATAATGTCGACATTAATCCTATCACTGAGTGTATTTTATATTATGTTGTATTGTATGATGAATGTTTGTGGCTAATCTTTTTAATTCAGACGAGCGTTTTCTTTTTATGTATGTCCATTGTTAATAAAAAGATCTACAAATCAACAAGCGCTTAGACGGATCTATTCAAATAATGATACATACTCGAGTGAATGATCTATAAACAACATGAAGCATTATTATTAATGGCTTTAAACATCAAATTGATCTGTCCGTTCATTAGAAATCCAATCCGATCCAAACTCCCTTTACACCCCACTTAGGGGCATAGGAAGGCAACAAGAGCTCTCCATTGCACTCGATCTGGTCCAATGTATCTGACCTTACTCTTTAAAAAACAATCAAGATATTTCAAAAACTAGGAGAATCATATTTTTCTTCTTCAATTATTTTACTATTCGTGTCCGGATATCATCAAATGTATAATGCTCAACAGCCAACCTTAAAATCTATCGAACTGTTGAGTCATTTATTGAGTTCTTTGGTCATTTTCTTAAATCAATACTTTCTCGAATATGAGAAAAATCCTCTCACAGTGGGTTCCGCTTTTTCGAAGCGGATCTGAGGGATTTTGACATGGTGTGGTGGAAGGAGGTCATGAACATTGCGCAGGGTCAAGTGCATGCAATGAAAATCTCTTGTTGCCTCCCTATGTCCCTAAGTAGGGTTTAAAGGGAGGAGAATGTTGTTGTTGTTTGGTTAATTTGTGGATTATCTTTCCTATGACATTTCGCCAAACTATTGCTGCCATTTTGGATTGTCGTTTCTCTTTCTCCGCTTTGGACTCCTTCTTTGATCGACGGAGTCAAGCCAAAGAATCTATCACGCTCCTTTGCCAGCAGTTTCGTAGGAAGAATTACTGCAATAATCCTGTTATTTGCGGTAACTTTGACTGTATGCGTGTACGTCGTTCTAATAAGAAGACAAGATACAAGACACTGGTTTTGTGTACCTTATTAAATTATTGTTAGTTACAGAGAGGATAAATGACCACTTCTAAAGAAAAAACCTTTACAACGTTCGTAACGTGCGAAGTGGCCTGTGTATAATACAAAGACAACCGTCGAGTTCCAAATCGGTGATCGCAAATCGGTGGCATCTTTTTTGAGTTCAGCACTTACTTTATCTCTCAAGGTTATTATTCCGTTCATTCTTACTGCGTTCCTAATCACGAAAGGATCCGGAAATTACGGCTGGCCGCAAAACTTCTAAAAACGTATTCAATTCTTCTTGATCTCTCTAAACTTTTCATTGCATTTACGTCGAATCACTTGGAGAAGTCTTCATCACTTTAATTCCTTTCACCGTTTATTAGAGCTTGAAACATTAAAAATCTTAAATGTTTAGATTATAATGTTCACTTTATTAAGAATACGTAGTTGGTACTAATGTAATTAACGTTATTCAAAAGGTTCCACAATCCACATCCCAGAGATTAGGTAAGCCGATCTGAATGGATTCAACTCTGAATCTGTGAGAGTATTGTGTTGGCACTATTCAACGACTCCATTCATAAAGTTTATTACAATATTATCAAGATTGCTTACATATTAAAGGGTTGGGAAACCCCGCAGATAAATCCCACATCTCTGGTTATATAATTAACTATCTGATTCTCCAAACGCTGTTCTGACAAATAAATTATTTCATAAAATCATGTATGAATATATGACAGTATTTCAGATGCGCATGTGTCGACACTCTATGGCCATGAAAGTCATTAACAAATATGGTGTTGTGAGTCGTGTGGTTTTTATTCGTAACGAATCTATAATATAAAAGAAAGTCGGGTCAGTACAAAAACTTATAACTCTAGATCGGCTGAAAAGATTCTTCCGATGTTTGATTCATTGGATTCTTCTCCGCTCCGGATAACAGATTACCTATTAAAAAGTTGAAAAAAAAAATGCATAAGAAACAATATAAAATATAATATTAAAGTTAGTATGGAATTCATTGCTTTAAAACATAAAACGGTTTCAAGAATATAATTATGGATTATTTATAAGAACAGCCGAAAAATACAACTGTACTGTAATCAAATTAATTTCATACTCAAATTTGAATAAGACTGTTCGTTAGGAACGAATTGAATTGATTCGTTCTCATTTTTTTATCGTTATGTGATAATTAATCAATGTTTATTCTTTGATCAGATTAAAATCAATCTTGTTACTTATTCGACGTAGGTTTAAGAAAAATGATAAATCATGTAGATCGCTACGGATGTTTTAAATTTAGTTATTTTATAAATCCAAGCAGAAAAAAAATATACAGAACTAAAAGTAGAAATCCAAATCTCTTTTGCCGGGCTTCCAGTTTCGATGATCCCAAAACACTCACCGTGCTTTTAGTATAATCTAAAATAAGGACAAACATCGATTGTTGTCTTTATAAACCTAAAAAATATAACAATGAATAATGCACAAAAAATGATAGGAACTAAAACTGCATGCACCCCATTTAAGTGATTAATACCAATGGAAATAGATTGAAACAAACACATTCATATATTGATTAAAGAAAAATATCCAAGAATTCTGAATGTAAACAAATTATTGTATTTTGTTCATATTCTAACGTACTTTTTTTTCATTTTTTCAGGTACGTATCTTCTGACAGTTCGTACATAATTCACCCGAGCAACATTAATTTTGTGATGAGAAAATATTTTTTGGTAAGTTTATTTAAATAATTAATAATAATGATTAGATCCACAATTTAATTGAATTCGTTCAATTGTGCCGAATTCTCGTTCCTATATTTTTTATTAGTTCGCAGGCTGTGGATCAAACGACAATAATAATAATGGTGAACCAAGTGTTCCTATACTAAATTTCGCGATGTAAACATTACACATCATATCCTTTTTGATGTGTTTAATTACTGTGTATTTTCGTTCCTTCGGAGCAATACAACAAGAATAGTTAAATATTCATGTGTAAATATCAATAGCATTTGATCGTTACTTTGAAGTAGCTATGACATTCAATGGCAATAGGTGCGGTATGTTGTCAACAGTTTTCTCCTTTAAAGGTTTTTGTTTCTACCCCGCAATCGGCCTTTGCTTACTATAAAAGATGCCAAAGCCTATCAATGCGGAAATCATAATTTAAGTATATTTTACATTTTCTTCTTCTGGTGTCCTATCGGGTCACCCAGACGTCGACGACCACTTGAGTGAAAACTTCCCTATCTTCAGCTGCCCTGAACAAATCTCCCTCGATTCTCAGTCCCGTCCTATGACGAATGTTTGGGTGCCAGAAAAGTTGTTTTCTTCCAACTCCTCTGCGGCCCTCTTTTTTCCCCTTTATGACGAGCTGCAGAAACTTGTATTTTTCATCTGATCAAAGTACGTTATCCTTCAGGTCTTAATTGAGGTGAATAATAATTGTCTGGTCGTTTCGCTCTGCGTAAGACTTCTGTGTAGGTGATAACATCAGTCCAGGCTATTTTAAGCATTTTCCGATGGATCCACAATGCTTCGAGGCGATTTATTATATTAACTTTGAGGGTCCATGCCTCTACGCCGTACAGCAAAACTGACCGCACGTAAAATTTGACCATCCGTTGTCTTAACTTCAGGTTAAGGTTGTCGTCACAAACGAGATTTTTCGTTTTATTGAAGAATGTTCGGGCGGCATCTATCCTGCATTTTGTTTCCTTGTCAAAGTCCAAATCTTGAGTGATAATGGTATCTACCCAGATACCTGAACTGATTCACCCTCTCAATATTAATGCCTCTGAAATGAAGACTCGCACCTGAATTAGTGTCTCGGCTAAAAATCATCAGATTGGTCTTGCTTATATTTAGACGAAAGCCTTCACCGATGAAGTTAATTTCATCTACCTAGTAGGAGTTGAATATTTTACATAACCATCGCAAATATGAAAACAGTAATGGTTAGTAGTGAATTTTACTGAATTTAAATAAATAAGAGAAGAGCATTCACAAATTTCAATCAGATATCTGCAATTTTTATACAATGCATAAATCTTTAGCTGGAGACAGTAGCGCGTTTCCAGCGAAATTTACATCAAATTGAGAGTTGACGATATTCACAATAAATCATCGCATTAATGATATTTTTTTAAGTCGAAAATACGACGAACTTTAATGGAATTGTATAAAAATTTTCGCCCTTTTAAAACGCCACCGCTTTCGTATGTTTACTCGTTGTTAAATTATGATAAACGATCCCATAATCCGCAATGTATCAAAACAAATTGTCGATTTTTCATCATAATATTACCCGTGGGGATAAAAGATTACAATTTATTATTTGGAAATGTCGATGAACTTATTCGATGAGTCGACGAACTTTTTAAATCTCTTTGAATTACATCATACAGATAACATACGGTAGCAAAACAGGTAATAATTTAAGATGTTTTACCGAATTCTAGATAAAAGCTAAAATACTTGATATTTGAATATCATTGCATTTTAGCGAGGAACACTCAATTAGTGCAATACATATATACGGTTCCCTTTTTGGATTATTGATTTAATAGTAGCAAAACCTGTCGGACGACAGCCAAAGAAAAGGGTCATCAATTGCTTGGACACTATTATTGTCATGGCAACGAATATCGTCTTATAGATGAACAACATAACTATATATTAATGATCCCGTAGTTAGATACTTATGGAATAGTTTAACAATAATTTTTATTTATTAATACTTTTTAGTTTATCAATACTTATGGAATAGTTTATCAATAATTTTTATTTATCAATACTTTTTAGTTTATCAATACTTATGGAATAGTTTATCAATAATTTTCATGTATGATTTGAAGCAATTAGGATTTATCAAGAATGAAAGATACCCCAGGAAGCTTTATTTGTAGCCAACAATAAAACATTTTTCACAAGTAAAAGGTTCCACATTATTTTTGTAAAAAAACACGTTTTGGTATATTTTTATGCCATCAATTCAAGTTCATATTTTTATACTGGTTTTTTTTTAATATTTGATGGTTTTTTCATGTAAAATAAAATTTATTGCGTTAAGTACGTGAAACCCAGCTGTTGAATACACACGTGGGATGTGGCTACACCGGGATTAGATCACGCGTCTTTAGATTACCGGTTAGATGGTCTACCGCAGCTTTCCACACAAAATGTTCTCATTAAATCAACGACAAAATGTTCTTAGAGACTGATTTATATAACAACATCTAGGTGTTTTCTTCCATAGATTTAATAAATAAAAAAAAACAAATCGATTCAGCATTCGTCATCTATGGTGATAAATTTAACTAAGGGGTCACTGAGTACAAATATTATTGGAGAATTTTTTTGGATGCGCAGAACCGAAAATTGGTTCCTATATTCAACAGTCACGTGACTGAGGATAAATTATCAATAATAATTCATTTTACTTTCATCCACAAGAACAAGACAACACAGCAAAACCCATAGGTACATACTTTAACAAATTATATGATTAAATCATAAAATAGATAAAATATTAAAATAAAAAAAAATCGAATGTCACAAACCGCTACCGACAAACGTCACAGTTTGTATGAGTTTAACAGCAGTCACGTGGTACATGTTGGGACCATGCGCAGTAGCACATTATTTCTTCTCAAAGGGCATATTGTGGAGGCAACGAAAATTCTCCTCATCGCGATCCAGCTCATTCCGACACTCAAAAACTTCGTTTGTAAGATTTAGGCCCGGAACTCACGTGAATCATTTTATCAATTTAATCAAAAGGTTAATTGTGTACGTGATTCGCAAATCGAACGCAAGCGGAACGCGTCCATTTGATGAAATTGATGCAACGTTATATTATTATGTTCGCGGCGCAATTGAGTATGGACCTTAAAAACATGATACAAAAAAATATTTAGCAACAAAAATTATTTTTGACTACACCTACATTATATTATAAGTAGATTTTGTTTTTCAATCTACATAATATAGTCGGGCTAATTTTTAACTTGTATATTAATTCTTGTTTTACCAAATAATTGCGGAAATGTGTTTTATTGTTGCTGGTTGTGTTTAGGATAAGTTTCAATATAGGTATTATTGAAAAAATCGGTTATTATCAATGTCACACTTTTTTTTAAAGACAGCTTGCTAATCCAAAAAGTTGGGATAAAAAATTGTATTATATGCGTTAAAAACTATGATACAGAACTTATACATATAGTAAAAGAAATGGAAATAAACAAAAAATGATGATTATAACCGCAGTGAGCTTAAAGTAACGTATTTTTATGAAAACTTTATGTAAAAATATACTGAGTTAAAACAATATTATATTGTATAAAATAATAAATGATAAAACGTAGTGTAATAATAACAGCTGAAGAATAATTATTATTTTAATAATAATAATTATTCTTCAGCTGTTATTTTGTCTACCTGTGTACACGTATCCATAACTTGCCTATTATCTTCGAAGTGTTCACTTTTTTTAAAGTGTAAACAAAGCAATAATTATTACTTACTACACTGTAACGTTAAGTTGACATTGATTAAACTACCTTTGAACAATACGTTTGTAAAATGGAATTAACGAGTTTTGTGTAGGTATATCGTAAGTACGATTAGAAACTATGTTAACATAATTACACAATTTTATTGAAATGCGCAAGGAATTGTGTTAAATCAATCGTCAAATGTAATAATTGGTAAAGTTCGTAACTCGATATTTCTATTTAACACAGTTTGAAAAAATAAAAAATATGATCACAATCAGCCGCTGGCCGTACTAATAGAACGGTATTCATCGAATAAGGAAGGAATAAGCCAATCTTCCACAACAGCGTCCCAAATGGAATGCCAAAGTGTCATAGTGCATCAACTTCTTATACGTAGGTTTGACATTCCATTTGGCACGCTATTGTGGAAGTTTTGCTTATTCCGCGCTTATTCGACGAATAGCGTTCCTTTAGTACGTCTGCGTAATACTTAGAAATTAGCGGGAGTAAGCGTTATCCAATCAACTCCCGCTTATTAACATAGTATGAAAACACGTAGAACGCCGATTCCGACCCGCGCCGACCAGCGTAAAGAATATTACTGTGCATTTGAATGGTTATACGCACAGCAAAAGCATAAACCCTCTTTTTGGCATGCCCATTTAAATGCATTGAATACATAGACAACATTCTTTGCGCCGGTCGGAATCTGCATTCTACGTGTAAACCTCTTATTCTTAAAAAAAAAAACATAAAACTGCTGAGTGGCATTTCTAAAAGATTCACAGCTTACCAGCCACGTATTTCAATAAATTATTTCACCTGTCGTTTTTATTCTCTGAATCATCATAATATTTATTTTTAAAACATCACAAACACACGTACCGAATCAAAACAGTAAGTGCTCGTTCCCACTGTGTCGCGTGTCGGATCCGACAAAATATCGTGTGCTTCGGTGGCTGAATAATGAACATTTTAAATGGTGCTGTTTACATCTTTTCGGCAATGAATTTTTGCCATTTGAGAAGAATGTTGCTCCTATCGTGTAGTGTGTGGAATTCAATTTTTTAGAGACACCAACACAGCACTGAACAACACAAACAAATCATGACACAAAAACACACCATATTCCCCTGCTCCAATAACAGTTATCTCCCGCATAGTTATTGTACAATTCTATGTAGGTGCAATAAACGTCGCCTGGGGATTCAAATCAAATTTAAAAAACATAAAAAGGGAGTAATTAAAGCAAAATAAAATAAAGAACCATAAAATCTCGGCCCATAATTCAATCGAACTTCGTTATTATTTTCATCTGTATGGTGTGGGAATATTTATTATCGGACGGCAAAAAATCGTAGCCAGATAGATGTGAACTGCTTCATATAAAATATTCAGTCACCTAAGAACACGATATATTGTCGGATCCGACACACAGTGAGAATGATTATTCTCGGACGGCGAAAAATCTGCCGGTTAGATGTGAACAGCTCCATACAAAATGTTCACCCACTAACGCACACGATATATTGTCGGATCCGATACACGACTCAAAGAGGGACGGACCGTAAATATTACGTAGTGTTATACAATTGGATACAAATCACCACCATAAACCATTAGACAATGAGACATCTGAAATGTCAACACCGTGAAGAGATTTGGCCACTAACCAGACCCCGAAAGTTATTCGTTAATTAGTTTATCTTGGAGTGGACTAATGGCTTTAATATTTATTATGCTCTCTGATATTTGTAAGTCTACATTAATGTTTTATTATCGCTTAAATGTCATTTTTTCAGACATTAAAAAACTTACTCCTTTATAATATAAGAGACGACTGTATATGTATACATACAACGCAAGTTTATATTATTATGTTATCGGGTGTGCTCATTTTTTTACAAAGATCAATGACATCAATTTTCTAAGATCGTAGACTATTTTTTACACTTTAAAATGAGCTACTAATGGCAAAAACCCAAATAAAAAAAATAATGAAGAGTTAAAGTATGAGAAACTAAAGAAACTATGCTAATGTATTCAAAAGTGACTACATTCTATAACTAAGAAGTTGTTCATAAATTTAGAGATCTCGAAAGAGGGGAAGTTTTTGTAAAAATCTCGTAATAACACAAAAGGGAAGTGAAGTTTATCTGAAAATATCACGTGTATTTATTTTATCTCATAAAGGTTGATTTCTTAACTGTCTCAATTTGATCACATTAATTTACAATTATTATACATTGTTTTTTTTTACATGATAGGTATTTTGTTCCAAATAGAAAAATACATAATCGTGATTTTGGGTGGGGAAGCGGGATTATGCACACAAAGATTAGTGGTAATGAAAACACATGAAAAATGGGAAAGAAATTTCTCAATTTTTTCCAGTCATTTCCCTAAAAAGAACAGTTTTCTTGCCCATTGATTCTTCTCAATTTCGGAAACAATTCAGCAACAAAAAAATATCAAATAGACGAATAGGATATTCATGCTCAAATTTCTGGAGCCTTTGCCTGTTTTTAAAACTGTTCATACATTGTTTAAAATAAAATAATCCGGTATCTCACGGCACAACTAACACTCAAATAAAAAAATATTTAAATAATAATAAATAAACTTCAACTTATTGAAGGGGTAAACGGTAAGTTTTATTTTTCAATTACATTATTGTGATTTATTGCATATCCTAATGTACATCAATCAGTGACAGCTGTGTTAGAGTGAGACGGGTAGTTGTGTGTGAGACAGGGAGAAAATAATAACTTATGGTCAATAAAAGTAAAATGCTCCATTGTAAATAATAATTGATTGTCTCACCAACTGACAGGGCACATCCGTCTCCAAGTCTTAAATGTCCAACACTTGGAATATGAAGACATACTTTTTTTCATGACATACTTCTGGGTCTTGAGTGTCTTTTTATGGGGAATTGTGACAAATGAAAACACAATCCATTTGTAAAATACCACCAAGTAAACTTTGAATCATCTAATCTACTTCATATCCACTAATCACAACCACAAACACAAAATTTGGAACACTACTTTGTATACTATTTTTTTTCATGCCTACGCCCTAATTCACGAAAAAAATTAGTTCGAACTTAATCTCATTGTTTACTTAAGGTGTCGTTTCCTTAAAAAAAAAAATATATATATATATATTTTTTTTTTTTTTAATGAAATGAATGTGAATGAAACAAGTTCCTATAATTATTAACTGGTACTAATAGAAACTGCGTTATAACACCTGTTTGAGCCAGTAGCATGGACATTAGCAATAATTGAATTGAAAAACTGATTTATGGGATTGCGTTGAAGTGGGATTTAATAAATAGAGTCTATCTCTGTCACCCATCCATATTTCCTATAGTCCAAAATTATTGCCATCTCTCTCTCCTTAACCTTGAACCTGCAATAAATGCAACGCAACGCTATCTTCAGTAATTAATTACGATTATTCCGGAACACACGCAGTGCGCGTCTCCTTCGCTTATTGTCGCATATTTTTATCGCTTTCGCTAATTTAATCATACGCATAAAATTACTTTTCTTAACCATCTAAACCCGCTTACTTTTGTATGCACATAATAAATATTGCATTTTGTGTTGTGTAATAAATCAGTGGAGTCATCGAAGACATCAGGGGGTCCATCCATGCAGAGTTCCATAACCAAAGGTAGGAATTTATATTCATTAATTCTCACCATATGTGCAAGCCTTTGATGAGTTTTTTGATTCCATTAAACCGCATCCCGCATATACAGTCCGCTAATCCGCTCAAACAACACCGTTATGACGGTTAGTTAATAGTTATTCCGGAATAAATCGTTTATACCACGCACTACAAATAATCATCCCTATACCGTGTTATAACTGTTCTGCAGCATAGTTTGGCAACCTCGATTTGATTCATTGACAGCTTAGACTTCTTGCAGGTTTTGGTATGTTAAGTGTCAAAATATGAAGAGTGCGGTGGTAGTTTTTCTGGTTGAACATCGCCTTTACTTCTTTATACCTGGGAGTAGCCAGGATGGAAAATATTCTTGTTATAGCTTGTTCCTTGTTTTATTAGTAGCACTTTTGCGTATTCTGCGTGTATTCGAAGAATAACGTTCTATTGTTACGGCTGATTAAGATTAATTTCCACGTTTTCCCACAGCTATGTAAACTATTTCGTGAATTACCCTTGTTTGAGCGGATTAGCGGACTGTATATGCGGGATGCGGTTTTAATGGAATCAAAAAACTCATCAAAGGTTTGCACATATGGTGAGAATTAATAAATAAATTCCTACCTTTTGTTATGGAACTCTGGTGCACGGATGGATCCCCTGATGTCCTGGATGATTCCACTGGTTTATTACAACACAAACAATGCAATATTTATTATGTTAAAGTAAAGTAAGCGGATTTAGATGGTTAAGAAAAATTAATTTTATGCGGGTTGATTAAATTAGCGAAGCGATAAAAATGCGGCAATAAGCGAAGGAGACGCGCACTGCGTGTGTTCCGGAATAATCGTAATTAATTACTGAAGATAGCGTTGCGTTGCATTTATTGCAGGTTCAAGGTTAAGGAGAGAGAGATGGCAATAATTTTGGACTATAGGAAATATGGATGGGTGACAGAGATAGACTCTATTTATTAAATCCCACTTCAACGCAATCCCATAAATCAGTTTTTCAATTCAATTATTGCTAATGTCCATGCTACTGGCTCAAACATTCTCCCCACCTTGAAAGCTTAAAGCGTACGAAGCTTTCAACAAATAATGACAAAGTGAACATGAACAAAAAAGCGCTTGAACAAGCCGTCAAAAAAAAAGAAAAGAAAGAAAAACAAGTTACTATATTAGCAACCAATATTTAATAAATTTAGAATTATTGTTATTAACTAAACTTACAACTAAGAATACTTGTAAGATAAATTACTGGGTTGGCAAAGGACATAATTTTACAACTGGACGTTTAAAAGTTCCATTATTGGTCCTAACCAACGCCACACGATTGACTCCATCAGAGCCAGGAAAAACCTCTTCGATTCTTCCTAAGGGCCACCGAAGGGGTGGAACATCATCGAGATGTATAATAACGATAGTACCCACTTCAATGGGTTTATCTTTAGTGCACCATTTCTGTCTGGTTTGTAAAGTATGGTAATAATCTACCAATAGATCCACAGCGGGATCAGATTTTGGAAGTAGCGCGGGATGGTTCCTTTCATAAGGTAAGTCTGCATTAGACAATCTTCCTCCAATGCGAAGGATACCTTCCTTGTCTATGAAAGGATCAAGTCTTTTGAAAGGTAAAGGTAGCTCCTTACCCTGCGAAATAGCTGCATATTCTTTGCCAAAATGTACCTGTTGCAAGGTTAGCAAAACATATTTTTCGGCTAGATTCAAATTATCAAGTTGAATATTTTTTACAGCTGATATTTTGCGAATAAATCGCAATATATATATTACGACGCGAAGTAATTTATTCCATGATGATATTCGAGTGATCAGCGGGTATAATATAGGCGGTTCAGGTACAATGACATTTAAAGTCTTTGAATTAAATTCAGGTATGTCTGTTGAAGTAGTAGGTATAAATGGTTTGACAGGCCAAGAAGGCGCAGTCGAGACCCATTTAGGTGCGTTCCACTCATGCCTCAATATTTGCGAAGACATCAATCCACGAGATAAACAATCACTTGGATTCTCTATTACAGATATATGATAAAAACGTTTGCAATCTAAATTTTCATGAATTTTGGCTACTCGATTAGCTACGAATATAGACCAGCGGTGCGGGAATGAATGAATCCACGATAAAGCGAGCGTGGAATCAGACAAAGCGTATTTTTCCTCAATAGGATATCGAGGATTGAAAAAATCATAGACGATTCGAACTAATTTAGAAAGCGATAACGCAGAGCAAAGCTCTAAGCGTGCGAGTGATACAACCTTAGCACAGTTTTGCGGCGGTAATTTAGCGATTAGATCCTTTGAGCTACTGGCGAACTTTACTAGCTCGAAGTTTCCTGAAGCGAAAAAAGATATCAAATCATTAATCAGCTTCGCAGCCTCTCGATCCCCGGAGCTGGCGTGAACTGATTTGACTAAATCGTCAATATAGAAATCCGAAGTTGCGGTTTTAGCGGCATTTGGAAAGGATTGTACCTCAGCTTCTGCAAGCTTGCGTATTGTACGCATAGCTAAGTAAGGACTTGCCTTTAAATCAAATGGAACACATTTAAATTGAAAAATGCGAACATTTTCTTCATCATTGAAGCGGTATAAAATCTTTAGGTATTTTTGATGTTCTTCGGTTACACCAATTCTTAAATACATTTGTTTAATATCTGAGGTAATGGCTACAGCAAATAAGCGAAAGTTAAGTAAAAGTAAAAATAAATCTGCTTGTAAATTATTTCCAGTGTGTAGAATATCATTTAGCGAAACACCGGTGTGCGTATTTGCACTAGCGTCGAGAACAATTCTCAACTTTGAAGTTAATTTATCCTGTCGAATGACAGCGCGATGTGACATGAAATATTCTTCGTCATGTTGAGAGGGACTTTCAATTAAATAACCATTTTTTATGTATTCATTAATGACATCATTGTATTGATTGCGCAATGTGGGATCTATTCTGAATTTTTTCTCAAGAGACATTAGACGTCGCTGAGCAGTTGCGTACGAATTACCCAATAAATTTGGTTCTTTAGAAAATGGAAGAGATACTATAAATCGCCCTTGACCATCTCTAATGGCCGTAGAACAATAGTTATTTTCACACTCCTCATCCTCTGGGCTCAAATGCTGTACATTAGGTACTTCATCTAATTGCCAAAACTTATGTAAAGATTGTTCCAACTCATTGTTAGAATATGTACAATATGACAATGTCTCTAAATCTTGTTGATCGATAAGAGAAATCATCGACATTGTATGCGAGACGCCACTGTTAATTTTATTATTATTAGATGTGTTAGGTAAATTTCCCATTATTAAATATCCTAATGTAGTTTCAATTAAAGGAGATAAATTATTTACATTGATTCGTCCTCCCAATAATATGTGAGGGAAGATTTGAGCTCCCAAAATGACATCTATATTTCCCGGTACGTTCCATGTATTGTCAGCTAGAGGTACTGACATTAATTTGGGAAAATTTCCAGTATTGATAAATTCAGAAGGCATGTCCTCAGTAATTTGATCCAATATTAAACATTGAATCTCATATGAGTGTTGATTAATGCGAGATTGTATTTTCAACGATGTATAACCATAAATTGGTTTAGAACTGACTCCCACACCCTTGACAACCGAATTGTGTAAAGGGATAATTCGTAAGTTTAATTTTTTACAACAGGCGAGCGTTATTAAATTATTTTGCGAACAATTGTCAATAAGACATCTAATCAATCTCTTATTATTTTCATTCAAATATGCGTATACTTGTGCGGTAGAAAGAATTACCTTTGTATGTAATTTATTATTATTACTAGCGAGCAATGATGTTGACGTACTGGCAATCATCACAGATTCAGTATTATTATTATTATTATGAGTTACATTTTCATTACCAAAATGCAACAACGTATGATGCTTTTTATTACAATGTTTACAATAATTTGTAGAACTACAGTGTGTTATTTTATGGGCTAAACTTAAACAATTTATGCACCCATTATTCGACTTTATAAAATTAAACTTTTCTATTGGTTTGAGTTTTTTAAACTCAGAACACTGATAAAAATGAGTATGGGAATTTTTACATAATGAACAAGTATTTTGTTTGGTATTGGTCATAAAAGACTTTGAAACATTGCGATGATTAATTTTCTGTTTATAATTTCCATAATTATTATTATTATAATTCTTCAAATTATTATTGTTTGAAGTACGCTCCATTATTTTTATTTTATCTTTTACAAAATTTACTAAGTCACTTAGCAAGGGCATTTCCTTCTCTCTAACTGACATTTCAAATTCGTTTACAGTTTGAGAATCTAATTTTCTTAGAGCGAAACATAACAAAACAAAATCCAAATTATCTTTAATGGCTAATTGCTTGAATGCAGCTACACCTGCAGACAATTTATCAATGAAGAGATTTAAACTTTTTGAATCATGACGTGAGTGAGATATGTCTAGAATATTATTTATATAAAACGATCCTAAAGTGCGATCATCTTGATATTTTTTAACCAGACTATTCCAAATATTATTATAATTTTCACCTGTAGGTATTATTCCTGCTACCATATTTAGAGCACCGTGAGTCAATTTCCCAATAAGATATTGCATTCTTTGGGAATTGTCAAGCGAAGTATTTAAATGAATATTTGTTTTAAATGACTCGTAAAATATAGACCAATTCTGAATATTTCCATCAAAACTAGGTATGTCCAAAACTGGTAGTTTTATGCGATTTTTTGAGTTCGTACTCTCAGTAACAGACACAGATGGTGAAACAAGTTTTTGTTTTTCTGTTAGCAATTCATCCCGTTTACATTTAATTGAACAAACCATATCTTTGAAAACATTTAGACCTTCAAAAGACGGTATATAATCATCGACATGTTTAATTTTTAATAAGACAATAGTTTCCATTGTATCATTAAACTGTTTGTAATCTTCCTCTAATGTCGAGGAATCAACCAAAAATTGCGAGGCCGATCTGGTATTCGAAACCAGTGTTGCGATCTTTGCGTAAAGAGACTTGATTCTCTCCTCTATGCTGTCCTTTAAGGCCTCCAACATACTAAGTCGGTCCACCATTATGTTATTGTAAGTTAACTATAAATAACAATGTATCTACTATTTACTATATAGCGAAAAATATTTCTCTATAAACAAACGAACGAAATTCTATATAAATTTACAGCGAGTAGTTATCACTAATTATTATTATGCAATTAATAACAATATAAAACGACTTCTCAATAAATCAATACTATTAATTATAATTTGTAGCGATTTAAGTTCCCAATGAACGTATTTTTACTCGTTTTGTATTCAACAGAAAGGTACCACAGCTAATAGATATGTAAGTATGAACCTAAGCGATGCGATGAAACGCCGTGAAGAGCGAATTTTTACCAAATAATAATAATTATTCTTCACAGAGTTTCTAATAAAAATACAATATTTCAATCGTTGCGGTAAATTAATATTTTACTTTATAAATGAACAATATAACACTACACTATGTCTGTTCAAATGCGTTCTAAGTATTCGGAAAAAATGCAATATTTTTTCGATACTAAAATAAATATTTAATATATTTATTTGCTAGATAATATTAAGAATGTTCAAAATGCGTTTTAGGTATTCAGAAAAAATGTAATATTTTTTCTATACTTAAATAAATATTAAATATATTTATTTGCGAGATAATAATATTATTTTTTTCAAACTCGTATCAGTCAACGAATGTACTTATGATAGGCGATGTGAATAATTCTATGACAATAATACCAAATTTGATATCTGAACTGTAGTATATTATTATTATAAGCGGAAATATATTTAAATAATATACTTGAAGAATATGAAAGAACAATTAATTAACCTTATTATTATTAAAGCCTGTTCAAACGATTTCGTATTTCGAAAAATGCAATATCTTTCGAAAATTAAATAAATATGCACTATATTTATTTTGAGAAATCTAATTTTTCTATCCAGTTCGATTGGATCATTATGTTTAATATAAATAACTTAAGGTGCGTTAATTTTTTGTATGTAAGTATCAATTCACAAGTACAAGCAAGTACCTAGCGCTGCTATGCGTTTAGCGAACAGCAATCAATTTTAACAATACTTGTGAATGCGTTACAACAATTATTCTAAATTTAGTATGAATTAAATTTATTTTAAATGCGGCGAAAATATTAATTAATAATAATTTAATACTACGAATGAACAAAATTAATCTGTAATTTATCGACAATGCTTGTTCAAACTGCGGTTTTGTGTTCCGAAAAAATGCAATATTTTTTCGAAATTAAATAAATTTGCAATAAATTTATTTTGAGAAAGCTAATTTAATCCGGTTCGTAATGGACCATTCAATGTTTGAGCGGATTAGCGGACTGTATATGCGGGATGCGGTTTTAATGGAATCAAAAAACTCATCAAAGGTTTGCACATATGGTGAGAATTAATAAATAAATTCCTACCTTTTGTTATGGAACTCTGGTGCACGGATGGATCCCCTGATGTCCTGGATGATTCCACTGGTTTATTACAACACAAACAATGCAATATTTATTATGTTAAAGTAAAGTAAGCGGATTTAGATGGTTAAGAAAAATTAATTTTATGCGGGTTGATTAAATTAGCGAAGCGATAAAAATGCGGCAATAAGCGAAGGAGACGCGCACTGCGTGTGTTCCGGAATAATCGTAATTAATTACTGAAGATAGCGTTGCGTTGCATTTATTGCAGGTTCAAGGTTAAGGAGAGAGAGATGGCAATAATTTTGGACTATAGGAAATATGGATGGGTGACAGAGATAGACTCTATTTATTAAATCCCACTTCAACGCAATCCCATAAATCAGTTTTTCAATTCAATTATTGCTAATGTCCATGCTACTGGCTCAAACAACCCTGATGAGCATATTCGAACATTTCCAAACCAGGAATTAGCCAACTCGGTTCTGTCGTTCTCGGTTGTTAATTTATTTTCACAAGCCTTTGTCTGAGTTTCACAGAATAAAGATTAAGTTGAATTTGTTTAATCGATTATCATTATCTCGATACAAAATGGACTGTCACAACACAACCTTAAACCTTTTAAAACTATGTTTTCTTTAAAACATTATTCTTTGAGTACCTACCTATTATAAAATGTGCAATAATTGGAACGAATAGGACGGTTTCTCAGATAAGCGCCATTAAATGTATACTGTAATGAAATTATTAAAGTCTGGAGACTTATTTTCGTCTGTTACATAAGTAACAACGAGCCGAGAACTTAATGCATGTAACACGTAGACCTGTAGGTATACCGGGCGGTATCTTTTACCTCCAATAATAAAAGGTTGTGAAACGAGTCATACAGTTATATAAAAATGAAAATCCTCCATGAACGTATTAAAATCACAAACATAATAATGTAAAGTGTTTGCTTTGCGCGTTCTGTTTTCTTCTCCTATTTTTGGTTTCTTAAATAGCATAGTCGATATATATCATCTCTACAAAAACATTTAGGCCTTTAAGCCAAAACGCGAAGAGCCTCCCCTACTGCCAAAAGCCAAGAGATTCGCGCTTAATGACTGACCCTATAGAAAAGAAGATTTACATATTATTATCGAAGCTGGCAACACTGATACTGATTAGTACCTGGCTGTCAATGAGGTTAGATATAATACCATATTACTAGCTTATACCCGTCATGCTTTACGTTTATGATTTCGATTGTCAGGCTTGATCGGTAGGTAATTAAACAGGTTCTAGTCTAGCTTCCCATTGCTTAACAGACCTCTATAACTGACATAAGCACAGAAAAAGAAGAATGACACTTTTACAATTTTTGTATTACCGACCTCATAATATTATACGAACCTACCGACATAATTTGCAAGTTTTCATAGAGAGAGAGAGAGAGAGAGAGAGAGAGAGAGAGAGAGAGAGCTCTGTGGTTTGAATCTTAGCTACATTCCCTAATGTGTGATAATTAATTAGGCTTTCCACCCATAGAGGGTGATTTTTGCTATCTGTCAAACTTCAAAATGGAAGAATCATTTTGCAAATTTTTTCATTAAATCTTTATTTATTGAGAATAATAAGATTTGAATAACATTTATATGTATAACAAATCAATCTATAATTATTTTATTACATTTTCATACCGTAATACCAAGATTCCATTCAACGTTTACATGAGTAATTTTGTTTCCAAAAGATGGCTTACTGTCTTTTTGAGAAATTTGTATGAAGATCCTAAAAAAAAAGAGTTTTTTAAATAGCTCTAAATATATTAAAGTTAATGCAGCAAATTGTATTTAAGAACCTTCTCAAGCAAATTGCACCGCTCTGCGCAGATTCATATCTGACGTAGCATTTGTATTTTGAGCGTGATGTTCACATATACGATAGAAAGCACACAAACATTTCTGAATTATTATGTAGATATAACACGAATATCTCTAATATTTTGAAGTTGTTGGTGACCCAGCGGTTACAACGTCGGCTTTCGTACTGTGGAGGTCGTGGTTCGATCCCAGGTGCCGACCATCTTCCTCTTTCACGACACAAGCTTTCGGTAGCTTACTGTGAAAGAGTCAAGGAGTGTACTTGTGTTCACTTTGAGTGAGCACAAATTCATTTAATAAAAAAAAATCTCGATTCTTAGCAGTAAGCGAGGCTCTTTGCAGTGTGACTTAAGCCTTATGTATATTGTACATATATATCGATTTTTGATGCAATTTCACAGATTTTTACTTTAAACAACTATACACAGAAAGTATTGTTATATTGCCGTTCAGATAAACTGTATCTAAAGCTTTTGTGAAATCTACAATAAGCTACTGCTTCGAAGTCTGCATTGGTAGAAGTAAGCGAGTTCAAATTTCGATTCCCCAAATCGACAATCAAATCGGGTCATGTCGAAAAATCATAGGACCTTCCAATCACTGTTTAGTAGAGGTGGGCGTTTGCGCTTCTTGCGGTTAACGTTAACAGGTGTTGATGTTAACATTGTTTAACAGTTGAAGTTAACTGCTAACGTTAACTGTTAACGTTAAGTAGTTTTGTAAGAAACTCGGATATTATCGACAAAATTCACTTTGTACTTTACTTATTTATATTAGACGTAAATATGTCATATTACATGCTAAAACTATATTCATTCAAACACCTTTTTATTGTTTTATATAATAACAATCAATTAGGTAATAGTAAAACAACAAAAAATTACGTGAACTTAAGTTCACGCAGGATAAAAATTACACCGCCGACCGCGCACGATCGAAACGAAACAGTAGTGTTGTATTACATAGAATAAGAGAGCAGCAATGAAAACGGGGTTCCCAATTTTATGAAAATAACATATTATTTTAGTTCGTTCGCCTCCAGTTATCGCGTAGGTACGTACTTGGGCGTTTAACTACTGTGTTAGTATTGGTCAACGTGTTGATCAACCCTGCCGCTGATTGGCTATTGGTCAACGTGTTGATCAACCCTGCCGCTGATTGGCTATTCGTCAACGTAGATATGGTAATCAACTCTGCCGCTATTTTGTAGCGGTTAGCAGTTAACGAATATCAACAGTTGACCAACAAAAGGTTGAGCAACATATTTTTGTTTGTTCGTTATTTTTGTTGACGCGCCGCGAATTTAGCTGCCGCTACGTAAGCTGTTAATTTAACATCAGCCGTGCAGGAATATTATTACTTTCTAGTGTTGTCGGGCAAACGAACGCGGTGAAGCTGTAAGGATATAATACAATTTTGTTTTCTTTTGATTAATTGAGTGGCTGAACTGTTACATACATAGATTAACGTTAGCAAGGAATACGTTTTTATGTTAGCGGTGTTGACGTGTTAAAGAAGGTTAATATATAATAATAAGTATATTTCTCAGGTAAAAAAATGTTACAAAAGGTTAGCTGTTAATATTAACTGTTAAACGTTAAAAAGCACAGCTCTACTGTTTAGGTCAACTCGTACACTCAATCTGAGAAACTGTCAGCGAACCCATCACTCATCAGGATGTGTTTTACGATTCAGTTAAGATTCATCTTACTCCACCTGAATTATATAGCTGTGATTTGCTATTAACTGTATTATTACTTCTCGTATTACAGCGGGTTGATTCACGGACGAATACTAGTGGTAAACAAAAGAAGTTCGGATTTAAGTATCCACTTTGTGTATCAGATAATGATACCCATATGGTCTCGAAAGGTTAACTTCTTAAAACGAGATTGAAAAACGGTGCCACTTTCACAACGGATCGCCGAATCGATAAACATTCGTTACAAGAATTATAATTGTTTTTATTGTTGTCGATAATAGTTTGATTTATTTTTATTCCGATTGTCCATTGTTTTATCATTATAATAACAATTAAGATTTTGTAACCTACACATTTTTTTATTGACCTTGAAGAATATTTTACGATATTCTATTCACCTATTAAAACTTTATCAAGAGTATTTGTTTAAAATGTTTTGAGTTTGGGCAACTTAAATTGTCCAGACGATACAAAACTATCAAGTATTATTAAAACCAAAAATAAATCTTACCCGACCTGAAACCGCACCCGAAATCTGTTCCTAAGATAGTGCCTACCCACTTTTGCTTCAGAGTCTTTCGTTATTGTAAAATGATTAAACTGAGCCAGCATTCGAATTAACAATACAAGACGGACGTAAGCCGGTCTTATGCTTTGTTTGCCTAGAAAAGACACACTGTGAACGCAGTATTTCTAGAGACAAGTATAAAAAATATATTTAGCTCTTTCACTGTCAGTAGTAAAATAATGAAAGTGGGAAAGATACAGTGTAATTTGGACGTTTAATGTCAATTAGCGTAGCTTGGATATGGGTTCGCTTTCTTTAGAAAATCATTGCATTAGTTCAAATTAACAGTTGATAATTCGAACAAAGTTGGTGTAAAGTGAACATCGAAAAGTAGATAACTTCTTCTTCTTCTTTCAACGTGGCAATCCACTCTCGAGAGAGTGATCTATGCCAATAACATAATTTCTACGTATCTTCCCAATTAAAATTAAAATGTATTGCCGTGCATGTTACCATAGTAAACAATCACAAGAATAAAGAAATAAAAAATATATCAATAATATCCAAAAAGTTAAACTCGAAAATTATGCAACATGAATCAGATATCATAATACTCGCAATTCCGAATACAGTATTTAGAAGTTGGTGACAATTATTAACCTTTATAGATGCAGCGGGTAGGTACTCAGTACTCACCCAACAAACAATATTATTATTATTAACAAGCGCGCGCATCCGACTTCATCCAATACACCTACAGATTACCCAAACTCTCTGCATGGGGAACTTTACAGCACATAAACAAGATTTTTGTTATTAATTTTATTTCAAATATAAGTAGATAACTTACACGGCATAATTTGTTAGTCTTGGAGGGCTAAAAAACTATATACATTTGAAATCTGGCTTACAATTATTATGTCCAGATAATAAAATTGTTCCTAAAAATCTAAATATATTGACATTTTGAAATGACATCATCAAAAGGCCATGTTTTTTTTTTACCTGGAATAAGGTTTAGGTACTGGTGATATTTTATGACATGATCCATAGATCTAAATCTCAGGTGTGGGATCATAATATTGTGATCAAGGATTTCCGATGCTGTTCAGGTTTTAAACAGTAAAGGTGTCACAACATTGATAGCCGTACGGGAAGGGAATAAACTTTAAAAAAAAAAAACCCTTTTGTAACATATTATATTTTTTTTTATATTTTAACATACAAAAGCGCTGTTTGAAACAAAATTATGCGTCCTTTAAAAGGATTTATTTATGGATATTTGATAAATCTAAAGAATTTAGATTATGGTGTAATCAGATATGTATGGAGCAAGATCTAAATATATTGTCCCGATCAAAAACCTTTATCGTATCGGATTTTTTTATTGAAAATAAAACACAAAGCAAAGGGTATTTTATACGCTTTTTTTAAATCAATGCTCATCCATACTTTATTTTATAATGAGAAAAACGGCACCAGGTTTCGAATCTATGACTTACGAGATGCTTGAATTTTGATGGCTACTGCATCGACAAAAAAATATTTCGAAGGAGAGAAAAGTAGGAACTTTCAAAATCTGCGTAAGGTCTATCTTGACGTAGGGTAAGTATAGAACTAAGAGTCGATACATCAGCAATGAGCAATAGCCTCGTAGGCATAAAACGTATAAAGATTCTGCGAACCATATCAACAACAAGACTCCAGAACAAAATAAGCAACTCCAATATTACAAGAATCTGCGATTTTCATGGTTTCGCGCGATAGGGAAGATCTATGTATATAGAAGGTGTTTCTGCAAAGACCAAAAGTATCATGGAGAGAGCATCAGATACTGAAAGACCTATAATAAAAGCAGCGGGGCTATACTAGCGGGGAGAGTGGCCAAAGTTGTTGGGATTGCTGGACATCTGCGTATCACGATCAGAAGATCCGAGAAAAAAATAGGATTCAGTATATTCATATCCTGGAGCCAAATAGTAGTCGCAGTATTTAAATTTGGTTGCTCTCTTGTTCTCAATCATAAACTTTTCTCTCTATATCTCATGAATCATTATTAAATATCTACTTGTTGTATATATATATATATATATATATATATATATATATATATATATATATATATATAGGATTTTTGACAAGTTGAACATGACGATGATTCTCGTGATTGGTAGTTTGGGAGACTAACATTACCACCGAATGTAGAACGTTGTTAACGTAAAGTGATCACACTAAGCCAGCATTCGAAATAATAGTAGAAGACGGTTGTAAGCCCGTAGTGGTTTGTTCCATTTTAAAAATCGAACATTAGTAATGAATTATTAAAGTCATTAGTTGTTGCATATTTGTTAGAATTCAGTCTTGAGATAATTAGAAGTAGTAGACCTGTGAGAGCTGACAAACAACCACGTGACTTCCAAAAGTTGCACTTAAAACGTTTACAGTAGTATTCTTTTTTCAACCTTTCAAGGGTGAATCTAAGGCAGAGTAAAGAATAATCGGCTGGGGAGTAGGTCTAATATTGTTATTGAGATAATATTCGAGATAAACATAATATTATCATCTATTTTCCCCTTCTTACATTTTTCTATGTCTGCTAACACCCACGCCTCAACCAAACAACCTTTCTCACTTTCAACTCAGACACTACCCCCGCACAACAGGTAAATCAAATTATCAGGCCTTTTTCACACATATGCGGTTCTCTTCGGTTTTTTTTTTTCGGTCACAATAAATATTTTTTCCATGCAAAGATGTCAGATTCTTTTACTAACCTCGATAGCCTACATGTTTAGACACCGACTTCTGATCAAGAAGTCTCAAGCTCGATTTTCGGTCGTAAAATAATGGAACTTATTACCATGTTTTATCTACATTGTCAGCCAATCTCGTTCAATCTGATAAAGGCCACAAAGGGCAGAAAATTTGAGTGAAAAACATACTGAAAAGTTCTGAACCGATTTGTAAACGAATCCGGGACCTCTTGATATTAATGAGTCCAACACCTTAGATAACTTGGTTTCCCAAATCGTTTCTGTTTGGGCCTAACAGGAACAGAAGAATCGTTCATAAGCATTCATGTCGGCTGCGACCGTAAAAGAACCGAAACCAACCGAAAACCGTCGCATAAGTGTGAATCAGGTTTAAAAGGTACTTCTTCGCCGAAATAATAATATAAATATTATTGGGATCTGAATTTGACGTTTAATTATTTATATCTCCCTCACCTAGTAGTCTGTCTCTTTCTCACCGTATCACTTCAAATAAATTTATTTGAGATCTTCATATTTTGACAGACTCTTCGTCGTGTTTTGAAGATCTACGACCATTTATTACTAACATTATTTACGTACAAGTTAAAGGTTTTGTTTAAGATGTTTTTTTTATCCTTGTTAGAGCTACCTACTCGAAATCGATCATCCGTGACTAATTTTATAGGGAGATCATTTATTAGATTTTTTACTAAGTCCTTGATATTGGTTTTAGGAGTATGGCCCAGTGGTTACCATCACAGCATGGGACGATGAGGGACGCAGATTCGAATCCTGCCCGGGGCATGGGATTTTTCCACATGTTGAAAATTTTCATAATTTTTGGATATTTGGGTATTTGAACATTACGTTAAACTGATTCGGCACAAGAAGAAGAAATACAAAAATTGTTAACTAGCTTTCCCGACAGACATTGTCCTGTGAACTAACTATGAATATTGATTTCGAACCAAAGTCATTCCGCCCAATGCATCTGTTTTAAATCACATATTTCCATCCGAATTCTGTCAATCGCACCAATTATGTATCAAACAGCTGACGGTTTGTGTCAAACGATAATTTGATTTCAAAATTAGATTAATTCACTTTTATTAATCAAATAATTTTAGTAAATAAAAATTGTGTTTCTACAGATTTTTTCACAGATGGCGTTGCTGTATAGAAATCCGTTCCATACTAACTTTAATGTTAAATTTTGCATTATTTGCTATCCATGTTTCGATTTTTTATTAGTTAGGTATTCTGTTATCCGGAGCGGAGAAGAATCCAAATGATAACAATCTGTTCAACCAATCTCCAGTTATAAGTGTTCGAACTATCCGACATTCTTTTATATCTTTTAACATAGAATATATCTGAATATAAAACCTTTTGAGCACAAAATGCTTCACCCAAGAACCAATAAGGTGAAAAATGTAAATGAGTTTTAGGTTTTCTCAGCTATTCAGCACCCATATTTATCAGTCAATAGAATCAAGCTTTTCCAATTGAAGAACCCTCATCAATCTTATTTGAGGCATATCAAGTCAACCCACACCTCAGAGACTAGTCAAAGGGGGGAAGAATTTTATTACTGAAATTGCCAAATTATTATTTTTCTAGAACTTAAGTTTTTTTTTTCTATAATGCTAAATACCATTGTGTTTTTTTTAAAATCGGTTCCTTGTTTTGTCTGTGTTAACTATCCGGCGTATGTGGATGACAGACAAAGGCGGGAAGATTTTTCGTTTCATGTATAAATGCAATTTGGCTAACTAAAGACAATAGAATCGTTATTGGAATAGGGTGACTAGAATGACATAAAGCTGATGAAAAACTGCTAAGGGCTTACTTGAATACGACCTCCTGAAGCCAAATCCTAATAATACCTTCCCAAATGAGTAAGCAATAAATTTACAGTTACTATATAAGGTGAACCGTCTGAAACTGTATAAATGATTTGTATACAAACTGTATAATATTGATTTCATATTTGTAAATTATATAGGTAAAATATGTTAAATACGAGGTGGTTGGTAGACCAGCGGTTACGACGCCGGCTTTCGCACTGTTTCGTGCGGAGGTCGTGGGTTCAAATCCCGGCCGTGCCGACCATTTTCCACTTTCACGACACAAGCATTTGCTTAGTGTGAAAGATGTCAAAAGTGTATTTGTGTTCACTCCGAGTGAGCAGATTCATTTTTATAAAAAAAAAAAAAAAAAAAAAAAAAAATGTTTGACTGTTAAAAAAAAATATTGTTTCTGAAAGCTCGAAAAAATTCCATCAAAAATCTGCGTACCAATATTTTTTATGTCAACGGTTGTCAGGTAAACAATAATTTTGTTGTTATAGAAGGTTCACAAATGGCGTTGGTGTCGCAGGAAATCCGTTCCATACGTACTTTAATATCATAATTTATATTATTTCTTATGCATTTTTCGACTTTTTAATGGTTATTCTGTTATCCGGAGGGGAGAAGGAACCAATAAATCAAGCATCGGAAGAATCTGTTAGCCGATCTCGAGATAAGTGTTCGCACTAATCCGACTTTCTTTTATATTACAGATGATATTACATAATTTCAACTAATCAAACTTTTTTAATGAATTTTTCAACATAAACGTATAAAAATATTTTAGAAAATTTAACATACTCGTATGTGTTATATTTTTATTGAAATGGTTACGACATTCGATAATTTTACTCTTCAAAACATACGTCATATTTCTTATTAATTAAATGATGAAAACCTTTCGATATAAATAGTTAAACTTCTCAGAAAGACAATAATATCACATACATAATTGTTTTAAGTAGGTACTTGATATTAATTAAATATTTTCAAACACAATGAAAACCGCAAAATTCTTGTGGTTGAGTTAATATTAATTTCAATTTGTATCAATCTAAGAAAAGGGTCTCCCAGAACGAAATTCTATGTATTATAATTATTATAATATTTATGTAATATTTCCAATTCAATTGGTGTTTGACATTTTTGAGATACCTACCTGCAAGTTTTTGTATGATTTTGATATCGGATATTTTGATACTACACCGTTGACAAAAATATATTTCATTTTATTTAGGTATTATTTCTGCAAATGCCTTTTCGATTTTTGATAATTATTAAATTAGTCCAAGAGATTTCTCCGAAAAAGACGTTCCTTACACGTTTTGGCGTTTATATAATATCTGGGATAGCATTTCATTTCCTTCTTTCTTTCTTTCTGTGATTCTTTTCATATATATTGTTGGGTACAACCTTCATCCTTAGATTCTGCATCAACAACAACATCCATCTACAACCACAAATCCAGCAGAGGCCTTTTCTTGATGTCTATCAATTATTATTCTACAATCATTTTGTGGTGACTCATCCAATATCTTTTTCGTTCATATTATGATGATAGTCATCTTGAAAACAACAACAACATTTTCTTCTTCTTCGCCTAGCCTTTATCCCATTTACGCAGAGTCAGCTCCTAGCCCTCATCCTCCAAGTACTGCTGTCCCCCGCATCCTCCCCACGAAGCCTTGTCTCTCTCAAGCCTCTTTTTACTATGGACCACTCAAGCCTCTTTTTACTGTTTCCACGTAGTCAGAGGTATACCTGCCCCCGTAGACAATTGGCGTTCGACTACAGATTTCGGCAATGTAGAGTACGAAAATAATGAACTGACCACTGGAATATATAAAAAATTAATAAACCAAACACAGACACTTGTAAAACACTGTAAGACACTGTAAAAATTAAAAAATGGGCAGTTAATTTTCTTGCTACTCTACATTGTCGAAAAGTTCGTTTGTAATCGTTCGCAAAATTCAATTTGTCTCTAGGGCCCGTCTACAACATCAGCTCCACTTTATTTATTTGTTTATTTTTTTCATACAAAATGTCGCTACCAAACGTTTCATTTTAAAGTTGATTTATTTATTTTGTTAGGTTATATATCTATAGGTTACATGTCTATGCCTTAGAAAGAAAGCATAAATGTATTTTGAAGTAAGTTAAAAATTGAAAACTACAAGAAATTGTATAGCCTATGTGCAAAAAATTACTGACGAGTCTCGATTTGAACTGAAAAAAACACATTAGTGCTTTTACGAGATGGTTTCTATCTGATATTTTCTTTACGGTTTACTTCTCTATACAGAAAAAGTATTTACTCTCGCTTGCCTGACAAAAGAGATCGATGATAGCATTGAAACGTGGACTTCTTATATTACATGTAGATTTATAAAATAATCATCTTACATTGTTACAAATACGCAATGTACATTAACTTTCGCGCAATTTTTACGCACCTCACCATTACTCAGCCCATTAAGTATTATTATGTGAAACGTTAATCCGACCAGGTGTGAAGAATCGCGTAATGAATGACATTTGACAATGTCGAAGCGCACTGGAAAATCAATTATCTACGGTAGTTAAAATTTAATTGTAGAACAACCACTGAATCACTCCAGTGTGTCACATGGAATTTATGTATTTTTCGTAATGACAATTCCATCGTCGAAAAATGATGGAAAAACCGATGGCAAAAACACTACCTTTATTCTCTGGGTTTTATTATAACAACCTTTAAACCTAAAGGCTATATAAAGCGCATGCTGTCAGAAGGGTATTCGCGAAATGGCTAAATATGTTCTAATTAAAATTTTAGCCCATTCCATCATTAAATTTTGACAAAATATGTTTTAGACCAAATTGTTATTTTGTTTTTTTGCGAATTTCTTGACGCTTCTGCACATGCAATAGTGCTTAAAAAATAATATACCGCTTGTAAGAAACTACTAAAATCATCATTTGGATAACAGATAAAAATCATGACATTTTATGTAATATCATCTTAGTTTTATGCCTGTTTATAGATTAGCCAAACGTGATTTTCAAAAAATATTGATTAATTCAAAAACATACCTACTAAAGAACGAATAATTATCAATCTTGTAAACTTTAAACATGAAGAAGACAATCATCCTCGCCTTCAGAACAAATGATTATCATTTTCAGAAAACTGTTACTGGATATCCTTAAAACATGTCAGAATTGGCTAGAAGACCAAAGGTATTAGTCGACGACTTTCAGCGACGGTTCAGCGTATTGGAGGTCGTGTGTTCGAATCCCGGTGCCGACCATTTCCACTTACACAACACAAGCTTTGCTTGATGTGAAATATATAGAAAGTGTATTTGTGCTCACTTCAGGTTAGGCGGTCTTAGTATATCTCCACTACTTCCTTTTCAGTATCAAATAATATATCGGTTATTTGTGGTGCAAAAGTACCTACACTAATTAATTTCTTTTATTTCTTAGAGAAACAAAACAAATTCAGAAAGTGTTTACTTACAAACAAAGAATTGCTTATTACATAACATAATATTTGATTCTAACTCACAATACTCGGTTACCCAATACGGTAACAAGTATTTCCCTCACATGTTGTAGGTACTGTTTAGACTTCTGAGAAAACCGGAAAGTTTTTGGATAGTTCCGCATGTTTTGGACATTCGTCGCTCAGAAAGTCACTTTAGCACCAACGTTCCTTAGAAACCTCTCCACGGCAATGAGAAACATTGAGAAGATTTGACTGCTAGACCACGACCATAAAATCAAAATATTTTTTATGACGTTTCACAGAATTTTCTCAAACCAAATTTTTATCTAATTATTTTTACACAGATGATCAATCTTTCGATCGCCACAAATTTCTCAATTTTATGTATCTTTAAGATCGCGCACATCGTACATCATTATGGTAGAACGAAATATCAAAATAATAAAAATTCACATAAAATCCCATATAACTGTTCGGTTTATCCTGGAGTGTAGGAGTGAGTGTCTGAATAAATGATAACCATTATTGTACAAACACACCCGATTGCTTTCTAAAACAATTGAAGCCGACAAACGAGATTCATTTGTTATACAATGTAGCTGAGATATAATACCGACATTGAACTATGAATCAGTGTTATATCACCGTATAATATGAAGAATTTATCGAACTGTTTATTCAAACGCCTCATAACAACGCCAGAGGCGCTTTTCATAATATTATCTGAGTATAATTTTGATAACGCTAAATTTATTTATAAATATAATTTTTAGCTTTTTGGATATTAGTAGAAGCATCAGAGTATATTTGCTCTGCGTTCTTAAACGGGTAGACAAAGAGAAGAGAGATCCAAGTGCTTCATCTTCTTGTTTTGTAAAAGGTCAACCCTATGTTGACATTCACATCAAAAACTTAAAAATTCAAGGATCAATGTTCGTTTCCTTTTTCCATTTTTCTGTGTTAAATTAAGAACAGGATAACATCACAACTGTTCCAGATCAAGCGCAGTGGAAAGCTCTCGTTGCCTCTCTTTGTTCTAATCGGAGTCTTAAAGGGAGTATTGATAGATATTAAAGAAAGATTATAGACTTTAGACCCTCTCATACTGTCTTCCTTTACTTCAAAATACAACTGAGAGATTTGGATGTGAGAGGCAGAAGATCTATATCAAACACAGGGGGGGGTTATCTTGTTGTTTTCCTATGTAACCTGAGTTGATTGATATCAAAATTTCCTTACCGCCATCTGTAATTCTAGAGTTATTGCACTATTTAAGTGTAGGAGAAGAAGATTCTAGGTCATACTATGTCCCGTTTTTTTTAAGAATTTTTGATATTTAGACCTATATTGTTGAAATAAGACAGTGCAAAATCGATCGGAGTAAGCAGTTCTTGTAGAATTGATTGATTGATCTTTATTCTGTGGTATTTTAGCATTATATCGAATCACTTTATAGGTAGGTACCTTTTGAAAATATTTTCTTTTGTAATTCAATAATTTATTCAGAAAAAATTTTTATATCCGTCCATTACTAGGTTTGTTGAAATACTAATTACCCAAGCGAAATATTTTTCAAACATATGTCATAACTAACCCAACTACGGGAAATATTTTTCAAACATATGTCATAACTAACCCAACTACGGGAAATATGTTTATTCTTATACGGTTCGTATGTAAGTCGATAATTTCTATAACGCTTAATAATTACAGGTGTTCGCGGGAAATATTATATCGACGAAGTAATATTTGACACTTGATCGGAGGATACTGATCGTCTACCTACAACTGTTGCTACTGGAAGAAATGTCAAACTGTCCACATTTCTCGTAATAATAAAAGAAAACTTTAAGGCTACTTTGTAATTATTATAATCATATCAGGGAAAACCCCATGAATGTTGTTCGACGAATTTTCAAAGGGGTGAAAATAATTATAAAGGGTTTAGTTAAAGGGAGGAAAAAACAAGGTAGGTACTAAAGTCACGGAATAAAAAAAGTTTCAAAACAAAACAACAACGATGTTATGGAATTATTATTTTTTTGTACGGGAATGTCACGCACATACAACACCGTACAATTTGTTTATATCGAAACCGGTTTCGGAAAATAACAAACAATAAAATGTAACTAACTTCGTACTAATCAATCGTTATTCAAGTTCTCACGCAGACAGTATACTATACATCATTAACTAAACAGCAGGACATTGGGTGTCCATCAAAAGTAAACAAATCCAAAAAGGCTTTTATTTTATTTTAGTTATTTAAACTTCTCATTAATTAATTTATTTTATTACAACCTAAGCCAGCATTCGAAGCAAAAAGATCCGCCATATAACATTCACGATATTTACTACATTTTTCAATTTAGACTACTTCTTGTACTGCATTTTACGCAGCCACAACTCCTCCTTTTTCCTCTAGACCAGGCGTCGGCAACCTACAGCTCGCGAGCCACATGCGGCTTTTTGGATGTGAAACTGCGGAGATCTGTAAAAGCTGCCGGCGAGCTCCAAAAACGAAAACAGCAATCAAGTTCCGTATTAAGGACCAAATCTACAAGTAATGTTACTCTCGCAAGATTCACGGTATCTAAAATGTAGCTAAAATTTTGTAACATATTTATTATGTTAGACGTTACATCCAATCCAATTCCAAACTCCCCTTACGCCCCACTTATGGGCATAGAGAGGCAACAAGAGCTCTCCATTGCGCTCTTTCCTGCGCAATTTTATGACCTCCTCCCACACCATGTCCAGATTCCTCAGCTCTGCTTCAAAGAATCGGAACACAGGATGAGAGGGTCTTCCTCGTCTCGGGACCCTGATAACAGGAAGAACAGCGCTGTCCTCGGCCAACTGTCCCAGCCAAGTCCATCACCTCTCCATAATGGTGGAAGTGATTGGCTCACGCTGGGTTCGCCGGCGTATGGCGTCGTTCGTGATGCAGTGGTACCAATCTTACACCCAAAATTTTCCTGAGGCACTTCATTCGAAAGCTGAGACTTTTTGTGGCTGGGATTTGGTCAGGTGCCAGGACTCACCCATACAGGAGAATGGGCAACACACAAACATCAAACCGTTACACGTTACATAGGTACCACAAAAAAAGAACACGTTACTTACCTATCACAAATTAAATTTTGATATTTTTGTTCAATATTCTTAATAATGGAAATTATTTTACGGTGGCTATAAATCAACGTGTAAATTTAATAAATTTCAAGTAACAATTAGGACTGTTAATTATTTATAGTAGAGAAGGGAAGCAATTTACAGACTTCACCTTAGAAACCCAAAAGTCACATCCATTATCGGTTATTATTTGAATATAAATGGATGTAGTCGGTGTTGCCATTAATCTTATCGATGTTTACATGAAACAAAGATGATATTGATATACCTTCTGTAGGTAGCGCTCGGCTGAGACGCCAACTTGAAACACTTACAGCCTTCAAAGAGATAACATCAGCAGTCAATAATTAAATATGACCTATAATAATATCAATAAATGCTCTAATATCTATTGACAGCGTTGTAAGAGGTGTTAGCCGGTACTAAATTGATATCATTATTCAATTAAAATTTTCTAATCAAGTATTGATATCTTTACATTTCGATAGAATTCTTATTTTAAGACCTTTTTCATTTTTATTTATGCTAAGCAATGTTGTTCCATTCCATCCGGGTTTTTCTGTTATTAGATATCCTATATTTTTTTTTTGAGAAGGGGAAATCTGTCATGAACACCGCAAAAGTATTACCGGACTCAAACCGGCAAAAACACCTTTGACAATACTGAGTACCCTCGCTGGGGCATTGTCATAGATTGTCATTACCCTTTTCTCCTTGTATAGCTATTGATGTTTGCATTTCGTCTTGTTTCCCTTAATCATTTCCAAGTAGCTACCAAAAGTTAACAATTATTTCTTCTGATCTTGCAATATTTGCGGTATTATTATGGATTTGCATCAGCCTCACGATCTCCAGAGTCTGTTCCACCTCTTTTCCAGATCTCTGCAATGTACGTACCTAGCTGATTCTGATATGTACATATGCCATTAAAATAGGCCATTGTAAATACTGCCATACTACTCAAGCCTACCTACATTATTCGATAAGTTACAACTCTGCGTGGACATTTCTCTGAGTCAAGGTTTAATTTGATGCATCAGCCCTTCGTCTCTTTTCAGAGTTTTTTTACATCTCTTGTAATCTGGTCAACGTTTTCTATCTTTTTGCAATTTTTGTGGTGTTCCTCTTTGGTAACACAGATATTTTTCTCTGTACTTCCATCAGTTAAATGGAAATTTCATATTCTGTCAATAACTAATAATAACCAAAATCACCTTTCTTTCCTTCATCCCTCTTTTTTTAGTTCCAATTCTTTCTTTTTCGTTTCTTTTTTCTTTTTTTAATTCCAACTCTTTCCTTATTTTCTTGTCGCGAATTTTCCTCCTTTGATCATCTTGAAAACCTCTCCGTCCACAATAATTGGTCTCTCTTTAAAGTTTTTCTCGTATCATACAACTCTACTCGTATTTCCTCACACTTCTTGTGGGTATTTTGTTTGCTTATATTTTTCTTCAAAGACCAACCTGCAGCATATTATACCTCCTTCTGAGGTTCTTTGACTGGACTTTCATTTCATTGACACATACGGTACCATGTTAAATGTTGGAGGAAAAGCAAAAAACACTTTCGGACAATTTTGTTTAAAGAAAAGAAAGGTCTAAAATCCGGAATATGCATTCATCTGAAAATTGTTACAAGAATATTTCATTTCGAATTTCCAACAATTTAAAATGAAAAATTTTATGGTGAAACCGAATGATTTTATGAATAATAATTCTATGGGTTGACTAACGTGCGGACATTAAACATTCACCACAGATGTCAACGGCCAGAAAACGTTCAACAAAACCCACGTGGAAACCGCAAACGATAAACTCATTACGCCGAATTCATTCAACCGACAATTAATTTAGCTTAAGCCATTTTAATTTAATTGAATCAGCATTGCATTACGGTTTTTTAAGCGTATGTATAACGTCATTAATAACTTTAATTAAGGTCCTTTCTACAGACTCCCAATTGAAATAAATACAAAAATTAATTATAATTAAAAATATATTCTCTAAATTTAAACTGATTAATTGTACACTTTTCTGTATAAAGATAACAATAATGCAACCTCCAGTGACAACGCTTATTCTGAATCGTAGTTTGAGCTGGCTCGGCCATGTGCTACGGATAGATTATGGAAGCCTGTTTAATATACAGGGACTCATCAACAAAAGACCTTCGGGATGCCGACTTCGATTGGAATGACGCCTTGGATCTAGCCCAAGATAGGGATCTTGGCGAGGCTTTGTGGCTACCTAGGGAGCGAACGTGGATTAATGAATGTATACAGATTTTAAAATCCTCGATGATTCCTGGTGGCAATTTCATCTTTTCAACACGTTTCACAAATTTAAAAAATTATAGGCCCATGCAATAAAACTAAAAAAAAGCTGCTAACCTAGGATAGCCCAGAACTCATAGTATATTATAGCAGCCTTTTCGTGTAAAACATATTATCTTTGCATAAAAATTCATAATTTTAAGATTATAATGAATTTATCCTTGGAATTATTATAGAAACTTTAAGTTACGTACCTCAATTTTTACGTGCTTATGTAGGAGCATAAGACCAACCCGTATACCAAATTTTATGAAAATCGAAGAATTTTTTTTTCTTTTTTGGCCCTTTTTCTAGAACAAGTGAAATTTTCTTTGGATACTTTAAGAGGGTTCCCCTGAAGGTACAGATCTCAACATTTTACTGACTCATCTACATTGAGGGGCTAACCGTTCTACCAAATTTCAATCAAATCGGATAAGAATTACAACGAGTTATTAACGAAAACGTCGAGAAAATTAATTTAAGCGAAATCTATTTTTTTTTTTTGAAATCCGATCACAAGACTCATGTATATTCCATATACTATGAGTAAAATCAACACACTGTATAACGTAAACAAACTAAAAATGTAACAGAAAAAGGTACCTACCTACTCATAAAAAAAACTATACTTTTATTATAAAGGCTTTTTTGTTTTCACAACGCGAACGTCGCATTTTGAGAGTCACGTGTGACCTCTGACTGGGTCTCGCCTTAAATGGACATGGCGACTCTACTTTTAGGTTTTACTTTATTTAAAAAAAATACATCACGTGACCATGATGTTGAGAAAACCCGACATGAATCAGCGGGAAACAATCATGTTCATATTATTTTTATAACAAACGTCATTGTACAGTGCAGTTTTTTTTATGATAGAAAACAAATGATAAACGTTCGATTCTAGTTTGAATCCTACACCAAAATTTATTTTATAGCCTCCATTCCCGCCTACCGTACATACTAGAATAACTAGAACATTAGAAAGATTTGTGTCATATCAGAAACTCTAATATGACTTATACCTTCTAATTTGATATGAATTATATGTAATTTATTATGAAGAAAACCCGTTTCATGCCTTTTTGTTGTAGCATTGAGCTTTAAAGCCACCAACACACTCTAGATTTTTAAGCTAGAGTTGATCTAGTTAGAGTAATCCTTATTTGGTCAAAATACGTTAACCGCTAATAGAACGATCCAGAAAAACCCGCTCCAAGTTCTAAGTATAAAAGTCTAGCTCTAGCAAATTCGTACAATGTATACGGTGTTTGTTTCACTTTTCCTAGATCGTTCATTCACTCGATCAATATATTCAAAACATGCTAGGAAGATCTCTAGGTGGTCTGAGAAAAACAGCTCTTTAGTGTTTAAAAGTTCTAGAATAATCTATGTAGGTATTACACACATTATGGATTCAAAAATTTGATGAATTAATTAGTTTTCGATTTCAACAGGTAGGTAAATTTTATACAAATTTAAACCACGTCTTTTGCTGGTATTTCGATGGCTGGCTTATGGGTTGTTTTCCTAAGAATGCGACCGACGTTTCAAAGAACGGCATCAGTAGAACGTTGTTTATTTTGTTACCGTAGTTACAAAAAACATTGTCGTTATTTTCAAAAACGGCCGCCGTCTTGTCAGTGTCAGATGATTCGTGAACGCTTGCATCGATAACACTGAATTATTACATATTAAAAAAAAGCACCTTCTGTGCTACGAGATTTATATAACTTGTCTTCTCCCATACGATATTCATCCTGCTATGATGCCTGTTCATCCTCCAAACAAATAATTAAAGCAAAATCAAGATCGTTCATTTTTACGTTCCGACAGACGTTTGTTATTAAAAAACGGAGAATAATACGGGTACGGAACTTTCCAAAGGTCACCGTAAAGACCGCCGTCATAAGCTGCCGTAATATGCGGCCGCTTCCTAGGAACCCACTGCTTTTGTGTGATTACTTTACGTTAGCTACTTTCGCGATTTAAAGTGGTCAAATTCCTCGAAATTCCCGCTACATTGCAAATTATGGGAATCTTCGACATGTTTCAACTATTTAAGCCAGTCTTCTAAACAGCTGTAGAAAATAGTCTTAAGTCCATAAATAAACACATCAATAGTGTGTGTGTGTGTCAGTATAGCCGGCGGAACTTAATGCTTGTAGCATTCTCTACCAGTCAACCGGATCCGTCAAATCTGAGACAGGATGTCCAATGTCCACGTCCTATCTGCCCATACTAGTTCAAATTGGTATAAAATTTACCTCTAAAAATTGAACACTTAATAATGATTATCATCAAATTGATGATTCCATAATAAGATCATATCCTAATATATAACACAAGAATCCATAAATAGTTGGCCGAGAAGAACACTCTTCTTCCTCCCATCAGGGTCTTGAAGACGAGGAAGACCAACTCATAATGTCTTTCACTCTTTCGAAGCAGAGCTGAGGGATTTGGATAGAGTGTGCGAGGGGGTCATAAACATTGCGCAAGATTAAGCGCAATGGAGAGCTCATGTTGCCTCCCTATGTCCCCAAATAGGGTTAAAAGGGAGAATATAGTGACAGAGAGAAGATGGTGACTACTCTAGCTAGATAAGACTATATATTGTGTAGGGCACCTTTAGGTTAGAGATACTGTGTTTGAGTACGTAATACGTGGACAGCTAATACAATGGAGTTGAACTCACAATGCTGTCGTCCAAGATCAGTGTTGTGTCTGTCTGTACTGAAACGTCCGATGCAATAAATTGATTGTGTCAATACGGGCCGAAGTAGAAAATAGAAAGGCGGTAGTTGGCAGTTGTATGGCGGAGAGATTGTTTGCAACATTGTTTAAACGTCTGATTCCGTTTCCTGAGACGAGGAGAAATGTATCCCCCAGATAATAATACAAATAACAATTATTATTATTATTAAGTCCAATTCTCAAAGCCTGAGGACGTTTTCGATACAGACAGCTAATTGGATATTATTTAAACTAGCTGACACCCCTCTTGCTTTTCAATCTCTCTTTCTAAAATTGTACTATGAACATCCAAGAAGTTTTAGAAACTCAAACATGGCTCAGTAGCTGCACATCGTATCATCTATTTACATTCTAAACATACTTACGTCATTTTCAGTAACCCACATCCAAAATCACAACCATCCTTTATTTTAATGGCAGGAAAATTTTGTACATGTGACACATCTCGATGGAAGTCAACTTAGTTAAAGGCCGTAAATTTATATTGTTTCTACTTTTGATGTATAGTATTGTACTCTGTAATGTTTTTTTGTCAAAATAAATAATATAAAAAATATATTGTTATTTTTCGATTTTCTCACCGTTCAACACTTTCCTGAACTTTACAAATATTTCGAATTTAAAATAATTCAAATCGTTTCAGCCGTTCTAGAGTTGTTTTTTTTTTTTTTTTTTTAATAAAAATGAATATGTGCAAAGTGAGCTACTAAAGGTTTTTGTCGTGAAAGCGGATGATTTAGTAAGACACATGCACTGCTACTTAATTATTTTTATATAGGTACTATAATACTTATTATGATTTTATATAGGTAATATAATACTTATTATGATTTTATATAGGTACTATAATACTTATTATGATTTTATATAGGTACTATAATACTACAATCATGATGCAAGACTCAAAATTAATCACATAACTGAAGTATTATGTAGATCTAGCCACGGAACATTTATTATATTTGTAGTCGGCTAACAGTCACACAAGAAGCATTAAATAATCTTAATTGTTTGCAACCTTCTAAATTTTTATACTTCGATTCTTGTCGTTGGTCTAGATCTGAATTTACATTTCTTAGCCTACAATGGCCGAAGGCATTCGAAGAAAACTTTTGATTATATTATCTTAGTTAATAAATAAAAGTAACGATACAAAACTGAAAATCGATAAAAAATAATAATTAATTTGGAAGTTTGTGGAATAAAATCTATCTCATTCGCTTGTCCTGATGCGTAGAGTAAGCGGGCAAGTTGCTATAAAGTCGATTTTAGAGTCGTATTTAAAATTAAATCGAATGTTTTTCATTTGTTTTCTCAACACGCGAAGCATATTATTATGCAGTGTTATCTATACAATTTTATTTCTCTATCTTGGTATACTTAAACCAATTCCAATTAATAACCCATTGAAACCCTTTATAAGATTGCCAACTAAAATTATTAACAATTAATATTTCTATGAAATTTATCGATGTTTGACATTTACCTTCGTAGTTTTCTAAGAACCTGTTAACAAAATGCACTATCGAGTGCCAATAAATGGTCATAAACAAGTAAACGAGCATCCGGTTGAAATTAAGAACGATTCGGCGCGTAATTGTTCCATTTGGAAGCTGTTCAAAAACCCAAGTCGTATATTTATTGAAAGAATTTGACGTTTGAGCAGAAGATTCGCAGTAATCGATATCATATCGACTACCAGACAAATGGTCACAAGAATCTAGACATAATAGAACGTTGTACTCCAACAAAGCCAATAGGCAATTAAGATGAGACATTAACAAAAATGGATATATTCATATCCTGGCGCCAAATAAATGACAGCAGTCGCAGTCTACTTGATGTTGTATACATGGAATTTTTCGACATGTTGAACATGTCCAGAATTCTCATGATTAGGAGTTTCGGAGACTTAAACATTACCACCTAATGGCGAACTTTGTTAACGTAAAGTGATCACACTAAGCCAGCCTTCGAAATAACAGTAGAAGATGGTCGTAAGCCCTTAGTGGTTTGTTCCATTTAAAAATCGAACATCAGTAATGAATTATTAGAGTCATTTGTTGTTACATATTCAGTATATTTGTATTCACTTTGAGTGAGGTCAGATTCATTTAAAAAATATTACATTCACAATAATTGTTAAAAATAATTCAAGCTAACATATTGTTTCGTTTACGAAAGCTAACCACAATTCAAACGTAGATAGTACTTGTGATTAATAAGCTTCGATGATTTGATAAGTATATTTTATATACAAATTAACTACCCTTCCTTGAAAAATTCTAATTGTATTCACTTATTAAGTAAATAAAGATATATTATATCGTTGAAGGAACTCTTAGTATAAAAACAGAATTCAGAACTGTTGATAGTTTCGGCCGAGGGTGCTTGGTAGTAGTTCATTTTCTTTGATGTAAAAATAAATAAGGAGTCTTTGTCCATCTGAGGAAGGGAGTAGTCGCTCCCGAAAACATGTTTATGGAAATAAAATAATTTGTAGTAGCACAAACTGAAGACTCCTTATTTATTTTTACATCAGAGAATTCAGAACGGCGAAAATTAAATTTTAATTGGTTATTTTTAATTATAATACACAGACAATAATAATTATATATCATTTAGTATGGAGCCATTGTAAGGACAAGTCTTTATGGAGATTTCTTACTTGTTAAAGATTTCGTAGCCATGAGACTAGCGACAGTAGGTATGCGATGATAATATCGAAAATTTTGTAACAAACTATTTTTTTTATATTTCCATGGCGCCAGGCAAGACGGAGTTAAAATATACTATTCGAGGCCAACCCGAAAGATTCGTATGATATGATTCGTCTTAAAAACACTCACAATTTTGCTTTGCTTTTGTTCATTAAAGTTTGTAACTGATCGGTAGCGATTCTATCGTGGAAATTTGTTTTGAAATATTGAAGGTTGTGAAGGATTCGAACACCGAAGTTAGCTTTTTTCTCTTAGACGACAAGAGCTCTGCTTATTGTGAAAATAATCGAGAAGATGGGTACTTATTTGTGTTCACTTAAAGTGAGTACATTTTTGACTACTTTTCCGTATACCTTTAGTGTTAGACAGGAAGATTCCAATAAATGTTAATAAACATTTTCTGTATTTTGAAGAATTCTTTTCGTATAAATCGAGAAAAGTTTCGCATATTTTTATTATCTCAGGTGTATTAACTTACACCTTTCAAAGGTTGGGAACTTAAACCAAGAGTGAACATCTGTCTGCCTTACTTTTCGTCTATTAATTTATTTTCGTTTTTGCCTAATTCCGACATTTCATATTATTTTGGGGCATATTCCTATTTACTTACGACACTTTGTTTCCTACCCATGCAAAACATCACTTTTTTCCTATACAATGCCTTTGCTCGTCTACTACAAATGCATTAACTATTTACATACGAATTTCTTTCTAATGATGGCTCTGCAACACATATTCCACGGATCTTGGCCTTCAGTAAACTTCGCCTTCAACCTCTACTGTCTTCTGCTGCAGTCTTCCAACTGGGGATATTCAATACATTGTGTGCAGCATCTCTCCCGACCTCATCCTCCCACCGCAGTCTAGGCCTGCCAACTCTTCTTCTCCCACCTGGCTGTCCTTCAAGTGTTCTTTTTGGTGTGTGCGTCGATGGCATCCTCTGCACATGTCCTGCCCATGCAGAGAGTGTTGGAGCTTTGTAAATGTTATATAGCTCTTCATGTAAAGACGATATTGTATCGAGAAATCGCCTTACTCGTATATCTCAAATAATTCACCATACTCCTTCAGAGAATGAGCCCAAATTTATTTATACCGGGGAACAAGAGAAATTTCCGGTTGCCAATGTACAACGCGGGTACGTCACACAACGGGTAGGTACTTACTCTTTACTCACGTAACAGAGAGTCTAGGTCAGTATATCAGCCGGTAAATTCAATATCTGTTCGTAAACACACCGCGTACCTTCCTATCTACTCACATACAACATGTCATTGTTATTTATTTTGTGCCCGTGTATTTGCGAACACACTCGGCGAGATCTTTTCAATAATAATAATAGCCACCACATCATAAAATATTTTAATGAAGGTCGAAGGTAAATCTTGGAAGATGGGCTGTACTTTTTTGTAAATGTTTGGAATGCCCATCAAAACCGGATTATCCGAAAAATAAACACTTCAAATCGAATCTATTTCTTTCTTTTTTCGGGATCGACTCTTTTTGACTTTCTGGTCGAGGATCCCTATCAAGTGTCAGAACTCAAGGTCCTCGAGGTCCCAGTTGATGCTCGAAAACCATGTGGTAGTTGGTCTATCAGATGTTCTAATGAAAGACAATGTCCATGGCTCTTTTGAACAAATCTCCGAAACTCCTAATCATGAGAATTCTCGACATGTTCAACATGTAGAAAAATATTATGCATGCAACAAGTAGATATTTAATAATTAATGAAATTAGGGATAAAAGTTGAAAATTATTGAGAACATGAGAGCAACCAAATTTAAAGACTGTGACTGCTGTCATGTATTTGGCGCCAAGATAGGAATCTTTTGAACAATTTGCGGGTTATCTCACATTTTGGATAGGTATATCTGATCTGTGGAGAATTATCCAATTGTTTTTAAGTATTTTCAGTTTTCTTTTTGAAAATCGGTACTTCTTTGGAGGTTTTTCAGAAATGGGCATTTCTTACTCCGCCCTGTCCACTAATCTGAGCTTAGTGTATCTACATACTTTGTCAGTACTTCCGCTCGTGCCAAAGTTCGAATCCTAATGTTATCAAAATAACTATATAAGAGTTTTCAGCCATAACAGGATCTGGGTCAAGCATTTAATCCGGCATCAAGCAAAGTGATGAAATAACATGATGCTTTTTCTAAATAATGGAATACATTCTACCAAGAACGAGGACTTAATATAGATTTACAGATCTAGCAAAGAGACTGACATGAAAAATAGTAACGAATAACGTTGATGCTTGACTATTTAAAAGCAATCGATTCTCATCTCTACAATTCCCATATTACGTATGTTTTCATTCATTAACTTTGATGTGACTTCGTAATGAACGAACAATGTCATAATAAACAAGAACTCGTATACACACAACATTGCGCACATAACTCACGTATGTTCATTGGACGTTTCCAGTGTAAACAGAAGTCCTAACTCAAATGTCACGAGTTTGCCTGCAATTGCCGACATACACAACGGACGGCTATCGCTTGAAAAGAACACTCTTTTGTTGTCTTGAATTGTTTATTTGTCTATTCTAAAAATTGTTTGATTTGTTATTTTGTCCTTGAAAAACTCAGCAGTACGCCCGCACAGTTTCTGAACCTCGCATCCATTGAGCGACGAAACATTTTTATTTTCATCTAAAGATGTGACATAAATGCTCACATACCTGAATTGTACCTGGCCATCACTAGGATTTCAGATCTTATAAATATCTGATTGATCTCTTTTCTTGATGAAAACCACTTGCTCTTGAGATTTCCGCTTCATTTTCAGTCTTGAGATGAGTACTTATTTCAATGGTAAAAAAGTTTCAGTCTTCTAAAGCCATCTCGATCAAATGTATAGCAAACCTTTAATATGAGGTTATAATTTAAGACCGTCTTTCAAAACCAGATAAGTAAGGCAAATAATCAAATTCGTTACCAGCCTTTGTCAGCTCCGTTTCCTTTTTGACAGCATATTTTCTTAGCAATCAAGATTTCGATACTTTCATACCAACAAAAAATATGTTAACATTTTCCCATGTTTTCACACAGAGCAACATTTCAAATTCTAATAATCGTATCCTCGATCCTATTTTCTTCGTTTCCTCATGTTTACGGATGTTGTTCATGCTTTGTGGACTTTCATTCCAGTTCTGCGCACCGTCTAGTACTAGGACGTCTCCTTTTTCATTATTTATGTGATCCTACATCATCTCTAGGTGCTCTGCCCCTTCTTCTCTTAACCGTAAAGCTTTCTTTGATTATCAGTGTTCCCTTGTTAGCTTATCTATCCTGTCCATCAGTCTGCAGTTCTTATGTGCTCTGATTTTTACCATATTACTTATTCTTTATCGTTGATCACTTATGTAGCCATAAAATATTTTTGACGTCAAAAGGAATGTAATTTTCATGAGCTGTTAAACTAATTAATACTTAAATTATTATAAAGTTATTTAAAGACACAATGTTATATTATTCAAATTTGAAAGACTCTTTCAAGTTGAGTCTTGGAGGCTTTATAAATAATTACGTCGAAGCATGAGAGCCTACCCGACAAAATTCACTCGACAGTATCGAAAATTATATTATTTATGAGATGAGAAATTTGTTTGAATTGTTAATTTGAATAACAAAGCTCGTGTTTAAAACTCCTCGGTGCTGCTATACATCCAATTAAGTTTCTTTGGTAGAATTAAACCATTATTACTTTCTGGCGACGGTTCCATTGTTTGATTATCAAACAATATTACCATTTGGCTTCGGGTTTATGGCTAATTCTACGTAATTAACATTTTTCGGTTGGGTTTTAAGAGATTATCGTATTTTGTCTCTTTAAAAAAAAACAATTTGAGTTAGGAATTTTCATTTATAAAATAGAATTGCCGATAGTTAAGGTTCTAGGTGCCCGTAATTCCACGTGTTGCGCGAGACTTCAAATGTTTTTAATAATAATTATTACCTAAATAAAGGCTCATCTGATCCAATTTTACATTCTATGAATTGTCTTAGTATATTTTTTTTCTAAAAGGTTTTAAAAAATTTCGAAATATTTGATCAATAGGTACCATTAACAAAATTCGATATTTTTTTCGTTTATAGTGGAGCAAGCGTACTACTTCATAATACTGGGCACTGGCAATCTGGCATATCCCATAGGAAAAAAAATCAAACTTTGCGTTTGAGACCCCGTTTTTCCAAATCGTTATAAGAACGTAGGAATACAAAACGAACGAAGTTTTTTTTATAAATTCAAATGAGTTTTTATTAAAAAAAAAATAAACATACCTTGGATCAACTTATCGTCCACCAGCTACGGTTGTTTGTCAAATCTGCCACTTATTAGTAGTCACTTTAGAAAATCTGCAATAAAAGAAAATTGATTAAAACAAAACAATAAAACGCATTTAGATCGGTACTTTTTCCTTAGTTATATGGAACTGTAATTTCTCACAATAGCTAAAATAGTAATATTTCATATTATGTACCAAAACAAAAAAAAACGTATTGTAAGACCTTTAACGAGTTGTAGACTTTATAACAAACCATCAAATGAGATATTTTTCAATTTGACTCTTTTTTTTTAACCTAAGTTGAAGTCCCGTCTTGGTCTGATGTACATATTATAATAATGTGGTGGTATAAAGAATATTTATGGAGAACTAGCTGACCCATCGAACTTCGTCCCGCCCTAAAATCAATAAAATATTGCTGGGTAACATAACATAGCTAACATACATGACTACTCATTGTGAAAGAATCAAAAGTTATGTGGTCACAATATTATGAATCAGTTATTTCAAACTAAAACTCACCCATTTCTATATTAGATATCTATATTGAATTTTCATCATCTGACTTATAAAAAAGATGGCGTTGTTGTTGTTAGGAAGCTCGTTCCATACTACCTTTAATATTATATTATTTCGTACTATTTTCCATGTTATTCTGTTATCCGGAACGGAGAAGAATTCAATAAACCAAGTATCATAAAAATCTGTTAAGCCAATCTCGAGTTATAAATGTTCGCACTAACCCGACTTTCATTTATATTAGAGATATTAAAAAATTATAAAAAAAAGCTTAAAAAAGTACCACCAAAAATGTTCGTCCATATCAATACATAAAACATGGAAAACGTGGAAACATTGATCTATAGAATCTTTCTACCAAAATATCAATCTACCAGACATCTCCCTATTTCCCCAACAGATGGCGGTAGCAGTACCGTTGCCGAATCCGTTCCATATAAACTTTGATTCTATATTTTATATGATTTCTTATCCATTTATTCAACTTTTTATTAGTTATTCTGTTATCCGGAGCGGAGAAGAATCCAATAAATCAAACATCGGAAGAATCTGTTAAGCCCATCTCGAGTTATAAGTGTTCGCATTAACCCGACTTTCATTTATATTAGAGATATCAAACCCCGCGCCATTTGAAATATACTCGAAATAAAAATCATTACATAAAAAGAGTTGCTTTACTGGGTTTATTTTCATACAAAAAAGCTAACAGCAATGAAGTTCATTATTTTACGCATGGTAAAAAATATGCATAAAATGGTAAAACTATTTTATAACCGAGATAATAAATTCATAATATGCATTATTCCAGATTAAATCGATAAATAAGTAATCGCGGTCTAGCCTTCATTAGTCTTATCTCTGTGTGAGGCGGCTCCTTATAAGGCCCAAGTTGGGCGCCATTCTTTTGATGTGACAGATAATGGAGTTATGACACAAAACCGCATGGGCATTCCGTGTTGTAATTTACATATTTTAGTGACATATAGACCGGCCTTATTGTTTTCACCTCATTATTCAAGTTACAAAATATACATTTTTTAACTGTCAATAGTAAGTATAGTAAATGTGACTGAGAAGAATAGAATAAATCGTTATCTTTAAAAGGATGAATTGCTGCATAAAAGGGGTCAGTTTTTAATCGTTTAGGTTTTCTTTGAGATTCAATACTAAACCTCTTTTTTAATTTCGAGTTGAACTTAAGCTCGAAAGCTCAATACCCTTTTTCTGAATATAGCTCACTAACATCGGTGACAAATTCTCACGAATTTCATATGTGCTGTAGATCTAACCATCGTGTATACGAGTAGGTAATGTTACGGCTCCACTCACGTTTTAATACAAAAACTTGACATTTTACGCTGATGTTATGTCACAGAATAGTAACAACAATTGCCTGCAAAGGCAAATGGTTTATAATTATTGATTACTTTATTTGTTGTTGATTGTATTTTGAAGAATGACTGTGTGCTCCTTTAAGATTTATTAAAATAAAAAAATTAGTGGAAAAAAATAAATATTATGTGTTGAGGATGGCAAATCAAAGTTGACGAAGATAAGCAACGTTTGTTTCAGGGACAGTTGAGGATTCTCAAAGCCTCTCTATGCACCTAAGAAGGCTCAGATTAAGAAAAAATAGAAAGGTTTACGACACAACATAGTTTTTAGAATTATTATTTTCAGAATGACAAGAGGATCTTTTTTAACGTTTTTTTATAGCTGGTTTGTGAGTATGTTTTATTTTTATCTATTTTTTACAGTAGAAAATGTAAAGAATTTAACCTATACACGGACTGTCAAATCAACACACACATATTTCAAATAGAATTGCCGATAATTACTTATCAGTAACATATTTCATGAATTATTACAAATACGTGATTCTATGTCTCGAACACGACTGTTTTTTAAGCATAAATTAACTCTATTAAGAAAATAGCACATCGCCAGTTAAAAGTGACAATACATTTTATGCATTCACTTTTGTTGAATAGATAAACCGCATTTTAAAAAGGAATTATATGATTTATCCAATTTATAAAAAAACTGAACAAATCTTTATAGTGAAGCGAGCTAGGTGAAAACATTTTCCTTTTTTGATCCCACTTAAAGGCATAGGGAGGCAACACCAACCCACTGCGTTGATTTTAATATAGATAATACAGTTTTCACTACATGTGTTAAACATTTCCCCAATTGAAATATAGGTACATTACAATTTACATTACATATTTGTTTATTTTAGTAACTTGACTTCGAACGTTCAAAAACGGTTGACGGTTTAAAAATGTCTTTAAAATTTCTATAAAAAATACATGTCTAATTAGGTAGCTACATTGAGTGCTAAAAGTTAAAAAAAAAGATAGTTACTTCTATTAAAATAGAATATCATAATTTGACGAGGTAGTTTTTAAGGTCTTTTTATTAATCGTTTGTGTTAATGTTTAATTTCAGTTGGGTAATCTGAAATTTGGAATCTTACGGACATTTTCAAGGGAAAATACGGCGGACATAAACTTATATAGGTTAACTCTGAATTTACCAAACACAATGTTTTACAATCGATTGATACTCCTTTTTTGACCCCTCTAAGGGGCATAGGGAGGAAACGAGAGCCCTCCACCGCGTTCAAGTCCTGAATTATACCTGCAGCTCCTGGATTATCAAACCCATCCATTATTAAATTTATGAATAACTCTCAAATTACAAAACTACTATTGCGAGTAAGTTCTGAGCTAACTTCACAACAGTTATAGTTTGACATGAAACGAGAAATAAAATAATATTAGTCGACATTATCATTTTGTGATTGATTTATTGTCTATGTAAATTATTTTTCGTAACAATTATTAATGTATCGCGAATATCAATTTAACTTATATTCACTGACTTGTCTATTCGTGTTGATTATTTTTTTCTGTATCGAACTGGTACTTATCCATTTGTTTAGTGTAACGCGAATGATAATGAACTTGAACCGATGCTGATGTATTTTTAGCGTGATATCTGCCATTTATACTAATACTAGCTTTATCGTACCCGGCGCTTAAGGTCTATTTCATACAACTTTAGTGTTTTAGTCGAATAGCAAGTAATTTAGTCACTTAAATGTCTAAGTCAGTGATTCCCTAACTATGGTACGCGTACCACCAGTGGTAATCGACAATTATTAAGATGATAGACAAGCAGCCATATGAATGGCCATAGGACCGCTGTAGGTAAATAATTAGATAAAACGTTTTTAATTTTTTTCTTCCTATCTTGTATCGAATATGCAGCACCATTTTTCGCACTAAGAATATTGTTTTTTTTTTTCCTATAATTAATAAATGATAATGTTGTCATAAACAGTTGTTGTAGTTTTTATTTCTTTACCATTTTGAAGATTGTTTTTTTTAACGGTTACAGTTCAGTAGTACGCTACTGATTTTTAATTTCGTGTGTGTGGTACGCGAAATTAAAAGTTTGGGAACCACTGGTCTAACGGTTACAGTTCAGTGGTACGCTACTAATTTTTAATTTCGTATGTGGTACGCGAAATTAAAAGTTTGGGAACCACTGGTCTAACGGTTACAGTTCAGTGGTACGCTACTAATTTTTAATTTCGTGTGTGGTACGCGAAATTAAAAGTTTGGGAACCACTGGTCTAAGTAAATAAATTTGGTCGATTAGGTTAGTCGGCAATCCAGTCATTTTGTTCTTCTTTATCTGTAGGTAGGTATATTGTATTTTTGTTGCGGACTGTTCCATTTTAACCCTTTTCTTCCCAATAATGAGCAATAAATTAAATAATTTTTTGGCCAGAAGAGATTAATTTACTTATCAAATTACTCACTTTTCTTCCAAATGTGATTTAGGCTTAATTGCTACATCTTTTTTTCAAGAGAAAAATAAAAGTAGGTAGTAGAATTTTAAATGGCATGCGCTGTTTCAATGTCTTTTGTCAAACGTACTTAATGCATATGAATGACAAACGCACAAAATTTTGCAAAAATCGAAAAAAATATAATTTTAAATATGTCTAATGCACAACTCTTAAATTTATTTTGAAATTGATGCAATATATCTTCTAAGAAGTATTGCATCAATTTCAAATTAAATTAACCATCCCGTTTCGTCCTTCGGAACATTGTAACGACCAATCAAATACTGGCCCATTATTGTAATCAAAATCAATAAACGTTAAATTGCCGTGTACCACAATAATAGAACACAATGATATCGTCGTGAGTGGACGAGGTCTCTGTGTAAACAATAAACGACCTTTTGGGCACGAGCTACGATTGATTCAGTTTAGTTCGATACATTTTCAGAGACTGTTATTTTCTCATTCATCCTCCCACCGTATTAAAAAAAGAGTGAGTTAAAAAATTTCCTGTTCTTCTTCGTGTGTCTCTCCTTAGTCACAAGACCATGAATGCGAGAATAATGCCGCATCCGGTATTTGAAAGCCCTGTCATAGATTGTTGACCCAAAGAGACTCTTCCGCCCCAAACCAACTCGTCTCTTTAATTTATTGGTATCGATCCTAGTTCTTTTTGTTCATTTTATTTTCAAACATCCATATACACAGTATGTATGTGCAGTTTAAAAATACTCAATTCATCACCCCACTAGATAAGAGCTGAGTTCTTCGAGATTTGCTGTTTCTTTTTAATACAAATGAGAGAGACAGCAATCCCTACGGTCTAACAAGACACCGTACCGTACGTATATTCGTTGCAATGTGAAGAACTTTACATATAAAATTAAGGTATTTTGTTTATCCATTATGCTTCTTGAAACCATTCGAAATGATTGGTAGTCAATGATTCATTCGCCGCTTTCGTAATAAAGGTTTTACATAAGTTCAAAAAGAATTTAATTGTGAAAATATTAAAGGAAAGGGAAATGATATGTTTCGACAAAAGGAAAACAGTGATTAAACGAGTGACTATGAGCAAAACATCAAAAATATAGTAACAGACAAAATAGAATTGGAACTCTGGTGAATTTTGTATATTGACTATTATTCTGAAATGAAAAACAGGCGATTGAGTTGCGTCGTATCCAATTTTTATTGAGACTTTTGACATTTCTGTATTCTGAAAATGTTTTATCCAATACAATAGATGCGTAACTACTGGCAACCGATTAAGTTCTAAGCAAGAGCTTCTTGCGTTGAGTTGGATCGTGAATTTGAGAATAGGTACCAGTCAATATGTTGTTTCCTTTTGTAAAGTATTAAATTTTATATCAATGTTCTGTTGGTGTTTCCAAAAATGTAAATAAATTATTGTAAGAAAATATTTTGCTGGAGATACGAGATTTTTAAGGCAATGTGTAGAGAAAAGAGGAGTATTTAGAAAGCATATTTACCTACTAACGGGGCATGGATGAGGAATGATAAAGCAAGTTTATGACCTTTTCAAAGATTGATGAGACCTTGAAGATTTCGATTACCAAGAAAAGCGTCAATCAAATAATCTAACCAAAAGAAAAGCTAGAACACAGGGCTTTTTGAATGCACATAACACAAAAAAGATACCTCTTGAAAATTATGTAGGGCTGTCCATAAAAATTAGACCAGGAATAGTACAAGTATGAACTAAAAGTTAACATGAATAGTACCCACAACAGAAACGGATCACAATTAGATTTGAAGTAACAATATAATTGAATGTTCACGGTGTCACAACAGAAGGGGAAGTAGAATCCTATACGGGCTCAATTAGTGTTGATATTTAGATTAAACCTCAACTTGTGTAATAGTTCTCGCTTAATTATAACTTTTATTGTAATTGGTCTTCTTCTAAAAATACCAAGTTTTTTGGAGGTTTACCATCGCCGTATTTAGATTTTGGACCAATCTTACGAACTCTACAGCATCTGGTAAATAAAATCATTCCCTAAGATTTTTTTGCCACGAGACTCTATGAAGTCCCATACCCGGATATGTCTCCATTTTTTCTCTCACAAGTACTTGTAAGAACGCATACATTTCATTCTGGAAGACGTGGTCGAAGTAAATAATTGGTTTTGACAGTTGTCGAAATCCCTGAATAAGAAAAGGTAATGATTTTTCTAAACATACAGAGCCCGGAGCTCCAAATTCGTTAATTTCATTAATTGTGAAGACTTTGATAGTCCAACCCTTATTTTAATCCAGCAGTACCTATATTATTTTGTTAGGTCACGATTGCATGTTTGAAATTGATATATCAGCGAAATAAGATGAAAATACCGTTAATTGAAAATCGGTGCATTGGTTCGAAGAAAGGAGTAATCAATCTAACTCCAATTAACTATCGCTCTCATATTAACCGGACACTAACGAACGCCAACGTTTTGACTGACGTAAACAATATCATAATCACTCACTGGTTAGGATCAAAAAGCTCCAGTCTTATGTTTATTATTACATTTTTAAATAAATATATACTACATACTCGTAAAAGAATGTTCACGCAAAACTGTTATATTTACAAATAGGTATGTATCAACTAAGACTCTAACAATTCATTACTGATGTTCGATTTTTAAATGGAACAAACCACTACGGGATTTCGACCGTCTTCTACTGTTATTTCTAAGGCTTTCTTGGTGTGATTACTTTACGTTAACAACGTTCGCTATTAGGTGGTAATATTTAAGTCTCCGAAACTCCTAATTATGAGAATTCTCGACATGTTCAACATGTCGAAAAATCCCATGTATACAACAAGTAGATATTTAATAATAATTAATGAAATATAGACATAAAAGTTGGAAATTATTGAGTACAAGAGAGCAACCAAATTTATAGACTACGACTGCTGTCATGTATTTGGCGCCAGGATATAAACGATAGAAGTTATATTGGACAAGACATGTTGTAAAACAATTATCCATAAGGTGGACTGCTCATATGTCAAGATTTAGACATTAGGGGAACAAGGAAGACATCGAAAGATCTAAAAAAATATGGTCCGACGACATAGCCACTGTGGGAGAAAAGACTGGCTGCAAATAGCAACCGACAGAAGTCGTAAGTGGTATGTTTTCAATAGTGGATGACAAAGGTTGAAGATAAAGAGAAGAAGAACATTTTCACGCGGATTTTGCTAAAATGTTTGCTAAACTGCTTTTACTCACTCACATTAAGTCAAGTTGGCGAAAGGTGTAAAATTATAGATAAACTGAGTGAATACAAAAAATTAACTTTTAAGAAACCAATCAGAAAACCATAAGTATAAAAAACTCAGCTTACAATTACTTCCTCCGGAAAGCTTGACGGAAGAATTGCTCACCAATCATACATAGTAATAAATTTTATCATGATTCTAGACTTACCCTAAGTGAGCACGAATACACTTGACATATTTCGCAGAAGAATAATTTGACGCCCAAGATTCAAACATTTTAATACCATTCTTGATCAATCTCTTATGGAAAAATATATTAATTGTAACAAAAAATTGTCTTAGAAACTTGAATTATCGCAAACTTTTTGATCAGCCATTGTATGTCAACGGCTGTGATTTTATTTCGGTCGTTAAAAATATGGTCAACACCAAATTTTTAGGTATAGTATAATACCTCGACCGATGACCCGCCCGCACTCCCACCGCACATGATAGGTGTCTTAATCATATGCAATATGTTATACTCTTTATTGGCCCGTGCCTAAATTAATTAATTAATTTTTTGACAACTAGTTTTCAGCACCTATTAACGTCATAATTGGATTAGTGAGTGATGTCATTGTCTTTCACCTATTGAATGTTTATCATCAGATACTCACTCCTGTAGAATTTGTTACGTACCCTTTTTAGATTTCGCTTATTCTCGCTAACTTATTTAACGCAATGACAATTTCCTTTATTTTTTTTTTCTAATTTATTCAATTATGGCTTTTTATACAATATTTCCGTAAATAAATTATATAAAAATAAATCACTCAATAGTAGAAAAAATATATGTAATAAAACAACAGAAAATTTAAAAGAGTATACTTTAAAAGTGCGACAGACGCCTGTTATTGGAGCGCTGAGGGTTATATTTGTTAGAATTATGTATCTTTTATGTTTTCTCAGTGTTCTATTAGTGGTCTCTTACTTTAAATTTATAATTAATAAAATTCCGTTAAAAGAAATGGTTGGTGGCCTAGCGGTTACGACGCCGGCTTTCGTACTGAAGGTCGTGGGTTCAATTCCACGTCCTGACCCCTCCTATATTTTACGACACAAGCTTTAAGAAGTTTACTGTGAAAGTGTCAAAGAGTGTATTTGTGTTCACTTTGAGTGAGAACATATTCATTTTTATAAAAATAAATCGTAAAATTGCTTAATAATGGAACAAGATTAGTGTAATTTTAGCATCCAAAGTATATAACCCATCACTATGATAGATGGGTTATATATAATCTTATTTAAAAAAATAAACAATTCATAATATATATGTAACTCGTTTAGAGAATCGAAAAAGAACCAACGGTGCTTGACGTTGTCAAAATAACAAAAAATATTTTTTTATTATTACTATGCGTTGTCAAACTAAAGATAAAAAAGGATTACTTAGATAATTCTTATATAAAAAAATAATACTCTTAGCCTCTCTGTAAATAAAAAATATTATACATCCAGATTCGTTGTGAATACATTTTTGTATAAAAGGATACTAGAGACAAGCGAATCACATAAAAGCACTTATAAAAATATCTTAACCTTTTTATAAAGCGACCTCTTTTTCAAGCTTGAATACAAAAACTTACAAACGTTTATTTTAAAATACAGTTCTAGGTCGCAATTTTATGACATATTGTTCAAAAGTTTCTTCACATCTTCTTCTTCCTCTTTGATTAGGCCTACTGACTGGCATGTTGTTCCAGCTATAGGTTGTCCTCTTGGGAAGCTGAGTGCCAACTGTCCCTCCAGCGTTTAGGTGGTCGTCCTGGAGGTCTGCTTCCTTGTGGTATGTTGTCTCTGGCGATTTTTGCGGCTCTTGTGTCTTCCATTCTTGAAACGTGGTCGTTCCAAAACCTTCTCCTCAGTCTTTCCCACCTTACAACGTCCACGATTTCGCAGATCCTTCGAATCTCCGTGTTTCTGACTCTTTCGCGAAGAGTTTTTCACACGTAATTCTTGATCGCGAAAATACCTAGCTTTTACACTTCTCATTATGCCTTACTTTTAGCACTTGTTATTCCTAATATTTTACCATTTAAACTAAGGATTCTCAAAAAGGCGCCCCTTTGAAAAAAGTGCGTTCTTACTCACCATTCCGCTTAAATTATCATGATTCCACTGAATGGCCCGATTTCGAGACAATTTTAGCGGCATCCAAAACGTAAACATTACAATTTTAATGGAAGCTATTTTTTCATTAATATACTTTGATAAATATTTTTTTTTTCAAATTTGAGAAATTCTCTAAAATAATAGCGGAACTAGTAAGTTTTTGCCCTTTTAGATGTCAAAAGAAATTAAATTGTTAAAATTAATCTTTGTTACGACACTAATTACGTGCGAATAATTAGAATTTTAGGATATCATTTATTTTTAAATTAAAACAAATAATAGGAATAATAATTTGTCCAGAAAGTGTACTCGTGTCCCCCTACAAAGCCGATTTAAGCTCTTTCGGGGGGAACTCAAAGGTAAAACTTTACATATATAGAGGTTCATAAATAAGAATTTAAAATTCCAAATTCTGTAAACTTCGGATTTTAGGAATACATATATTTATAATATCATTTTAACAACACCGCCTAGTCGAGTATTTCGTTACGTGAAATTGAATTTGACAGAATTATCACTAAATACTGGATGGGTATTATCCTTTATTAAGATTGTGTACCTTAAACATGCATACCAAAGAGATAGTAGACAAAAAGATTCGTCGGCTTTCCTTTCTGGAAAGACCTTTTCCTAAAGGACCTCGTTTTGAAGAAGCCACACAGGAGTACCCCTAGCCTTAACATTTATCCAGAAAGAAGAAGAGCCCTAGAAGCCTCCAAGGCTTAACAAGATTATTCAAGGGATCTTCAGAATTCATGAACATAAAGCACCTTGCGGAGATTTCCATACAGTAAAATCTTACTAGTCAACTCACAGTACCGATTTAAATCTTATATATAAAAACGGAGAGCTATTTCCCGATGTCATCGCATCACGCCTAAACGGCTGGACCGATTTCGTTAATTCTTTTTTGTCATGTAGGCTTTTATCAGGAGAATGTCCTCTTAGAAGAAAAAAATTAAGAAAATGCAGGGAAACTTAGAAAAATAAAGAAAACTCTACGTAGACAACCTAATTAGTACTTTTTACCTTATAATTTTTATTCCAATTTTGAAATTTTGACATTCCAATTTTGAAATTGACAGAATGCGGATGGAATATGGTTTAAAACTGACGCATCGGTCGGAATTACATTGGTCAAATGATAATTAATTCATAGTTAGGAATACAAATTCGAATTCAATATTCATAGTTAGGATCACAGGACAACGTCTGTCGGGAAAGCTAGTAAATAAATAAAAAAAGTATGTACTTAGAGAAAAAATACTTAAGGTTATTTTTGCGTAGATAAATTAAGCATTCATATCGATTTTATTTGTTTCATCATTTATATGAAGGTAGGTTATAATGTTTATATTATTATTTAAATCGTGTATTTTATTACTTGGAATTTCTAAAATCGATAAATATATTTTAATCTGTAATTTAATTTTATGTAAATTAAACATATTATAATGGTTTTAATATGATAATTAACTACATTTTTTTACATCATGATATCCAATATTAATAGAACAATAATAAGTCATAAATTTAATACTTTATACTATAAAATTACAATTCTACAACAATATTTGGATGTTATTTTTGACAATCAATAATTATAAGACAAATTGATTAGACAATATAGTTTGAATTATGGAATTCAATATGCGGCAGTCAACACTCATTGTGAGTGTTTCATTTTAGTTGTGTGATGAGAGTCGCCTTCTCCATTATATAACATTGACATTAATATTGTCAAGTTATTTTATAACAGTTGCTAACATTTCCGAGGCAGCTGTTAATCAAAGTTGAACAATATTATATTATAGAATTTATATTATTAATCTAAATTCATAAAAGGGTGCAAAGTGGTATTTTGTAGAATCTATTCAAACAGTGATTTCAATGAATTTATGCGTTCGTAGAAACCATAAAACTATTATCATTGTGAATTGCTTGCACACTTGCACAGTCTTCATCGTAATTAAAATTATTATTTAACACGTTTGATTACACATTACAAACACTACAAATAAAATAATAAATACTTCATAATAATGATATCATTACTAGGAACTTTTTGAAATTTCCCTATTCGCATAATTGTTTATAAAAAAAATTATATAGACTCTATGATTCCTCCTTGCATATTTGTATTTTTTACAATGAATTATGTAAGAGACAATGACACTTCACATACTGGACTCCGCCAATTTTCACTGGTTATCCTTAATCGAAGTTAAGCACCAACTCACTGGGCTTTATAAATTGTAATAACTCATCTCACGTCAGGTTTTTAGTGATAATAATTAATCCAGTACATCATTCACGGCACCTTCTTCAGACTGAAGTTAATTTGTCAGACAAATAACATTCTGGCGTACGCACACGCCTTAAAAAGGCAAATCAAATTAATTATGTTTTTTATGAAATCGTTCTATAAACACTTCAACGGATTTTGTTTGTTGAGTTGTATAGAATGGTAGGGTCAAAATTCCTTGTATGTTGATTTTGGACGTTGAATGGTCCAGTGTTTCGAGATCGTTAAGTATCGTCTCAATGAAGTCGTCCCGACCGGTTTGACGGTAATTATGACACTTTGACGCGTCTGTATTGTTGACAATAACATTCGAAATTTAAAATTACTTACTTATTTTTTTTAAGTTAATATTCTTTTTTTAATATTTGAAAGTATTAAATTTCTTCGCCAACGCTGTTTTGTTCTTTTTTTTAAATACGATAAACGTTCGAATTGAATCCGAATCTGACACTTTGAATTATAAATTTGCATGTTAATTAAAAAATCACGTACTTTATTACCCTATGCTTAAAAAAAAGAAATGTTTATTTATTAGACTTTCGACAGTGCCACCCAAAAACTCATAAACAGTGAAATTTCATTGCATTTTACAAAAGTCACCCGTTAAATCGCAGTCAACCCGAAAAATTATGTATTTTTTTTTAATATTAGGTAGGAAATGTTTAAAAAAGTAGATTGAAAAAATGTATTGTTATAGTTGTTGAAAGTATTAAATTGGGCATTTTGTTTTATAACCATCATTGATAACAAATTCAGAAAGATCTAGAGCTGTGTATATAAATAAATTCATAAAAGAAGATCGTTTAAATGCGCATACGTCATACTATTATACAATGAGCATACAAGTAAATATCACAGCGAAACAGCTGAGAGCTCGCAGCAATGACATATCAAGTCTGGTTTAAAGTGTTAGGATGATAATGGACAAAAAGAATCCAGTATCTGGCCCCACACTGTGGTGACTTGGATAATAATAAGAAATTAAGTTTCTCTCTAACTATGCTGGAGAAATGACTTCATGAAAGTTATCATCATCAGACTTTAACATATTATGTAGGTTTCTCTCCTTGACTTCCACGATTCTCTGGTTCCCGCCATTCTGTGCCATTCTCTTTAAAGTTATCAGGCCACCTTAATTGTGACCCATCTGGGTTTCTTTGTTCTTTACCCCAGGGATTTCTTGGTCCATCTATCATTCGTTGTTCTCAGTTCTCACTACATAGTTGACTCACTTAGTTTTAGTGGCGCTAAATTTTTTGTCACATCGGTAAATTTCTAATCCATTCATTTCTCTTTATGTCTCTCAGACCTATGTTTAACACCATTATCTGCATAGTTCGTTGTGTAACTTGGATTTTTCATAGTGTCCTTTTCGTATTAATACCGAAAGGATGCATCTTTTTTTTAAATGGTTTGCGAATCTTTTGAACTTGAGCATGCTCATTTTCACCAAAAGCAACCTATGCCAATTCTCCCCCGCTTTCAATTTCAGCTTTCTGATAATTTCCACCAAGTTATATGACGGCTTTTAGCGAGTGCAGGTAACATAGAATCAAAAGTGAGCTTTTAAAGGCAAACAGACATCGCCTTTTAAGCATACTGGGATGTGGTAAAAATGATTTTAAGAACATACGTTGTATTCACCGCCATGATGATTTTAAGAACACTCGTTGTATTGACCGCCATGATGATTTTTATGGACATACGTTGCTTTGCCTGAAAGTTTTCTATTTACCGGCACGAAGAGTGCACACATTGACATTGCACGTTGCAGTGTGAGGTGCACCTAGCCGAGCCGGTATGGACACGTACCACTTAACCTAGTTCCTGGGCTGCAGAGTGCATTTAGTGTAAATAATTGCCGTGGATGGCGATACTAAACAATATAGTGTGCAGCGCGGTGTACAAGTCATCTATGCCGGGTCGTGGCGGACAATAAATGGTACTTTAGAAAACAAATGAAGATCTGTTTTCTAGCCCCTCCTTTTAGATATTTCATTTAAGATTCTATTTTTGAAACCTCATTCGCTCCAAATAACTGCAATGTCAAGAGAGAAAAAATTGTTAGTTACCTACAAATATTTGGATTTTGAAGACCACCCTTATTTAAACTATCACGCCAAGCTCCTTTTAAAGCAATTCAGATGTAACTTGCAGCAAAACCTATCAGATAGAAAAGGGTTATAAATTGTCTGATTGTCGATCCCTTAAAGGTCTTAATTTTATTTTTCCACGTTGGGAACTGGTGCGGACAATTTGGCAATTCTTCGCGTAGCATGAAGTATGTTGTATGAAGGAACCTTTTATCAAGTATCAGACATCTCATCGAAATTGTAATTCCTGCGGACAAGTGTTATTTTAATATTATTATAAATTGTCATAGCAACTATCGATTTACAGATGAACAATATAAGTAAGGAAAATATCCTTCGTAGTTGGATTGGTTTGTCAAATTATGGAAGTAAAAAAATATTTCGGTATTTCAAAAAAAGTTACAGACGAACTTACCGATTATAATATACCCATTACCCATAGTTTTATTCATTTAATAAAACCGTTTTTTAAATGACAATAAAATTATGGTGATAATTTAATAGTGTACGTTGCATACATTCCACAATGCAACGGGAGCTCTCATGCATTCGTTTGAATATAACCATGGAATGTATTCATCATTTGAATGTTTAACATTAGATCATTTTCAAGAAGTGTTCTTATTTTAAAATTATTGAATAAATAAACATTCTGTTTCAAGGTAGGTACCTACTTTAGAATTTAGTTAGCAAGTATGTTATACTTTCATGATTCTGCAACACTCAATAGCAAATTATTTAAGTTAATTCAATATATTGCTAGGTTAGCATCCTATCATTAAATGAAAAACAGGGGGTATTTCACGAAACGGTCTTAAATAAGATGTCATTGCGATCTTATTCAAATCCTAGTCCTTTCAGAGACCGTTTAATTTTTAAAAAAAAATATTTTTTAGAGTCATTTCTGGATAAATTATAATCCTAGATGAAATTAAGACAAAATAACATACTTACCATAAAGCTTTATTGAAAAAAAAATGCTATTTTGAAATGACCATTAGAAGAGTCAAAGGACTTATCCCAAAAAATCTCTTCCAGCCAACGCATATCTGTTGGCTTAATGATTTTTTAAGTAGTTTTTGAAAAATGTAGTATTTTTGAAGCACTTTATCTGTCAAAAAATTGGCAAGCATATACCTAAACAAGTTATTCTCGAAAAAATAAATTGTGTCTAAAAGGGCTTGGATCTGAATTAGATCTATTTAAGGCCGAGTTTATGTGATAAATATGACGGTTTTCGATATCCTTTCATATAATCGATATCCCTTTTGACCTAACTTAGATCAAACCTAGGATATTATCTGTAAAAAAAAAACAGAACAACCAAGGTCTTTCAATTGATGAGTCAATTGGAAAACTCCACAAAAACACAACTACTATTGAAATTCCGTACAACAAAATTCCATAAATCACAGTGTTTTTCAACGTTTCTGTCATTCTGTCAAAGTGGGAGGAAAAGAATTAATATAACAGACATTTTGACAGGTCTAGAAACCGAACCTCCTGGGAATATAATGACATCACGATGCCTAAAATAATAATGTGTGTGGTTGAAGTTGATGTTTTGAATACTCTGAACTGTAAAGGTCCTCAGTTCGAACTCTGTCCTCGTTTCGTTAATTAGGTACCTCAGCTACGAACAATAGGAAATTATTCAAAATAAAGGTCCATTTCTTCAGCTATAAATAGATTTTCGTTTTTTTTTCGTCGTAAACGAAACAGGAATGTTTTAAAATTGTTTACATTTTTTTGTCATTCTTTATATTGTATGCTTTGTTTTCCTAGTAAAAGGGGCCGTTAAACTATGAACGCAGTGTTGAAGGTTTGTTTTTATTGATTTAGATTTAAAAAAAAATCAAAGCAGAATTAAAGGAATGTAATACTATCATGTAAAAATCAGAAAGTTAAGTTATCAAATACATCGTCTTAAAGCTCATCTCAATCGTGCACACCGATCTTAAAACATTGTTCCCAATATAGCAGATGGTTTATGTGCCTTTTGTATCTCAGGGATTTGCTGTTGAAAGCGGCTTTTAATAAATAATACGAAATAAAGCTCGAGGTGTTGATAAAATCAATACACGATTCGTTTAGGTCAGAGGTTACTGGTTGAAAAATGATATAAGGTACAATACCTTTATTGTATTTTTTGTTGTTGTTATTATTCCCAAACCCCACAATAAAAATATCAATAAAGATAATGTTACGTAATGTTAACGCGGTGAAAAATATAACCGTATAACCTTTGTTATAAGAATAAGAATATTATTAATTGTGATATTTATAACTACTTCCTTGAAATTTCTTTTGAGATTTTAAAATCGATCGAGGGAATTAAATATGTCAGAGTTAGAAGTTGATTGTGGCCTAATGTTACAAATTTCTAGTTTTGTCGAATCTGGGTTCGCCAAAAGTGACATCATACCCCTTTAACATATTTCATAGAAGGCAAAGTTTGTGTTGTAAAAAAGGGAAATGAATGACACGGGAGATCGAAAGTTAGGCACCTAAACCGCTAGGCTACCTGTCTTTTGAGTTCTAACATCGATCGTGGAAAGACGTGGTGTGGGAAGAAGACAGGTGTTATGGCTCTGCTCTATAAGAGCGTGGAATAGAATCCAAAACGTCAGGGAACTGATTCATGCAGCTAGAGACAGGAAGGCATTTGGCCAAGTGATAGCTAATGTCAGGAGACCTGACTGGACACTTCAGGAAGAAGAAGATGATACTTTGTACACCGTTCCAGGATCACAGACTAATAATTCGAAAATGTGCAAAATCAATGCGAAAACATTAACTATAATAATGGCAGGTACCTATTGCTAAGACCAATTGCACGATGTACAGTCATCAGATATGACGGAGTACAGCACTCCTAACTACTTTCACTGACAAGACCACTTTCATCCGACATACGGAGAACATTCCAAATGATTCATGCTAGAATAATAGAGTTTATTAGCAAACTTACACTACAGGATAACACATAGGCAAAACCGAAGGTTTCAGAACATTCATTCATATCTAATTATGTTACGATTTAATTCCTTGAAAGACATAAGAACCTTAATTATATTTACTTACCATAATCTATTTTTATTTAATTTTTTTATGTATGTTCTCACATATTTTATTAACAGCCAAATAAATAAGAAATAAATATTTAAAGAATACATAACAATATACTAACTAAACAAACACATTTTATTAATTGAAAATATTTACCTTTGTTGCAGGTATGTATGAAAACAATTGCAGAACTATGAGATTGCCACGCTTTTGAGTAAGATATTTTTAAAAATATTTTTGATTTTTTAGTGAAGCGTGAAAGCCAAAAATATTCTTCTTTTCATCCTCATTGATTAGTCCTGCTGTTAGGTATGTTATTCCTGCTGCATTATCCTTATGGAAATGTGGCTGCCAGCTATCCTTTTACGAATCTCGATAGTACGATGAAAGTTTTTGGTGCTGTCAGTGTCGGCTTTAGATTCTATGCCATAATTAGACGAATCCATGATTTCTGACCTTGTTTGAGATATTCATGTGTTAATTTTTCCAAATCGCCTCTCTAAGGCATCCTGATATGGCTGCAGCTTTTTGTGTCTGCTCCAGTACTTCCCCATAAAGGGAACTATTGGATCCATTCTGACGCCAAGATATTTAAACTTGGTTACCTGTTCGACGTTGCACCGCTTCCGTTTATAAAAATATCAAAAAAACAATACTGATGATATTCTATATCTGATCATCTTTTATCCCATAATGGCATTACCATGATATCAGTTATGATGTTTCTAGATACAGACCTCTCCTATACAGTTCCTTTGTAACCTCTCTTCCAAATATGCTGTATCATCAATATCTTTCATTTGAGATCTTCCGACCGACAAATCTTTTGTTTTGGTCTCTACATCGGAGATCAACAAGAATCATTGTGTAATTCTATTAAGGATCCTAAATTATACTTAGTAAGTTCGTCCGTAATTCGATGTTTTCGTTGAAACACTAACCCCGTGCGATCAATTTGTCGTTTTGACAATAATAATTGATAATAGTGTCCGAGGAAATTATTTAATCGACGGAATATGGGATTCTTGATCAAACATACAACTGTTGCTACGGGGAAAATGCCAAACTGCCGGCAGTCACTTAATATGATATTATAAAATTTAGACCCTATAATAAGGGTCGAATTAACTGACTTAAATAATACTCAAACAATGAATGATTCTTTTCTATGCCCTGTATGGTCCAACAGGTTTTAAAACTACCTACGTAAGGCCAGTATTGGTTGTTAGGGCAGATTAATACATGGGGGAAGTCCATTAACCACGTGCGGGCGAAAGGGGTCAAACAAGTTGATAAATCATCATATCATTTCTGGACTGACCTTCGAGAGAGTTTTCACGAGCAAAACAACGAAAAACTTGAAATACTTGTCATTAGTTTTCTTTAAACAATCATAGCTTAAAATATGTATCTAGGTACCAAGCGTGAATTCTCAAAATAATTTAGAGGCGTAGTATAATAATTATATTATTATTCTTTTTTTAAAGTGAATTTAAAAGTATGTGGTCTATAACTGTGGTCAAAACTATTTTTCATGGCGAAAATGTCAAACGGCGGTAATTCAGTATGGTTAAGTCATACAAGTTCATGGAAAACTTAAACTTTATTTGACATTTGAAATAATCTATGTGTGTCACACTAACATAAATATACGAGTTAAACGAATCTGTGGTAAAAACTAATGAATTATACGTAAATATGAATAACAACAACATTTAAAGTTTAAATAAAGAGAGAATAAAAATTATTTATAATTATTAGGTACTAGCAGTCTGTTCCTGCTTCGCACGGGTAGGTACATAGGTATTTAAAAAAATAATTCAGTTTTCTTATGATCTTTATAGATCCCTTACTTTATCAAAATATTCTATAGGCTATGTTAATCTGGAATAATGTAGCATTCCAATGATCCCCTCCCGTCCGGCTCGTACCCCAGTGACGCTAATATCTCTGCCGCATTTCAAATTATTTTTTTTAATAAATCAACACTTATTGTGGCATTATTATAATAGTTAGACGTATGCTGTCGCGACACTTTTTGTAGATAATTATGTCTTCTACAAAGTTGTAGTACATTATTTTACTCTATCTTCAATAGTTTTCGCAGCGTTCGCGATGTAAAGAATATTTTAGGTAATTTTTGCACCTTATTGGAGTTTTAGTAAGGATCAAAGGCTATATGAAAATAAAATATAGCCTATGTTCAGCGGGGAGAGTGTAGCTTCCCAACAGTGAAAGAATTTTTCAAATCGGTTCAGTAGTTTCGGAGCCTATTCCCGTCAAACAAACAATCAATCAAAACTTTCCTCTTTATAATAGTAGTATAGATATAACAAATTTCCCGAAAACCCATCAAAAGAGTAAATAATTATAAATGTTAGGTATATCCACAATATTATAATTTTAGTTACAAATTGTGTGAATACGCAAAAACCACATCGAATCAACATAATTTGTGTACATCGTTATTCGATTCTATGTAATTGCGAAACTTACAGTACCGTGATGTTATATTTTCTCCAAAACTTTCAAAATCATTATCTGAAAGCTGAGAGACAACGGTGTATGAGAAACCGATCAATTTTTCCCGTTTGATGATTGCCAGAAGGGAATGAGCCAGCCTGAAAAAAATATGATTCTGGGGTAGGAAAGCACCTGCAAGTAGTTGTCAGGGCTGTAAAGATGAAGAAACTAATAAAAGAAATGAATATTTTTCTGCGGGATTTCTTAGCTGATGAACCGTTAAATATTCATTTTAATTGTTACTTTAAATAACAAAGTAGTAAGTATCCATTATCTTAACATAAGAAGAAAATGGCAAGCCCAAAGGAAACACAAGATAGAGCTGGACGATAGAGACAAATGGATTCATAAACTTATCCCAGACATTGAACCATGGATGATGCGAGAGTATGGTGAGGCTGGATACCACGCAGATACTCACGGAGCATGGATGCTTTCAAAAATATCTCCATAGAATAGGGACAATCCAAAATGACAATTGCGTATACTGCGGACAGAGATATACCGCCAAGCACACCATCTTCGAGTGTAGTCGGTGGGAACTCGAAAGAAACGCAGCGTGGCGATTAATAAATAGGCAAGTCCAGCCAGACGAGCTTATTAAAGTCATGCTGGAAGAAAGAGAGCCACGGGAAGCCGGAATCCAGCTAATGCACAGTATAATGACCCAGAAAGAGAGAGATGATACGCCCCCAAGTGGGTTCTTAAATAAAGTTTAGATTTCGATTAGGTAAGGTATCCTATGAAAACTTGTGATAAGCTAGTGGTCAAATAAATAAATCGCCTTCTTTCATTTCACGTATTTTTTTATGTGAATTCAGATCTCCGGACCAAGACTCCTTTTCTTTCATGAAACAAGCTTTTCTGAGCATTAGCTGTTTCTATCCTTATTCCTGAAATTAGCCTTTTTGCTCTTCACTTTTGAGTGAAAAAATCCTGTTAAGAAATTTCTCTCTATAGTTAGTTTACTTTCCATCTTTTTATGGTATTCTGTGAAAATCAGTTCCATATGGCTAGTTGAAAAGCGCCGAAACAGCATCTACCACCAATCTGAACACATCTGCAGATTTTTTGCCTTTTACATCTCTTAAAGTTTTGCTGGTTTTACCTAGTTCTCAATCTTCTCTGCTGACACTGTTGACTCCAATTTTTACATCGAAGGATATAACAGTAACAGATATAACAGTATTTTTTTTTGCTTTCGTGATATAAAAAATAGTACAGTGGGTGTAGAACTGAATGGGATGAATGTATGCGCTCTGATGTATGCAGACGACCTAGTATTGATGGCTGAAAGCGAACGTGATTTGCAAAAACTTGTGACGCGTGTGTATCTAAATTGTGAAATGAATGGTCTTAAAATGAATGTCAATAAGACAAAGATGTTTATTTTTGAAAGAGAAGATGTAAGAACGCAATGTTGTGTGAGTGTGACTGTGAATGATGAGAACTTGGAACAAGTGGATGAGTATGTTTATTTAGATAGTATATTTAGCAGAGATGGAAGGTGTGAAAAGGAGATTGAAAGAAGGAAACTGGCTGGTAGAAGAGTTGGAGGTGCACTAAGACCTCCACCACAATGCAATCCTGATACCATCCATGATGTATGGGAGTGAAACATGGACATGGACGAAAAATCTGGAAGTTGGAAGGAATGCTGTGGAAATGAGATCACTGCGTAGGATATGCGGAAAGAGACTGATTGATAAGGTGAGGAATGAGAATATTAGAAAGGAATGTGGAGTGGATGGTTGCGTAATGACTAGAATAAAAGTTAATAAATTAAGGTGGTTTGGGCATGTAGAGAGAATGACAAAAAGGATATATAAATCAGAAAGAATGGGTGCACGCAGACGAGGCCGACCTCGAATGACATGGTCCAATCATATCGGTTCAGTCTTAGAGGAGGGCCAAGTCAGGAGCAAAAGGAATAGAAGAGCATGTATGCGGAATGTTATGCGTTTGGAAGAAGCGAAAGAGGTGTGTTGGATAGGGCAGAATGGAAATCCGTACTCTCTGCCTACCCCCTTCGGGATACGGTGTGATGGGTAAAAAAAAAAAGATATAACAGTTTTGGCTGAGCATTATAATATTGCCACGTACGGTGTTGTACATATAACTAGCAAAGCGGTTTTCTTTACTTAAACAATTAGCTCTGATAGCTCAATGGGTTGTTTGGTTAGAAAGTTAGTCTACAAAAGATAAGTATGTGTTCAGTTTACAACAGTTCAAACACATGTAACCTATGTATCTTACAACTAGTGTACTACAAAAGTGTCTAAATATTACATATTATATTTGTCACTTGCTCGTTACTCTCAACCTCGTACCTTTTTATACCTTCATTTATTTTATACTTTGATTTAAGTAAATATTTACTTGGCACTTGGCAATTTCAATTTAGCCTTGACTTCCCCCAGTTTTCAAATATATTATTTTCTTCAAGCCAAAAACATCTCCTGTAGCTCCATATTATGAAAGTTCTTTTCGATGATTTTGGTACCAGTTCAGACAAGCATGCACGATGAACATAAGAACCTTACAGATATTGCACAACTCTTAAGCGCTTTCCTAGCTGGTCGCATGAACGCGGACGCCCTGTTCAAACATAGTAATAACATTGTATGAACATGAACGTGTCCTAACTGGGCAGACGGACAGACGTAAATCCGTTCGTCCGATCGGTGCCTTGTTTGAAATGATCGCGCGTCACTTGTATTGCTCTGTTGTATCGATAATTAATACGACACCTACTTGCCAAAAGTTCTTACTTACTAACATTCATATTTATTTGTTTGCGTTGTCAAGGATATTGGACGCGCGATCATGCGATGGCAGTTAGGACACACAATTTTTCATCGTGCGATCACAAATTTGTTTATGCGTTCATGCGATCATCGCAATCGCACGATTGTGCGATCATGCGACGAGCTAGGATAAGGCCTTAGTCATATGCCTAAGCCAGGTTTCACCTTTACACACAGGACCTATTTTGCTTAGTAGGACCTTTTTCTCAAAAATGTCGAGTAGTTCTGATGATATTTTGACTATATCTACGCCGCAAACCATACAGCCTGCTTAAAATCCCTGACTCTCGGATGTCCCCACAACTTTTGCTAGAACCGCCTGTATTTTTTAATTGTTTTTTTAGATAATTTTTATTTATGATATAAACTGTAAACAAAAAACGGAAATAAAGGGTTTGGAATAACTACATAGCACCAATTATTATGATCAAAGACCAAAGAAGCGCAAAAAGTGTAGACGGGTTTTTTAACACAAGGCAAGAACTACCACCTAAACGCGAGAGGGATAGTTTCTCTCCCTATTCTCCGACCAACGTTTTAAAAATAGCAAGCTAAATTAAAAATGTATAAAAATTTCTACGCTCTTATGAAAATAAATAAAATAATACAAGATAATTTTTCTTGTTAGCGAGTTTGTTAAGTCTTAATAAATATACGATTAATTACACAATATTTTCTTTTGTAAGCTTTGATGAGAAATTTGAAAGTTTGTCTTCAAACAAAGTAACAAAGGATGGAGAGAAACTAAGTTATTATCGAAGCTTGGTTTAATTCTTGTTTACGACTCTATCTAGTACTTTATTACTTAAGTTTTGTACTTTTGACGCTTTATACAAATTACTATAGAATATTTTCGAGATTTTTTCCTTGTTAGTGGTAATAATGTTCAAAAATTTGGAAATCTGAATGAATGACTCTCGGTTAACTGTTGATGATTGAGGTTGAAAAGAATCTCGAAGAAGTTTAGAATGTTTCAATTTTTGAAAAATTTAGACTTAACACACCTCACCTCTGACGTACAGAATTTTGGAACGTTCTTATTTTGATTCGAACCAAAAGCAGAATAGGGGGTATTGAGAAATTGCAAGCAAAGGATTATGACGGATACTTTTCGCCACCATATGCTCCCAAGTGGAGTAGTGAGTTATAAATTACGAACACTGAAAATATGTACCTACCTATCCACATATGAGTTACTAAAACTGTGACGAATATTGATTTTCACGTTTTGTTGTCATTAAAGCGATAACGAGTTATCAATTGATAAGAGTAATTGGGTTATTGCATATTGAATCGATCGTCCATTCTCAATTCATAAACTATTCTTTCTGTGTTTTTAGGTCAGAATGATAAAACTATGATTAGATTCATTCATATAAGTACTACATATAATAAATGTTCAATTCTACGAGTATATCGTAGATTTACTACGTAATTTCCAACTTTTATCTCTATATTTCATTAATTGTTAAATATCTACTTGTTGTAGGTATACATGAGCTTTTTCGCCATGTTGAACATGTTGAGAATTCTCATGATTAGAAGTTTCGGAGACTTAAACATTACCACCTAACGTTGTTAACGTAAAGTTATCACGCTAAGCCAGCCTTCGAAATAACACTACAAGACGGTCGTAAGCCCGTAGTGGTTTGTTCCATTTAAAAATCGAACATCATTAATGAATTCTTAGAGTCATTAGTTATTACATATTCGTTATATCGTAGATATTTGTTAGTAGATTACTTTATAGGAGCCTCAAATCAATCAAGTATCAAAAGTCCATGTTTCCGTAATATATAGAAAAAAAATTAATAATATAATAATAAGCTTTGGGTAGAAAACTATATACAAAATAGGTATCATTATTCTTGAAACATTCGGCTATTTAAAATTTTATTTAAATAAATTCAATGAGCAAACGTTCAAAATAAATAAACGTAACACAACTGTCGCCAATAATATGTGAATTATAAGCAAACGATGTTCAATTGTTTATTTTAAAAACAAAACATCATCGGTGCAATCACTGCGCCACCTACCGCAATGGCATCTCTATTCATAATGGTTTATTGCCTTCGTTCAACGAATATGCTGTACAACGACACTTGGTGACATAAGCAGATTGCATTAAAACCTTACACATTATTATATACGTACATATACAAAATGTGCACTGATCTGCATTTGTAGTTATATTACTTCATGGCTATTATAATGAAATTGTATTGATTCAGCCTTTTTATAGAAACTACTATTATGTTTGATGAAATTGATCATATTTAGCGTTCTTAGCATGCAGAACACGATGGTAAACCAAGTTTAAACCTAGTCCTGTGAAATCCGCAAATGAATTAATTTATTTAGAATAATAATTTGTTTTTACATCTCGATTATTGTTTGCAATAATTGTATAGCCCCTCTTTAGACAAACAATAAACTTTGAATATAACGTGTCATTTGACGCATCGATATTGGTATTATAAACATTGGGTCGTTTTTCGGTTACATTATTCGATAGAAGATACTTTTCTTTATCTGCTGGCGTTTTCAAAAAATTTAAATTCTTGTTCTTACGCAACAGCCGATTTCATAAAAAAAGGAGACTTTAAGGTTCCTTTAAAAAAATAACACGTTTCATAACAACAAAATGACATTTAAAGCCGACTTTAGTTCAATATTTTAACACCGGAGTTCGTAGAAAATATCGTGGCGCTTTAACTGTCACAAATGATGAATATTTGTATACGGGAACACTGTGGACAAAAATGACCAAATAAGGTTGGAAAACATGCCAAAACGGGAAGAATATGTTTGTTTTCTGATTTCATTTACCAAGTCATAAACCATAATAATAAATTTACAACAATAACGACACGTTGATGCCTTATAGAGAAACGAAATTCACAGATTAACAGAAATTCCGCGAAAATATTAGTAAACAACCTAGTATGTTTTCCATAGATTTCCATGGTTACACTATCAACTGCTACCAACTTTCAAATATTTTTTTATGAAACGCGTCTACCTAAAGGAGACTTTAAAATTTAAAGGTTCCTTTATCTAAAGAGTTCTTTAGTCACTTTTTTGAAACCGGCCGTATACCGTATAGGTACCTTATTCCATTTTAATCAATCAACTACTCAAAAATTTCATAAAAATAGGTATCTGTAAAATACGGTACCTACCATTATCGCTTTTCAGCGCATCTAAGAATGTTCAATGTTGTGACTTTGTATATTTGGGTTCCCTCATAATGTCGATGGTTGATTCGACCATGAAGTGGCACGACCTATCCAGATGGCAAAAAGACTATGAATCGCCTAGACAAAACATGGAAAAGTCTCAACATAGCAAAGGCTACCAAAATGGCGCTAGTCAAAACAGTTTTCATACACCTGGACTCTGAGGACTCGAGAAAGACTGTGGATTGTTGCATTCGAAATGTGGTGCTGGAGAAGTCTGCTCCATGTTCACTGGTGTGAAAACAAAACTTATGAATCTTTACGCAGCAAACTCGATTAAATTTTCTCTTAATTTGTACACTAAATCCGAGCTGAGGATCCTACACCTTTTCGGGAATATCTTACCTAGAGGGCGAGACTGCCTGGGATGATCGGAGGCAGGAGATCTGAGGAGATTTTCGGGAATATCATATCTAGACGGCCAGACTGTCTGGAATGATCGGAGGCAGGAGATGTGTGGGACGTTTACCCGTGAAATGGTTCGATGTCATCAGGCGGGCTACAGGTACAACACTCCATAGATCATAGGCGAAGTACCTACCTATTGCGGTGAAGAAGAAGACTTTATTTTAATTAGTTAATGTTGTTGTAATACAACAGAGTTAATTTTAAGTCCTATTTACGATATTCCCACAAGTTCAAAGAAGTTTGTGGTAATTATTGTCACGTGGTTAAATGTGAGTATCAGCAGAGAACTAACTATTGTATCGCGTGTTACTAACAGTTAAAGGAAACATACTTTCAGTAGTTTTGTTTGGCATCATACTATCTGTTGGAACTCGAGTGTGAAGATAAGACACGGATGAAAAGCCGTAATAAAAAGACTCTTGTATATATATACAAGAGTAACAAAACGTCATCTACAGATGACGCTTGTCAAACTGAAACCTTTTTTTCTTTGAAATATGTCTCCAAACTTGCAATGATCTAATAACAGATGTCCTCAAACGAGCACATAAAGTTTCAAAACAGGCAAATATACGGGCGTTAATGATTAACTATTGGGAATTATCTGGAGAGACCGCATTACAAACGAGGATGTTCTGCAAAGAATCGAAGGACCTTGTCCGAAAGGCGTGCAAGATGAATCGGCCATATAATAAGACAAGAAGGTTGTATACCATAATAGAGGGTATGACCGAGGGGACAAACTCCAGGGGGCGCCCACGCCGAGAGTACCTGGAGGACCTGTTGGTGGACGTGCGATGCCAGTCATATGTGGAACTTAAAAGAGCCGCGCAAGACAGGGAAGAATGGAGGGGAAGAATTGAGGGAATTGCTGCAAACCAATCTTAGGATTGAAACCAGATAAGAAGAATGATTAACTTTCATTACCAACAATAATACAAACAAAATATTAAAATATCAAATGCGCGCTTTTTTCGTAGAGTATATTATAACAAACTCCTTTTTGATGCCAGAATCAGTTTTGAGGTATATTGTATTTTAGGCAAAACAGTGTTCAAAAGGCCTGAAGGTAAGCAAAGAAACCGAATTCCCGACAAACCATTTTGATATCGAAAGTATAACGTTATTCCTTTGCCACCTTGTCTCATTGGGATAATGAAAATCATGTTATCAATAATAAAGTTAAATACAAACAATGTATCAGTTACTTCATTTCTGAGCTCGGGTGACACGATCCAACAATTGTGCAATAGACGGATCGTCTTCTGGTGTGAGTCTGCCAAACTCAACAATAACACGGATTAGGGGTCTTAATAATAAACAAATGAATGATACAGAAAGACCATTTGACCCAGTTGAATTCGAGATTATTGTTATGGGAAGCATAATCACTTCTCAGAGACCGAACCAAATAAAATATAATGGCTTATCGCCTTCGTTATATAAAATAAATATTTGAACGACCTACATATTCGTTATCATATTATTATTTCTTTTGATTAGAGATCGTTTGTTACATTCTGACTTTGACCTATTCAACCTTGTATGGAATGCATCACTTATGACCAAAAATACATTAAAGTGTCATGCATAAGAGTTTAAATTTGGTGAACCTATAAGTAAATCAAAATAAACTTAGGACCAAAATATGCTGTTGCTAGAAAGGTCTGATCCTGAGGAGTTAGCAGGAAGCAAAAATGTCCTAGCTTAGGTAAATTAAGAAAAAAGAACTGAGAAAGATAAATGGATTATTTTTACTGGGTGGAAAAGGACAAAATGTACATCTATTTTCAATGGTTACAGTATAGTGCGTGGCGATGTTGGTAAGGGAGAAGACACTTATGAGTGGTCAAAATTCCTCCTTATAAAAACCCTATAACCGTGTGCATTAGATTATTCAGTGCATATTTTGGTGGCAGCAGTTTAAAAAGGTGAAGAAAGAGTCAAAGTCATCGGTCGCTTGACTGCTTCTGACTTTGGGGTTGCGGGTTTGATTCCCGGTCAGTTTTATTTTTTCCACTTGGAATTTGTGCTCTAGGTCGAAACCGTCTCATATTCATCGGAAACTGTTGAATGCTTCAAGCGCTTATTTTCGCCGGCTATAACGACACACATATAACTAAATGCTACGTATTGTCGGTGCTTATTTTATTCATAGAAAATATTGGGTATCTCTTGGATCAGCAATCGGATGGGGCAAATATGATCCAGCATTGCAGACAAACATCTTTAGGGCTTGACTAAAATCCAAGCCACCTGGAAACTGATTCATGCAGATAGGGATAGGAATGCCTTTGCCAACGTCGAAGGAGCCTGATTGGACATTTCAGCGAATACACAGCCTTCATCATTCAAACAACCGGTCTTGTTCTAACCAAGACAGGTGATCATCAATTTCTGTTGATTTTTATAGGCTTGACCATTAGACTAAAAATAACTAATTATTTTGTGTCATGATGAACAATACTCCCACGCAAAATGTAGACAAAACAAATAATATGAACAACCTCTTAAGATATTTAGACAAAATATCGCTACTGGAAGCGCGTATAATTTACGACACTATTATCAAATGAAATCCTATTGTCAACGCGATTTATCGTGTAATTACACCGTCTTGGCTTTTAGTAGCGACTTCTGTTTTTGGTTTATCAATTGATCGAAACGTTAATTCTATTAACACCGCGTTGTTATGTAATTTGAAAATGACAAATAAAGTCAAATGACTCAGTCAATTGCGCCCACGGTATATGGAAAATTTTAGGATTACTGTTTGAATTGTTTGTAATCCTAAAATTGGTCGAAAATAAATCCGCAAAATTACTATCAATAGAATTACATAACAACAATACACTTCTGAATAATGGTTCCACTTTATCTCTCACCAGTTTCAATAACCCAAATGTTGCTTCTCAACGCAACCGACGTTTGTTCCGTGCCATCTCTAAAGCTTTTTGCATTTGAGATGAAGTTCTTTCAGAAGTCTGTATTATCTTTATCATCCCTTCATGTTCCTGTCTTTAAGATCGGACATTATTGGTGTTCAACGTAGAGTAAGATAATTTCTAAATACGTATCATCCAAAATCACTCGACCTCGGTTAGAGGTCTTTAAACTCAAAATGAAAATTATCTATATTTGCCTTAACACAGCTTGCACAATGGTACATTTCAAAAATGTATATCCTCTCGGGTAGTTCATTAGCGCATAAGGATCTTGAATCTTTATAAGAGTGCTAAACCTTATCAAAAATCTCCAGCCCTAATCCTTGGGTATTCTTATTGATTGGTTGTTTTTACTTTTATTGTTGTAATTTTATATGAATTTCTACTTCATTTGTAACAAATCCAATTTTTCTTTGTTCCAGGTGAGTTAAGTTTCCAAAACTACTTTCTGAACTATACAATATCAGTTATTGCCTGAATGACGTAAGTTGACTAGTTTATGTTTTAAGTGTTTCAATGTTTGATGATGGGCCAATTTTTTTCTATCTATTTATTGCCTAGATTGCTTCTCGGTCTTAGACAGTAGCATAGTCCAATCTGTTATGTAAGTTAATATCTTACAATCGGCTATATAAGCCTTCTTCTCGATTTGCCTCTAGTTATCTGTTGTGAAGGTCGGCTGACAATGCTTGGTTACCCCTTACCTCTGATAGGTCTGCATTACTGCTATTTGCTATTGGCAACTCAAACAGTCGACCAATGATGTTTACAACTGACACAAGCTTTCCGTTTTTATGAATGAGAAATCCATAGCACCTACTCACATCACTGATGCCTGTAATTCAAAAATTCAATAAACAATCATTGTTTTGAAATACACACTTCTGCGTAATATATTGTTATGTTTGCGCTATCTAGCGGGCTGATAATTAATTGTATAACAATACCAACACTCAATTCTGAATGTGACGTGGACGTTATATCTCCAATAACAGTCGTTGATTTAAGTAAGATCACATTTCAATTATGTAATAGGCAATGCAAAAGAGCGCTAATGTCAATGTCGAGTGGTGTACATGCCCTCGCCGACGTTTAAATGTTGGCGCCACTTGGATTTGAAGCAGTGTCTGACAATGGTGCGTTTGGCTAACGGCATTCAGGTATTGTATGGTAAACCGAGTGCATCGAGTGGGTGAGGCTACTTGCTAGTCTTTATTGCTGAAGCCATAATGACAAGACTTTGATTTAGGTACGCTGATAAGATGGACCAAGTTCATCCATACCAGCATATCATTTAACCAGCAATAGATTTCAAACAATATTACAGTAAGAGTGTACAATATGATTACTGATCGAATACTTGGTAAAATCTTTCAAACTGCAGCTTCTGATGGACGTTATGCCAGATTCCTACCCGAAGGCAGGTTTGCCGATTTATATCCTCTTTTCGTCGCCCACTGCAGCAATACTATCAAGAGATATCACTTCGCTTGTAGAAGCTGTCATTTAATTTCCTTTGTTGGGCTCTTTCATCTGACTCCTTATTGGTAACAATGTTTGGCTTCCGGCATCCCATACTTCTTTCAGCATAGGTATTAAAATAGTCTTGACTAAATCATCATATTGGTTCTTTCGTTTTATCCGTCTATGACATTCAAATATGGTGTGTTTGGGATTGTCCCTTTTTCTGCAGTAAGAGCACTGATAATTTTCCTATTTTATGGACGTATTAAAAGCACTTATGCTCTCTGAGCATCTTCGTCCAGTTTAAGTACTATGCCACATCACCAAGTTCAGTTCTATCGCCTCCGTTGATTGTTCTGATCAGTTCTTCTCATCTTGAAATACTGTAAGATTCTCCGATTGTCTTCTTCCGTTACTCCATTCCTCTGCAGAAACCTCTTATACTATCAATTTTATGTTATCCCTGCCTACCGCGTAAAAAATGCAATGGTTAAAGAACAGTTAATAAAACCGACAATAATGTGGCCCCAAATTATTACTTAATGTATTATACTAATATGTCTGTCAAAGTAATGCACATAACCAGGCAATGACATCATTGTTTACGCAATTTTTTTCTAGTAAGTTTATTTACATTTTATTTAAATATTCAGGGCAAAAAATGTCACACCGATATGCGAATATTTACGAGTTTAAATGTTGATAACCTACAGCAGCTTCATACAATAATTATTATTTATCGGAGAAATTCTGACAGAAGATCAAAGTCTTAACAAGAGTAGTACATATCTACGATTGTTTTTATACGAGCCCCAAGGTTATTTCCGTCTTTAATTATCATGAAATAAAACGAACACAATCAGGGAGAAAGAAGAAATTTCTCACTAACGGTAGAACAACATTCAAAGGGCTGAGGGGTAGGTTTCTAACTTTTTAAAAGATGATACTCATTACAGAAAAAATAACAACTAATGACTCTAATAATTCATGACTAATGTTCGATTTTTAAATGGAACAAACCACAACGGGCTTACGACCGTCTTCTACTGTTATTTCGAAGGCTGGCTTAGTGTGATCACTTTACGTTATACTCATTAGCTTACGTTGATACTCGTTAGCTTACGTTGATACTCATTAGCTTACGTTGATACTCATTAGCTTACGTTGATACTCATTAGCTTACGTTGATACTCATTAGCTTACGTTGATACTCATTAGCTTACGTTGATACTCATTAGCTTACGTTGATACTCATTAGCTTACGTTGATACTCATTAGCTTACGTTGATACTCATTAGCTTACGTTGATACTCATTAGCTTACGTTGATACTCATTAGCTTACGTTGATACTCATTAGCTTACGTTGATACTCATTAGCTTACGTTGATACTCATTAGCTTACGTTGATACTCATTAGCTTACGTTGATACTCATTAGCTTACGTTGATACTTATTAGCTTACGTTGATACTCATTAGCTTACGTTGATACTCATTAGCTTACGTTGATACTCATTAACTTCGATTTTTTTATTGAAATTAACATCACGTTTTAGATTGGGCGAGATCGGTTGCGTGGTATAGCCACAATTTGAGACATTTTATTTCTTACGTCGAAATCTTTGTATATAAAAGTGCTACCGAATTTATATAATGTTTAATTAGGAATCGATGACAATATCCCATTCTAAAAAAAGAAAAGTCAAAAGAAAGTCGAGTTAGTGCGAACACTTATAACTCGAGATCAGATGAACAGGTCTTTATCATAATTGGTTTATTGGATCCGGATAACAAAACAACTAATGAAAAATTGAGAAAAGCATAGCAAATAATATAAAATATAATATTACAGTTAGTATGGATGTGGTATGGCACGAACTTCGATACAACAACGCCATTTGTGAAAAATTCTATAAAACACATTTTTTATTTACCTGACAACCATTGACATTAAAAATATTGTATCGCAGATTTTTTATGGATTTATTTTAACAAACCTTTTTTCTTAATTTGTTAAAATAAAATAAAAAACGCGAATAGTGTATAAATCTAGTTTTGAAATCAAATTGTCGTTTGACCCAAACTGTTAGGTGCGATCGACAGAATTCGGATTGAATATAATATGTGGTTTAAAACAGATGCATTGATCGAAATGACATTGTTTAGTCATTTTTACCATTCTTCGAATTTTTTTTTTTTTTTAAAAAATGAATCTGTGCTCACTCAAAGTGAACACAAATACACTCCTTGACTCTTTCACAGTAAGCTACTCAAAGCTTGTGTCGTGAAAGAGGAAGATGGTCGGCACCTGGGATCGAACCACGACGTCCGCAGTACGAAAGCCGGCGTTGTAACCGCTGGGTCATCAACCACACCAATTCTTATTCAATATTCATAGTTACTACATGACAACGTGTGTCGAGAAAGCTAGTTAAAGCTCGAAAATATTTCATATAAAATAAACATAAAACTTACTTTTCATCGGAAATAGTCAATGATATTATGTGAGATCTAAAGCAGTACCACTAGTATAAGTTTTCGATGATCGAATATCGAAACGATCATCGAAAGAGTTTCGAAAAATTTCCATACAAAAATGAACGATTCGATCGTTTGATTTTAGAACACTATTTGCACGCTAATAAGCGCTTATTAACGTGCAAATAGCATTCGATGAAACTCGTACTAGCCCCACAGGATATGAGGATGTTTAGTAATTATTTTTCTTTTTAATCAGCAACGCGTCTCTTGAATATTGTTTTAAATCACGTTAAACTTTAAACCATGTTTGTTTTTTTTTTTTTTTTTTGAGAAAAATCACTTTACCGTGAATGTTAATTCAACAGCCGACCAGACGTCAAACATCAGAACTGGAATACTCAATGACAAAAAAAAATGAAATGTTTGTCGATAAACAAAGACGGTATTTTGACAAGTCCGCATTTAATGTTTGCACAATGGAATATTTTTATGACGAATTATTAATAGCGAAACTAAAGTGGTTTGTATGGAAACAAAAGAAGTCTGTTCTTTCAATAAATATTTGAAAGTGAGACTTTGGTGGTCTATAGGCTGATTTATTTTTCACGGTTTATTTACTACTAGCTTTCCCGGCAGACGTTGTCCTGTGGTAGTCCTTACTATAAATATTGATTTCGAAATTGTTATTAATACAAGAATACATTTAAATTATCTTTGAATGTTCTTTGAATTTTTCGGAATGCTTGCTTGAAATAAATAAATAAAAATAAAATACTAACTTTACTATTATATTATTTCTTATGCATTTTTTTTTCAAAAATTTTTATAGTTATTCTGTTATCCGGAGCGGAGAAGAATCCAATAAATCAAACATCCAAAGAATCTGTTCAGCCGATCTCGAGTTATAAGTGTTCACTATAATCCGACTTTCGTTTATATTATGGATATCGAAGTTTTAGTTTATCCGTTTTCTTTCCCTGATATTCAATCCTGAAGTCATTCTCAAGGAAGATGAAATAATAAGAAATAGTTGAAGATAGAAGATAATGTGGATTCAGTCATTCTGCCTACCCCATTTGGGACATATCGAATTGGGTTAAAAAAAACACGTATGGCTTTCTTCAATGCTTTCAATTTAGGCTTTTTCATTTCGAATCATAACTGCTCCGTGGAGAAGAAAGCCCTTCATAAAAATGATCCTCAACAATTCTCTCAAATGCAATCAAGAGGAGGCTTCATAAAGGTCTATCATTTACACCAAAACATAAACAGTGCATACTTTCTTTGATGGTTGATATTGGAAACCACCATGGAAACAATAACAATCAACAACTAATAATTAGTGGGCGATAACAGCACTTTCTTGTTGTTATTTTATTGGTGAACATACCAACGAACAAGAAAATAAACTCTATTTGGCAATTCTGTCTATATGTTCATTTGGTTTAAACTTTTAATGCACCCTAATAAAGTGCTCAAAATTTCTTGTGTTTTCTGGACTTAGTTTTCGATTCGCCAATACTCTTTCGTAAGTCCACACATCAAAAATCTTCAGTTTTTTTTAATCTCTCACTAGAAAATCCCACATTACTCCAAATGAAGGTTTCCGATGTCGCATTTGTACGCAAATCAACTTGTTTGGGAGTATTATGAGTATTTATACGACTGTGATAAAATATATTAAACCGTAAGGTTATTAAATTCCGTGTGAAGCAAAACATATCTTTTAGGGCGGGCGCACATTAATCATTTTGAATAAAGGGTAATGTTCTGATAAGGAAAGAGTTCTTAAGTGAAAATGTAGCCGCAAATAACAATAATTTATATAGTTAAGGCTCACTTGTTAAAAATTGTTAAAAACTGAAAAATCAACTAAATTAAAAACGCACATCAATATGTAAATGCATTATTATGATTATGTTAAGTCTTCTTAATCATACTGTTATATATAAAAACTTATTGGCTTTAAAAAGGCGGATCTATCTGAGATTCAATTCTAGAGGTTTGCTTCCAACTTCATTTTAGAGTCTTTTATATATTTTTTATTAATATCTTCTTCTATTAGTGTTCAGTCAATAAAATCTGCCGAAACTCGATAAAGTTTAATCCCTTTTAACATCCGTAAATTATAATCAGTTGTTGCTTGATTTTTTTGACAGAACCTAAGGCACACTTCTATCATTCTCAAATCAATGTTCTTTGATTTCTTAATAATAATCATCACAGTATTCAAAGTCTGTTACTCTCTCTCTATCCAATTTGGATTTCAATGTTCATTTTTTGGTTTTTGTACACAACTCGATGGCTTAGCAAACTTTCTATCACCTACCTAATAGGAGATACTACCACCTACTAAACAACAACTGACAGTTTGTGTCAAACGACAATTTGATTTCAAAATTAGATTTATTCACTTCTCTCGTTTTAATTGTTTTAAAAATGCGCTTCAATGTTAACAAATTAGAAAAAAAGTCTGAAAATAATCCAGCGAAAAAATGGCTCCCTATTAATGTCAATGGTTGTCAGGTAAAAAAATTGCGTTTCTATAGATTTTTTCACAAATCGCGTTGTCGTATCGAAATTCGTTCCATACTAACTTTGATATTATATTTTATTTTATTTTTTATCCCTGATTCAATTTTTATTAGTAGTTTATTCTTTTATCCGAGGTGGAGAAGAATCCAATAAACCAAAAATGATAAATCTGTTTAGCCAATCTCGAGTTATAAGTATTCGAACTAACTCGACTTTCTTTTATATTTTTAGATATACCTAACTCACGTTGCATTATTCGATTATTAGTCTCATTCTCAATGAGATTTTGTATAAGTATTTTTTTTAATTCACTATATTTCCCCTTTCGATAATCTTTTGGTTCGTATTAGGGATCTTTTTACTTTCATTAAGACATATTCTCAATTCGATGTCATCTGTACCTACTCAATTATTCTATTTTATTGTTTTTAATAGAACGTCCTGTATTTTTTGTCCAATGAAGTATTATTTTTTATAGTAATTTTAATAGAAAATGTTATTATACTGTGTAGAAATACGACACTCTACGCTAGTACTAAACGATATGAGGTAAGTAATGTTTACTCAAAGCCACACATGTAGATAATTCGCTGGTATGAAATAAAACGTTCTCGTATAGTGTGCTGTTAGTATTCGTTATCGGAGTATATTATTACTACGCTGCGCTGGTGCCCATTAACTCGAATGCAAGGTGTCGCTGTGGAGCTGACACAATGCACGAAGCGCTTACCAAGCAATAAATAACTAACCCATTTAAGGGATTTGTCATTCTGGTATTTTTATTGAGGTTTATTTTTAAATCTAACGTTTGAGAAGATCTTTCAAATATTTTGAATATTGAAGAATCCGACCTCGGTAGCCTATAGTTGTACTGGCGTGGACTTCAGATCCGAGGTCCTAGGTTCGATTCCCGGTCGGGTCAGAGTTTTTCGAAGTGTTTTTTCACTTGAAATTTCCACCCTGGGTTGGCCTGTCTCAGATTGACTGGAAAAAATTGCCTCAGGCAAAGGGTACCGCCGGCTATACTGAGACCTTTGTATAGAAAAGTGTTACATTATCATTAAGAAAACATGTCTGATTCAATTGGTTTAATTGTTTTGATTCGTCGTTCAAAAAGCGAAAAGAATAAAAGATATACGATGGTACCACAGCATCACGAACGACGCTATAATCCAGTGCACCGGTGAAGGCTTATCGCTTCCACCATTGTGAAGAGGAAATGGACACGGCTGAGACATGTCATTGTGTTAAGGATGCCGAATAAGAGTTGGCTGATGAGAGCGCTGTTCTTCCTCTCATCAAGGTCCCGAAGACCCTCTTATACTTTGTTCCGCTTCTTTGAAGCAGAGATGATTCGGCAATGGTGTGGGAGGAGTTCATAAACATGCATAGCGTAAGATCGAGCGCAATGGAGAACATGCCTCAAAGTGTTGCCTCATTATGCCCCTAAGTGGGATTTAAAGGAGGAATAGAACAGAATAGATTCATCAGTCAAAGATTGACATTTCTCCTTAGGTAAATACAATTCAGGACAATAATAGGTATATCCTTACTTAGCATACTTATTCCTATACGTCTTCCCTTGTTTGATTTAGTTTTGTCAAAAATTTGATTAATTGCCCCGAGCGCGGTGGAAAAGTCTTGTTGCTTCTCAGTTAGATCACAAATGGATTTATAATGGAGCTACAACAACGAACTTTCTTCGAGATACATAAATACAGTTGTTCCGTTTAATTTCGCCCGAGTCAATAGATTACTTGTCTTCCCATTGGATGAGAAGCAAACTTGTCAAACCATTATGGAAATATGATGAATGCCGGCCTCAACTTGAACGACGTTTTAGTGATAGGCCAGGATCTAAATACATGGCAAGATTATGTACTAAAAAATAATAGGATTATTTCAGCACCGTTAGAAAATTTTAAATAATTTTACATATGACCGCATTAATCCAGTCGTTTTATGTTAAAACTTCCACCGTATTTACGTGATTTCTTGCTAAACTTTCCACCAACATTCACACAAAACATCGGACATGGTTACACAACCGAACCAACACAAGTTGAATAATGCATAACTTATGGTTTTACACGGAGAAGTACAGCTTCCTCGACATTGCAACATGGCACAGTTCATGAAGATCGGGTTTCCTATCAGAATAATAATGAGAATGCGTGAACTACATGCTTGTAAAAAAAGAGAAATAGTTCCGCTGGGTACCAAACTATTAGCATAACACTAGTGACTAGACTCTTGTATAAACTCTATATATAAAAATTAAGCCCTATTTTCCGAGGTCATCGCATCACGTGTGAACGGCTGATCCAATTTTGCTTATTATTTTGTTTTGTTGATATGTTTGCCACTGTTAGTAGGAGGTTTTTATGAAAGAAAGTATTGAGATAGTTGCGCGGAAGATTAGAAAATTAAACAAAATATATAGTAGCTAACCATCTTAGTGCATCTAAGAATATAATTCTAATTTTAAAATAAATTGGCATTTGACACAAACTGTCAACTGTGGTTGGAAAATATACGGTTTATAAATAACAAATGCATCGGCCGGAATTGGATTCGTAAACAGGTAACTAATTTATCAATACGTATACAAATTTGAATTCAATATTTATAATTAGGACTACAGGACAACGTCTGTCGGGAATATACCTAAGTATATTTTAAAATTTTCTTATGACGGTGTTGCAATCGAAAACCTCAGAAACGCCTCAACTCATTAAAATGGTGTGTATATTTGGTAGGTATGAGAATAGGTCCTACAATTTATTTTGTAAAGCTAGGTGATTTGGCGGTGCCTATCCAATAAAAAAATTACTTATTGAGAAGATAATTGTTTTATTTATTTTACATAAAAAATAGCTATAACTCCTAATAATTTTCGTTCCTACCACACCCTCCCATTTTCTCATATGAATACAAAAATGTGTAAGCTGTTTCACACTATCCCTGTAGATACCGATAGTTATAACATGTTAACATAATCTATTATTGAATTTAATTCAGCTAATAAGTTAACACAACGATTATTGGGTTCTGAGGCGGGACAAAAAAAGGTTGTTCACCTAGTACCTACCTATTATATAAAAATTACTGAGAATATAATATAAAACGTAGGTATAAAATATCTAGATAGGTGGATGAAATTGACACTGTATAACATCTTCGATGCAAAGTTATAACGACTAAGAAATTTAATACCCTGAGCAGATTCAATTTACTTAATAACTTCTTCGTTAAAATTGCAAAGGGAAAATACCCATTCCGCTTAGCTTCTTTGTTCAGAAAAAAATAGAATATATTATAAAATTCGTCTTTGTATTTGAAAAATAAACGAGAACTTCATACTTATTTCAATGAATGATGTAATGATTTTTTAAGCGAAATTCGAATATTAAAGTTTTCTTATTCTTCTTTTTTTAATGTGGCAATTTACTCTCGTGATTCATCTAGGTACGTAATGTCATATAATTAAAAATTCGAATTTCGCTTTGATTGATTTTTTCATATCTCCTTTATCTAGATCTAGAGAAAGTAATACCTACTGCAGACAAAATATGAGATATTTGTGTTGTCAAAATTAGACCGAGGAGCAAATTTTGCAAAGTTTAATGTAGTTTATTAATTGATTAATTAATTGAGATAAAACAACGATCATACTCAATTTGATAAAAAAAATACATTTAAGTAAGTCTTATTACTATGTCTAGATTCTTTTTCAGGACTAGATCTTGAGATCTAGTCATGAAAAGGTGACAGGAATCTAGACATAATTAGAACGTTGTGCACCAACAAAGCCAACAGGCAATAAATATGAAACATTAACAAAAATGGATATAGTCATATCCTGGCGCCAAATACATGACAGCAGTCGCAGTCTTTAAATTTGGTTGCTCTAGCTTGTTCTCAATATTTTCCAACTTTTTTCTATATATTCCATGTATGATTCAATTTCTACTTGTTACATACCTACATGAGATTTTTCGACATGATGAACATGTTGAGAATTCTCCTGATTAAACGTTTCGGAGACAAATATTACCACCTAATGGCGAACGTTGTTAACGTAAAGTGATCACACTTAGCCAGCATTCAAAATAACAGTAGAAGGCGGTCGTAAGCCCGTAGTGGTTTGTTCCATTTGAAAGTCGAACATTAGTAATGAATTGTTGGAGTCATTAGTTGTTATTTTTTCTGTAAGTCTTATTATTTATGTGAAATTAAATTCACGCATTACTCATATTTTGTGTGCAACAACAATGATAAAATATGTATCTTTAGCAAATAATTGCATCAGTTGGAATATGTACCTTATCAATTCTAATACCGTGACAGAAGTAGCATCGTGGATAATTCTATGATTACACGTAATTGACGTAAGATAATCGATAATAATCGATCTTGAATGTCAACAAAAAACAAACCTTACAATAGGTTGGTATGATATTTAGATACCGGTTCTATACAATAATTGGATAACATGATAACAATGTAAAGATATGATTGCTCAGTGGATATGTTCTTTATAGCGCAATTCATAGATAATAAAATTCAAACGTCATTTTTTAATCTGTTCTTTATTTTAAACATTTCTACATTGTCGACTTCAATTATTGTTCAAATGAAGGAAACGAAAATTTGACTGTTCCATTTCCAATTTAAATATTTGAAAATCGAAAATAAAATCCAATACCACGAGATTCATAGACGTCCTATCATTTTCAAATTTGAACTGGTAGTTCAGGTGTGACCAAGGCTCAGGCGCAAAGGTTCTCCACTCCAAGTCCTTAAAAGGTATAAGTATGGTGGAACCACAACATCACGAACAAAGCTATACGCCGACAGTCCCAGCGTATGCCCATTAATTCTACTCTACAATTAAGTACCTATATAGAGGAGGTGGACATGGCTGAGTTCTTCCTCCCATCAGGGTTTCAAAGACGAGGAAGACTCTCGTACACCGTGCTCCGTTCCTTTGAGACGGAAATGAGGGATCTTGATATAGTGTAGGAGGAGGTCATCGAAAATACGCGAGATGGAACGCAGTGGATTGCTCTCGGTGCCTCCCTGATTAAGTGATTAAAGGGAGAACTGATTAAGTTCAAATCTAGATGAATTAGAATAATTAAAAAGGGTCTTATACTTCTAGTTTTATATAAAACATAATATACAAAATAAATATTATGTTAGATATGTATTTAAATATGTACCTAACTCATCATCAAATATTATCAATACCTAATTGTATTAAAGTTTTAAGATCAGGTGGTGTTATATCACAGGTATAAAAGGTAATGTAACATACAACGCAGGTGTGTTAATTTCCTGTTAATTAGTACTTAACTGCTAAAAACTTCTTATGACAACTGAATGTGTCAACGAACTCGAGAAGCCTTATCGAAGAAAATGCGAAAAATCTCAGATCTTATTACACTATAATGTATGTAAGACAATACGATAACAGTCGTACGTACCAACATTAAATTTTGACATATTATTGTGTTGAACTGTTAAGTAAATCGATCCGCCTCGAAGGACCAATGTAAAAATAGTAATATTAATTTCTTCCTCAGGTGTGTTAGAGTAAAATAAATCATGTACGTAAGGTGGAACTTACATTTTTTTTTACTAAATTTAGGTATGTAACATGAACCAAAATAATTACTTCTCACGCCATTACAAAAATTATATTGTAATACTTCCAACACCAGCTGATAATCTAAACTAATACCAAAGCTTTTAGGTAGGTACCTACCATTTTAATTTTGAACGCTATGGTCTTAGAACCTAACTATTTAATTGTAAAAATCTGAATGCATTTGATATCCTTTTTAGTGGCCTGTAGGCTATTTTATACCAAGCTACAACTATAACGAAGTGGTTGGTAGCGTGACGGTTGCGACGCTGGTTACTGTACTGTTCTATAGGTTGAATGTTCGATCCCAGGTGCCGACCATCTTCCTTTTTTCACGACAAAAGCTTTAACTGGCTTACTGTGAAAGAGTCAAAAGGGTGTATTTAGTGTTCACTTTGAGTGAGCACATATTCATATATTAAAAAAAATATTTGAAAATTCATTACGAAGAAAAAACCACACGACGCGCAATTTGTCACTTACGTTTATGAATATAGAGTGTCGAAACATGCGCGTCTTTTATCTTGTCATGTGTTGCTATATGATTTACCTACGCTCACGGGGCTTAATAAAAAATAAATGAAATGCACAAAACGTATTAAGACGCTTCAATTTAATACAACTAGAAACACACTAAAGTATGTAGGTATGTGACGGTATAAGAAACTCTGTCATCCTGGCAACCTCGAACTAGGAAGACTCCACAGAAAAATAACAGTAATTCGACGTCTAAAAAACAGGATGAAGCAGCGGAACTAACCGATGCCCAAGATAAAGCATAGGTACATTCAAAATAATGTCAAAAGAAAACTACAAAAAATAAAAATAAAGTTTCTTCATAGTCGTGTATATCGAATAACCACTTTTCTTAAAGATCATTAAGTTATTTCTTTCGAAACGAAATACTCAACTTCATCTTCAAGTATCGTGAAAGTGCAAATACTCGTACGTAAAAGTTTTCTTTTAATGCAAATTGTTGACTTTCACTGCAAACAAAAAAAAATTATTTAACATAACAACGGTTGTACAATAACTATAAAAGCTTTGGGTGTTCTAAGAATTCCCTTGCATAGTAAGAAAGAGAGAGCAAGGATCAACCCACCAATAATTTAGGGGCAATCAGACACAATGTTTATATTATTATTATTTTTATATAAATATGGCATTACGTCACGTAAAGGACGATTTGTGCCAACTGGCAGCAAAGTAAGACTTACTCACAGACGGAAAATAGACATGGAGAGAAAAAAAATGTTTATATTATGTTTTTCTTTAAAAAATAGAAAGAAGGCAATAATAGCAATACTTAATGTACAGGATATTCTTAAATAGCCAGACCAATCGTCATTTTATACAGCCCAACTTCCCAAACTACACAATGTAAGTATATGCGTAGGATAGGCTTTTGAATTTCTTCATGCATTTATTCCCTTCCTAGTCAATGGTTTAATAAAAAAATAACCTAATAAAGATAAATAACCTAATAAACCTAACCTAATAAAGATCTAGTCCTGAAAAATGGTCACAAGAATCTAGACATCATTAGAACGTTGCGCTCCAACAAAGCCAATATGAAATAAGGATGATACATTTACAAAAATGGATATATTCATATCCTGGCGCCAAATACATGACAGCAGTCGCAGTCTTCAAATTTGGTTGCTCTCTTGTTGTCAATAATTTCCAACTTTTATCTCCATATTTCATTAATTATTAAATATCTACTTGTTGTACCTACACATGGGATTTTTCAACATGTTGAACACGTCAAGAATTCTCATGATTAGAAGTTTCGGAGACTTAAATCTCCGAAATCGAGATAGTTGCGCGGAACATTATAAAATTAAAGGAAACATAAAGTTGGTAATCGTTGTTAACGTAAAGTGATCACACTAAGCCAGCCTTCGACATAACAGTAGAAGACGGTCGTAAGCCCGTAGTGGTTTGTTCCATTTAAAAATCGAACATCGGTAATGATTTGTTAGAGTCATTAGTTGTTACATATTCGTTAAAAAAATAACCGTATTTTTTTTAAATACAGATATAATTGGCAAATAAATGAGACACAATTCAAAGTAAATAAAAAAAAAAACACTTAAATATTTTGATAAATTTTAATGATTGATTAGGGTTCATTCCAATGAATTAAATTTATTTCAGTACTGGTACATATTTCAAAATAAAACACAATAAAATAAAAAAACAAATAGCAATAGCAACTCTTATTGAAACATAAATAAATAAATAAAAAACATACCATAAATGACGAAAATCAATAGAACTGATTCTATTTTTTAAAACTGAAATACGTAAACAACAGGCAATAAAAAAAAGAACACTCCAGGCAAAAATTGAAAATAATGTAACACACCAACACTTTTATTCAATTTGCCTCACTTTTTTTTACAAAAGGAAAATCAACAATAATTATATCCACTTGTTAATAATTATAAAAACAAACACAAATTAATTTGTATACAAGTTCACTGACGTAAATTTTCGAGCGAATATTATGTGGGAACACAGCGCGCGCGTCTAAACCGCTCAACACCTCGCATCTGACTGACTGAATGAATGAAAATGAACTATAAAATGGTATATCACCTTACATGGATGCATATACTTACTAAATTTGTATCTATGTATACCTATATTATGTTTGTGTATGTGTGTGTACTATCAACAGATAAGTAGTGAATTCTTTTTTACCAAAGGGAAAACTGAAGTGAAGATCGAAGTTGTAAAAATATCCTAAGTATCAATAATTATTATTATTAAGCTCGTCCACTACTCGGGTTTTTTCGTTGAAACTTAAGCTGACGCGAAATATTTTTCTCCATTTACCTAGGACAAACCCAATCCAATTATGGTTTTTTTTTGTATTATTCGTATAAGAGTCGATAATTTGGGTATAAGATGGTACCAGCGTATCACGAAGGACGCCTCACGCTGGCGCACCTAGCGAAGTCCCATCACCCATTGTGGAGAGGAGATGGACATGGCTGGAAGATGCCGAATGACAGTTGGCCGAAGAGGTAGCCGGTAAATTCATCGCGAATAATTTTTCGCGCACAATTCATCGTCAGTACGATTCATCGCAGGTACAATTCATCGCGAGTAGGTACTTTAAGAATGCAATTAGATTCCGGGTTCTGGGTTTTTGTATATAACTCTGTAATTATTTTTGGTAAACTTCAGTTTAGTCACTCCTAATGATTTCGAGGTTATTATATAATATAGGTACGACTTGAATAGGTGATGAATTGTACTGACGATGAATTGTTGGCGATAAATTTTTCTAGACCCGGCCGAAGAGAGCGCTGTTCTTCCTGCTATCCGGGTCTCGAAGACGAGGAAGACCCTCTCATACCGTGTTCCGTTCCTTCGAAGCAGAGCTGAGGGATTTGGACATGACGTGTGAAGTGGTCACCGAAGCCGCGAAAGATCTAACAGGTGTCCGCGGGAAATTATTATATCGACACAATATGTGATAGGTACATACCTACTTGATCAGAGGTTCCTTCATACAAGTTTCGCTGCAGGAAAAAATGTCAAATAGTCTGCAGTTCTCAACGTGATAAAGTTATATTGGATTACTTTAAGGGACAATATAATCGATTTATAGGACATTACAAGTAGAAAGTATCACCTTCTTCACCTTATTCTCCATTGCGCTCGAAGGCGTCCGAGGCTCATTGTGCCTTTTCTGACCGATTGAGGTTTAAGGACGTGAGGTGGTCATCCTTTCTGTTTTGTGCCAGGTCGCCCCAACGATGACTATCACTCTGGAGAATGCATCCCGGTCCTGTGCGGCACGAAATAGTTCCTCAACACTCGTGATCCCCGTCCACTCACGAATTTTTCGGAGCCAGGATATCTGCCCTCATCCTACGTCTCGTCGACCCTGCATTTTTTCCTTAATAATTAAGTGCAGCAAATAGTATTTTTCCCCTCTGAGTACATGCCCCAAGTAAGACACTTTCCGGATATTGATATTATTGACAGTAACTTTCCATCAACCCTAACCCTATGCAGGGCTCTTGTGTTGCTGACCATTGTCATTGATTGTAACTACCTACCCAATTCTTTGCAACTGTATGGTATCTGTTATACCTGTTATTGGATCACTGAGGATTTGATTTATTTGTGTCATGAATTGTTTTATTTATGCTTTTTGTGTTCTGTCGGTGTCTCTGATCTTACCATAATAATTCGATACCTAAAATTGGGTTTTAATTGAATCTGTTCATTCAACAACATATTCAATAACGTAACGTGTTTCATATATGACTTATTTTCTACTACACCGCCATCTCTTGGATTTTTTAAAGTTACGCAACAATAGAGGAAGTGTTTTAGCTAAATTAAATTCAGTTTTTATGTCATAAACTGTATCAAATTCATGCAATGCGTCAAAATTATTTTTTTTATTCTGGGTTAGGTCAAGTTCGACGGGCTGGTCAGCTAGTTAATATAAAATGTATAGATACGTTGAATATTTGTTTCTAGAAGACAAAGATTTTTGTGTGTTCGCATTTAAAAATTTGTCGATAGATTCTGAGATGTCTATTGATTTTCTCGTAAAAAAATCTGTTATATTTTACACAGCAGACAAGAATGACAAATAAGTATATTTTTATTTTAATATATTATTATCTTCATCAGCATAAATAAATAATAAAATCGGATGCTAGAAAATAACATGACTGGCATAATAATAATAAAAGGTCAATAATATCTTGATATTTATATTATTTTCCAATCATACAAAACCATGTCAGAATTGGATATCAATTGATGACATTGTAAAATCGACGCCTTGTGCCATTTTTACTATGAATTTTGCCTGGCCTAAATGTACCTAGTTCTTACGTCTCAAAATATTTCCAACAATACAAAAATATATTTTCAATGCAGTTTATTTACAAAACGCCGATTGGATCATTTCGTTATTGTTATAGATTGATTGTTGTAGGTACCTATTTGATTTACTTCTTCTTCTACGTATGGTCGCTCACAATTTGACCTCCAGAGACCGAAGCCATTGGATCGCATTATCCGTCAGTGCATGCATGGTATACTCGTTAATCAGATGTTCGATTGTTTGTGTCATCCCACATGCGCATGCTGGTGAGTCCATCCATCCCCACTTATGTAAGTTGGAAGCGGTGCAGCCTACATCATGCACTCTTATTCGGTTGATTTTACACCATATCTTTCTGGGTTTTGTTGAGCCAAGCAGTTCTTTTGTCGGGTTGGCTACTAGGTTCTGGTTCCTAACTGACGATGCGGTCCATACTTGTCTCCATTTGTCTTCAATCGAATAATCCGTAGTTGTAGCAGCAGCTAAGTATCTAAAGACAGCGTAGATTTGAAAAAGGCAAACATTTCAAATTCCCTGACCCAGTAAATACTTGAAGGCATTGAAGGTTGGTTCTTACGTCGTAAACTTTATGTTTTAATCATTCACAGTTATTTAATAATATTATTATGTATGCATAAACAAATGTGAAGTTTAATAAGTTATTAAAATATCCATACACATAAAAACCTCCAACGCAAATATCAGATATTCTTCCTATTAGAAGTCTCATTTTAACGACATTGTTAAATCGGCGTTAAAAATCATATATTCCAACTGTCGATTTGTTGAAGAGAAATTATTTCTCGAGACAGATCGGCAGTATCAAGCCAAGATACGTGAGATTTGTATGGCCAGGTCTAGATTTTAAACGGTTTTTCAAACTTTGACGACAAAAAACACCAACTTAGAGGCTTCGCAGCATATATGTTCCATATATGGATTTACTCAGGATTCGGAGGAGAACATTTAGTGTGTCTGTGTGTGTGTGTCTGTGTGAGAGGGTGCGTTTGTTTTCCTAATATTGTGAGGACCTGAACTTGACAAATATACTGGTTGTGGGGACGAAGCCGTTTACGGGGACGTCCCCGCAATATACAACCCATATCTTCAAAGGTACGTATCGAATCCTCGTGATCTGATTGGTCGGCTGGCAAAATCTCAGCGAATTTTGTTGAGGACCCCAAAATCAGTATTTTTGTCGAAAAAAACTTACACAAACCAAAAATGAAGTTCGGAGTGTATCCACCACGTGGCGCCACCAGCCCAATTAGTGTATACTTACGCACACTTACTCCAAAGTGGGGACTCTAAATCAAAGTCCCCACGTTCTATGGAACTGGTACGATATCATTACACTATGAAATAAGATTTGGCAACGTCGCATATTTCATCTATTCTTTTTGTCATACTAAATAGAAAACAGAATTGATAACAAGAGGCTATACACCCTTGTTCGCAGCTAGAGTAAAGTGGGGACCTATATTATTCATCATCATCATCAATTAATAGTTACAATCAGTACCACTAGTATAAGTTTTCGATGATCGAATATCGAAACGATCATCGAAAGAGTTTCGAAAAATTTCCATACAAAAATGATCGAATGATTCGATCGTTTGATTTTCGAACACTATTTTGCACGTTAATAAGCTCTTATTAGCGTGCAATTAGCTTTCGATTAAACTCGTACTAGCCCCACAGTTCGATTGGTTTGCAATAAGCTTAGTCCCTTTTCTCCACTCTTCTCTATGTCTTTTTTATAAATAAAACTAAATAATAATATAGATTTTATTAAAATATAAAATTAAACAAAACTATTTTTCTAGTTTTCCTTTAATATATAATTAATGGAATATAAAACAATTTGTAAAAATAAATGATAACATAATAATAATATGTATTATTTAAATATAAAATTAAACCATACCCTTTTTCTAGTTTTCCCTTGATAGAATATACCTAACACAATTTGTAAACATAAAAAAATCAGATCGTCATTGATTGATTGAGACACATTAAAAATAGGCATGATAAAATAAAACTAAATAATAATATAGGTATTATTAAAATATAAAACTAGTTTTCTCTTATTATTAATTTAAAAAAATATAATTAAAAAATATATATTATTTTTTAGCATTTTTTAAAATTATGTTATAAACGTAATTTTTTATATCAATCCAGCGTCTTCTACTTAAATCTTTTTCGTTTTTGAGACATTCTTCACATTACTATTTATTCGGTCCTTTTTTTCTAAGCCAGAACACAGCCATTTGTCTGTTCATTGCGTCTTTTTCCGCTAGTGTCCGCGGAAATCTTTGGAATTTTTTTATTTCTTTGGATTTTGGTGTTTTTAGGTTATGGATCAATATTCATGGTTTCTATCTCTGCTTTGTTAGATCTAGAGCTATCGATCTGAAATTAATAATTTTTAATAATAAATAAAAATGTTTGTGCATAATATGTAGTTACATTTAAAGTACGCTGTGCAATATAGAGGCGATCATTCATTTTGGACCAATTTCTAAAAGTACCGGTCAACAAAAATTAAACAAATAATGTATGGAGACTTAATGATCAACTTTTTGGATTTAAGAGATACCAAATCCAAACAATTGATGCATAATGCAATCCTGATTCCATCCATGATGTATGGGAGTGAAACTTGGACATGGACGAAAAATCTGGAAGTTGGAATAAATGCTGTGGAAATGAGATCACTGCGTAGGATATGCGGAAAGAGACTGATTGATAAGGTGAGGAATGATAAAATTAGAAAGGAATGTGGAGTGGATGTTATCATAGTGACTAGAATGAAAGTGAATAAATTAAGGTGGTTTGGGCATGTAGAATGAACGAAGATAGAATGACTAAAAGGATATATAAATCTGAAAGAATGGGTGCACGCAGACGAGGTCGACCTCGAACGACATGGTCCGACCATATCGGTGCCGTCTTACAGGAGGGCCAAGTCAGGAGCAAAGAAATAGAAGAGCATGTATGCGGAATATTATGTGTTTGGAGGAAGCGAAAGAGGTTTGTTTGGATAGGAAAGAATGGAAGTCCGTACTCTCTGCCTACCCCCTTCGGGAAACGGCGTGATGGGTAAAAAAAAAAGACTTATTGATCTCCTTTAATTATGTAATTTTATATACATACATACACATTCTCCCTTAAAGGCTCCCCGCACACCCCAAGCCAGCCCGGAGGAGACAAATCCGCAGCAAAACAGACTCGCACGAAACTGGCCAATTGCCGACTCCACACACATCTAGCCCGCCGCAGATCCCCCCCAAACCAACCTGCAATACGGGTGCCTAAACCCCACTTCGGGGCATAGGGAGGCATTTAGATAAAAAAAAACAACTTCATTTATAATTCACTTAAAAAATGCTTAGAAAAAGATTAAGTTCTTCAAATCTCATAAAAATCTCCCTAAAACTCCCTATGATATGCACACATGTTTACCGTTTGAAAAATAAATGATTTCCGAATCAAATGTATACATACCTACATACCTACTCCCGTTAAGGTCCCCCACTCTACGCAAGCCAGCCCGGAGGAGACCAATCCGCAGCAAACCCGACCCGCACGAATCCGACCCCCCAGCTCGACCAAAGCAATCAAACCGAAAAGCAGGCCCCACACAAATCCCCCGTCCCCTGGATCCCTCCCCCTCAACCAACCCACAATGCGGGAGGCCTAAGCCCCACTCAGGAGCATAGGGAGGCATCAAGAGCTCTCCATTGCGCTAGAAGGCGCCTGAGGCCTATGGTGCCTTTTCTGACCGGTTGAGGTTTAAGGACGTGAGGTGGTCAACCTCACGGTCCCGATCTGATTCCTGCCTCTTACAGGATGCTCGAAAAAACAGCAAAAAGAGCAGAGGTGCTATTCTTAGCCGGCAACCCCACGGCAATTTTATATAGGCCATCCACTGAGATAAAAATATACTTACATTATGTTTTCCTTTGTAATAACTCATTTTAACTCTATAAAAGCAACACAATTTATTCATTATTGTAGCTAATAATACGAACGGTGCGACCACAACACGTCCGAACCAAAACCAACGCGACGCGACGTTGCCAATGTCACTCGGGGTGTAAAAACTATATACAAATTAATACGTAAAGCGGGGACTTAGTGTAAAACACGTACGTATTTTAAATAACGTGAGGACGGTCCTCACAATCCGCTATGTCCTCATAAGCCGTATTTTTGTCCAAAACTTTGATTGCTTATATCTCTGTCTCACGAGTGTGTTTAAAAATGTCGAATAGAAGTTCATGTTGGAAAGAGATAGGGAAACGCTAAAAATGAGTTTACACTCTCTTCAATCAACTAGAAAGGTGGGTCCCCACAATGATGATTTTTGTAAAGGTCCGCATTTTACTCTAAAAACAAACAAGGGTGTGTGTGTGTGTGTGTGTGTCTGTGTGTGTGTGTGTCCGTCCCCCCCTTATAACTTTTGATTCGCTTGATGCACAGATCCTAAAATTTCAGAAAGTATTACATACTTTAAGTCTACAAAACTTGTATACTCAGAATTTTGAAATTTTCTTTCAGTCAGGGGTAATCAACCTTTGAATTTTTACTTAATTTTTGCATATATCTCGAAAACTATAAAAACTAGAACCCTAAAAATGTGTATCTATATAGAAAAATACAATATCTCAAATTAAATTTAATGAAAAAGTTCCAGGGTTTCTCAAACTTTTTTTATATAGAAAAATATTTTTTTTATGACAAATTTACGAGTTTCAGTGCCTATATTTCAGAATTTTATAAAAATATCGAAAAACGCCGAAACACCCCAACTAGATAATTGATTTTTCTATAAAAAATGCGTACATTATATCAGTACATCTCAAACTTTTCTTAACAATTTTTGTAAAAATATAATTTATTGACGACATCGTTTCATACAATAAACATACCGACTTAGTCCATCGACAGTTGGATCTCATGTTTACATGCAACTAGTTTCTAAACAAACTGTCAATATTATTTTAACGCTCCTAAGAAAACTAATGATTTTGCTTTAAAAACAATAATTCATACTTTTATGAGTGTAGAGGCATTTACGGTAACTTCCAACTAAAGTATAGGTATATATTTTTTATATTTAATCTATTAATATAAAGGAAAGTGCCTGACTGACTGATTGACTGACTGACTCATCAACGCACAGCCCAAACGGCTAATCGTAGAGAAGTGAAATTTGGAAATCAGGTAGGTCTCAATACAAAACCTTCCACTAAGAAAGGATTTTTGGAAATTCCACCCCTAAGGGGGTGAAAAATAGGGTTGAATGTTTTTCAAAGTATGCGAATATCTCGGAAACTAGACATGGTACGAACTTGAGATTTGGCATATGAATTCTTCTATAGAAATAAGTGTTAGCATATTCGGCAATTTTTCCAAAATTTAACTAAAAGGGACGAAAAAGGGCACATATAAAAAGGGATGATTTTTAAGTGCCTCCTAAAAAGTTTAAAACTGGTTTTATCGAAATTTCAAAAAAATAATTTCTTCAGAAAGAGTCAAATTATATTATTCTGTTTTCAAAAGATAACATTAATTAGGTAGGAAGGGGTTGGGGGTGGTTTTTATTGAATAACCATATCTCTTAGATAACTGAAGTTAGAAAGCTCTAAATTAATATATAGATTCTAATTTTAATATAAAAATAAAATTCGTGTTTCAACAAATAAATATTATTTTTTAAGGAAGATAAGCCATGATAAAGATTTGCATCAAACATTTATTGTAACAAGGTCACACCCCGTGAGCAGTGCCGTTTGAATAATATAGGTAGGTACCTACATAAACTATGTCGCGTCCGCCTCGCGAGAATGACTGAGGTTATAAACTAGGTAGGTAGGTACCTACCCAACATTTTTTTAGTGTAGTGGAGTACCTACGCCTTTGATTGGATTATTAAATTCTATTTGTAAATTCTATTTGTATATGAAACACATTTTCATCAACGCACAGCCCAAACGGCTAATCGTAGAGAAGTGAAATTTGGAAATCAGGTAGGTTTTCATACAAACCCTTCCACTAAGAAAGGATTTTTGGAAATTCCACCCCTAAGGGGGTGAAAAATAGGGTTGAATGTTTTTCAAAGTATGCGAATATCTCGGAAACTAGACATGGTACGAACTTGAGATTTGGCATATGAATTCTCCTATAGAAATGAGTAGTAGTTTTCTTGGACAGTTTTACCAAATTTTTACTAAAAGGGACGAAAAAGGGCACATATAAAAAGGGATGATTTTTAAGTGCCTCCTAAAAAGTTTAAAACTGGTTTTATCGACATTTCCAAAAAAAGATTTCTATAAAAAGAGTCAAATTATACTATTTTACTTTCAAAAGATATCATTAATTAGAGGGGAGGGGGTGAGGGGCACTTTTCCAACGTGTGTGTGTGTGTGTCCGTCCCCTCTTTATAACTTTTGAATCGTTTGATGCACACATCTTAAAACTTCAAAAAATATTGAATACTTTAAGCCTACAAAATTTGTGTACTCAGAATTTTTAATTTTTTTTTCAGTCAGGGGTAATCAACCTTTGAATTTTTATTTAATTTTTTCATATATCTCGAAAACCATAAAATCTAGAACCCTAAAAATGAGTATGTATATAGAAAAATACAATATATAAAATATAATTTAATGAAAAAGTTCCAGGATTTCTCAAACTTTTTTTTATAAAGAAAAATATTTTTTTTATGACAAATTTACGAGTTTCAGTGCATATATTTCAGAATTTTATAAAAATATCGATAAACGCCGAAACCCTCCAACTAGATAATTGATTTTTCTATAAAAAATATTTACATCATAGCAGTACATCTCAAACTTTTCTTAACAATTTTTGTAAAAATTTAATTTATTGACGACATCGTTTCATACAATAAACATACCGACTCAGGCCATCGACAGTTGGATCTCATTTTTACATGTAACTTTTTTTATAAAGTAAAACATTTTTATGACAAATTTACGAGTTTCGGTGCCTATACCTATTTCAGAATATTATAAAAATATCGAAAAAAGCCGAAACGTTTAAAACTGGTTTTATCGAAATTTCAACTGCAGATAGAGTCAAATTTATTATTCCGATTTTAAAGTAAAAAATATTTAGGGTGCTTGGTAGTTTTTTTCGAAAAACCATATCTCTTAGATAAATTAAGTGAGAAAGCTGTAATATATAGATTCTTACTTTAAAATAAAAATCGACCGGTTTCATTGTTTTGTCAAAGATTTATTTTAAGCAGTGATATGGTATGATAAAGATTTTTGCAACAAACAAAATAATACTATGGAGATCCTAACCTTGAAACGCGGCACGATGAAGTTAATACACGTGCGGCTAGGTATATACATACTGCATGTATCTTATCGTAATGCCCAGAACAGTGGTTTCCAAAATTAAAGATTTTCCAATTTCCTATCAGGTGACAACTCTTCTGGCAGCTAATCTACTCGGCAATTTTTTATTCATCACACAACCCTTAGTAGGGGAGAGTGGGGATGTATGGGACAAATTTATTAAAAATTGAATTTTGGAAAAATAAAAAGCAATTTATTTAAAAAAAAATACTAGGTTGCTGAATGTATGCTATTAGCTATGACATATACTTAAAATTATACGGTTGAGCATACTTAATGAGTTATTCAAAATATTATAAAACCCTGATTTTGTCTCATTCCTCCACACAGTGTGGAGGGATGGGACACCTATATGGGAGGAATGGGACATGCAAATAAAATTGTAACTTATTTCGCTAAAACGATCAAATTTTATTTCGAATGCATAAACTTCTTGCATTCTTTTGCACTGCCATGTTTTTGAGGTGGTGGTAATACCAGTATGTACTTCATTATTTTGTAATTGAACAGCCTGGCGAATTTTTGTATAATCATTCCTTATTCAATTTATATTTTTTTATCCTTAATCTCGGCATCTACAAAAAATACATTACATTTGATAAAAAATAACTAATTGTGGAAAAATATTCACATACAGGAGGTATGGGGTATGTCCGATACCTCACTCAATGAACTGTCCCAAACCTCCACCATGAACAATAAAATGGTAAATGACATAATTTAAAACAATAAGTTTTAAGTTATGTTAAAACAATGCGTTAATATGACGAATAATTATCGCAGGTTTGGGAATAAAACATAGAAATAATCTTACCTTTGGTTTACTTTCCCCCAAAAGGATGGGTTGTAATAGGTATAATATTACTTTTTATGTCGAAAAATGATAATCAAGAATTATTTTTTCCACACGCACAAAACACCAACCGTCAATGATTTTTTACTAAACGTACCCTTATATACATCTTTTGACAAGTATATGAATATATAACTGCGCCAAATATGAATAATACGAGTACTGTCCCATACCTCCTGCATCCCATACCTCCACACTCTCCCCTACTAAATTATTCGTCACTCGATTAAAACACTCAACCAACGTAAACTACGCTACTGTGAACTAGGCTTAAGTACCTTACTGTATTAATTGATCACCAGTATTTCTTTATCCTCATGTACCTACATACGTACCTCGGTGTTATTTTTATAGCAATAGGAGCACGCCTCATGGCCTTGAAAGCCAACAAGGACACTGTTCTGTTGTGTAATCGGGAGTTGGCTGGGTAGGTAGGTACCTACCTACTTATGACGTCATTAAATTATTTTTATGAATAGGTACGACTTTTTCCCAAACTGTAGGTAATTTACAGAAGACTGTTATTGGTGTGCTATAAGTTTGCCTATATTGATGGTACCTACATTGAATAAAAAAAGAATAAAATATGCACATGATTTTCCAAAAAGGCCCCACTCTTCCTTGGTGATGTTTCGTGATTATTTTCTTTTAACGAACTCCACCGTTTACGCCGTTTTAGAAATTTTCATACAAAATGAAGCGAATTCTCGGGCACGTTCAAATGTTAACTCGCAGTACTGTAGTAATATTTCATAGGCGAGGTATATTTTCTCGCCTATTTGTTCCCACCTGGGATACGAATAAAATAAAATATGGATGTTGTTTCCGAAATATTTTAATGATGGTTTTAATTTATTAGTTTAAATAAGACGAATTAATAATGTTTTTTTAGCAGGGAGCACAGTGCACATTATGCATGTGAATGTAGGTGTCAGCGTTCCCCCAGTTTAGGAAGAGAAACCAAAAAGCACGTGAGCGAAGCCACGGGTAACTAGCTAGTCTATAATAATAAAGGAAAGTGCCTGACTGACTGACTGACTGACTCATCAACGCACAGCCCAAACGGCTAATCGTAGAGAAGTGAAATTTGGAAATCACGTAGGTCTCAATATAAAACCTTCCACTAAGAAAGGATTTTTGGAAATTCCACCCCTAAGGGGGTGAAAATAAGGGTTGAATATTTTTCAAAGTATGCGAATATCTCGGAAACTAGACATGGTACGAACTTGAGATTTGGCATATGAATTCTTCTATAGAAATGAGTGTTAGCATATTCGGCAATTTTTCCAAAATTTAACTAAAAGGGACGAAAAAGGGCACATATAAAAAGGGATGATTTTTAAGTGCCTCCTAAAAAGTTTAAAACTGGTTTTATCGAAATTTCAAAAAAATGATTTCTTCAGAAAGAGTCAAATTATACTATTTCGTTATCAAAAGATATCAGTAATTAGAGGGGAGGGGGTGAGGGGCACTTTTCCAACGTGTATGTGTGTGTATCCGTCCCCTCTTTATAACTTTTGATTCGCTTGATGCACAGATCCTAAAATTTCAGAAAATATTGAATACTTTAAGCATACAAAATTTGTATACTCAGAATTTTGAATTTTTTTTTCAATCAGGGGTTATCAATCTTTGAATTTTTATTTAATTTTTCCATATATCTCGAAAACCATAAAATCTAGAACCCTAAAATTGTGTATGTATATAGAAAAATACAATATCTAAAATATAATTTAATGAAGAAGTTCCAGGATTTCTCAAACTTTTTTTATAAAGAAAAATATTTTTTTTTATGACAAATTTACGAGTTTCAGTGCCTATATTTCAGAATTTTATAAAAATATCGAAAAACGCCGAAACGCTACAACTAGATATTTTATTTTTCTATAAAAATTACATACATCATAGCAGGCCATCGACAGTTGGATCTCATTTTACATGTAACTTTTTTTATAAAGTAAAACATTTTTTATGACAAATTTACGAGTTTCGGTGCCTATACCTATTTCAGAATTTTATAAAAATATCGAAAAAAGCCGAAACGTTTAAAACTGGTTTTATCGAAATTTCAACTGCAGATAGAGTCAAATTATATTATTCCGATTAGGGTGCGTGGTAGTTTTTTTCGAAAAACCATATCTCTTAGATAAATTAAGTGAGAAAGCTGTAAATTAATATATAGATTCTTACTTTAAAATAAAAATCAACCGGTTTCATTGTTTTGTCAAAGATTTATTTTAAGCAGTGTTATTTGTTCCCACCTGGGATACGAATAAAATAAAATATGGATGTTGTTTCCGAAATATTTTAATGATGATTTTAATTTATTAGTTTAAATAAGACGAATTAATAATGTATTTTTAGCAAGGAGCACAGTGCACATTATGCAGATATATCAACGAACCGCCTCTTCGTTAGTTTACTCACGATACATACAAGAGTTATCTTCTTTGACGAATTAGAAAATGCTAATACACAGTGAATGTAGGTGTCAGCGTTCCCCCAGTTTAGGAAGAGAAACCAAAAAGCACGTGAGCGAAGCCACGGGTAACTAGCTAGTACAATATAATTGTTTCTGCAATAATTTCATTGTATGTTAAGTATTGTAAGAAATAGTGGATAGGATTCTGATTGCTTAATTTTTATCTGATTTGACTTCTTGACTTTTACTAATTTTATGTATTTTATCTAATTTGACTTAACTTTTTACTTTTTTTCATGTAATTTATTTATTATTTGAGGTGTTTATTGAATTATGAGAAATAGCGGATAAAATTCTTATGGCTTATATTTTTGTCTAATTTGACTTCTTGTTTTTTTATTATTTTAATGTTATATTTATATCTAGTTTGAATTTTTAACTTTTTACTATTTTGATGTTATGTATGTATTTGAGACGTTCTATATATTGTGGGTAATGTTGGGGTCTTCGCTGGTCCATGATCTGTTTCTTTGTTTATCGATTTGTATTTATTGTCATGACTGTCTGACCTCTAAAAGAATTGTAAAAATAAAAAATAATATTAGATATAAAACATTGACCTTGAAAGTCATTTCATAATGAGCACAGTGCAGGAATTTGAACTTTAGCTCCATCATGGAATGCTCAGAACTTTCTGGACAGACCAGTGGGGCTAGTACGAGTTTAATCGAAAGCTAATTGCACGCAAATAAGCGCTTATTGGCGTGCAATAATTAGTTTTCTAACATCAAAATTTTTCGAAACTCTTTCGATGATCGTTTCGATATTCGATCATCGAAAACTTATACTAGTGGTACGTTCACCAAAACCTAAGTTCTGATGAAGGCTCGAGTTAAAAAGAGTGGGGCCCGTAGCCGAATTTAATATTGCGATTGCGAAATGTTTTTTCTTGAATGGAGCTATAAAAAAAAATCTTTATAAAAAAAGTCGCATTTGTAATCTCAATTTTACACTTGGGCATGGGCTCTGTTGTCAGACTTCAAGGTCATACGTTTCTAGTGTTTGTAGAAAATTAGCCATGTCCATCTGACACTAATAAGAAACATAGAGATTCGCCAAGGAGATGGCAGAAAATCCTGACATTATGTAAGAAGTGGACCAGCGTCTGAAGAGTTTTGTCACTTTTTCAAGCAGCGCTGAAAAGGAATAAGTTCAATTAAGTGATCACCATAGAATAAGTAACTAAACTTATAATTATTATCAATGAAGTGGGCACGTATGCAATGTAACGTTATTATCTTTTGCTCTTTCTACGAAATTAAACGCTAATGATTCCTTTCCAAAGAGTAGTAAAATGTTAAAGATTATTGGGGGAAGATTAATTTGTCTCGAATCACTATCGCTTACAACTCCTTACTGATCCAAAGGAACATAATACCTTGGTCTTCTCATAATATTTCGCTGCGACATCTTATCAACTGAGTGATTGAATAGTCGAAATTTAGAACTATAGGTACCACATCATGTATGTAATTTCGTCAACAGATTTAAATTAGTTTATCAATTTAGTTACATAAAAAATATTTTATACTCGACAATGCCGCACATTCAAGGGACATTCGGAATTGATACTTAGGGTGACTAAAACACCCACTTTATAAACGCACGCATCGCCATACTTATCTTCGTAAAATTTATGATAGTTATTGTTGTTTTTTTATGGAAAATTATTCATCATTCATAATAATATTTAGATTTTGACCACGAAGTTTACACCATTTAGATTTTTACGATGATTCTAGCTATAAAATAAAATTATGAGTTTTCAATCGGCGACTTTTCGATGTAATAATAATTATTTATATCGTACAATAAAAATTCTTCGTGAAAGGTTATTTTTTAATGTGTGACTAATTCAGTTTTTACAAAAAATACTCGAGTCTTCTTTCAAATAGACATATAAGGAGATAACATACCGGTTTCTTTATTTATATTTTATTTATTTATTTACTTTTTTTAAATAGCACCATCCAGCATAACAGGTTTACACCCTTTGCGCTGGATAGTGAGAACATTACAATAATGCAAAAAAAAAACAACAATAATAACAATACAGGCCAAATTAAAATGCAAAAGAAACAACACAAAAAAAAACACAACGGATTATAATATAAACATAATATATCATTGTCATTATTAGCCATAATAGTTTCTGAAACTGAAGGAATAGAGAAGGGTCAAGGCTTTATTGGGAGAAGGCATGTTCCGTAGTTGCATCCGGGAGTGGACTGGAATTAGGACTTCGGAGTTCTGTGACCTTCTAGAGCTGCACAAGATCGAAAGTTGTGTTCTTGTGTACGATCATCAGTGGGACCTGACATGGTAAATCAAGTATAACAACAGAAAGCCAGGGTTTTAAAACTGATTCTTGGATAAAGAGTCAAATCACTTTACGCAAAATGTAAGGCAGTGGTTCCATTGGTCCAGTGATTGCATTTTTCCAGCGCCTCGTTATAGAAAATGTTGCAAAACTTTTTGGAGTGGCCTTGGATTGAAAGCAGTGTCACCGATTTTCTGCTCCATTAGTATTGGCAAATTAATATGAAATGTTACCTTTAATCTGTGAATCACTGAGAAACTTAAATAATATCAACCTAATAGAGAAAACAATAATAATAATAAATAAATAAATAACACTCTTCTATACATAGGTGTCAGTATACATACTCTTCTATACAACTTAATGCTTGAAACATTCTCTACCAGTCAACCGGTCCCGTCCAATCTGAGACAGGATTCCAACCCCGAGTAGAAATTTCAAGTGAAAAAACACATTAAAACACATAATACGATTCCCGACAGAGAAATTGATAAATGTGTTGTTAACAGAATAGAAAAGTGATGTTGCAAGTTAGCCAATTTCACCTGATTTACGTTACAACTGCCGGAAAACAACCAATAGAAGAAACCGCTTCGATCAAATCCAGTATCAAGAAACAAATCATGCACATATTCTATTGACGGTGAAATAACATATATTGGAAACATGACTTTTCCTTTTAGCTACTACAAAAATGCAATATAGTTGTTTTAACCATGAACATGATCTTCCTAGATATGATATTATTACTCGAATTATGTAAAGCATAAAAAGAAAATGAAACAAGAAATGTTATGAAATCTACATATCTACATATTTCACAAATGGATTAATAAAATATCTCGATTGATTTAAAAATATGTAATATACAATGTCAAGCAATCGAGCGGGTGACTGTCAGGGCATTATCAAATCATTGTGCAAAGATATTATTGTGTAGGTATTCAATCACTACCTACTAAAATAGTTTCAGCGATTTCATGGTGCCAATTGTATATATAGTTAGTTTTAAGTTTGAGGTAGGTATGACGAATGTTTTTAGTTTGTAATTAGTTTCCAAGTAAACCCCGATTTGACAAGCCCACCATCGGTGAGGCTCGCCACCCATCATGTCGTGCCAAAAAGGGGAGGCGCAAAGAGGAGAGCGAACGAGTGAAGGTTTGGTGTGTGGAATATTAGGGGATGCATGGATGCTAAAATTATGAGAAATGTTATGTCTGTGGAAGAAGCGAAAGAAGTATGCTTGGATAGAAAAGAGTGGAGGTCCGTTCTCTCTGCCTACCCCTTACGGGATACGGCGTGATAGGTAAAAAAAAAAAAAAAGATTTCATGGTGTTTTAAAACAACAGGTAGAAAGTACGTAAGACTATTAGCATATTCTTTAGTTGGCAATAGGGATCGGGTGATGACTAAGACTACAACTAAACCATAGTCATTCTTTGATTGACTAATTAAATTATACATTCCCATAATATGAATGGAATGTTGAACTAGAAATGGGATCGTTTTTCTACACGACTTGCTCGGGCGAAATAATATTCATGATATGACATCATATCGTCAGTTCGTTCGCGTTATTATGATTCTACGTATTTATCTACCAAACACAATATACACTATTCACGATATGTGCATTATGGCATTGATATGAATAACCCCATGTAATAATTACCTATTATTGATAGTTTAACAACATACACCTGTTGGTGTAGATCCTCAAAACATGGTTCGACTCAACTCACTAACTGTTTAGGATTTCCTTTTTAATGTGTCTTCTTCGTCTTCTTGAAGTGCCAAGTCAGGTCCCCCCTACGTTGGCTATCAGTTGGACAAAAGCCTCTCCGTCTCCAGCTGCATGAATAAGTTCCCCAATGGTTTGGATTCCAGTCCACGCTCTTATGTCGGAGAGCCATATGACACATGTCTTCTACCCACACCATGGTAGTCCTTATCGCCTCTGAGAACATGGTCAAGATGTGAGATCATACAGATCTGAATGTTTGTCGACAATTCTCTATCAATATTTTCCCTATTTAGGACCTTCGAATTTCTGACCATATCCGTCCAAGGGATTTGCAAAATTGATGTGTCGAAAGTGTGAAAATCATAAAACATTTGTATATAGAATATAATCCATGAGACAAAAAAAATATAATTTGCTTCTGCGTTAGACTACTTTTTTTATTCTTGTTTCCTTATAAACTCACCCTGACTTTTGCGTGAAATCAAAGCTTGTATCGTGAAAGAAGGTTCAAAAAGTCTGCACTGGAGATAGAACCCACGTCCTTTAGTACGAAAGTTGGCGACTCAACCGCCAGGCTATCAAGCAAACACACATTAAATAACAGAATAATTTATTCCTTTTATTAGCCACCTTTAAGCAGATTTGAGAATTTATGTACAAAATTAATTAAGCGAGACAATTGCGCTGAACATCTCATAAAAATCCGATAGTTGGCGCCTCGATCGAATTCAAGTATTTATAACAAAAAAAACGCCAGGACACGTTTTTGATTTTCAAATTTAATGTACTCCAGCAGTGTGCTGTACTTGATGATAAAGAGCGTTTAAACTTAACACAAATACTTTTATTTTCACGATAATAACCTAATATAAGTCCGGTATTATCTGTCTGAGTGTTTCTATTACGAGGTTAGGTAGGTATGTAAAAGGCTCCGAAACACAACAGTGTTGTCTTTTTTCAAGAAAGGCATAGAGTTGTCCCTTGGACATCATAATATCTTGGCTATACTCTATGCAGACCACAATAATTAGGTAAATTCAACAATAATAGTAATAATACCTTGTAGGTATTTATTACACTACAAAATTTATATGATTCAACATAAAATTGAAAAATATAATAGGTAAATATCTGCTTATGTACCTATTATATTTATTTATACCTACTGTTTAAGTTCAATACTGTTTATATATAAATAAATAAATAACACTCTTCTATACATAGGTGTCAGTATAGCCGGCGGAACTTAATGCTTGATGCATTCTCTACCAGTCAACCGGTCCCGTCCAATCTGAGACAGGATTCCAACCCCGAGTAGAAATTTCAAGTGAAAAAACACATTGAAAATTTCTGACCCGACCGGGAATCGAACCCGTTTAAGATGTGGGAATGGTAAAAATTTATGAAGTTCTTGTAAATATGTCTCAAATTATTGGACATTTAAAACACTGTTGGCATAGGCACTGCTCAGTGCTCATAAACTCCCCCAAGGTGTATGAAATCATCGCATTAATGTTTGCATGTTCGTCCCAGTGCATACAATATGCAATACTGCGTCATTTGTGCATTCATGGCTGCAGTATATGGTGTATGTAATTTGTTTTGAGGTAAGAAAACAAATGTAGTACAGATTGCATATAATGACTCATTAAAATCATCTTCTAGAAGTATCACAGCATGAACAACCTGATGAATACATTTTATATTCATACTCACGTCATGAGACAGATCTATTTTCGTTTTGTTAAATAATTAACAACACTATTTTTGATATTTTATATCCATATTTGTCTAAAAAAAATGTTTTGGTAACCAATTAAATGTGGTTGGTGGCTGGTGCGTTGCTTTGGATATCGCAGTAAACAAGATGCCCTCTAAAATAAAATGTATGAACTAAGTAAAAAGGTTCTATTCATAAAATTTTACAATGTTAGAAGTGCACTTTTCAACAAAAACATTTTTTTGGCATTTGAATCCGTGGAAATCTTCGAAATGGCATATCTTGAGAATCGTGTTTAACACGTTGGAAAATACCATGCAGGACTCAAAACACGTCCCTATAGCTTCTCAAGCAGAGACGCTAGCCACTGGACTAATTGTCTGTTTTTCTACTAATACGGCGTAGCTATAAAGAGCGGTGAGTATTGTCATTGTCAATATTGTTACCGTTGTATCGTCATATATTCTGAAAGACTGCCGTCTTGTCAGACACGAACCGCTCGCTCCCTTGGAACCCAGTGCTTAATGATCTATTTTCCTACGGATACGCCGCTACTATAAACAGGGGTGAATATGTCAGTTAAGAACATTGTCAATATTGTTTCCGTAGTGACAAAAAACATTGTCATATAATTTTGAAAGACGATGGACCGTACCTAGGAACCCAGTGCATAACCGAACTGACGTTAATTCACCATACAACAATTCTTTATACTTGTTTTTAAGCATTTAATCATCAAGAAATAATATTGAATGCAAGTTTAATAGTAGAAATTTATTGAAAAGTGGTAAAAACAATTAAAGAAAATGAGCATGATAGCAATGAGCATGATAGAATGAGCATGTACAAGGGGAAGGGCTCCCGGTTGGACTGTGGCAACTATCGTGCAATCAGCTTGTTGAGCAACGTGGGTAAATTGTACAGTAGAATATTAGTAGAAAGGGTTAGAAAAATAACTGAAACTAAAGTTTGGGATGCACAAGGGGCTTTTATGAATGGGAGGGGATGTGCCGATCAGATCTTCGCACTGCGGATGATTACGGAGAAGCTTTTGAGTAAACATCAGAAGCTTTTCTGTGCATTCGTAGATTTGGAAAAGGCATATGATAGGGTAGATAGGGGTAAATTATGGGAGGTTCTATCAATCTATGGAGTGAACAACCGGTTGATTCGTGGCATTGCTTCGCTATATTCGGATAGTACTGCGTGTGTGAAGGTGAATAGTCACGTTTCACCGGAGTTCTGTCTTACGAAGGGTGTGAAGCAAGGGTGCGTCATGTCACCATGGTTGTTCAATTTGTTTTTTGATTTTTGCGTCAGTGGGTTAAAAGATATAAATATAGGGGTTGAATTGAATGGAATAAAAGTATGTGCGCTTATGTATGCCGATGATTTAGTACTTATGGCTGAGTGTGAAAATGATTTGCAAGAACTTGTGTCAAGTGTGTTTGAAAATTGTGCAAAAAACGGTCTAAAAATGAATGTCAGCAAAACAAAGGTTTTGGTATTTGAAAGGGATGAAGCAAGAACGAATTGCAAAATAACGGTAGAAAATGAATATCTTGAGCAAGTGAATGAGTATGTGTATTTAGGAAGCATGTTTAGTCGGGATGGAAAGTGTGAAAAAGAAATCGAGCGTAGGAAAGTTGCTGGTTGCAGGATGGGCGGTGCACTAAGACCTATAATGAGAAACAACAACGTCTCACTACAAGCAAAGAAACTAGTGCATAACGCAATCCTGTTACCATCGATGATGTATGGTTGTGAAACGTGGACATGGACGAAAAAAGAAGAATGTAGTATTAATGCAGTAGAGATGAAATCTCTACGAAGAATATGTGGAAAAACTTTATGGGATATGGAAAGGAATGAAAATATTAGGAAGGAATGTGGTATGGAAGTAAGTGTTGTGACAAAGATGAAAGTTAATAAGTTGAGATGGTTTGGACATGTGGAAAGAATGGATGCAGACAGAATGACAAAGAGAATTCATAAGGCTGAAAGGAAAGGTGTAAGAAAGCGTGGCCGACCGAGAATGACGTGGATCGAACACATCGATTCCGTCCTCAAGGAAGGCCATGTAAGAAGTAAGAGAAATAGGAGAGGGTGTATGAGAAATATTATGTCGGTGGATGAAGCGAAAGAAGTATGCTTGGATAGAAAAGAGTGGAGGTCCGTTCTCTCTGCCTACCCCTTACGGGACTCGGCGTGATGGGTAAAAAAAAAAAAAAAAAAAAAAAAAAAAAAAAAAAAAAAAAAAAAGCATGATAGCATGTCTTAAAGTTTAACAAAAGTAGACTTTCCAATTGATAAAGACAGACTTTGCATTGATTGGTATTGGTACATAGATTCTGAAACAAAACACTCTCAACAAGCCAAGACGATACGAAAAACCAAACACAGCATTTTAACAGTGAAATGACCCTGAATTTTAAAATAAAACTATATAATGAATACCACGTTTAATGGATGCATTTCATTTATATTATCAATAATTTCATCGCGATTATTCCATTCTTATTTTATGATTGTTCGATCAAAAATAAAAACAAATAAATGCCCACGCCTCGGTACAGAACACATTGCTTTAATCATAATAATTATGGTGAAACAAAATACAATCAGCTATTTTTATATAAATTACCCGCCGCACTTCTTTCTGATTTCAATTCCTCGGTGCAATCATGAGACAACTGTTATTTAAGCATAAAATAAACGTATGTAACTCTATACCATAAGGCTTAATTTCTGGTTAAAACAAATGTGCAGCCGCAGATGTCTCATTACTTTGTTCATGATAACTCCTAATAAAATCCATTTTTCGTCTCGTCTACTGTTCATTATACTTTTCTTCAGGTGCACCCTTTGGTCAAGTCTAAATTTGGGGACACTTTAGCAAATTTCGGCATACGAAAACCGTAGACTGATAGGTACCATCACTTTAAAATGTTCAGATTACTTTAAACTTGATGCGATAGAACCACATTTCGAATGCTTCAAGTTTGTTTGATGTGTTGATTTTCGAATTTCATCATTAACAACTATTTCAAAATAACATATTTAGCCGGAATTTTTCAGACTATTATTACTCCTATTACAAGTTTTCGATGATCGAATATCGAAATGATCATCGAAATATTTCCATACAAATTTATCGAACGATTCGATCGTTTGAAATTATTAGCTTTCGATAAAACTCGTACTAGCCCAACATAAAACAAATCTTAATTGAATGTGTTACTTATTGCATTACTGGTGCGCTAGTAACAAATTAATAGTCAACGCAAGTTCCCAGGTTCGTTCGCTATTCAATCAATATTTTTCTTGACCAGATGGTCATCCAGATACAATGCTTTCTTTAATGAAACAACTTAACGGTCTCATTGTTAAAAATTTATTATTGAACATCAAACAGTGATATGCTAATTTTTATTGTTTTTTTTTTTATATTGCATCATATCCAAAAATATTTTTTATTGCATTGTGAATACATTTTTAAGTTCAGAAATAATACATTTAATAAAGAAAATGTCACAATTTATTTTCAATTTATATAAAGCTGCTAACCTAAGGTAGCCCAGAACTCATAGTAGGTATATTATAACAGCCTTTTCGTGTAAAAAATATCTTGGCATAAAAATTTATAATTTTACGATTAAAATGAATTTATCCTTGGAATTATTATAGAAACTTTAAAATGATATCGACTATTGGAGCTTTTTATTATCTGCTTTAGAACTACATAATATTCAATATTAATCGGTACTTTAAGGGGGACCCACTGAAGTTACGTACCTCAAATTTTACGTGCTTGTGTAGGAGCATAAGACCAACCCGTATACGACATTTTATGAAAATCGAAGAATTTTTTTCTTTCTTTTTTAGCCCTTTTTATAGAACAAGTGAAATTTTCTTTGGATACTTTAAGAGGGTTCCCCTGAAGGTACAGATCTCAACATTTTACTGACTCATCTAGATCGAGGGGCTAACCGTTTTACCAAATTTCAATCAAATCGGATAAGAATTACTATGAGTTATGGGTGCGCACATATTTTTGGCGTACGGGTACGCGGAAAATATTTTTTTTTTTGCATTTTTGGATTCTACACCCTCGAAAACGTCGAGAAAATTAATTTCAGCGAAATCTATTTTTTTTTTAAACCCGATAACAAGACTCATGTATAGTCCATATACTATGAGTAATACAAAGCAGACATTACGCATTCTGGGAATGTTCAACTTAATGAGATGAATGAGAATATCTCATTCAGCGGGGAATCAGATTCTTAGATAATTATTTCTTGAATTATTGCTATTATTAATATCTTTTTTTGGACTATGTACATATGCAAGCTGTCTATTTTGCTACGGTGAACTGGCCTGGCGCGTTCTAGTATCATCTTATTTAAATGCACCTCGCATGGCTGTGGAAGATCAGTATAACTGCTTCTCTTACCTGTCCTCCATATGACATATTTATTTTGCTGACAGGAGGCTGAAAGCGCCTTTTACATCTTTAAGCCTCACCAATTACATATAAGTGATTTTGATTCTGTTCTGTTTTGCTTAACTCATTTTAACGTCAAATTTGAAAAAATGTACAAACTCTGACGACTCCAAGTGCTCTAAAGAAGTCTAAAGACGAGAATTGATAAATAAAATAAAAAATATAGAATTTAAAAATGAACTGCAACCTTTGAATTCACCTCCAAAGCCTTTGGATTACTTCATTCGTTAGAGCATGTCAGTCTCGCAGTTCCTCTTGGAAACTTGGAGCACTCGTTTCTCATTTGTCTTAGTTCAAAGTGGCCAGGGAATGCTGAGCATTCAACGATGAAGCCACATTTAAAATGCTTCCAGTCTGTTCATTGAGTTTACTTTCAAGGCCCGATTTTAACGACTTTAACCATTTCAATTAAATTATATTTTTCCTTCATACCTAAGGCAATATTTTGTGACACGACTCCCTTAACCCAGATCTTTGCGTTACCTGTAGTTTTTACTCATGAGTATAATAATGAAAATTATAATTCGTAGAATGTATTAATTGCTCATTTCTGTACACACACCCGATTACTTCAATCTAAGACTGCGGCGTTAATTTATTTATTTTTCAATTTTATGTTTGAAATATCACTTTAGCTATATTTTCTGGAGAATCTTTAAGATGGCGAGAGTATCAGGTAGCCTGTTATAAATTTTCTCATCAAGATTTCTTATTTACATTATTTTATTCCTCAAAGTTAACTAGATAATACCGGTGTATTCTTCCGTACAATTTCCCTTATTTACTTTTCACGTTATGTTATGAAGTTACATAAAACAGCGTAATGATAAATAATTCCGCTGCTAAAAATCTTAAATAAAAATAAAATAAAACAAACAAAATGTATCATGTTAAACAATCTTGGAAGTACAGTTGGGTATCTGCTTGTACAATGTACATCCTTACATATTCGTTTTATTGAAAATTCAATACATTTTTCAATAAATTAATACCTAATTGATTTGAACAAATAAAATATAATTACGTCCTTATACAGATTTAATTCGAATGTTTCGTAAAATGGATTAATAATTATTACCTACATCATACATAAAATGTTAGGCTAGGTGTTTAAATTCTAAGAAATGTAATTTCTCACAACGAGTTATTTTTGAATTTCTAAGAATTTTAACACCTTGAAAGTGGAGCTAATTAAAATATTCAATCACTTATTTTCCTTGTTTTTGATTTATGATGTTTGTTTGAATCAACAGCACAACATTTGTTTATAGTAACAACTTGTTCATAAAATCTCAGTTTACATAGATTTTATGAACAAGTAGAAAAGGAGATTAGATTTTCTAGGATAGCGCTGTTCTTTCTCCCATCGTAAACACGAAGACGAGGAAAATTCTCTCCATAGCCTATAGCGACCAAAGCGCTGACTCCTGATCATGAGCTCCCGGATTCGATTTCCAGTCGGGTCAATAGTTTTCACTTGAAATTTCTACTGGGGTTGGCCTGTCTCAGATAGGACAGGACCATTTGACAAGAAAAAATTGCCTCAGACAAAAAGTATCGCCGCCATACTTACTGACTTCTTGTATACAAAATCGTTCATTTCTTTAATTCCATTAAAGGAGGCCGGAATGTATTAGGTATATTTTTTTAATACATACATCAAATTATAGAATAATCCAGACGATTTTTTTTAATTCTTGGAAACAAAAATTTGCGTTATGGTTATCATTGTAACGGAAAAAATCAGGGGCAAAAGACATATGTGGGGGAAAAGAAGTGGTTGGTGGTCAAGCGGTTACGACGCCGGCTTTCGCACTGTTTCGTGCGGAGGCCGTGGGTTCGATCCCAGGTGCCGACCATCATCCTCTTTCACGACACAAGCTTTAAGTAGCTTACTGTGAAAGAGTCAATGAATGTATTTGTGTTCACTTTGAGTGAGCACAGATTCATTTAAAAAAAAAATCTTAAGCGTCGTTTATGCTTAAAAATAAATAAAACAAACAAGCAGATTCAAACAGTAGGTACTTGGACAATGAAATGTCAGATAGTTTCTCGAATCATACCACAAGAGGTCTCTAAACACTACATTTTTACACCCAAGGCGTGAAATATTTCTATGCTATTTCAAACGTATAGAACAGTTTCGTAGCTGCCCGGTATGTATTTGAAATATAATCCTAGACTGGCTTGTGTATAAATAATGTAGGTGGGTTCCTACCTACATTCCAAAAGGTAACCATAGACAACAATAATAGTATGTAGTAATAATTTCAGAGTCTTCAATGTCAGGTTCACGAGTCACTAGAACCAAAGCGATTAAAGAAACTGGATCTGCAGACCTGGAGTCTGGCACAGGGTTGTCACAAAATGTATTTATTCGCGTGAAAGTTCGCTGCAGCAATTTTTTTTCGTTTCACTGCAATTAAGTTATCAAACGCAGTTTCAAACGAACAATTCTAATAAAGGTAGTTTGACTCGCAGAGATCCTTGATCCCTGAAAAATCTCCCTCTTTAATGTTCCTTAACATTAACATTCTCCCTTTTTATGCCCCCCGCACACGGCAAGCCAGCCCAGATCCGCACAAATCCGACCCCAATTGAAGCAATCGCATCAAAAATCCAGCCACACACAAATTAAGCCCGCCGCGGATCCTCCCCAAACCAACCCACAATGCGGGAGGCCCCACTCAGGAGCATAGGGAGGCATCAAGAGCTCTCAATTGCGCTCGAAGACGCCCGAGGCTCATTGTGCCTTTTCTGACCGGTTTAGGTTTAAGGACATGAGGTGGTCAACCTCACGGTCCCGTGTTCCTTACCTCGTGCTTTATTCATCACGAAATATTCAGTTTAATATTATTTCTTTTCCTGTCTTTCGCATTTTCGATTTCTTCATTTTGTATGCCTCGTTTTAATACTCGTATAGTCCTTTTAGTCCATATTCTTGTAATAGTGTTCAATGTGGTTTGTTAACCTATCGCACATAAGTAGGTAATTCGATTTTTTGTATTTTGACAGGTTTTTCCTTTATCAGAAAATTAAAATAACAAAAAAAAAAATCTGCATGAGGCAACCCTACTAGAGCTAGACTGACGTTATTATTATAAATTAAAACTGTCATTTCTCGTGGACATTTATTGGATTTATTCATTTATTTATTTGCTCATTTAATATACCTTCGATAAATTATTTCTAAAAACATGCAGTTTAAATAAATTAAGCTCTATCCGAGTTCAACTCTCTAGAAGTTCTTCATACTTGTAGAATGTGGAAGTACCTGCCTAGTGTCTACAGAAATTTTATTCATACATGAATTAAGTGGGCATAAAGTTTTCTTCGATAAGGGGCATCTATTACTGGAATTTCAGTTAATTGTGAAACACTTTCAATTCATTGTGAAATATGTACTATCAATGGGTTGTGAAATACTTTCAATTCATTGTGAAATACTTTCAATTCATTGTGAAATACTTTCAAATCATTGTGAAATATTTTCAATTCATTGTGAAATACTTTCAATTCATTGTTATATTCATTCAATTCTTTGTGAAATACTTAATATTGATTGCGAAATACATTCAATTCAATTTGAAATACTGTCAATTGATTTTGTAAGCTTAAAGTGCATATTTTGTATTATGTGGAGTCAATTTTTGTATAACCATTAGTATATACTGTTCAAACTGCTTATTACGGTAAGCGATTCGACTTTTAATTATAGCGACAATGATCATTACTGTTCTATCATTACTGTTCTATCAAATTCTTTAGTGACGAACATACTGCGGTAATGACTAAATATAGAGCAAAAAGTATAATACAACATTATCAGAGATCTATTTCAGGAACATTACCGCAAATATGTAGCTCGTACGTAGCGTAGGTCTCTGAATGAGTCTGTGACGAACCACCGGTACTTTGTATTACTCTGAATAATTCATGACGTCGATTGTGATAACATCATCGTTCTGTCTCGCGACTGGGGATCGATGTTCGATCAAATTTAGAACGATCGAATGAATTGAACGATAATAATAGATCTGACAAAGCATACAGATATGACCTGTGACCGATACAAAGACGATGCAACAAAACTTACTATTTTTAATCGATTAAAATATTTACAACTTCTCAGTAAAAAGCGTTAATTTTGTGCAACGAAGAATCGGTGTGAAGAACATACTATCAACCACGTGCGCTAAAAAAAGTCATTCATTTTTCGGACATATCGCAAGGCTTGAGGACAACTCATTGAAGAAGACCATCACGGTGGGATTTGTTGAAGGAAACAGAGGTAGAGGAAGAGTACCAACGCAATGGTTCCATCAGGTCAAGACTATGGGATGACTATTGCTGAAGCAATACAAAGACACAGTGCAGGGAAGCCTGGAGGTAAATGGTCAAGGACGTTGTAGATAGGAGAACATAATACGCTGTAGATAGTTTCAGCCGAGGATGTTTAGAAGAAGTATATTTTCACTAGCGTAAAAATAAAAAAATGAGTCTTCCTATTGTACCACTACATATTTGTGTATTATAAGCATAAAGTAATGAGTAACGAGTGCTCCCTTGCTCAGATGGACCACTACCAAAAATAATTACATGAAAGAAAAAAAGTAAGTATTTGTACATCATGGACATAAATGGATACGACCTTCAGACACGAGGACCACCAAAAAGAAAATAGAAGTTCAAAGAGAAAACCACATAAAATCATAATCTGAATCAGATTTAAACCCTTGTTCTGGAGACACATAGAAAATACGACTTGCTTTTAATGAGGGCTCTTTGTAAAATTTTAGAAATGAAGACACTTAGGATGATAACCGGTAAACGTCTAAGAAATACTGTACAAAATAATACCCCAATAGAAAATAATATGGGACGTCCAGAAGGAACAGGTAAGGATAGGCAAGAGCTTTCCATTGTATATTGAAATCGTGAGAACCAAATTTTTGATCGGTTACTTCAGATTCTTCTTATAATATCATTAAATGCATGGAGGTCTCTTCAAACCTCAAGGACAAATGCAAAGAATATTGTTAATAAATTAACATAATAATTAACAAGTGACATTTTTAAATTAACGTTAATTAAAGGGAATCCATCAATACGGCGCGTTAATGTATTCCGAATAACTCTTGTTTATTGCCTACTATAAAATGTATATAAATAATTGATCAACAAAGTGGACCAGTGTGGAAACACAGTCTACATTAAATCTTCTGGTATGAAAATATTCTTTACGGCGTCATAAAAACGGTCCTTTTTTAAAGGCAATATTATTTAGATTCTTTATTATGTATTTTTCATTTTTATAATGGATCCTGGATTCAGGAAATAATTTAGATGAAACAAGATATAATTTATTTTTCATGCTTAGAACACAATTATTTATTAACAACAATGTAGGTACCTACTACAGATTTAAATAATAAAAAATATAATGAAACAAAGTGAAACTGAAATATTATAAATATTAATAACTTATATAATATTGTACATATACAAAATAACTGACAAGGTGTTGTGATTTGGCGGGATTATCGTTGAAAACGTTCTCTGTCATCCAACCAAATTACCTAACCTTTTTAACATAAAAATAAATAAATAAAAATACTGTTGACAATTAGGAGTTTCGGAGACAAAGATTACCTCCTAATGGCGAACGTTGTTAACGTAAAGTGATCACACTAAGCCAGCCTTCGAAATAACAGTAGAAGACGGTCTTAAGCTCGTAGTAACACCAACATAAACTATAAAAAATGTTTGATGTGACGTTTATTGAAATCTTGACATACAAATTTTGGAACGGTTATTTCAGATTCTCTCTTACAATATCATTAAATGCATAGGATGAGTTGTTACCTGAACAAGGGAAGATAAGTGTCAATAGGCCCCAGGAAAAAAGAACATCAGCAATTTTATTGAACATAACGGGACGAGAGATGTTCCGAAGATGGCAAAGGATGCAAAGGGGGATGTAGAAGTTAATAAAACAAATGAATATCAAAAAATAAAACCCATGATCAGATCAACACTTTCGTGTCACTACATAAATTAGAAAGTTCCTTTGAGCGCACCTAATAATTCGAGTAGATAAGATCAAGAATCCATACATATGTATGCCTATGCAAAATAAAGGTTGCTCCGATGGAAGTGATAACATATTGTGAAAAGCAGAAAATAGCACTACTCCATGATGCTGTTAATACATTGAACTCTCGTAGCCTGACGTAGCTTAAAGTGGACTTCAATAATTCCTTAGAAGACTTGTGAAATAAATGTGTGGAAAACTAGTCAGATTTAATTCAATGGAGAAGATTTATTTTAAATCAAATTGAGTCTTTAGTTTGTTAAGCCACTGTTTTCTTATTCTCAACTGCAGCCTAAAGACATGATGTTTTTTATTATTATTATAAAAAAACTTGTATTTTTATATGAATAAAATAACCTTGATATCTGGCTGATGTCCCTTGATTGTAAAACCATAAGTCTAGGATATTCAACTACACAGCTGATGCAACGTTTATGGGATATTAATCTTTAGATACCATACGAAAATAAAAATAGTTCTGTGCTTGAATCTGTGATTCTTATTTTTTATCTATTTTATGATCGTTTTTCTAGAAATCTCGCTATCGAGTGTGCAGAGCAAATAGCGCAATGCAAACATGAGCCCAATGAGATAAGATAATATAACAAAATTGAACTTCCTAGAAGATCTACAAGGTATGATCCCTAAATAAACCTTCCGGAGTATTCTCTGTATTATAAAACGTCACATCCTCGCATCTTTTTGGTGTTGTCACATTATGTAATACCTAGGCCTACATACATAATATGTGTGACGTGATGAGTATCTACATATGAAAATGCCTCATGGTTCAATATTAACCATTGAACTTGTCTCATAGTTGAGTTCCGATAAAGATCTATCAAAATAATTGTTCATTTTACGCGATTGGACCGGAATATGGAGAAAGCAAGATTTATACCCGGGTGCAATGAAATGAGTTGCCTTGAAATAAGTGATTGTCAAAGTTCTTCTTGTGACTTTGAGAATAAAATAGCCCCTGAAAATGAGGAATTTGATTCTACAGAAACCGATAAACACTTTAACACAAAGAAAAGTTTAACAGACAATTAGTTTAATTATAAGTTTTCGGTTCATTCACAACATTCCGTCCAATCCATTCAAGCATAGGAAGGGAAAGAGCCCTCCAATGCGCTCGATCTTGCGCAATGTTTACGACCTCCTCCCACACCAAGTCCAGATCCTCATCTCTGCTTCGAAGGAGTGAAACACAGTATGAGAGGGTCTACCTCGTCTTCTACTAAGCAATAAATGGTGTTGAGAGTTCGAACGTCTAAATCAGTTACGTATGCTGAATTTTTGGGTGTTTAGTTTAACTTTAAGTTTTTGGAATTTACCTTAGTCAGTAACATAGGTAAGTACATATAAATAAAGCCATAACGATCCATTTAACGCTAAAATGAAATCAAAGTGTATTTCATAGGTCTCCGTATCGAATAGCCTAATGGGCATATTAGAACATAAATGATTCTAGAATTACTTCATCAGAGTATGGATGGCTTAGTACCTACGCACAATGGGCATGGTTTCCTGGTATCAGCATTATTATTATTATTATTGTCTACATCAAAATTATTATAGGTACCTCATGGTATCATTAAATTTGAATTGATCGGTTTAGAATTTTGGAATTATTTGTACCTCCGAAACTATTGTCCTCTTCATGATTCATCTCATTGACTTAACGAATATTTGGTAAAGTTGTATACTGTATTGATCTTAATGACGGGATATAGGCTTCACAAAAATCTAGGTTTTTCCATCAAGCACTTGGCACATTATCTACCTTTATGGATATGCTATCCTCAATGGCTATGATTCTTGGCATATTATGCATTCATCGTATTAACAAAAAATAATACGTCAAGGCGATTCAAATGTACGCTCGCTGATTCCTTTATCATAATTTTCCCTTGACACTTGGTTCTTCTCACTAAACAAACTGCACACACTATAGTTGAGGTGTAGCTAACGCTAAATTACCTTTTTTCATATCTGACAACAGAAAGGATTATAAAACGTTCAGGAAACAGAAGATTTGTAAGACCTAATCTGGCTGACGATAGGAAGGACACAGTATTTTAAACTTCAAAATTAAAGGATTGACGCGGAGGGCAAGGTAGGCTTTTAGGGATGATGCATATAGACGCAAAATCATGGTATGGGCGGTTGTGCCATCCCAAAAGAGCGAAGCATTCATCGCTCAAAACTTTTTGAACTTACTTAGATCAAGCGCCCTAGCAATAGACTATCAATAAATGGATAGCTTAATCTATATGAATAATGTCCGTTCAAATTTACAAAATGAAGAAGAATTAAGAAGTATTGGAACGAAACAAAACCGATTAAGTTTTCCAATGATACGCAAAAAGATTACAACCGTGAATAATTGAAAGCATTTAAAATAATCTGATTTGCTTGTGGGCAAAATATGGTCGTTAAATTCGATCGTCTAGCTGCTAGCTGTTTCTCTCCCACGATGGTGTTTACAGAATTTGAAGCCGGATATCAAAATGTTCAATTGAATATTTTAACAGAGGTTATATGCTTGTGTAATGATACACAATAAACTAGATTTTTTAGCGTCACTACGTCAAAAGAATAAACAATTTAAGATATATCCAAATATTGTTTTCAAAGGATTGATAGACAATCATCTCTTTGTCGTTGTTGTCATAGAAAAGTTATTTAATATTATGTAGTTGCTCCATTAGCTTCAAAACTATAGTGTTGTGAAAGTGGGAACGGTCGACACAGGGATTTGAACGAAAGCCTTCGATTGATACCGCTAATCTACCAACCACTTCTATCGTCTTGTGTTCTTGTGTAATGAAAATTTCTGAAACACCAATCACCATCTATCTTCTCTTTTTTTTATTGATATAATATTTTTTTATGCATATTTAAAAGAAAAAAACATTAGCATTCGCCACCCCTTTTCTATATAAACTACCTATCAATCAATCAATCAATCAATTCTCCCTTTTACACCCCACTCAGGGGCATAGGGAGGCAACAAGAGCTCTCCATTGCGCTCGATCTTGCGCAATGTTTATGACCTCCTCCCACACCATGTCCATGTCCCTCAGCTCTGCTTCGAAGGAGCGGAACACAGTGTGAGAGGGTCTTCCTCGTCTTCGGGACCCTGAAACTACCTATAAGTGTGTGAAATTTCATACTCCTCGGTGTATAAAATTTTTGCTTCACGTATTAATATATAGGTGATTCTTATAAAATTCCTCACCACTGTTAACAGCTCAAATATTTACAACTGCGGATGAATCGCATAAAAAATTCATAGTAAAATATTTCTGCGATGAGTGAGCCGTGCAATATTTATAACAGCTGATATCGCGTTCCGGGAATTTGTGGCGTGCGGCGTGTTGGTGGATCTAGGAGTGACGTAGGATGGCGGAATAATATGGCCGGTGGGCCACTGATGGTTTCTTCCGGCCATTCCGTCATCATCGTCAATAAACCGCGTACGATGGAAGATTCGTACCTATATCTTTTCATGTGATGGTGAAATGAATCAGAACCACTTGTTATTATAGATAGAGTATGGTGGCAGTCAGAACTATCCCGATTTCATAATGATTAACAAGCTTTGTTGATTAAGGAGAGAAATGCCACTTACTAGGCTATATAATAATTAATCAACTTATTTTTCGTTATTACAGTTATTTTTATCATAATATTCCCACTACTCTGAGACATAATCAAAACCTTTGAGACCTCACAGAGTTCTTCCGAGAATTCCTCCCAAGAATAATCTCCGTTCTTGATGATAATGTCCATCAACCTTATATGATTTACACATGCCCCAAACAACGTTAATCTAGTTCGACTTCCATGAATTATGTATGAGATTGTGATGAGAAACCTTTCTCCTATCACTTTTTTGACAGATTAATCTAGAAAACCGATATTTTTGCAAATTATATTTTTGTGCCTACTTATATTTATGTATAAAATTTCCCTCGTTCAGGTCTCTTAGACAATTTCAATCTTAGCTTGATGACTTTACTTATCTTATTTAACTACTTTCACGCTTTCTTCTAGCTAGAGTAAGTACGCGTGTGAAAGATATCTGATTTTTGGTACCTGCTCGAGGCGTGGAGGTCGCATTGAATCAGGGCCAGTCTCGGACCTTCAGGTTTTTATTTTGCCAGAATTTTGGCAGGAAGGATTGTTTGAAGTCGAAGGCCCTCTTTCAGTGGCTGATTCCTCCCATAGGCCTCGAGCATGCTTATCAACATTTCAAAGTCTCGTCGTAACTACAGTTGTTGATTAGACGAATTGAATTCCGGTTACAAGTTGTATAAGAATCTATGTACCTCCTACACACATGCAAATAAAATTACACAAGGCCTAAGAAGAAAGTTGAGGAAGGAAGGAAAAGTAATGTTTGACACTAGTCAAGGTGTTTACGCGTAATATTTTTTCTGACGGAAATCTGAGAAACAGGAAAAATTTTGTTAGTTACTTTAACAAACATCACGTTAATAATGCATTCCAATAATAAATTATTAGGTACACTGATGTAACAATTTATTTTGATGATTGCATCAAATGGCAGTGGGCCAAGTTAGGTTTGATTCATAATAAACACACTCATTATCATGTTTTGAATATTTTAACAACTCATTGTTTCATTCAAAGTTGTGAAAACAATTATTGATTTATTTATAAAAAAAACTACGGTTTACATACATACCTACATACAGACTAAGCTTCTCAAAGAATGGTCCATTGAGAATTTCGCTCGCAATAATTCCGGGAATTTTTTTTTATTTGTTATTTGAATCACGTAACAGATAAATTTTTGTCTTTATGATTTTTGACTATTTTTTCCCTGTACAAAAGTATCCATCTTGAATTTTGAACATTACATAAACTTTGTTACTTTTTTATTTATCTTTGTAAATTATTAATTTTACACGCCATAGGGCTGCTTTCTTTTTCTTTTTTATAATTTGTTATTTTCAGAATGTGTCTCACACCCGCTGGCTTGCATTTAACGTGCTTGCCAACTATGCATATACCCGCAAACTGAAATGGTCTATTATTCATATTCAATGAACTTTGTAATATTTTATCTAATTACTGTAAGTTTGTTTGAATAAAAAAAAAATTAAAAAAATACACAAACCTAAGTAATAGGTAGGTGTTTAATAAAATTTATACATTGTTGAACATGCATTTTTGTCCGTGGTGGAAGTAATTTAAATAAACAAATTAAAATTAAAAAAAAAAAACACTTTTTAACACTACTTGAAAGAGGAGAAGCAAATAAACTGTGACCATGGGGCATGCCCCTTTGAAACATGTCAGTTGTAATTAAATTGTGCAAGAAGTAAAAAGTTTTTTATTTTAATTTGATTACTAGGTGATAATCGATTAAATTGTTTGCAACTAAGTGCCTCGTAGTAGTAAGTAAATACCTAGGTATAAGATTAGACAAAACTTTTCATATGGGAACTACAACTATTATTTAAGAAGGTATTGGGTACTACTAAGAGGTGCTCGTTTTTTAATATTATTTTTGCTCGATTCTCTTATGTAGAAATATAGTTTTGACTGAGGAGTTTCTTTTCGGCTAGTAGCTAAAGTACAACTTGAAACACTACTTGTATTATATGGGAATTCTATACGTAGAGAAAATGAGTTTTTACCTACATTACGGTGTTTTTTATAAAATTAGGTATATGGTCGAAAAAATATATTTTTTTTATTTTTTTTAAGGTACATGACTTATTCTATTCTATAATTATTTATTGCTACAGATTTTTCAAACAGCTTTTGGGAGTCGCTACCTCTTGATGAAAATGTCTTAAGTCGGTATGAAAAATAGGTATATTTTATTTTTTTAATATTTGATAAATGGGTTCGAATCATTGATTTTCAATTTCAGCAGACGTTGGTTGTACCTACCTAACTATGCACATTAGCCATGCGAGAGATACCTGTTATTGGAGCACTGGAGACTCTATATATTTGTTTCATGATTTTTTTTTTGTTTATGTTGTTCAGTTTTCTGTTGGTGTCTCTAATCACAATAAATAAACCAGTACCTAGGGTCCAACTATCAATCTTGTGTGGCTTTAAACAACCCTCTTAGAGAGAAGTCATAAAAGTACCTACCTACTATTTTCATCCAGCTATGTAGGATTTAGGTAATACAACGGAAATTTAGAACAGGAACGCTGTAAAATACATAAACTAACTGGTTAATAAAACATTTATTGTTATCTGTGAAAACAGTAAATTACGTATTTTACACCGCAAAAGAGCTGACATCAAAGAATCGCTTGGATTAAAAAAACCGATAATCTTAAAAATATTTTAGTCCAAAACAGACGACTTTCCACCACTCCTGGTTAAGAAAGTGGAACACTTGGAAGTCGTCCAAAAAATAAATCCCATTGTTTTGTAAGCCATAAAGTGAGACAGGGTTGTGACAAGGATTAAGAAATTTCAATAATAATTAAAAAAACCAAGACAATAAGATTGATCTGATCTGATTGAAGACTTGATTCAGCTCATTAAATAAAAGAAAAGTGAGGAACATAATATTTAAGTGCCTGCAATAAAAAGCACAAGTTGCGTTTTTCTAAATGGCGATTTTTCTCTTATAAAGCCGAGCATATTATGTAGAGATCTCAATTTAATTTGTATTCAAATTGCAATCTTGTTGTCTTCTTATATAGAAAATTGAAAAAGTTCCCCCTCAGTAGCTTGAGTATCTCTCGAGTGGCCTTAACAACTGATACTTAAATAAATATGTTTTTTATTTAATGAATCTTGGCTCATCCAAAGTGAACATAACAGAACTGCACTATGATATTTTACAGAGAAAGCAAAGCTTATTTATTTATTTAATTTATTTATTTATTTATAAAATATACGGCGAAAAACGCCAATTACAATGTTACATACTTATAATAATTACAAAAAAAAAATACAAAAATACAATATGAGGAAATTTTTTGCATCTTAGTCATTTTGAATAAAATTCACATCGATCATTAAACGAACAGTGGCTCAACAACAATACAACAATAATCAAAATCAAATTGACAACACAATAATGAATAAATATTTCCCATTTATCGTAAGGGGAAGAATTTCTGTTGATTTGAAGTTCTGTTAGCCTCAGGCAAGGTGTTCTGATGACGTAAGAAAAGTTTCTGGGGTCGAATGGTACAGGATATACAGCTGTGAAAGTCTAACAAAAAGTCATTAATAATGTCTTACAATACACGTGAAAATGCTAAAATACTTCTGTTTCATTGGAATCACATGATTACAAAGACTGCCAAATAAACCATCTTCAAAATGAATTTGATAGTGTACGGCTACGACGCCGGCTTTCGTGCTGTTTCGTGTACTGGAGGTTGTGGGTTCGATCCCAGGTGCCGACCATCTTTCTCTTTCACGACACAAGCTTTAAGTAGCTTACTGTGAAAGAGTTAGAGAGTGTATTATTTGTGATCACTTTAAGTGAACAGATTCATTGAAAAAATTTGTTCAACGGGCATTTTTCAAAAACCCCACATTATGGTGTTATCTTTTTCAACAATTTGTATAATTTTCATCTTTACTAAGGTGTGCAAGTATTTTTTTTTTTCAAAAAGTATTTTTTTGTGACAACCCTGTTTCTTTAATCAATACCAAGTCTTTATCAGACATGGATTTGCAAGTATAAAAGAGTCGTCTACATGTTATGGTTGTCTGTCGATACTTTACCAGATAACATTCTTCTGAGACATTTTTTTGTTTCGTTTTCTCTATACTGTTTTTATTTTTTCTATAATTTCTATTGTTCTTTTTTATTTCTAGATTAAAGAAAATTTCTATACATTATTATGAAAATTGTTATGTTTCTTCGTATAAAACCTTGGTATAAAAATAAAGTCCCAAATAGCCGAAAGAATGACCAACAGTGGCTATCGATATAACGTTCACATGCGGCACATCTGCATGGCAACAACTTAAGGAAACATAGGTACTTGATATTATAAGTAGGTATAAATGTATATTTTATTCGGTATGCAGTTGTCAGTTGTCACCTGTATTCTTAGTTTTGTCGGAAGTCACGAAAGTAAATTGAGTAACACGAGACATTTTGTATGGAAAACGTGTATACGTATCGAATGCGAGAATCGCTTATGTTTCTAGAAATATCCCTGTGGCGGCGCTATACACGTTTTCCATACAAAATGTATCATGTAATACTCACTTTACCTCCGTGACTACCTTCCGATAAAACTTAGAATACGGGTACTGTACCCTTATTCCGAATTTTACTAACGAAGGTTAGTGAGAAATTCACAGGAATTTTGTATGAACTGCGGAACTTTCTTAAGTATTCTGTAGGGGGCGGTAAACACGTTTCCAAACAAAATTTTGTTACATCACGCCAACGTAAATGTCACGGAAACTTACAATAGATGTGTTTGGTAGGAATAAGCAAAAAATGTAATATTAAGCAACAGATTCCTCATTCATTCTATTAAAAGGCCAATGGAACTAAAAACTTTTGCTCTACCGGACAAACAGCCGTGTCCAGTCTAAAATAGGCTGACAATTTAAAAAGAACTATGAAGTCTTCTTCTTCTTATGGTCGCTCACAATCTGACCTCCAGAGGCCGAAGCCATTGGATCGCGTCATCCGTTAGTGCGTGCAAGTCCTGTAGTCCTTCTTTAAATGCGTACATGGGGCACTCGTTTATCAGATGGTCGATTGTTTGTGTCATTCCACATGCGCATGCTGGTGAGTCCATCCATCCCCATTTATGTAAGTTGGAAGCGGTGTAGCCTACATCACATCTTGATCGGTTAACTCCGCACCATATATTTCTGGGTTGCGTTGAGCCAGGCAGGTCTTTTGTCGGGTCAGCAACTAGGTTCTGGTTTCTTACTGACGATCGGTCCATAGGTACTTGTCTCCGTGGAAAACTCTCGAATCTGGCTCGATGGGGCTACGAGACCATTTAATGAAAATCTTATTAAAACTAAAAGGCCTTTAACGGAGGATATAAGCTCAGTTGAGAAACAGCTTTATGTTGAAAAAATTCGACGACAATGTATTATGTAGGTATCTCCCTTAGAGATCAAATTATCCGATGAACTTTCAAGATAACTTACGAATAATAAGGCATTTTTATGTCTTCCTTTCACAAGAAACGCATCGCGCATTCATAGCACGGCTGATGGATTCAAAACATAAACAACTACCTACAGAGGTGACTTTTGACGTTATGCCGGGCCAAAGAGAAGAAAAACACGTAATCGATAAAAATACTTGACAAACAAAACGGAGAAACGTTTCGGTGCATCTTTAAGGAGATTGTAAACATGAATGACTCCATATTGGCGCTTTGTATTAATAAAAGAACACAGGGCGCATCTGGTATGCGACGTTTGATTTGGATCCAAACAGAAAACTGGATTAACCAATGGGAAATTTACTTACACCCGGTTTCATAAAAAATAAGGAAGACTTTATGTTTCCTTTAAAAATAAGGCGTTTCATAACAACACAACAAAATGACACTTTATGAAAGTCCCGTTATTGGGACCTTAAGTCGACATTAGTTTAGTTCAATCATTTGCCACCGGAGTTCATAGAAAATTTCGCTTAAAAACACCTAGGTTATGATCGAATTTCTAGCACAGGTCGACCACTAGTAGTCCCTTAATTTCCTTAATACGCGGTCAAAATAACATTCTGCATTTTCGCCTGGTGATTTCGAGATGACACATTTCTTACATTTCTAAGATACTTTTATTTTTTACTTCCTGCCTTCATCCATGCTATACCTATTTTCTATTTCACCAACTACAATATATATAACTGATTTTCAGCCAGTCCATTATTGATGAAGATACCGCAGTTGATTTAAGGGAATACAAATCTGAGTTGTATTGTAGTAACAGTAGCACAAAATGATAATTGAGGCAATTCGACGCATTATGCATTCGTTACAAACCGCTACTAATATTTTCTCTCGTTGCTATTCAAATTTGATGCGCTCATACTGAACAACTACTTTGTTATAAATTTACGAAACACTTCAAACATCTATACACAGTAAACAACGCATCCTTATCTTGTGCTCGACATTTATTGCCTGCAATTCATCGATGTTTTTTGGTTATCCATCGTTACTAATTTATTCATTCTTAATTCGATCTTTGATCCTTTTAAGATTGAAAATTGCCATTTCTGAACACTCATCACCAATCATCGTCTTCTTGTTTATTTTTTTAACGTTGCATTACTGTTATTCTTCATCTTCGCTTGGAGCTTCGTGTTTCTGAGATGCGGATGCCTTGCTCCATCTCTCTCTTTACGGTGTATGCTTACGATTTGCTGCTCTTTCTGATGGTCTGTCCCCAGCTTCCGGTTCTACCCTTTGTGAGGAAAAACATCCTCACAGTTTCTTCTAATATTGCAATTCTGACTATCTCGGGGTGTTTTTCCTATATACAATATATTTAGCTCTATTGTAAGGTTCTTCATCCTTGCAGTATCCGTCTTTGTTACTATACTTACCTATGTCGTGATAGGTCTGGTGCACGTTGTTAAATAATAAATGGGAACAAATCGTGTCGGGTTATAAAATGTTTTAATTTTTTAAATGATACAACAACACTACTTCATCACCACGAAGAACGTAGGTATATAATAATATTCTAGAACAAAACAATAAAACTGACAATGAAAAACAAATTCAAATTTAGAACAATAACTAATATTAATTAAATACAACGACATTTTTATCCAATTGAGTAGGCACCCGCCTACCTATGAATTAAATACAAGTCTTCTATAGATTAAATTATCTTTTAACAAAATAAGCTTAATCCCTAGCTTTGGAGGAAAGGACAAAATCTTTATTGTAACTAAACAGTTTTCAGCGTTCACTGTGAACAATGTATTATTTTTTTAACATTGGTAACATTTTGGTTTCAGCTATTCAGTACCTACTGGTTTACGAGCTTATTTTGGAAAACACTGATCCAAATAATTCAATACGCACACATGTATTTCATTATTACTTTTCTCTTTTGTTTCAGGTGACAGTCCCACGGTTCCCAGTGGTTCTCAAAATAGGACACGCGCATGGAGGAGTCGCGAAGGTCAAGGTTGACAATAACTCAGATTTTCAGGTAAGAATAATGTGTATGTCATTACGTTATTTCACTTCATTTTTTCATCCAAAAAAAAGATAATTTTTTTGATTTCATTCTTTCGGTATTATGACCCTCATAAAATAATACGATTAATATATAAAAAAACATCAGTCACAGTGAGCATGAGCTGTAATATTTTTTCTGGCATTTGTTTGATTATACAAAAGTAGTTTTCTATTTTTTAGCAGATACCTGTATCGTTTTAGGTTTTCAAACTAGTTTATCTTGACGAATATATCAACTACTGATGACTGACATCTACCTACTGCTCGATTTTTAAATGGTATGAACAAACCACTAGTCACGACGGGCTTACGGCCGTCTTCTACTGTTATTTCGAAGGCTGGCTTAGTACGAAATAACAGTAGAAGCATTTGATTGCCAAAATAACACTTCATTTCAGATATTTGATTAATCACCAACTCACCACATTAAACATAAACAAATGGATCCTTTGTATAATTCTTACAACAGATATATATCTTGCTATTTTATTACCTTTCTAGGACATGGCCGGTGTGGTGGCAATTTCCCATACTTACTGCACAGTGGAGCCCTACATCGATGCGAAATATGATGTGCATGTGCAGAAAATTGGCTCCAATTATAAAGCTTTCATGTGAGTATCTCATACACTCAATATGTTATTTTGTTGGGTGTTATTTTATCGCATGTTATTTCGTCATATAATCTTAAGTGGATTTTAATTGCGCAATATGTGTTTAGTAAGCAAGTTCATAATATATAAGCTAATCAATTATAATTAAACAAAAGGCACCTACCCAAATCGCTTCCGTTTCCTCCCCTCATCAGCCGACTTACGTATATGGAAACAAGTTATTCAATATTGCCAAAGATTGATTAGTTGTCAATTAAATTATCCTGTGCTAAGAAATTCTTAATAATATTCTAATATCATGTTATTTTTGTTTTATTATATTAAAAATTTACTGCCCGCTCAACAATATTGTATTTTTAGGCGGAAATCTATCTCCGGAAACTGGAAGACGAATCAGGGTTCAGCGATGCTCGAACAGCTCGCCATGACAGACAGATACAAGGCCTGGGTTGATGAGGTAATTACATTCTCAATTCATAAATCGCAGCATCATTTCAATAAAGCCAACAAAAGAAGGAATAATTTTTATAACAAGTCGTTATTGCTCCTAGTTTATTACTATTATAATAATATTTATGCTATAAAAGAAGCATACTACAAGGAGTAAACTTTCTATAGTAGAATATCCCAGAACACCGCCTGATTCTCGACTAACGCCGCCTGCCTGAGACGTTCCCCGGGGACACTTCGTTCTTAGGCCGTATTAGTCCACTCCTGTGCATATGCTTGTGTTTATTACCGGAATCGCGATGGTTTAATGTTAATCGCGATCGGCATCCAGTGCATATACTTAGACACATTCTTTATAATCCTTACACCATCACGAATATCTAGTTGAGATGGTTCAGAAATGTGAATAAAATGGATGCAAATAGAATAACAAAGAGAATTCATAATGCTGGATGGAAAGGTGTTAGAGTGCGCAATCGACCGAGAATACATCGATTTTATCCTCGAGGAAAGCCAAGAGAAATAGGAGAGGTATTATGAGAAATGGTATGTCAGTGAAAGATGCGAAAGAAGTGCACCGTCTCTCTACTTACCCCTTACGGGACACGACTTAATGAGTAAAAAAAACAACACAAATCCGGAAAAAAAACCCAGTTTGTTATCCGGTGCGTGAAGGGGAGGCCTTATGTGGCTAGTTCTATGAGGCTGGTTAAAGTATAAAAAAAATTTCGTGGAGTCCATTTTTTAAAAGGTCCATTACAGCTTCCCTTCGCATTCTGTTGTATCTCACACAACTCTCTTATTCCAGCGATCTTCACAACAATAATAATTGTCAAAGATTTTCCTGCCATCACGATGTCTTTGATCGTATCGTATAGTTCAGAACTAAAATGTCACATTTCTTTTCTCAAATATTTCAGGTGTGTGAACTTTTTGGAGGACTGGAAATATGTGCTCTGGAAGTAGTGGTTGGTAAGGACGGCAAAGAGTACATCATAGAAGTGAACGACAGTGCTCTCTCCTTGATGGGAGATTCTCAAGAAGAGGATAGGCGACATATTGCTGACCTTGTCACACAACGCATGCAGGTTTGTATTATTAATTTCCCTTATATATAAACAATATACAAATTCGAAAACATAGACGTTATTGAGATACCTTTGGGATATGCTTATATTAGCGACCGATGAATAAAGTCTGCGTCAATGATGAGGAAAACCACAATGGGGCTTGCTAGACAGATAAGATTCAAAGAAAAGGGCAACCTCAAATAGGTCATGGACCAAAATAATGTATAGTGGTCATAAACATTGCGCAAGATCGAGAGCAATGGAGAGCTCTTGTTGCCTTCCTATGCATGCCCCTAAGTGGGGTATAAATGAAGATTTCGTTGATGTCAGTAGTCTAGTGGTAGGTACGTTTATCAACTTTCGTACCAGATTCGGGGGCTCGATTCGGGTGCCAACTATTTGCTTCTTTCAAAACTTATCTTGGCTTGGTTGAACCCAGACAAAGAGTATCAGGTGATCATGAGCGGGTTATGTTGCTCGATTAAGGGTGAAAGCGATCTCCCTGTGTGATAGTCTAATGCACAAGAACATCACAACGCAAATCAACTATCAAACGTGCATTCTCTGCATATTTTCAAAATGCTGGCCCAATCTCGGATAAGAGTCTGCAATTGATGCAAGATAGTTCCATTTCTGGAAGCAAACGTGGGTTATTTTTCTGCTGTATGAAAGAAAGATAAATGTTTATTTATATAAAAAAAAACATTTAATTAATTATTTTTTTATTTTTTGAGTATTGAGCCTAAGCATGTACCTATCAAGGTATAAAAATTTTTGAACAAACATTGAACCTTTATAAAAATGTGACAAGTGACAGAATATCAAAAGACTTCACATATGTACCTTCTTTTGTTTATATTTAACCACACGAATCTACCACTCACAAGTTCTGATAAATTTACTCAGGTGGAATTTTACTTTTAACGGAACAAAGCGTCCATTTAGAGATATTCATTAAAATACTTCACGAGTACGCCTATTTCGAATCTATGTATCGTCTAATACTACCCCAGCACCTGTTCGGGCCCTCTAAAAATTGTATGTTTGATGCTTTCTCTTTATATCTGGAAAAGGATAAATTAGTTGACAAAAATTAGAAATTGTTGATTTATCGTGTTGTCCATAATGTGAAGATTTTTTTACGGTTTTCATCTTTTTGATATTTATATGTCATTTAATAAATCGAGTACCTATTGATGAAAAGTAATCTGAAACGTGAATGGGGAGTAAATTTTGGAAAAAACATACCACAAGTGCCTAAATGACTTTTCTTCATGATGCAACAGGAGGAATATCGATATACTCGTACGTGTATCGCAACGTACTGCTCCATTACATAATCAACTAGCTCTTTATAAGAATTGTATTTTTATTATTTTTATCATTATTTTTTAAGGCAACCTGTCGTCCTGGTACAACAGCTCAAACAACGTCTTCCGCTTCAACCCATCGTCCAGCTTCCAGAGGAGGTTCTGTTTCATCCCCAACAGAAGATAGACCGCCAGGTGGCCCACCAGCAGTGCCTCCTCCAGTAGGTCCCATGTCAGGACACGTAGCTCCACCAACAACAGGAGACAGACCTCTTCCTCCGATACCAGCGGAGCCAGACCACCCGCCACCGGCTAACCCATCTTTATCTGCAGTTGGTAGAAGAGACTCCCAAGGTATACATAAGATTTTGTTACATGAAAGTTTTATGATTTTTTGATTTGATTGATCTTGTCAAATAATAAATCAAATCTGTCTTTCCGTTTTCAGCATCTCAAAGTTCAACAGTAAGTTCGGTATCTGCAACCAGAGCCCCCGATATTCCACAACGTACCGGATTTTCTCGGCAGGGATCTTTGTCACAATCCGTTGCCGAAGATGCTGAAGACACCATGAAAAATTTACGAAAGACATTTGCGGGAATTTTCGGTGATATGTAAATTTGGTGTGAAGTTACTCGGATTCGTCTAGTTTTATTTATTTTCTAATTACTTGATCCTTTTTTTGATTCTAAAAAAACAAAAAAATTCAAGTATTCCGGTGTTCCTATAAATGTATCAGTTCAATCGTTCTGCTACTCGGAGAATTCATGAACGTTTATAAAAGCATGTGATCAAAAAGGCCCCACGTTGAGCGCCATTTGAACAGCACAAAATGGTATAAAGTTATAATACCGAACTGCTATCTGGACATCGTTACTTTGACCACACGTACCAATTAAATGGTACACACGTATATTGGCTAGTAAGGAGAACGGGGGACGAGCTACTGACTCTCATTAGTTGAATTGAGCGTTTTACCAAGCATTCAATACAATCTTTAAATTCACTGATTGCTCGGCCACTCGCCCGTTTAATCAGTAAGTGTGACTAAGCCATGAACGTCAAACTAAACAAATAAAATCATGGGCTGTAAAAAAAAACAACAAAGCAGATATTATTGATGAAATTCTACTTCGGTGAATAAAACCTGTACGAGAAATTGTGAAATATAACGTTTTCAGTAGATAGGAATCGACATCCGTCTCAAATCGTTAACTAACTAGGAATACTGTATTTTCTCTTAACTAACCCCTTCCCCCCACCCCCCAAATATTAAAAAAAAATAGCTAGCCATAACATCAATCTAGAAACATCACCTCATTTTGACATAGTTTCGAATTTTCCTCATAATTTTTTTCGTGACTTTTTTATAACTGTTGTTATAATATATCTACGTTAATGATATTATCATACATTAAAAATAGTTTATACTAAGATATAATTATCTTCTAATTATAATATATAAATTATACTAATTATTAATGTTATGCTTTTGTTGTTGGCATTTTAATAAAATATTTATTTGGTAAAGTTATGTATTGTTGTTATAAAATATTATTGTTGACTATATTGTTTCGATCCGATATTTTGCAAATTTGGTTCAATCCATCATCTCTGCGTATCATTTAATGCTACACAGATATCATATTCTGTTAAAATAACACCATAATTTTCAAGATTTCGCCGAATAAAAGATACCAATATATAAAAATAATCGAAGATTTTTTTTTAATATAATGGCATTACATCCAAAAAGAATGATGAAGCCAATGACGCTAAGATTTAATTAAGTTTATTTTATATATTTTTTTTGTACATATTGATTATGACGGTTGATGCATTTATTTATTTATTGGCTTTGTGTTCGGCTTGATGTTGCTGTAGATTTTAAGATGAATATAATTCAGACAATACATTTACATAATATTATAAACTTTGTGGATTTATTATAGGTAAAATAATAATATTATTATTTTTAGAAAAACGTATGCTCGTTGTATTATAATTATTATAGAATAGGCTCTTCCCATCATCCGCTTTCAGTTTCATTTATTAAAAAAATATATTAATAAAATCTTTAATATTATTAATTTGCTGTTATTAAACTATGTAAGCATTTAATTTTTTTAACAAGAAAATTTAAAAAAAACTGTCATGGTAATTTGTCAATGTGTTTCACCCATTTCCCAATTATCAATGTTTGTATTATTCATTATTATGAAAGTTGTTGAATATTAATAATAAATAAATAAATTATAACAATTTATATTTAAATAAGTCTTAGAATAAAATGTAAGATTGTTATGAAATTATCGATATAATACAACAATTATTATTACAATTATACAATCGTTATTAAAATGTAGAATGTTGAAAATAAATGATGACAAAACAAATTTTTTTTATTAAAATGAAATAACCATGTATAATTAAATATATATAATATGAACATTTTGTATAGCAATGACTTTGAAATACTTATACTCATATATAAATCAGTTTTCACAACCTAGTATACATATTTCAAGTTGAAAATTGTGGTTAGATAAATTACTTAACAATACCTTTTGATTTAAATCCAATATTTCTCTTTTAATGACTGTTAAATGTTAATACGTTATATTCTTTGTATGGAGAGCTCTTGTTGCCTCCCTATGCCCCTAAGTGGGGTCTAAAGGGAGTTTGGATTTGGAACTAGTATTTTTCTCCAACTGCTATTGATGTTTGTTGATCAACCAAAGATTAATATTCCTTACATAAAACATAAATACATCAATAAACTAAATTTGAAAAAATAATTATGAAAAAGAATTCAACCTATCGTTTCTTTCATTATTTACTAATATTGTTGTTTCTGCTTAAATATTATTATATTTATTTTATATCATAAACTCAATTGTTATGTTTGCTTTTATGCATTGTTATTCTCAAATTACTTCTATTAATAAAATAAATAATAATATACCTAATATTATTATATTATTCTGTGTGAATGTTTTTAATTTTAATTTATGAACACAGAGTACTAAGTTATAAGTTACCAAAAAAACAATTATTATTATTGTAAAACAAATATTCGAAATAGAAATATAAAAAAAAAAAACAATCGAATCTGTCTAACAGTTATTAACAACAAACTCTTTTGTTAGATTTCTTACAACGAATATTAACAATTATTGTAAGATTTTTAAAATAATTTAGAATTCATAATATATGATAATATTTTATAAAGTTTATAAAAAAAATATTAAATAATATGGGAAAATTACTTAGATTTTGTAAAACAAATAATATACAATATTAAAGTTGTCAGTATCAATAAAATAATATTATTCACACTTTTTTTTTAATGTATCATTTATTTTTGAAATCCTGACGGAACGATAAGTCAGAAAATTAGGAATCTTGAAAATTTTCAGATTTCAGATTTTTTTAAAAATCTGCCTATTCAAAAATGTTTTGATGATACTTTGTACCCCCCATTCCGAATATAACTCACTAATGTAAGTGAGAAACTAACGGTTATTTGGTATGGGCTGCGCAGCTTTCCGATGTATTCTGAGGGGGGGGGGGGGGGGCGCTAAACATATTTCCATACAACTAATGTTGGAACAGGGGTACATAATACAGAACGGACGATTCCCATGAAAACGAAGTGGTGTGCCATCTATGTAGAAATTTTAAAAGATAATAATTGATTTTAAAGGGATATTTGCATAAACTCAGGAGCGCTAAATTCACAGCTGTTCTATCAGAGAGCAAAAATATTGATAATGAAGTCGTTTATAACAATCAATCAAATATAAAAAGTTTATAATGAAAATTTATAAAATATTCACTTAATAATACACCACTTCACTTTCATTTCGCAAAAATACAGGTTCAGTTTCACAATATGTTATATTCAAGTAATTAATATGCGCGAAATTAAACAAAATTACGCGACATTTTTGTTTAATTTCGGGGATATTAATCGAATTTTCGCGCGTTTGTTCTATTTCAAGACAATTTATATCTATTTACTTCCATCTTCCATATTTTCTAACTAAAGTGATCTGATTAAACATATCGCTGTAGCTTTTTTATAAATTTAATCTTTATAAATATAATAAATACATATTGTATGTAAATGTTTTAATTTAAGCAGCCTCGAAAGTATTACATCAAGAATTTGTTGCCTATTTTGTATCGTTGTAATGACTGATTGAATGCATTTCAATCTCGAAACTAGACGCCCAATTCTAAACTGAAGTTCGCCGGTTCAGTATCATAGTGCGTTAATATTATTAGAATCAATTAAAATTTAATAGAATTTTTGGTTATGAATTTGATTGAAACTTGAATTCTGTTTCCGATTTCCAGGGCTAAAATGCTATAATAAATCGGCTGGGTATACTTACACATGAAAGTGTCCACACCCTAATTTTCTAAGGCAAAAAATATTTTAAATGAATGTTTATGTTATAAAATTACAGTGCTCAAAAAAACTAAAAATGTATATCCAGTGACAATCGATATTATTTGAAAAAAATCATTTATTTTTAATTTTTAAATGTTTGTTGAAAACAAAATTAAATATAAGTACCTACTTACTATAAATTTATGTTCCTTTCAAAATGGAATGGTTTACATTGAGAATGTCAGGATATTAATTAAAAAATAATTTTTATTCATAATACCCGTTTCTTATTCGATGAAAATTTTGTCACCCTATTTAAGTCAACCATTGATAAAACTCTCGATGTCAAAAATTCAACTACTTCATATAAATTGTTACCATTACCTAATATACTTACTTACCGTTTTGAAAATAATCATTATAATTATTATTGATACCTAATATATTTTAACCCTTGTGTAGTTTCGTGTATAATCCTTACTATAATGCTGTTACTTGATTGTAAAATTATTGTTAAGATGTAATGATATTCTATTGTTTTTTATTATCATTTAAGCGTTGAATAAAAACTGAGATACTTGCTTTTAAGCAGTTTATTTGCCCTTTCCTTTGCGTTAATATAAATAAAAATCCAAAATTATTAACTTATACTCATATTAGTATTATTATAAGAACGCGTATCTAGAAGCAATATGATTTTATTCTTTAAAAAAATTGACTCGGTACGTTATCGCATATGGTGCTTTAATGTACTGAGGTAACCCTTTGATTTAAATAAAACAAATTGCTAATAAGCAGTTAAAAAATAACGATAAAATAACATGTAAGCAATACAAAGAATATTAGGCTAGTGTAGATTTTAAATGTTGATTTTTTAATGCGGAATTACGAATATGTCCATTTAAAAAGTATCTCAGTCAAAAATTCATTGCGTTAAAAATACGAATATAAATATTCTATTAAAAACTAAGTATGGGATGATGTTTAATAAAAGGCATGTCATAGCAAAAAAAAATATTTATTATCCCCACCCTTCGCAGTCCAACAGCATTTCTCCCACAATAATTGAGAAACCATCTAAAGGTAAGTGTTTAGTAAAGCACTAGTTGTTTTTATGTGTGATTTTTCATCGATTTCTTTTGCACCACAAAAAACAGATATTTTAGATAAATAATGTCAGTATTTATTTCTTTATTATTTGTTTAACCTAAATTATTGACGCCTTGAAACTCTAGACTTAAATTGTAGATATGCCTGTTGTAAGTAGCTGAGGCTCCATAGAATCCATAGAAATCAATAGACTTCAGCATAGCAACACTGTTATCTCCTAGATATCCATCTATTGGATAGTTTTCAATTGATGGGCCCGTCAGATTCTTTCCATTAATTTATCCACTACATAACTTTATCTTATAGGTGGCTACCAAGGTTGTTCTTTGGGTTGGCTGGAAGAGATCCTTCGGGATAAGTCCGCCCTTTTAATCTTTAAATGTTTTTATAAAAATTGTTTTTTATTACACAATAAAGCTTTATTTATTTACCAAGAACATTTATCTACATATTGATGCGTTGGACTTTAGACAATTAGTTAGTAATCGGCTGTTCATAAGATAAAATTTCAAATTCTTTTTCGTGAATTTTCTTTTAATTTAAGCATACCTTTTGATTTAATAATTTCAATTTAACAATCGTCTTCTTTAGACTCAATACATTTGGGAGACGAAAAAGGTATGATAAATAAATACACTCGGTGTTTGACTTAATTTATTTTTAATCTAAAACACACTTTACTAAAATTCATTAGGAAGTATTTGGATTTTTTTTATCATAATAGTTCAGCAAGTGTTGACTAGAATATTATGTAACCCTAGCTTATTTCTAAACAAAACAAAATATTTAATTTTTATTTTCGAATCGTCGACATTACTGTTTTTTTAAAGCTATGTGAACCGCTCATAATTCAATACGCTAACACTCACCTTTATGTATGATAGCCCATAATACCATTAAATAATAATTATTTTTCGTAACCGTAGGCAAAGATTCAAAATATGTTTGATGGCTCGATAAACTTTATTTAATATTCCTTTCCTCTAGCTTTGGAGTGATACATAAACTTTTTTCAAATAATTGTTTTTGTTGAAAAAAAAATATTAAGTATGTTGTTTTGTAGTTTCTGATAATATGTTCCACCAAGAAAGGAGCTGTCGAAAATTCAATTTCATAACCTTCATATAGACCGGTTAAATCTTTAACTATTTAATCATCCACCAAAACTATTAAAACATCCACCAAAAAAAAACAGTCTTCAAAATATCTTAGATGTTAAAAGCAGCTGCCGCATGTTTAGATACCATTTTGTCACTTGAGAGAAATTACTTTTACACTAAACAAAGTACTAAAGTTACACGTCATGCACGACAAAATAACATAATATAATGTATAAAATATGGACCAAGTATTTGTATTTAATTTTACCTAGTTCGTGTTAGATGTGGTTTTAGGTTTTAACATAAATCAATTATTGGTTATATTATTATAATAGTCCTTAGTGGTAGTAAAATATGAATGTTGTTTGTACCTAGTTCTTGACTATTAAGGAATAAATAAATAATATACCTACTACTATGCCTAGATTTTTGAGATTTGCTTTGAGTTGGAATTACTCTGATAAATAAATGTGTTAACAATAATTGTATAGTACCTACACTTATATCAGCTGATAATTATTTCATTCATGTTTTGCTTCCTCTAAAACATCTCAAGACACAAAAATATGGTTTATAAAAAGTATTTTTAAGAAGTTTCTTCTGATAAAAATAATTTTAATTAATTTATGACTCGCTACCTTCTGCCATATGCCCATTGCTCATGATATGATTATTAAATAATTTTTAGTAATTAGATAGTAATATATATATTTTTTTTTAATATTATTCCGGTGCCGTAGCTGAAGAATTAATAAGGTTGAGGATCCATCGAAGTGTTGAGAGAATGGTTCCTGTACATACCAGCAGCTGCGAGCTGGCTGGTAAAACGCTGTTGCATAGGATAGTAGACACTTGGGGAAGTGTGGATTCCTGGAAAAAGAAAGGGGATCCATCAAAAATTTATAATCAAAATATCATCAAAAATGTTAAGTTATGGAAAAGACATCGGTAGATATTTCCTGATTTAATTATAGGCTTAAAGGGGTGAAATAAAAGTTGACTAAGTCAAGCAGTCCATCGAAAATAAAGTGTTAAATCAATCCTATATTGCAATCTATTGGATCTTTTGGTAAGCTTTTCAGAGAACCCAGTAGAAACCATACGTGAAGATATGAAATATTTCTGAAAACATTCCACAGATGGCTGACTATATCTACTAAGTTTTATTTTCATAATAATCCATCAACTGGAACCTTTTTCTGAATAAAGATAATAGATAAAAATATGTACATAAAATAGAACTTTTCCGTACGAAGGTATCAGTGTAGTCAAAGAAACTGGGTTTGTCAAAAATGTCTGGGGTGATTTTTTCTAACCAGTTCAAGGTGCTATAGGCCTTGAACTGGACTAAAAACACTTGGAAAGTTATCTGAGCCGACCGCTTTCTTGATCTGAAGATCACGCCTTAATAAAGGGCTATCGAAATCGGTATCTGCATCTTTTTATTTTGTGATTAATAGACTAAGTACATCGATTTATTCACACAATAGAAGTCATTTAGGCAGTGAAGATATATATGTACATACCTTATCTTTAGACATTTTCTGCTTTGCGAAATCTTACCATGAGAGAGAAATATTGTCGGCACCGGATCTCGAACCCCATGACCATGAAAGGACTTACCTGGAGGATACCATCCGTACTCGTTGTTGGTGGTTCTGTACAATGGATTCTGGTGGCGGGTCTGACTTCCATATCCCTGGACAAACTCTGTAAAAAGGGACTTATTAAAATAATGTTTTAAATAGAAATAAGAAAATACGGAATGACAGGCAAATTTACAAATTATTTCATGAAATTTGTATGCTTCATTTTTTTTTTGATATTGCCAGAATGATAAAATTATAGAATTACTTTAAGTGTCAGCCCCCGCCCGCCCCGTAGAGTATTTGAACTTATTTGGCGTTCGACTACAGATTAGCGTGCGAAAAAAATTAGCTGTCCACTGGAACGTATAAACAATTATTTTTAAACCAAACAAAGATAGGTACTTATATTAAAAATATAAAAAGTGGACACATAATTTTCTTCCTAGGTACTCTAAATTGTCGAAAAGTTCGTTTGTAGGCGATCGCCAAATGCAATTTGTCTAAGGCTGCTGGTTCTTGCTTTTTTAAGCTCGATGCAAAACTAGGTAAATCATAGGTAAGTATTTTAATTAGCTACAATAGAAGGAACTTACCCATATTGCCGTAAGAATTACACAAAACCTCTCTTCTAGCTTTGTTGATGTAATTAACCCTCCGTTCTTCCTCTTCATTAGGGGGATAAAAGACTTCTCTGACACTTTGATACTGTTGCATTTTTATAAAATTGAAATTATAAAACGATTTCAGCCCTACGAGCTTGTGACAATAAAATCTTTCGAGAAAACTCAAACATGAAAATGTGTATCAACCAAACTGAAGTAGTAACTATGGTAATGTTTGTTTGGGGGTGGTTTTATATGTTAAGGGTTGTTTAAAAATAACTGTGTTAGTAGGCAGATCGGTTTATTTATAGAATATCTATACTCACCCTCATTCGTGGTACATGAATATCAAGGAATATTTTTAACTAACATAATAAATCATCATACGAAATGCCATTTAGGTACGTATTTAAGTTGTGGGTGTCGCTTAAGGAAGTGTCCCGCAATCTTTTTGTTTTCAAGGAACACCTACCAAATCAAACCGGCACCTTTTTTTCTGGATCGGTAGGCAAGAGGCAAGTCAGTAGAAATAAAAAAAAAAAACTTATTTAAATGAGCGAATATTATATCCGGCAGTTTATACAAGTTATACTACCCATTCTTTTCTTTTGAACACATTAATCCAAATCTGAATCATGAGCCTCGAAAAACTCTTGGGTCTCATTTTTTCGCGGCACACCAACTGATGACCACAGTACACCATCAGTGTGCCGCCACACGCTTTGTGGAACACTGGCTTAGGGGCAGTGTTGCCAACGGATTTTGGCGGATGTCGCCGATTTTCAAAAAAAAATTAGCCCAAAGTCGCCGAACTGAAAATTTGGTAGCCCAAAAGTCGCCCAACTGAGAATCTGGTATCCGTAAACATTAAATTTTGCTAAAAAAAAAAAAGGTCATTTCGATAATTTTGGTATCCGAAAAGATGAAATGTAGCTAAAAAAAAGGTCATTCCGAAAATTTTAGTATCCGGAAAGATTACATGTAGCTAAAAAAAAAAGAAAAGGTCATTCCGAAAATTTTGGTATCCGGAGAGGTGAAAGTTCATCAAAAAATGTCGCTAAAAGGGAAGTAGCCCAATTGGCGACCAGTCGCCATTTAGATTTTTTCGTCGCCAATTCTCATTCCGAGTATCCCAAATGGCGATAAATCGCCCACGTTGGCAACACTGCTTAGGGGTTAGAGTAGAAACTTATAGATCACAAGAGTAGCTAATCTGGCTTTGTTGCTTGCTTCCTTTGTTGTATGCACATTTTTTGCTGTTTCTGTTTTTTTGTATATATAGCTTCTTATTGATTCAAGTATGTATAATTTATATTTATTTAGCTGACTTTGATTTATGTCTAATGTTGAATTTATATTTGAATGTTTTTCATTATTTTAATTTATTTAATTGACAACCTCGGCACATGTTCTTCCTATAGTGAGGTGGCAAAACCAAACCACTTATTTTGTATAATCTTGTATGCTTTTAGTTAGTTTCATCGTATATGTTATAGCAATGAATAAACTTACTATTTACTATTACAATCGAATGAGTTAAGGTCTAATTAAAGAGTTATTTACCTATAAGCTGCACATGGTTGGAACATGGGTGAAAATTGGTTGTGATCGTATTCTTAGCCCTTAAGCACTGACACCTTGTTTTGTAACATTATCACTGATATAGGTCTATGAGACTCCCAAAAATAAAACTGAATTTTTTTTAAAAATAAAATTTTTTGAAATGTCTTTTTTTATTATATAAAAAATATGAAATACAAACTTACATTTTAATAAAAGATGTTGAAATAAATTTCACAATTAAATGGTTTTCTAGGTAAATTAACATAAAACAACAATTAAAGGAACTTTTTTGTTAATATACTAATAAAAAAATAAAACATGCAAATTTATTTTTTTTAATAACATAATTATAAACTTTTATGACTAATATTTGTAACTCAGTCTAAATTTTCACCAAATGAGATCACTAAAAAAAAATGAGAGTACGTAAACTTCAGCCAATTTTTTGGTATCACGTTCCATCATGTATGTGCCAGCATCATGTTTCATCTCTTCAGGAACATCTTGAGCAGTTTCCAGTTCCATTTCAGACAAACTGCTTTCAGAATCGGAATATGATTGAATAACTTCCAATCACATTCCGATCTATCGAGAAAAATCTTCATCAACATCAGAATAACCGCTTAAATCACATTTTTTTTTTCATTCAGAGCCCAGTCTTCTAATGTGCAAGCTGAGGCAGGATCTAATATATTAATTGCACGTTGCTGCAGTGCGCGAGAAGTACATGGTTATTCGGAATCCATCCTAAAAACAAAATATAAATGTATTAAAAAACTTACGTAATCACTGATATAGGTCTGTGAGACCTACAAAAAAATTTCAAATGTCAATACTGACCTTAAAAAACTTGCGAAACGTCCTCTCCGCTTCACTGCCATTAGCACACTAATCGACTTGAAGGTACTGAGACGCACAATATGCTCAGGCGCACCAGAGCGAGATAGCAAGCGTTTCTTTTTGGAATAGGAGTCTATTAGACCTATAACAGTGCTTAAGGGTTAGTGTAGGATGTAGGATCAAAAATACTTTTTATAGAAGGATAAGAGAAGCGCAAGAGACGGCAATTCGAAGAAACTAAAGTACTTATACATTTGAATAAAAATAGAGGCAACTAACTGAAACCTTTTTCGTCGTCCTTTCTACAGATCATCAATATATTAAAATCCGGTATCCTTTCATGTACTTGTACATGTATATGGCTGCCTCAGAAGATGGAGAGCAAAGTATAGATCTACAAAACGTGTGGAAGGAAATTACGAAACAAATAGAACCAAAGCTTTGCTCAGTTGAACCCAGGTGCCGACCATCTTCCTCTTTCACGACACAAGCTTTAAGTAGCTTACTGTGAAAGAGTCAAAGAGTGTATTTGTGTACATTTTGAGAAAGCACGGATTCATTTAAAAAAGACTCTTGCTTGCTTGCTTGCTATTCTGGGAAGATCATTAAGAGATAAAATTCGTAATACTGCCATCAGAAAGACCTGCAACACAAGTTAGATGAGGCAGGACATGGAGACGCTTCTGGTGTGACCATGTGACTAGGATAGGCAACACCATAAATCCCCAATGTGCATGGTGGCGATCAGCATCCCATGGGGCAGTTGTCAACCCGGGAGACCTCCAAAAAGATGGGAAAATAGATGGAGTTTGGTATCCTTTGAAACTTCTATGTGAACGAACAGAATCTTGGATATATTTCAAAAGTAGAAGAAGAAAAAGTTAAATGGTGTATGTAGTCACACGAAAATATTGTCCAATCCAAGAAAATCGAAATCTGTGAGTCTCCATATCCAAAAATCGTATAAATTCGTTGTTAAGTTAATACTTATTCCGATAGAAACGCGCCAAGTAGGTTATTCAAGAGAAACATCTAAAACTTCATGTGGGTATATATACTAAGACGAAATTGTTTTGGTAATAATTTTGTCCTTCCAGGGAGTCGTAGATAATAATAGGTAATTAAAAATTGTAACCTAATACAGGTTCTTAATTAGCGCAACGAAACCTGAAGATTTACCTCTAAATAATCATTTACCAAAATAATATTATCTTTGCGAAATAATGAAAATCATAAAATGTTTCAAATAACAAATGGCACATAATTTTCGTAGATACCTAAGTCATTAACAAAGGGAACCTTTATAATTTTTATACAAGATCTTGAAAAAATCTTTAATCGCCTACAAAAGGTAAAACAAGGGGACAAGGACATAATCAGCTCTTTCTTTAGAAGAATTGTACTTTTTCGCACTTACTTTGAAATGTAGGTAGCGTTTCTCTTTACAAAACGCATAAGCATTTATTTGAAGAAAGAGAATAATAGCCATGTGTAAGGGGATAATTTATTGTTAGGAGGTTGCACTGTAACTATTAATAGTAGAACATTCTCCTAAAAGAAAAGTTGCGCGAAATATTAGAACATTTACGGAAAAATTAACGTGGTAAGAAAACTTATCTTTTCAAAAAGAAAAGAACTTTTTTTATAAACTGTAATTTACATTTTTGAAGTTAGATGTTGATGGCATCTACATAATATTTGAGAAATGTTTTTTTATTTGCCTTTGACAATACTTTTACCGTATATGTGAACATCACGCTCAAAATACAAATGCTAAGATAGATATTAATATGCCCAGAGCAGTATAAAATGCTGGAGAAGGTTCTTAAATACAATTTGCTGCATTAACTTTAATATATTTAGAGCTATTTAAAAAAACTGTATTTTTTAGGATCTTCATACAAATTTCTCAAAAAGACTTTTGGAAACAAAATTACTCATGTAAATGTTGAATGGGATCTTGGTATTACGGTATGAAAATGTAATAAAATAATTGTAGATTGATTTGTTATACATATAAATGTTATTAAAAGCTTATTATTCTCAATAAATAAAGATTTAATGAAAAATTTGTTGTTTGAATTGAAGTTTGACAGATACAAATCACCCTCTATGGGTGGGTTGGCCAATTAATATCAAAGCAGGCAATGTATGTAGCTAAGATTCAAACCACAGAGCTCTCTCTATGAAAACTTGCAAAAAAACTTGCAAATTATGTCGGTAGGTTCGTATAATATTTTTTTTATTATTATAGACCTCCAAAAAAAATAAAATATTATACGAACCTACCGACATAATCAGTATATTTATATTATCTGTGGACATAATTTGCAATGGGATGCTAGACTAGAATCTGTTTAATTACCTACCGATCAAGCCTGACAATCGGAATCAAAAACTTGAAGCAATACGGGTATAAGCTAGTTATTAAATAAAAACGTATTCAAACATGAATTATGTTGTATAAAGTACCTAGTAAGTACCATTAAATCTTTCTTAAACGTTTTATAGATAGGTACATGCCAAAAGAGTTGTGATTCCTACTTACCATAAAACATTCGTTTTATAAGCAAAACGAAATGTCAAACCCTACAACATATGTAATGATTTGTATTAATCTAATTATTCCAATGATAATTAATGGCATGTGAGTTTACACATAAATTACCTAGATAACTATTATAAGTATATCTAATTAACTAATTTGTTTAATATACGTACTTGCTTATCTATGTGGGTACATAATTATTGTACTTAACTACTAATTACATACTGACATTTTCCTTTAAGTTTAAAAGTGGTTGGTAGACTAGCGGTTACAACGCCGGCTTTCATACTGCTTCGTATCGGAGGTCGTGGGTTCGATCCCAGGTGCCGACCATCTTCCTCTTTCACGACACAGGCTTTAAGTAGCTTACTGCGAAAAAGAGTGTATTTGTGTTCACTTTGAGTGAGCACATCTTCATTTTATAAAAAGTTTTACCAAAATTATATTTATTTTGAAGACCATTCTAGGATTTGCATGAAAAATATATTACATTAGTCAAATTTCGGTTGCATTTTACTGACGGAACTTATACCCACTGCCTGAATGCCAGATTGCGATTCGTCAAATGATAGTTTGTTTGACAATTCTCTGTTTTAGTACTTATTGAGAAATATATTCTTCTGGTGATTTATGAAGTATTTATTTTTTACTTATTTATTGACTTTCACTAAGGCAGGTACTCAAGACTCTTCAAAAGCAACAAAAAAGATCAACGCTACTGAAATTATTGACAAAATGTACAGCGCTCTTACGAAAAAATTACGAAAATTGTCAAAACATTTCAAAAAAAAATTGATTCCCGGTCGGTTTAGAGTTTTCTAAGTGTTTTTTCACTTGAAATTTCTACCCGTGGTTGGCCTGTCTCAGATTGGACGGGACCGGTTGACTGGAAAAAAATTGCCTCAGGCAATATTAGTTCCGCCGAATATACTGACACCTTTGTATAGAAAAGTGTTATTTTTACATTTAATTATTTATTAAAACATGCATAAAATATTTTATTACCATTTTTTAGAGCTTTTATGCACTGGGTTCCTAGGTAGTGGTCCGTCGTATGACAAAACCCCAGTCTTTCAAAATATACCTATGTCAATATTGTTACTACGGTAAAAATATTGACAATGTTCTAAACTGACAACTTACCGCTGTTTTTAGTAGCGCCGTATATTCGTATGAAAAGAGACCATAGTGCGGCTAGCTGTTCAAATCCATTTGGAACCATAGAGAAACCAACAACAAAAAGACATTTTTAACGTATGTACCGTAAAATGTAATCCTTTAAAGTTGAGAATATTTAACTAATATACGATTAAAAATGTTGCATTGTGCAATACACTTTAATCGATTTTTTAATCCTAGTTCATCGACATTCAAGCAGGAAAATTGTATGTATGTAGGTACAATAATAATTGAATGCGGGCGTGAAAGGTAGAATTACCTACATATTATAATGATTGTGCTGCCCTAACCATAAGGTAATGTGACGATTAGTATACACAATCATATTATGCATGAGGTGATGGTTGTTATCAAGCTAAACACAAGTAGGTGATGTATATATGGATAATAATATGCACGTCGATTACAAAGCTGGATGTACACGGACGAAAATATATATTTTTTTTTAATTTGTCAGAATATTATTATTTACCTAAAATGTGGAGATATTTCGAGACTTCCCTACTTCTTCTACATTTTTTAAAACTTCTTTTCTTTCACAAATCTCTTTGGGAACTTTATACCCTGTGTCATATTTCAGACCAATTCTTGCTCTACATCCCATTAATGATTTGTTATATACTAATTTTTATAAACATGGTTATCTTTTTGATATCTTTCTTTAACTAGTTAACAAGATGTTGGAACGTCAAGCGAACGCAATCACACTTTTCACATCTTTCGCAGAAAGCAAATCTTCTGTTGGGAAACAGAAATATAATCGGCACTGAGCATCGAACCAAAAACCTATGGAACGAAAGTCGGCGACTTAATAGCTATAGGCTATTAACCACTTCATTATTATTTCCTCAAAATCTCTACCTAGAGGAGCTACGTTGAGTTTGGGACATAGCTTTGCCATTTCCATGCTTTGGTGAATGTTTTTATCCTTGTGGTATCTACTCTGTCCTTGAGTTTTCTTTTCCATTAAGCTTATATAATGTTATTCTTCATATCGAGCCATCCACTTCTTAACATAGACCTCCAATTTTTCTCTACCCTGCTGTACCCATATACCGCCTGCACACTTAACTAAATAATATAGCAATCTATCAAAGTTTCTTTAGGATATTCTGTTCATTTACCATTCGAGCTTTATGACCAGTCCAGCTTTACATCAGCAAATATTTCCACTAATTGTTTCTGACCCTGATATTATTCCTAAAGCTTTATTTCTGATTCTGAGACGTATCCAATGTGACATTTAAAGTAACTTGAAGAAACGAATGGAATCATTGAGTTGTTGAAGGCAGTCCGTTAGTTTATTAATCAGCCCTCAGATATCTGAGAAAATATTCAGTGTGAATCAATCTTTATTTTGATAAGGTTTATTCACATTAGATTACGCGTAGAAATAACAATGTAATTAAAACACTAGTTGATTTGAAAAACTACTTCATTTCAGTTTAAAATTGCGGTTTTTTTTAAACGCGGTGTTTAACTACGACGTTTGTAATATGGATAAGAAACGATAGTAAATAAACGCGTATTAATTCATTGGCTTATGTGACTTCAATTTCTGCATTCGAGAATTCAATTTGTTGATATCATGATGTCAGGAACAGGTGCATTTGTGGTAAAAAATTTACTGTGAATAAAATGTGGTTTCCTTTAAAATTCTTTTCAAGTACCTAACTAATTGTAAATTTAAAAGTCAGTGTATTGTATAATACTTCTATACTAAGTAGAAAAAAAAAATAACTAAAAATTTTTTATTGAAAGTCAATTTAATTTTGTTAAAATTCAACAAAGAAAATATATGTATCTCCTCACCTTCACACAAATGCCTATGCATTTTTGAAGGGGGGAATATTATATTTAATATATTATTAATTAGGCATTCCACCCTCAAAGAGTGATTTGTGATATTTAATATAAATTAAAATAAAATAAATACGACTGACTTCGTATATGGCAAAAAAAAATTATTAACTAGCAAAATTACTCAAAATATTCATAACACACTTGTTGACGTTAGTTAATATTCACGTTTAACTCAATGTTATCGCTAGACGCAAGTTCGAATCCGTATCGAAAAGGAGTAAAATTGTCCAATTCGTCTTACGGTAAAGGGATTTAAAATTTGAAAGACTAAATTTATTTTATAAACTTTTTTAAAGTTCTAAATTCGAGAGTGTTTCGAAAAATATTAGTGCAACTTGTTTAGGTACCTGCATCTAGTTTTAGTGCTTTCCGTGTTTCAGTGTTTTGTGTTCGTTCATGGATAATACTGAAAACCTTATAAGATTATATGTGGTTTGTTTAAAAAATATCAAAATGTACATCATACCGAACAGAGATATAAACCTTCGTGTCGTAAAGATGGAGTACAATATACCGAAAATTCACCTCGAAATACCGAGAGAGAAAGACTCCCGATCCGAAAAATATAAAATTTCGAAACTGTTGGCCACACAGTCACTGGCGCATGATGCTGTCAAGAAATATGCAAACCTGAAGAAGAAATATACGCCGATACCTGATGTTAATATTTCTGTAAGTATACTGTTTTTTAATAATTGATTTTTCAGTATGTCCCTGAAAATACGACTAAACGAAAGTCCAGAGGTAGAACACCTTTAGGGCTATGTAAATCCCGAATTTTAAGCGATTTTTTTTTATAGTTTACGAGTTATATTTTATTTAGTTTTTGTCAAACCCTGAGTTACGGGAATGAATATAGATACCAATTTTCGAGGTACATGTATTTATTTTCTGAAATAGCAAAAAAACTCTTTCTAGAAGCTAACGAATAGAAATTTCATACAAAACGAATCAGGAAAAATTTCACAAATTTACGTTATCTGTTAGAATTAATATTCTCCCCGTGGGTACATTTTGTATAAAGAATCATCAAAATTTCAACCTGCATTTTTCATACTTTCGTACATATTGGTACGTTACATATTGGACTTGATATAAAATCAAGAACTAATTTCATGTTTTTTTTTTCACTTGGAACTTTTACTCAGATCGGATGGGGCTGGTTGACTGGTAGAGAATTCCTATCATAAGGTTCTTGAAAGGCCTCTGCCAATAAAAAAATAAAAAAGTGAAATAAACAGAGTTTTATTTAAAATAATAATAATTTTATTATAAGTACCTATTCTATATGGGATTTCACAAAGTTACCGCCGAAAACATCAATAATTTTCTAACCTAAACTATACAACAAAGAATATTCATGATAATTAATATTATTTAAAAGAGCATAAAAATATCTACCTCTTTTAGCCCAATGACGTTCTCTCCCGAACTTAGGTTTTTCTCAGAGCGACTTAATCGGCAATCGTCCTTTTAGTATTGCCATCAGTTCAAAAGATACTCCTGCTTAAGCTCTCTTGCAGTATATTTTACTCGTTCCTTAATAGTTCAACATCACTCGTTGCAAAGTTCTTTGAAATAATCCCCTCTTTTAGATTATATTTTGTCTAATACAGTTGATTTCGAAATAATACGGTACTAGAAAAACACAGTTAATTTAACAAAATTTATATTTACAACAGATTACCCCAGTAGACATGGCATCGCTTATTGACCAACTACTCAGAGAGATCTATGGGAAGAGGCGATACTCCGAGAGTCCATACCACTCCCAAGACATTCTGGATAGTGAGGCGTCCATTACATCCCATTATACCTACAGCGTAGATGAACTACGGAAATTTGGTAAAGCATTAATCATATTAACTATAATGTATACGCGTTTTTTAATATGCATTTTCTTCTTGGTGTAAAATAAATGAAATGAAAATCATTTTGAATCTTTTCAACAATTTAATTTTTCTTTGCAAGTTTCATAGAAAAATGCCCTTGCAGCATTTAGCATTACAAAACTCTATAAGCTCATTGCAACATTTCTTATCGGATGATATCTCAAAAGTTTGAGAATATTTTTAATCTCAACAAATGCATGTACTAAATTTAATTTTTAGGAATAGGAACATAGAAAAATTACCTATTACAAAAGTGGAATTACTGAATATAGCGTTCATTTAAGGCTAATATTATTTCACATCAACATAGATATGAAAAATATTTTACAAAGCCTTGCACATGTACATATATACATCCGTAGTAACTTCAATTCTTATCGATTTAGGCTTGTATCATGACATTAGTTTTCATCAAGTCAAGTCTTTAACTACATTTTGTTATTGATTTTGACAGATACAACTGATCTAAGAACCCTCCTCAAAAACTTGGAGAGAAGATGCCAGCAAGTGGGTGGATTACTGGCTAGAAAACTCTGCACAAAAGACTTGCTGAAGAGACGCAGGAAACGTCTCAATTCCGCCATTACGGTTTTCTTGCAAAAGATACAATACGAACAAGGTATGTAACAATCTCGATAATTTACGCATCACATGAAAAAACTTTGAATATTACATACTGTTAGTATGGTGTGTGAATTAACTGGAGCTACCCGATGTCCAGGGCTACACAATCTTCCCCTATACTATAAATTTAGGAACGCCTTACTTATATATAAAAAAAACACATTCGTCCCATTAAAATCGAATGATTAGGTACTAAGAGAATGGAGCTAGATGAGTCAGATTTAGGCAGAAAAGGGTGCGTTAGGGGTATGCGTAGATAAAGGCTACAGTGGGAAAGACAGACAAAAATAGAAATTAATAACGGTTCGTTTGTTTATTTATAAAACGATTCAATATTATTTTTATTGTAAGTATCTAACCCGATTCCTGAAGCCAGTACCTTCCTCTTTGCACAAGATTTGCTTAGAGTATTTGTGTGTATTTTTTGACATCAAAAGAGTAAAAAAAAACGAGAAATTAGGCAGCGGAAAACAATGCATACCTACTTATGACATCACACAACGTACAATAAACTTTATTTAACTTAGGGATGGGCAAAAAATATCGATATATAAAAATATCGATTTTTTTTTTTGAAAATAATCGATATTTTTCGTCGATTTTTTTAATCTGGAAATATCGATATTCGATTTTTATTTCTGAATATCGGAGTCGATATTTTTTTAAGCGCTTTAATAAATTTTATATAAAAATTCAAATTTTTATATAAATTATGAACGCATCCAAAAACTTTTTTTCTACGGCCCTGTCTGGCATTTACAAAACATATGAAAATACGACAGTAAAACAGGTATATATATTCAGCTAACAAAATATTTTGTAACGATTTAGAAATTATTCGTAGCGATATATTCAAAATTTCTGCAATTTTTCACTATTTCAGCACGATCTTCCAATAGTGGAAATAAAGCCAAAAAATAATAATCATTCCAACTTGAAATACACGTGTTCCACACGGATTTTTTTCAATTAAGTAATCTTATTAGGTCATAATCACACGTTTGACAGAACAGATTTATGTATTTTTAGTTGTAATGAGTCTTAGCAAAATACCTATATATTGCCGCTTTTAAATATCACTTTTTAGCAATAAAGGTAGATGGAGCTGAAATTTGTAAAAAAAACTGCACAAAATTTGAATATCGCCGACCTGTGGGTGCGTTTCGCCTTATAAGACAAACTTCTTGGCACAATAATTATTAAGCGAGACAAAAAATCGATTTTTAAGATAAATGTGTAGGTACCTACATGCTTAATTTAATTCCTTGCTTTAGTCACATTTTAAAAATTTATTGTTTTTCAAAATTAACGGTTTGATTACAAGTTTTTTGCAATTTACGTTTGTCCCAAGAAGTTTGCCAGCATCTGTATTTATTTTATTTTTTTTATATACGAATAATAAAACCAATAAAACTATGTATCTACCAAATATGTGTTGTTTTCTTTTAATTTTTAAATGTTTTGATGGTATAGGTACGATGGATAGAGGTAGTTACAATTTGGGCTAAAAATATCGATATATCGAAATATCGATATTTTTTCCTCTTCATACATCGATACTTTTTAAAACTATCGAAACGATATATATCGATATATTTTTTTGATTTGCCCATCCCTAATTAACTCGTATGGCGTAGGAAAGATAACATTTTCAGAATAGAGACACCTATCGGTCGATAGTAGAACCTTTTCACAAAACCTCAATGTTCCTGCTGTGATACTGACCTACTAGAATTTACCATTTTTTTATCAATGTTTCTGTCCACCGTGGATAAAAATAATAAGAAGACGAATGCGTCGATGAAATAGCGAGAGTTTTTATCCATGATAAAAACAATAACAATAAACTTATGTGATAATCCCCATATCAATTAATTATTATTTACTTTTCTTTTATAAATGAATATTATTATCATAAATGGTCCTATAAGTATACTTTCGTATATCTTAACTTTTTCTGAAGTAAATACCTATCAAAAATTTGGTTTAGGAACCATTTTTCTTCAAAATTTAGTTTCTATCTTAAAGTTTGAATAAATATTTTATTTCTTCCACTCAGGTTTCTTCATCACTGTAAAGCTTGTCATTTTTGAGCGAATTTTCCGTAATCATTAAAATTATGGGTTGACTTTTCACGACTGCGATCAAAACAATTCTGACATTTGAGTTTTATCGAAGTTTAAACTTTCGATAAAATTATTGTTGAAGGTGCGGAAAATAAGGGATACTTTCAAGCGTTATAGAAATTGAGAAATTTGTCAAAAAATTCTGAAATAACTTCAAACAATATTTGTAAAGTATTGGATCGAATATAACCTTTTTCATAAAGTGGTTGTATTTTAATATGCGGATTTCCCCATCAGCTTGCGCGTTACAAACTTGGCTCGTTAGAAGCACAGGGGATATTAAGCGATCGATCGTGAACGAGCGCCGCCCACAGTCGACTTAACCGCGATAAAGGAGACTCGCTTCTGCGCGAAGCACAGCGCGAAACATCGGACTCAAAACAACACACTTCTCCCCATCAACAAAAATAACACCAGGGTTATTATTTATTCGGTAGAAAATTTAAAAACATTCTAATTTTAAATCAAGCAAATAATTCGCGATTAAAATAAAAGAATGCGAGTTTTTAAACAAGTGCGAATAAAACGTTCGAAAAGACGTGCTTTTAATTCAAAATGTCAACAAAAGAAGTGTTCCTATTTTAACCTCTAAAAAATGTGAACAAACTTAACAACATATACGTTTTTGTACTAATTTAATTTAAGTTTCATTAATTTATTTCCGATTTATTTATTTATAATTACTCTAAAGTTATTTTGAGAAGTTTGTTTTAAATATTAATTTCACTGTGGGTCTTCATTATTTTTTTGCAGTTTGCTAGTGATATTGTGACGTAAATAATATGACGTATGCTAAAGTAAAACTTTACCAGTGTGTGCGCTAAAAGTCAAACATTTTTCTTATTATGATTATTGTAAATTTATTCATACGTACGCCAAAAAATTGTTGAAAGTGTCAAATAATGTTTTATTTAAAAAAATATTGTATTTATATTTATTATAAAGCTAAATAAATAATATTACCTATAATTACATTAAATGTATGACGTGTTGTCGTATTATAAAAATATTTATTTAATAGATTTATTTTATTTCGATCTAAAAATGAAAATTCCGCCGTACGGGGCCCGGTAGCGGTCGTCTGGACTAGGAGCTCGGCCCTTACTTTTCCCGGCCCTGTCTCGACTAGCAAATTCAACTTTATTTTTGTAATGTCCCTTGTTACACATGAGCGGGTTGTTTAATTCGTTGAAGAACTTGGCCGGATCTTCCAAGCAAAGCGCTGGTAAGTAACTTATATCCTTGTTTTATATCCTTAACCCTCCTTTAGTTCGTTCCTCTACTGCCTTGTTTGGTCACCACGTTTCCACCGCAGTCGTACTAAAACTGCTAACACTTCTGCGATATTTCCACGATCTCAAGCTATTGAGCCCCTAAATGATAAGTCTTGCCACATGACCAGCACAATGCCACCAAATTGCACGTGATCATTACCTACTCTTACGCATTTTCTAACCAGCGCGCTGGTTAGAAAATGTCCCGATACAACATAATAATATATTGACCACATTGGCTTCCTAAAATAGCATGTTTCACCCACATATTTTGACGATTGCCTATATAGCCACATATGTACTACGTTCCAATTGCAAACCGAATTTCAGAAATAAATAAAGATACCTGTGGTATAAATAGTTGGCTTATAATATCTACCATGCCATTTCTTGATTATGTTTGTATACATATTAATTATTGTGTTGTTTTATGTATCCAATCCAATCCAAACTCCCTTAAGACCCCACTTAGGGGCATAGGGAGGCAACAAGAGCTCTCCATTGCGCTCGATCTTGCGCAACGTTTATGACCTCCTCCTACACCATGTCCAGATTCCTCAGCTCTGCTTCGAAGGAGCGGAACACAGTATGAGAGGGTCTTCCTCGTCCTAGGTACCCTGATGGGAGGAAGAACAGCGCTCTCCTCAGCCAACTGTCATTCGGCATCCTTAACACATGTCCTAACCAAGTCCATCTCCTCCACATAATAGTAGAAGAGATGGGCTCACGCTGGGTGCGCCGGCGTATAGCGTCGTTCGTGATGCGTTGGTACCATCTTATACCCAAAATTCTCCTGAGGCACTTCGTTTCGAATGCAGATACTTTTTGTGCCTGGGCCAAAGTCAGGTGCCAGGACTCACACCCATACAGGAGAATGGGCAACACACACGCATCAAACAGTTTACATTTCGTCTCGACACTAAACGCCGACGCCTTCCATATCTAGGTCATGTTGTTGAAGGCGCCACTTGCCATACCGATACGTATCGGGAGCTCAGCCCCGAGGTCACCAGTGGTGGTAATGGTTGCTCCCAGGTATTAAATTTATCCACCCGGGAGACCTGGTGACCGTCGATGGTTATCGGTAGCTGTTTATCGGGGCAGGCATTATTCGCTGTTTTATATATAAGTTGAAAAAATAAAACATTAACCTACAACCAAGCCATGCAAACTGATTGATGTGTACGTGCTGCCAATTCTTCAGCAAGGGTGTGAGTCCTGGCAACTGACCAAAACACAAGCACAAAACTTGAGAAAAAGTTTATCATGCAAATATAGGGAATAATGTGGTAACACAGGATCACAAACGAAGATATACGCTGTTGCTCCCGACGCAGGTCGTCATTTGGTTGCGTTGTCGTGTGATTGTGTTGCATTGCGTTAAGGATGTCTAATGATAGACTAGGCTAGCGCTAATCTTTCTCCCTTAGGGTCCCAAAGTTGATACGGTGTTCCGTTCATTTGAAGAAGAACTGAGATTATGACACGGTTTGGGAGGAAGACTTTGAAACCGAACAAGAACTTGCAGTGTATAGAGCTCTTGTTGCCTCCCCATACCCCTGAGTGGAGACTTAAAGGTCTCAAATAGTATTGATTGATCAGTTAATCAAGTCAATATTACTTAGATAGTTAATCGTTTGCTTCAATAATACCTACACTTATTAAATACATAATAGCTTGTCAAAGAAGAAAAGAAAATCATGAAAATATTGGGTTTAATCAAAGGCGGGCATTTCCCAAGGGACACTTTTCCTGACAACGCAATGTCGTTGGGGATGAAATCTAATGATACCATCTCAAGACCAGATTTTTTAAGAAAAATCTATTTTTAACTCTGAGAATTTTCTGCAATACCTATAGTTTTCAGTCATATGAAAGTTAAGGCTTGACAACAAGATTAGCATGAGCATTAGTTTAATTCGCGTAGTAAAAGCTTTGCTGTTGTCTTGAATGTTATTCATTTTATTCTGAAATAAAATATGGTTATGATACTTTACATTATAATATAATATTGTGTCGACCTTTGAAATATGTATTGTTTTTTTCAGAAATGGTATCCAAATATGTTTGGTTAACATTTATTTGATAAATTTTAAACTTACTATTTGAATGGCTTTCATGACAGAAATACTATCGTCAACAAAAGGCCTATCGTGCGTATGTCCCATTTATGGGAACAGGTGCATATCGTCCTTTATATCATCGCAGTGGTCGCATAAGTCATAATTACTGTTTTCTGACAACAATGGACATATGTTATTTTATACAAAATTAATGTGTTCATGCTAGGTCAGGAAAGGTAATGTATGACCATTGACCATGGTGCAAACGCAACCCATAAGACAAAACCTAGGACGTCCTAGCGAGGCTGACAGATTTCTGCTACCATGTACTTACAGTGTAGGTACATCACTTTTAAACATTCATGATTTTTACTATAATTTAAATTAGGATTTTCTGATTTCATGGCTACGGAATGTCTCGTTTAGTCTATCTGTGGTGAGGTTTATGTTGGTGGCGAGTTTAATATTATTGTTATGTTTGAATCATTTATGATTGTACATTAATGACCTACCTACCTATAAAGCGATATTGGGTGATTCAAAAGTTATTCTCATTTTTTTTAATTTTGAATAAAATCCGAATTAAATTTAAAATTCACCAAAAGACGTTACACCGTGTGTACTGTGTATGTATAAGATATTTCAAAATTTCATTCTGGTTTGAAGACACACAAAGATAAGTCTTAATATAGGAATGTTACCGTAATTCAATAAAAAAATTACTAAAACACGCTTTTGTTACCAGGATTGCGTAAGACTTGTAATGACATACGGTTTTGAAAGCAAAACAAGTACGAGCAGGAGCAAACAAATGCTTAGACCCACAGAAATTAAAACACTTAGACAAACACATAACTATTTCTGGTTAATCTTTGATAAATCGTATGAGGAACACCCGAATAAGAAAGACACATGAAGCTGAATATATTGTTTAATGGTGTAGATTGCGAAGGAGGGAGTGGTACGGAGTCATTCATGGATACAACCAGATTTACTTATACACCATAGCATAACCACACTAAAGGAAATTGTCTATGTGGAAGACCTCCGAAAAAGTTGAATGACAGTTGGGATCAACCTCATAAGAGGAACAAATCTCTATTCCAACAGGCCGATAGAAGAGGAAGACACTTTTATTCAATTCGTGTATAACAGACTATTATTCTGAAATGACAAACAGGCGATTGAATTGTGTCGTGTCCAATTGTTATTGAGACTTTTGACATTTCTATATTCTGAAAATATTTGATAAAACACAATTGCCTAACTAGTGGCAACCGATTAAGTTCTAAGCAAGAGCTTTTATTCTGCAATGACAAAAAGACGATTGACTGCGTCGTATCCAATAGTTGTTACATTATTTGACAGTTCTCTAGTCTGAATGCATTTTATCCAACACAACAATTGGGTAACTACTGGCAACCAATTGAGTTCTACGCACGAGCTTTTTGGTGTAGTTTCAATTCAATTAAAATGTCATTCATTCATACATTGTAAAGTACCAAGTGTATGTATATGCGAGTGTGAGTTGCGCAGTAAAAACTGCAGAACCCCTATTCTGTAGCAAGTGTAGGGTAGTCACTTGAAAAAAGTGACTATTAGGCGATACATTTTGTATGAAACACGTCTATATGCGATTCTCGCATTCGATACGTATAGACGTTTTTCACACAAAATATATCGCCTAGTAGTCACTTTTTTCAAGTGACTACCCTACACTTGCTACAGAATAGGGGTACAGGTGATAAGTGAGTGTCCAGTTATGTGAAGGGCGATTTGGTGCGAGTTCATACATAGTAGCTCATTTCGATGTGTCGTTTATTTTCTTTTTTTGTCACCGGAACCGAATCTACTGCGAACAGGGTGCGTGCAAATAATACACCCTGTACTATTAGAAAATTGCCCATTCTTCGATTAACTTGATTATTTTTGTTTTCAACCCTTGTACTTCACACTTAAAAAGTAATTAAATCATCTTTGAAATTTAAATATAATTCGATCGTATAATTTTTTTATCAAAATTAATAATTATTTTCGACGAGAAAGTTTTCAAATTAGCAATAAGAAATTTGCGCAAGAAACATTGAACAACTCTTAAATAATGTTTGCTATTCTCCTACCAATTATTTGTTCTTAATGAGATAAATTAATTATAGGAAAACAACGCGTTAGAACTTTCGACTTTCTACCTGAAAAACTTTATATAAAACCTCCTCGCTTGATTCGGCCCTCCGAGCAATTTTCCTTCGTAGAAGTCATTTATCAAACTGACGGAAGAACGTCACTGGCATCTGTGAAAACATCTGTTGAATTTCTTACACGTGCGAAGGAATCTGATATTATAAGAAATGTACTGGGGTGATTTTTTCTATTCTCATTAATTTCAATCATAGAAATAGATATCAAATATTATTAAGTACCTCTGCTGTACGTCTATTTTCTTTTTTTAGTTCATTTACGTCATTGATTTCTATTCTCACGTTACTTTTCTCGGTACTCTCCTACCCCACGCTCCTAGTTATCTGAGATCTTTATTCACTCCAATAGCATTTCTTTGCCTTTTTCTGCGGTCTGCTGCGCGTGGTATCCTCCAAATCCCAAGACATGTTCTTTATTTTTCACTTCATCTTTCACTACACAAGCGGCCATGTTATAGAACAAATTACCTGATGATATCTGACTCAATCCAATGCTATTCTCCCTTCAAAAACATAATTAAACGTGGAAAATTATAGAAACTTTGGATGCACTTTAAAAATCATGATTTTTTTTTTATTTTTTTTTTTATTTGAATAAACCACTCCTTGATAAGTTTCTTTAGTCCATCTTTGCTCGAGCACCTCTTAATAGTCGCGGGAATCATATTAAGCAGCTTCGGCACACTATACTCTAACCTTCTTTTACCGTATTTATTATTAAATTCAGGAACACTGTATCCGTCATTCAGTTTAAATCTTGTACTATGAAAATGTTGCGGTTTGTTTTTAAAATCATCATTGAACTCCACTCAGGAGCATAGGGAGGCAACAAGAGCTCTTGCGCAATGCTTATGACCTCCACCCACACCATTTCCAACTCCTTCAGCTCTGCCTCGAAGGAACGGAACATGGCATGAGAGGGTCTTCCACGTCTTCGAGAACCTGATGGGAGGAAAAACAGCGCTCTCCTCGGCCAACTGTCATTCGACATTCTCAACACATGTCGCAGCCATGCCCATCTCCTCTCCGTAATGGTGGAAGTGATAGACCTGCGCTGGGTGCGCAGGCGTATAGCGTCGTTCGTTATGCGGTGGTACCATTTTATACCCATAATTCTCCTCAGGCACTTCGTTCCAAATGCAGATACTTTTTGTGTCTGGGCTTTGGTCAGGTGCCAGGACTCACACCCATATAGGAGAATGGGCAACACACACGCATCAAACAGTTTACATTTCGTCTCGACACTAAACGCCGACGCCTTCCATACCTTGGTCAACTCGGCCCCGAGGTCACCAGAGGTGATAATATGGTTGCTCCACCATATTTTATTTAAATTTACTACTAATACCAGTATTTAAATTTATCCACCAATATTTTTATAGGTAGTTAAGTACCTATTATTATTAAATTTTTGTGGCATTTGTGGCAAGTAACAAAATTTCTTCACAAAAATGTGAAACAAAGGATTTGTAATCTTATAATAAGCAGTCTTAATGAACAAGTAATAACACAGGACTAAAAAGAGCTCAAAAGCGTAATTTAGGTCACACGAATTAAGGAGAAGATCCCATGAAATAAAGTGGTCCGAATGCAACAAGTAAACTACCACATTTTTAATATACTTTTATCTCTTATTATTCTGAGGAAAATGGTGATACGATTTTTTACAATTTACTAACTGATATAAAAACACATTTTTTTAAATTGTGTATACCAATGGTTTACATGAAACAATCCGCTTGATTTATCTGGCAATATTGTTGAGGGGTTTCTCTTTTGGTTAAAGTGGACCCTGAGAGTTTGAGAAATGAAAACTCGAGGGAATATAATACATGTAGCACGAAATCTATCAGGTACCTATACTAGATAAGGTACAGGAGAGGAGGGGAGAAAAGTGGTGTAAGATAGAAGTGGCGATGAACATTCTGGTATGCTCATTGCACAATGTACATGTGAGGAGAGAGAATCTATCCTGCTTTTTCACGCCATGACACAGCCAACCCCATGGAAGATGGCTCACGGACAGATCATCAAAGAGGCTGCTGACTGCAAAACCTTAGGCACCTTTTAAATTATAGGTTGAAAAGGATAAGAAATGTATTTATTGCGTGATTCATTTTATTGTATATCATTCAGTAACTATAGATTCTAGGTCTTCTTTACAAAAATTACATTTCAAATTTGTTAAATTTGTGAAACCCTCAATGTTGTTGTATTCAATTTATCACATTTATGTAGCCTTCAAATAGCGTCAGAAGATGGTTAAATTTATAGTTAATATTTAAATATCAGCCTCTGCGAATATTTTTTTTTTAATTTTCGCATACTTACATAAAGTTGTTTAATACATAATAACAAATACACAAAAATACAACACATAAACCAGCAAAGTTGGCAAACATTACTTTTTTTTACTTGATACACACTACATAAGTACTGTAAAGAAAAAGAAAAACACTTTAGCTAGACAGGCACGCCGCAGAGCCCGAAAACCCACCAGGGCGCATACCTCGACGCTTGTCATGACGGACTCCCGACACCCGCCAGCAGTACCCTCATCATAATGTTAAAACCTTAAAACCGCTTTCTTTTTTCAGTGTGTCGCGATGTCTGACTCGTCAAATTCAAAACTAGTCCTTAATTTATGAGATTGCCATAAAAAAAATTAATGTGAATAAAATAAATATAATATTATGATGTCTTGTTAAACAACATAGAATCATTCTCCCAGCTCATTTCAACCGGAGCTATTTCGTTACGAGAATAAATCCAAATTACTCCAGTTGGTATACATACATTCTCGCACGTACTTACATAAAAGAGAATAATACTCGTATACACAAACAGCAATAATGATTATGGATGTTGTTAATGCGGCCGTATCACGTTTTGGGGCTAACAATAATCGAGTTGCAACGCTAAATTGTATTGTTTACTTACATTGTTTTGGGAAAACAATCAGGATATATAAATAATAATATTGAACTACTATAGGAACTAACAATGTAACGACTAAGATATGAAGGGAAATCATTAAAGGTTGCACCCTCCCATACCCCTGGATGTTTCAGGAACCTAAGTTCTTATTTCATTCAGACTTCAAAAGCCAAAAAAAAGAAAAAAATTAAAAAAGTGCAAGGTTTCAGAATAGATATAGTCGGAAGGACTTCATGTGACGCGCCAAGAAGAAGAAAAAAAGTAGATCTTTGCAACAAATTATTTATTTAAGTGTAAATGAAAGAAAATCTTCAGATTGAGTTGACAATAATTATAATCAAATTAAATTGCGGAAATTTTGAGTTTAATCTGAATTATAACAAACGTTAATGATTCTTCACAACAACTACACCACAACCAAATCCCACCAAAAAAAACAAGCTACAACACATACTTTAACCAAAATTAAACCCATCACCATCTGTTACCAGATTAAGCCCACACCGTATAAAAAAAGCAAAAAATATGTACTCGTAATAAAAGATCAAAACCCAATTTACAACTTTAAAGATTTACGCACGAGTGTGTACGAATAGGCAAATGTGAATGGAATGTACAAAACTGAGGCAAACGAAATCGCTCTTCTTGAATGATAATTGAAACTCCGCTTGAAACTAAATGAATGAGATTAAATGAAAGATGAACCTTGATATGAACTCAATGAATATACTAGACTGATTTGAAGTGTAGGTCAGTGAATCCAATGCTCAGAATTGTCTAGAAAGACATGGTCATTTATATCGAAGACCTGGGAAGACTAGAGTTCAGTCCAGAGATCAGTCATCAAAGTCCGGAGGGAAATATAATTGGCATTCTTTGTTGGCTTGCTCAAGAAGTCGTTGTCATTCCATCCTGAGAACCGCTCTGCTATGCCAAACAGCTACCTGAAAGGATTGTAGACTTCTCTCAACGCAATCGAGCCTTTTTAATCTTTGTCCGAAAACACTCATTTTAATCACAATAACGTCATTATCACATTTACATTTTTGTTGCTATGCATGCATGAAAACAGTTCCACGTAGGTCTGTTATAGGGTCTGTTCACATCTGAACACGCAACGTAACGTAACCAATTTAATTTATCCGTTATTTCTTTACGAAAAAAAAATAGAATAAAGAAAGATTTATACAAGTACGTATTTAAAGTATTAAAAGTCTTGACGGGCGACAATGAGATCAGTATTGAGTTTCAAGAGTTAGCTAGATCACTAGTATTGAATTTCTTCAGGGTAAGGTGCTTTTTTTACATGCCCCAAGCAATGCCTTTATTACAAATTTTTGTACCACATAACAAAAAATAATACATTTCATGGATTATCATTTCTAATTTACGTAATCGATTACAAAATAAACAGTTTTTTTTACTAAGGTATCAGGAATTTTTCATTTCATAATATTATCTTTTGTATCTTGAATTTTCTTATATAATGAGGTGGGGTTAAATATGCCACCCTTAAATTCAAAGAATTGTTTTTTTTTTCTCTTTTCGTTTTATAATAAACTGTGTTGTAAGATGGAATCGGACCTAGAGTAGGTACCTTCAAATAAAAGTTTTTCACCCTTTGATTCGTTTTATGTAATCTGGAACGTTAATTTTGCAGATTCAAGGTATCATACCTTGAAACAGAAAGATTTTTTTTTTGTTAATAACACCTGCTATTATAAGACTTAAGTAACCTCATAAAAACTAAATTCATTGTGGTGATGGGTTGAACAGTCAAAACGTCTGATTGAAAGTAAAATTCTTGATATTAAACATTTCTACCTATGTGGAGCATGTGGTCGCCACAAAGTCTCGTCAGTTTAAGATCTTCATCAAGTGCTCCCTTGATAGCCTTGCACTGCCACGTCTTCTTCTTCTTTATCCTTTTTGCGCCCACGTCGCTCATCTCTCTTTCGTTTGTGCTTTCTTCGTCCAGCCGAAATTATCGCAAACCACAATGACGTCACTCCACCTCATCATTGAACTGCCACTGCTTCTCTTTTCCAGCCATGGACACCACTGTAAAATGATTTTGGTCCATCTGCCATTCTTGCCGAATTCCCAGCCCACGACTACTTCAGCTTTGCAACTCTCTGTACAATATTTGTGATCCTTGTCACCCTTCTAATCCACTCGTTACTCCTTCTGTCTCTGAGCGAGATTCCCTCCATAGCTTTCTGTGTGATATGATATTTTTGTTCATAATCTCCTTTGTGAGAGTCAACTTCATGCATTCGTATGTGAGAACTGGGAATATGCATTGATCAAACACTAAAAATGTTGAATTGAATAGCCGTCCATAATCCGTGGACTCAGAAATGAAAAACCTACGAGAATTGAAATCAATTCAGAGCTTATAAAAAACGGAATGCTATGCATTCAGTCAACATTTTATTTGAACAAGGATTTACATCTTTTAAAAAAAATACCCACTTGTCTCTGGAAAAAAGTTGCAATATTCATAATGAAAACAGTTCAAATGGCAGCATACGGCATTTCTATTTCCCTTTTTTTCCTCTCAAAGGGTACATGCATGTACACATCGCTATATCACATCGCATGCACATTATAACATTCATATTCGCATGGAAGCTACGTTACTTTTTCACCAGCGTTATTACCTACATAAATCAAAATTAGCTTGGTAATTAAAAACGAAATAAATTGATAATATTGATACAGAGTCTAAACATACGTAGGGTAATGTTATTAGCCAACCCGAGCTAGAAATGGCTCAGCTGAGACTTATAATTCATACCGTTTTAACTTTTTACGTTTTATATCCGTTGTTATGGAGTTTGAATTTGAATTAAATTCAGTATTAAGTCACATCTCTCGGGGAATAGGCAGAAATAATAGAGATCAAAATCACTTTCTATGTTTCAAGAATATGGAAAAAAAGGTTCTTGTTTCAAGGAATAACACCGGATTATTCTTCGTCTTTAATCATCCATCTTAAATTTCTCTAATCTATATAATCATAGGTTGGTTGGAAGAAATTGCCCCAGGCAATAAGCCCGCCAATTTTGGTTTGTTATTTTTGTATATTCATGCCAATAAAGTGTTTATTATTTCAAATCATTTATTCATTAAATCACAATATATCATATGAAGTATACATCATTGTAAAAAAAATTTAATAAAAATAAATTAAAATTAAATACAATGCTATATACTAAATATAAAAATATCGGTATTATCTCTCATGATACATCACGATGTAATGTAATCATGAGAGATCTTCGAACTACAGAGAAAGGAACCTTCTTAACATCCTACATGAGGACAACAGAACTGCCTTTTGGATGGCATATCTGAGACCACAACAGATGCCAAGTTTGCCTAGATTGGCTTTAAGAGACTTAGGAATAACTCCATTCGTCGATATCACTATAGGTATTATGTGCGTGGTTGGTGTATGCCACATATCCTTGATTTCGTGAGCAAGATCAAGATATTTAATTATCTTATCTTGCTCGGCTTTTTTCAAATTTTCGTCATACGGTATAGTGATATCCACGAGATACGTTATCCCGTTCCTACGATCAACCAATACAATGTCCGGACGATTTGCGTTAATTGTTCGGTCAGTTTGTATTGGTATATCCCAATACAACTTTGTATTACTGTTTTGCATTACCGAAATTGGGGTGTACCTATAATAAGGTACTTCAAGATCGAGCAAACCATATTTCAAGGCAAGTTTTTGATGAACTATTTTAGCCACATCGTTATGTCTGTGCAGATACTCAGAACCACACAGGAGAGAACACCCAGACAAAATATGTCTGAGTGTTTCTCCTGTTTGGCCACATGCACGACATTTATCAATTATATCAGGTGCTTTAATAATATATTTTTTATAATTATTAGTGACGATGACCTGGTCTTGTATTGCACAGACAAAACCTTCTGTTTCGCTAAATAGTTCACCAAACCTCAACCATCCAGTCGAATCTTCAAGACTTACATGTGATGAATTTAAAGTTTCGAAGAATCGACCGTGGAGAGACTTGCCTTTCCATATATCAACCCGATCTTGTACCCCAATTATCGGTGGTGAAACAGGATTTGATAAATTTAAGGGCGTGTACTTCAAATCACACGCAATGAGGTCTTCATAACCCAATTTATTCCTTGATGAGATAAAGTAAGATTGGAGGAGGTTTATCTCTTTGTTATTCATGTTTTTGATGTTTAACATGCCTCTACCACCAATCTTCCTTGGTAAATATAATCTCATCAAGGAACATCTTGGATGATGCATCCTATATTGTGTGAGCAAACTACGTACCCTTAAATCCATCTTGTCTAATTCCGTTTGGTTGCACTTAATGATTCCAAAAGAATACAAAATTTTCGGTACAACCCATGAATTAATGGCCATAATTTTATTTCTCCCGGAGAGAAAACTTTTCAAAACTTTTTTTAATCGTTTAATAAATTCATTTTTAATGTTATTTTTAATAATTTTGTGGTCAAAAATTAGATTTTGTTGAAAGCCAAGATATTTGTAATTTTGATTATCTAAAAGAGGAATGTTTGTAACAGATGAAGAACTATTTTGAAGATTGTTTCGGATTATTCCTTTTTGAACATTAATTTTTGCACATTTTTCTAAGCCAAATTCCATTTTTATATCATCACTAAATTTTTTTGTAATTTTGATTAATTTTTCTATTTCAACTAAATTTTTACCAAATAATTTTAAATCGTCCATATAAAGTAAATGACTAAATTTAATACCAGACCTTTTTAATTCATAGCCACAATTTGAGGATTCCAATAATTTACTCAGTGGATTTAGAGCTAAGCAGAACCAAAGCGGACTTAGACTATCTCCTTGAAAAATACCTCTATTGATATGGATTGATTCGGTAATATATTTTCCAGAAGGTTGAGAAACAGATATTTTTGTTCTCCATTTTGACATCAAAAATTTTAGAAATTCTACGAGTTCGTTGTTAATTTTATATATTTCCAAAACTTTTATTAGCCAAGAATGTGGGACTGAATCATATGCTTTTTTGTAATCAATCCATGCCATAGAGATATTTTTCTTTTTATGTTTCACCTGCTCACAAATAATACTGTCTATTAAGAGCAATTCCTTTGTCCCACGAGATCCCATTTTACATCCATTTTGTCTGACAGATAAAATATCATTTTCAATTAAGTATGAATGAATTTTGTTTGAAATTATAGATGTCAAAAGTTTATAAATTGTTGGTAGGCATGTAATTGGTCTAAAGTTATTTGGAGTTGAAGCATTATTGATTTTTGGGATCACGTGGGTTAATCCTTCTGTTAAGAATTCTGGAAAGTTCAAATTTTCAATTGCAGATTGAAACTGTCTTGCCAATATTATATGTGAATTTGTAAATTTTTTAATCCAAAAGTTTTGTAGCCCATCTTTTCCCGGAGATTTCCAATTTTGTATTTTTTTTAATGCAGTTTTAACGTCAATCAAATTTATACTAAAATTTTGCATTTCTGGATGTTCAGAATTAATTTCTTCTAACCAATCACTATTAGTGTTATGGGATATAGAATTCGACCAAAGATTTTTCCAAAAAGTTTCCATATCATCTTTATTAGGTAAATTATCTGTTTTGAAATTTGAATCTTCCAGATTGGTAAAACATTTTTTTTGATTAAAGGAGAAGAGATGGTTCTGTTTTTTCCTTTGAACCCTTTCTTTAAATCTTCTAATCCGTTTAGCTAACGCCAAGACTCGTTGTTTAAAAAAGTCAATTTTTTCTATTATTTTTAAATTAAAGTTATCAATTGAATATATATTTTCGATATCAAAAATTTTCTCAACAAATAATTTTAATCTTGGTCTATGGTTTCCAGAATTAAATGATGTATGTTTTCCAATTATTGAACGAAATTTAGTAATTCTATTTTCTATTCTTTTTTGCCAACGGGGGGTACTTGAATGCTCAATGATGTTTTGATTTCGATTAAATTTAATTTTTGCCATAGTTACGCAAGTAGCCGCTGCACAATAAAGAATAGAATGAACATCTTGTAAATTTTGACAGGAGTTTAAATCATCTAAAATAATATTATTAATCCGACAAATAATTTTTTCAATAATTGGAAAACTTTTAAATTTTGGCAATAAAGGTCGAAGAAAGGGTTCTTGATTACGAAACAACAGAAGCATCTCTTCATATTTGCTCTTAATAGTGTCATAATCAGGGATATTAAAATATTCAAAGTTCTCGTTTGAAGCATCATTAGAATTATTTGTAACATTTGTATGGTTATCATCTGAACTTTCCAAAATTGTGTTATGATGATTCATCGGAGAACTTAAATATTCCGATCTAAGAACGTCTAGTTCAGATTCCGATAATAATTTGTTTCTAATTATTACCCGAACCTGATCGGACAATCTTTGGGTACTTACGTCTATCGTGGGCTCCAGAAGAAGCCATTCCTGGGACAGCCTTTGTCTGTAGCCAGTCAAGAAACTTCCCCCCTCTGTAGCTCGGAAGTACGCCCGCATGACATTTTGGTTGATTAGTGTCGTCCATCTCATCCTGCGCCGTACTTGACCACCTGCAGCGGGGCCTGTTGAACCACGAAGGTTCACTCGGCCCAAGCATGCAGGTGTCGATGGTGGTGGTGGGTTAGCTTCCATCATAAACAATTATTATTGCAACAGCTGATATATCTGAGATTTCTTCAAATACTGTAAACATTATGCACATGCCAAAATAATCTTGATTTATATTTCTTGTTGTTTTTTTGGTTTTCTTGTTGTCAGCCGGCTGTCATAAATTGATTTCTTCAAATACTGTAAACATTATGTACATGCCAAATTAATCTTGATTTATATTTCTTGTTGTTTTTTTGGTTGCTATTATGAAAAATTTATTATTATTATTTCAAATCATTTATTCATTAAATCACAATATATCATATGAAGTATACATCATTGTAAAAAAAAATTAATAAAAATAAATTAAAATTAAATACAATGCTATATACTAAATATAAAAATATCGGTATTATCTCTCATGATACATCACGATGTAATGTAATCATGAGAGATCCTCGAACTACAGAGAAAGGAACCTTCTTAACATCCTACATGAGGACAACAGAACTGCCTTTTGGATGGCATATCTGAGACCACAACAGATGCCAAGTTTCCCTAGATTGTCTTTAAGAGACTTAGGAATAACTCCATTCGTCGATATCACTATAGGTATTATGTACGTGGTTGGTGTATGCCACATATCCTTGATTTCGTGAGCAAGATCAAGATATTTAATTATCTTATCTTGCTCGGCTTTTTTCAAATTTTCGTCATACGGAATAGTGATATCCACGAGATACGTTATCCCGTTCCTACGATCAACCAATACAATGTCCGGACGATTTGCGTTAATCGTTCGGTCAGTTTGTATTGGTATATCCCAATACAACTTTGTATTACTGTTTTGCATTACCGAAATTGGGGTGTACCTATAATAAGGTATTTCAAGATCGAGCAAACCATATTTCAAGGCAAGTTTTTGATGAACTATTTTAGCCACATCGTTATGTCTGTGCAGATACTCAGAACCACACAGGAGAGAACACCCAGACAAAATATGTCTGAGTGTTTCTCCTGTTTGGCCACATGCACGACATTTATCAATTATATCAGGTGCTTTAATAATATATTTTTTATAATTATTAGTGACGATGACCTGGTCTTGTATTGCACAGACAAAACCTTCTGTTTCGCTAAATAGTTCACCAAACCTCAACCATCCAGTCGAATCTTCAAGACTTACATGTGATGAATTTAAAGTTTCGAAGAATCGACCGTGGAGAGACTTACCTTTCCATATATCAACCCGATCTTGTACCCCAATTATCGGTGGTGAAACAGGATTTGATAAATTTAAGGGCGTGTACTTCAAATCACACGCAATGAGGTCTTCATAACCCAATTTATTCCTTGATGAGATAAAGTAAGATTGGAGGAGGTTTATCTCTTTGTTATTCATGTTTTTGATGTTTAACATGCCTCTACCACCAATCTTCCTTGGTAAATATTATTATTATTATTATTATAATTTAGAAATGTTTTTTAATTTGCCTTTTATCGTTGCTCTATCGTATGTTAGAGCATAACGCCTAAACGGCTGAACCGATTTCACTAATTCTTTTTTTGTCGTTTTGGGTTTTATCAGTAGAAGGTTCTTATGAAAGAAAAAAATAAGAAAGTTGCGTGGTAAATCTACATAATAATTCAGAAATGTTTTTTTATTGGCTTTTTACCTAATGTAATCGCATCACGCCTAAACGGCTGAACCGATTTCACTCATTCTTTTTTTGTCGTGTTGGCTTTTATCAGTAGAAGGTTCTTATGAAAGAAAAAATTAAGAAAGTTGCGTGGTGTTGGAAACATTAAATTAAAAATAATATTTTTTTGTTATTACAACATTATTTTTTTACTGTATGTCAATAATTGTTACATTTTATAATTCAGTCATTAAAGCAAAGTCCGACAGTACACACGCATTTTTATTAACTCTCAAATTCACCAGCACCGGAAAGAAGTATATTCCAATCTTCATAATCTCTCTTTTTACATTGGTCCATCTGCCGGTAAAAGTGTGTTTTCACTTAATCTTGAGTTTTTTGTGTCACAAAAACGACCTTTTGTCGCGATTTAATGTGTTTAACGCATCGATAAAAGTTCGAACACGTGTGTGTGATATTGTTGCGAATACAGACTTGCTTTCGAAAATAATTGTACAGTGGCTCACATTTTAGAACATTATAAGTTTTACGTTATAATAAAACTTATCGAGACAATTTTTTTTTGGAAAAAATTGGTGCGAACTTTGTAACATTGTTTTCTTGGCCCGCGGGGTACAAGACGAAGTGTGTAGAAATAACCTATGCAATAATAATCATACTAAAATAATATTAAAATAATAAAAATTGTGTTATAAACACAACGAATCAAAAGTTTATAAATCAACATTTAAATAAATCAAATCAGTGTGCATTAAGGTTCATATTCATGTGAAGAAATTTTGGAGGGAGTTTTCGGCCGATAAAATAGTTCCAGTGGCTACCGTTGGCGGGGAGGGCGCTGTTAACCAGAAGGAGTTCAGCCGAGCGTGATTCCAGAACATTCGAGTGGACCGGGAGTTCCACAATCGACCACCAACGAAGGGGGCGCTGCGAACGACCCGAACGATATCCGAATCAACGAACGACCCGAACTCCGAACGACATCCGAAAAAACGAACGAGCACTCCTGCGCACATGATTTCTAACAGCTTCTGTCAAATTGGTCAATAACAATTTAAAGATACGTATATTATTTTATTTTGTTTATACATAATATTTAAATTAGTAAGTGCCTTAGTATCTAATTTAAGATGACTGAAGAAAAGTCCAAAACAAACATAGATGATAAATCAAAATTGGTAGCACGTAGGGGAACTATAAAAACTAGCATTACAAAGTTAAAAAAGTTTTTGCTTGATTGTAATTTTAATTTATCATTAGAAGTGTTGCTCACCAGAAAAGCAAGGTTAACTAAATTGTTCGCCGAATATGAAGATATTTGTGCAGAAATCAGAGATTCTGAGGACACTGGAATTGTGGAAGACTTATACTTGGACTTAATGGATAAATTTACTTTACACATCGAGGTAATTAATAGGCAAAAGGTCAAGGAAGATATATCAAATGTTAGTATTCCCTCAGTTCCTGCTACCAGTAGAACTCGTCTTCCAGATATTAAGATTCCAACCTTTAGCGGTAAATACACTGAATACAAACCATTTTTTGAAATATTTAATGCTTTGATCCACGAAGACACCGGTTTACAAAATGTTCAAAAATTATTTTATTTAAGACACTTTCTCAAAGAGGAGGCCTATGACCTCATAAAAAATCTTCCTGTGGAAGGGGATTCTTATCAGGAAGCACTTGATATTTTGGAAAACCGTTTCAATAATGGTAATAAGATTGTGTCAGAACATGTCTATAGCTTATTGGATGTAGCACCAGTAGGTAAACCTTCTGCAGCCAATTTAAGAAATTTTGTAGGGATTATAAAACAGCATATAGCCGCTTTAAGGAATTTGCAACAACCTGTTGACCAATGGGACACAATATTAGTGTGCATTCTATCACGCAAGATAGACATGTCGACTAACCGAGCATTTTATTATGAGATTAAATCAAATACACCAAATGTTTCAGGTTTTATCGAGTTCTTGGAAGCGAAAGCGTTTGCTTTAGAGAACAGCGATGTCCATCCGCCAACGACTACACCTCGGACGGAGAGAATGGAGCGTTCAAATATGCCAGGTACTCGACAACCAGTTTTTCATAGTAACCAAAAGTTTAATAGAGTGTGTATTTTTTGTAAAAAAGAAGGACACAAAGTTTATAACTGTCCAAATTTTATTCTGGCAACAGCGTCAGAAAGAATTAAGTTTATAAAAAAGCAAAATGCATGTATGATTTGTTTAAATAAACATGTTGGAAAATGCATGTTTCACTTTAAGTGTTGTACTTGTAAAAAACAACACCATTCATTGTTACATCTTAACAATGACGAACTAGAGAAGGTGTCATTGGCATCTTCTCAGATAAATCATTCACTGTTACATCCTAGCAGTGACGAACCAGAGAGGGTGTCCTTGACATCTTCTCAGATAAATAAAAGTCAAAAGGTTTTATTACCCACATGTAAAGTTAAAATTTTAACGCACCGAGGTGCAGAATTAACAGTAAAGGCTTTATTGGATACAGGAAGCCAGAATTGTTTTATTACCAAAAAGTTGGTGAAAGAAATTGGAAAAATTCCAAAAAACATACATACAAGTATAGTAGGTATTTCACAAAAAGAGTTACCTATAGAAAAGGCTATTGACCTTGAAATTTATTCTCTTGTTTTTCCCTTTAAGGTTAAAACCGAATGTCTAATCATAGATAATATCACTTCACAATTACCTCAACAAGAAATTGATATATCTAAATTTGTCTTACCAAAAAATATGAAACTGGCTGATGATACGTTCCATCTCCCGTCTGAGGTGAATTTGTTACTCGGATCTGATATTTTCTTTCAGGTGCTGATGAATCAGGCATCGCTGGAAGACGTGGCGGCAACAGGAATGCGGCTGCTACAGACACGATTTGGAGTAGTCGTTGCGGGGAGGGCGTCGACACATCGTCAGGACCTTCACCGAGGTGCTGTCAATCTTCATTGTCATGAATGTGAGACAGGTATCAAGGATGTTATGTGTAATTTTTGGAAGACTGAATCTGTACCTGAGTTTTTTGTAGAGCATTCTTCTGAGAATCAACAATGTGAAGAATTGTTTCAGAGTTCAGTAGAACTGAAAGATAGGAGGTTCACAGTATCCCTCCCTTTAAAGGTTCCAGAAGTAAATATTAATGAAATGTTAGGTGACTCATTGAATTTAGCATTGAATAGATTTCTCAATATGGAAAAAAGATTTAAAAAAGATAATAATTTGTTTGTAGAATATAAAAAATTCATACAAGAATATCTTGATTTGAATCATGCTGAATACATAGATATCAGCCGATATAATTTAGCGCAGGATGCTGTGTATTTCTTACCACACCATCCTATAATTAAACAAAATGCTATCACAACTAAATTGAGAGTTGTCTTTGACGGCTCCATGAAAACAACAAAAAGAATAACATTAAATGATTTAATGCTGAAAGGCGCGAATGTGCAATTAGAATTGTTTGACATTCTTCTTCTATTCAGATTGCATAAGTATATTTTTGTATGTGACATACAACAAATGTATAGAAATATTTTGTTAGACAAAAGTCAAAGATCATTGCAAAACATTTTATGGAGAAATTCATCTGATGAGCCCATCAGATGTATTCAATTAAAAACAATAACTTATGGATTAAAGTCCTCACCATTCTTAGCGACTAGATGTTTAAAAGAATTGGCCGATAGATTTGGAAATGAATATCCGTTAGCTTCATTTATATTGAGATTCTGTACCTATATGGACGATATTTTGGTCAGCAAAGAGTCATTAGATGTTATTCATCAGATTAAAGATCAATTAATTAATTTGTTAAACCTAGGCGGCTTCAGTCTTCACAAATGGTCTACCAATTCACCAGAAATTGTAAATGACATACCTATTGAGAGACAGCACATCGGGGAAGTGAGGTTGCAGGAGGGCCTTACTACCTTTAAGGCGCTGGGTTTGACTCTAGATGTAAAATCAGATGTTTTTAAATTTCGTTACAAAATGGAAGAGCTTTGTTCGGTTAACTGGACAAAGAGGGAAATTTTGAGTTTTATAGGCAAACTGTTTGATCCATTAGGATTGCTAGGTCCCATAATTGTTTCAGCTAAAGTAATTATGCAAAAGATTTGGAATGCAAACGTCGGTTGGGATGAAAATCCACCGGCAGATATTCTCATTGAATGGAAAAAAAATTATTATGAATTAACACAAATGTCAATTGAAATTAAAAGAAATTTATCTGTTGATGAAAACGCAGAATGTGAGTTAGTGGGTTTCTCTGATGCCTCTTGTTTAGCTTATGGAGCGGTTATTTATCTTAGAGTAATTCACAATTCAAAGAATGTTACCATGTCATTATTGTGTTCAAAATCTAGAATTAATCCCACTAGAAATAAATTAACAATACCACGTTTAGAATTAAATGCAAGCGTTTTGTTGGCACGATTGATGTCTAGAGTTTTTGATACTTTACAATTAAAATTGAAAATAAATAATGTATATCTATACACTGATTCACAAGTTGTTCTATCATGGATAGCAACAGATAATATTAAACTTAATGCTTATGTCGCAAATAGAATAAAAGTTATAAAGGATTGCAATTCATTATTTAAATGGGGTTTTATAGGATCTGATTTGAACCCAGCGGACTTATTATCGCGTGGTTCGTCCCCCCTGCAACTAAACAGTTGCTGTAATTGGTGGCAAGGTCCTGCAGTAATGAATTGCTCTGATTATGATTTTTTAAATCAAAATCAAGAGGCACCACAGCTTGAAAAGGGCTCTGTTTGCAATTCAAGTAATTGCAATACAGAAGCAAACAAGGGCTCATCTTGCAATCACATTGATTGCGAGATAGCAGCGCTGAATAATTGTAGAGATGTGTCGACGTGCGCCCTACCAAGTTGAGTCGCCATGTCTTTCAGCGATGATAATAATATATTAAATATGTATGTAAATTTTCTGATATTAATAAGATTGTATTTAAAAAATAAGACTGTAAAAATTAAGGTCAATTTTTTGTCTTATGCTGAGAGACAAGCGGCCTTAAATGCAATAATTCAGAATGAACAAAGGAATTTCTTTTCAAAATAATTATAATCTTTAGTTATAAAAAGCAGACTGTAAATTCATCTTTGAGTAATTTGAATCCATTCTTGGATTCATTTGAGATACTCCGAGTTGGAGGTCGTCTTCAAAATTTAAACTTTTGTTTTGAACATAAACATCAAATAATATTACCTAGGGAATCATTCATCACAAGGCTCATTATTGAAAATGAACATACAAAATTATTGCATGCAGGCCCACGCTTGGTTTTAACAAGTCTTAACCAAAAATATTGTATTGTTAACTGGACAAGACAAAATTATTATTTTTTATATAGATTATAAGTACATATGTACAACACTATCATGCTGGATATGAAATGGTGCATAATATGTAGCCATGGTATTAATAATTGTTATGTTCAATACAATGTTATAATTTAACCTTATGGGTACACAGTTAGATGTACCGTATATAGTATGTAGGCATGGTATTAATTGTTATGTTCAATACAATGTTATAATTTAACCTTATGGGTACACAGTTAGATGTACCGTATATAGTATGTAATTTGTATACAGAAATAAAAAAAAAACATATTGTTATTGAAAAGAAACATTTAATTATAAAATAAAAATTATAGTTTGATACTGCATACAACCGTAACAGATAAGAGAGGCAGATTTATTAATTCCGTAAAACACCTTAAAAATATCTACAGTCCACAAAAACTTTACGGGCCCTTATGAGCTATCGATCTTTCTTTGCTGTTTTGGGAGTATGTTGGAAACATTAAATTAAAAATAATATTTTTTTGTTATTACAACATTATTTTTTTTACTGTATGTCAATAATTGTTACATTTTATAATTCAGTCATTAAAGCAAAGTCCGACAGTACACACGCATTTTTATTAACTCTCAAATTCACCAGCACCGGAAAGAAGTATATTCCAATCTTCATAATCTCTCTTTTTACAATCAAAATTATTATTTTTTATATAGATTATAAGTACATATGTACAACACTATCATGCTGGATATGAAATGGTGCATAATATGTAGCCATGGTATTAATAATTGTTATGTTCAATACAATGTTATAATTTAACCTTATGGGTACACAGTTAGATGTACCGTATATAGTATGTAGGCATGGTATTAATTGTTATGTTCAATACAATGTTATAATTTAACCTTATGGGTACACAGTTAGATGTACCGTATATAGTATGTAATTTGTATACAGAAATAAAAGGGAACTATGAAAAACTGGTTGTCGAGTACCTGGCATATTTGAACGCTCCATTCTCTCCGTCCGAGGTGTAGTCGTTGGCGGATGGACATCGCTGTTCTCTAAAGCAAACGCTTTCGCTTCCAAGAACTCGATAAAACCTGAAACATTTGGTGTATTTGATTTAATCTCATAATAAAATGCTCGGTTAGTCGACATGTCTATCTTGCGTGATAGAATGCACACTAATATTGTGTCCCATTGGTCAACAGGTTGTTGCAAATTCCTTAAAGCGGCTATATGCTGTTTTATAATCCCTACAAAATTTCTTAAATTGGCTGCAGAAGGTTTACCTACTGGTGCTACATCCAATAAGCTATAGACATGTTCTGACACAATCTTATTACCATTATTGAAACGGTTTTCCAAAATATCAAGTGCTTCCTGATAAGAATCCCCTTCCACAGGAAGATTTTTTATGAGGTCATAGGCCTCCTCTTTGAGAAAGTGTCTTAAATAAAATAATTTTTGAACATTTTGTAAACCGGTGTCTTCGTGGATCAAAGCATTAAATATTTCAAAAAATGGTTTGTATTCAGTGTATTTACCGCTAAAGGTTGGAATCTTAATATCTGGAAGACGAGTTCTACTGGTAGCAGGAACTGAGGGAATACTAACATTTGATATATCTTCCTTGACCTTTTGCCTATTAATTACCTCGATGTGTAAAGTAAATTTATCCATTAAGTCCAAGTATAAGTCTTCCACAATTCCAGTGTCCTCAGAATCTCTGATTTCTGCACAAATATCTTCATATTCGGCGAACAATTTAGTTAACCTTGCTTTTCTGGTGAGCAACACTTCTAATGATAAATTAAAATTACAATCAAGCAAAAACTTTTTTAACTTTGTAATGCTAGTTTTTATAGTTCCCCTACGTGCTACCAATTTTGATTTATCATCTATGTTTGTTTTGGACTTTTCTTCAGTCATCTTAAATTAGATACTAAGGCACTTACTAATTTAAATATTATGTATAAACAAAATAAAATAATATACGTATCTTTAAATTGTTATTGACCAATTTGACAGAAGCTGTTAGAAATCATGTGCGCAGGAGTGCTCGTTCGTTTTTTCGGATGTCGTTCGGAGTTCGGGTCGTTCGTTGATTCGGATATCGTTCGGGTCGTTCGCAGCGCCCCCTTCGTTGGTGGTCGATTGTGGAACTCCCGGTCCACTCGAATGTTCTGGAATCACGCTCGGCTGAACTCCTTCTGGTTAACAAAAAAATTGGGAAAGTAAATTGGGAAATTAAATAAAACTCGCATTAGCCCCTCCTTCTCTATCTAATTAATAATTCAGAAATGTTTTTTATTTGCTTTTTACCGTATGTCATAGCATGACGCTCAAAATACAAATGCTACGTCAGATATGAATCTGCACAGAGCCGTGCAAAATGCCGGAGAAGGTTCTTTAATACAATTTGCTGCATTAACTTTAATATATTTAGAGCTATTTAAAAAACCCTATTTTTTAGGATCTTCATACAAAATTTTAATAAACATTTAAAGTGTCATTCTTCTTTTTCTGTGCTTATGTCAGTTATAGAGGTCTACAAAGCAATGGGAAGCTAGACTAGAACCTGTTTAATTACCTACCGATCAAGCCTGACAATCGGAATAAAAAACGTAAAGCAAGACGGGTATAAGCTAGTGCATAATACAAACATAAATGTTGTAAGTATGTAGAGCTAACAAGCACTCAAGTTTGATTTAACCGCTTTGACTGCAATTAAGCAAGTCTTGTTGCCTCTCTATGTCTCTGAGTGGGGTTAGAAGGGAGATTGTATGTATGTTTTTATATATACTTCTTCTTAGGTTTCCCCGACTTTGGCAATCACTTCTTTAAAGGCCTGTATATTACTTATACTAAGTCCAATAATTCAAATTTTCAAACACATGTAATGTTTTTATCCATTATCAAGCTTTTGGTGTCATTCTCCCACCCAAAAGTATATTCATAAATAAACAAGCTTTCCCGACAGACGTTGTCCTGTGTTCCTAACTATGAATATTGAATTCGAATTTGTATGGTGATGATTAATTTATCTTTGGACCAATATATTTCCGAACGAGGCATCTGTTTAAAACCATGTATATTTTCATCCGCATTCTGTCAATCGCACCAACTATCTAACCACTGACAGTTCCTGTCAAAATTTCGTAATTGGAATAAAAATTATATGGTAAAAAGTACTAATAAGGTTGCCTGCTTAGAGTTTTTTCAATTTTCTAAATATCCGCGTAACTTTCTTCATTTTTTCTTTCATTAGAACCTTCTCCTGATAAAAGCCGACACGACAAAAAAAGAATTTGAGTAATCGGTCCAGCAAATTAGGTATGATGCGATGACATTGAGAAATAGCTCTCCATTTTTATATAATAGAAGATTCATCAAATGGAAACAATAATCAATAATGATACAAAGAATGTATATAAAAATAATTCACATTTGAAAAGAACACTTCTGAGAATTCAGCAGCCTTTTTCTTTGATATTTTTTATTAAGTAGGTACCCTTTACAAAAATGAGAAAAGTTTTAATTTATGTTCAACCAATTATCTGTCAATATTTTACTGATAAAAAAGATTTCAATGTTTTTAATTTTGTATTATGTTTGGTGTATTTTATTTTATTTGCAAAATTCAATTAAATTCATCTTTGATAAAAAGTTTACAGACTTCTTACGTTAATTTTTTTTTTAGAAAAAATGATAGCGAGTTAGTACGCGTTATAAAATGGATGTTTTATTCATGGCAGAAACATTTTTAAATACTTATATTACGTAAAATAGTCGTTTTCAACAAGTTTAGGATAGTCAAGGTCTAAAAGTATTAAACCGTATTTATCATAATTTTCATGAATTGAATGTATATTCGAAGGTTTTTTACCGATATCGTTCCGCCGACTTCTGTCAGACTCGAATCGAGAGAACAGATAAACTTACAAAAAAACATTCCTCTATTAAACAGTCACAAGTTCTTGTATATAGATCTGCAGTATTGCGCTCGTTTTAAGCGCGTTTTGATACGCTAACGTACGAATGGGCTGAATCCCTAATTCCATTTTATTATCTTTCACGCCACGCGCCCATAAATGATTGAACTGTTTTAAAGATGACGCACCCCCGCTTTTTTGTTTACTGTGTGTTTATTATAGTACAATGAATTACATACTGTACATTTTAATTATATTGGTAGGCAGGTACCTACATACTATAAAAAAACGAACAGAAAACGTAATTTAATGTCACTTTGATATGTTTGATTAGGTTATATTCAAAAATATATTAATAATATACCTACTCATATCTTATTTTTAGTACAATCTTAAAAAAAACCCAATACATTTAAAAAGTATTATGTTCATCATAATAGGTTTATAACATAATAGTACCTAGTAGTGTAATGTGTACCTATCAATGTAACAACTTTATTTAAGTAACTTTAAATTAAGTGTAATAATTATAGCTACAGAACAAAACTATCGACCCATAACAGATGGGTATAATAGTTTAAAACCTTTTAATAGATTTTGATTACGCTGCACCAAACCCAAATCACTCGAAAACGAGTGCAAAGGGTTTAAAAAAAAAAAAAAAAAAAAAAAAAAAAAAACCATCATAATAGGTTTATAACATAATAGTAGTAGTGTAATGTGTACCTATCAATGTAACAACTTTATTTAAGTAACTTTAAATTAAGTGTAATAATTATAGCTACAGAACAAAACTATCATAATAGGTTTATAATATTTGCCTTGAACACTGACTGACTGACTGACTGACTGACTGCCTGACTGACTGATGTCATTAACGCCGCTAGATGGCGCGCCACTCGCAACTAAAGACAAATAATATTGTTCTTCTAATACAATATGGCTGACAGCAGTGACAACTGACAGTAACGTAATGATATTATTATGCCTGGTGGCTGAGCACTTTTTTTAAAGGTCTTGACGTAGAGAAAAACAATTTTTTGGGTTATTAAAAAGCTCACATGCGAAGTCAGCCATAAGAAAGCAAAGTGTACCAAATTAGGAAACTTTTACGCACAGCGGGACTTCATAGTGAAGAAAAGCCTTTCTAATGCCATGAGTGCAATAAAAAGTTTGCGGTTTCAAGTAATTTAAAGAATGACATACGAGCTCATATCGGAGAAAAGCCATACGAATGCAATAAAAAGTTCAATCAATCAAATAATTTAAACAACCAATGACATGCTAAAAGCTATTTGAGTGGTAAGTTTGCAATAAAACGTTTAATTTCATTTTTAAGTTTGCATAAATAGTTAATCAACCGTGTGCTGTAAAGTATCACTTGCGAATTCGGCCAAAAAATTGACAAATCAGGAAACTTTTACGCACAGCCGGACTTCGCTTTACTAATGCAATGTGTTCAATAAAAAGTTTGTGAACTCATAGCGGAGAAAAGCCATACGAATGCAACCATTGCGATAAAAAGTTTAATCAATCAAATGATAAAAGCCATTTAAATGCATATTTTGTTAGAAAAAGTTCAAAATTAGTTTAAAGTCTGACATAATATGAATTCGGCCATATTTAGCATAGTTTGTATGAAAAAGTTTACCAAATCAGATCTTTAAATCACAGACGCGATTTCATTGCCAAGAAAACTCTTACTAATGCAATGTGTGTAATAAAAAGTTTTTTTTTTGCATTTTTATAAATAGTTATATTATCATGAATAGTTATAATCTATTATCGAGTGCTTTACAGTCACACAAATGAATTCGGCCATAAGAAAACAAAGTTTCCATGAAAAAGTTTACCAAATCACGAATCTTTAATCCACACACACGAGATCATAGCGGAGAAAAACCATACGAATGTCATGTTTTCAATAAAAAGTTTACACACCTAGAGTAATTTTTTTAAGATTTTCATGTGAATTCGTAGCGTTGAAAAGCCATTCATATGCAACGTTTGTTATAAAAAGTGCAAGTTTTTTTTTAAATTTTCATTGAGTTCTATTATCAAGTGGTTTAAACTCTGACATATGAATTCGGCGATAAGAAAACAAAGTTTCCATGAAAAAGTTTACCAAATCACGAATCTTTAATCCACACACACGAGATCATAGCGGAGAAAAACCATACGAATGTCATGTTTTCAATAAAAAGTTTACACACCTAGAGTAATTTTTTAAAGACTTTCATGTGAATTCATAACGTTGAAAAGCCATACATATGTTAAGTTTGTTATAAAAAGTTCACGTTGTTTTTTGAGTTTTCATGAAGAATTCAATTAATCAAGTGTTTTAAAGTCTCATATAAGAATTCGGCAATACGAATGCAAAGTTTGCATGAAAAAGTTTAATCAATCAAATCGGTAAATACCCACATGCCAAAAGCTATTTGAATGTACAGTTTGTAATTAAAAGTTTAAGTTGTAGGTATTTGAGTTTTCATAAAGAGTTGAATCAACCAAGTATTTTGAAGTCTCACATGTGAATGCTCACAGCTATGCTATGAGAAAGTAAAGTTTGCATAAAAAAGGCCATAGGTGGGCGCCACGGGCGCCTTTAAAAAACTAGTAGGTTTATAACATAATAGTAGTAGTGTAATGTGTACCTATCAATGTAACAACTTTATTTAAGTAACTTTAAATTAAGTGTAATAATTATAGCTACAGAACAAAACTATCATAATAGGTTTATAACATAATAGTAGTAGTGTAATGTGTACCTATCAATGTAACAACTTTATTTAAGCAACTTTAAATTAAGTGTCATATAGCTACAGAAAACAACTATCTCAAACTAGATACACACTCAACGATAATGATAAAATACTATTCCAATATCAATGTCACATTTTTTATTTCATTTAAAAATCCCGTATTCCACGAACCCACTATTGAAAAACCCTTCCAATACTTTCTAATTATTAAAGAGAATGAAGCCTTAAGAAAAAGGGCAAGAAACATCAAAGGGCATAAAAGAATATCTTAATCATAATTACAACCTTTTCATTATCGCCGTAACGTTTCGAATTTTCCTCTATCGCCTTGTTCCATCTTAATTATAATTCCCAATCGTTTGTTTTAATCTTGCGTCTGTGAGACCTAATGAATGTCACATCTGGACTTCTTTGTCGGTGCGCCTCTGACCATGAATTACAATTTTACGCCTAATTACAAATTTCTTGCTGATGAAACAAATGAATAGTGATATTAAAATAAGTATTACAAAATATCGTTCAGATCTAGTCCTGAAAAATGGTCACAAGAATCTAGACATAATTAGAACGTTGTGCACCAACAAAGCCAATAGGCAATAAATAAGAGACAGTAACAAAAATGGATATATTCATAAACTGGTGTCAAATACAAACATGGCAGCAGTCGCAGTCTTTAAATTTGGTTGCTCTATTGTTCTCAATAATTTCCAACTTTTATCTCTATATTTCATTAATTAATTATTAAATATCTACTTGTACATGAAATTTTTGGATATGTTGAGCATGTCGAGAATTCTCATGATTGGGAGTTTCGGAGACATAAACATTACCACCTAATGGCGAACGTTGTTAACGTAAAGTGATCACACTAAGCCAGCTTTCGATTCAGTTTCATTTTCTCTTTCAAACGGTATACTTCATTCCATTTTCGAAAAAATTGTCACATGTGTCATTTTAAATATGCAACGACGTTATGTAAAATAATTGATTCCACATCAAAAACTCATATTTGCTTAAACTTTAGTTAGAATCTTTTCAAATTAAGATATTGATATTCTGAAATAAAATATCTTATAACGAATCATGCTGGAGATACGTACGTGTTATTGGAGCACAGGATATTATATGTTTTAGTTTCATAATTTTTTGTTTGTGTTGTTCAGGGTTCTGTTAGTGTCTCTAATAAACAAATAAATAAATATATTTTTGAAAGACTCCAATTCTCTATAGTATTCGGCAAAGAATATCTAATGCATACTTTCTCCTGATGAAGTTCGCATTCAATAATGTCAATTATTTTTGTGAACATTGTTTTAAAATGTATTTCGTCTAACGAGCCAGAATTTGAAACGATTTATGCTTCTTATAAAATATTTCACTATACTGTGAGAAACAATTCAGCCCCTAAGATAGCAAATCTTACTGCTCTTTTTGTAAAAATACAATAATTTGTTTATCTTTCACAATAATGAAAATTTGTAGATACATGGGAGAAAATCATATTAAATTGCACAAAATTGAGCGCAATGCATGAATCTCCATTGTGTCAGTGCCTCCATTTACTTTAATACAAAATTGATCGCTCAAATATGTTTGATATTTTTGTCTTCTTTCTCCTGATTTTTTTTTGAGACACCTGAGGGTATTCTAGGTTGGCGATTACTGTTTGCTATCTGTGGAAGTCCATTATTTTTACCTTAAAATATCTTCAAAGTTCCAAGACTCTGACTTAAGGAACATTTTGGTTTTTTTTTTCATGTCAGATTTGGGTTCAATATTGTTTGGCCTGACACACTTTTACCCTACCAAATAATTTAATTAGGTTATTTGAAATATTGCAATGGATTAATTTTTATTTTTTTTTATTTTACAGGCGACGAAGGAGACATGCGGTTCACGACGTCTCCACGGGGCGGCGCCAATGGTTGGGGGGAGTGGTTGAAAGCCATGAAGTTAGTCGCAAGATTACCAGCAGGCGTTCCACCTGAATTCCGTAAAAAGGTCAGTCAAAATAGATTAATACCCTGCCGATCATTTTAATATTCATTATGCTTATAATTTTGAGAAGTATGTTACTACGTTATAAGTGAGTACGTTTGTAAACAAAGACCTGTAGGGTTATTCTCGTAGCGGACTTAATACGCTCCTATCTTGATTGACAATATTAAAATGGCGGATTGGTATTCACAAAACAAGATATCTAGCAGATATCTTAAAAATTCGTTATGTTTGAAATATTTGTATGAAATTCTATGTAATCGGCATTCCCGTAACTATCTTACAAACGTCAAATTCAAGGGCGACCTGATTGCGATCATGTCTTAATCTTATCGTTAAGTGATTTTTAAATGCGATTGATTACGGAAATAAGGCTCCTGGTATCGGAGATTTGAAGGATACCTCAATATATTATGTTTCGAACGAAAAGGTAAATTTAGTTAGTCTCCGATTACTGAAAGTCAAATATAGACAAAAGAAAAACGTTTGATCGAATCTAAATAATGCCAACTCTATGATCTCTATCAGAATTTCAACGATTAGCCTAGGGCAAGGAACAGCCAGGGTTATGGTACACACACTGAGGCATTGTTAGCACCTTCTTAAAAAATTTGACCCGAATACAAACTTAAAAAACATGTTATTCCAAAAAGTTGGTATCCATTTTGGTCCCATTCAAAGATCCTGTCGGAATAAAAGCGTCAAAAAGCCAAGATGACATCCTCACAGACTGACGTATTTTGCAGTAATGAACAGAATGGTGGCGGATGATCATGATTGTGATCCTATTCCTTTTTTTCGGTGCTAGTCTCCCCAGCGTCAACCATCACTTGTCTCTTGCGAAGTCAAAAAGTTTTCCACTTCTCTAATGCCTGTCTTTCTTCAGATTTCCCCTTGAGAATGAGCTGTCGCAGAATAAAGGCTTCTGTAAGGCACTTCTTTATCCGAGTTCACTCCATTGGTTTCCAATAAAACTTCCAAAATATTTACAGCTTGATCTCACCTTTATTTGTAGCGATACGTTGTGCAGATGTCTACCAATGATCGTCATTTGAGTTTTGACACTAAATTTACTTATGCGTAGATTTTCCACTGCAGCATTTATTTTATTAAGGACTAAAGTTCTTCTATACCTATATAATGATTCTAGTTTGGTTATTAAATTATGAAGGAACTTGTCGTGGATGGGGAAGAAACAGAAGACGCTACTGGAGAGATATGTCAACTGAACGAATTCAGTGGGAATCGTAAATATAGCGGGTGAAGAAGTTCCATCAACCAGCAGACCTCCTTGACTCCCATTAAAAAGATGGAGGGATATCTGGACTTCCGCGTTCCAGGAATAATATATCCGAGAAAAAAAGAGACTCAGTCCTATATCAAGAAGAAGAAGGAACTTAAGCTTTTCTCCTCCGAGACAGACGATGCAAGTCTCATAACAGTACTAGAAAAGACTCTTGTTCTTCCTGTGCCATGTCAGGTTCCACCGATGTCGGCTGCCACTATGGCGAATGCTTCTTGGAAAAGTTCTTCCACCCTCTGGATTCCGTTCCATTGTCTAATGTTTCTCAGCCAGGGCATCTACCGTCTACCCACACCTCGACTTCCATCTATTTTCCCCTTAATTATTAGGTGAAGCAGTTTGTATTTGGTGTTGCGAAGTATGTGTCCCAGAAGGGGGCATTTTCTTTCTCTTGATGCTAGCTAGCAATGCACTCTCAAGTTCAGTTCTTCATAACTCCTCCGTGTTAGTGACCATATCGGTCCACGGAATACGGAGCATTCTGCGGTGGATCCACATATCAAATGCATGTCATAAAATGTTATGAAACTTATTAGATCCTCATACTACCATGAAATAAATATGGCAAACTCGTATAACCTATTGAGCTACAAACCCGGATAAAGCTACACACTATGAACACGATAGCTAAGCATGTATGTGACGCAATGAAATCAGGTTTATTACAACAATGCTCGATGCGTGTTAATGTGAGTAGCTTGCGAAAGCTCAAGGTTAGGTAAAGTGCTTTAGAATATTGTGGTATTTTACTGCAATGATAATAATTATTATTTTCCAATAAATTCTTGGTAAATTCAATTATTAAGAGCGGTGAAGAGTTCGCTGTAATTGAATTCATCGAAACATGACTGGGGAGTGGGAGTTGACAACTTCAAAATCATGGATAAAAAATAAGCCTTTACACTTACTGTGGGTTATTGAATAAAAAATATTTTAAATTAAAGAGTTTTATTGCTATACAACCGCCATCTATTGCATGAAAAAATGGACATGGATAGAACCACGGTACATTTCTGGATTAAATTTTGAAATGTATGATATATTTATAGCACTACATTTTTGTAATACCTACTTTTTGTAATAATAGTTGCGAGAAATTTTCGTTTTATAACTCAACCTTCTATTATAAAGTTTGTCAAGCTTAACATGAAAACTGTTTTATGACTTTCGATAAACGCTTACACCGTTTAGCGTTTTCTTTGAGTAAGAGATACTCAACACGTTTTACGAGAGTCAACTAACTTTCAAAGCTTATATCGGTAGTTATCATTAGCTTGTGGATGATACCTTTATTTAAGTTCTGGGCGTAGTAAGAGTTTTCAAATTAATTTCTTAGATTGCACTAAGATTAATATCTTCGATTAGATCAATTAGATCTTCGCTCTGCGGGTGATTACGGAGAAGCTTTTGAGTAAACATCAGAAGCTTTTCTGTACATTCGTAGATTTGGAAAAGGCATATGATAGGGTAGATAGGGGTAAATTATGGGAGGTTCTATCAATCTATGGAGTGCACAAACGGCTGATTCGTGGCATTGCTTCATTATATTCGAAAATTACTCTGAAAACAGAATTTTCACCGGAGTTCTATTTTACGAAAGGTGTAAAGCAAGGGTGCGTTATGTCATCCTGGTTGATCAATGTATTTTTCTATTTAGCGTCAGTGGGTTAAAAGATATAAATATAGGGGGTGAGATGAATGAAATAAAGGTATATGGGTTGGCTGGAAGAGATCCTTCGGGATAAGTCCGCCCTTTTAATGTTTTAAATGCTTGTATAAAAATCGTTTTTAAATTTCACAATAAAGTTTTATGTATTTATGTGCGATTATTGTAGCATGTATTTTTTTTTTGTTATGAAGCTTCACCCGTCTCATAGTACGAAATAATCTTTATAAATTTCAAATATTGCTATGCATACCCACCCCTATACTAACAGGTATGCATCTATATATAATTTGGTTTCTGTTGATCGTGCGCTCAAGCACGTAGGCCACAGGTGCTGTTGCCAAATATTAATATTATTGCACTGGTGCAAGTGGGATGGATGCCTATGCATTTCACTCACTCACTTTCTCGCTACCCCGTTCTAATTATTTACGACGTAGATTATATTCCCAGGTTGTCAGACTTTGGCTAATGAGTATGGTGAATGTGAGAGGCAGATATCTTCCATCTCTCTCACCCATGGTCACATGATGCAGGACCTGCTGACTCCTGCAGAAACGACCGTTAAGCTTTTTTTTTCCTTTGTTTCAAATATCATTCTATAAACTCACTTGGTGGGAATCAGACGTATAAATTTTGGAGTACTCCCTGATAGTTGGAGAAACTCACTTTTCCCGCGATTTTCTTAGAATCCAACCAATTATATTCATAGATACGAAAAGTGATTATTATTGTTGTTATAAAGATTAAACAAACTTTCTATAATTGATTGTAGACTTGATACAATTACTGTTGTGAATTACGTGATATATTTGAACTGTTGTATATTTTCCAATTTCCTGTTTAACGCAATAAACGAGTGTCTCTTAAATTATCAAACAACATCTTTGATTATAATCATCATCTCCTCCTGGATCGAACTTCCAAAGACCAGAGAGTTCGGAGTCCGCTCTACCAACACTAGCCGAGGCAAGTATTCATGGTTAAAAGAAGAAGAGAAGCTGAAGCAGATTCCAATCCACTCTGACTTAGACAAAGAAGCCCGTAACAATTATGGCGCTTTCCAACGTGTGAGCATCAAATCCAGAACGAGCTGATGGCAATGCGAGCAGCGTCAAGATCCGAAGACATCCAGGAACCTTGTCTGCGTCTCCCTTGACTCACATAGATGCCGGACAGGAAATTGGTGAGCGAAACGTAATTAATAATCCAATTCTTTTGAAAAACGTTAAATAATGCAATAACACAGTGTTCTGGTGTTTGAAGTTTTTTTTTTGAAATGATAATGGTGTATTAAGTTGCTTTTTTTTCCTTTTCTTTTCTCTTGAGTATTAGCAAGTTCTATTATCTCAATTTAAATTTCTGCAATTGCTAAAATTTTGTTGTGGGCCAAAAGCCATGAATTTTTGCAATACCTACTGATAAATTCAGCCGACGGCAACTAGAAAAGTTTTTTTTTTTTTTTTTGTGTTTTGTTGCAATTTTTCTTAAAATTTTTTATTTTTGCATTTGGGTACTCTGTTTTACCACAATAATTCAATAACTTTCCTTGAGAAAGGGTCTTCCTCCCTTGAATGTTGGATAAGTGAGTGAGGTCGAGATAAAACTTCGATAATTTTAATTTTTTTTTGACTTTCTTGTGATCGAATACTCCCGACGGTAGTCAAAGTTTGAGATAGTCACACTCCGGTAGTTTTATTTGTTAATAATGTCATCCCTGGTCGATCGAGTTATTCCTCGTGTGGAGAGGGCGACCTGCAAGACTCTCTCTAAAGCACTGTTGAATAGAGGTATCCAGCCTGATGAAGGTATTGAATCTCTGCGAAGGCAATGCAGACTTTACAATTCTAACTTATTGTCTGATGTGGGCCAGCGTGACAATCACCCTTCGGAATTGTTAGGTATCCAACGCCCTGATAGCCTCTCGGAAACTAATCCACCTCGTGATAGTTTTGTACCTTCTTCTCCGCCCACTCAGGCTGTGACAATGATAAATACTAATGTTTCCAACGATTTAATTATTACACCGGTTCGTAGAAATTTAGATAGACCCAATCCTACAGTTAACCAATCACACATCATACATTCAGTAAATTTTAGTTCATGGCCAGTTCAACATTATTCCGGTGTCGAGGATGTTAGAGATTTTTTTTTGAGATTGGAGGAAATTTCCAGAGCTCGAAATTTTCCAGTGGAAAACCTAGGCCCCGCCTTGCCTGAATTTTTGGAGGGAAAAGCACTCACCTTCTACCGGACATTTTATACCAGTGTTAAAACTTGGACACAGCTTAAACAATCGTTTATCAAGCGCTTCGATTTGCCTGATGCTGAAGGCAACAGACGATTGGAAATCTTAACTGCATCACAGCAACCTTTGGAGAGTGCTAGTGATTACATTTCACGTATAACCCTTTTGAATCAGTCCTTACAGTCTCCATTGCGTATGTCAGATATCCTAAAGGCCATCAGAAAGGGATTAGATAGCAGATATGCCAGTGTATTAGTGTCCAGGCGACCGAACTCAATTGCTGAGCTGGATGAAGTTTGCACGGAGTTGGAGTGTGTTTCGGTTGCAGTTCCAACCCGCTCTCCCTCTAAAGTTAAGATAGTAAGGAGACACCCTGTTCAATCAATTTCTTCTCAACAGCCTTCTGCTTCCATGCTTAAATGTTTTCACTGCGGACGTATAGGTCACATTGCTCGTAATTGCTACTCTAAGTCAGGGCCCAGTGCCAAAAATGTTCATTCATTTCAGTTTAGGAAACCCTTCAATCCTGTGCCACGCCAACGCTTACCGGACGTGAGTAAACCGCCTCCCCCACTTAGAAATTCAAAAAAACGAATAATGAATCCTGCAATTTTCCCGAGCCCAGAGACCTCAGCTCGCGAGAGATTGTCGTGGATTCAGAGTGTTAAATTGTTCTTTTCAACATTGCAGGTCAATAAAGTTTCCGTAATGAACGAGAGAGATCGACGGCCTTACTTGCTATTTTCTATCTCTCAAATACAACTCCGAGCCTTGCTTGACACCGGGTCAGCTTGTAATGTTCTAGGGGGTCAGTTATATCGGTCTTTTGTCGAAATAGGGTTCCGTCCTGAATATTGTCAGCAAAATATTCGTGGGGTTGACAATAATTCCATAAGATCTATAGGTACCATAGTTTTGCCATTATGTTACAACAATAAAACTCAGCATGTTAAATTTGTTATTGTTCCTTCCATTCCTGACCAATTCATTTTGGGGTCACCCTTTCTGGAAAAGTCAGGAATAATTCCTCGTTTGTTCCCCACTAAAACCCATGTTACTGTAGCATCCATATCTGATCAACAGTCGTCTAATGTAGATTCAGCTCCAAAATGTCTTAACTCCATAAACGATTTGACAGTGTCGCAGAGGAAAATTTTGGATGACCTTAAGAATGAATTCGAGAATATTTCTTTTGAGAAGATGGGTTTGGGTAGGACGAATGTAGTTTCTCATGTCATTGATACAGGCGATAGTTTGCCCGTTAAACAGAGATTATATCCAGCATCCCATGTACGACGAATTCAGATGTGTAAAGAGGTCGATAAAATGTTAGCTTTAAAAATAATAGAACCTTCACGTTCCCCTTGGTTAAATTCCTGCTTCTGTGTACCAAAATCTGATGGCACAGCTAGATTCGTTCTCGATCCTAGAAAATTGAATGAGGTCACAGTCTCAGACTCTTATAGACTACCAAATATCAACCATATGTTGGATAATCTGAGAGACACCAAGTTCTTAACCACCTTAGACTTGAGCTACGGCTTCTGGCAAATTCCTTTGAGTCCAGAAAGCAGACCTAAAACAGCCTTCTATGTAGAATCCAAAGGGATGTACCATTTTGTTACCTGCCCGTTCGGCCTTAAAAACGTGCCCGCCGAAATGCAGAGAATTATGGATAAGCTTTTCTCCGATTTGGGACAACGAGTATTCAGTTTCCTGGATGATGTTTTGATTTGTAGTTCAGATTTTGATTCCCATGTTTCCACCTTACGAATTGTTCTCCAGCGCTTGAAAGAAGCCAACTTGACAATTAGGCTCAGTAAATCCGTGTTTTGTAAATCATCTCTTAAGTACCTCGGTCATATCATTGACAGGGAGGGGATTCGGACGGACCCAGATAAGATTAGTGCTATGAAAGATTACCCAAGACCATCCACCAGTAAGGAAGTCCGTTCATTCTTGGGCTTAATGTCTTATTACAGGCGTTTCATTAAGGACTTTTCCAAGATTGCTTCTCCCTTGACTCGCCTCACGAGTAATAAATTTAACGGAAAAAAATTCGAATGGTCAAATGAAGCTGAACTTGCCTTCCTAGCCTTGAAACAAGCAATGATTTCCGCTCCAATCCTTAAACCACCAGACTATTCCCTTCCGTATACATTGACGTGTGATGCAAGTGGAGTTTCCTTGGGCAGCTTCTTGTCCCAAAAAGACTCAAATGGAGTTGAATATATAATTGCTTATCATTCACGTAAATTGTCCGGTCCAGAACGAAATTATAGTACCACGGAGAGAGAACTTCTCGCCATAGTAGATTCTATACAACACTTTAAAAGCTATTTAGACGGAGTACACTTTACAGTAGTCAGTGATCACGGATGTTTAAAATATCTAAACTCAATTTCTTCACCTTCTGGTAGGTTAGCCAGATGGGCTTGCCGACTTTCACAGTTTGATTTCACTTTTGTATTTAAGCGTGGCTGCGAAAACAACTTGGCCGACGGATTGAGCCGTATTCCTGTTTCTAGTCTATCTGTTCCAGAACCGTTTGAAAATATTATAGACCCCTGGTATAAAAAAGTGTACAATTCTTGTCTTCAAAAACCCCAATCGTTCACTAATTTTATGATAAATGATGGACACTTGTATCGTTATTCTAGGTATAAAAAAGATTCCTTGTCTAACTCTCCCACTCACCTTTGGAAATTGGTTGTCCCTGCGTGTAAGATAGAAAGTCTCATATTGGACTACCATAAGGGAAACTGTCATTCTGGAATGGAAAAAACCTACGAATTTATTTCCCGTACATACTTCTGTAAACGATTATTACCCCTTGTTAGACAGGTTGTGAATGAGTGTGAAATATGCAAGGCCTACAAGTATAATAACCAAATGCCCCATGGTCTTATGAAATACCCTAAAAAATCGAACGTCCCATGGAAAGTATATCTATGGATTTCATAGGTCCCTTACCGCTGAGTCATAAGCGTAACCGTTACATTTTCACTGTAGTTTGCAATTTTAGTAAAATAACTTGGGCATTTCCTCTCCGAGCCGCAAATACCAGTAGTATAATTCAAATCTTAGAAGAAAGAATCTTTAAAGTCTTTGGAATCCCTCGACAGATTGTTTTAGACAACGGGAAACAGTTTGTTTCTCGACAGTTTAAAGAATTCTTACACTCCCACGGAATAAATGATCTTAGATATAACGCATATTTTCATCCCCAGCATAATGTCTCCGAAAGATATAATCAGTCTCTAGTAACCTTGTTGGCAATATAAGTAGAGGAGGACCAGCGTAATTGGTGTAAACATCTTCCAAAAATCTGTTCTTGTTTAAATTCTATGACTAACATTGCTACCGGATATTCTCCACATTTTTTGATGTTCGGTAGAGAATACATTCCCCACGCCTCTTTTTATAAGCCACTACAGATAAATCATGATTCCCCGTCTGAAACATTTGATCCCTTAAAACAAAGATTGAATGACATTTCCACCTTAGAAAATCTATATAATAAAGTCTCACAAACGTTAGTACAAGCTTTTAATAAAAATAAGGACCGTTATAATTTGCGTCGTAAAGACATATCCTTGTCTATTGGTCAGCTGGTATGGAGACGATCCCATTATCTCTCAAATGCTTCCCAATATTTTTCAAAAAAATTAGCTCCTCGCTTCATTAAGTCTCAGGTAATACGTAAAATATCAAGAACAATTTTTGAACTAAAGGATTGTGATGGTGGATCCATCGGTAGGTTCCATACGAAGGATATAATAAAGTTGTAGTTTAAGTTCTATCATATCTTGATTTATGGTTAAAGGGCTCCTGAGGACCCGTTCCCATACGTTTATTATCTTTTAACACCCTGACTAGTCTCGTACAGTCAGAATCATAAGTCAAATTGGGCTCACCCCCAATACATATGAATTTTTGTTTAACAAAAGAAATTCTAATCGAAGTATATTCAGAAATCCTAAGAGTGCCTCCTGGAACCCAACCTTCTGTTGGCTATTCATTTGGGAGGAGCAGGGCGAGAATTCCAAGTATACGATGCTACTTGGCATCTCTCTTCCTTGTGGTCCAGTATAATAGCTTACTTCTTGCTTCAGGCTATCATATTGGGACAACCCACGTTTAAATACTGTTTTACCCGGTAAGAAGCATGATCTCCACCTTTGTTATTAATTTTTTTTTGTTGCACTAAGTGTAACTTCATGTTTGTATTAATTATTTTTTTTTCCGTCTAACGACTTGAACTCGGTACGCCTTCTCATTAGATTACCGTGTTCCATGTCCGAGGATGTAGGCTAAGCCATTAAAGACTTCTTTTAATTATAAGAATTCCAATAACGTATCTTCTATACCACCCACATCCCTGTAGGTTGTCGAGTGATTTTTATAATTAAAATTATCTCAAAGAATTTGTAGAAGAATTACGTTCTAAGTTTTCTTTTTGTGACTGTGGTAAATGAAATGCTTCCCAGAGTATCTTAATGAATGAATGTTGCGACAGTGCTTTACGCCGCTCCGATTTTCATATTGTATCTTTACATCACTAACAAAAATGTGTGCTCCCCCCTTCATTAATTTATTGGTTTTTCACTCACTAATCGTGTTGCGCTCTCGACACACAGCCCCCACAGGCCATCGAGTAAGCGAGATGTCATGATTAAAACCTGCGCGAGAGTGAAACAGACGTATGTTTCCTTCAATGTTTCTTCAAGCGGCTGCTGTGTGTTAGACTGCGCTACGCTCCGCCCTGACCGCGCTCCGCTCTGATGTTACTGACCTGCGACACTAATTGTGCTCCCTCCACCCCGAGTAAGCGAGGAATTATATTCTACACGCGCGACACATTATATCGGCACTATTCATCAATTCCGTTGTTTGGAAATGCGGTGGTGACTGGACAGTATGCATCTGCGTATTTCAAATATTTTCTGGTGTAATTTCAAACACTGTGGATATTCTGAGTGTGTGTCTTTCTCAACTGACCTGTTCCTTTTGTTGAAGCACTTTAAATGTAATCATGAATTATCCATATGGAACAATTTCATTCTTCATGATATTACAATAATCGTAGTAATACCTTATATATTGTTTTGTTTCATACAGGGTCAATATTAATTATTCTCTTCTTTTTTTTTTGGAATGCTCTATTCAGATCTCCTTGATCTAATCGCACCCGTTAAGAAAATTTGTGCGAATAATAAACTTGGTACACTCTCAACCTTTCTAATTTTTTTTGAGAGCTGTAAAGGAGCGAAGCACACTTATGAGAATGTGTGTTGAAAGAATATTTTTTTTTGTACATTTCTGGTTATGCCAGGCTTGTAAATCTGTGCTATGATAAGCGCAATAATAAACTTTGGTACACTCTCAACCTTCCTAATTTTTTTTTTGAGAGCTGTAAATGAGCAATACACCCTTATGATAATGTGTGTTGAATGGAATTTTTTTTTTGGTACATTTCTGGTTATGCCAGGCTTGTAAATCTGTGCGATGATAAGCGCGCTATCTGATGTATAAATGACATCTTTCGTCACAGCATTGTTGGCTTAGAGCAAACATCAATTTCAATGAATCTTTTTTTTGTGTTCCTAATTAAGGCCACAAATCTTCTTAATTATTAGTTAATATTTTAGTCGACTCATAACGTTAGTCTACTGATAAATTGTAGTTACTACTTCTCTAATAATCTTAGACAATTTTTTTTTTGAGTTGCAACTCGTTTTTTTTTATTTAAGTATATTCTTAAATTTTCTATTCGATTGAAATGAGGACGCTCGGATCAGTCTTATACAACTTTGGCATACTTAAATCTTTCTCTCTTGTCAAGAGGTAAGAAAATTTTTTTTGCTGTTTTGTTTATTATTGGAATTTTCCTAGTTTATTCCACGTATGTTTCCCAAACTAGGTGGCGCTCCAAAACTTAGTATTGTGTCCTAATTACCAGGACAATAGCTAGCATGAAGTTTAACATCTCTTCTTACTCGTCGATCCGTAATCTTTGGGCAACGGATACCTTTTTTTTTATATATATTTTTTTTTTGAAAGTGGAATTTCTTTTTTTTTGCAGGATACTCTTATGCAATTGTAAATAATATGATAATTTTTTTTTATGTAAAAACACCAGAACATTTAAATTAGTTCTCTCCAAATCCTTGAGCTACAAGCTAACCTTAGGAGTGCTCTTAAACTAATCAGTGAACAGTGAACCTAAATCAGTGGACATTTCTCACTTTGAGAAATGTTATGGGCATTTTAAAATCAAAATTAATAATAATCTAAGTGAGCACACAGGTATTGTTAAGAGATGTCCTTGATGAAGGAAGAATATTGTACGATATAGTTTTTTTTTATTTTTATGTTTATGTTTACTATTCTGTCACTCTCTACTTCTTGACAGTTGGATTGTTAATTGTATTAATTAATTTTCTTAATTTAGTTTTTTTTTGTGGAATTATTGGATTACGGTCTCTGCTTTGAACCATAATTTAATAAAAATTTTTTTGTTGTTTGTCTAACCGTGTGATAGTAATTATTGATGAATAAATCTAGGAGTGAGAGGTTATGAATGAAGGCCCTTAGGGATGGATGAATAGGTAAGAAAGGGTGACAAACAATTTACCAATCTAGGTTCTACTCTTCATGAGGGTTGTCCCATACTTCCACAATCAAATTTTCTTCTCATGCCATGGTTTAACTCCTTATCTATATGTATGAGAATATAATATTTTTTTTTGTTTTATACCTAATTACTAAACTAGGGTATCTATCTTTGGTATACCCCTTACCACTTTGGAACTCTTGAAGTTAAATGTTCAAGGATTATTCTAAATTCCTTGATCCTACCTTATTGGATCAGTTACTCCTTAAGAGATTTTTATGTACTCAAAATCTTCTTTTTTTTCTTTTAATAACTAAAAATCGATTTGTAGCATGTATTTTTTTTTTGTTATGAAGCTTCACCCGTCTCATAGTACGAAATAATCTTTATAAATTTCAAATATTGCTATGCATACCCACCCCTATACTAACAGGTATGCATCTATATATAATTTGGTTTCTGTTGATCGTGCGCTCAAGCACGTAGGCCACAGGTGCTGTTGCCAAATATTAATATTATTGCACTGGTGCAAGTGGGATGGATGCCTATGCATTTCACTCACTCACTTTCTCGCTACCCCGTTCTAATTATTTACGACGTAGATTATATTCCCAGGTTGTCAGACTTTGGCTAATGAGTATGGTGAATGTGAGAGGCAGATATCTTCCATCTCTCTCACCCATGGTCACATGATGCAGGACCTGCTGACTCCTGCAGAAACGACCGTTAAGCTTTTTTTTTCCTTTGTTTCAAATATCATTCTATAAACTCACTTGGTGGGAATCAGACGTATAAATTTTGGAGTACTCCCTGATAGTTGGAGAAACTCACTTTTCCCGCGATTTTCTTAGAATCCAACCAATTATATTCATAGATACGAAAAGTGATTATTATTGTTGTTATAAAGATTAAACAAACTTTCTATAATTGATTGTAGACTTGATACAATTACTGTTGTGAATTACGTGATATATTTGAACTGTTGTATATTTTCCAATTTCCTGTTAAACGCAATAAACGAGTGTCTCTTAAATTATCAAACAACATCTTTGATTATAATCATCATCTCCTCCTGGATCGAACTTCCAAAGACCAGAGAGTTCGGAGTCCGCTCTACCAACACTAGCCGAGGCAAGTATTCATGGTTAAAAGAAGAAGAGAAGCTGAAGCAGATTCCAATCCACTCTGACTTAGACAAAGAAGCCCGTAACATTATGTATGCAGATGATTCAGTACTTATGGCTGAATGTGAAAATGATTTTCAAGAACTTGTGACAAGTGTGTTTGAAAATTGTGCATAAAACGGTCTAAAATGAATGTCAGCAAAACAAAGGTTTTGGTATTTGAAAGGGATGAAGCAAAAACGAATTGTAAAATAACCATAGAAATTGAATGTCTTGAGCGAGTGAATGAGTATGTGTATTTAGGAAGCATGTTTAGTCGGGATAGAAAATGTGAAAAAGAAATCGAACGTAGGAAAGTTGCTGGTTGCAGGGTGGGCGGTGCACTAAGACCTATAATGAGAAAAAACAACAGCAAAGAAACTAGTGCATAACGCAATCCTGTTACCATCGATGATGTAAAGTTGTGAAACTTGGACATGGACGAAAAAAGAAGAATATGGTATAAATATGCAGTAGAGATAAAAACTCTACGAAGAATATGTGGAAAAACTTTATGGGATATGGAAAGGAATGAAAATATTAGGAAGAAATGTGGTATGGAAGTTAGTGTTGTGACAAAGATGAAAGTTAATAAGTTGAGATGGTTTCGGCATGTGGAAAGAATGTATGCAAACAGAATGACAAAGAGAATTCATAAGGCTGAAAGGAAAGGTGTAAGAAAGCGAGGCCGACCGAGAATGACGTGGATCGAACACAACGATTCCGTCCTCAAGGAAGGCCGGGTAAGAAGTAAGAGAAATAGGAGAGGGTGTATGAGAAATGTTATGTCGGTGGAAGAAGGGAAAGAAGTATGCTTGTATAGAAAATAGTGGAGGTCCGTTCTCTCTGCCTACCTCTTACGGGACACGGCGTGATGGGTAAAAAAAAAGATTGCACAGTCGAGAAGGCAGGTAAGATTAGGTAATTAATGAGACATCTGTTAAAAATTTTGTAAAAAATAACGAATTTAGGTCAGACCTCCCCTCTATAATATTCAAGCTTTCTATGAAATCCTTTAATCACGTGTGGTCAAAAGTGAAGAAGTTTTGGAAAAATGATATAATACCAACATGGTAACACCATGGTGGGGAAATTAAGCGTATTTATTTCAGAATGCTTTTTTCCATGATTTTGTTAACAATCCGATTTACTTGATTTTTATAATTATGTTCTTATATTATGTTCTTCCTTTCATCACAGTTCCAAAGACGGAACCCCTCACACCATATTCCGTTCCTTCGAATCAAATCTTAGGGATATGGATATGGTGTGGGAGGAGGTCATTGAAGTCGCTTTAGATCGAACGCGATGGAAAGCTCCTGTTGCCTCTTATGCCCCCAAGTGGGGTTTTGAAAGGAGTATTGTATTGTATCGAACATGGTTTCTATGATAATCAACCAAATTAATTAGATATTATGTCTGTATCAAAAATGTGATTCATTTTATTGCTGTCTTTTAATTTATATTTTGACGGGGAAAAAATATTTCCTTTGAGTTGTAAAGTCAAAGTTAATTCAATATATTTCAGCGCTCGAAGGCCATCCTAATAAAATTTATAATTTGGACCCTGGGCGTTCACCGACCATTTTAATATTGTTTTCATCCCTTGCAAAGATAATAAATAATAATCTTCTATGATGAAAGCTGAAATATAATTTACTCCACTTCATTTTTGTGTAGTATCTGAAATATTAATGAATACAAACGAAGCTGGAAGCGCTTTATTGAAAATACGTTTTATTTTTTTTTAAGTAAAATAAAGTGGAATAATATAACCTTGATAAAATTATACTTATAATCAAAACTGTTTAAAATGGTTTCAGCTTTATAAATTAATCTTAGTCGAGTTTATGTTTCTACTTTGCAGATCGGTCGAGACCGTACTCCTCCTTCAAAACTGGAAACTTTTCTTTGAAAAAATGAGTACCATACTGATAGATTAGAATCACAATTTTATCTTCTAGTCTAGACACTATACTTCTATTTTCTTTCATTCTCCTCTTAATCCACGTTCGCTCCCAGTGTGGAGCATGTGAACGCCACGAAGTTCCTCCAAGCCTCTCTATCTTGCGCCAGTTGCACAGCTTCATCCTAGCTTAGTCCAGCATCTTGTAGAACCGCAGTGGTGAATGCCCGCTTGATTGTTAATTTTAGCCTGCCTTTCTTGTTCCACCCGGACTGTAGAAAAGGCTTGCGTATTCAAGACTCTCGCGGGACATGCGTAGAACATGACCAAGACAACTCATCCTGGGATTATGGATTAGTGAGGTGATTTGATGTTGTGCTGTTCTAGCGCGTACGGTCTCGTTTTGAGACATAGTGGTACCACCTAATCCCCAAAATCTGTCACAAAAATCTTTTCTCAACACTAAGGATCTTCTTCTGTTGAGCCTTTGCAGATTCCAGGATTCATAACCATATAACAACACTGGCACAATGCACGTATTAAAGAGGCGATACTTATTGTTTATGGAAAATTTGAATTGCGCATTTTTTTGTAAATTAAAACGAGAAAAGTGAATAAATCTCATTTTGAAATCAAATTGTCGTTTGACACAAACTGTCAATTGTTTAATAGTTGGTGCGATTGACAGAATTCGGATGAAAAATATTTGGTTTCAAACAGATGCATCGGTTGGAATGACATTGGTTAAAAGTCAATTTTTATCATTCTTTTGAATATTCATAGTTAGACCACAGGACAATGTCTGTCGAGAAAGCTAGTTTTGAATAAATTGAAGGCTCATTAAACTAATGACTCGATTACATTTTCAAAAACAGCTGATGTTAATGATTTAATTAAAAGAGGTAGGTACATGATCTAAAACACGGCAAAGATATAGATTTATTATTCACGAACAATTTGTTTTGTTAAGTCCTTTCGCTTCAATATATTTCTGGGTGGAATTGACGTCACATAATGCTTAGGTACATTGTACATACACAATATAGTGTATGGTATTGTGTTTTATTGTCTATATATTATTATTTGCCGCTTTTTGTTTGACATTTGTATGTAGACAAAACCCTAAAGTAGAAAAAGTGAAAGACAACAGAATGAGTGTGTGGAATACGTAATACACTCTGATGAATAGAGCAGTAAGTATTTTAAAATGAAAAGATTTTTTCTCGTATTTTTCTGCTGAAAATTAAAACGGATGGATTTTTTTTCACAATCGCTCACTAATCACAATGCTATGAGCAAACCAGTAAATAATCGTTTTTTTTCTAAATCTGGACACAAATACACTTTCAATATCTTTCAAAGTAAGCTAAGTTCATTCGAAAAAAAAGGAAGATAGTAGATAGGCACCAGGGCTCGAACTGAAATACCTCGAAAGTAGGTGTCTGAAGGACAAATTCTTCAAATTTCGTTGTTTTTTTTTGTTCGCTTTTGGCCCAACCCACGCTTCTACGTCCCGTTCTTGGCCTCCAGTTAAACACCATCTTTTTTCATCCACCATCAGAAATACGGGGCACTTGATTCCACTTTTGTTCCACGATTCTTTAAGCCACCCCTTGGTCTTTTCCTTTATTCAAACATTCGTTTTTCGGCCCCCTAAATGATATATTTTCTCTCCATTGCTATTTGCGTCTGTTTTGTATTAGATTCTCACTTTAAAACTTAATACTAATTAGAGAATTACAGGATGTGTTGGATTCTTAAGTAGATACTTATTTGACTAACCGATGGTCTAGGGGACTACCTAATCACAGAAGATTGCCATCCTCCGAAAGGACTGAGGAGTGAATGACAATTTAAGAAGAAGCTGGGTGGTTTAAGACCGCAGCAATTTAAGAATGGTTATGAAGAAAAAAACTTGTTTCATCCCCGTGTACTTACACGATGTAGCTTATTACCAACCATAAAAACATAAATTAATTTAATCTACCAACATATTGTAACGTTTCATGTTATGACCCAAACGTAATAAAAATTCTAAGTAAATGTTCTAAACTTTAATAATTTTTAGTATGCGAAGATATATAAAATTATTTTCGTTATTAGTTTTCTTTTACTGCCCTAAATTAGTTACAAAATTAAGCCTGTTTCTTTTTCTTCTTTATCCATGTCCGCTCTTTAGTGAGTGACCCTAGTTCAAACATATAGACTCATCAAGTCTCCGAAAGATTCTTATCTAGATCTTAAAGAATATGTAACAACTAATGACTCTACCAATTCATTACTGATGTTCGATTTTTAAATGAAACATACCAATAAGGAGACGACACATGCCTGTAAAATGGGACAGTAGCTTGCATGCCTGTTAATGGCATGTAGAAGTTACTGGCGCGATGTGGGTACATTTGCAAGTTAAACTTGCATGCAATTTGCGTCCTTGCATGCCTGTATACACAAGCTAGCCACGAGACAGTACATGTCCCTCACATGCAAATCACTAGAGATTTTTGCAGTGGAACATATTCGAAGTGAATTAAATTTCATCGTATTGCAATTAGCAGTACAATGTGTGGCTTTTTAAATAAAGAAAAAAAGTAAAGTAAAAGAAGACGGATTTGGATGAAAGATTGGATTAGCAGAAGGGAAGATTTTGGAGCAAGTAGTTGTCTGCTTACAGAAATGCGACAAGAAGATATAGATGGTTACAGAAACCATTTAAGAATGCTGCCAGAAAAATTTGATGAATTTTTAGGCAAAATCAATTGTCAGCTACTGGCATGCACGTACCTGTCGTGAAGTTCACACGTGCAGGTTTCGTAGCCTTCCGCATACCCGCCGCGTCCTCTCCCTCATGTGGCATGCCAGTAAATCAAATGTTGTGCAATCTACTGGCATGCCAAGTACAGGTATGCCAGTTAGCGTATACACATGATAGTAGGTGACATGTGCAAGGAGCTGGCATGCAAGTGTGCCTGCTACAGGTATGTGTATTCCCAGCTATACGGAAAAAAAACGGAAATATCTATCAATGGGTCGGTCGATGTGAAACGAATAAACTCGATGATGGCATATTTTGGATGTGATGAAACATTGTCGTCCCTAGTATTTAAGGTTCTTTTCCCCAGTGGACAGTTCAAAACGAGGGCGTTCCCTGTATTCCTAATATCCTCATATTATATTCACAGGGCTGTAAAGCTCACCCTAACTCAACCACTATAATCGGATTTAACCCCTTATTATATAATTAGAAGCGGTAGGGATGGCTTTAATCCTATTTGGATACTCTATTAAATACTATCTCTATTCGTTATTTAAATAGATTGTGCCAATATTTTCGTATCAAAGCTTGTTTTTAATATTTGATAAGTTAGCTGGATATCCTTGAAAACAACAATTAATTAATTTTCATAGAAAATATTGACATACTAGTTGATACCCGTCTTGCTCCGTTTTTAACATCCCTCTGATCTATTTTACTGAAATGTTTGACAAAATGAGGCAAATTTGGACCAAGTTTTTAACACTGACATCAAGTGAGGTGACTACTTAAACCACGTCCACTCAAATTTTCCCATTGGGAGTGATGGACGAATGGCTTGATAGGATTGAATTTTGAACTGGTGTATATCACAATAAGCCAGCCTTCGAAATAACAGTAGAAGACGGTCGTCAGCCCGTAGTGGCTTGTTCATACCATTTAAAAATCTAACAGTATTAGTAGGTCATCAGTTGCTGATATATCGTGATGTATATCCGACTCACCTTATCACTCCACATGATCCATTTGGTTTTCCCCACTCCCGGTAATTTTTGGAGTGACATCACTCCATTTGGATGGATAGAGTGATCATACTCCGTGTCTAAGTGTCAGAAAGAATATAAAAAGTGAAGATTGATAAAATCACATTAAATTCATTAATTAATTAACACTTTTCTACACAAACGTGTCAGTATAGCCGGCGGAACTTATTGCTTGAGGCAATTTTTATTCCAGTCAACCGGTCCCGTCTAATCTGAAAGTCCACACCTATACCAATAGGCTACCGAGGTCGGCAATATTATAGCAGTTATATAAAAAGTCGAATAATTTTAGTGTGCTGCCCATGCCAATTTTTTTGTAAAGTATTCTTTCTTTGTTCCAGCTATGGTTAACTCTCGCAGAACAGCATCTCAAGGTGAAGGGCGTGGACTGGACCAAGGCTGAAAAGTCATGCTTCAGCGAATGGAAGAATCCAGATGATACAGAACTTGGAGTACAGATAGTCAAAGTAAGAAACTTATTTTATTTCATTTAATATTATTTAAAACCAAATTTAACAATAATTCTGGCTTAATGTGTATTTTTGTATAGTTCTTTAATTAAAGGATCGCTTTAATAATTATTGTTATCAATGCATTGTTAGCATGCACGAAACGTGGATTTTAAAAGTCGACACCATGAACAGACTAAAGGACTTTAAATGTGGGTCTATCACGGACTGTTTGAAATACGCTGGACAAACAACAAAAATGACAAAGTCCAATGGAGAGCTGGAGTAGCCGCTGTCAACAGTCAAGGTTCACAAAATTTTATACTTGAGCCTTACGTTGCGGATGGAAATAGAGGGTAGCCGAGGACATGGCCTGCATGATATTTGACGGAAAAGGTCAGGGAGATATGGCGTGCAACTAAGAAAACCTACATCCGGCAATTGATATATTTTTTTTTTTTTTTTTTTAATTGACAAAAAAATTTGTACAAAAATTTTTAAATAGGAAGATGCCTAATCCCTTACGGGATTTTTGGCTGTTCTGCATACAGGTATTATACACTTAAAAATAACTTAAAAATAACTCATACACTTTACATAAAGAATTTACTCAATAATAAGTTAATATAATATATTATATTAACTCTTCATAACCAAGCTATGATGTTAATTACTTTGTTATTGACCAGAATCAAGACTTCTTTCACCACTTCTCGAAATTATATCCACAATATCGTCCAATCCTAAGTGTATGACTGTTAACCACAGTGGTAGGGAAGACATCCGCCTAGTTTGTTAGCATCTTATGGGCTCATCAGCGGTGGATATACACATGCGCATTTTAACAGCAAGCATTACTAAACACGTAGATATATTTCAGATTATTAACTACAAAATCAGTTATCTACATTATAGTAGAATATTGCAAACAAAAATCGATAGCCGTTTCTTTGGAAGAAGAGATGATCAAAAACAAACAAAATCAAGTCATAATCTTCCACAAGTACCTAGTAATAAAACGTTCGGAAGGATATATTATATCAGCGATGGACAACATCATTTTACGATGCCAATATGATATCATAAAAATATAGATAACTTTTCTTCTAAATAAACTAATCATATCGCAAGACTATCGATATATTAATACGTGAAGGAAAAACTTTGTGACCATTTTTACGGATATTGCGCGGACGAGGAGTGTGAAATGTCGCACAATTATCTTACTCTATAAAAATCTAGCCGTTTTCTTTGTTACCTAACTCCTCCTTTATTACTGGACGGATTTCGATGAAAAAAATTGGAGATGTCGAGGGTCACCCAAGGATGGTTTAGATGAAAACAAGGGCTTTCTAGCTACTATATTTCGGGTTTAATTTAAGTTTTTAGTTTTTGCGTTTTTTGCTCCCATTTCAACTCATAACAACAACGTTCAACAACTACGTTCATAAAAAGGGTGATTTAATTTCTAAAGAGCGTAGGTACATAAGACCTAAGAATCGTTTGAGTTTTATTTAAAACGTCAAAAAATTGTTTGTTCGTTTTCTAAGCAGGTATTATGTTAAGGTTTTTTTTATATTGAGAGAAAGATATAGGTAGGTATGTACTATCTGTTGAATACTCAATAAACTGAATGCAATTTATCTAATAAATAAAAAAATCATTGGTTCAGAGGAGGGACGAAGTTCGACGGAACATCTAGTAGTTTATATAGAGAATAAGTGACAAATGCGAATATTCTTTTAAAATTATGCATAAAAAATAGATTAAATCAATAACAGAAACATAACAAACACTACTGTAATGTTATGTATTTGATACTCACACACACTTCCACAGACAACTTATAAAGATCATCAACATATAGAAGCAAAATAATGTAAAATGAAAAGCGCCTAATAATGGGCGCAGAAAGCTTTTTGAAGGCGGTATATTCAAATGGATTCACGACGAGTTCATCGAAAATCAATTCATCGAATGATCAATTTATCGAATCGCATATTCATCGAAAAAAATTGTAGATACCTATTTAAGAGAAATATCGAGGGGACCGGAATGTTAAAAAATCAGCGGTCAATAAAAGTTGACAGTAAATTTAATAAATAAAAAATGGATAATAAATTGAGTGATAAAACATACCCTGGAGTATTACTGTGTTATCACTCGGGGAGGTGTCCGTAAAAGTGTGATTAAACCTCCCTTTTTATATGAAAACAAATAATTATTTACAAATTTAAAACTTATAGAGTCAAGCCAAATCTTAAAGATTTGTCGGCGTGTTCTCTATAACTCTGAAATTATTTTTGGTAAAACTTCAGTTTAGTCACTTCTAATACGATTTCCAGGTTATTTTATATACGATTTGAATATGTTAGGTTAAGGCTGGAATGAAGTTAAAAAGGGGGGTTTGGGGGGGTGGATCCCCCCATACCTTTTTGGACACCTCCCCGAGTGATAACACGTTAACTCGGACTCCAGCGTATGTCAAAATCGCCGCCATCTTTAATTTATAGGAGTGACTAAACTGAAGCTTTACCTTATTTTTAGGTCATAAAAAATTTGACAGTTTACAATATAGATTAATGAATTGTTCGCGATGAATTGTACCTGCGATGAATAATTTTTCGCGATGAATTTTCCTAGACCCCCCAGAAATGGTGGAGGGAGGCTTGGAGTTCGGCATCCCAAGAGGCTACTGCTTAAACGAACAGACTCTTGAGTCTGCGAAAAGAAAAGAAACAATTTTAAAAACAGTCAAAACATAAGAAAAGAGGGTTTTTATTCAAAAGGATTCGTAGATAGGTATTTAAAAGAAAGAAAAGGCGTTTTAATCGAGTTCAATATATGTTTTCAAAAGCGATATATCTACCGAATATATTTTTTGAAATCTTGTGAATTTGTACGTATACTTAATTCAATTGAAATATCGTAAATATACCTAGGTTGGTTGGAAGAAATTGCCCTAGGCAATAAGCCCGCCAATTTTGGTTAATTATGTATATTTTTACCCAATAAAGTGTTATATTATTATTATTATTAAATATAAATATTACATTTACCTATTCTCGGTCAAATAGCCATTCATTCTTTGTACTGTGTTTACTGCTGTTACTTATGTATATTTTGTATTATATTTTGGGAAAATAAATATAAAAAATAAAATACAATATACAAAAACATAAATTTGATGTAGGAATGCAGTACAATAAAACCAATACCAGATCAATTGTGAATGTTTTATTTTGTTGGTGTGCACACAATCAATAATTGAAATGTCTGAATTGGAAGAATCGCTGTAGATACATTCGAGAATCAACATATTAAACTGAATACAGATCTGTTTCTATTGTGCCAGCTTCCTCGGATTCTAAGAACATGCTGATATTATACTCAGAAAGAGGAAGAAAGTGGAAGTCTCAATTATTATTATTATCAGTAACCTTCTGACCTTTCCCGACCTTCTGTATCGGACTGATCGATTTTATAACAGAGAGATTCTGGATAGGTATTATTCTTATTTAAATACACAATCAAACATTATTGGCTCAATACAGAAAAAAAGATTCCTATTATGTAGATATTCCTTATGAATCACCTTTAGGTTAATCTTTTTTCTTTAATGGTAAAACAGAAAGCAACAAGTTTTTAACCTGCCAAAAGCTCGAGAGATATTTTGAACATAACGAGTAATAAATTTGGCCACCTGATAGCAACCCTTAAAAACTAGATTTTAAATTTTAAGAGTTGAGGTTTTGAAATTTGCACAGATTCTTTTTTTTGTTTACGCGTTTCCACTAAGCGGTTGCATCAGAGACAACAGACCTCCACTCGTTTCTATCCAAACACACTTCTTTCGCTTCTTCCACCAACACATCGTTTCTCATACAACCTCTCCTTAGTCTCCTATTTCACTTCTCCTTGTCATTCTGTTTGCATCCATTCTTTCTGCAAGCCCAAACCATCTCAACTTTCCGCCTATTCTTCATAGAGTTCTGTTCCCTACAGCATTTATACTTAATTCTTCTCTTTTCGTCCATGTCCATGTTTCACATTCATGCATATGTTGCACTCTATCGTTGTCCACACTAGAATGCTGTTGGCGTGATAAAAGTGATCACACTAAAGGCCCCTGCGCACTTGCAACATGTTCGAAGCAATTATTTAGTGGTTTTGAAAATTTTTAAATATAAACGACGAAACTGAAACGTTGCCCGAGCACGAGGCTGCATTCAAGACACCATGTTTCATTTCAAGTAACTAAATAGTTACTTAAACAAGAAGTTACCAGTGCTCAGGAGTTGCTAGTGCACAAAAAGGTATTGATGTTCTTCTAAATAAGGGCTAGATGAGAACAACACCACCTATAAGGGTAAGAACACGTAGAAAGCCGATTCCGACCGCGCCGACCGGCGCAAAGAATGTTACTATGCATTTGAATGGGGATACCTACAGAGAAAGCAGGAACCCGCTTTCCGGCATGTCCATTTAAATGCATTGAAACCATAGACAACAATCTATGAGCCGGTCGGCGCGGGTCGAATCCGCTTTCTACGTGTACTTAGCCTAAGGCCTTGGCGCTGGGATTGTGACGTCACATTATAAGACCCAGTATGTACTTGCCTATATCTGCATTTACTTACCTGTACCTACTCTATGATTATATTCTGTCATACATCGCCGTTAGAGGGAAAATGGCCACCAGCGCTTAGGTCTTCTTATATAGGTGGTGTTGGATGAGAAGTTGAAAAAGGATTATGAGTGGGATATGAAAAAAGCAGAACGTGTATTCATTCCTTCTCATTCTCAACTCTTGAACTACTCACATAGTTTTTAAGCTCGATCTCAATCTTCGCCATACGATAAGGATGTATTTCTACTATCTCTTGCAGGATCTTCATCGAACGGGCTGCTCTCTATTCTGCGGCTCCGAGGGTCGAGAGAACCAAGCCGTACTCAAGAGGGTTCTGCTTGCTTACGCCAGGTAAGATATTAATTATTCATCAAACATCCCCTAAAGAACTTCGCATGATTATTCATAGCGACGAACTTTGGGCTTGAAATAATTTGCGGAGCTTATTAACGAAGTTAGTTTTGTTTAAATAGGGTTTAATGGGGGAGATCAATATTAACTTTACCGGAAGAATTATTGTGGGCAAATAAAATTTACATAACCTGCATGCTATTTTATATATTTATATACTAACCTGTCTACAATTATTGCTGTAGTTTCTACCATTCCACGATACATCTACTCATCTATAATATTAATACGCGAAAGAAAAACTTGTTATGACCATAGAGATCTATCACTAATTATATTCTATAGTAGGTACAGGATTGCAAGTCAGAAAAACATTAACCAACAAAACTTTGTGACCATTTTTATGAAAATTGCGCGGACGGAGGAGTATGAAATTTCCCACACTTATGGTGTAGGTATTTATATATTAAATCAATAAAAAAACAACATTACAGATGTTACTGTAATGTTATGTATTTGATACTCATACACACTTCGATGTATTTGAAATAGACACAGACGCATTTTTTTGTTTATCTGTGGTCAAATTGAGAATCGATTAATATTGTTTGTCTTCAATAATACCTGCCTAATAGAAAAAAACTGTGCACATATTAACATTTCTAATTTTGACGTATCCATGTCTCATTGTTTTTGAAACAAAATTTTGAAATAGCGCTCGTTCAGTCTTTGACAATGGAGCATTAATAATGTTAAAACTTATAATTATAGCCAGTTATGGTCAAATTTCGAGCAATGGTATTACTATTGCTAGCCAAATAGGACACAATGGAAACAACGAGCAAAAACGTTCTGGTTCTTTCTCGTTGTTGCTTCGTTGGTGCCCATACCAACGATCAAGAGAAGATACTCCATTTCCAGCTCTGGCTCTGTGTTCGTTTGGTATGAACGCACCAAACACAGTTTTTGTCTTTCGTCACGGTGCAGTGTAACAGATGTTCTTCTTTACTGAATAGATACTTTGAATATAAAAACAAAATTCAGTTGGCTCTGACTGATTGATAAAAGAAAATTACAGAAGCTAACAGGTCAAACCAACGCCACCTATATAAGAAGGCCTTAGCGCTGGGACTGTGACGTCACATTATAAGGTCCAGTACGTACTTGCCTACATAATATATCTGTATGTACTTACCTGTACTACATGATATCTGTCATACAGCGGCGGCGGCGGCGGCCTGGGCTTCGGGTGCGACGTTAGAGACAAAATAGCCGCCAGCGCTTAGGCCTTCTTATATAGGTGGTGTTGGGTCAAACTATGGGATTTAAAAACACTTGCACATTTGCCAACACAATTTTTTAATTCTATTTTTTTTATTATTTCAGATGGAACAAAGGCGTAGGATACTGTCAGGGGTTCAACATGCTGGCCGCACTCATTCTGGAAGTAATGGACAGATCTGAAAGTGATTCCTTGAAGGTATATAACAGTTCGTTTGTCGAGTTTTAGAATTTATTTGATAGTCTTGAATCTGAAAAACGGAAACATGTCATAACGGAGAATGTTTTAGTCGCATTCTATACCAGTATGAAGATGTTAACAAGTAGAATACTGAGCTAGTTTACCTTATTATGGTTCTTTTTATCTTTGATTAGGTCTGCTGGCCTGTTGTTAATGCTATACTAACCTCTTGCGAAGCTGACTGCCAGCAATCCATGCATTCAGGTGTCTGTCCCCGCGGAGGTGGCAAATATTCGCGCCACTTGTATGCTCCATTCTTGTGATACGATCGTTCAAAAAATCATATACTCTGTCTCCCCCGCCTTAAAATATCCTCAACTTTGCAGATCCTTTGGATCTCCGTCTTTCGAACTCTATCACGAGGTGATAGAGTTTTCTCAAGTCTCTGGTACGAAGGAGGTTCGTGGCTCGGACAGTGTCGGTTCTGAATTCTATATCACAATTCGTCATAATTACACGGAGGCATGTTTTGTATATTCTGAGATTAATGGCGATATTCATATATTCGTTTTTGCAAAATCACTTCCCTTAGGCATCCTGATATGGCTGCTTTTTTTGAGATGATGTCTACTCTAAAACCATCTAAAATTCAAATGGTTATCACTAAACGATATGAAATCACGTTATTCCCACTCCAACATTTTGTTCTGTACAATCATTTATTATTCAGAATTAATACCTACGGTTTCTGACTTTTTTCTTCCCAACAACACTTCTCCGCTTTGATGGAAAAACATGAAGATACAGAGGTGTATTACTCGTTCAATGTTCAACTCATACCAATATGCCACACACACAGGGAGAGACTAAATATCTCGCAAACAATGTCGAGTTGCTCACCTGTCATTCAACCAGAAAATTATTGTTACATTATCCTTCACGTGTCAAATTCGTTGGGCTGTGATAATATGATTCAGTATTCCAGCTTTTTTCATCTTTCGTCATATTATTTATTTTCTTCTACTATATTCTCGTCCCAAAGATTTTCAAACAATCGTTTAATACAGAACAAACAAAAGAATATATTTAACAAAAAAAAATCAAGACCATGATATTAAAAGAAACGCCTCTGCACCAATTTTTGAAAGTGCGACTGTATTTCATAATAATAATAATATAACACTTTATTGGGTAAAAATATACATAATTAACCAAAATTGGCGGGCTTATTGCCTAGGGCAATTTCTTCCCACCAACCTATTATAGATATAACATTTAATACTGGAGGCTGGAAGGCTTTCGGTTGAAAATTTAAAGATATCTGTAAAAAAGTTATTGTTAGTTGATCTTATTCGTAAACTCATCATTTTAATGCTACAATTACACGCTTGCCCCAAGCACCAACACCATCACAAGCTCCAAGCCTTCACAAACGCTTGAACGCCGTTTACACGATGGCGTGCGCGTTCATACATTTGCCGCAAATTCCTTTGATCTGTGTAAAAACCGATGCTTGTCGCAAGCGTTTGCAAGCTCACACACGGCAAGGCAAACACCCCGTTTACACGTTGGTATTTATGGTGGTTTGCCAAACCGTGGCAAGCGTGTAAATGCAGCGTAAGCCCTGTGAGACAGCTTCATGGCGAACTCCCTACGAATGCGGCTCATGTGCTGGGATCCTAAGATTGTATTCTTTTTTATCAGCCTGTTCTTCTTCTTCTTCAAGTGCCCTGTCGGGTCTCCCCAACGTTGGCGATCACTTCGGCGAATCTTTCTCTATCCTGCGCCGTCTAGAACAGCTCCTCCACACTTCGGATGCCGGTCCAGTCTCTGATGTTGCGCAGCCATGATGTCTGTCTCCGGCCAGGTCCTCGGCGTCCCTCAATTTTGCCCTTCAATATCAGGTGCAGGAGATGGTATTTTTCCCCTCGCAGTACATGACCCAAGTAGTAAGCCTGTTCTAATCGAGCGCAATGGAGAGCTCTTGTTGCCTCCCTATGCTCCTGACTGGGGTGTAAAAGGGAGTGTTGTTGTTCTAGTTGACCTTGACAAAGACCTCCTCCATCTCCTTCTGGAACCAGTTGACACCAACGTTCTTCACAAGGTCGTCCCTCCATCGTAGTGGCGATCATCCCTCGCTCCTGATAGCCGTTTTGGGTTTCCATGTTTCGATCCTATTCGAACACTTTTCTTCTCGATCTCTGGTTATGTGACCCTCCCACCGCCAATTGACAGATGTGATATCTTTCCCTTTTGTTTTCTGCCGTATCGTATCGTTTCTCACTATCTCTCAGGGTGTTACTCAGAGTTGCTCTCTCCATAAATCTTTGAGTAACTCTCATCTTTTAAATGCTCTGTTTGGTCAATGTCACTGTTCCTAGGCCGTAATGTTGCAACTGCTACTAACTGTGCACATCTCATACTCTTTCCCTAAGAAGGTATTCTGGTAATATTCTGCGCTCGCGCTCACGCAGGAGCGATCAGGTAGCGGACATCGCCTGGTGGGGGCACCGCCCGCACGCGGCACCCGGTCTGTATAAAGACCCGGGTTCGGCCGCGCGCGAGCTCATTTGCCCACACCCCTACCTGAGCACACAATGATCGGACCAAAACAATACTACGCGGACATCGCAGCCATACACAGTACGCGCTGCGATGCCCCATACCTTAGCCTATTTACAATTTCATTAATCTAATATCATTTTACACTTTATTCACTTTGTCTTAATCACACATATTTACTTATTCACCACATTCTGTCCGTTACACATGTAGATTTCTTGGAGCAAGAAAACATATTCAATTATTAATGGTAGGTATATTTATTTGTTTTTTTTTTTTGCAGGTTATGATTTATCTTATAGAAGCTGTTCTTCCCGAGGGCTATTTCGCCAACAATTTGAGGGGACTTTCAGTGGACATGGCTGTGTTTAGAGACCTTTTGAAATTGCGCTTGCCTAAACTTTCGGCACATCTGGATAAATTGCAGAAAGGGGCTGCAGAAGGTACATAAATAAAACTTAAATTCTCGATGGCTCGGAATTTGTGGATGAAAAATTTTTGCAAATCCGTGATCATTGTTTCCATGTCCTCATTCTTAGAAACTTTTCTTTCCAAACAATATTAGTTGTCGCTTTTGTCATTTGTTTCAACACAAAAAACTCATAATAAGTACGTTTCTTTTGTAACAAACTCTTGTATCTAGTGTTTTCAGAATGTAAGCCTAATCCCACTGCTTGATGTGTAGTTAGACTTGAATGTTTCTTTCTTTCTTTCTTTCTTCTAAGAATCATTTCATAATGCTTACGAAATCTCTTATAGTTTTCATTACCTAGGTATAAATACTTCTTACGTTTTTATTGTTTATTTCCATTCAAATTTCATAGGAGTACAACCTTATAATTATTTGACTAATAGGTAGATACATTTAAAATATTTCAAAGTCGAAATACATAGCATATACTAATAGATACAGATTTTTTTTATATTCTAATGTATATCGGGACCTCAAAATAGTCAAAATGGTTCTGCCTGCCTGTCCTTAGTTGCAAGAATGAGTACCCAACAGTTTATAGGTACTCCCTGTCCTTAGTCGCAAGAATGAGTTCCCATCAGTTTATACTCCCTGTCCCAAGTTGCAAGAATGAGTACCCAATAGTTTATACTCCCTGTTCCAAGTTGCAAGAATGAGTTCCCATCAGTTTATACTCCCTGTCCCAAGTTGCAAGAATGAGTACCCAATAGTTTATACTCCCTGTCCCAAGTTGCAAGAATGAGTTCCCATCAGTTTATACTCCCTGTCCCAAGTTGCAAGAATGAGTTCCCATCAGTTTATAGGTACTCCCTGTCCTTAGTCGCAAGAATGAGTTCCCATCAGTTTATACTCCCTGTCCCAAGTTGCAAGAATGAGTACCCAATAGTTTATACTCCCTGTCACAAGTTGCAAGAATGAGTTCCCATCAGTTTATACTCCCTGTCCCAAGTTGCAAGAATGAGTACCCAATAGTTTATACTCCCTGTTCCAAGTTGCAAGAGAGTTCCCATCAGTTTATACTCCCTGTCCCAAGTTGCAAGAATGAGTACCCAATAGTTTATACTCCCTGTTCCTATTTTCAAGAATGAGTTTGTTACCAACAGTTTGTATTCTTGTCCACGAATTTACATTGCGAAGCCATGACATCTGTCTTCTCGATGATTTATAAAATGTTACACTTAATAACGATTTTTGTAATTTCAGGGAGTGTCTACGAACCACCGTTGACAAACGTCTTTACAATGCAGTGGTTCCTAACTCTTTTCTGCAACTGCCTTCCTCACGATACGGTGCTGAGAGTTTGGGACTTGGCCTTCCTGGAAGGAGACGCCGTTCTGTTAACGACAGCTCTAGCTATCTGGGAAAACCTGCAAGAGTAAATATCCTAAATTTGATTAACGTACTAATCAGACTCATTTCAATTTCAAAACATAATGTGATATTATTTGTTTTAGTCGAATTTTGAAAGTTGAATCAGCAGATGAGTTTTATTCGGTGATGGGTGAGCTAGCGAGAGAAACCTTGGAAGCTCCACCTAGTACGGGAGAACAATTAATAGCATCCGCTGCCAAATTTGGTCCAATTCCTGAACTACCAAAATTAAGAGACAAACATCGCTACAATATCACTCCTTGGGCTCACAGTGTAAGAATAATCTGAACAGTCAACCAATAATGTAATACCTATCTAAATATAGCCCACAATAATCTCTCGATCTTAATTTCATTTTTTAACTTGACATAACTTTTCCAGGTTCAATCCGCTGCAAAGAAAGGTTTGCGCTTATTCTATTCAGAAGATGAACCCGATTCTAGCGATGAAGGAGACAAATTGGCTCTAACGACTGCTTATGGATTACAGGTACAGAATATTTGTGTCAGAAAAAAAAACACGAAAACTAGTATTCTTATTCTAAAACACGAATATCTATAGCAAAATATTTAATGTTTTTAGGGTGGAAATAGTACAAGAGGGCGAAGTGCCTTAGTGGCTGCTGGAGTCTTCGGCCATCCAGATAGAGAAAAGTTGGCTTTAGATATTTCAGCATTAAAACAGCAATATGAGAAACTAAGAGAAAGACAAAGACAGGCCCACATAATTCTAGCTGCAGCGTGTGCTCGACAAACGCATGGTACATAGACAAATCCAATGATATCGTACTTATTACAACTGTATGGTTTGTATTATTACTAAAACATTCTTATTTTAGTTCCAGGTGGAGGTCCAGGGTCGATGTCTATGAACCACTTACTTTTGGGTAAAAGTGCTATTGTGAGTAATCGTGGAAGACGTTTAGGACCTCCACAAGGAGCCATTCCTCCATCGAGATCTGCGAAAACATCAAAAACCACCGCAAAAACATCTACCAAATCTCCATCAGAAACTCTTTCATGGACCGATGAAATTCAAAAGAAGAAAACAAGCAGAAGAGATTCAATCAAATGGAAAGATATCAAGCAAACATCAGTTCAAAGTGATGAATATACAACGGATCCTGAAGAAATTGGCCAGCCAATGTCAGATTCAGAAATTAACGAACTTATGCAGTCTTCTATAAGACCTAGAGGGAGAAGTGAATCTTCTTCGTATAGTGAATGTTCGGAATCTAGTACATCGACAAGTTTGTGTGACGAGCCAAATAGAATGAGTGATTTTGATTCCGAACCAGCCAGTGGAAGCGGTAGCGAAAACGCACCCGTATTTCCTGACGAAGAATTAGAAAGCATTATTGAAAGAGAAGTAGTTGAAAATAATGAAAGCAAGAGCGATACAGAGGGTTCGCTGTATAAAAGCGATAAAGAATTTGGGGAATATATTCAAGAATTCGAAGACTTATTAGATCGAACCAACAAGATGGATATTGACAGAGGTTTGGTTTGTGTATTACCTGATAATGACTCGAAAATCGATGTAAAAAATTACGATTCAATTGATACGTCTGGTATCGATGAACCGGGTGAAGATTTTAATGAAGAAATAAAATATGAAGACTTAAATGTAAATATAGATACTAGTCAACTTTCAATGGCAACGCCGAGTAATACACAATTCAATTTATGTGATACAAGCTTAGATCATACCGATAAAACATATAAACAATTAGATGAAAATGATGATACCGATAAGAAACTGGAACAAGAAAAATGCACAGTTGATTTAAGAGATCTAGTTTCCTCAAATGAAGCAACTGTATCTGAAAATACAATAATAGATTTTTCACCGACCGAAACTAAAACTAAACTGGCAAGTAGTCCATCTAATATGAAATTAGACCATACAGAGCCTAATGTGAGTGATGACAAACAAATATCCGATCCTTTGGACACTAGATTAAAAGATATTTCTGATTATCAAATAGAGACCAAGTATCAAACGTTAACTACAAAATTCAATGAAACTAAAAATGATACGTTAGATTCAGTTTTAAAACATGATACCGATGTTAAATTAGAGTCTGTATTTACGGAAGACTCACAGACTAAAACCAATATTTCTCCGAAAAAGAAATTTAATGATTATATGGATTCTATTCGTGGAGAACAATTACGTAGTTATTTAAATGAATTCAAAAGAGCAGATCTTCTTACAAAATCTGAAATATATAGCACCGAATCAGACAAAAATGAATTATTGCTAGAAACGCAAAACCCAAGCGTAGTCGATGATTCGTTGATAAGTGACGATCAAGAAGTTGCTTCAATATGTGATGATACTAGAAATGTAGATAAAGAAGACACAGTAACCATTAGAACAATATCCTCAATCGAATATCGATCAACAAGTGGTGATCGGTCTGTGAGTAGTTCCCTAAGTTCAGTGAGTCCAATATTAAGATATACACCTGGAATACCCGATGAAAAATCAACCTTTATCAGTTACAAAAGTCCATGTCGAGAGTCTGATCTACCTAAAGAAATGGATGAGGATGAAAAACCGATTGTTTTGACAATTGATAAATATTTTGAACATAGTCCAGAGTTTTTTGGTGCTAGAAAATCTTGGCATTTTGATATCAGCTCTGATGAAGATGATGATAAATATAAAAATAAAAGAAAAAATCTAACTCATAAATCAAAATACATATCTCCTGTAAAAAGTGATCCGCATAAGTTATATTTATTTGATTTGAAGAAAGAAGATAAAATAAAAGATATTCCGAAACAATCAACCACAACGTTAGATTCTCAGCACAAACCTATCTTCGAAGATTCTGACATAGATTTGACATTTGATAATTTTAATAAAAAGAAGACACTCTCGAATTCAACACCATCGCCGATTTCATCAAATACAAAATCATTTTTAACGTTAAAATCACCAGAAACATTCAAACACAAAAGAATTTCCAGTCTAGATAGTCCTCTATCTGTAAAATATTTAACTAAAACAGAATTCAATGAATCTTCTGTAATAATTGATGATGATTCTCCAAATACGGCATCAAAACACTCAGAACAAGGCAGAGGTAATGTGTTAGAAAAAACCAAAAGTGAAGAACTTCCAAGGCAGATTAAATCATTCTCAGTTTTAGATGAAGAAATAGACGATATACGAATCGGTCGCAGAAATAGTGAAAAGGCTTTAAAAATAATACAAGAAAACTCAAATATTCTACATAGTATTTTAGTTAACCAAGTAAATAAATGCCATGCCAGAGAAACACTCCCCGAAGAATCTTATCCAGGATCTGTTGAAGAAGTCAATAATTCGACTACCTTACCAGATATTCCATTTATTAAAAACAAACGAGTTCGACCTATTTCATCGCCAAGATCAACCAGCTTCGACGACCGTTTGTTGAAATATTCTGATTTGTGTAAACCGCTTTATTCTTCAACTTCTCCTGATCACAAAACTGGTAAAAGAGAAGATTACGATTCCACGAAATCACCAAGTTCAGCCAAAAGTTTTTATAAGAATGTGGAAACTGAGAGAACTGCATCAGAGAAACGCAATATGACTCAAAGACCAAAGTCATTTGAATCGCATATCCTTTTAGACGATACATCAGATGATGAATATAAGCATATTTTAAAAAGAAGAGAACTCACGTTTACAAGTGATTCTGAAGAAAACAAAACAGATCGATTTGGATGGGAAAACAAGGGTTTTGAAGCAAAGCAAAGATATTCGTCCATATACAAAGATGAATCAGTCGTCAAAACTGACGGGCCTTTAGATATGGGTGATACCTCAAAATCTATATTCCAGTACGAATATAAATATCCTGATTCAAAAATCTTATCGCCAGTATCATTTCCGAAATTAAAAGATGACCCAGAACCCGCAAGAGTTTCTAAATATAAACTAGATCCTGAAATATCACCAGTGATTGAGAAAAATTCATCTCTTACATCTGTAAGTGAAACAATATTAGATTCTAACGATTGCAAATCGCGTGATATTAACGAACCATCCTTAGTTGAAAGTAATCTTACAATGAGCGGATCCAATATTTCTCCTCCTCACAAACATCCATACAAATCTACCGATATTTCCAGTTACGCTAACAGTTCATATAAGAATCTAAAACTAAGCGACTTGCACCCGCCTCACGTCATAGAAAGCTATTCCAAGGTGACGGCAGCTTCTCCGATAGACAATAGTTATAATAAACCGGATATTTTGAAATTTGAGACGAGTCACTCAAGCGATCTTTGCGCTATTTCTTCCTCTATGAGTTTCTCATTCGATCCTTCTGTAGAAGATCACACCTCATCGCATCCCGGAACATTTAACTCTAGCGATACACTTTGTCAGTTAACATCCTTGGACCAAGTGTCGACTCCTATAAGTCCAAAGGTAAATCTTTTGATGGTTTATCGATTCAGCTCTTCGCTTTGTTTCTCCATGATGTGAGCCGATAGACGCATGTCACGAGCTCTTCATCCATGTCATTATTTTCACTCAAGATGCACACCATCAGACCATTCACATTAACAGAAACACAGAGCTTTCTTTTTAATAACAATTTTATTTTTCAAGATTTTTGGATGAAATACGGATTTTACTTCCAGACATCTAGGATGAAATTTTAATATCTTACTATTGATGATTTCAAAAATTCTACCACCTTTGTCCAGTGACTTTTTTTTCATCCATTACTTTGTCACGTTTGTTTACTTTTAAATTAAATTCTTAAAATCAACTAAAAAAGTGTACGTTAACCCAAAACAATAAAAGAAATATTAGATGCCTACCTACGTTTTTGGCGGGTTGGAAGAAATTACCTAAGCCAACAAATTGGGTGAAATTTTGCCCAATCAAAGTAGTTATTCATTTAGTTATTATTGCCTTTACCGAAGATACGCATACCTATTTAGTTTTTTTGCTCATTGCTTGATACAAAATGTTCAATCCGAAGTTTTGGTGGTTTTAATATACTTATTCATTTTTTTTTCTAGGCTACTCATTTTTCTGGAAGTAAAGATATCTCTGGAGTGGCGCACGTAGATTTGACTTTAGAGTTGGACAGATTCAAGAAAATTTCAGAGGACACCTCATACAAACGCAATACTTATTCGGATACGCTTTCTGCTTGCACGGCATCGTTGAGGACCCCTACCAGTCCTCTTTCGAGCAAGGATAAAAACGGCATTGTGAAAAGCCCCGATAAAAACTACAGCCCGTTTCCAACCCGAGGGACAACGAGACAACCCAAAGAAATAGGACTTCGATTAGGTCTTTATAAAGATTCATTGAAGTCACCCTCGAAATAAGACAAAAAAAACACGGAAATTTTACGTACAAACTGTTGACATTGCCATCAAAACAAACTTATATGCTGCTTTAATTGCAATGAATTAATTCATTAACTTTTTTCGAGTACAGTCAAGTAACGCTTGTTTTTGATTCTTGATCATTGGGAAATTGGAAAGCGCCTCTGTAGAATACCATGCTAAATTTATATTCTTCTTTCTTCTCATCAGTTGTTCACATCCTTCGACCTCAATTATTGGAAGTCCAGAAATTTAAAAGAAAAAAACATACTTACTTCTAAATGTATTGATTCAGTAACATACCTTCTCTTGAAATTTTATATATAGGGTAACCAATAACCATAGAGTTTTTTTTTTTATGTCACTCATATCATTTTGTTTGCTATTTATAAATTTTATAAACGTTATACGTATCATGCCCATACGATATCTTCATCTATTTGGTTTCATTAAAATAAAAACCTAAAACGTCTTATGATGTACTGTTAGCTTAAAATTATCAACTTATTATTTAAATTATTATGTAATAATTATAAGATATTCTGTCTAACATAATATAAGCTACATATTATATTATATATAAAAAAATGTGAAACAATCAATAACGAACCAAAACCTCATATATTTTCAATACAATTTACTTACCGCATAAACAAATGAAAATATTAGTTCATTTTTTAAAACAGTTTAAAAACAAAAGAACAAGTTTAATTTATGTATGGAGTGAACGGGCAAAAAGTAACTATTTGTCATAATATGGAATAAGATTTTCTATCCACTTATATTCTGATACTTTTTATGAGTTTCCGATATCCTTTCGACCACCCCAGTTCAAATTTTCAAAAATAGAATAAAATTGTTCTAAAATTGTCTTTACTTTTTATTTCAATCTCGCTTAACTCAATAGTAAGAACGTCGTAACAGATGTAAGATAAGGTATAGCAATATCGTCGAAACTGATGTTTGTTTTAATAGATGTTTGTAAACAAATTTGTTATCAAAGTGAGCACACGTGGTGATATTCTGAATACATTAAGTACATACATGAAGTTATCTAATTGCTTGTATTGAAATATATTTATTTGTAGAATTATAATGATTTATGTAAAACGTATCCAATAATTTTGTCGTGTTTTTAGTTTGAAAAGTATATTATTATTGTTTAAAAAGGTAGATTAAAATGCGGTTATAATATTATTAATCGTTGGTTATTATATAACCTATATAAATTGTTAAATAGTCAAAATAATTAATTAATTATTTGTTAATAAGAAGTACCTAAGAAAATCGTTGTATTCTATGACAATATTTACAGTGCAAAATATATTTAAAAAAATATATATTGAATTTTTATTTTGTTATGGTTACCTTAATAATCCAGAGGCGATTTAAGCATTGGGTTTTCATGCTTTTAAAACATAGAAAAAAGTTTTTAGTTGGTTTCAATGCTGAATGGAAGCGAAGCAGTTTTTAAAGGCTTACGGTAAAAGGATGATATTGTGATGTCCGTAAAAAAGTAAGTTTTATACCTGTAGTAAGACAATTAATATCTTTGAGAATGGTTTATCTGCCTATCTCAAGACAAGTACGATCGAAATAGGAATCATAATTGAAATAAGTAAGTATATAGGTATCAAAAATATTTGAAAAAGTAAAAGAACCCAATTTTATGCTTTACTAGCTAGTGTGTGATAATTAATTAGGCATTCCACCCATAGAGGATGATTTGTGCTATGTATGCAGCTATCAAACTTCAAAATTGAGGAATCATTTTGCAAATTTTTTCATTAAATCTTTATTTATTGAGAATAATAAGATTTGAATAACATTTATATGTATAACAAATCAATCTACAATTATTTTATTACATTTTCATACCGTAATACCAAGATTCCATTCAACGTTTACATGAGTAATTTTGTTTCCAAAAGATGGCTTACTGTCTTTTTGAGAAATTTGTATGAAGATCCTAAAAAATAGAGTTTTTTAAATAGCTCTAAATATATTAAAGTTAATGCAGCAAATTGTATTTAAGAACCTTCTCAAGCAGTTTGCACGGCTCTGCGCAGATTCATATCTGACGTAGCATTTGTATTTTGAGAGTGATGCTCTCATATACGATAGAAAGCAGACAAACATTTCTGAATTATTATGTCGATTATAATGTAGCATAAAATTGGGTAGCAAAAAGATAAGTTATACCTTACTATCATATTTTACATTGTAGGGTAACCATGAGATTTAATGTATTGGTCCCGTATGATTTTCACGTTAAAGTCCAACAAATTAAACAGCGATCAACCTATGTTGAATTGATCAAAAGCTTAAAAAAACGATTAAATACGGGTCTTAAAAAAATAATCAAAATCATTGATGAAAAGAGCGTTAAAATTTAATACGCCTTGATAATTTTCAAGACACAGAAAAGTAGGTATACGAATTTTTATTGTTCTACTAGAACAAAAAATTCAAAATGCCTTTTAAAATTTCAAACTGGTTTATTCCACGAAATTAGCAAAAATTCCATTAGCAAAAAAAAACTCTAAAATTGATACTCTCTAAAAGTCAATCGGTCAGAAGCGAAACTATCAATGTCATTTTTATCAATATTGTAATGTTCTTAAGTACATACATAAAACTTCATATTCGTAGTTTTATCATAAAGTACCCATCTCAAAATACAAACATCTTAAAACTATCGCTACAATTTGACCCCAGTTCATTCAATATCACGGTGCGATGAGTTTCTCACTGTAGTACTACGTACATTTATTATTTAATAATTGGCAGTTAATTGTTATAATATTTATTCAACATGTTAAAACTAATTAATAAAAATAGTTTAAAATTAATGAGAATCGGTGAATTCTCGTCTGTGACCTCTACATCGGCTATTGGACGTAAGAAATATGAAGGTAGAAATCTGCATACCCTCACCAACACTGTGGAGAAACTGTTCCCAACAAGGGCCGATTTCCCGAGTCGTCATATTGGCCCGAGAGACCAGGATATCGTTACTATGTTGGATTTACTAGGATTCAAGGTATGAAAAAGTATAGATCAGCTCCTAATAGATACAAGCAACAATTATTCCTTTGACCGGTGTGTTACTTTAGTTGGAGTGAAGTGAAAAAGGAGTAAAGGAGTCAGAAAGAATACTAGTGTATGTGTTGAGGTAGACGAGTGAGTCACTGATGAATGTGATTATGGAGTTCTTGTCTGTTATAATCGATTGCCTTTTCCGTTGTTGTGGATTCTTGTGGATTTCCGATGATGAGCTGCACTTATGAGTTTTTATATTTTTTTATGAATGAAAGGTGATCGGAGTGAATGGCACTGTTATCCTGCATATATGCAACTAGTCTCAAAAGTATAGTTTATTTATGTTTTTTTTTTGTTATTTTCATTTTTGTAATATTCCAGTATTTCTTAAAAAAAAAAAAGTATTATCTCGGCACAGGCGTCTGCCTAGTGAGATAATAAATCCCAAAATAAATAAATATATATAGATTTGTAAGTACTTGTACTTATTATTGTACTTATGTTATTGGTATGGGAAATAAAATAAATAAATAAAAATAAAAAAAATTAAGCACAAAAGAAAAAGAGTTGATTTAATGCCCTACAATTTTTCTGCGACTCTATCTAACTTAAGCCACCGTATTCTATTTTGCTTTCTGAGAAATCTGCACTGTTTCTTACTCCAATTCGTTCTTATTAGGTATTTCAACCTTTATCTTCTTTCTGTGATGCTCAGATACCTAAGCATTAGTTAATATCTTTGGGTTATGGAATTATAAACATAAGATCACATTAAGATGCCTGAAGCATGTAACAGTTTTCTTTAAGTAGAATAACATTCTTAAATACTTCAAAAAAGAGAAAATAAATTGGTTTTTAATACCCTCACCACTGTGTGATTATATTTCAAAAATTCAAGGCATGGAATAAAACAATATATTATGTAGGTATTCTTGACATACCTAATTCGAGCGAATGTATGGTATAGGAAACCCAAGCATGATAGAGAATACAATATGACGTCTAATAAACAGAAAAATTTCACTGTGCTCGGTAGCCTAGTGGCAAAGGCTCCGACTTCAGATCAAGAGGTCCCAGGTTCGATTCCCGGCCGGGTCAGAAAATTTCAATGTGTTTTTTCACATGAAATTTCTACTCGGGGTTGGAATCCTGTCTCAGATTGGACGGAACCGGATGACTGGTAGAAAATGCTTCAAGCATTAAGTTCCGCCGACTATACTGACACCTATGTATAGAAGAGTGTTATTTATTTATTGTTTTGGCTCGTATAGCGTAAAAATTTTCACAGAAAAGTACTTCATTGCTAATTTCAGAGTCTTGATGAACTTACAAAAAGTGCAGTTCCTGCAAATATACGCTACAAGGGAAACCTGGACATTGAAGAACCAGTTGGCAAGTCCATCCATTTCTTAATACTTCAATTTTAAATTATACTCTAAAACATGTACTCGTAAAGATCCCAACCCACCCCTTGTGGAATAACATAACTCGTACAAGAATCTGTAAAAAATCTAAAATAACAAAGCTTTTATGATCTCCATTACATTGTTAATGACCTTATCTTAATTTGAAATACATACAATATTGCAACTTACACGGAAAATTTATATCTGAAACTTTCAGCGATTTAAAAGCGGAATATATGATTTGATTGGTTAAAATCATACGTAATAAGTAATTGAATTTGTTTTGATCACAGGAGAATATGAGTTGATAAAACGCATTCGAGGAATAGCAGAGAAGAACAAGATATGGAGATCATACATTGGAATGGGCTATCACAATTGCTGCGTTCCTCATACAATAATGAGGAACATTTTCGAGAACCCTGGATGGTATGACAGAAATTTTTAGGTTTCTTAACAAAATTATGGCTAGGACGAAGGTATGTATGTCTTAAACACCCGTCTGTTTTAGGACTACTCAGTACACTCCATATCAGCCGGAGGTTGCACAAGGACGCCTTGAGGGACTCCTGAATTATCAAACTATGGTTAGTGATTTGACTGGCTTAGAAGTTTCCAATGCCTCTCTTTTGGATGAAGGAACAGCAGCTGCAGAAGCGTTATCTCTATGTTACAGGTTGGTAACTTTTTGAGATAAATAATCTATTAACTTTTCTTTTTTTATATGAAATGATTTGGCCATTTCTAGACATAATAAACGCACCAAATTGATATTGTCTTCGTCTTTACACCCTCAAACATTGTCAGTTGTGAGAACCAGGCTGGACGCTTTAGGACTTGAAACCATCGTGGTGGATGATGTCTCGAAAGTTGATTACAAGCAAAGAGATATCGCTGGTATTCTTATTCAATATCCTGACACTTTTGGTAATGTGAAAGACTACTCTCTCCTGGCAGAGGAAGCTCATGACAACGGAGTAAGTACGGAAAATAAGGTTTTCCAACATGCAAAAACTCCCGAAAATAAAATAATAGTCATATTGTGTTTCTTTCAGACGTTAGTTTGTTGCGCTACAGATCTTCTTGCTTTGACTCTTCTCCGACCTCCAGCAGAATTCGGTGCTAATATTGCAATCGGAACATCTCAAAGATTAGGAGTGCCTTTGGGTTATGGTGGACCACACGCTGGTTTCTTTGCTTGTGAGCAATCCTTAGTAAGATTGATGCCAGGAAGAATGATTGGTGTAACGAGAGACGCAAGTGGCCATGATGCATACAGGTAAACTACTATCCTTTTATCTATGACGAAAATAAAACTATGGTTAATGATAACCAGGGTATAATGTTTTATTTGTGTTTGCAGACTTGCACTTCAAACAAGGGAACAGCACATCAGAAGAGACAAAGCCACATCTAATATTTGCACAGCACAGGCACTTTTAGCCAATATGTCAGCTATGTTTGGAGTTTACCATGGTCCTCAAGGATTAAAAGATATTGCATTGAGAATTCACAGTTCGTCCCTCGTGTTAAGTGAGGGTAAGTGTTAAGGTAAGAGGAAGGTAGGCAAAACCACCGATAAGAGCAAACATATACCAACCTTTTCCTTCTTTTAGGACTCAGACTTCGAGGTCATAAACAAATCAATGATGTCTTTTTCGATACGATTCACGTTATACCAATGGATGAAACTTTAGACCAAATAAAGCAAAGAGCCAATGAAAAAAATATCAATTTGAGGTATTTCGAGGATGGTTCTATTGGAATTGCCTTAGATGAAACTGTAACTCAAACAGATGTCGATGATTTGTTATGGATTTTTGATGCCCCTAATTCTGATGAGGTAATTTTCAACCATTCTACTATTCCAGGGCATTCTTTTTGGAAATGGTTTTAAAATTCATCAATATTTCAGGTTATTAAGAAGGGCGATGTTATAGCTAAAGGTATTATGAACACCGATTTCAAGCGAACATCGCATTACATGACCCATCCAGTTTTCAATATGCATCATTCTGAAACAAGAATCGTAAGATACATGAAGCACTTGGAAAACAAAGATGTTTCTTTAGTTCATTCAATGATACCACTGGTGGGTTTCTATATTTAAGTGTTTTCTTTTTTATGTCTCAGAAAGTTGTTAAAATGTAGAGATATTTTTTACAGGGCTCGTGCACAATGAAACTAAATTCTACCACTGAAATGATGCCATGTTCTTTTAGGCATTTCACTGATATTCATCCATTTTCCCCCTTGGATCAAAGCACCGGATACCACATTCTGTTCCAAGAACTAGAAAAAGACCTTTGCACGATTACAGGCTATGACAAAATCTCTTTCCAACCAAACAGGTAAAATAATTATTATTAATCAAATAATTTAAATTTTATGTTTGGAGAAATAGGTACCTATGTCTGATGGGTATTATTGTTTTAGTGGGGCTCAGGGAGAATATGCTGGTCTACGAACTATTAAAAGCTACCACGAATCACGGGGAGACCACCACAGACAGATTTGCTTGATTCCTATCAGTGCTCATGGAACCAATCCTGCCAGTGCCCAAATGGCTGGAATGAGAGTGGAACCTATAAAAATAACGTCACAAGGAAGCATTGACATGAAACATCTGCATGATAAGGTCAATTGGTTGAGTGCTATTCTTGCCCACTGCTAATCACGCTTATCTCCTAAAATTTTGGCATTGATTACAAACACTGGGATATATCACATGACATTATTTCCAACATGAACAAATTTCTTTCGTAATTTTCAGGTTGAGGAGCACAGTAAAAACTTGTCATGTCTTATGATCACATACCCCTCAACAAACGGAGTGTTTGAGGAAACAGTTGCTGAAGTTTGTGATCTTATCCACAAACATGGTGGTCAGGTTTACTTAGATGGAGCAAATATGAACGCTCAGGTAAAAACTGCGTATTTTTAAATACCTGCTACCAAATATAAATTTAGTCTTCAACTTTTTTCTTTTTTTTTGTAGACTCAAGAGTCTGTTTATTTAAGCAGCCTCTTGGGATGCTGAACTTCAGCTCCCCTCCAATAATGTGCTTCATATTTTCAGGTTGGATTATGTAGACCGGGAGACTATGGAAGCGACGTTTCACACATGAACCTTCATAAAACATTTTGTATTCCACACGGTGGAGGAGGACCAGGCATGGGCCCTATCGGAGTGTAGGATGATCTTTCAAACTATTGCTTTTTCTATGGATCTAGACTTAAAACCTTCGTTATATTTATATTTGTATAAATTTCAGAAAGGCACATTTGGCTCCATTCCTTCCGGGGCATCCAGTAGTAAATCCTTTGGCTGATCTTGGTGATTCTGCTCAACCATTTGGTTCCGTTAGCGCAGCGCCGTTTGGATCCTCTGCTATCTTACCAATCTCCTGGGCTTACATAAAAGTAAGAATATTGTTTCCTCATTAAAAAAATTCTTCGTCAATTTGTTTTTGTACATATTATTTAAAAAATTAAATGCTTATAGATGATGGGTCCGAAAGGGTTGAGAAAAGCAACCCAAGTTGCCATTCTCAATGCCAACTACATGTCTAAGAGATTGGAAGGACATTACAAGACTCTCTTCAAGGGAGATACCGGTCTCGTTGCCCACGAATTTATCATTGATGTCAGAGATTTTAAAAAGACTGCCGGCATAGAGGCTGCGGACCTTGCTAAACGTCTTATGGATTATGGTAAATAAAAGTAACTTTCTTCCTCCTCCTGATGTACTTATATCCCATTGCCACTTTTCCATTGACTTTCATTCCAATCAATCAAATCAAATCTCCCTTTGAACTCCACTCAGGAGCACAGGAAGGCAACAAGAGCTCTCCACCCCGCTCGACCCAGCGCAATGTCTACGACCTCCTTCCACACTCCATTTATTTTATCTTTGACATTTACTTACATAATTTATTGCCGTCGCAGGCAAGGTCGTCGCCAACCCGGGGCCCAGGGGGGGGGCAATTTGACCCATTCATAGACTATTTTCTATATGAAGGATGAGGCAGCTGCCCCCCCCCCCCCCCCCCAGTGTGGTTATTAAATTTGTTTTGGTTTTTCTGGTCTATTTTAACCTTAATTTCAAATATTTCAGGTTTCCACGCCCCGACCATGTCCTGGCCTGTTGGAGGCACTTTGATGATTGAACCAACGGAATCGGAAGATAAAGCTGAATTGGACAGATTTTGTGAAGCTTTGATATCGATCAGACAAGAAATCAAGGACATTGAAGACGGAAAAATGGATAAACGAATTAATCCATTGAAGGTATGATTATTGTAAACTTGAATATAATAATATGTTTGGAAGAACATTTCGACCAATTTAATTGAAAATGTGTACCTATATAGATTGTAAAAACTAATTAACTGCTTCTAAAATACAAAATTTTGATCTTCCTTTACTTACAGATGTCCCCCCATACGCAAGCACATGTCATTTCCAACGACTGGAACCGTCCTTATTCAAGAGAACAAGCTGCATTCCCTGCTGTAAGCCTCTTTATTATAAGAAGATAATATAATATAATGTGTAACGAAATTTTCGTTACACAAAATAATATATTATATTCATTAATAAAAATATCATTTCTATTTTTAGCCGTTTGTCAAAGGAGATACAAAGATTTGGCCTACCGTTGGCAGAATTGACGATATGTATGGAGATAAGCACTTGGTGTGCACATGCCCTCCAATACTCCCAGATTACTAAATACAAAAAGTAGTGTGCATTACTGTGTGCATTACATTTATCAAACGTCGCATCCGTTCAAAATAAATTTACTGAAAATATTGCTTGTTGTTATTTTTTTACTGAAGAAGGTATCCTAAAAATGTAATCACAATAATATTACGAATTAAAAGCCGAGTAAACAAGTTTAGATACGCCAACCCAGCATACGACCTACAATCAGCAATCAGTGACCTATTGCAGGACCAGCCAAGTTATGTAATTTAGGCAGGCCCCCCACATTATTTCCTGGGCCCCGTTGCTAAAAGTCATGATGGGCCCCGGGCCCCCCTCTCACTACCAAAAAAAGAATTTTCGACCCTTTTTTACAATATACATTTTTTAACTTTTATTACAATTATTTTTCATTTCATTTCATTTATTTTAAATACTGGTAAAAACATAATTGAACAAATAAAATCTTAAATATTTTTGTTTGCTTGATTATTCACACATATAAAATAATAACTGTCGTATGAAATTGGTGGTTACATTATAAACCATGCATTACGAACCATGGTTATATTTTATTTATTAACGAGCTAACCATGCACACTTCGTACCGCCTCAAAATTAATCACCATGTTTTAAATTATAAGCATTGATTCACATAAATCTAGTCCTAGTGATTCTATTTTGTTTTTATTTCTATGATTTCTATAGTTCTACTTTTTAATTTAATCCCCCATCCTTGCGGGCCCCCTTGGCCCACGGGCCCCGTTGCCGTAGCATCGGTAGCACCGGGCATGTGGGGGCCCTGAATTTAGGTTAACACCTCACTAAGTTAAAAAAAAATAGCCACAATAATTCAAATGTGTACATAAGTAAACTACATAATTAGATGCACAAAAATCATTGTTATGCTTTTCTAAATAATATTCAGAATACCCCTCTACATCAACAAAGTACTCTCCAAGAGGAATCTTCTAGTTACTTTGAGACTTTTTTTATTATAGCAACATCGAGATCGATTCACGAACTTCGCATTTTGATTCGTATAAATAAAAAATAAATATGGCGTTCGTATGATGTTCAAGAGTGGTGTAGCGGATTGTATATATTTCATTATTTTTTAAATCCTCAAAATAGTGAGAATTATACTATAAACCGCAAAAGTGATAAATATTGAGTAGTGGTGTTCAATCAATTATATTTTTGTAGACAAAGTAGAGATATTAGGTGTTAGTTGATAATAATGAATGGTGAGTTATCTCGAGGAAGAGGCCGAGGTAATTTAGTAAATATTCCAAGAGAACTCCGTCGGCCTCACGCTGCAACAACCGCTATGAATCCTGATGCATCAGGTAAGTAAATGCCGTGAATTTACTGACCCTCAAAATAATCCAGCTCCACCGATCGACAAACTAAAGTCTCTGATATATTTCCTAAGTCGTGACAGAAATTAATACTTGCGTGTCAAAATTTTTCTGTTTACTTCTTTGTGTCGAGACAGAAAGTCATTTTCGATCGTCACCGTATTAATCCATTAATTTTGATGATTACTATTTATTAAGTTTCTTTGATCTCGATTGAATGATTAGACATATGATATTAACCTAAAATAATAGGCAATAACAAAAAAACAAACTATCACGGTAAGCACAGTGTCAAGTTGAGTTGGTTATAATGATTCATTGTGCTATTTTACATCCTATTTTTTTTTTCTTTTTTAAATGATATTCTGTGACTGCACAAGAATATTGTCAAAGATAATTGGGACTTTTTTAAACATAAAATTAAAAAACAGAAAGTTATAATTACAAAGGAAGAAAATATATTTTAGTATAACTAATTTGGATAACTCTTTCATTGAATTAGGTTCAAATTATAGATAACTTTTCACAGATTATTAGTTTAAGTATGTTCCTCATCAATCAGTAGAAGATAGTCTAATGATTCAAACTTTTAAAATGTAATATTTGCATTAAAATTTGGCTGGTGTGTCTCTTCTAGAGTGTGGTAGTGCAATGATATTATATTTAATGTTAAAAATTTAAATAGAATAAACATTTTATACTTTAGTAGATAATTTTGGAATTCCGATTGTCACTGATTGATTTTAGGTTAGAAAATTAATCTATTGACGCATTATAAGTACACCATCATTATATTTCCTGCAGATCTGATATAATTTTATTGAAAATCAAGTTTAAATATCCAAAAGCGTGCAGAAAAAACTGTCTTGTGATCGTGTGGTTCATATAACGTCACAAGCAGTATGCCTATCTAAAGCATGGTACAAAATGCTAACATCAATTCATTTGTTTGCTTATGGCGTCATCGGAGGAACAAAACGGCATACGATGTCAGTGCCAGCAAATAACTTTATAGAAATATTTCATTTTTAGCTGAGATCCTAAAGGAATATGCTTTTCTAGCGAATTTTATTATTATAATTTTGATGGTATCGAATGCCCTATTCAGGAAATGACAGAGTCTGGATGAGGACGCAGCGCTGAAAAATTTTGAACTCCTTTTTGCTGAATTTTATTGCATTAGAAAAATCTGTTTATTTCCAGATGATAAACCCAAGTCCACACTGTCGGCAGAAGCCAAGGAGTGGTTTCCGCCTAACTATGTGCCACCCCCTGCGGCACACAATCTCTATCAAAGACCTGCTCCCACATCGGCCTATCTGCAAAACCAGTCAATGTATTCTGTAGTGGACCCTAACTTCTATGGTGCAGCCCCCAACTACCATCACCAGCAGCAGTCCCCGGGCAACTATGGTCGCTACCACTACCACGCCTCTGGTAACAACAGGTATTCGGCTCAGGACAGGATTAGGCAACAACAGCAGCCAGAAGAATATGTAGTGCATGTGAGTTCTATTGGTTAATTAACAGATTTCTACAGATACATTATTGAAACCAGCTGTAAATTAAGACATCATTCTTTGAACATGACATGCCTATCTGTCTTAATCTATGACACTCAAAGATTCTGGAAACATTTTAGATATTGTACTCTCCACACTATCATGTCGATACCTGAAGCGACGTAAGCGACACTTGTCAAAATTGACATTTTTATCGCAAGTGACACTAAAATATATTCTCCGTCGATGCATCTATCATATTATGTATATTTGAATTATTCAATAAGTTACATTAAAAAGTAATTTATCGTAAAGATTTGACTTTCCTGAAAATGTTGCGTAAACGTCACGTTCAATATATCGTATGTGACCAATTTGGGCATTAACCTTGAAAAGTGTGCAATAATAAAACTGTCGGTTAAGATAATTTTCGAAATCTTGCAACAACTGCATTTCCTTTTATTCATAGTGAAATGTGGATCTATTTTTGCTTATTCTCTCAAAGCTATTTCTGATGAATTCAAAAATAAAATAAAAATCCAAAAATTTTGTACAGATTTATTATCTCTAAATGTCACCATTGCAGTTTTACAGATGTTGATGCTTTCATTTGAACTAACTAACTCAAAGCTCTCATTTTGTTTTCAGGATAGTATCGCCCACCTCATCAATGTGATGTGCGAAGTGACGTTTAACCCTGGTAGATTTGCCTTGCTCTCCGGACCCTTAGTAGATTCTTTTTCTGAAACTTTGAATGATTACGCCATCACTCAGCAACTAGTGGATGCCATTGTTAATCAGGTATGTAAGAACGTTCTTTAGATGATCAAGAGTCGCTATACAAGTACAGCCTTGAAACGCCCACTGACAAGGTATATGTTTCTTTTGTTTACCCATCACGCTGTGTCCCATAAGGGGTAGCTTTCGCTTTTTCCACCAACATACCGTTTCTCGTGAGAACGGAATTGATGTGTTCAATCCACGTCTTTTTACACCTTACCTTTCAATTTTCTTTGTCATTCGGTTTGCCTCCATTCTTTCCACATGTACAAACCATCTCAACTTATTGACTTTCATCTTTGTCACAACACTTCCATACCTCATTCCTTATCCCACAGTCTTTCCACATATTCTTCATACAGCTCTCATCTCTACTTTTTGTTTTAATATATAAAAATAAATTATACGTATGTCTAGACTAAAGAGGAACAAAAAATCCGGTTCATATAATGTATTAAAAAAATAAAAAAAATTGGTCTCAAAAATGAGAAAATAATTGAAAAAAAATTTTTCCAAGCAATTAATTTGCATGAAAATAGAATGACATTTTTTTAATCTAGCATTTTTCAAAACTAGGCAAATTATTATTATATTTTAAAATAAATAAATAATGTAAACAATTAAAGGATTTGTGTAGTGAGACTTCTATAAACACACAAATGTCATGAACCTAAAATGAGTTTTTTTACAAAAACTAGTTTTTGTAATTTATTGAATTTGTTTTAATATTTTTTTTTTTACAAAAAGCTCATATCATCGAGGAGTTTTGAGATTAAGAGCTCCAAACATGTTGAAAATTGAACATTTTCACTAAAGATTGCTCTTAAGTTAATATTGGTTACAGCTATTGTTAAATAATGAAATGTCTTATCTTGATGCCCGAGAGACTAACAATCTTGTTTTGTTTGACAGGCCATAGGTGAAGCTAATTTCCGATATAACGGAGCTAGGCTGTGTACGATGTTTGATATGGTTGAACCAAATCCAGAAGCCCCTTCCATGTTTAGATACTGCCTCCTAGAAAGGTTAACCTTTATTTGAATAAAATTTATAGTAGAGAAGAATAATTAAAATACTCTGTAAAAATGTATGTATTCAGAGGTTGTATTTTAATATGGTTGTGTGTGTTTAGATGTTCTGCGGAAGAAGCTAAGATCGTCGCTGGCGGGGAAAACTTTGAAGAGAACATCTGCGGTTTTGCAATGTTTGTGGCCGAGCTGTATACTCAGTTGGATGATCCTCAGGTTGAAACAATCACAATACCTTATTTTATATCATACTGGCTCTCCCGGTAAACGTTGTCCCATGGTCCTTACAACAAATAATTTTTTATTTATTTATTTTCTGTCAAAATTAAGCATTGTTCACCATTACAGAGTAATCCTTTGCGGTGAACAATGCACATACAATACAAAACAACAACAATATTTTCTTAAACTAAAATAATAAAACAAAATCAATACAAAGAGAGAAAAAAAAATGGACAATCCATAGACAATAATATTATAATAACATAACATGGACAGTTTACTTCTTTATAATATTGAGTTCGAATTTGTATAATGATAAATTATTTACCTTTTTAACCAATATAATTCAGACAGATGGGTCAATCCATTTCAAATCACCCAGGCCCTGTTGCTCGACTTTTTTAATTTTCCTGATTTTTTTATCATGAGGTCTCTATAGGTAGGTAAGCACAAAACACACATTATTTTTTTTTTTAAACCTCATAGTTTTTTTTGGAGGCCATTTTGAAATTGGAGTCTGAGCAAATTTCGTACAAAACGTGGTTTACGGAAATTTTATTTGCTAAGCTATTTTTTTAAGATATCGGAATAATTTGAAAACCTGTGTAATCAACATAAAATGAACTTTTAAAAGACATTAAATTCTATGAAGTAATAGAGACTCACTGTATTTTTTTATATTTATTTATTTTATTTCCCATACCAATAACATAAGTACAATAATAAGTACAAGTACTTACAATCTGTATTGTTTAATCCATGTATTGTTTACATTTAGGATTATATACAGTATAAATTTTAGTTCTGAGAATATACTCCTTTTTAACATTATTTTTGGCCCACCTTTGTGCGCTAGCTTGTAAGTGCACTGAAGTGTACTACTGCGGCGTTTGTACTGAAATTAATTTATTTATTTTCTCAAAATATAGTTGAGTCTCAGACGTCATTTTTTTATGAGGTATTTCTATTTAGATAAAGAACATTCAGTAAAATTTTCACTTGATTTCATTCAGTCCCTTTATAGATATTGACCTTGAAAATTGAGATTTTTTGATTTTCGGACAGTTTTGAAAAGCTCTAGACAAAAAAGTAGTATATTCTCAGAACTAATATTTATACTGTATATAATCCTAAATGTAAACAACACATGGATATAAAAAAATACAGTGAGTCTCTATTCCTTCATTGAATTTAATGGTCTTAAAAAGTAGCGATTTTTTATTTTTTTTCAAACTTTTTCTGCAAAAAATTGACCAATTTTCTAACTTTAAAGAATTACTAAAATAATGTCTTTTAAAAGTTCATTTTATGCTGATCACACAGGTTTTCAAATTATTCCGATATCTTAAAAAATAGCGTAGCAAATAAAATTTCCGTAAATCACGTTTTGTACGAAATTTGCTCAGACTCTAATTTCAAAATGGCCGCCAAAAAAATCTATGAGGTTTAAAAAAAAATTAATGTGTGTTTTGTGCTTACCTACTTATAGAGAACTCATGATAAAAAAATCAGGAAAATTAAAAAAGTCGAGCAACAAATTTTATTCATATTGGGTGATTTGAAATGGATTGACCCAGATGCATCTGTTTTAAACCATATAATATTTTCTATATGCATTCTGTCAATTACACCTACGACTTAAGGTTTCTGTCAAAAGCTAATTTTAATTTCAAAGTTAGAATTTAATTATATGTACAGTAAAAGACACTGGGAAGATTACCTACTTTAAGTTTCTTAAATTTACTAATGTTCCGCGAAACTTTCTTAATTTTTTCATTCATAACAACCTTCTCCTATCAATAGAAGTGGTTGGTAGACCAGTGGTATCAGTTGACGACTTTCGTATGTACAGTGTATTGGAGGTCGTAGGTTGAAATCCTGGTGCCGACCACTTCCACTTTTACAACACAAGCTTTGCTTTTGAAAGATGTCGAAAGTGTAGGTAAAATTGCAAAACAATAAAAAAGAATTAGCGAAATTGGTCCAGCCGTTCAGGCATGATGTGATGACCACAAACATTTTTTAAATATAAAAATTACTGTACATGTTTGTTAAACTATTTTTTAAACAGATCTTGTGTGTATCATAATTTCAGGGTGGACGCGTTAAGACATTAGCTGAAAGTTTGTGCAAAGTTCTTAAGCATTTATTGACATTGGATAATGATAGTAGTACCAAATCGGTGTGTCAGATACTTAAGGTAAATAAATTTCTCATTCTTCTCAAAAGTTCCCTTCCCATTTTCCCTACATCTTTCTTTATAGAGTGGACCCGCGATAGTCCGATAACGTTTTGCATGGCAGTGTTAGATTATTGCCTAAGACCCCCTATAGTTCTAATTTTTTCTATGATGATGGGGTCTAAGCATTCTTAAGGTGCATTTATACCGAACAAACAAAGACCCAGAGCTTGCAAATAGAGTATAATTTCCTAATCGTTGATATGGTCGCCAAGGAAACAATAACCGGAAAGATCTGTCATCGGCTACTAATAAGTTGTGATTTCCATGGTTTCAAGCATCAATGATTATGAAAATATACTCTTCTACTTTGTTCGTTTGGTTTAAATGCATCTTTAGATTGACAAAGAGCAAAAGCGGACATTTTTTCTGTAGGCTGGTCTCTTGATACGGCTCTTAGAAGCAGATTTTACTTGTAATGTGTAGATTTTGTGCAATCAACAGTGATAGGCATGTCAGTTTATCAAAGGTCCACTGCATACATATTTGGTCAATTTCGTTCGTAACTTGAAATTCTTTCCTTGGATTCGATTGTCTTGTATCCTTGTTTTTTTCCTCTGTGTGATATCTGATGGTTTTTTCTGCCTTATCAAAAAACGTGTTTTAATAATGTTGTATATTAATCTAAGCCTGTTTGTTGTGTTTAGTTATCAGGTTTAGCATTAGACGCGGACTGTTCAGCCCGCATGGAGGAAATCTGCGAGATGTTGCGTGCTGCGGAAGCTGCTGGAAGACAGCCATTACTTGTTAGGAATATCCTCAACCTCCGGAGAGACCGTTGGGGGTCGGCCCGCTTTGCAGAAATGGTGGACAGCGACAATACTCCACCACCTAATGTGCAACACGGTAATTACAAACATTTGGTTCTATTCATTCAAACTAGGTGAAAATCATTACAAGGCTATGTTCATTTTTCTTTATTTACCATAGGTTTTTATGGAATTTCAAATCAAACTACAAGTTACCAACCTTACACTAATAATGTTTGATGGATAGTTCAAACCACCAAACCAAACTGTTGAAAAACACTCGTGATGGGTGTGGAATTTCTAATTTGACCACTTAAACCTAGGGTTCTAGAATTCGAACCTAAGACGCCGCCATGTAGTTGAATATGATTCAAATTTTTTAAATAATGAGACATCTATGTAACTTTGTGAGAACCTTATCAATCAAAATTTTTTGTTCAATAATATTGCTATACTGACACTAGATGGCGCCAGGATATCGCCATATCCATTTTAGTGCAGTCTCAGCATATATTATGTAGGTGAAAACTAATGTTTTTTTCATTCCAGGTTTTTTTAACTGCCAAATTTGGCCTAATCTTCTATATAATAATTTAGAAATGTTTTTTTATTTGCCTTTTGTCGTTGCTTGACCGTATATGTGAGCATCACGCCTAAACGGCTGAACCGATTTCACTAATTATTTTTTTGTCGTGTTGGCTTTTATCATTAGAAGGTTCTTATGAAAGAAAAAATTAAGAAAGTTGCGTGGTAAATTGGTAAATTAAATAAAACTCGCATTAGCCCCTCCTTCTCTATCTACATAATAATTCAGAAATGTTTTTTTTATTTTGCTTTTTACCGTATGTCATAGCATCACGCTCAAAATACAAATGCTACGTCAGATATGAATCTGCACAGAGTCGTGCAAAATGCCGGAGAAGGTTCTTTAATACAATTTGCTGCATTAACTTTAATATATTTAGAGCTATTTAAAAAACCCTATTTTTTAGGATCTTCATACAAAATTTTAATAAACATTAAAAGTGTCATTCTTCTTTTTCTCTGCTTATGTCAGTTATAGAGGTCTACAAAGCAATGGGAAGCTAGACTAGAACCTGTTTAATTACCTACCGATCAAGCCTGACAATCGGAATAAAAAGCGTAAAGCAAGACGGATATAAGCTAGTGTATTATAATAGGGATACAGAAAACTGCTCATGCAAAATTTAGAAGAGCAGAAATCAATCAGCACACATAATAAACGTTAAGCGGACTATTTTTGGTATCCAAACATGTGCTAGTCATTTATGAGGGAGTTTAATGTCCAAATAGTTGTTTAACTTATCACCTACTATATAGCTCCACTCTTATATCATTGTTTATCCTTTCTGACAGCACCAGGAGGACCACTAAGCTCTTACAGACCAAACACTAATGGCACCACCAGCCCACCTAAACGTTCCAATGCCCCCATCAACCAGGGGGGTGGCAACAGACAGAGTGCCGGGGGGAACATGTTCTATCTTCCCGATGGACATAACCTCACCAACGAGGAGGCGGCCTTCTTGCAAAATCACCTGCCTAGTTCGGGTGACGAAGAGGAAAATCCGTAAGTTTTTCTAATTGAAATTGCTGGTACAAAAAGCAAAAGTAGCATGTCCACTGAACACCTTACGAGAAGTACAGAGTAAACCTACGTGAATATAATGCAACCCCTAAATTTAAATACAGCCTTTTACTAAATTATAAGTCTCTATGTAATACCTAACACAGGTTACATTCATTTCAATTTACCACCTTTAGATTTTTGTAATGGAATTGGTCGAAAAATATTGTGTTATATTATTTGGGCTGATAAGGTAAAATATTGAAACTGTAATTCAACTTTGTGTCATTCAATAATTATTATCAACCTTTTTTTTTTCTAAAGAAAAGTACATAATAAAATATTATTTAAATACATGTTATGGAATATATTGCCTCACTAGACCTAAGCCTGTTCCAAGACAATACTAATAAAGATAGTAAAGTAATGTTCAAAATCTCGCTGAGGAGTACATCTCCAGCAATTTTGAAAAAGAAAAAACAAAATATAAAGTCTTTTCAAAAAAAGAATAAAGTATATGGATTGAGAAACATAACAAAAACAAAAATAAAACAAACAAGCAAAAGATAGAAAACGCAAAATAATAGACCGTTGTCAGTTTCGTCAAGTCAAGTCATTTATCCAATAAATTGATTATTTCTTTGAATAATTCTAGATTATTTTTTAATTTTGCCTATAACATGGACATGTCACCTGTGAACCCGAGAAAATGATGTATAAATTGTAATTTCTTCTCTCTTTTGAACAAAGAACTAATGAATGTTGTTTATAATTACAGAGACAATTCGGATGAGGATATATGGGAACCCGAGATGAACGCAGAACAAAGGGCTGATTTCATTGAATTTCTCAAGATGTCTAATCAAATCAAACGGTAGACGTAGACGGGCTGTCCTCTTCTTTAGGTAGTTTGTAAAATCAAAAAAAATAATACAGAAGTGTTGGCTAAATGCTTATTTATAATATTGTTGTAATGATTGAAAAACGCTATTTTGGAATGAGTCCAGAGATGGCGATATTGTCAAAAAGATGTCTGTCTATGCTCAGTTCCCACATTAATCTCCCAACACTTTTTATAAAGTGTTTAACTTTGTTAACAACATCTCTTCACAATATTGCCAATGGCAAAACACCGATTTAGCAATTTAACTAATACAATAATTATTATTTGAAATCTGAACCATCTAAGCACAGATTTTTTTTTAAAACAAATCATGCCATTTGAAAATTTTGATGTATTTTTTTTTATTCCGCATAATATAAAATAATATTAATATGTGCGAAGTTGATTTTAATTGAAAAAAATTATTAATTGATCGCGATCAATCTCTGGGTAGATGGTTCAGTATTGTGATTACATAGAACAGAATATCTGCCGATTTTGAGGAATGTATTGTTAATCATGGGATCTTGTCAAGTTGCCACTGCAGATGGTTGCCGAGCTGTGCCGTGGTAATTCTGAACCAGTGTTAATTGGAGTTCTTATGTGTATATTAGAATACTGAGAAATTTTAAAAATATTTCTGTGATTTTATTGTGAGAATGGTTTGTTTGAATTGTAACTATGTATAGGTAGCCCTTCGACAACATAGTAGATAAGTTCCTAAGTGTGTTACAGCGTCCTCCGTTCTATACTAAAATTTTCAAAATTAATATTTAGAGATTGTGTACCCAAAATGACTAAAAATCGGGCCAATCAAAATCAGAATATTGTTTTTTTTTTTTATTTAATCATGCTTTTCCTCATTGTTTCTCTTGTATAATGAATCTTATTCCACAATACATAAGACTGGGGAGTTATAAACCGGTCGAATAAAATAATTTATGTTCGATTGTTAATGAAATATTTTAATACTAAACTGTTTTAAAATCTGATATAATCATACAATTTTGTAATATTCTTCAAGAATAAGGTTATGTTCTTTCATAATTTCTCTTGAGAAAGAATTTGAAAAGTTTTATTTACATTTACGAAATTACACATTCTATTCATTCACATGTATGTTTCAATAGGTTTGCTACAAATGTATAAACTATGTTATAGGTGAGTTACCTGTATATAATTTTGTTGAATCAACATAAATTCAACAGAGAATATTAAAGAGTATCAGGTATAGTTTTGGATGAGATATTAATACTGTTGTTAAAAAACTGCAAATAATTGGGTGTCGAAAGGAATGGGACCAACAGATAATCTAATACAGATTTTTATACAGGTCAAATCTCTTTATAGCGAATACCGAAGTAACGAAATTTCCAGTCTAATCGTCAATTTGTCCCCGAAAAACTTCCATATAAAATGTACTGAACCGAAATTCGTTGTAACGAAGCCGATCTCGGTATAGCGAACTTTTTTGTTTTAAAATTTTAAAATCATGTTACAATTTGGCAACAAAATTTCTCTGACTTCAGTTTGTCCTTGGCATTGGCGTGTTCGCAAGTACCTGACGTATTTCCTTCACATGATTGATAAATCCTTGAAATTTGTTTTTGTTCTTAATAATAGCAATTATAGTTTGACACCAGTAGGTAGGTATACTATGGTGACACAAAAAATTGAAAAATATTTTTTATGATCCCGTGAAGTTTGTTATACCGAGATTTGACCTGTAACATGAATTCAACATTCCTGTACGATTATTTCTTAAAGTATTCAATTTTGATTATGATTGTTACTCACTTTTTATACTTTTTGTATACTGTTAGGGGCAGTAATGGAGTCTCTTTTTAAAGTCTTAGGGCCGAAATTATAGATGTCCGTTAGTTTAAGTAACCATAAATTGATTCAAAGTTTATTTAACTACTCGTTTTTGAAAGTCATCCGCACAATGCTATCATGGACTAACTGGGAGTTCAACCTCAGGTTATTATGTAGCACTAACTTTAACGGACAGTGTTGCCGATTCCCTCTTTTACCTAAGAGAGAAAGAAATAACAATAAATTTAGCAACCCACATTTTTAGCGTTGCTGTAGTTGTTATTTCGTTCAAGACCGTAGCCAGAAAATAATTTCAGAGAAGGCTTAGCTTAGTTTTGCAGTAGAGGAGTAAAAAACTTAAAACGAGTCATATGTAACTGCAGATTTCGGTGGTGGGTGGGGGGTCAAACCCCTCTGATCCCCCCTCCCTTGATTTCATTTGTTTCTTTTGATGCATTTATTTCCACAAAATCGATAAAGAAATCTATAAAATCAGCACCAGCACAGTATTAACATTCTTCTATCGAATAATATTATGTTGAATTTACTGAAAGTAACACTGTTAAGATGTATAAAAAAATAAACTACACAACTCACGCGTAACTACTTACCAATGACAGCCCGCAAATGTGCCAAAAAAGTACCGATGTTTAATGAGTCACTGTGAAATTAACTAAGGAAAATTTAATCCAGTCTTAATAATTTCGGCCCTCAATGTGCTAGTCATACTGATATTAACCAACTTTGCACACTTTAAAACTGTTGGTTCTTACTGAATATTTCAACTTTACCGTCTCTTCTTTGCTATTTTGTTTTTATATATTATATTATTTTTATTGTTTTTTTTAATAACACTTTTAACTACTCAATTCCCAGTGAAAATAATTGTACTTTAGGTTAGTTTGAAATATTTGCAAGTTTATCATGTTTATAATATTAAATTTGTCCTTCTTTGGACCTTCCCAATACATTCTCTGGACTTTGGACAAAATATTTACGACAATACAAAACATCCTTTTGAAGTAAACATTCCAATTAGCAAGCATTTGTTATGTTAAGCGTAGCCTTGCTCGAAAATAATGTAATATTTTTTGGTAATAGGACTGACCAATGTCCACAGAATGAATGGTATGACAATATCCCATCTTGAAACTATATCTTTCTTGTAACCGGTGAAATGATGTGATCTTCCTTGAAATCAACAGATGTTTAATTATAAATAAAAGTATGTTTTTTTAATAAAATATAAAAAATCTAGTTTTAATTTTACCTTCTCTGCTAAAAACTCATTTTCTACATGTATATAGGACGGTAGACTTTCCACTATTCCACAGTTCCTCAATCATTTGAAAGAATCAAATAGTTGAAAGTTTGTGTTGTCCCCCACCCCCAAACACATGTCGGTGAGTCCATACATCTTTTGTATAATTTCAAAGGTCAAAATATTAGCCTCGTTCAAACAAGTATCAGTCTTGAAAATATTGGCCTGACTACTAACACCGTAAGAGTCATGATTAAAGAAGTATTTGATGTATGTTTCATTTAACATGGTGACCAAAAATCTATAAAAATTTGAAAAAAAAAGTTAAAGATACACCCTATTCAAAATAGCCATAGCGCCTAAAAAGAGATTGGATGAATCAAGTGACACGGGCTTGGAGGTCTGACTGTCATAAGAGACGAGAAGGTAGGCTGTTTTCTTTTTGAAACTAGAGAGCTAGATCACAATATAAAGCTTTCTGCCAGGACCTCAGCTTTGCCCATCATTACCAATTGCAGCAGGGAGTACTTTTAATCACAAAATACTTGACTCTAGTACAAGACCTTAGAAACTCGCTGTTTACCAAGATTTCTCTGAATCTGATCCAGCACTCTTTGACATTCCTCCATTTGTAACCCTATGAAAGCAGACCATCCCACGTTGAAGCAAACATTTCTGTGCAATTCATGGTTCTCACCTTTGGGGTCCAACACTAAGGACTATATTACAATACAGACCAACAGAACATTATTAGAATTATTTGCAAAGGTTCAGATTAGGGATTTAGTTGCAACACAGCAGTCATTATATTAGACCCATGCAGGAATCGCTTCATCCCGCATTTCACCACAATAATACGATCAAGATTCTACATTTTCATGCCGCCAAGGTTGATAAATATGTCAAGTCTTTAAATATTCAAACCCTTTTAAACTAAAAGCAAAAAATCCAATCATCCAAATGTAATTCATTCATTTTGGCAAAAGCCAATATTCAAAGATAGCATATTTCCCTTCCAGCTATATCCACATAACTTAACACTATGACTTTTGCTCAGATTAATATCGATCCCACAAATTTTTGGCAGGACTCATATCAATGACTGATATTCAACACCTCAAAGCCAGATATTTACCAAATTCGCTTTAGTCAGAAGACTCAAAATTAGAGTGAGAATTATTTGTATAGTGGAAATAAAATATGCACTAAACGCCAAAAACTTCATTTTGAGATAATCTAATAAAACTGATTTTTCCCCCATACAGACATAGTACTATGATGATTTTTGGATCTGTTTTTTTACGCCTTTAGATCATCGATATGGACTTAGTGCAATATTTAAGCTATTGACAATGGTTTATAGAACATTTCCTCATGCTCAACTCATTTTTGGCGTTTAGTGCGTATTTTATTTCCACTACATTTATTTACAGCACAGAACATCTGTATACAATAATAATTTACAGTTTTTTTCCCTCTCAAAGTTGAGTATAACTCATTTTCAGGAGATACCTTGCATTTAAATTATAGTGATAATTACTTGTAACCATGCTTTTTGTTCATTATCTCTACAAAGTATATGTGGAAAGACTGGGATATGGAAAGGAATGAGAATATAAGGAAGGAATGTGGTATGGAAGTGTCTGACAAAGATGAAAGTCAATAAGTTCACATAGTTTGGGCATGTGAAAAGAATGGATGCAAACAAAATGACGAAGAAAATTTATAAGGCTGAAACGAAAGGTGTAAGGAGAGGAGAATGACATGGATCAAACACACCAATTCCATTCTCAAGGTAGGCCAGGTCAGAAGAGCAAAAAAGAGGTTTTATGAGAAATATGTGCACTTGGATAGAAAAGAGTGGAGGTCCATTCTCTTTGCCTACCCTTTATGGGACACGGCATGAGGGGTAAAAAAATACAGTTCTAGACTCGTAAATCATCCAACTGATTTCATTATAAAGATGTGTGGTGGAAAGCGGAGATGGTTTGTGACAAAGATAATTAAGCCACTAAAATTTATTTTGATGCATTTGTGAAAGACTTTTAACACAAAAACACTGAATGTCATTCGCATCAAAAAGTTATATCATTTGTGGTTATTAGGTTGATCTTGTCAAACAATCGTAGAAGCATAGTCAGTATCTGATTGTAACAAAATAAAAACACAATAATTATTATCCTGATTCATTGTAACATTTATTAAACAACTTGTAATTTAAACTACTTAAAACTAAATTATGAAATCACATCATAAATAAATATAGATTAGATTATTGCAGACGAATAATTTCAGATATACAATAATTATATACAAAATTATAACAAAAAAAACAGCTGTTTTATAATTCATCCAATATACTTTAAGCTTTTAAAACAAGTTTAACTGATAAAAGTCGAATAATATAATAACATGATCATGTATTTTAAAATTTCTACTACATAGAATTCTTCCTAAACATAGACCGCAATGCTATACACTATTATTGGGGTGAAAGATACTTTTACTACTGAAATAATCTGGTTTTTTTTTTAATAAAATGATACTTAGGTATGTCAATTTCTTTATTTTATCAATCTACTGCGAAATTGAGATTTGTAAGCAACTCATGCAACTTGTACAGTTATTGTATTTTAACATCATAATAACATTATTTTTGAACTTGTGTTTTCGAGGAACATTCTAGATACTAAACGATTCTCCGCATCCGCAAGTGCCTTTGATATTTGGATTATTAAAAACAAACTCTGCGGATAATTTATTTTCTACGTAATCCATTTCAGTACCTGTGGAACAAAATAAATAGGTTATTAGATCAAAAGATTAACATTAAATTATAATAATATTTACTATCAATAATCAAAACTATCTTTGGTGATTTTTTGACATAGCCACTACCCTGCATATGATACAACATAAACATTTATTCACATTCAAGGAAATATAATTGATTTTTCTATTACATTTATTTTTTATTTTATTTTTATTTTATTATTTTTTTATTTGCCAAAGACCTTCAGTAAATAATCGTAAGTATCTCGTATTATTTTCTCACCTAATAAAGAAAGCTGTGCTTTTTTGTCAATAATCACTGTCACTCCATCTTGTTTTACTTCTTCATCTAATTTATGTTTTTCTTTAGTGAAATCTAATGTATATGATAAGCCATTGCAGCCTCTCTGCTTTACACCAACCTTCAACCCAATATAACCCTGGCCCTCTTTCTCGGTCATTATTTGTCTAATCTTTTGAACTGCACTTGGTGTTAATGTCAAAGCTGCTCTAGAAGGAAGAAGTTTCTTCTTTACGGCTCTGACTGTAGCAGTGGCAACTATTTTACCTGACATTTTACTTTATTTATCTAAAACAAAAACAAATATGATATTATAAGAGCGAAAAACAAGTCGAATTATTAAGTGTCATAATATTATCAGGTGACTCCGTATTATTTATAGAAAACAACGCAATAGTGTGTCATACACTTTTCACTCACTTTTTCAGTTGTTTTCGTAAATATTCACAGATAGTAAAATAATATATCAATCCAAATCCATTTTGAACTACAAAATCTTCACGAAATTCATAACCCTTAGAAAATTTTTGACATATTGTTGACCAAAACCAAACTAACCAAACAAAAATCTGCGTAGTAAAAACACACCAAATAAAACAATACTCTTCAAAATTATAACTACAAGATTAAACGGGCCTTTTTATGTAGTGTCTGATGTTAGCAAAAACGCTGCCAGGTGAACAAAAAATGTTCAAAAAAATAAAATATAATTTTATACCTACTATTTCACGATTTCACACAGTCGACCACTCTTATAATGAATATAATAATATGAAATTTAGCCAGCACACTCAAGTGTGCTCAAGTGATTCTAAAAGCATAATTTGTTGCTAAAAATAAAAAATGTGATCGGTTGAGTGGAAAAAATTTCATCAGGCAATAAGTTCCACCGGCTATACTGACAAAAATTTATGATACTGGCATATTATTATTTGTATAGAAAAGTGTTTATTTTTTATTATGTGGTACAAGGTTGTGGGCTTTTCTCTTGCTCTAATGCTACATTTGCACGCTTGCCATGGTTTGGCAAGCCACCACAAACTCCAAGCCTTCACAAACGCTTGGACGCCATTTACACGTTGGCGTGCGCGTCGGTATTTTAATACATTTGCCGCAAATTCTTTTGATCTGTGTCAAAAACCGACACTCGTTGCAAACTTTTACAATATAATATTATACTAGATTTGAGGGTGGAATGCCTAATTAATAATAAAAAAAAAATAATATTATACTAGTTGCATGTATACATGAGATCCAACTGTCGATGGCCTGAGTCGGTATGTTCATTGTATGAAACGATGTCGTCAATAAATTTGAAACAAAAAATGTTAAGAAAAGTTTGAGATGTACATAAAAATTAAATTATCTAGTTGATATGTTTCGGCATTTTTCTATATTTTTTTAAATTTCTGAAATATAGGCATTGAGACTCGTAAATTTGTCAAAAAAAAAAGTTTGAGAAACCCTGGAACTTTTTAATTAAATTCAATTTGAGATATTGTATTTTTCTATATACATACACATTTTTAGGGTTCTAGCTTTTATAGTTTTCGAGATATATGCAAAAAATTAAGTAAAAATTCAAAGGTTGATTACCCCTGACTGAAAGAAAATTTAAAAATTCCGAGTATACAAGTTTTGTAGAAAGTATTAAATATTTTCTGAAATTTTAGGATCTGTGCATCAAGCGAATCAAAAGTTATAAGGGACACACACACACACAGACACACTAAATGTTCTCCTCCGAATTCTGAGTAAATCCATATATGGAACATATATGCTGCGAAGCCTCGTTGGTGTTTTTTGTCGTCAAAGTTTGAAAAACCGTTTAAAATGTAGACCTATGAAAAAAGTGACTATTAAGCGATACATTTTGTATGAAAAACGTCTATGCGATTCTCGCATTCGATACGTATAGACGTTTTTCATACAAAATGTATCGCCTAATAGTCACCTTTTTCAAGTGACTACCCTACACTTGCTACAGAATAGGGGCTCTGGCCATACAAATCTCACGTATCTTGGCTTGATACTGCCGATCTGTCTCGAGAAATAATTTCTCTTGAACAAATCGACAGTTTTGGATTATCTATGTTGCAAACGTTGGCAAGCTCACAGAAGCCAAGGCAAACAGCACCCCGTTTACTCGTTGGTGTGTGTGCCTTTTGGTGGTTTTCCAAGCCGAAAATGCAGCAAGCTTAGAGCCCTAGATAATATAATAATATACTGTTTATATACCTAATATACTGCTTAGAGCAAGAGAATCACTGAGAATACTTAGCAGCAAGGTTGTGGGCAATAATTATTAATAGTCTGTGGTGCGGACATGACTGTAGTCTATGATTTACTTTGACAATTTGACATTAAATGTCAAAAAAAAAATTAACTTTCAAAATAAATTTTAAAATCTGACTAAATAATTTTTTAATCTAACATATGTTCATGATTTCCATGTGGCACAATTTGAAAAACATAAAACGTATTATTATTTTAAACCACTTGCTGCGATGAGTTCTACGGGAAACGCGGTGAATGAAATAACGAAATCTAAAAGAATAAGAGAAGACTCAAGGAAAAATAATAGACGACTCAAATGTGAATTGGAAGCATATAAACGAAGAGGCTTATTGACGCCGAAAAATGTTATTGCATTTTTCGCAGTTATAGGTCTCTCATTGATATATTATAAGTATACATACCAAAAACCTCTTTGTTCTTCTCCATTCGATTCACAAGATATTATGAATGAATTGCATTCCAAATTGTATGGACAGAATGAAGCTATATCCACAATTGAAAGTGCACTGGCTGGCGATTATTACAGCAAAAAAATAATAGTATTCATCGGTGGGACTGGAGTTGGTAAAACATGGACTTCTACGATATTACAAGAGAAAATGAACATTCCCAAAGAAACTATGTTAACAATAAATAGCTATAAGTCTTTCGTTGATAAAGGGAGTATTAAAAAATGTTCAAACTGCTCAAATTGTGTGATAGTTTTAGATGACTTGTACCTTAATGACGTGAATGACAGTGTTCATTTATTAAATCATATTCTTAAAAGTAATGTAAGTATCTATACGCTAAATATAATATTGATATTCAACACAGATAATTTAGATTTTAAACCACCTACCCCTAAGTATCACGCAGAAGCAATCAGTCATATCAATTCCTATATCACGCCTTTTAACATTCCTATATTTTATGTGAAATTCTATCAATTAAAAGAGTGTGATTTAGAAATGTGTGCAAGAGATGCCTTGTCCCTTTACTACCTATATCCTTCCGATGATAGGATAAAAAGCTTGTTGCAAATTTCCAACTATACTAATTGTAAAAAAATATATTCCAAATCTGTACTGATAGATTAAAGTATACTCATAAAAAAGAGACATTGCTAGATCAAAATAACTTTACAATGTGATGCATGACAAATCAAACCAAACTTAACAACTGTGACTTTGTGATATTAATAATTTTATAATGATCTCTTAATATTTGACATAAACCAAACAGTGGCTTGTCAATTTGACTTGAATTTTAGTTACCAAAAATAATGACAATTTATCATTTATAAAAGTGTTCCCAAATTTGGAAAAATTAACTATTTTTTATTTATATATTTATTTCTTTGGTTACCGGTTTCGGCTACCAGCCATCATCAGACCAAACTTAAAACTAACTAACTGTTTTAAGTTTGGTCTGATGATGGCTGGTAGCCGAAACCGGTAACCAAAGAAATAAATATATAAATAAAAAACCAACACCACCTATATAAGAAGGCCTTAGTGCTGCGTCACACCGTGAGGCCCAACATTCGCTTGCCTATATCTGTATGCACTTACCTGTACGCTATGATATCTGCCTACACGCCGGCGGCCTGGTGACGCGAGAGGAAAAAATGGCCGCCAGCGCTAAGGCCTTCTTATATAGGTGGTGTTGTAAAAAACAGTTAAAAAATAGTTAATTTTTCCAAAACATAAAAATGTTAGGAAACTGTTTTATCGTAAGCCCAAAAAATATAGAAAAAATAGTGTTCCCAAATCATTAAAATAAATTGTCCAATTCTATATGTACAAATTGTGAATTAAATAAACTTCAAATGTTCAATTGTTTGGGCTGAAGGTGCTTGGTGGTATTTATTCATTGTATTTGAAATGAAAAAACGAGTCTAAATTTTGTAATACCACGTTTTATTTTAATTACCATTAACCAGTTTTCGAAAGCGACCGCTTTAATACAATAAATAAACTTTTTAGTCGATTTGTCTACTTCTGATTCAGAAGTTCTGAACTATTTAGTTGATGAAAGGTACAATTGAAGCAGTCATTAGTCGATTTGTCAACTATCGAATCAAACAATATCAATACGAATGGTTACAGATGACTCTGTAATCAATTTTATATGCCAATTGAGACCCATAAATTGATTGTTTGATAAATAATTGTGTAACTTTTTAATCAAAAGCAGATTGATAGTTTTTTTATTTTTTTTTGTCAACAACTTGTCTGGTGGACAGTATGCCCTATCCAAACTCATAAACCAAAAAAAATTGTACATATGTACCAGGTGTAATGTTACAAAAAATTATGTAGATAAGTACAATCATATCTTACTGGTTATTGACTGACTTTTATATGTCAAGTGTATTTTAAATAAAAAAATTGAAATTTTAATGGCATTTTCCTTCATTTGGATTCTCATATCAGTATTTTCCATATAGTCACATCAACAGAAGGTGTATAAGTGAATGAGAGATGGTCGCACATGTTTCTTTGCACCTGAGTGTTTTTCACTTGAAGTTGCCCTGTCTCAGATTGGATGTGAGCGGGTAACTTTTTTTTTTTTTTTTTTTTTTTTACCCATCACGCCGTGTCCCGTAAGGGGTAGGCAGAGAGAACGGACCTCCACTCTTTTCTATCCAAGCATACTTCTTTCGCTTCATCCACCGACATAATATTTCTCATACACCCTCTCCTATTTCTCTTACTTCTTACATGGCCTTCCTTGAGGACGGAATCGATGTGTTCGATCCACGTCATTCTCGGTCGGCCACACTTTCTTACACCTTTCCTTTCAGCCTTATGAATTCTCTTTGTCATTCTGTCTGCATCCATTCTTTCCACATGTCCAAACCATCTCAACTTATTAACTTTCATCTTTGTCACAACACTTACTTCCATACCACATTCCTTCCTAATATTTTCATTCCTTTCCATATCCCATAAAGTTTTTCCACATATTCTTCGTAGAGATTTCATCTCTACTGCATTAATACTACATTCTTCTTTTTTCGTCCATGTCCACGTTTCACAACCATACATCATCGATGGTAACAGGATTGCGTTATGCACTAGTTTCTTTGCTTGTAGTGAGACGTTGTTGTTTCTCATTATAGGTCTTAGTGCACCGCCCACCCTGCAACCAGCAACTTTCCTACGCTCGATTTCTTTTTCACACTTTCCATCCCGACTAAACATGCTTCCTAAATACACATACTCATTCACTTGCTCAAGATATTCATTTTCTACCGTTATTTTGCAATTCGTTCTTGCTTCATCCCTTTCAAATACCAAAACTTTTGTTTTGCTGACATTCATTTTTAGACCGTTTTTTGCACAATTTTCAAACACACTTGACACAAGTTCTTGCAAATCATTTTCACACTCAGCCATAAGTACTAAATCATCGGCATACATAAGCGCACATACTTTTATTCCATTCAATTCAACCCCTATATTTATATCTTTTAACCCACTGACGCAAAAATCAAAAAACAAATTGAACAACCATGGTGACATGACGCACCCTTGCTTCACACCCTTCGTAAGACAGAACTCCGGTGAAACGTGACTATTCACCTTCACACACGCAGTACTATCCGAATATAGCGAAGCAATGCCACGAATCAACCGGTTGTTCACTCCATAGATTGATAGAACCTCCCATAATTTACCCCTATCTACCCTATCATATGCCTTTTCCAAATCTACGAATGCACAGAAAAGCTTCTGATGTTTACTCAAAAGCTTCTCCGTAATCATCCGCAGTGCGAAGATCTGATCGGCACATCCCCTCCCATTCATAAAAGCCCCTTGTGCATCCCAAACTTTAGTTTCAGTTATTTTTCTAACCCTTTCTACTAATATTCTACTGTACAATTTACCCACGTTGCTCAACAAGCTGATTGCACGATAGTTGCCACAGTCCAACCGGGAGCCCTTCCCCTTGTACAGAGGGCAGATAATGGCTTTCCTCCAGTCACCTGGTGTACGGCCTTCCGTCCAGCACAAGTTGAAAAGCTCCAAGCACCACTGAAGCGTCACTCGGCCGCCATACCTGATAAGCTCCGTTGATATCCTATCGCAACCTGAAGCTTTCCCATTTTTTGCTTTCTTAATCGCATTCGTAAGTTCATTCATACTGATTTCGTAACTTTCATCATCCTGTCCATTTATACTTACTTGACACAAACTGTCGCATCCATCCTTAGAGCGGGTAACTAGATTTCTTTTTTACTCATCGTAGGCAGAGAGAACACATATCTACTCTTTTCTAGCCAATAATTCTTCTTTCACTGACATACCATTACTCATATGAATCATTGTGTTATATCAATTCTCAGTCGACCTGCAGCCCGATTCACGGAAAAGTTTAAGTCTAAGTTTAGTTCGAAGTTCGAACGAAGTTCGATTCAAACCCTCCGTGAATAGGTACATAGACTGTAGATAGTCGCCGCCTACAATAATTATTATTACCAGCAGCCCTATTCACAAAAGTTTGAATCGAACTTCGAACTAAACTTAGACTTAAACTTTTCCGTGAATCGGGCTGCTGGCCTTCTTACACCTTTTCTTTCAGCCTTGTATTCATTCTTTCCACATGCTTAATCCATCTTAATACTCTCATTTTTGTAATGACACTTCCATAACCACATTCCTTTCCATATCCCAGTCTCTCCACATATTCTTAGTAGATTTAGTTTATTGTATTGCTTAGTAAAGATAAAAATCTTTACTAAACAATACAATAAATACAGTACTCCTTTTGTGACCCCACTTAGGGGCAACAAGAGCCCTCTTAACGCCCAGTTTCAATTTTAATTAATAGCTTATCTTCATTTTTGCTACATTCTTCTTTTTGGCCATGCCCATGTTTCAAATCTATAAATATTAGAAGACCCATATCGCACATATCTCGAGACATCCATCGGATATCCTGTGCTATCTGGAGAGTGTTGTACTCTCTCTTAATAGTTTTATTACTTGGCTTATACCAATAAAATGATCTTAGCAGAAAGAAGCCGACATTTAATAGCCCATTTTGAAGCTTAAAACTCCATCTCACATATGGCTGCAAAGGTAACCGACGAGTTCATCGAAAATCAATTCATCGAATGATCAATTCATCGAACGACCAATTCATCGAAAATAAATATTTTGAAGATATTTGAGAGACTAGCCTTTTTGACAACCAAACTCATGTGTTGAAATATTTGGACTTCAATTTAGAAAATGGGCCTATTTTCATATCGTGCGATAAAATAATATCACACGCTTTCAAAGTATGGACGGACAGACAGATAGACGGGCGGACAGACAGACGGACGGACAGATAGACAGACGGACGGACAGACAGACGGACGGACAGACCGACAGACGGATGGACGGACAGACAGACGGATGGACGGACAGACACCAGACGGGCGGACAGACAGACAAGACGGACGGACAGACAGACGGACGGACAGACAGACGGGCGGACAGACAGACGGACAGATAGACGGGCGGATAGACAGACGGACGGACGGACAGACAGACGGACGGACAGACAGACGGACGGATAGACGGACAGATAGACGGGCGGACGGACAGATAGATAAATAACTAAATATATAAATAAATAAATACGGACAGACAGACAGACGGATAGACAGACGGACGGACAGACAGACGGACGGACAGACAGGCGGACAGACAGACGGGCGGACAGACAGACGGACGGATAGACGGACGGATAGACAGACGGACGGACGGACAGACAGATAGACAGACGGACAGATAGACAGGCGGATAGACAGACGGACGGACGGACAGACAGACGGACGGACGGACAGACAGATAGATAAATAACTAAATATATAAATAAATAAATAATATATATAAAAAATAAATAAACTAACAAATAAATAAATAAACTGAAAAACGGACGAGACAGACACACAGACAGACGGACGGACGAACGTGACAAGATCTGCCAACATCTTCGAGGGGGGGCGAAGGGTACAGACGCTGTTTTCGGCCATTATATGAGGCACTAATAAAGATATTAAAAAAAAAATACTCCAACGTATGTCAAAATCGCCGCCATCTTTAATTTATAGGAGTGACCAAACTGAAGATTTACCTTATTATTAGGTCATAAACAATTTCTCTAAAATATCTTCATAATAATGGTTTTCGATGAATTGATCATTCGATGAATTGATTTTCGATGAACTCGTCGTGAATCGGCTGCAAACAGGCAAGACCAGTGAACAATGCTCAATGACAGAATCCACTAAACGGATAGAACTGAGGATGAAAACTCTTCAGTAATTAAAGCCTAAAACGTATCTTCTTCGACCATGTCCGCTCCCTAGTTGGAGCATATGGACTCCACAAGTCCTCGCCACGCCACCCTGTCCCCTGCGGTCCTCACAGTCTCGTCCCAGCCGATTCCAGCACCCCGGAGATCAGCCTCGTACAGTCTCCTGATTGTTTGGAGGGGCCAACCGCGTCTTCTGTTACCTTCAGGATGGTAGTCGAGGCTCAGGCGCGTGATGTCATCCGTAGGCTTCCTCAAGACGTGGCCCAGCCAGGTCAGTCGGCGGGACCTTATCAACGTATCAAGCATAATAATTTATAAGTTTGTGTAGCCTCTATCCAAAGTTCATAAAAGGCCACATGAACGCAGTGGTTAACTCCTAGATTCATTTTAAAACTTTCAGAACTGAAATGTCTGATTGGAGGTCACGGGGTGGATCTGGATACACACCGCTACTTTATCATCAATATTGGAAATGAATTCTTATTCAGTTTGCTGAAGCTATGAAATATGCAGTAATCTTATGGGTTCTGGGACATCTGGCCCACCAAGTCACTGTTTTTCAATCAGCTTCTTTTACCCCGTCACAATTATTATTCACCCCGGAAGTATGGGGGCTTTCTTTTTTTTGTCCAAAGTTCAGCTCTCTCTTTGTTCCTGATTTGCACAACCTCATTGAATACGGATTTCTTTCTACTATAAATTATTTAGTATCTAAATGCAATTGTATAGTGGAAATAAAATACGCACTAAACGCCAAAAACTTCATTTTGAGATAATCCAATAAAACTGATTATTTCCCCATACAGACATAGTACTATGATGATTTTTGGATCTGTTTTTTTACGCCTTTAGATCATCGATATGGACTTAGTGCAATATTTAGACTATTGACAATGGTTTATAGAACATGCGTATTTTATTTCCACTATACAATTTATTAATTAGGTTTTGAAAAAGTATCTATTAATGAATTAAATATTACTTCTTGTTGAGTAATATTCACATATTACTCGTTGTTCGAGTCTAGTTTCCTATCAAATATTTAGCCACTATTAAATTGTTTTCATTAACATGTTGGTAGGGAATGGAATAAAGCTACAATTCATTACTTGTATTAAGTATTCATATGCATAGGTTTACTAAATTTGATTGTATCTTAACAGCCTATGGAGAATATCCATATATTTTTATCAGAAACACTAATAGAATACTGAGCAAAGCAAATCACGACACAAAGACACAATCTTCAGTGCTCCAATAACATGTATCTCCTGCATAGCTATTGTATCGTACGAGATTCAATAGATATGTGAAAGTAAGAACAAATTTCTTTAAAACCCATTACAAGATTACACTTTGATCTGTGAACCTTCCAATCTTGCTTGTTCCAGGCTGGACAGTAAACGATAATATTATGTATGTTTTGAATGTAAAGAAGAAAACACAAAAACTTTTAGACCAAAAGAATTTATTACAGATTATATTCGGAAGTAGAGAAATGCTGAAAATGGTTTCCAAGTAAAATACTACCAAAAAATGTAACAACAAAATGAGATAACAAGTTGACTAAATCCGCAGTGAGAAAAGTTAAAAACTATGCAATAATAATACTAAAGGAAGTAGGAGGCCCCGGGGTTGGGGCCCCACTTCACTGGTCACACCACAACATAAACAGTAACACATCTTCAACAAAGCAACTGTAAACTACAAACATAAATAAACACATATCATAATACAGTAACAAATATTGCAATTCAGTTGGCATTCCATTTTTTTTTAATTCATTAATTTCCATGTATAATAATAATTAAACTCCTAATTTAACAAGAAAAATGCATAAAACCTTGTTGAAAAAAAGAAATGCATATACAATACATATATTATATGACTATGAATAATAAATTCTTAAACAACATTTCACATATCAATAGTATTATGCTCTGTAAAATAAATTTCTCACGCAACAAATTCACTGCAATTCATATTACATTACCCACAATGCTATTGGTTTGTTTATTTTCAAATTAAACCTCGACGATCATCTGAAATGCGTCTTATTTGGACCAAAAAATCTTTTAGGCCAAACGGCTAGGAATTAGTTAGGTATAACAACGCGTCTGCTGCCACAGAGATTTTCTTTTCTTCTTTAAACTTTGTATAAATTGTTAAAAAGCGTGTACTCTTACATTGGTGAGCTGTAGCCAACTGACTAAGAGAGACTCGACAACGTCCAACTTGGGCAGCTGAACGGCACAACTACATTTTTGTAACGACTACAACTCTTAAACCCTGCAGTCACCAGCACTTGTTCATAATCTTAATACATTATACATATAAACACATACAGAGGAGCTCCAATCGTATCCGCGTCTGGACTCATTTAAGCAAAATGTATCAATAAGGATTAGAACCCTAACCCTGGGCACGGACACTCGGGCTTTAGTAAAACTATCATTAACCCCAATGCCAGCACTCACAGATAAAATGGAGATTTCACGTCATACAAATAAATACAACACAAGTCATATTACATTTATTTGTATGTTTACAATATAGAAATATTAAATCATAATTATTATATTATTTAAATATTAGGTGAAGATCTGAAAAATACAAAAAAAGATTAATACTTATTATCTAAAAGGTTGTTTCCAAACTACAAAGTCGCATAAACGGCTGACACCTCCCCGGCACGAGACGAGACCGTGAATACCAAATGGCTACCGAACGGACCAAGCAGTTTATACGTTTGGAGATTGAAAACATCCCGCAAAACCACATGTTGCAGTGATCACTTTAATATAATAATAGTACATAATAATAATATATTTTATTAATTAATAAAGACTAGACTGGTTTTTAAGAGAATTTATACAGCTATTGGCACTAATATCCGATGGCACACTATGAAATATTATAATTATTATAAAGATTAAGCGCACTCAATATCAATACCACTATCATACTACAGTAATATTACGCTAATTAATACTTAGCAATGGGGCGGTCGATCGCGTCAATTTCAGATAACCAAACAACGGGGTGAAAATAATTACAACTATAAATAAACACAATGTTTACCACGTATCTCAATAGAAAGTTATTATAATTGCAGCTTCAAGTAATGAACATAATATTGTAATGATATGCATTCATAAAAATTGCCTTCAATTCCTTTTCCAACAATCTTCCTCAAATCACAATATTATCTTAGCACAATATACAATTCGTTCTATGTTGTTTGATGATGTTACTAGTGCATACTAAACATTACTGCAATCTTATTAAGATAATAAGGTGCGTCTAGGATACTAAATTTAAAAACTAATTTTTTAATTTCAATAATTTTTGGCATGGTAATTTGAATTTCATTTCAATAATAATAATATATGTACAAACAGATCAATTATTAGATGTTCCATTTAAAAAAAAAAAATCGAAATACGTTACCAAATTTTACAAAAAAAAAATCTAAATAAATATGCTATTTTTATACATAATACACGATGGTAAAAAATAAATAAATGTAAATAATTAACAAACTAAACAAAGTGGAGATCTTACAATATTACAGATATGCGTATAACACAAAACATTACTCCCAACATTTTTTCCAATTTCAGATCTTATTATGGCTGTCTTTAAATAATATTAAAATAAATAACAAAAAAAAGTTAAGTGATTATTCACTAGATCAACTCAACAGGGTTAAACTTAAAAACGATTATTAATTCTTACGAAAGTAGGTAAGGTTGTACGGATCACAGAGTTGTAAATAAGTATAATCCATGATCTGATATTGGCCCATTACTACGTTAGCCCATTAACTTAGATTAAATTAAAAATCTTAAAACAAACTTTATACAACACAATAATGATGTGAATATTTTTGGTCATTCATGGCAAGAATGATGTTTAATATTATAATACGATCAATAAATTAACACATTTTTAAAATAAGTGATGGGTAAAAAGGGTTTATTAAACTTACACAACCAAATATAAAAATAACAAAAACATAACAAAAGTTATGCAAACTGTAAATGACCAACCAATGATTTACGCCATTGGTTTAATAATGGTAAAAAAAAACACAACATGGCACATTTTTTTTACAAATTATTCTTAAATTATTAGGAAAAAGTAATACGTTTATAAGCTGTTTGTTGAACATGCATTTTTTACATGTGGTGAAAATCAATTCAGATAAATAATAAGAAATTTTCTAGCAGTGATAGAAACCATACCATAAGTACTATATTGTGACGTTAGATGCTGATAAAAAATAATGCCTCGCAAATATATTTGGTAATTCTCAAATAAGTGCACACTACGTATGCATATTATGAATTAGTGAGAAATTGATTTACTAAGTGTTGAAAAAATATACACAAATGAGTTAGAAAGCAAAAATAAATAATGTGTAAATCATTAGGTTAGATTGTGATTATTGTGTAAAATTTTAATTCAGAATAATTAGACTTATGTGCAAAGTTTTCAAAACAGTTTGGGGTATCGCAATCAATTTTGTAAAAAATTACACATAAGTCTTATTTTACATGCACAAAATTACGCAACATTTTATTCTACATATGTTGCAAAGGATTGTGTAATTTTTATCTCATTAAAATCAGAGAAGAAACTCAAAAATAATTAAGAATAAAAAAACAAATAGTGATGACCGATATATGTATATGTATATCTAGTCATATGTAGTGCCAATAACTGCATATTATCACTTTTGTATATATTTTATAGTATATCATATCATATAATAATTCTTACAATCTATATTTTTTTTAATTTCATAACAATCCACAGAGTAAAATATGTTTAAGAACACCTTGTGTATAATGTAAGCACGACAAAAACATTTATAAGATAACGTGTGTTTATAAGATTTAAATATATATTTATATATATATATATATATATATATAAATGTAGAGAGACCAATAATTATTGTAATCAAAAGAAGGTACGTACTAAAATATATATATTTTAGTACTTTTAAAACCAAAAGCGAGAGAAGGGTTGGACGATACAAAAATTGTACGCACGAAAAGACAGGACTGGAAGATTCAACGAAAAGAAAAAATATTCAAGTACATATAAATATTCGGATTTGTAAATAAATAAATAAATAAAAAATTACGAGTAGGTAATCTTATATTTTAAGAGCAATCTCAAACTGATTAATGGACATAGACAATTTTTACTTTGCACTTAAATTTAATGAGACCATTTTTGTGTATTGCCTCTTTGTTGGACTGGGAGCATGTTACTTGGGTATTTCGTTGATTTTTACTTATTTTTTTAATACTCGATAGTTTGAAATTAATAAATAAATAAAAAAAAAAAAAAAACAATAAATATTATTAATCTAAGCATTATAATAATAATATGACGTGTATAGAAGAGATAATAAGTGAAAAATATTTCTTCGAACGAAGTATGTAATCAAAAGAGTTCAAATAGAGAATTAATTAATTAATTAAACTTTGAAGCAATCAAACAACTAGAAATCTTATTTTATAAGTAAGTAGGTATAATACTTATTAAAAAAAATTATAAATTTGATAAAAAGATCACAAAAAAAACAACAGAACAACGATAGTAAATATTATAAGCGCATTGGACCACCACTATCTTATGATATTATAAAATAATGCGGGAAAATTGTCGTACGTACGATAAAACACATTCTAATGTGAGAGCAAGAGATGAATAATGAAATGCGACATGTAAAATTTGTCAATTATTATTATTATATAATTGAAAAATTCATGCAGTTTGGGTGTAAGCGGTGATGAACTATTTTATAACCAACAGCGTAAAGAATAATTCCAGAGTGGACGATAAATAAATAGATAAATTGTGATTTATAATAATTATATATAAATAGATACAACAAATAGAAATACATATTAATGTTACCTTATCAAAGTGAATTCCTTAGTTATCAGAATAAATCAGTACAGAGTCTGTTTCATATTTTTTTTTTAAACATTTTTTTTTATTAATTTTATAGTTATATAATTATTTTTTTAAATCCGTTAATACATTTTTTTTTTTAATAATAAAGCACTTCATAATGATGTACGAAGCTAGCCGTATGAATTAATAAGAAAACTATTTAACAGGTGAGTAATAATAATTTTATTTATTTATTATATTATATTGTAAAAAAGGTTTTTTTTTATCTAATATGTCAAAAATAGATTTGTTTAAAAATTTTGAAACAATCGAAAAATAAATAAAAACGATAATTATTATCAAGAACTAGTGCAAGAATTGTATTTTTTTAATAATCATATTTAATTACACAGCTAAGAGCCTAATAATGTATGTATGTAATGATTTTTGTTTTAAATTTAATATTTCAAGCGGCTCTCTACATAATGCATCCTTTAAAAATTCAATTTGTGATGAATATAATAATAATTTATAATAATAAATAGCATACAATAATAATAAACATATAATATTTTATATCATCAGTCCTGTATGAGATGAAAAACAACTCTCTTCATTTAAAATTTTAAATAAACATTACAAAAAAAAAACACAAACAAAACATCTATAAAAATTGTTTTGTGTCATTAAAACACCAGGTGCAAGAAAAACATTTGCTTTTTGAAATCTGGTTGTTACATCAGTTGAACAATCAATCAAAAAAAAAACAATGAGATAAAAATAAACTAAATATTTTAATAAAGTACTAAATTTTAGACTAGATATTATTAGCATTAATTTGATGCAAATGTTTAGTGTAAATTTTTTTTTAATTATTAAGATTGATCGACCTTAGTTCCTTTTAACGAGGTAAAAAATATCCACGAACCTTGGATCTTTGTTGTTTGATAAGACGGTAAGTTTTGGTTATTTGTTAGAAAGATTTCAGGGTGTCGGTGATCCAAAAATGTATTGGGTACAAGGAGAGAGAAAAGATATAATATTATAATAATATATGAAAGAATTATTACCGTAACACAAAATAGAGTAATCAACAATGAATAAGTTTTGAGCACGCTAAAGCCGAAAAGTGCATATGATTTGAGTGCAAAATATTGAAATACAATAGTAATGTAATAATTAAAAATAATCAGGATCAGTTCACAGTTAAGGTCCTGTAGAGAATTACATATGCTGAAGTTTCCAAATAAAAACTTTCGACACGATCTATTCTTTGATATGATTTCAAACCATGGGACAATCTCTAACCAATCCGTATGCTCTACACTTAGTAGTAAGGGTGCGTGTCGAGTGAGTGGGAAACCTTTGTTACGACAAATGGGCCCCGCCCTGAGGAGCTCGATGCTAGTTAGGAGCGGTGCACGTGCACCAGAGTCCATTTAGCCTGGCGCTTGTGCCACACTCTAGTCTCCTGCGTTTGTGTCGTGTGGGCTTGGCCATTGTCATCCAGGAACTGTGTGAGACGGACGTACGCAATCACTGCCGCTTCTTCCCCCAGCAAATGCACGTGGGGGTTCAGAATCGTGGTGTTCATGGGCTTGCTATTCTTACCCCCGACATTGTCCAGGTAGAATTTTTGAAAGTCCATACCTTCAACCAAATTACCCAAAGCTTCGGGCTCAAACGCTGTGATGTGAGGATCACAAATTTTGGCGTAACTTTCAAAGTCACCATTGTTTGTGGCGTCGATTAGTTGTTCGGTAATTTTGATAATCTCTTGTCTCCGCGCCGACTGCAGTGATCCCTCTCTGGTATTCTTACCAAACGAATCAGCCTTGCACAACCCCATATCATCATCTTGTTCTTTAGAAATAACGGTGCATGAACGGTCTACAGCTCCCTTCTTGTCTTTATCCACATCATCATCCTCCAAGGTTGTGCTACTGTCAGTAGATTCTTTCACTTGAGATCCGTCTCCCTTCTTAGTGATCATTGAGCGCCCGGAGAAGTTTCGGGTGGCCAGCATGGTTGTTAAGATGGCACCCTTTAACTTGCGGCGAGCGTTGAATTTCTTCAAGCAGTCGACAGTCTCTTGACGATGCATAACAGAGGCGACGCGCTCACGGTGGCAAATCCATGGATGCTTTAAAGCTTCAGCGGCGGTAATTCTTTTACTAGGATTCACAGTCAGCATTTGGTTAATGAGATTCTTAGCTTCCGGAGTCACAGTGTCCCACTCGGGAGACGGGTAGTCGTACGCTCCAGCCTTGATTTGATTGTAGAGCCGATGTTGCTCTTCATCCCAAAATGGTGGATATCCAACCAGTAAAATATAAAGGATAACTCCACAAGCCCAAATATCAACAGATTTGCCATAAGGTTCCTTTTTGAGAACTTCAGGAGATAGATAGCCGGGAGTGCCAGCAAAACCAAACCACGCTTGCTGATCTCCCTGCACTTCTATAGCCAGACCAAAATCAGCCAATTTGACAGCTGCCCCTTTGGCTTTGCTAGCTAACAGGAGGTTCTCAGGCTTCAAGTCACGGTGCACAACCCCATGATGATGGCAGTGGTTGACTGACTCCAAGATTTGTTGAATGCAGTGAGAGGCATCAGACTCGGAGTAAAACTCTCTGGCTACAATATCTTCAAACAGTTCACCCCCGGTGACGAGATCAAACACCAAATAATGATAATGTTCCTCTTGAATGGAATCATGTAACCTGACAATATTAGGATGCTGCAACTTCCGACATATCCTGGCTTCCCTCTCTAGCTTGGCAAAGTCTCTCTGGGAGAGCTTCCTTGTGTTGATGATTTTAGCGGCAAATTCTAATCCCGTGGACTTCTGAACACTCCGTCTCACCACTGAGAAGGCTCCTTTGCCTAATTCCTCCTTCAACTCGTAATTATCGGAAAACCGAGTACACGGGGCAGACATGATGTTAATATATTATATAACTAATACTTAAACAAAAATCACTTGAGATTCCACAATGGAGAAATTTGTAAGACTACTTCTTTTTTCCAAACTCTCCTCGCCTTGTATCTTCTTCTCAATCAGAATATCTGAAACAATAAAACATTTCATATCAATTATCCATATAAACCAAGCATTTCTGAAAAAATAAATCAAATATCACTGTACCGAAAATAGTTGACTATTGCATAAATATCTGTGTCATGTAAACACGAATTTGCGACAGCTATCTGTAGTTCTATTTCATTTGTTAATCAAAAAAGTATTAAAACATAAGATTGATTGATGAACACGGGTAGAATATAAAAAGTAATTTAGACATAAACGTAATGATACAAACGTGGATTGATATTATTGGGGGTTAGTGTTGTTTGTTGAAAATGTTAAAATGTATCATTTTATATGATTGATGATCATGGAGGACGACAACAAAACCAAAGTGTTGACTTACACCTAATAAAAGTAGCATCGCTATGATAAATTGACAACATCCATACGACAAATTAATAAACAGAAACATATCAAGCTTTTCAAAAAACAAATATGGATCCTTACAAGAACTTTGACACTGTAGACTGTGGAAATATACGTCCAAATTAGGACTATCGGGCACCCTAGTCTGTAAATTCTGCTCAAAGGATAACGGAACGCCCATTCACATCCTCTTGTAAATGTGCTGCACTCGCTCACAAAAGAATTTATACACTCGAAGGGCCACTACTGAACTGGAGAAAGCAAGACTACCTGCATGAGAAGAGCCAACCCCAACAGAGGTGAGTTGATGCTGAGTCATGGGTTGAACAAACTATCTGACCATCGTATTATGTTCGATGTTGTCCTACTATATAAGATCATCAACTCCAAAATAGACTCCTCACACTTGGTTGGTCGCATCAATATCCATGTTCCAACCCGACCAACTAGACAGAGAGCACTTCTGAACATTGTCAATTCCAACAGGAACTATAAGCGTTTCTCTGTTATTCACATGCTGCACAATCTGGGAAACGAGTTCGTCAAAACTATTGACCTATTCTTAGACAGCGAGCCTCAGATCAAATGCAAAATGATGGCTTATTTTCGCCAATTTTACACATAGATGACGCAGCCTGTTTTTGCTGTTTCATCTCTGATCCCATGACCCTTTTTGTTAATACCCAACTTTCATACATTGACATGCGAAAGCATCTTCTGGTCAGCTTTTTCTGTCTCTTCTGTGTGATTTGGTTTGATTTTTTTACTCAGCGTTTTTCTTCTTCTTTTTTTTTTCCTTTATTATGTACCAACATTTTACTTAACATACCTAATGCATGTTTTTGGAATAAGATCTTTATTGTGTAAATTGACTTTATTTTGCTATTGTATCTGATTATTTCATTTCTGCTTTACTTTGTTTTACTTTTTATTTGACTTTATTTGATTTTCTTATAACACACAAAGACTGTGATTAACTGTTGTATTGTACGCATTTATGTATTATTTGATATAGTTCTGTTTTATTTAATTTACTTTGTTCTTCCTTTGCTATCGTTTTTTTTTTCTGTCCTGCTTAAAATATTCATAATGTGTTACGTTTTCTTCAGTACCTCTTCTTTTTTTTTATTTTCTTATCAATGAACTAAATTTTGCTCGAAATTAATTATTGACTATCTCACTCTTTCTGTATTTGCAATGTGGTTTTCGATGGTTTTGCTTTGTGTTCTTCTGTTCTCTATTTTCTGTTTCCTTGCTTTGTTTATTATTTTGAGATGCTTGAAAATCCTATCTTATTTCGTTCCATTGTCACTATTTTTATTTTATTTTGCTGTTTTAATTTAAAAAATTATCCTACACAGTGTTGACTTTATACATGCTCGAGTTGATTTGTGTTGTTTTGTATCATATACTGTTTTATTTTTATATATATTTTCTTTTGTGTTGCTATTCGTTGTAATTAATTCTATAAAGGCACATTAGTGCCGTGTACATGTTGAATAAATAAATAAGCCAGGAAGGAGAAGAAATTAACTTTGCTTATTGCATCTATGTGTTGTTGGATGTCTTTATTACTATTGTGCTTTTAGGTTAGCTTATTCCATTTACAAGTTTCCGATTTGATTGTAAATAAAGGCACAACATTTCAACTAGTTTTTTGGTGGCCTATGTGTTTCCTTTTAGTATATCTTTTGATTTTTTTGTGTAGCATTTTTAATTCTTTCTTTAATTCATATTATATGTATTGTTCAAATAGTCACTGTAAAACTATTAAATAATACGGGTATCGAATGTGTTAATATCAAGATTGTAACTTACTCACGGATCTTTACACAGTTTGAAAATATTAATCAAATATTATATACTTAAGTTAAAGTACAGCACAAACTAAATGATCCAACAGTAAGTTAACAGAGTAAATAAGCTGGTCTACATAGAATGAAGAAATAAAGACATCACCTTGTTGTACCATTTAGTTACAAAGGTTCAACTTTTTTCCCACACGGCAGTTGCGGCTACTAGCAGTGCCCCCCTCTCCCCCCCTCCCAGTAAACTTTCAGGCTGTTTTATATTAGAAGCAAATTGCACAAGACATGCAACCGTCGTCGTTTACAATAATTATTACAAAGGGAAGATAATCATTGCGAGAATATTAATTCTGCTAACAAAAAGGGGTAAAGCCGCGTCAAAATATAATTAGCCTGATTTTTCAAACGCTAAAACTAATTTTCTGGTAGAAAAGCTATGGGTTTATAGAAGGAGCTGATGTGAAGAAAAATAAAAGGAGGAAGCATAGAAACAAAGATGAATGTTAATTTTTTATGTAAGACATTTATGACAAAAAAAAACTAATAATTGATTAAGTTCGTCCATAACGAACGACAAAAATCAATCCAACTAAGAGAAATATTTATCAAACTTAAAACTTTCGTCAGTAAGCCGATGGTTTCTATGACAGGTATCCACAGATAATATTATATCGAAGAAATAAATCATTGTGATTTTTTTTTTTTTTTTTTTTTTTTGATACCCTCTAGTGCTTTCTTCACGTCAACTATATTAGTTCATTGTGAATGGATTTGCTGTTAGAGGTCACCCCACAGTCCGATCTCGCGGATGAACTTTAAGATCTTTTGTGGGCTGGTTTCTTTGATTTGAGTTTGATCAGAGATGTGAGATCCAATTATTTTGTTTCTGGTCTGCATCAGTGGTCCGCAGTCACATAGCAGGTGTAATGGTGTTTCATGTTCATCTAGGCAGAATCTGCATAGATGCATGTCCATCAGTTTCATTGTGCTTAGATGTTTATTTAATCTGCAATGTCCAGTCAGTGTTCTAGTTAGAACTCTGATGTTTTCTCTATTTAAAGCAAGGATTTTGTCTGATCTCTTTTTTATAAAGCCGTCTATTAATGATTTGGCATGTTTCTGTCCGGGTATGTTTTCCCAGTTTAGTTTTGCTTTTTCCAGCATATTATTGTTTAACATTGTTTTTAGAACAGTGTTGGCTAAGAAGCAGTGGGGGTCTGGTCCAAATGTTTTGGTGTCAGCCCCCATGTTTGCAAGTTTGTCCGCTTCTTCATTACCTTTATGGTTTGAGTGTCCTGGCACCCATCTTAGAACAACTTTGTTGTTCTTCTCTATTGTGAGTTTGTTAAGTGCTATAGTACAGTCTTGTACTGTAGATGAATTTATTTTACATGAGTCAAGGGCTTTGAGCGCTGCTTGACTGTCTGAGTAGATATAAATTGTTTTGTGTCTGTAGTTTCTTTTTAGGTTTTCATAGACACATATTGTTATGGCACATATTTCTGCCTGAAAAATGGTTGTAGTTTGTCCGAGGTGTTTGTACATCTTGACTCTGGGTGTCAGTCCGTACACACCCGAACCAACTCCGCTTTCCTTTTTGGAGCCATCAGTGTACCATATTATAGCACCGTTGGTTTCCTGATACCAGGTGTCAGATAATTCGTTCCTGGTTTGGATTTCGATTTTATAAGGTTTTTCGAATTTATAGACACTCATAATTTTGTCTTTGGGTATACTTAAAAGGTTATCCTTTTCGAGTTCTTTTAATAAGTTAGATTTTGTTGGATAGTTATGTTTTTGGCTCAATCCATTATTTAATCTAATCATTCCTTCTTTCGCTGCTTTTTGCAAGTGCAGATGAAGTGGTGGTAGATTAAGTAACGCTTCAAGAGAAGCAGTGGGAGTTGTATGTAGTGCTCCGGTGGTTAGTAGACAAGCCATTCTTTGTAATTTTGTAAGCTTGTCTATACAGCCTTTTTGCTCTAGTTTGTTGCTCCAGACTTGTATTGCATATGAGATAGTGGGCCTCACTATGGATTTATACATCCATAATGTATGTGTGGGATTCAGTCCCCAGTTTTTCCCTACCATCCTTTTGCAAATCCACAGGGCTTTTGTTGCTTTCTGTGTTATTTTGTCTACATGTTTGTTCCATGTGAGTTTGTCGTCTAGTGTTATACCTAGGTATTTTGTTTCTTTCGAGAATGTTAGTCTTTCTCCGAAGAACATGGGTGTTGTTAGTTTATCTAACTTCCTCTTTTTTGTAAATGGAATAAGTGTAGTCTTGTTTGCATTTACTACAAGTCCATTCAGTTTGCACCAGTTTTCTACTATTTGTAGTGCATTTTGCATTAGTTCAGAGATAATTTCACATTGTTTCCCTCTGATTGTTATTACTATGTCATCAGCATAGCTTTGTGCGTCATAACCGTTATCATTTAATTGGCAGATAAGGCTGTCCGCTGTAAGTGTCCATAATAGTGGGGATAGAACCCCTCCTTGCGGACATCCTTTGATAGTTTTTGCTATGAAGTTTTCTCCCAGCAGGTTTGTCGTAATGTATCTGTTGGACAGCATATCTTTGATCCATTTTATAATGGTGTTCGATACTTGTTTTCGTCTAAGTCCATTTAGTAGGACTTCTGTTGGGGCACCATCAAATGCTCCCTCTATGTCCAGGAAGACGCAAAGTGCTACTTCCCCGTTGTTTACTGAGTTCTGTATCTTATTTACTAGTTCGATAAGTGCAGTTTCAGTTGATTTCCCTTCTTGATATGCATGTTGTTTAGCATGTATTGGGTGTTTACTTAATGTGTTGTCAATTAAGTATCTATGTATTATTTTTTCCATAGTTTTAAGCATAAATGATGTGAGACTTATTGGTCTGTATGCTTTGGGAGTGTTGTAGCATTCCTTGTTGGGTTTTGGTATGAATACCACCTTTACAGTTTTCCAGCTTTCAGGAACATAGCCCCATGCTAAACTGGCTCTGTATATTTTTAGTAGTAGGGGCATTATAGCCTTTATACTATTCTGAAGTAGGGCGGGAAAGATATCATCCTCTCCACTACTTTTGTAGGGTTTAAATGTATTTATGGCCCATTTTATCCTTGAAGGTCTGAAGATTTGTGATGCTAGTTTCCAATCTTCGAGCTTTGGTCTACAAACATTATTTTGTGGGATGTTGTCGCTTTGTATGACAGCCTCGCATCCCGGAAAGTGAGTGTTTGCAAGTAGGGTAAGTGTTTCTTTTCCTGTGGCAGTATAACTACCGTCTTGCTTCTTTAGAAGGCCAATGTCTGGACTTTTCTGTTTGGCAAGTACTTTGCTTATTCTAGCTGTTTCTGCTGTCTTGTTTATTGTGCTGCAGAAGTTTTTCCAGGATGTTGCTTTAGCTTTCCTGATTTCTTTATGGTATTCTGTGAGAGCCTTCCTATAGCTTTCCCACATTCCATGAGATTTCGCTTTGTTAAAGAGTTTTCTAGTGCTTGCTCTTAGTTTTGCTAATTTCGGTGTCCACCAAGGGACTTCCTTAGCAACTCTCTTTTTTTTGATCGGACAGCTTTGTTCGTAGGCTGTGATGAGGTTTTTAGTTAAAAATTCTGTTGCAAGATCTATATTTTGTTGATCATTGTGATGCTTCATTATAGATTCTTACATAGAACTATTGCTATGGGAAAAAATTACATATTGTCCGTGGTTCTCAACGTGGTAAAGGAAAATTGGTACCCTTTAAAGGACGATATAACTGATTTGTAGGACAATCATAAAAATAATGACTCTTTTCAATGCCTGTCATCCGATGGGTTTTGCTGCTAATATATGGTTTCTGTCAGGTCAGAAGTAAAAGAAATTACAAAAGAAATGGTATAAAGTGAACAATCTGTATGAAAGTTGGTAGAAAAGAATGAATCTGGTTCAAAATAAATAAAGAACTTAAATAAATAAATCATTCACAAGATCAGATCTCTGAGTAAGCAACATACAAACATACCGAGAACATAATGATTGCATTATTAGTGTTAATTTTGCAACAATAATTATAGTTTACCAATGACACTGGATGCATTGCAGTTAGTCGTAGTAGCTCAGATGTAAAAGAATATAATAAATCAATTTAATAAGTTAGTGTATGGGAAAAAAAATTGAAGCATGTCAACACCGATGACAAGTCGTTGGAAGATAAGAAAATAGTCACGCAATTATTATTTAAATGTCGACGTTTATACAGACAAGAGTGGTGACTGTTTACTCTAAGACATGTTATGACTGTTATGAGGTACTTAAAGGAACTGCTTCAGATAGGGAGTGGGGAAAATTGCTGACAACAACCAATCCTAGGATTGTGACCAGAGAAGACTGTTATTCTGGTATCAAAACCATTTTTACAAACATTTCAACCCGCATGAAAGACTAAAATGATAACGTCCAGACAAGTCTTGGTGAGGTCAAAAAGTTATAGTTAAAATTAAATTTATTCAATCTTATGAAACGACCACAAGGCAACATGATCAATGTTATGAGACGACCACAAGACAACATGATCCAGAGCCATGGACATGGAAAAAATTCAATGTTATGAGATGACCACATGACATGATGATCCAGAGAGCCATGGACATTGCAACTCCAGCCAGGAGACCAGGCAGACCACCCGCCACATGGTTGTTGAGCATCAATAGGGACCTAAAAGAATGCGAAGTGGAGCCAGAGATGGCGTTGGACATACAATCTTGCCGCAACAGGACAAGGAGAGCCGACCCCAAATAATGGGACAAAGGTGAGGGCGAAGAAGAAGATCCGTAGCTTGGTATTTTCGTTCCCACGTCACGCCAAATATTTTTCATACATATGACAAAACCAATACAAATAAGAGAAATATTTTGCATACTCATATTATTTAAAGTCGATATTCATTGCTATGACAATAGTAGCATCCGTGAGAAGTATTATATCATATCACGGATGCAGTATCTAACGGGAAGTCTTGCTGTTCCACATACAGCTGGGTTATGAATTGAGAAAGAGTGGTGATTGGAGAAGACCATGACCATATTTTCCATACAAAATGTATTGTGTTTCTCAGGACGTGTGTCTACGAAACTAGTCAGGGTATTAAATAATTTGTGGAATAACAAATGAATTGTTATATTTAAATTACTTTATTGAAATAATTCCACCAAGAATGCACGTTCCATTCATTGAATTTAGTATCTTGTCTCATATTGTGAAGAATTGTCTTAGGACGAGTTGACTTGAAAGAGTTGTCTAATGCACCGAACACCCTTGTACAGAAAAGTGTTAAAAATAAGAAAACACGAGACACACAAGTGACTTAGCGCTTTAGAAACGGGGTCTATATTGTTATAAAATAAATAAATGAATTTAATAAAAATAACAACAGATATTAGGTAAGTATATTATTTGAAAGGATTATCGAAACTGATCTTCTCTTTCAAGATTTTTATTCGCTAAGCACACAAGATCCTGGAATGACAGTGGGAGTTGTGTGAGTACACTTGACATGACAATACCCCCTACACGGCCACCCCATGGAGACACAAGTGAGGCATTACCAGCAGATGATTAATGTCAATTTTTCGGCAGCACACAGACCCACCCAAGATACGGACGGAGGTATTTACAACTTGTCAAGTGGGAATAAATATAAAAAAAGGAGACAAACAAACAGAGCGCTTAACGGCAATAAAAAAATTAATAATACAATAAATGATATGAAATGGGTCAAGTTTGCCAGGAAGACGGTTGTTCTGTGTTAAGAAAATTGTTTTCTAAATAAATAATTTTAGGCTCATTGGACTGTTTAATATGATGGTTGCAAGTCTATTTTTTTTAAAATGGGGCATGGTTGAGGGAGGCTCAGGACAGGAACGATTGGAGGGACAGGCTGATGAAGAAGAAGAAGATTCATATTTGGATGCTATAATTTATATCTAGAAGTGATGGCCCTGTGCCGGCATATAGCCTTATGCCAAATATTCTTCTTAGGCACTTTCTTCTTTCTGTAGCTTTCTTGCATCCACTCGGACTTGCATGAACATAGGCCTCCCCCAATTGCCGGCGTCTTTCTCTCGTTAGTGTTCTCTTCATCTAGCCAAAACTAGGACAAGCCACGATGACGGCACTCCACCTCATCATTGGCCTGCCCCTGCTTCACTTTCCCAACCATGGACGCCGCTGTAAAATGATTTTGGTCCATCTGTCATTCTTGTCACATGCTCTTCGGCACTACGTATGCTGTATTGTAAAAATTTGGGAAATAAAATATCCATTGCAAAAAAATGAGATGTGAACAATAGAATCAAATATTTATTCAATATTTAAAATCAGATTATGATAATTATGTATATAGGGAAAATGTTTCTGTTTTTTTTTTTCAAACTTTCTGAGAAACCCTCCCCATAATGAATTTCATACCTTTGCAAAGAACTGAGAGGTAGAGGGATCTCTGAGAAATAGAATCAGGAGCAAAAGAGGGATCTTAATGCTGTCATAATGCTCCTATGAGAGGCCCTGAAGAGAGTATTAAAGAAGAACAATTATTGATTGATCAATACAGGTAGGAGAGTATTTATTGAGATTTCATTAGATGGGGCCTATGGAGGGATGAATAAAGATAAAGAGGGGATAACAAGGGGCCTATAGGGGATGAATAAAGATAAAGAGGGGATAACAAGGGGCCTATGGGGGATGAATAAAGATAAAAAATAGGGTCATAATACATAGTGCCTATGTAATTAATGAGTAATGACTGCAGGAGGCCAAGTCGAAATATTAACGACAGCTCAAACGTTAACAATTTGTTGTTATTTCCATAGAGATAATGTAAAAAATGTTGATCAACGTGCGTTAAACAATGTTGTTCCAAATTCCGAGTCGAAAAAATAATTCTGACAGTTATTCAAAATTAACGTTAAACGTTACCTCGAAATCTATGGAAACATTACGACGCTGCTGTTAATGAAGACGAAACACATTTTTTTTTTTTATTTGGAAACCATTTTCAATTTGGTTAAAGTTAACAACGTTAACAGTTTTCACGTTTAACGTTATTTATTTCGACTTAGCTCCCAGGAATGGTGCACGGATTCCGACATATATATTTACCATAACAGGGAGGTGTATTCAAGGATATTACACACTATGCTAAGAACAGGCTGAATATTCGGTGTACACGTGTTATATTGATCGAAGATACTATCTTATGTTTCAAGATTATAATCGATGTATAATTTAATTAATATCATTACTACCCCAAATTAAATTTATGTACATATCCACGGTACTTATACATAAGGACTAGTGGGAATTGCAATATGAATTAAACATATCGGGGTGATAATAATAGTAATAATAATAATAATAACAGATATGCCATCCAAAAGGCAGTTCTGTTGTCCTCATGTAGGATGTTAAGAAGGTTCCTTTCTCTGTAGTTCGAAGATCTCTCATGATTACATTACATCGTGATGTATCATGAGAGATAATACCGATATTTTTATATTTAGTATATAGCATTGTATTTAATTTTAATTTATTTTTATTAATTTTTTTTACAATGATGTATACTTCATATTATGATATATTGTGATTTAATGAATAAATGATTTGAAATAATAATAAAAAAAAAAAGATTAAAAAAAGTTTTGAAAAGTTTTCTCTCCGGGAGAAATAAAATTATGGCCATTAATTCATGGGTTGTACCGAAAATTTTGTATTCTTTTGGAATCATTAAGTGGAACCAAACGGAACTAGACAAGATGGATTTAAAGGTACGTAGTTTGCTCACACAATATAGGATGCATCATCCAAGATGTTCCTTGATGAGATTATATTTACCAAGGAAGATTGGTGGTAGAGGCATTAGAGGTAAACATCAAAAACATGAATAACAAAGAGATAAACCTCCTCCAATCTTACTTTATCTCATCAAGGAATAAATTGGGTTATGAAGACCTCATTGCGTGTGATTTGAAGTACACGCCCTTAAATTTATCAAATCCTGTTTCACCACCGATAATTGGGGTACAAGATCGGGTTGATATATGGAAAGGCAAGTCTCTCCACGGTCGATTCTTCGAAACTTTAAATTCATCACATGTAAGTCTTGAAGATTCGACTGGATGGTTGAGGTTTGGTGAACTATTTAGCGAAACAGAAGGTTTTGTCTGTGCAATACAAGACCAGGTCATCGTCACTAATAATTATTTATTTATTTATTTATTTATTTATTTATTTATTTATTCAAAGATTTACGGCTTTAGAGCCTTTTACATTGGATAATTATTTTTTAAACATACAAAAAAAAAACTACAACAAAAAAAACAATAAAACAAAAAACAATAATAGCAACACTTGACAGTTTGTTATGAATTACAAAAACTTAACCTAAAATCTATGTGGTTTATAACTTCCATTGCATGACACACACACACACACACACACACACAGATAAACACTGTGTGCACAGCAAATTAAATATCATTATAAGTAGGTAGGTAACTACAATACTATTACTACTGTCTGTGATCCAACCAAATACTTCACTCAAAGGGCTACGCTAGCGCTATGGCGCCTTCAGTGGTGACAGCGCATACTACACAAATCATGCCATACTATTATATAAAAAAATTATTTGCATGGGGGCAAACAGAAAAAAAAAATCAACAATAATAAATTAAGAAAAAAAAATACAGAAAAATGAATAGGTACTTAATTCTGTTGATTTTGCATTGATGTAAGACGACAAAATATGTTAAATTATTAATAAGTACATATGTTTTTTTTTTTTTTTCCAAACGTGATATAGTATACAATATTAGGTACATTAAAACTAGAAACACATAAACAGAGTATATGTAGCTCAATATGATGATTAGATAACTTATAAGATATAGTCGTTATATTTGAAAATGCAGAGAAGATGACAGAAACAGTAAATGAAATAATAAGTAGGAAATAGCTTGAGATCAATCGGCAGGTTTGAAAAGGGACTTTAGCTGTCTGGTGAATTCAGAGAGAGAGCAGTTGAATACGTCTATATGTTGCAAATGGGTGTTTGCCAAGTGATGGCACCGCGGTACCAGGGAGTTCTTTATGTAATTTTTTGTTAAGCTGTTATTTTCAAAAAATAAATCCCGACATCTTGTGGTTCTATTTGGGACTCTATATTCCACGCACCCGGTCAATTCAACGCAGTCGAAAACCGAATTAACTACCCTATACAGGAACATAAGATCATTGACAAGTCTCCTACTCGACAACTCTGCCAATCCCAAACGGTCCCGCAAGGAATTGTAATCAATCTGGTCCGCCGCTATTCCAAGCTTGTAATTTACAAACCTTAGGAACTTTTTTTGTACTCGCTCTATGTTCTGGATATGGATCTCGTATGTGGGCGACCAAATAGGTGTACAATATTCTAGTATACTTCTAACAAGTGATGTGTACAATAGTTTTAGCGAGTTGATATTTTTAAAATCGGCGGTTATTCTAAGCATGAACCCCAACATTCGGGCTGCCCTGGATGTTATTTCATTAATATGGTTTATGAATGATAGTTTGTTATCGAACGTCACGCCTAGGTCTTTAGTTACACTCATAATTTGCAGTTTTTTGTTCCCAATTGAATAATCATAAGTGAGTTTGGATTTGGCCCTAGTGAACTGAATCAAAAAGCATTTTTCAATGTTTAGAAACAACTTGTTTCTTTCACACCACAAGCTCAGTCTGTCTAGGTTCTTTTGCAGCACCAAACTGTCGTTCAAGCCGCTGATTCGCTTATAGACTTTAAGATCGTCGGCAAATAGTAGGTAATTGACATCGTCAAATACTTCCGATATATCGTTTATGAATAGTAAGAACAGGATTGGGCCGAAGTGACTCCCCTGTGGCAATCCACTTGTGGCTGGGAATGTTTTAGATATTGCATTTGGTAATTTGACAGCCAACGTTCTTTCGCTAAGATAGTCTCGAAACCACTCGTGGAGTGGTCCGACAATTCCCACAGCAGAAAGTTTATTCAGTAGAATGCAATGGGAAACTTTGTCGAACGCTTTGCAAAAGTCCGTATATACGCTGTCGACTTGATATCCATGTGTCATGCCTTTAATTATATCATTTTCATAAACAGCAAGATTCGTCACCGTGGATCTACCCGATATGAATCCGTGTTGTTGGGGGATTATAAGTCTATTAACGTATGGTAGTATCTTTTCGAGTACAAGAGACTCGAATAGTTTAGGTAAGCTTGACAAAATGCAGATTGGTCTGTAGTTGGACACGTTTTCCCTTTCGCCTTTTTTGAAGATGGGTGTGATGTTACCGTGCTTCCACGCGTTCGGGAAGCGACCAAGACTTAGTGACTTGTTAAATATGTAGGTTAGTGGTACCATCAGTGCATCTGCGCATCCTCTCAAGAAGGCAGGAGGAACACCGTCGGGCCCCGCACCTTTTTTGGTGTCTAGATTTAACAGTCCCCGCATTACGCAATCAAAGTCTAAAGTTACCTCGGGAAAGCAGGTATAATTGTTACAATTTAGGGTCAGTGATTCGCCAACAACAAGATCATCAACAAAGACACTACTGAAGAATTTGGCAAATAGATTAGCGACATCGGTGGGATTGTTCGCCCTCTCACCCCCGAGATGTAAGAGACCGGGAAGATCAGAACTGTCAGAGTGCAGTGAGCTTTTGAACCTCCAGAGGCTCTTTGAGTCCACCGTTGTGTTTTCAATCGATTCTATGTAATTTCTATAACACTCCTCCCTAAGTCTCACGCACCTCAATCTAAGATCTGAGAATCTTCTATAGTGACAGGGGTCGTAAGTGCTTTTATATTTCCGGTGAGCAAATTTTTTCTCATTTATAAGGTTCTTCAGTTCACCTGTGAACCATCTGGGGTATGTAGAGATAGTGAATTGTTCTAATGGTACAAACAAATTTATAGTTTTTTCAAGAATATTGTGCAACTTAAGGATTATATCATTGATGTTTTCATTTTGAATGAATGACCAATCGCAATTAAAAAGGAAACCAATTGCACCTTCAAAGTCAGATCTTTTGAAGTTGCGAAATGTGACAGTCTTTTGTGTGCGAGCTATTTTTTCTCTGTGAAATTTAATAACAAGGGGAGGATGATAGTTGTCAATTGGGATAATCTCACCATCAGACGGGGCAACCGAAATATTCTCCAGGTCGGCAAAAACCAAATCCAGTAATCGCCCAGAGCAATTGTGAATAAAGTTATGTTGCGCCAGATTCAGATAATTCATGGTTCCCAACAGCTCCAGAGCTCCGTCTTCAGTACTCGCGCCAGTTAGTGCAGCTTCTCCATTAATGTCCCATGATATGCATGGTAAATTGAAATCCCCAATTACCATTATATTTTTCGTTTTATTTTTGGAGTAAAGTAATTCTAAGTTTTCGCAAAATGATGTGTACTTGGTTATGTTAGATGCTGGAGGGATGTAAACGGCTCCAATAATGATTCCATTACCAAGTGTGCTGATGGAAACATACAGCTGTTCGATGTTTTTAATCTTGGATGACATTTGAGATGACGGTATTGATCTTTTAACCGCCAAGACCACTCCCCCACCCCTCGATTTATCGCTGGTTTGTGCACTTCTATCGAGGCGGTATATTATAAAAAATAAATTATAAAAAATATATTATTAAAACACCTGATATAATTGATAAATGTCGTGCATGTGGCCAAACAGGAGAAACACTCAGACATATTTTGTCTGGGTGTTCTCTCCTGTGTGGTTCTGAGTATCTGCACAGACATAACGATGTGGCTAAAATAGTTCATCAAAAACTTGCCTTGAAATATGGTTTGCTCGATCTTGAAGTACCTTATTATAGGTACACCCCAATTTCGGTAATGCAAAACAGTAATACAAAGTTGTATTGGGATATACCAATACAAACTGACCGAACGATTAACGCAAATCGTCCGGACATTGTATTGGTTGATCGTAGGAACGGGATAACGTATCTCGTGGATATCACTATACCATATGACGAAAATTTGAAAAAAGCCGAGCAAGATAATTAAATATCTTGATCTTGCTCACGAAATCAAGGATATGTGGCATACACCAACCACGCACATAATACCTATAGTGATATCGACGAATGGAGTTATTCCTAAGTCTCTTAAAGACAATCTAGGGAAACTTGGCATCTGTTGTGGTCTCAGATATGCCATCCAAAAGGCAGTTCTGTTGTCCTCATGTAGGATGTTAAGAAGGTTCCTTTCTCTGTAGTTCGAAGATCTCTCATGATTACATTACATCGTGATGTATCATGAGAGATAATACCGATATTTTTATATTTAGTATATAGCATTGTATTTAATTTTAATTTATTTTTATTAATTTTTTTTTTACAATGATGTATACTTCATATGATATATTGTGATTTAATGAATAAATGATTTGAAATAATAATAAATGTTTCAAATAGATTAATACAACATAACACGCACAGCGGGATTCATACAACACGTTAATTTTTTACTCTAAGATGTTTATTGGATTATAACGATGAATAATTTAATTAATATCATTACTACCCCAAATTAAAGTTATGTACATATCCACGGTACTTATACATAAGGACGAGTGGGAATTGCAATATGAATTAAACATATCGGGGTGATAATAATAGTAATAATAATAATAATAAATGTTTCAAATAGATTAATACAACATAACACGCACAGCGGGATTCATACAACACGTTAATTTTTTACTCTAAGATGTTTATTGGATTATAACGATGAATAATGGACTCAAGTCACCCTGGCTATGTAACCATTGGCAAATTGACATTCAATAAGCATGTTGAAGATATTTGTGGAGTCAGATAGCATAAAAGTGATTACACTGAACTAGCCATAATCGACCTCAGTAGCCTAGTGGTAGCCTAATGGAATCCCGGCGGTGCTGACCATTTCTACTTTCACGAGCCTTTGCTTAGTATGAAAGATGTCAACAGTGTATTTGAGTTCACTTCGAGTGAACACAGATCAATTTTTATAAAAAAAAAAATCCCGTTTTTCGCTTGATATTTCTATCCGGGGTTGACGTCTCTCAGATTGGACAGGACCGGCTGGCTAGAAATATTACCTACGGCAATAATTTACGTTGTCTAAACTGATACCTGTTTATAGAAAAATGAAAATTTATTTAAGAGCACAAGTATCTATAAAAAATTCTATGTTCAATGCACAGATTCATTTTATAAAAAAAAATGTTGTGATTCATCGACATAAACTCTTGAAAACGAGACGGTAACTATGCGAGTGGGTATTAATGGTTGTTCCAGAATTGGAAGATATACTCAGTCAATAAAGAGAGAGAGTGAAGCCTTTCATTCAGCGGTAGAGGGTTAGGTAAAGGTTAGCCACAAGTTAGAGAAGCGACATCTTCTTTCTGAGAACTTCGACAAACACAAGAGTTATTCTTACAAATTATGTCTAATTTTCTTCTATTCAACCGTATTGAATGAAGAAAAAGGTGCCTGACGAAGGTAAAAAGTCACCTGACACCTTACCAAAGTCACTTTTGAAAGAAAGTGCCTTAGAAGAATATTGAGGATACCAAATGGTAGTCGTTGGTTGAGAAAAGTTCTATTTTCCCCAAAAACGAGGATGGCCCTGTAATACTGTGGTCCGTTTCTTCGAAGCAGAGCTGAGAAATTTGCACACGGTGTGAGAGGAGGTCACTTATATTACTCAAGATCGAGTGCAGTGGAGAGCTCTTAAAGGGAATTATTTGATTGAATGAAGGCTATATAAAATGGCATATACATCTGCATTACTTTGTAAAGGTTAGTTGGAGAGAAATGTAGTTAATTGTTAAGTTCAGGTCACGCTTTCATTACAATATTATGGTATGAAGATTATTAACTCTACGTTGTAGACAGCTATGCAGGTAATGTATGTGGTTTGGTATTTATCCATTTACGCACTGATTAAAATAATTATAGTAACATTAACCATAGCTTTAACTCTACGTTACAAAGAAAAGGTCAAAAGCAGAATACAAAGTTACACAACAAGGGAATTTTCAATTCCACAACAAGATATTTGTAACCCCATATTAATAAAAATTAAAATATTCCATCTTTGTGTACCCAATATTAGAGATTTTGCAAATTTTCCTTTTGAAAACCAAAACAAATATGTCTTAACTAAGTGGAAATTTAAACAATTTTTGATTTATTGTCATGAACTGTTCTATGGAAGATGTCAATAATAATTATTGCATGATTATTCAATGTTAACAAATGACTTTAAAAAACTTTTAAGCTAGCTTTTAAGAAAGTAAGTACAAACAACACTTTTGACATAATTTATAATAAGCAAAGCTTGTGTCGTGAAAGAGGAAGGAGGTAGCGAACAGTGGCGAAGATTGAAAATTATTTATGGTAAGCTATGGACAAAAAAATTAATCAGTAGGTACATCGAATACAAACACAAAAAATCGTATATAATTTTTTCTAAATTTGAATTTATTGTATGCTTCGTCAGTCGTAGGCACCAGGGTTTCAAACCAGCTACTTTCAGTACACGTCAACAGAACCACTAGGCTACAGACCATTTCATTATTTATTTTTACAAAAAAGTAAAGTTAAATATTCATGTCAAACACTGCTTACTCTATATAAGATTGATAGATCTCTATATAAATTAAACATCGGAAGAATCTTTTCAGCCGATCTCGAGACTTTCTTTTATAAAATAGATGTAAAGAAAAAATACTATGTTTGTACCAAATTATCGACGTTTTACGTTTGGGTCAGGCAAAGGGTACAAGATGCTACCACTTACAGAAAAGACACACAGTACTTTCAGAATGTCTGACATTCTTGGTAAGTCATTTTCACATACACATTCTTAGACGTCGGCATTTTATGTGTGAATTTTATTGAAAATAAGAAAAAATTAGTATGAAGATTTTTCATGTCATGATTTTTCAATAGACGATGCAATGCTATTAGTAGGTACAAACTGGTACTCAATAATATATGAAGCAAGAGGCGACTACACTATAACCTGTTTCCAGCAGTACCCTTGAACCACTGACGCACCTCACGCTGGCCTGAGACCATTATTCATCCACCACCACTCTTTTCTTTGCAAAGAGAAATAACCAACACGAAAGATTCAATCATGGGAAATATCTACTATAAATTAATAGTAATAAAAATCAATACAACGTCTGCAAATGTCAATATCAATAGGATTTTAAGCCCGCCATTAAGTGAAAATGGTAAAATGTTTAATTTTCAACAAGTTTGGGGCTCTAAATCTCAAAGCTCATTGAGGCTATGAGCATTACAAAATTTATGAAAACTTAAACTTTGTATTATTTATGTATTATCATTTTTTCAATAAAGATTTAAAAAAATGGATATATTCATATCCTGGCGCCAAATACATGACAGCAGTCGCAGTCTTTAAATTTGGTTGCTCTCTTGTTCTCAATAATTTCCAACATGTATCTCTATATTTCATTAATTATTAAATAGGTATCTACTTGTTGCATACATGAGATTTTTCGACATGTTGAACATGTCGAGAATTCTCATGATTAGCAGTTTCGGAGACTTGAACATTACCACCTAATGGGGAACATTGTTAACGTAAAGTTATCACACTAAGCCAGCCTTCGAACAGTAGAAGACGGTCGTAAGCCCGTAGTGGTTTGTTCCATTTAAAAATCGAACATCAGTAATGTATGGTTAGAGTCATTAGTTGTTACATATTAATTAAATTTGTATTTGACAGAAACAGTCAGTTATTTGATTGTTGGTGCACGTCCCAGAATGTGGATGCAAAATAATAGATGCATGCATGGTCAGAGTTATGTTGGTTAAATAGGTTAACCACTATACAAATCGGAAATTCAATATTCATAGTAAAGAAAGGATAACGTCTGTCGAGAAAGTTAGTAAACAATAAAAAAGCCACAACTCCGTACATTATAATCTAACTATTGAAGCGAGTTGATCAACATATTCTTAAAATCATAAGAATATTAAACAATTGTGAAAGCCTATATGTACTAGCAATATTACTATGCACATTTAAGACTACATAATACATTTTCCCCCTGTTGGAGATATTAAGTATGTTATTTAACCGTATTGTCTACATTTCTTTCTACCGCCTTGTCAATTCCATCGGCTATATTCTCAAAGGTCAACACGAGAAACAGTCAATAGTGTTTACAAATTCATAGAGTATTATTAGAGAAAGAACCAAATGAAAATAGTACGCAATATTGTTGGTTCGTACAAACGGTACCATTTAATATCTAGAATTTTATGTAGTCAAGGAACAAAACAATCCGATAGATACATGAGGTTGAGGATGTGATCAGGCGAGGACGATAATGCTATTGGTACTGAAACCACAATGCCAAAATGAGTTGACAGAAAAGACCAATGATCTCTCTCCTTCTTTTATTCTCCTTGTCCACGGCAGACCCTTTAAAACAGTATTCCGTTCCTTCGAAGCAGTATGGTGAAAGGATGAGGTCATTTGCATTGCAAAGGATTGTGTTTATGGCGAGTTTTTGTTACCGCCTTATGTTAACAAGTTTACAGGAATCACAAAGGGAGAAAAACATAAGAAGAAAAATCTTATATATAATTGGGAAATTCGTCCGTAACTCGGTGTTTTTGTTGAAACATTCTGACCACACACACATTTCATTTTTCATAAATAACATGTATCCGCGGAAATAGTTCATCAATGAAATATGTGATACTTGAACAGAGGTTCCTACAAACAACTGTTGCTATAGGAAGAAATGTCAAATTATCCGCAGTTCTAGTAAAATTGAAACCCTTTAAGGGACAATATAATTGACTTATAGAACAATCCAACAATGACCTTTGTGCCATAGGTTTTTCAGCTAGTATTTCTATAATAAAATTTAAATTGGTAAAGATTGCTAAACATTTGAAATTTAAATTAGAATAAGGAATTTGTGTACCTATACATTGTTGTAAGATCGGATAATTAATTATTGCAACTTTTAGTTGATCAGTGCCAAGAGACCCGAACTGAATGACCCGATATACAGGTTGCACAACCATTTGGGAAACAAAGTTTAACTGTAATATGTGAACACAATTTCAATCCTCGCAATCCTCATGATGGGTCAGAGATTTGAAATTTGACCACAAATGGTGAACTTATCAAGGCAGCCACGCGATAAAACATTGTCACAAGCCTGAGGTTGTTCAAATTTACAATTAAACCAATTTTGAATTTCGAAAATTGAACGTAATCAATCGAACGTTTGCAGCAATAATATGTTGGTTGTTTATATAATTCTTCTATTACTCTTAATTAACTTCTTAACTTTTTTGATTGTATGTATTTGCGTTTAAGGTATGTTATATTATATTATTGGTAATGTTGGGGTCTTCGCTGGTCCATAATGTGTTTTTATGATATCGACTTATATAATATATTGTCGTTACTGTCTGACATCTCTAAAATTGTAAAAATAAATAAATAATTAGATATGATGTGGAAGGAAGTCTTTGACATTATGCTAGATCGAGCAGAGTGGTGGTCTCTTGCTGCCTCCCTATGCCCAAAGTGGGGTTACTTGTTACAAGACAGAAGAACCTATGAAAATAGATAACTTCTTAGATGGATTACTAAATGATCTTCCAGCGTTCAGAATAATAACATGTGTAAGGCCTTATATAGTGAAACAACAATCTCATCGGATTATTTCTTTTTGCAGCCGTCACAACAAATTCCATTACCATAAACTGATCGTGGTAAAGACAACAAGTTTTAACTATTTTATTTACTGAAACTAATTTGACGGAACAACAATTTAGGATCGTAAACTTTTGAGGGAAAAAAAAAACAAAGGAAACGTACCCATCACTTTTTGATCAGAAGTCGGCACCTAGATTGTAGGCTACCAAGGTAGACGTAGGTGTAATTATTTTCATATAAATCATCATTACACCAAATGAGTTTTGCCTCTAATAGATGAATATTCAAACAGGTTTAAAATTCCACCAAACGTTACGACGTTCAAATGTATTAATTAAACCAAATAATATTATTATTCCTTATAAAACGTATTTAAACGTGAAATAATTTTCAGATAATTATTATTCTCTAATTTCACATTTCTTTTTCCACAAAAAGAGAAAAGAAAAAACAACAGCGCTGAATATTTAATTATCAAGTTAGACTTGTTAAATATACAGTCCTTGAACATAATTAGACCAGTTTAAATTAAATTCAAAATGGCAGAATCGGGGAGAGGCATATCAATAATATGCTAAATTAAAAATTCAGGGTAGGTTGGATATAACTTTTCAATAAGTTAATCCCTCAAAGCAATATAGTGTGTAATTTCAAAGGGGTGCATTTTAATAGACGACTAAACTTGCAAAGTGAAACAACTTCAAAATAATCCCTAACATCTGTGTTTTCGATAATTCATCTTTATATATAAAAGTGGTGAAGTGGTTGGTAGTCTGGTGGCTACGACGCCGGCTTTCGTACTGTTTCGTTCGGAGGTCGTGGGTTCGATCCCAGGTGCCGACCATCTTCCTCTTTCACGACACAAGTTTTAAGTAGCTTTTTTGTAAAAAAAAATGAACCGCTATTTTTAGTAGTACGATGACCACACATCAATTTACCGAACACTTTTTTTGTTGTTTTTGCTATTGTCAGTAGAAGGTTCTAATTAAACAAAAATAGTAAATTTAAGAAAACTTAGTAGGTAACCTTCTTAGTGCTTTTGACAATATAAACATTTCTGTTTTTGATTTTTAATTGGTGTTTGACTCGGTCAAATATTGATAGGTGGTGTGATTATCAGAATGTGCCTTGTAAATATAGTTTAAAACAGCTGCATTGGTTGAAATTTTATTGGTTAAATACATATTTAACATATTCAATGTTAAGACAAGAAATTGTCTGTTGGGAAAGCTAGTTTGTGAAAAAACAAATATAGTGAAAAAAATATACCTACTTAATTGATATATCTTGTTAAGAAAATATTATGTAGGTATTCCAAACGGAAAAAACAAAAACAACAAAACAAAAACTCAAGTTACAAGGCAGGACATGTTAATTATCTCAAAATAAGCATGGGTCCAGGGATGCTAATTTTGAAATTTCCAGTAAAAGGGTTTGTTTGTATTGTAGTGGGTGGAGTTATAATATGGTAGTCCTCCCGGATGAGGTAAACATCTCTACCACCAGACACCTGCGTACCTATCCAGCTCAACATATTAGGTGGTCACCCATTCCAGGAGTACATGTACCCAATTCCCCTATTATGTTGTGCTGAAAAAGTCAAAATTACTCCCCTCTCTTCACACACACTAAATATGACCCATGTGTGGGCTTTAGTTAGAGCATGCAAAATTAGACTTGTGTGAAAAATTTAACAATCGACAAAGATACACAATTTCTTAAAATATGGTTTTTCACATACAATTTTGTAATCATGTCCCTTTTCTATCAAAGCACATGTCTTTTGTTTCTTCCACCGACATTACATCTCTCATACAATCTCTCCTATTTCTTTTCCTTCTGACCTAACCTTCCATGGAATCGATGTGTTTGCTCCATGTCATTCTCAGTCGACCACGACTTCTTACACCTTTTCTTTCAGCCTTATAAATTCTATGTACATCCATTCTTGCAACATATCCAAACCATGTCAACTAAGTATTCATCTTTGTAACTATAATAACTTCCATATACCAAGTCTAATTATTCTGCATGCTCTAAAATTTACACATGCCTCTTATTTTACATACAGTCGCACATATCTCAGTTTTGTAAGAAAATAGGATAGTTAATAGTTGTTGTTTATTTATTTATTTTGACTAAGTTCTGTATAATCATCGTTTGCTAAAATATGTAACCTATTAACATATTATTATATTATGATGTTTAATTTTCTCACACACACACACATAGATACAAGATTATACATATTATACTGTGCATGAACCCTTATATTTCTACTACCATCCCATAATATTTTATTGTTTCAAATTCAGTTTCAAAATGTACAACGATTATATAGAAAATGTGGCATTTATAAAATATATGGTAGGTACAAAATTTATATTTTTCTATCGTACAATGAATAAAGACCAATTCCAATCCAATACTCCTATTTCGAACCCCACTCAGGGGCATAAGGAGGCAACAAGAGCCCTCCACCACTCTCGATCTTGCACAACCTTCTCCCACACCATGTCTAAATACCTCAGCTCTGCTTCGAAGGCACGAAACTTAGTCCATCCATAAGGATAGGCCACAATAATTTTAGTGACACAAAAATGTCATTATTAAATATTAAAAGGGATAAAATAAGGAAAGTTGATCAAATCCTTTTATGTCCAAATATAAATCAATATTTTATTCTAGATCATCAGTAAATAACAAACTTTCAAATTTTATTGAGTGTGTACATAAATACTGTGTTTTAATCATAAACAAACATAAAAATCAATTAGGAGTAATTAATTATTTTATTGGAGTATGATTTACGGTTATGATAAACAAATATAGTATGTATAGAATTTAGTAAACTAATGGTGAAGTCTTTTTAGTAGGTACCTATAGGTTTTTGGACAGAACGGATAGAGAACTAAGGTGGATGATTAGCAAAGTACGGTAGCATGGAGAAGTCTACCCCAGAGGCCATAAAAACAACAGATTCATGTATGTAAAAGAGTAGACATTATTTTAGACCCGAATCTTATGGCTTTTAACTTCAATTAAACGTATCAAATGAGGCAAGACAATGGCTTACGTTTTGAACGAACCAAACTATTTTGGGCAGATACTTGAGGCATGCCATAAATGAGCAAACAATGGAGGCATTGAAATTCAGAATTGAAACAATGAAAGGATTCACTTCAATTTTAAACATACTACAAACTGTTAAAAGAGCTATGTACAACTACTCAGATCATAATTCGTGCATTCGAATTCGAGCAACAATGCATTTAAAAAAAAATTACTAGTACTGAATTCGTCACTTTAATTTGGTGCAGGTCTTTAAAGAGGGAGGGTGTAAGTATTTATCGTGTTACAAATGTTAAGAAGAAAGTTTTTCTTTTTCCTGCAATGCTTCTAATCTTGAATCAAATCCTTCCATAGTCACTGCATTTTGTTCCTTTTAAAACGGGCTGAAGGTGGAAGGAGGTAATAATTGACATTAAAAAGGATCAAGAGCGAATGGAAGACGCATTTTTGCTGTCTCCACATGCTCCAAAATAAAAACCCGAAGAAAGTAGTTCATTTGTCACCACAAATATTTAAAAATACACCATATCAAGTGTCAGTAAGTTATTGCCTGGGGTCATTTTTCTATAGTCAACTGGTCCCCATCCAATCTAAAGACAGGTCTACTCTGGGAAAAAACTCTTAGGACAATTATACTCTGACCAAGAATCAAGTCCTGTTAATCAGGAGTTAGCGCCTGTGTCACTAAGCAACTAATGTTGGTTATTATTATGTTTAAAATTATTATAAAATTTATAAGTTGTTGAACATGCATTTTTCTTGGTGGAAGTAATTTAAATAATCAAATTTAAATAAAAAAACTTTTTAACTATTCCACAAATTTATTGTACCTGACATGTTTCGAAGGGGCACGCCCTTCATGGTCACAGGTTATTTGAAACAAAAGTTGAAGGGCGTGCCCCTTCGAAACATGCCAGGTACAATAAATTTGTGGAATAGTTAAAAAGTTTTTTATTTAAATTTGATTATTAAAATTATTATCATAAATAATCAACATTTTCTTACAGAAACAGAGAATGTAAGATCGTTTTTTCCAGCTGACTGAAGAAAACAGTAAATTAACAACAAACAAAAGATTGAATAAATTAAATAATTAAATTAATAATTCAAATTTAATAATCAAAATGAATGTTAAATCGAATGGAAGATGATATGCACCATGATTGCCAAGCCGTTTCCGAACTTAAACATATACATCAAATCATCATCATCAAGAGAAAAAAAGGAAAGTATTTAAAAAAATGTAAAATGGGAGACAATATAAATAGATGTATTAAAAAAATATGTAAATTGGGAGACAATATAAAGGAAAGTATTATAAAATAGGTAATCTGGGAGACAATATAGAGGAAAGGTATTAAAAAAATCAATAAATCAAAACTCCCTTTGAACTCCACTTAGGAGCATAGGGAGGCAACAAGAGCTCTCCATTGCACAATGTTTATGACCTCCTCCCACACCATGTCCCTCAGCTCTACTTCAAAGGAGCGGAACACAGTGTGGGTCTTCCTCGTCTTCGGGACCCTGATAGGAGGAAAAACAGCGCTCTCCTCGGCCAACTGTCATTCTGCATCCTTAACACATGTCCCAGCCAAGTCCATCTCCTCCCCACAATGGTAGAGGTAATGGGCTCACGCTGGGTGCGCCGGCGTATAGCGTCGTTCGTGATGCGGTGGTATCATCTTATGCCCAGAATTCTCCTTAGGCACTTCATTGAGACTTTTTGTGCCTGGGCGTTGGTCAGGTGCCAGGACTCACACCCATATAAGAGAATGGGCAACATACACGCATCAAACAGTTTACATTTCGTCTTGACACTAAACGCTGACGCTTTCCAAATCTTGGTCATGTTGTTAAAGGCGAAAATTTAAAAAAATTTAAAAAAATACTAGATTGAAACTTCAAAGTGACTCAACTAGGAATAGAACCTAGTAGAAAATAGCCTGCTAGACTCTTAACGAGGTTAGTACTGTCATGGTCCATTAAAAAATAAAAAACAATAATGAAAAAAGTTAGAGTGAACGGCTTATGGACAGAAATATAAATATTAGAAGAGACGTAATGAGCTCCAATATGAATATTCCACCAAACTCACACCTCACTGCATCGTCGCTGATGTAAAATTCAAATGAATTGCTAAGCATCCCACGCCCGACACGTGGAGTATATGAGACTGGGAATACACTACGTGTCACGTCCTTTGCAGGTTATACAGAGATGATTGAGAACCACCCAGTAAAGTTATAACATAATATGCTTCTTGCCTTTTTTATGTTTTGCATGCACATTTGCGTAGATAGAAAAGAGTGGAGGTCCGTCCTCTCTGTCTACCACTTAAGGGACACGGCGTAATAGGTAAAATAAAAAAAAACCTAAATAAATATAACAAGCGAAATAAACTCTGAGACAGAATATAAAATACAACACATAACTAAAATAAGGTATTATTATTTTTTAGTACCTACTTGATATTTAAATTTACCTGACTAGTGTTAGGAGCAGATGAGAATTTAGAAAGTAGCAGTTTCTAAGTTTTTCATGACCATATGGGACAAGTTCCAACAAAAAATAGTCAGAAAAATATGAGCAAAAATGCCGGCATTTAAATTAAAATGACTAAGACAGGAATTGATTCCAAGACCTCTTAATTCAGAAACTAAGCCAAAAGACTATCAAGGTCAATTAAAATCCTTAAAGTAGGTATAAAAGTCTTGTTAAACGTTGAAAAAAAAATAGACTAAAAGAGGCAATAAAACGAAGGGTTAATAAGAGAGCGGCACAGTGGAAGCGTATTATCAAGGCCCAAGAGAGTCGTTCCGACACAATGAGGCTTCGTTTTAGTCCAATAAAGGAGAGGGGCAAGCACAACGGCTTATCTCGTGTAACATACATAGCCTGGAAATTAAATCAACATCTATCTAATAAATCTTAGTGCTGGGGTAATAAATGTCATAACTTTGATTTGAACGAGTATAGACTATCAAATTTTTAGCGCTAATATTACATTAGTCGTATTGGATTTTTGGGTTAATTTTGATTTTGAACAACTACAGGCTTTACAGCTGTGTTCTAAGACACTTTTGAAAGATGGTGTGATCATTTACAAGAAAAAATAGTCTACTATTAATGCAATCCTTCTGGGTTGGCTGCCAGAGATCTTTGAGATAAGTCCGCCCTTTGAATCGTACAAGCCATTTTCCTAATATTGTAATAGACAGCCATAAAGTTTTATTTATTTATTATAATCCTGTCATCATAAAAATGCAGTAGGGATGAAAACGTTATGTTACGTGGAATGTGTGGAAAAACTCATCTATGACGAAAAGGAATGGGTTTATTAGGATGTATTTGAAAAGTAAGTTAGATGGTAGAGTGCAGATGGTTAGATGGTACAAAGGGCATGTTGAAGGAATGTGGAATGAAAGTTAGTGTCGTTACATTGATTCTGCCTTCAAGAAAGGCTGGGTCAGAAGCTAATCAGAAAGAAATATAGAAGTATATTTGGATAAAAAAAAGTAAGGGTTTGTTCTGTATGCCTGCCCCATAAGAAACACGAGGTGTTGGGTAAAAATAAAAAAGATGCTTTGGGGACATTGTAAGAATAGTAAATGCCAAAAGACCTACAAAAAATATATAAAAGAAAGTCGGGTTAGTGCAAACACTACTTATAACACGAGATCGCTAAACAGATTTTCATCATTTTTGGTTTATTGGATTCTTCTCCACTTGACAAATTCGAAAATAGATAGCAAAATATAATATTAAAATTAGTATGGAAAGGATTCACTGACAACAACGCCATCTGTGAAAAATTCCATAACAATCAAATTATTGTTTACCTGACAACCATTGACATTAAAAAATATTGGTACGCAGATTTTTGATGGAATTCCTTCCGAGCTTTCAGAAAAAACTTTTTACATTCAAACATAATATTTTAAACGTATTTTTGTATAATTTACAAATTAGAAATCAATATTCATAGTAAGGACTACAGGACAACGTCTGTCGGGAAAGCTAGTAAAAGCTAAAATATGAGGAGATAAAACCACCCAACTATTTCATCAATTGACAAACCAAACAGGCCAACTATCCAATTAGAATAGGCACAAACATAATATGTATATGGTGTGTGGTGTTGCTATGATGTAGATATGTTTGTTGTCTTGGAAGAGACGTGAGAATCCTCAGTCTATCAATAACCAATGAAGTAAATTAATAGGAGTGAGAACAATACCCTCTACAGTCTGTATTCATTTGGCTTATCTGCTCTCCTGATCTCATCCCTCAAAAACCAGCTGTACAGCCACACAGGCAGTGTCCCAATCTAGTCTTTAGGGGAAAACACTTGAAGAGAGACTAATTACTATTGGGAAGAAAAATAGGTAATTTTTTTTTAGTTTATATTGACAGAATTTTTTCTTTACCCTCTCAGGTGGGTTTTTCGACACCGTGAGTAATAGTAAACTATTAGCACAATACTATCAGGTGTTACTCGATGTAAGGGATATCAAAGTAAATAATTATTGATTAGTAACATGCATATCTACCAATATCACAAAGCTTAAAAACACTTTTTCATCAAGCAAAATTATTATAAAATTAAATTTTTTTAATCACTAAAATATTGATATTACTTTGCTATCGCTAACGCTTTGCTATTACTCCATTGCATACGAAACTATTGAAGTTTTATCAAAGGTAAGGTTTAGGTATCTTTAAGACAGCTGCTGCCTCGGTTTTTGATATAGTTAATCCATCCGCATCACAATCGGTACGTAGTACCGACCGAGAGAAATGTGCCGAAATTCACAATCGGTACGTGGTACCGACCTGCATCCGCTTACGAATATTGCCATTTTACTACCTGCTACTGCCATCTATGCAAAACCTAGAATAATGTTATTGTAGATAAGATTAAAACCTTTTTATTCGAATATTTTACTGTTTAGAGTTTTATACAAAATAAATCGCATACACGCCGCTGAAGAAGGGATAGATATTTTACCTGCGCGGTTTGTATGGCCGCCATCTTTGTTATTGAGGTTTGTTTGCGTGCGCGCTGTGTTATTTATGTTATTTTTATCACGTTTTTGTTATTTTGAAATTGTATGATTTAAACTAAAATGTAATTTAACATTTTTTGTTGAAGAACTGCAGTGAAGATTATGATATGAGATCCGTTTTCTGTGATGATATTTTCTCATCTAATCGTTTGGGAGAGTTAAATCAATATTGGTAAAGAAGATTTACTCCCAAAAAAACACACAAAAAATAAAATCACAAAACAAAAAAAAAAGATTTACTCCAATAATGAATATTTTTTCTACTTAACTTCCAATTTTTATAAAGATTCTCCAACCAATAACTTTGTTTTGACAAAATTAAAATGAACATCTAGTGTGACATTTTGGTGAGTACATTTTAAATGGGATTTTAGTGCATAGATTTCTTCAAACAAATGAGATGCGTATGGGTTAAAAATTGGTCAAAGTCAGGAAGCATTTATGGACACAAACTAAGGTCAATGAAACATGGGGTCCAAAATAAGATGATGAGGTCTTTTTCCAACACTGGAATGAAAATGACTGAGAAGAAGGAAGAATTTTCTGATCCAGGAATTTTAACACTAAAAATATGATTAAACTTTTTGAAAAATTAACAGACATATTTTAAACTATTTCATCAAACATTCTTCACTTTTTTGAAATTTTCATTTTTTTTTTAAATTGAATCTATTTTTCCAGACTTTTTCAACCTGTTGTGCTATTTTTACTAAGCTTTCTTCCTTCTTTTCAAAATTTTAATAGTTGTTCTTCATCAATCTAATTATTTTAAATTTGAGCACAAAAATATAACTTCAAATATAGACTTAAAAAATGTGCATGCCATAATTATCAAAAAAATTAATTTAAAATTTTTTCCAAAGAGACTGATTATTGGCAAAGCTGCAACACGGTACATGCTAAGGGAGTGATGTAACCCGAATGACAAGACTACTCAATGCGGCTCTAAGTATTATAGGGTGGGGGCGGGGGTGGGGGCTCCTCGTCATGAGACAATAGGGGAGAGGTGACGTACAGCCCCACTAAAAATATTATGTAGGGTGCAATCACAATAAAGGGGTAATTATTGTCCTCTCCATCACGATGAATATTAACCAGTTAACTTGCACTGTTAAGCCTTCACCTGGTAACGGCTAACAATGCATCCAATTTTCATACTCTTTCTTTGAAGAATTAGGTAGGTACTGTTTCACCGATATGAAAATTAAAGAGTTTTCTTTATATTAGGGACTTTTGTATGTTTAATGAATAGAATAAAAACAAATCAGCCACTGAACGCAATCCTATATTATAATCGGTAAGTTTGTTTGTAATATGATATTTTTGCTGAAACACTATAACCACATGGAAAATATTTTTGAAATATGCAATACTCAATCAGAGGTTCCTCCATACAACTGTTGCTATGAGTTCAAAGTTTACACAAACTAGTAAATAATAACAAATACTGTGAAAGAGTCAATGAGTGTATTTGTGTTCACTTTGAGTGAACACAAATTCATTTTTATAAAAAAAGCATATATTATATAATCAATTTTTTATGCTAACATTAGATTAAAAACATGTTCAAACTGTTAATGGTAAATTTAGACTACTTGACGGCTTATGACCATTGACCGTCTTCTACTGTTGTTTCTTGTTTTTAAGTTTACCATTAAATATTGGAACAAGATTAGAGTAATGTATTTTTATTTATTGATTGCATTTGGTAGCTTATCATTTTGTTAAGATCTAGTCCTGAAAAAGCCACAAGAATCTAAAAAATTATAATTATAATGCTTATAATTATTTCGACTCCTTAATAAAATTACAGAGTAATTTGAAAAATAATTTGCTTCATAAAGATGAATGTGATGCTAACTAACTTTTCAATTGATGGTAAAATGATCTTTTAATAATATTTAATCGATTATTTTTGTATGCCTGCTCTGCGCCAGGTTTGCTACTATTAACATCAGAACATATCCAAAAATTTGTGAAGAACCCCATTAAACAGTACACACTGCAATAATTTCAAGAGGATTTTATCGTAAGAGAAAAGAAGGTCAAAGATCCAATAAGAATTCGAACTAAACTATTGATTTTTTCCAATTATTCACAGTATTACAAAGATATTTTACTTTCTCCGCATCACTCATCGACACCTGCATATTATATAAACTTCCATATTTGTCGCTTTAGTTGCTTTTTGCTGTCAAGTAAGAACCGATTGCACTTGAGTTGCTCTCTGCTACCAGCACAGTGTGTTCAAAGTGTCTTGCCAGATAGACATTTTGTTTTCTTATCCAAAACACCTACATCCGTATCTATATTCAGACTGAACTTTGAAAATCATCACCAGAGAGCGCAATAATATTTGCTCAAAAATATGAACTCTTGCAACTTCTATGTGAACCAAATTGAAATTGGTCACATCTCTTTGCACTTTTTCCTTCCACAGATTAAAATATTTTATGTGATGTTCAACTAAGCCATTCCAACTTGTAAAGCTGTTGAAAACACTATGTGTAATAAGGTATCTTTAGTTGTGTAAAATGTATTGATATATATTTTTATATTATTGTAATATATCTCTTGTTGCCTCCCTATGCCCCTAAGTGGGGTCTAAAGGGAGTTTGGATTGGATGTAATATATTATTATAAAACTGTATTTAGGCACATATCACTCTTATAGGGTGAGTTGCCGTAATAAAAAAATAAAAAACTTGTAAAGTTTTAATTTATACAACTTTATCTAAGCTATTGGTCGAGCAGTGCTCGTAATTCGACCATAACTTATTTAAATTATAATTTAGAACATTATTAAAATTACATTGTCAAAGACTGAGCAAACGCTATTTCACTATTTTCTTCCAAAAACAATGACATGGATACTCGATTACTATTAAAAAGTAATACATACGCATATATTGTATACTCCATTTATGATCTCAATTGGAGGAAAAGAGAGGCAACAAAAATTGAACACGAGCTTTCAGGGCCAATGACCTCCTCCCACACCCTGATCCCTCCGCTATGCTTCCAACAAAAAGGAACACAGTACGAGATGGTCTTCGAAGACAGACATACATTCCCAAACTCTTTACATAGAATAGCACATGGAGCAAGTTGGCAATTTAATTGATTTACGCATTTACACCACAGGGCATTTTTCAAATGACAACGGCTCATTGGTAGTGAGTGTCCGTACACCCAAGTAAATACTAATGGTATTGTGTGTGTTTGTTTGTTAAGCGGGACACAATTGGCAGATGTACAACAAACTATATAACCCAGCTTTATCTGATGTCGCGCCAAGCCAAATGTGTTAATTTAAATAAGGCAACGTTCCTAACGCTTCAACTGACACAAGCAAGGGATGCCAGTACACTAGCTGTAACACACAATGCTTCACAAATCTTTTCCACCATTTATTGCTTATATCACACTAATCATCATTGATATTTAAGTTATTAAGGTTAAGCCTTAACATTGATATTAAGTTAACATTGATATAAAGTTAAGCCAGCCCTCTAAACGGCAGTAGAAGACAATAATTGCAAGCCTGTTGTGGTTAAATTATGAATTAACCATTTAAAATTGAATGTAGGGTCATCAAATTTTGTACAGAAAAACAGCTCAAGAATACATATAAATTTTGATGTTTTGTTGTGACCTTGTGAACAAAATTGCAACACAATATTACAATAATAGACTTTTTTTATTAAAAACTATCATTCTTTTAAGTGAACCGAAAGAAACAACTTTGAGGCTGCGTTTGTGAGCACAGGTCAGGTGAAAGACTAGATAAAATTGTCTTACGTAATAAGTTTTGTTAGTTATACTGGTGTCTTTGTATAGGAAAGCTTTCATTTCTGACAATAAAGGATGTTTTATTGATTATTGCTAAGCCCCCAAGGTAGACATGTGTATAATTTTGGGACATAAATCTTAATTTCTGAACATATTTTCTTACCAGAGAAGGCACTGGTCATACAGTAAAAGAAATTTAAAAATAAATCAAGATTTCATTTGAAAAAATAAATATTTCAAGAATTTAGTATGGAAATAAGTAGGTCATAACAAAAATAAAAGTTGAAAGTAGAGACAAATATCTGCAGTACCTATATTATAACTGGCAAGTTTGTCTGTAACATGAAACACTAAACTCACATGGAATATTTTTCATACATACATTATTTGTCTATAAGTCGATATTTGTTGCTATGACAAAAATAATGTCTGCGGGAAATTTATACAGACGAAATAGGTATTATATGATTTTGATCAAAGGCTCCTACATACAACCAAGGGCGGATCCAGCTTTGGCGCCAGGGGGGGTCACATGGTAAAAAAGGTAATTTCCTAAATTTGGTATCTGGAATCTATCTAAACTTTTGATCCAGGGGGGGGTAATGTCGGTATTTTATTAATAAATGTAAGTACTGTACTTAAAAATAGACAAAAAAATATAAAGCCTGGACCCAGCCCAGGGGGGGGGTCATGACCCCCTTACACCCCCCCCCCCTGGATCCGCCCTTGCATACAATTGCTACTATGGGAAGTATACTTGCAATGTGATAAAGTAAAATTGGGAACTTTTAAAGGATAACTGATTTATCAAACTACTGATGACCCTTTTTTATACCTGTTCTCCAACAGGTTTTGCTGACAGTATAAGAATAAAAGAAAAGATGTGAAAAAGAAAGACATACATCGAACTTTCTTGTGAATACTATTCACAAGGAAGTTCTGTCAGAAGTTAAAGAAAGAGAAAAGGCCACACAAAACCTGGAAAGTCAATCAAGTCAAGTTAAAAAAAGAATCCAGGTCGAGTTCTATATTGGGTAAAAAAAATACTGCAATAATTAAACAAGTGAAAATTTTGGGATCAAAGATAAAAAGATTAATCACAAGATGTTAATAGATTGTCGAAACAATAACATTGTGTTTGTCTGTAAAGTTGGGTGTGAAGAAAATAATAAAACTGGACATTGAATTTAGACGGGTGCAGTTGACAGGGACTTTTCATCTTCTACTAGCTGACCCCACAGACATTGTCCTGTCTTAACTATCAATATTGAATTTCAATTGATAAATTGATTATTTTAACAATACAATTTTGACCGATACATATTTTTTAAACGATATTTGCAGTGCCAATTCTTTCAATCACACCAACCATCACATAGTTATGTCAAACTCTATAGGGTTATATTTATTTCTTAAGCACGGCACTCTTTTTGAGCGAATCGGTTAAAAAGTTTAAAAGCTTTAAGAAGGTTAAATTATAAAAGTTGATATGGTTCAAGTTTCTCAAATTTTCTAATGTTGAGTGCAACTTTCTTAGTTTTTCATTAATAAGAACCTTTTCCTGACAATAAAAAACATAACAAAAAAAAGAATTAGAGAGTTATAAAAAACACCATAAAAAACAAGGGGGGAGAGAGATAGCTCTGGCATAATGTAGCTGGTGCTGAGACGATCTGAGATCTGAAGAGTTCAGTGCAAGGAAGATGGAGGACCACAGTCAAGGAATTATGAAGACAAGGACAGAAGGTAATGACCCTCAAGAAGAATCAGAGGCCTTATTCAGAATATTTAATGTTAACTTCATGCAGTTTTTTTTTAAGGTTATATAGAACCGAGTAGTAAAATTTTCTAAGACATGTCTGTTTTCTAGTTTTTACATGAGCTATCAACTTATATGATTTAGATTAGACATAACTATTGAACTGATATGCTTTTATAAATTTACTAACTATAGACCAACTATTTTATTTGTTTAAAAGAAGCATTTCAATTAAAGTTTCAGAGATTTTAAAACCTATATAACAAATTATAAATTAGGACAGGTTGAAAAGAAAGCCATTGAAGGCATGGTCAAAAACAATAACAAAAAATCAATAACATTTACAATGAATAGTAAAGTAACATTGATTATTCTGTTCTATAACTTAATTGTTGATGGGCTTACTACGTCAACTACTTTTTTATGTTTTCTTTACATTATACAGTAATAAATGTCTAAAATAATAAAATTGAAATGAAAAGCTAGTATATGTTCATCTGCACATCAAAATAATCTCGAAAATGATTTGGGTAAATAATTTAACAGTTTTATAAAGTAATTCATACACTTTTATAAATATAGGAAACATAATCAATTAAAGGGAAAAAAACAGTCTGTGTGACACACAAAAATTATTATTTTTAAATGTGGTGAATGAACTTATAAAATATTAAAGAAAATAAGTGCTTATGTACTATTTTCTTTAACAGAAGAAAATCAAATTTTCTTTTTTTTTCTTTATCCTTTGTAATTACTGGGTTGTTTCACTTTGATGAGTGTTATGTCAATATTACAATATTAATAATTGTAAGAAACATTATAACTTTCTTTTAACAGACACATTGAAGGTGAAGGGATGGTTTGATATTCAGTAAACACAAGTGATCCAATGTCGTAAAGAAAAAGACCAAAAAGAGGTCTTGTGTACATATATAATATCATATTGGTGTCATATCATAATATCATATTGGACTTACGCACAATACTAATATTCCAACACAAAAATATCACACTGAGTTATAAATACAACACGATATTCCAAATAATAACAACACCGACCAATAAATATCACTAAACTAGAAATATACAATCCACTGAGATACAGACGACCACTACAGAAGAGTGCATTTTTAATGAAAAAAAAAACTATAAATATATCGATACACAATAAAGAGTGCGTGAGATTTCGTATATTTTCGAATGGTATTTTAAAATAATAATAAATGAAAATGTTATATTTACCTATGTCGTGCCCATATTTATATTTAGCCGGATAGGATTATATTATATTCAGTAGCCCGGCCCAACACAGGTATCAGACCTTTTGCTTCTAGTTCGCAGGCTTGAGGTCAATCATAGACACTTCCAATGTTACCAGATATACTATTTAGTTTTATGTATCACATTCACTACAATATCTTAATAAAAAACTACACCAATATCTCTGAAACGACCGTACTTGATAATTTGCGTACAATTTTATCTTTATTACGAAATATTGTCGTAAACTTTTAACAAAATCAAAACCAATTGTTGCTACGTTTGACAATACCGTAAAATCGATGTCAACCTCTAATGGCGGGCATTCGCCGAAACTGCCATCTAGTGGTGAAAATTCAACTATCAAGGGCCGGCTGATACGGTTGAAAACTGTTCCATTTTCACAGGGTTGCAATGTTGTATCTCCTTCGGAAAATTCAATTTGTTTTTATCTGGGAAAATTTGTGCGTAACTAGAAGATATAATTTTTATTCATATATATTATGCATACTTGTTTCATATTACGATATATTTTTAAATAATTATATAGGTAGCATATAAACAGTATAAAGTTGTCTACTTTAATTTCACAATTCAGTCCTTTATAATATTTTTTATACGTTTAATTTCTTAGTGTAGTTATTTTGTTTACATTTGTATCGTATTTCGCGGATTCTAATACAAAACTGTAGATGATTTTTATTTTATTTTCGATTGATGAAAGAGTAAATCAATATTTTAGCCATTCAACTATGTTGAAGGAATTTGTAAAAAAATTGGTGTAATATGTAAAAAATATTTTACTGCTTACTATTTATTTATAATGTCGCTAAGTATTGTAAGTACCTATTAAGGTTTAATATCAATAATGTGTATTTATAAAATCAATTTTTGTATGAATGATACACGGAATTAAAATAACATTTTGATTGAAATGAAAAACTTCAGTAGATAATGACTGGTATTCTCAAATTCACGTTCCAACTCAACGCAAGATGCTCTTGCTTAGAACTTAATCGGTTGCCAGTAGTTACGCATCTAATGTATTGGATAAAATATTTTCAGAATACATGCAGAAATGTCTCAATAAAAATTGTATACGACGCAACTCAATCGACTGTTTTTCATTTCAGAATCAGCCGTCAATGATTCATTAAAAAATGAACAACGGATTTTTTGGAGATCCACTTTTTTACTTCAAATTTAGTGACAAAAGCATGGCGCCTTTGTCACTAAATTTGTGTTCGTGGTGTTCGTTTATTTTGTTGGGCAGTATAATAATTTATATCGAAGCAAGTATAGTCTATTTCACGAGAGTTTGCCGGCACCGCGTCGTTGGTTTTCATGTACAAGTAATATTCGATAATACGATAATGTATGTACCCACATAGATAATAATTATTATAACATGTTTACACTATAATTATATAACATCATTTAATTATTTGATGGTTTATGTTTTTGCCTTTTTGCGTCGATTTTTGTAAATCAACTGTTGGTCAAACTGTTACCTCTAACTCTTTTATAGGTATAACACTAAGCTATTATAGGGGAAGTCCTATAGTACCGTCACCTTAAGGTTTATTTATAATAAAAATAAATAAAAATCCTCTCGGTCAAATGCAAAATCACTAGTAGCATGTGTTGTGTAGAGGACCTCTTTTACTATAAATAAAAATAATAAAATATCAATATACTTAGAAATATTTAACTTTATTTATAAATTACAAGACAAAGAAAAATCAATTTTTCAAAAATTGCCCTCCAGTACCGGCCAGCAAAAATTTCAACATTTATACATGGCAGTATTCACAAATATATAAATTTGATAGCTCTGATACGTCTGCACAAGTCTTATGAATCCAAATCTTGCAGTTACATTTTACCCAATCCTCTTCATGAGATTCAAGACACAAAGTACAGTGATGGTCTCTTCTCACGATCTGCGGCCAGACGCGCACTCATTTCATTACTCAGTACCTTTTTCATGGCTTTTCGCATATTTTCAAGATCCCAGGTGCCCATTTTTTTGCCTAGCATATTTGTGTGTCCATAAACAAAATAAATTAGACAAACATTAGCAAAAAATAGTGGCCGCAGTACTTGGGGACAATTTTGTGGCCGGTATTTCAGGGAACGGAGTAAAATATTATTTCGACACAGTATAAGAGTGTGCGGATAATGATTGATTTTGAATATATTTTATGATAGCTATAAAAAAAAATAATAAACAATCAATACATACCAAGTTTGACTTCTCTAGAAATCCTTCTCAAAACTATAGCAATCCCTTACAGAACTTAAATACTGTGCCGCAATTCCACTACATTGAACACAAATCTTGGCACTGTCAGGAAGCTTGTAGACATATTATGTCGCCGCTGAGCGAGACATAGGGTAGGAACACGTAGAAAGCCGATTCCGACCCGCGCCGACAGGCGCAAAGAATGTTACTATATGCATTTGAATGGGGATACCCACATGCCCATTTAAATGCATTGAAACCATAGACAACAATCTATGAGCTGGTCGGAATCGGCTTTCTACGTGTTCGTATTAATACAGACGGGTAACCGTTTTAACCTCATCAATTGTAGAATTTCGGAAATCGCAGCGACGGTACTGGGTGCCGGCCGGTATTGTAGGACACTCCATTAATATTAGGTATTTCATTTCTGTCTGGTTAATGAATCATAACTAGCCCCAGTGGCAGTGGCGTACCGAGGGGGGGGGGGGGCGGAGGGGCGGACCGCCCCGGGCGCCTCTGTAGAAAGGGCGGCAAAATCTGCTTGAGCTATGTTATACCTACACGACCAGATTGATAAAATCAGAATTTATATTTCGACCAAAAATAACATTTAATTTCGGGTTAAGGTCTTAAAAAAACATTTGCAGTGAATCCGCAGGTAGAAAAATCTGACAGAAGTTAGCTCTGTCCCAAAATTGAATATTTGTACTTTATTGGTGTGCTGAAGTACTTATGTAAATTAAAATAAATATGCAAACTTTTTTATTTAGATTTTTTTTTCATTTTCGTATTTTTTTATATGGGAGGGGGGGGGTTCCAAATTATATAAGGGGGGAAGGGCGCCAAATTATATGGGAGGGGCGCCAAATTTTAATTCCGCCCCGGGCGCCAAAAACCCACGGTACGCCACTGCCCAGTGTATCAGTTGGCGGCTTTTGTACGTAAAGCATATTATTTTGTACGAAGGTCGTGGGTTTGAATCTCTGTGCCGACCATTTCCACTTCTACGACACAAGCCTCTGCAGTGTGAAAGATGTCAAAAATGTATTTGTGTTCATTTTGAGTGAGCCCAGATTTGTTAAAATAATACCTACTAATAATAATAACAACTTTTCAGTTACCTAATGTGACTAAATCACTAAATCACAACATAAAAAAAGGAAAACAAGATAATATTGTTTTATTCTATAAATGGTTTTGGGAGTAGAAAAAATTAGGTTCAAACCGCTCATCTTTAACCCAATTTGCTTGAAAATAGGTTTGTGCTTTGTACCTAAAAGGAATTGCTAACACCCTATATTTAAAATCAAGAAACAAACGTTCTTCCACCACTAAAACTAAACAATAATAGTGCGACATTGTCTTTTTTCATAATACGAAAGGAAAGGATGAATACTAATAAAATCAAGAAGGAAACGCAGCAACGTGACATCGGCAAGCTTAGATGAGACCAACTATACCTAATCATATCGTCGTGTGTCATGTGCGTTTGACAGATTTTATTTATCATATAAATTTGTATTGACACTGTTGACAGTGAACTAGTGAAGTGAGCAAGTTCGTGAGGTCGGAAGTTTGATGTTGAGCTGCTGCTGCTAGTCTCGTCAACTTTCTGTGTTGTGTTAGCCGTATCCCGTCGGTTTAATTAATTTTCTGTGAGGATAATAATATTGAGTTTCCGTAATATTAAGTAAGTTCTCAACTATTTTCAACATTCTCAAACTTATTGAAAAGTTAGGTTACTTGTATGTCTTTCAGCATTTTGTCCCAGCTGTCTTTATTAAAAGCTTGATTTAAAATTATTTACAAAATAAAATAACGTTTTCTCATTATTTAACATAAATTATCACCACATAATATACTCAATATTATCATAGTTTAATTAGGTGGTTGATTTTTTAGTTTTTCTAAAATATTTTTTATTAATCAAGTAAATAGCTACTTTTTAGCACTTATTGTGTTGGGAATTGATTTGTCGACTTGTATCTTTGTTCCTATGCTTATTTCTGAAGATATTAACCACATTCTTTACCAATATCCTCATTCCATGGCTAACAGGGTTTTCCATGTATTCTATCTAAAATACTTATGCACTGCATTTATTGTTCACAGCTTATCACAATGGCTGACAGTGGATTTTTGAAACAGAAGCCCGGCTTTGCTACAAAAGCCATTCATGTTGGTCAGGATCCTGACCAGTGGAATTCGGGATGTGTGGTGCCTCCTCTAATCACCTCAACAACCTTCAAGCAAGATGCTCCAGCACAACACAGAGTAAGATACAAATATCTATGATCCCAAGTTACATTTTTACGCTACCCTCCCATTTTCTAATATGAATACGGAGGTATATGCTGTTTCAAAGGTGTATGTTTACTGATTAAAAAATGGAATTCCATTTTTAATTATTTTTAAAAATGGAATTTCATCATGTTTAACTGTTAGCTGAATTATTCAGTTAACAGTTACTGTATAAAAATTATTGTTCCTGACGCGGGATTAAGTTCCACTATTTCAAGTTGGTAACTTTTAATATTTTACATTGTAAAAGCTGATCATCTTTCTATGATACAATTTATTTAAAACTATTTAGTCATGATGTTTAAATGAGCCGATAAATTTGTATAAAAAAATGTAAGCAATTATGTAATTCAGTTGTTTAACTTCTAGCTCAACTAATAAATTCTTCTATTTAAGGTATGGTGAGGTGTTTTCTTCTATAAGAAATATACCTAAAATCTTAGGTCACACTTTTGAAATAAAATTGAGTTTATAAACACTTCTTAAGTAACAGAGTTGTGGATGCTTGGAATAGGCTGCCTCCAGATTGGGTTGTTGCTGGGAGTGTAAACTCTTTTAAAAATGGACTTGACAGACAGTGACACCTCTAACTCATTCAAGCGTACCAGCTTTGCTGCCTGCTTGATAGCCTAATAATAATAAATAAATAGTATTATTGTTGTGTTTGTATAACAAAAGAAGAATAGTAAAAAACGTCAGCCGTGGATTAGGATAAATATATGGTATATTTCTTTATTAAAAAACATGTTTGGTCAACATTGGAAAAATTTTCTAAAAAATATCATTCCTAAATATTTGTACCCGGAGAGGTATAAGTTCAGAGATTTAATAACAGAGAAAGAAAATTTCATATAAAATGCAAGCATTTTCTTTCCTTAACATTTTTGTTTGTGAAGAATTAATAATATATTTCGAATAGTCATGTTTTAATTTTTGTTATCAGTTAACAATTTTTCACGGACATATTTAACATTCGCTACACTGGGGATTTATTATTCGTGTGTTTGTAACAAAGAACTCTTAAATGAGTGCTTCGATTGTTATAGTATTTGCATGAAAATATTGCTAACAAAAAGAATTCTTTTGAAATAAACCTAAAAAAAAATTTTTTCGTATTTTTTACCAAATTTTTTTTTTGGGTTATCAGAAGGACTTTTAAATTTTGCAATAGAATTACAAATGTCTCTATTTATGGTAGATTTGGTAGCCGTACTTTCAAAGTGGTGCTGCCAATTTTTGTGGTATGTTTTTTTGGTATGCCGGGTTGTCAATTTTTTATTTATATGATTCAGATGGCATCTTGGTAGTATCCAATTTTTAAATCCTTACCTTTTAGTCTTGTAAACAGATCATAATTAAATTTTTTGTGTGTGTACATGGCAATAATTATTAAGGTCAAGTAAAGGTGTGTTGATTTGACCCCAGCTGCCTAACAAATGACCTCTGCTGTTTATCCCAAAACCATTTCCTCTATCTTCAATTTCCCACATCCTTGAATTTCTGTTTTTTGTACTCTTCACTTATTCGGTTCTGATGGTGTCGGTTTTGGATTCCATACTGCTTATCACGAGAGAGCTGATAGGTACAGGTCTAAATAAGTATGCTCAAGAAACGTTTATAAATATATGTGGCAAGAACAGCATAAAAGAACCCAGATCGGCAATATCTTAACGAATCATGGTTTTTGCTATGTTAGTTTAACAATTTACTACCACAAAGATAACTTATTTATATTATTAGCATGACGATTTCCAAGTGGTTTTCGTCAGCTGTCAGTAGTAAGCTCTCGTGATAGATTGCATTGCTACTTAACACACACACTAATCACTGGCTTATCAGCTTGTCTTAATTTATTTATGATAACATTTTATGACAAGAGAAGTGTTTGAAAATATCTTATTATCTCTTTTGTTTACAATTACATATTATGTAGTTGAATGTTTATCTATGACAATAAAAATTAATTGTTGAACTTGTCAAGAAATTAATTAGCGAATACTGTATTGGCGTGTTAAAAGTCTTAACATGGCTAACTTTTATAAAAACTTTTTTTAATAAATTAAACTTTTATTAAATAAACAAATATACACAAGCAAACAGAAAGATACAATAAGAAACTTATTTACACAATATATATTACACAGAAACAGTGCAACAAAATGAGCGGAACCCGTTAAGTCATTTAAATGACTTGTCAACAGGTACCGCTCACTTCCACCTTCAGTTTACCCATCATAATATCCACTTACATATCTATTTAATACTAATTATACTATGTTTATATATACATATCTTTATTTTTATACAGCCAATCCTTTAAAATAAAAAATTTAAATTAAAATAAAATTTCAGTCCAAAATTCATATAGGTATATAAAAAAACTGAATTGTGTGTGTGTGTACTCGATAGATTCAAAGACTAGTGAACGTATTTCCATGAAACTTTGGTGATCTGTTCTTCTAATGTCCGGGAAGGTTTAAGCGGAATATGAGCTCAATATCACTCCTTGGAGGGTAGTTACAAATAGAAAAGGTTAAAATGTAACAAACATTGTATAAACCATGAACAAGCTATTTTTTTTATTCTGGGTTAGGTCGAAGTTAGACGGGCGGGTCAGCTAGTATTTTATATGTACAATAAGCATATGACAGCCATTGAATTATTATGTACTGCGTACTAGAAACGGTGTCTCCTCATAAGATGTGGCAATGGAAAAAAGTTCACTCGCCATCACCCATGCGAGGGTCTTCTTGTTCGATAAAAGGTTCTAATATTTTCACATGTACCTACTCTATCCCCTATAATAAAAATATAGATACCTCTTTCAAAAGTCTCACACTAATTTAATTATTGTTTTATTGCTATCTCGCTTCAATCAAACATTCAAAACAATACGATGAAAAGAGACAGAAACAAGATAAAGAAACCGTTCACATAAATTAGTCTCCGCCCCAAATAAGATTCACATCAAAAGCGTACTTGCCTAGCATAGTAATTTTTTCTAATTAAGACCATTTGCAATGATTTTTTTATATTGTCACTACTTTTCCGTCCCCTCAATATCTCTTCACCTCCGTACCTTGTAAACAAAAATTGACACAATATTTTGTTCAGAATGTTGCACCTAGTACATAGTACGTTTAAATCAATGGTGACAACATCAGTTGAAATTGGACGATTATTATTATTATCGTATGGTATCGGTCACCAAGAGGTGGCATCGTCAGAAGACAAGAGATAAAAGAAAAGGTTTCGCTGCTGCATCCAGGAGACACACTAAAGAGCAACATCCAAGTTATTAAGCCATCGCAAGGCATTAGTAGTGGCATTGTGTATTTCATCATAATAGTATATGTGCCAGGGATCGCTCTCAGGGGGCAAGTCTCCACGATATGTTGGATGCTCTGTATAGGTTCTCCACAGTCACAGGCAGGGGATTCATGCATCTGCCATCTGTGGAGCATCTGACCTTATCGGCCATGTCCCATGCGGATGCAATTAAACGCCACCCATTAACGTCTGGGGAGATTGAAGCCAGGCATTGGCAGCCCCACCTCCTGCATCAGGCCCTGAATATCTCTATTTGAGGATCGCCATTCCTCCCCCCATTAGAATTGCCCATTGAAGTCTCCCTCCATTATGTGAAATGCAGTAGCATGAGCCGGCATCCTGGAGCGGAGTCAAATGGTATAGGGACGTCCCAATGCAAAGGCAATGACTGGGGTGTAATTGTGTACGCTTCCAAGTAGTGCTTCCCGGGCAACGTCTTTCTAAACGGCTGAAGTACACACACTTAGGGCAGACGAACTGTGCAACAAGCATCTCACGCCTAGATTATCAGAAGAACAAGAATTGGACGATAATGAATTTATTCAAATATATCAGATATATCTCTGGGCATTTTTTAATACAAAATCATATCATGACAGTAGATTAAAGGTTATATAAAAATTGAAATAAATATAGGTTTAAAGAGTGACTTGTTCAAAATATGACGTGTTGAATTTTTTGACCTATTGAACTAATTTATCACACAATAATTGTATCTGGTGAATTAGTGATAATAACGGTTTCCTCTATTATTCAAAATTAAGAGCAACATAACATCCTTGGCATGTTGTGCTGTTGGCGTATTGTTAGTTAATTGTTAGGTAGAGTACCTACTTAGGTAATCTATGAATTTGTCATCTAGCAAGAATTCTTATTCGCATATATTTGTAGATCACAAGAGGTCATCTTACTTCCAATCTTGCATACTTATGTATTTATAGCAATAAAGATTATTAACATGTTTTTTTTCTTCATAAAACATCTCATTTTGAGTTTGATTCTCGGCTGGGTCAGAATTTTATATTTCTACCTGGGGTTGGAAACTGGAAAAACTTGCATCAGGCAATAATTTCCGCCAGCTATACTGACACCTTTGGCTATAAAAAAATAATTCCTTAATCACAATAAATGGTGCCTTTATAAAAAATTGAAAGGTGTAGATAAATGTGACCATGTTTTATTACTTAATCTCTTTATCGACATAAAATAAGGTACAAAAACATTTACATAGTGTAAAGAAATAGTTCAGTGTTTTTACAGAAAATATAAAAAAATTATTGAAAATAAAAAAATACAGATTTACATTCTTAGATAAAATAATACTTAATAATTATAGTATAATAATATTCATGTTTAATTTCTTTCATTCTAGGGGTTTGACTATGGCAGATCTGGTAATCCAACTCGTCAAGTCTTGGAAGATTGCTTGGCGTCGTTGGACAATGGTAAATACGGGCTGTGCTTTGCTTCCGGCCTCGGAGCTACCACTTGCCTTAGCTCTATGCTGAGCACAGGAGACCACATATTGTGTGGTGATGACATGTACGGAGGAACCAATAGACTATTCAGGTATGACACGTCAATCAATATCTATCTTGAGCGTGTTATGGAAGTTAGTAAAGTTAATAATTTGAGACGGTTTGGGCATGCTAAAAGAATGGATGCATATAGGATTACAAAAAGAATTTACAAGGTTGAAAGAAAAGATTTAAGAAGACGCGGTCGACTGAGAATGACATGGATCGAACTCATAGTTTCCGTCTTCAAGGAAGGTGAGGTCAGAAGCAAAAGAAATAGTAAGGTTTCTATAATCTGAGAAACTTAATGTCTGTGAAAGAAGTGAAAAGTGTACTTGGATAGAAAAGAGTGGAGGTTTGTTCTCTCTGCATACGCCTTTAGGGACAGGGCATGATAAGGAAGTGAATGTTATCAAGTTACAAACCGGCTTAAGTCAAATTTAATTCAGTGTTACGATTTTTCTCTAGATTTTTAAAATTAATTTGTTAATTTATTTATCTTTCAGGAATGTCATCGCAAAGATGGGTATTGAAATATCCTTTGTAGATTTGCAAAGCCCTGAGAATATCAAAATGGCTCTGACACCAAAAACTAAAGTAAGGGACAATTTTGCTGCAACATTCCTTTTTGATCCTTATTTTAGCCCTTTTTTCCCGCTTCATAATGAATAGTTTGCCCTTTTCAGAACATCTTGGAGATCTTAAGTGTCTTATTGGTCAATTCTTCACCGCACTATACTTGTGTTTTAGGCCATGATAAAAATTTGCATGCTAAACTGAAATTTATTCACGTGATACAAAATTTTGATTATCTTTTTTTTATTTTGAAGGCCTTATTAATCCCATGATCATGATAAATACTATGTAGGTATATATTATTATAATAATGAGATGTGGTTTTCTAAAATATCTTTGTCATTTTATTTATATTGTTGGGGCTTTTCCACAGTAAATATTTAATTGCTAAGAGAAGATGACCCCATATGCCCGCATCCCAACTTATATTTGCATTGTGAAAGAAAAGCTGGATGAAACATATAAGATTACATGCCTTCAACCTAGCAACTTCGTCCCAAACAATCTAAGTTAACTATTGTAAAAAAGTAATACATTTTTCACAGCTAGTCTGGATTGAGACCCCAACTAATCCGCTGCTTAAAGTGATTGATATTGCGGCAATAGCGTCCTATCTGAAGGACGTGCCTGATGTGATATTGGTGGTGGACAACACATTCCAAAGCTCCTACTTGCAAAAGCCCCTGGACCTTGGGGCCGATATTGCCATGTACTCTTTGACTAAATATATGAACGGCCATTCGGATGTGATTATGGGTGCCATTGTTACCAATAACGAGGGCTATTACGAGAGATTGAAATATTTACAAAACGGTGAGAATGATTTTTTTTAACATTGTCTGTCTTAATATGCATGAAATACTCATAGGTACACTTGTACAAATACTTTCAATTGATTGCACAAACAATAATTGAGTTATTTTTATAATTATTGTATTATCATTCCTACAGTTATCTTTTTTATTATTTTGATATTATTAGCTAACTTTTAAAATAAAAATTTGAGCTACTATAAGTGTACAATTGACTTAGTGCTATTTGAAACTTTTACCTCCCTATCCCTTGCTAGATAAATGTTTTCTTTCACTTCTCTAATGTTCTTCCAATTTTGGATATTCTTCAGCAATGCAGACTTATCTTCCGCCACATATTACGGACTATTATGAGAGCTAAAATAACCATATTTTATCATATTTTGTTGCAATATTATGAATTTTAGCTATGGGGGTAGTGCCAGCGCCATTTGACTGTTACCAAGTGAACAGAAGTCTGAAAACCTTGGCTCTGAGGATGGAACAGCATATGAAGTCGTCCCTCACAATAGCCCAATGGCTGGAGAAACACAAGATGGTGGAGAAAGTTTTACATCCTGGTATTGAATTCAACTTTTATTTGAAAACTGTTTTCTTCTCTGCTGAAATCTATTCTCCCTTTGTGGCCCCACAGCAACAAGAGTTGTCCACTACCCCAGATCGAATAAAATGTCCATACTTGTTTATAGAACTCGTTAGGGTACTGCAATATTTATCTATGCGTCTTTCTCATTCACAACTTATGTTGATCAACATTCTGTTTATACTTTTTTTCATTTTGAACTTGATCTCAGACTTACTTACCTATAATGAAATTTAGAGTTTTTCAATATCAAATCAAATTGTCGTTTTTAGAATTTTACTCACTACATGGACTTTTAACTGATTTTCATTCTATGGAAGTGTAGATAAAGCCATAACATGTTTTTTTCCTCAATATAATTATTAATTAGATGAGGAAATATCAGATTTGTTCCTTTAATATTTATTCATTGTTTTTTTCCTCATAATAAAACAACTAGTCAACACTAGTTAGCTTAGCCTATATTAAATCTCTAAGTTATGCGTCTGCTAAAGGTTATGATGCAATTATTTCATTACTTATGAGAAGCATTAAGTTGAATAATGGAGAATTATCAACAGTTTTTATTTCAGTTTTCCTATTTTAATCACAATTTGTATTGACTCAATTTTCTTATCTGTGTGTTAACCCATTACAAATATTGCAACTGATTTTGAAATAACTTTCAAATTAGCAAGACAATTTTCAAACTTAAAGAATTGCTCAGAATATAATGCTTTCTTTTAAACCTTCCCATTCACTATCACTCTAAAAATGACCCGTCATTATTTAATAATTATGGTATTTTTAAAACATATTTTTTTCTTTGATAGGACTCCCATCTCATCCACAACATGAATTAGCCAAAAGACAGACATATGGATGCTCGGGGATGATGTCGTTCTATATAAAAGGTGGATTGGAACAGTCTTCAGAATTTTTGAAAACACTTAAAATATTTACATTAGCTGAAAGTTTGGGAGGCTATGAGAGCCTTGCTGAATTACCGTAAGTTCCATAGTTTGTCAGAATATTTTTTATTACATTTCTTTCAGATTTTTATAGATTCTTTCTTTATTTATTCTCAACATGAACCACCTCAATTTCATTGTCTTTCATTCCAGTCTAGTCTCTATGCCAACATTTACTCCACAATCCTTTATATTAGTGTCATTCCTCGCCCTGTTAGTCGGTCTTTTTCTGCATATCTTCAGCATTTATACCATCTTCCAGATTTTTTGCCTATGTCCAAATTTATCTCTCATACATCATGGTGTAGGTATCTACCAGGATTGCATTTTGCATCAACTTTTTGGTGTTTATATTATTTGGTGCAGATATATTATTAAAATTTATAAGTTGTTGAACATGCATTTTTCTTGGTGGAAGTAATTTAAATAATCAAATGTAAATAAAAAACTTTTTAACTATTCCACAAATTTATTGTACCTGACATGTTTCGAAGGGGCACGCCCTTCATGGTCACAGTTCACAGTCACGGTTTCAAATAACCTGTGACCATGAAGGGCGTGCCCCTTCGAAACATGTCAGGTACAATAAATTTGTGGAATAGTTAAAAAGTTTTTTATTTACATTTGATTAGATATATTATTATTTCTCATCAGATGTATGAGTGCACCGCTCACCCTGCTACTAGCCAGTTTTCTTGTTTCAATCTCCTTTTCACACTTTCGTCTGTACTAAATAAACTAGGTACCTAAATACACATACTCATCCACTAAATTATCATCTTTAACATTCACGCAACATTGCTACTTCTTCTATTTCAAAAACAAGCGTCTTTGTTATATTGACAATCATCTTAAGCCATTCATTTCACAATAAATATGTGTCACAAGTTCACGCAAATCACTTTGAACGATCAGCACAACACTAGGTCATCTTCATGTATCAGAGCAATACACTTTCATTCCATTCAGATCTACACCCATAAATTCATTAAAATAAATGTTTGCTGACTACAAAGTTAACCTAATCAATGCGTTGCAGATCCGTGATGACCCATGCCTCCGTTCCAGCAGAGCAGAGAGCCGAACTTGGAATCACGGATAGTTTAATAAGATTGTCAATTGGTTTAGAAGATGCGGAAGACTTGATAGAAGATTTAGACCAAGCTTTACAGAAAGCTTCCCGAGTATAACTCACTTCTCAATAACCATATTCAATCAAAGAATAGGGTAATATTTTTTTATAATACTACCCATATTTACAAGTAACTAGCTGACTTGACAAATGTCATTTTGACCAAATGCTATTAGAACATCACACTCCTTAACCAAAATATTGGGCTTTGAAATTAGAAAACACTTTTTCTAACCATTGAAAATAAATTGGATTAAATTAAATTAATAAAAGTAATGTCACACAATATTTGATAAAAATTTCAACATAACCTGTTAGAATAATAAATGGATAATAAACTGTTCCATCACATTTAATAAATTATAAATCTAAACATTTTCGTAACGACCTAATCACAACCAACTCATGATCTTTTACATATGGACTGAAGAAATTTATATTTAAAGATGAAGCCTTTTACTCTAAAATAATCTAATAATCTGAAATTATTGATTCTCGTGAAAATATTTTATTCAATGAACTTGTAACTAAATAATATTTTTAAAATATATATTTTATTTTATCAATGTTCCTTTGTTTTTTTTCAACTCCTTTGATAATGGATTCATTTGGTTGATTCACATGGTGAAATATGAGCAAGATGAAAATATTGCTAATGTGAAGCTTTAATTTTATGCAGATGGCCGATTTGTGTGCAGTGTTTTAATCAATTTGCTCGCATTTTAACTAGGTGTGAGTAAAAGAGTGGATAATATAAAATTTTCCTCAAAATAACACTTAAAAAAAAAGTTTAGTAAAACCTTAACAGAACAAAATAAATATCCACCAGATGCATACTACAATATAGCGGGAAAGCAAAATATTATGATCATGGCATAAGTTATAAAATGATCCAGAGAGCCATGGACATTGAAACCCCAGCCAGGAGACCAGGCAGACCACCCGCCACATGGTTGTCGAGCATCAAGAAGAACCTCAAGGAGTGCAACCAGGGCTGACGCTTGATAGAGTTTTGGCAAAATAGGATTAGGAAGGCTGACCCAAATAATGGGACAATGGCGAGAGCGAAAAAGACATAAGTCAGTCATTTAAAACTGAGTATAAATACTCTTTTTTACATTAGTGTCTAGTCAACTGGTGCTGTTAATTATGAGACAGGATTTCAACCACGAGTAGAAACTTCAATTAAAAAAAAATTCGGGAAATGTGACCCGACAGGTAATTGAACTTGGGTCCATTTGATAAGAAGTTGGTGCCTAAACAACTAAGGCCAGATAAAAGTAAAATATAGGTAATGTTTGCATCAAAAATTTGGTAGTTTGTTAATGTATTGAGATATAGACATACATAAGGGCACAAATTTGCCGTCCGAAAAAGGTAAAACAGTTTTACATTGAAACAGGTTACGGTGATCAAATAATATAGTTGAACCAAATTCCACTTACTCCCATATGTTGCTATGCCGCTTGTAACCTAGTTGCCAAATTCTAAAAGGTCCAGGAAGAGATTCTGTGTCTGGTCAGAAATTTTATGTGATTTGTCACTTGAAATTTCTACTTTGGGCTGGAAACCTGTTTAGCCAACAATACCTATGTTAATAGAAGAGTCATTTATTTATAAGCCACACTGCATAAACAATATGTTGCTGATGCAAGGAACATGATACTTGTTTATTGAAAAACCACAAGGCACATGGATACACATACACATTCCTTGAACATAATAATATATATTGTTTTTATATAAATGTTTACAATAAAATTAACACAATGGTAATTTCTAGTCAAAACCTAAAATTTGAGTTGTCCATTTAACTAATCAGAGATATCAATCTGCCTGAAATATCGGGCAACCAAGCAAACAAACAAATTTAGTGGCATCGCTATTTGTTCTGATGTATCTTCATCTGGATTGAGTTTTGATCTGGAACAAAAAAGTCAAATATTAAGTCAGCTGGATATAAAACGTGTCAGTAGCCTGCAGAACTTATTAGACTTAGAATTGAACCCAGATCCCCTGATCAGAAGTGAGCCCTCATACCACTAAACCAACTACCAAGTAAATAAGCAAAGCTTGTGGAGTATAAGATAATTGGCTGACTCAGGTCGGCAACCCATCCGCTAGGCTACACAAGCATTCGATCCTTTTTACTTTTTGTCCTGCTACAGATGAATCAGAAGATTTTAAGAACCTTCCGATTATTATGATAACACTATGTTATACCCTCTAGCTTTAAACTACTTAGATACAATACAGGGTAGATAGATAATAAAGTAATCAAATTGTAAGGGTTTTTTTTTAAATTACTTACAGTAAGGAAAGCTATTGGAAAGTCACATAGCAATTATTTAATAAATAAAAGAAAGGACATAATATAGAAGTAGGAGGTACCTTATTAACTGACATTTCCTAGCAAGATCTCTTAATGAACTACATAATTCCGGAGTCACGGGAAGCTTAAGAGACGCTAAAATAGCATAAATCCAAAGACCTGCAAAGAGATTTGTCCATTATTGTTTATTTTGTTTTATTCCATATCAAACAGAGTATATGCAAATAAGCAGTATAAACAATTTTAATAAATGAATTTGGGCTCCCCAAAAGTGAACACAAATACACTTTTGACTATTTCACACTAAGCAAAGGCTTGAAAGTGAAATTGGTCTACACCGGGATTCGAACCCATGACCCCCAATGTGCTATATGTACGAAAGCCGTCAACTGCTGGACTATCAACCACTTCGGATTTTAAACTATAAAAGTGTTTAGCAAAGGCAGGATTATCTGCATAATGCAGTTCTCTTAAATCCTATCATTATACAGACGGTGAAATAAAAAAAGAAATCACAATAACAAAAATCACAGTTCCTAGAATATTAGACTCAACCTATCAGGTTAAGAGGAAATGGGATGGCATATCAAGGGTTCACGTTGCATTTGAGGACATTTGCTTTTTAACTAACCGCTAGTCTACCAACCACTTCAATGCTGTGATTCCTCGTGTCTCATTTGTGATGAGAGGTTGTTGCAACAACGAGCACCATGAATGAAAAGCTGTTGAAAGTTCTGTCCGTATAGATAGAAGACGCTCATTGCTTCAACGCAGTGGAAGTCCATGGTTTGTCAAGTATTGGAATTTCTCTGTGAGTTAATTTGGAACAAAATGTGAATAGATACATTTTTGAACTAGTGACAGAAAATGAAGTCCACATCTTATGCATATAGTCAGCTATTCGACGGTGTTGCAGAAAGCAGATATGCGATCATATTTCTTTAGATTGAAGATAAAGCGAGATCCATAGTTTTGAAAGTCTTTCAAGATTATACAAGTGCTCCTCGTTATAGTCCAGAAAAGTGGTGTCAATGGAGAGTTTATTTAAACTGGAGGGTAGCATATTATTTATATTGAAATAAGTAAAAAAATTACATAGAATCCAATATCTTACCACAATTTCTTGACAATCCTCTTCCAGGTGGTATATCATCTAGGCTAGCAATCACAACATCTAATAAATGTTCTAACACATACTGCCTCAAAGTAAAAACTAATGATAATTGTGGTAAATTCTCTTCTATAAATCTTTTCCATTTTTCAGGAGGATCCCTGCTAACAGATGGGAGATCCTTCATCAGTGGCCACATTTCTTTTGTGTTGTATAGTTTAGAAACGTTACATCTCACTTCAGAAAAATCCGCTTCCTGAATCGTTTGCCACTCCACTGTAGGTTTCAACTTTTCGGAGGTGTTTAGTTTGGCATTCTATAAAAAATGAGACCAATAATGACATACAGCATAAAATCAGGCGCAAAAAAGGTTGCAGGAAGGCCCCAAAAAATTGATAGAGTATCAGTAGTTTTAACTCTAATAGGCAATCCACCAATGAAATGGAAGTATAGATTGTTGAAAAGGAAATTATTTACTTCATGGGCTTCTTCGATTTTTGACAAAACCCTTCTAAATGAATATATTTCAACCTAACAGAGTGTAGTGTTATCATTCGGGAAGGTGTCCAAGGAAGTATGGGGGTTTCCACCCCCCAAACCCCCCTAAAAACTATGTTCCAACCTTAACCTAACCTGTTCAAATCATAGTGTTATCATTCAAGGATGTTATCAAATCCTCTAATCTATCCAAATTGACTAACTAAACGACAATGACCAACAATATCTTCATTTTCCAGACAAAAACACCAATTTTAGAATAAAAAATAAACTGTCACTCCATGAAAGAAAAGTTTGTATGAGAAATTTGGCAAACTTTTATAATTGATTTTTATTTAAAATTTGTTGATAAAATACTTCAAATGTTATCAAATCAATCCATAACATGATTAGTTACCAATCTGCATATAAATTTGGTATGTGTTTCATATAAAAAATCGAGGAGGCCCGCGAAGTAAATAATTACCGTTGAAAATAACAAAATATATGAAATTTTGTTAATGGATGATAAGGTTGCAAGACAAGGATGGATGGCACAATTCAGAGATATTTAAAAAAAATCAATGTTAACTTAATAATTCTTCAAACACATAATTTGTTGTGATTAACTTAATAATTACCAAATCTATGTCTAACTTTTGGTGTCATATTTTGTGGAAAATCTTATAAGAAACAGATATAGTTTCGTAAACACTTACTGGAGAAACAAATACGTTCTGTTTGTTGCTTAATTTACTAACGTTTACTGGGGCAGACAGAACAGTTGGATAGTAATGTCTTTCAAAAATAACATTTTTCAAATATTCCTCTCCATTATGAGGATTATCTGAGGGTTCACTAATTTTAGATAAATCAATATCAAATGCAGGCGACATTAATGAATCCATGATAATCACTAAAGAAAAAATATTATGAAAAAAGTAAACAATGCAATTTCTTAACCTACAATCACATACAACAATTTGACAGTTAGTTTTTTATGGCGTTGCCATGACGCTTGGTGCAATACTTTAGCCCCTTTAGCTAATACTTATGTTGGAATATTTTTATAAAATTGTTGGTCGATATTAATATCTTTTGAGAGAAGGGTAGTCATTTGCACATACTTTGAACACTTTCTGGGACAAGCTCTCACCTTTCTTTAATAATCATCAAGAAAATGGAGTGCCATTTCACATGGTTTCTGAGTCTTATAAATTTATTTACACAATATATTACCTTTGCAACAGTTTTGAATAAAAATAGAATGTATAAAAATTTCAGTCAGTAAAATTCAGTGGGTTCCTACGGAACAGTCCGTCATCTCAAGACGGCGTTTTTCAAAATTATTTGACAATGTTTTTTGTTACTACGGAAACTATTGGCAATCTTCACCGCTGTTTATAGTAGCGGCGTATCCGTAGGGAACCCAGACCAAGTGTTAGCAAACATAATAATATAACATAGGTATAAAAATATGTAAGTAGGTATAGTTAACATTTAGACAAACTCATTACCTTTCAAAAATCTAATGATGATTCTATTGTATAGACCAAGAGGAGGTTGGTGGTCCAGTGGTATCAATCGGCGGCTTTCGTACGTAGTACAGCGTGGAGGTCGTGGGTTCGAATCCCGGTGGTTCCGACTATTTCCACTTTCACGACACAAGCATTTGATTAGTGTGAAAATGTCAAAAGTGTATTTGTGTTCACTTCGAGTGAGCACAGATTCATTTTTATAAAAAAATACTTAATTTTTGTACAATTTTGTGTATCAATTAGATTATGTAGAGGGCCTCAGATTAAACAGTTCCTTTGTTATCTATTTTCTAAATATCTATACAATACATATAGGTACTTATTGTAAAATAATTAATCGATATTTTGTAAAAAGAAGATGACATAATACATCAGCGCTGCCTAGGTATTTACAGCGATCATAATCGTTATTTCAAGCAAGATTGTTTTCAAACAAACGAGAGGAACAAATGATAATAATATTTAATGTATGCACAAGGTAAGATTGTGTCAGTTATCCTTAAGGGAGAAAGCGTATAACCTACTCAAAGGTACCTGCTACCTAGGTGCTTAAGTACCGAGTACCTACCCCTAAGTACACAGTCACAGTATACACGCAGTACGGCCTGTTATTGGGATTGAAGTGGAGCGAGGTCCGTGCTCTATGGTTCGTAGGAAGTAAAGTATGATTCCCCTATAACGTTTTATACAAAGGGTGACGCACACAAAACCCCCGAAACTTCATATATTTCCTCCCCTCGCCGGCCCTCTCTCGTGCCCCTGCAGTAGGTACGCGGTTGTGTGTGCAGAAACTTGCTTAGCAACACACTGATCTTCGTATTCCTTAACCTTTTTTGCAAGAATTTATTCCTAATACCTGCACTACACTCTCGCGAAGTATTTGGGAAAGTTGACCGAAGTACGTCGGACGAAGTAAGGCGAAGCGTCTCTCCACACTATCGTATTCGCCTATCTTCGATCAACTTCGCGAGTAGTGTAGTGCAGGTTAATGATTATCAACAAAACGAGGCTTTTGGTCTTTGAAATCGATGAAGCATGAATGAACTGTAAAATAACTGTAGAAAAAAAATGTTTTCAGCAAGTGAACGAGTATGTTTATGTTTAGTAGTAATAGTAAATAGTAGTAATGGAAAGTGGGCAACCGAAATCGAACGAATGAAAGTAGCTGATAGCAGGGTGGGGGTGCACTAAGACCTTATAAGAAACAACAACGCCTTGTAGAGATGAGAGCTCTATGGCGAACATTATGTGGGATATGAACAGGGGCGGATTTGCAGTCTTGACCGCCGCCGCGCTTTCATAGCAACCATCATTAGACTACAATATAATGAATTTGCAATTTAGTTAACTATAATAGCTGTTCGATTGTAATAATATTAGGTAAATATAAACTTTAATTCAAATTTCACTGGTTTTATATGGCTGATTTTAATGACATTAAAAAGGCGGAAATACACAAAAAGAACCCTCTTACTTTTTTTGTTTCTTGCATTATTGTTATTCTACGTTGAATCATGGGATTCACTCATTTTGTCTTTCCTCGACCAATTATTTTCCGAGATTTTCAAAAACTCTTACTTTCACGTAAGTGAGAGTTTTTGGTCACGATTGGCTGCCCCAAAAACCTGACTGCACTTATAGGCCCGAGCCTTAGGGCAAATCCGCCGCTGGATATGAAAAGGAATGAAAATATGTATAAGAAAGGAATGTGCAATGTGGTATGCATATTGCATGGAAGTTGGTGTGTAAATAAGTTGAGATGGTTTGGGCATTTTGAAATGGAAGCAAATAGCCGTAAAATTCTTGCAGGTTAGCTTACTCCGCTGGCTGTGCCAACAAATCCATTCTCAAAGAATTTTTCTGTGAAAGACTCGCTGGAAGGAGTAGGATTGGAAGAGCCCGGAGCCCTTGAAAACGTATTCACACGCATAAGGTCAATGCAAAGTGTGCGAAAAACGTTTTTGAATTTTATAGTACAGATCAATCCTATTCATCCTGTATCCAGTAAATTCTTGATTTTTATTTAATAGTCTTGTCCTTCTCTAATGTATACGGGATATATAATATAGCCTGTCTCATTCGCACCCTCTTACTTCCAATGACGCAAAATGCATTTCACCCTCCATCCCTTTTTGTACACTGTATAATAAACATTCGGCTTTCTCTTTCGAGCGCTCCTTTACTGTTTTTTAGGGTATACTCCGGTATAGCGGTACTATTGAATACCGTGTGCATTTAGAAAATATTATTCAATCAAAGCATAAATAATCCGCTTTTAGTTGTATTTTAGAACATCAACGGTACGACATACTGTTTTTTTTTGAAGTAAAAAAATACTAAAATCAAGTGATTAATGTATAAGAAATAAGTTTCAAGACAACGTTCAAGCTTTCCCGCTTAATTCATCAGTGATAAAATTGTTCTAAATTTCAATTGACCAATCGTGGCAAACAAAATCCCGCTTTTTCTAATACTAGATTTAAAATTATTGTTCTTTGGAATTTGAATGAATTTTATTCGAATTTAGAACGCGCCGATAAAAATATTTATTTTATGGATTGTAAATTATTTGTGTTGCCAGATGATCGAATTTATTTCGTAAAAATTCAGCATTTCGCGAGAAAAAATCAATAACGAAGCATTTTGAAGAGCATTGAGTACCTACCTGATGCACGGGTGAGTTTAGTTACCAAATATTTTACGCGCGAAACAACAAAAATTTTGTGATGTTGTTTTTGTTCAATAAAATACTGTAAGTATCATTATTAACGCACTTTTATAATATAATACACAATATTGTGCATGTTTTATTGAAGTTATATTTCGAAGATTTCATTTCCATTTGGTGTTTTTAACTCTTTGTTTATACCATAGACAAGCCATTTTCTTTGTTTACATCTGCATTCTTTGTTTTCTTCTAACGATTTTCCAGCGAAAGTACAAACCGAAGTTTGCTTACACCTTGACGTAGCTTCTTTGTAAATAAACACAGAATATAATTATAATGAAAACTTGGATTTGGTACTTACTTAGGTATTTAACATTATTTTCTTTATAATTAATTAATGTAATTTTACATTACGTTATTGTATGCATTAAAGGACCTGATAAACCTGACTTTGTACCGTAAAAAGAAAATTATATGAAAAATTCTTTGTTGCTTTATTTCGGAGCTTGCTAACAATAGTACCTAGTAAATATAGGTCCTATATAGGTATATGTCAGTGTGTTGATTAGAATGAAAGTGGAGTTTTGGCTTGCTTTGGACTTGTAGAAAGAATATATTTATGTTGACAGAAACAAAATAATTTTAACATCGCTTGTATAAGATGTACATACCTAATTAGTTTTATAAAACTGCAAACATAAACAAAATTCAAATTATTTTATTTATCATTAAAAATCAAATAGATAATTCCCAAATTTATTGATTGTCTAAATTGCCAATATTAAAATTTTCAAAGTGTTGAATTTTCTCATATTATATTATTATCTTCGTCAGGGTCAGGATTCGAACCCGATACTTAATAATAATACTTATAATAAGTACTGTTTTTGTCAAAAGATACGGAAAAATACCCGTTAATAATGTTTGTTCGAAAAAAATCGTTCGAAATTTAGTGAAAGTGCAACTTTATGGCCCAACGCATCAATCAGTGGATAGATAAATTTATCTTACAGAAAAGCCTTTCTTTGAGATATTTGACGCATTAATGTGTAGATATCGCCATCTTTAAGATATACGACGCCATTTTTAAAAGGAGGTTCCTAGTGTTGGATACCGATTTATCTCTAGGATGGCTGTCAAAATAGCGTTCACTGAAGTTTACAAACACCCGTAACGCCATGAATGCGAACAACTTTCAACTTGTTTTTTCATAAACCAAAATGATAATTACCAAATCTTCGATAAACACGGCGAGAAAATGTACATATTATAAAGAATTATCATTTTCAAGCTTCGAACAAATCATATTTTTCTTCAATTTTGATCGACAAAAGATACCAATTTGCCGGTTTTCAAACAAACGATCTGGTATAAAAAATTTAAATGTTGTTATATTCTTGAACTTTCTGTTAAATTTAAAGTTTAAAATAATATTACAAAATTATAATATGCGAAACAAAAAAACTACATTAATTATAACATAACCTAAATATTTGATTAATTACGTCAAAACAAGACTTCATCTGACATCAAATTAGGCGCGAAAATGCAAATCCCTAGAAATATCAATTAAATCTATGGAAATTTCCATAGAAATCCATAGATTTCAGCATAGCAACACTGTTATCTTATAGATATTCATCTATTGGATAGTTTTCAATTGATGCGGCCGTCAGATTCTTTCCATCATTTTATCCACTACATAACTTTATCTTATAGATGGCTACCAAGAACATTTATCTACATATTGATGCGTCGGGCTTATGTCTTGAACTTTCACTCCGTAAATGGGTAAAAACCCTACAAAAAACGTACTGTAAGGGTTGGAAAAAGGGTTCTGCTTTGCCAACTGTCATACCTAAATTCTTTATACATGTCTCAGCTACGTCTACCTTCTTCGTCCTTTACGATGCTACAATACAATGACGTGTTTACTAGCCGACCCACCCGTCGACCTTGGATCCACCACAGAGTAAAAATTTGTATCGTCAACTTCCGTACCGATTTCCGACATCACAAGTACGGAATTTACAAAAATAATAAATCCCTATACAACACGTTAACCATTAATCTGAATACCCAACTAACTATAGACGTCAAATCATGTCATTGAAACATCGGATAATAATGTGGTCTACCTACACGACCGTTACATACCCGGAATGGGCCCATTTTATACGGCTAATATTGTAGTTTTAATAGTCGTGTAGAAGACAAAAATTGTCAAAAAATCGGAAAAAGGTCATTGTTTTTACATTTTTTTAAATTTAGATATGAAGTTACAAAAATTACATATTTTATAACTTAAAAATAACAATATTATTCCACTTATATAAAAAAAGTCTAAAAAATAACATTAAAGCTATATATATTTACAAGGCAGGAAATCGAAAAATCAGATCGGGACCGTGAGGTTGACCACCCCACGTCTTTAAACCTCAACTGGTCAGAAAAGGCACAAGAGCCTCGAATGCCTTCGATCGCAATGGAGAGCTCTTGATGCCTCCCTATGCTCCCGAGTGGGGCTTAGGCCTCCCGCATTGTGGGTTGGTTTGGGGGGGATCCGCGGCGGGCTTGATTTGTGTGGGACCGGCTTTTCGGTTTGGTTGCTTTGATCGAGCTAGGGGGTCGGTTCATGCGGGTCGGGTTTGCTGTGGATTGGTCTCCTCCGGACTAGCTTGCGTAGAGTGGGGGACCTTAACGGGAGTATGTATGTATGTATGTATATTTACATGTGATCGTGGTATAATTGGTTATACCACGAGTATGCGACTTCTATGTCACGTCAGTACGATATTTTATCATATTTTGTCGAAAAGTTGTCTATATCACAAATATACGAATCATGCGACGATTGTCATAATATTTCGTCGGATAATAATATGACGTTGTAAACTGGTTCCAGTTTTCTAAGTAGACAATGCTGAAAAAAACTTATTCCGAGGCAGGACGAAGCTCAACGGGATATCTACGGTTGTATAACTTTGAAAAAATGTACAGATGACGGTGAAGTAGAAAATTCGTTACGCATGAAGTATGTTAAGGTTAAGTTAAGATAGTTGATATAGTATTTTAAGACAATATTCGTTCATTCCAAAATTATAATGGAGATGGTAATAATAATATGTAATGCAGGCAGTCTTCTCCCTATCAATAATGGATAAATGTCTTAGATCACCCCTGTCACTATCGTTCTCTTGCAGGGGTAATACGTAACCCTTCTGGAAATAATTATTATTAGTGTTTGAACCAATAATAATATAAAAAAAAACTAACGCATGCAAGTTGTGGATTTTATAATATTTGATTCGTTTTTTAAAATACGATTTCCGGTTTTAGCCCTCCGTTTTTTATTCTGATTTTTTTGAAATAGGGAGTAGGTTTGAAACGGATTAGTTCTTTTGAACAATATTGTTTATAACAACTGAATATCGCATCTAAATAATACATTTTGTAACCAACTATGCGACAGATGTATGTGACAACATTGGAATTCGTATCATGTTCTGAAATTTTTCGATTGAGTAAAGGCTTGACAACAAAACGACGTTATTCAAAAGTGTGCGCGTTTACCAACAATCATAAACATAATGCTCATAATAGGTATAACAAAATATCAGAAGTATACTGTAACTTGTAAAACTTTGCGTGATCAAGTTAGAAACACAGTAGGTAATCCGAAACATTTGCGAGGTTGAGTATGAAAGGAATCCATACAACAAGGATACTATATCTGGCCCTTCATGAAGGGCAATTTTCATAATAGACTGACATAATACACTCCTGAACCTACGAAAAGAAAAGGAAAAAATGAATGGCTAAACACATTGCAACAACAAGAGTTGCCTGTGATTTGATTGGAGTACTGGAAATCTTCTGTGTTTGTGTATTAATGTTTTGTTTCGTATGGGCTTAGTCGATGCTTTATAATTAATATCTTTTCACAATTGAAATTAAGGAGTGTCATGACAGTTTATTTGAAGTGTACGTAGGGTATGAAAGATAACGTCGAAATGGATCATTATTGTCACTTTACTGAATGCACAATTATTTTAATAATATGAGAACAGTCTTATAATCCAACGCTTCAATTATTAGTGTTATACCGCAAGTCTTGATGCTTGTGGTTCAAAACCTAGATGGGAACTGTCTTACGACCAATGTGTAATATTACGTAGGTATACGCGTTCTCGTACGCACACAAATACGCATGAACAGAACGAACGGCGTATCCGATTTCCCACTTCCAACACGCGATATCCTCCTCAAGTATCATTTTACATCAACTCCAGCTCTTCAAGAGGACAAACAAACAAGCCAACATCTAAGTAGGCAGCATAACAAATACATGACTGTAGCTATGTAGGTAATATTATATGCTAGACCACTGGATGAATACAGGGCTTCCTCAAGGATCTTTATTTGGTCCATGATTTATGAGAGAAATGTCTGTAAACAGCCATTGATAATTCCTAGCTTCAACTTCATACAAGGAAGAAAATCCACCGCAACTATCATTTTTGACATCAACTCTAGATCTTTAAAGGATAAAGGGAGGGCTTCCTCAAGGAATCAAATTGAGTCCGTGTTTGTTAGATGAATGTTTCCAAATAAAATAGTCTTTGACTTTCTTTCCCGCGATAATTCTTAGCCTCATCTTCATATACTAAGTAGTGAGAACAACCACCGAGTTGGAACCTCAGCCAAATTATTTGCTCCTTTCGAAATACCTTTTTAGGGCACAATTATGTTTATATGATTGTGTACTTACTTATATATTTTGCATCTTTGAAGTAGTGATGAACTGTAGGGTTAAGTGTCGCTATTTTTATGCTAGATATTTTGTTTATTTATTTATAGATATACCTACGGCACCAAGTGGTTTAGTTTATTCATATTATGGTTTAGTTCTTTGCAGAAGGTTTTGTTAGAGACATTGAATATATCAATCCTTAAATAAGCACCATTACCTAATCGCCATCGATTTATTTTTTATTTTTTTGATGGGTTTTCACACTTACGTAGATTGTCGAAAAGCTACTTTTCATTAGTTAGCACTGAATATAATTTATTTTTAAATTATTTTATTCTGTTTTGAAATTGAAATAAATACATTGTTAGATTTTATTTACACTGAATTTAAAATGGCATTTTTAAACTCTGGCTACGGACCTGAAATGCGTTATGAAAGTTTATTTCTGGGCCTTTCTATTATAACTGTCAGAATATAATATAGAGATAGTCGATCAATAATAATCGAATGAGCAGTTCATCAGCCAAAATATGTCCGCTACGTCTCCCAGCTTTAAGCAGGAAGTACGTAGACGAACGAAGAAGAAGTGGACTGTAATTGGAAAGGGACTCACCGATTGTTTGCTGGTTCTTTCCTTTACTCCTGGTTCCAGTAATGTTCTTGATGTGCACAACACTTATATATGGGACCGCCGACCGTTATTTTAATTATGAGGGTTTTCCGAGCTTATTTTCCGAATTTGACGTTTTGGTGCGAAAAGGTGAATCATACGAGTACAAGTGATCATGGGTGTCGCCAATATTTTTCATATTTTTTTCATCCTCCATAATATAGGGTATACGGAGAATAGCCTATGAATGGGTTAAATTGCCTTGGGCTGGCGACGTTATTGCAAGTGTTCCACGAAAACTTGTCAAAGACTAGAAAGACAAGCCTAGAAATTACCATTTAATATTATTGAATCACTCACGAGATGACTCTCCAAATTTTTCATAAATTAATCACTTTCTTCAATGATTTCTAGTGAGGTTTTGTATAAAAAGCTCCTTTGATCAGCCTATTCTGTAGATGGTCTTTACAAAGAACTGCTTCTTAAGCTTTTTTCGATTCTTTTTTAACCCCATCGCGATTTTTGTAGAACAATGTCCTTCTCCGTACACTTCCATAGCTCTCCATCCTGCGAAAACCGCATCCATCCGCCCCCATGAACTTTTTTTGGGTCATCCGATCACCTTGCTTTTATGATGGCTATTCAGATTTTTCGTGTCAGCCAATAAAACGTAGTCAAATATAAAATGCTTTTCTTAATGACTGTTTTTTAAATTTAGTTTTGATTTGTTCGATTTTTTAATTTTTACAATCTTCAAACAATGCCAATGTGTGGAAAGCCTTATTGTCACACGTGTGTCTGATGAATCCATAGCAAAATTTTTATCATTTTTATCAATTTTGTTTTGCCTTCTTCTTCATGTGCCATATGTCAGGTCCCCCCGACGTCGGCTAACACTACGCGTAGGCTTCTCTGTCCTGAAGACCGGAAGAGTTCTTCCACCCGCTGGATTCCGGTCCATTGTCTGTTGTTTCACAGCCAGGACATCTGCCGTCTACCCACACCTCGACTTCTGTTTCCTAGCAAAACCAAAATACCAAAAACCAAAATAATGTTTCCTTTTTAATGCATGCATTATGACAGTGCGCGAACTCTGGCACATGCCTAAAGCTCAACAAAGTAAAAGTGTTCTTTGCGATAGATGTTGGGGATTAGGTTAAAAACAGCGCAGCAGCCAATCACTTTAGTCATCCAGAACCGCTGATTGAGCTGACTTGGCCAGGAATGTCTTCTGAGAGAACTGAATATTCCAGTCTTTAATACAATCCGAATGAGACGAGCAGACCAAAATGTAGATCATCGGGCGTTTAATCTGCTGATTTTAGCTGGGATGAATCTAGGAAAAGTATAATTTCGTGGCGTCCACATGCTCTATAGGTACTGGGAGCGAAGTGCATTAATCATGTTCCTAATAATAATCGTAAGAGGGAGTTTCTTACTTTTTAAATTAAGCATGCCGTTCTCATTGTAGTGGTTGGAAGCCTAGCGTAGTCGCCGACTATCGTTTCGTTGGTCTTTGCTTCGATCTCTGGTGCTGACCGTCTTTCTTGTTCACGAAATAAGTCTTTGCATATAGAGTGAATGATGTCAAAAGTGTATTTTTGTTAACATCAGGTGACCTCAAATTCGTTTATACAAAAAATCTCTAACATTGGTGTAAGTCCAATCGTATCCATTAATTCAAGATTCTACCTACATATCACGGATTGTCACATCACCTTTCAGATTCTATTTTCCTATATGAATTTCTGATCAGCATTGCTATATACCCTTTTTCAGATTTTTGGAGCAATCGTTTAATTCTGTTCCATTTTGTATAAAATTTACAGGTATGGTATTAGGCTATTATTTAATTTACCTCGACTACTGAGTTACTATTATTAGATTTTAGATCTTTCCTCAGCTATTGTTCTATGCTTTTTCAATATTACTCATAGTATATGGAATATACATGTTTTGTGATCGGATTTCAAAAAAAAAATAGATTTCGCTGAAATTAATTTTCTCGACGTTTTCGAGGGTGTTGATTCCAAAAATGCAAAAAAAAATATTTTTTTAATTTCCGCGTACCCGTACGCCAAAAATGTGTGCACACCCATAACTCACAGTAATTCTTATTCGATTTGATTGAAATTTGGTAGAACGGTTAACCCCTCGATGTAGATGAGTCAGTAAAATGTTGAGATCTGTACCTTCAGGGGAACCCTCTTAAAGTATCCAAAGAAAATTTCACTTGTTCTAGAAAAAGGGCTAAAAAAGAAAAAAAAAAATTTCGATTTTCAAAAATGAAAATTTGGTATACGGGTTGGTCTTATGCAGGAACACAAGCACGTAAAATTTGAGGTCCGTAACTTGGGTCCCCCTTAAAGTACCGATTAATATTGAATATGTAGTTCTAAAGCAGATAATAAAAAGCTCCAATAGTCGATATCATTTTAAAGTTTCTATAATAATTCCAAGGATAAATTCATTTTAATCGTAAAATTATGAATTTTTATGCAAAGATATGTTTTTCACGAAAAGGCTGTTATAATCTGGTTATAATATACTATGACTACTATGAGTTCTGGGCTACCCTAGGTTAGCAGCTTTTTTTTTTGTTTAAAAAATAACAGAATTGCAGAAATTCTATGAGTCGATATTGTATATTCTGTCGGCAAAATCACATTTGTTAATTTTGTAATAAGAACAATTAATATAATTATATATTCCAACTGTCGATTTGTTGAAGAGAAATTATTTCTCGAGACAGATCGGCAGTATCAAGCCAAGATACGTGAGATTTGTATGGCCAGGTCTACATTTTAAACGGTTTTTCAAACTTTGACGACAAAAAACACCAACTTAGAGGCTTCGCAGCATATATGTTCCATATATGGATTTACTCAGGATTCGGAGGAGAACATTTAGTGTGTCTGTGTGTGTGTGTGTGTCCGTCCCCCCCTTATAACTTTTGATTCGCTTGATGCACATATCCTAAAATTTCAGAAAATATTTAATTCTTTAAGTCTACAAAACTTGTATACTCAGAATTTTTAAATTTTCTTTCAGTCAGGGGTAATCAACCTTTGAATTTTTACTTCATTTTTGCATGAACACCCCAACTAGATAATTAATTTTTCTATAAAAAATGCATACATTATATCAGTACATCTCAAACTTTTCTTAACAATTTTTGTAAGAATTTGATTTATTGACGTCATCGTTTCAAACAATAAACATACCGACTCAGGCCATCGACAGTTGGATCTCATGTTTACATGCAACTAGTTTTATTTATTTATCTGTCAAATTTCGTTAAGTTGGCAACAATCTGGTTATGTGTATGGGCCAAGTTGCAACAATTATTATGAGGAGAGACCCCGGGTATTGAATGGTCTCTTTATCGTTGTATAATGCGTGGTACCTACTTTGTGCATACAGCAGAAGAAATATCCTATTTCACAGGTAAGTTTTGGATTTCTTTATTCACAATAGTCCAGTCTTCTAGTGATGGGCATCACACACAACATTCAAACAAAATATTATTTTCTTATTCAAATTTTACTCTTTTGAATTTTACGTCCTATTTTAAAACGTGATAAATATTATATTTAGAAATATTTTTTTCTTTAAAGTACATACAACTTTTATATACAAAGGTGTCAGTATAGACGGCGGGACTTATTGAATGAGGCAATTTTTTCCAGTCAACCGGTCCCGTCCAATCTGAGACAGGCCAACCCACCCCGGGTAGAAATTTCAAGTGAAAAAAAAACTCTGACCGAACCCGGGACCTCGGATCTGAAGTCCACGCCAGTTCAACTATGCTACCGAGGTCGGTGGTTTTAGTTTTTTTTTTCTTCATTTACTTTTAGCTACATACCTACATACGATTTTGACTTCTTAGACTACAGTTTTAAAATTATCCTTTACAAAAAAAAATAAGTATGTACTTACGTACCTACTTTTTTCTTCTTCTTTAAGGACATGGTCTGTTTTTTTTTTCTAAACGGTTTCCGCCTCTTAGGACCTTGAAGACCTTGTCGCATTTCGGTTTTCTACATCTGGTTTTCCGACCCTCTGGACTCTCTTTGGTGGAAGTATGAAATTAATATGTACATAATGAGAACTTGTGTCTCTTATACGTTCACCTACTCGTATGGATTTATTTTCTTAAAGAATGTAGACACATCCAAAGCAAAATACAATTTCGACGATGAGTCCTTGCAACCCCATTATTTATGTAAGTTTGTTGTTTTATGTTGATTATATACCATTCTGGGTTGTCTTAAGCTATATAGACATTTAATTTTTGTTGCATTAGCCTCTATAGGCTTTGACAATTTCTGATGATGTGGTTTCATGTATTTTTCTTGAATAAATCAACCTGCTGGAGAGCCGGGAGGCTTTGGATGTGGATATCAGCTCGGAATTTATACGGCTGTGCCAAAAACGTCTCACGTAGGTACATAATTTTAACAAAAAATATTGGAGATAGAAAAGTGGACTTTTTACGATATATCGTCCAGCTGTGGACCCAAAAAAAGCTGAAAAGATTGTATAACACCAAGAGCTAAGTTCGGCTCTTTGACCCTTTAGATGCAGTTACGAGTGGAGCATCGTCATGAAAATTTTTTCGTTACCTACTTAAATTTATTTGAAATTCAAAACAATTGGCATTTTTCAGCAGTTTTTATGAAAGAAATAAAAAGCCCAGCGAACTTCCTCAGAAAAAAACAAAGATTTGAAGATTCCTCCAATAATCAAAGCTGATGACAACATAACTATACACTTTTTTAAGGACGACCAGTGATTCCTGCGAACTACTGAGAACCCTTTGTGGTGAATGGTTTATGGTTCATGTGTACCTCATGTTAAACCAGAGACGTTGTTAATAAACAGAAAAAAGGCCCTCCTATAGGAGGCTCAAGTTAGCCGATATCGAGTGATTTCGCCGTTTCATTTGTAATGAATTATTGTAAGGCGTGAATTCTACTTCTGTTACTGTTTTACCTATTTATGGTATTGTAGAAAATCTATCGTTTTAATAATTAATAGCGGTATAATAATATTTAAGATTTGCCCATCACTATTGCGAAGGTAAAATGCTTTTGTAGTACTACATGTACCGGGCAATGTAATTCTCGCTGCAACGGTAGAAACTGATCTAGGTTTTCAACTAAAATACACGCGTTCCTTTTATCTCGCAGTTTGCTTAGAGCTGTAAAGGAGTCTTTTTTTATTCCTCACACAATGAAAGGGATGTGATATTGTTTAGAATTTCATATGAACAATGGTAACTGCAGGAAGACAATAGTGTCCGTTTCATAGAATTGTTGGAAGTTTTTCGAGTGTGACTTGTATTTTTCATTTAAGCGAATGTTGACAATCTTCAAGCAACAGTCGTTGATGAGTTGTGTTTAGTGTTAAGTGTTCTAACTCGTAGACTACCCCATTTCTCTTAACTATTTTTTTAAAGTGTTTTTTAAGTTTTAATTATTTCAACTCGATGTTTTTAGTGCAGTAAAAAGTGTTTGTGTAAAAAAATACTGTTTCGATTTGTAGGAATTTTAATGACATTGCTTTAAAGTTTCGTTTTTTGGCGGGTGAAATTTTAGCATCCGTAGCACTCTCACGTGGATTATTTAAAACGCCAGAAAGTGTATTGACGAATTCACCGCAACGTTAGGAATAGATCCAGGTATATTATTGGAATTATTAAAGTGCATGAAATGAGATACATCCAGATAGAGTGCGTCAATTTATGAAACAGATTTACAGGGAAAATAATAAACGAGGTATTAATTTTATGATAAAAAAATGGGTACAAGATAAAATAAAAAATATATCTTTCATTGGTTACTCTAATAAAACTATAGCAAATCAAAATTAGCGAGCACAACTTAATTTGTCGATTTAGTTCGTCCAATACGACACTTAATCCCATTTTTTCGCATTAATTTTCACATATTATAACTCATTTTCGTGTACATACAAAGAAACGTGTTCGAAGTTTAGGAATATTGTGTTTTCAAGTAGATTTACATAATATAGAAATTTTTTTGAATCGCCAATTGATTATGCACCTTCCTAAAATTTAATAGTACTTTTTTTTTCACTGTGAGATATTTTCTACCTGCCGTGACAACAAAAAGGAAGATTTTTTTATGATCATTTCTAGGAAGACAGAGAGGCAATGCATACCAAGATCTTCTTCCTGCCTGCACCAATGTATAAGTTGAAGTTTGAGAACTGGATTCGATTGTGTGGATAGATTGTTCAATAATTTCTCTAGCACCAGTTGAATTCAGTGCTTAACTTTGACAGCCATCGAAGGAACATGATAAAATTAGTTGTTATTCATTATTGCATTACGAAATGTATGGAGACATCTATGTAATATGTCACAAAACTTTTTTTGATCCAGAACAGAGCAAGGTAGGTACGAAGGTTGGTTAGCAAATACCCAAACCAGTTTTTTATGTATTGGATTATTTATTTTTTATATTTTAAAAATAATAAAATTTTAGATAATTGATTTATTTTTGTTAATATTATAATACTATTACTGTATAGATGTAGCTGAAAAAGAATTACATAATATTATGTATTATTTTTTCTTTGTAAAAATGAATCTGGGCTCACTCGGGGGGAACATAAATTCACTCTTTGACTCATGTCTCAATCTCAAATGAGATAAAAAAAAGAATAATTAATGTTTGAGGTGGTTGGTAGTCCAGTCGGCAGCTTTCATATGTAAAGCGTAGAGGTCGTGGGTTCGATTCCCGGTGCTGACCATTTCCAATTTCACGACACAAGCCTTTGATTAGCGTGAAAGTGAACGTAAAAGTGTATTTGTCTTCACTTCAATCGAGATTCATAAAATAAATGAAATTTTATTACTCACCAAGTTGTGTCTCATGAGGTGACAAGAGAAAATTCATCTTCTTCCTCGGCCCTCTCTGGTCATCTGCTTCTTTCTGCAAAACTTCCTTATATGACATCATCATTCATCATACGGCTTCTACTTCAGTCAGGCCTGGGAGCTAAGTCGAAATAAATAACGTTAAACGTGAAAACTGTTAACGTTCCAAACATTAACCAAATTGAAAATGGTTTCCAAACCAAAAAAAAATGTGTTTCGTCTTCGATATAACAGCAGCGTCGTAATGTTTCCATAGATTTCGAGGTAACGTTTAACGTTAATTTTGAATAACTGTCAGAATTATTTTTTCGTCTCGGAATTTGGAACAATATTGTTTAACGCACGTTGATCAACAGTTTTTACGTTATCTCTATGGAAATAACAACATATTGTTAAGGTTGGAGCTGTCGTTAATATTTCGACTTGGCCTCCAGGCCTACTCTTGGGCAGAATTTTCGGAGTATTTCAATTTAAATTACATTACAATTAATAACTATAAAGTTAATAACTACGAAGATAAGTTTGAATAATTATTTATCCTTGATTGTATTCCTATTTTTTTAATAAATAGAAGATTTCAAGTTTCAAAAGCTTTTGAGATAGAGTAAAAAATAAAACTATAAAGCAATTGTTGACGCAGTGAGAAAGGGTAGAATTTGGACAAAGACATTGCACACGGACCTTGTCAATAGGACAATATGCCTTAGCAGACTGTACTTTTACCAAAAGGCTATGGATATTCAGGCAAACCAACCTGATGAGAATGTGAGATCTAAGAGAAGTATATAAAATAAATTATTATTTTATTTTTTTGTATAAAGATTAAGGATAAAATGAAAATAGCTTGTAAGTACTGAATAGGGGGCTAAAATGTAATAGGTTATTATGGTTTTAATTTTTTTTTTTTACAATTTTTTTAAAATGTTCTTGAAGGTTGTCGATAGAAGCTATTTTTTTCTACAAAAGGTAGGTACCTAATAAAATATTGAAAAAATTACTTTTGAGAGATATTTGAATAAATTTTATCAATTTTTTTTCCTACTGCTGACTTATTACAAGTTTTTCTACCGGCTCTCCCCAGGAGCATCTTCAAGTATCTTTACACCCTCACAATATATCCTTGGCAATACAGGTTCAAGGGTGAAAACTCAAAAAAAACGCTGAATATGATCGGCGCAAAGAATATTTCTATGCATTTGAATGGGCGGGCATACGCACAGCAAAAATAGGCACCCGCTTTCCGGCATGCCCATTCAAATCCATTGAAACCATAGAAACACTCTTTGCGCCGAATGGGACCGGTCAGAATCAGCATTCTTTGGGTTTTCACCCCCAGATTCATCCCAGAGTGTTGAAGAGTTTTCCTATATTTTATGCACAGAAGCCTAGATTTAAAAAAGGTCATTTTCAAAATTTGGTATCTGGAAACTACACTTTTCCTAAAAAAAAAAAAAAGGTCATTTCCTAAATTTGTTATATGGTACTTTTGCTCCAGGGGGGGGTCATGGCCCACGGAAATTATAATTATGCTAACAAAATAACGATTTTATTAATAAATATCACTGCCCTACTTCAGATTACATAGCCGTGACCCCCCCCCCCCTGGATCCGCCGTTGGATATAACTGTCTAATTAAATAAAAAAGCAAGCTAATTATGGCAACACTGTTCGCAGATGATCCATATTTATGCACGCTGGCAATTATAACCAAAAGAAGGATGTTTTGTGAAAATCAATTGCGAAAAAATGAACATATAAAAAGGATAATAATATAATCAAAAGCATAATATAAAAAGTAAATAACATTAGAAGACAGCTGTAAGCCCGTAGTAGTTTTTTCATACTTTTTGAAATCAAACATCATTAGAATCATTGGTTGCCGTATATTTTTCCTAGATTCGAGTGCAAAAAATAATATTTTAAACAATTGACCACCACTGAATGGAGAACAATATCAGGATAGTTCGCTGCAGTAGGTACCTAATAGTACCTATAGGTCTGAATCAACATCCATTGAGGATTTTCTCCTCCAAAAAGAAATCTAAACCCCAGAACAATTCAGGACAGTGCATTATTAAAGAAGTTATTATTGCTCACCGCAAAGGATTACTCTCTAATGCTGAGCAATGCTTAATTTTGACAGAAAATAAATAAATAAAATAAATAAGTTTGGTAGCTTAGCAGTCATGACACTGGCTTTCTCACTGTATCATTCGGATGTAGTGGGTTCGATCTCAAGTGCCGACCATCTTTCTCTTTCACAATACAAGCTTTGGGTAGCTTACTTTGAAAGAGTCAAAGAGTGTTTTTGTTTTCACTTAAGATTTTTACATCCTTTTCTTAACATGCCAACCCACCTAATCTGCGGTCTTGACATTGTACCCAACATTCTTCATGATTTCCACAGATATTGCACCAGATAGGAAAAAGCCCTCTGACCAAGATCGAATATCTTTATTTTGCTTTCTTTAAATTATTTAAATATTTAAAAAAAAACGTGAGTATAGTGTGCGTAAACAAAACAACTTATGGAAGACAAAAATCAGTGAAACATATTTTTTTCTTTATTCGACGGTGTGCTGAAATGTGAATTAACTCTCCTATATAAAGGTATCAATATAGTCGGCGGAACTTATTGCCTGAGCCAATATTTTCTAAATATTGGCTAAGAATAAGGTAGACAATTTATAAGCAGACGAGGAATTGAAACTGGGATTTCTTGAATAGAAGTCAGCACTTATGTACCACTAGGCTTCCGATATCTGTATTAGCATTCTAGTTGAAATTTTGTGTCCCTGGCACAGACAAAAAAAGAAAAATGCCATCTTCAAATACAAATCAGTTTCAATTTATTTTTTATGAAACAATATAAACACATAAAATAATAATAATTAAAAATAATACACTACAATATAGAGACAGTCAATAATATAATAATAATTATTATAGTATTTATATTTATTTACATAGCGTTTGAGCTTTAGTTTAATATACTTAAATTAATTAAACATATTATTTAGTTTCATAATGTCTTGTGTATTTTTTTAACATGTATAGATTACTAATAATTGCAAAGTGAATGGGAAGATAGCTGCCGTCAAGAAAGGTAATGTGATGATATTAAAAAGAAATCTTTGGAGAAAAGACTAAACCGACAGAAACATGTAATGAGGTAAAATAGTAAAAAAAAAACCTGGACTTATATAAGAGAAAGTTAAGGGAAATAGAATTCAAATGGATCAATTGTCTTCACAACCTCATTTGTAAAGTTTTCCAATTATATATTATTGTTAGTTTGCAAACGAAAATAGAGCCAGAGTTGGTAAATAGATTAGGTATATTTTCTTTGTCATTAACAATGGTACTAATAGAATCTGCATTATAACACAGTTATGATGGGAATAGTTATTACGGCATAAATCACTTATACCACGTGCTACTAATAATCATCCCTATTCCGTGTCACAACTGTACTGCAGAATAGTTTAGCAACCTCGCATTTATTAACGAAGCTTGTGGTTGTTCCATACTACGTGGTTGATTTCTAAGAATTCCTTACGAATCCGATTGGACCCTCGAGAAAGTTTGTGTGCGTAATATCGCGAGCGGTTACGAATATTTCGAAGGTTGATTCGATTCATTGACAGCTCGGACTTGTTGCAAGTTTTCGTATGTTAAGTGTCAAAATATGAAGAGTGCAGTGATAGTCTGTCTCATTCTTTATACCTGGGGGTAGCCAGGAATAAAGTTGGCATGGAAATTATTCTTGTCATAGCTTATTACTTGTTTTATTAGTAGCACTTTTGTGTTTTCAGCGTGTATTCAAATAATAACGTTCTATTAGTACGGCTGCATGAAAATAACCACTAGAAAAAACTGTCATTGCCCATTAATTAGTTTATGCTTGTTATTGTGTCCATGGTGTCCAATATCAACCATAAAAGAAAGTATGCTCTGTTTCTAGATTCGGCTCTATGTTCTTTTTGTGTGAATGCACCTTTAGAAGATCAAATTTTAAATCACCTTGAAACACCCTTAATACACCATATTTTTTTTTCAAAATCTGTCCAGCCATTAAGCAGGAGTACAGTAATACTGCACAGAAGATATCTATAGATAAGGAAAGTTGAGGTTAAATTAAAATTTACCTCATTCTTATAATGGTAGAATTAAATTTAAGCTTGACTTTAAATAAAGGGTAAATTGTCATTATTCCCAAAAAGGATATATACATTCCAAATCAAATTATACCACAAAAATTGGGAAAAAAGTTCTTGGATTTTGTTTACACGAAATAATGATAGTATGCAAGTTTGAAAAAATCTTAATTCTATATTTGTTCATAAATAATACTCTAAAAAAGTGACTTAATATTATAATTCTAATGTAACAAAATAGATATTTACATTTTTTTTTGAAGTTTCATTCAATATTGATTGAATTAAAGTGATTTTTTTTATTGCGAGACTCAAAATGAGTGCACACATAAAAAAATTGAAATGTGTTTTACAAATTTTATTAATTTAATGTGAAAATTAAATATTTATAAACTCAATATGAGTTAAATTGTTGTGACAGAAGAGGATGTTTAATAAAATTTCCAAAAAAAAAATTATAGTTTACTAACCATATGTTCATGATTTAACATAAGCAAAATATTTTCAAAGGAAAATTGCTAATGCTAGATGTCATATTTTTTTTGGAGTTAGATAATAGTTAAGATTGAGTTAAATATCTCTGCATACCAGTATAGGTTTCTACATTACAAAATGTATAAAAAAAAAAACAAAATGAAAACATGATAAGGTACAAAAGAAAATAAAGCGCATATATTCAAGACTCCGTCAGTTATGGTGCAAACTTACGAGTCTTATTTTTTATTTGAATTCAATTTGTCGGCTGAAATCGGACTTTTCTCTTGTAATTTCTTCCAAGTGTCGCCTAGTGCTTTCGCAAAATGATCATCTACGGAGAGACCGGCATCGGTTTCATCCACATCCATACCATTTTCTTCAATGTCTTCTTCAACCGAAGACGTCGACGTGTTTGATTCCGTTCCGTTTGGTGATTTTCTGTCGTTATTTGGAATGTTGATTGGGGAACTGGGTTCGGGATCGGAGCTGAATGATATAGGACTGCTGGCGCGATCCGTCACGTTTTTATTAGGAGTTTTTCCATTTGCAAGTCCGTTTGTTTCTTTGGTTTTATTGAATAAATTCATATAGTCTGCGCCTAGTGATCTTCTGAAGTGTTCATCTATGACGGGATCGCACATTGACACAGAGCCTAGAAAATAAAAAAAGACAAAATGAATTAATACAATATTATCCTTCAAAGAACAAAATCATTAACATTTTAGAATTCAAAAGAAGAGGTGAGTATATATTATAATCTTTCCGGATTGGAAATAATCTCAACAGACAATGAATGTAGCAGATAATTCCCCCCGTTTTACTATTGTCGAATCTCTATGTTGAAAATGATTATTGATTGATAAATTTCAAATGATAGTCCACAAATAATCTTATAACACAAAGATCAAGAACTTAAGAGAAGACTTTTTTCAATTTGACAAGCAACTACTTATCAATGTCAAGCTCATAGTTGGTTTCTATTTAGAAAAACGGATTTCATTTTATATGAATTTATTTCATGGATGGTATTGGGATCGTACAATGCAATCCTGATATCATCCATGATGTATGGGAGGGAAACTTGGACATGGACGAAATATCTGGAAGTTGGAATGAATGCTGTAGAAATGAGATCACTGCGAAGGATATGTGGAAAGAGACTGATTGATAAGGTGAGGAATGATAATATTAGAAAGGAATGTGGAGTGGATGTTAGTGTAGTGACTAGAATGAAAGTGAATAAATTAAGGTTGTTTGGGCATGAATAGAGAATGACTAAAATTATATATATATCTGATAGAATGGGTGCACGCAGACGAGGCCGACCTTGAATGACATGGTCCGACCATATTGGTGTTGTCTTACAGGAGGGCCAAGTCAGGAGCAAAAGGAATAGAAGAGCATGTATGCGGAATGTTATGCGTTTGGAAGAAGCAAAAAGAGGTTCGTTTGGATAGGAAAGAATGGAAGTCCGTACTCTCTGCCTACCCCCTTCGGGAAACTTCTTGATGGATAAAAAAAAATATTTCTGATTTATCGAAGAAAGAACATGTATTCCTAGACTAGCGACATCTATTGAATAAATTTGATAATTATGTTCTTTAATATTATAAATAACGTGGCTTCTTGACAACATACCTGGAGTATATTCCCCTTTTGGAGAAGGCGTGAGAACTGGTGTTGGCGACACGTTGTTAGTGGGAGCTTGTGTGATGACGCTGGGTCTGTACAGGTAGCCATTGGTGATGGATTGGGAATAAGATGGCGGAGATCCTCGCGTAGGCTTCACACTCATGTCTAAAGGACTCTCAACTCCGTACGTTGGCGGTTTGGCTGCTGCAATATAAAATGAAGGGGTAAAATTTTGTGATTTTTAATGAAATAAAACAATAAAAGTCAGAGGCTTGGCCTATTTGCGTAGGATTTTAAAACATTGAAAAATTCATTGATCTATTTTTATTCTAATTCAATTTTTATTATTAAAAATAATGCTAAAATTTAAATCAGTTTGTTTAGCTTCCTTGTTTGTACTTCTTATGTGACAATATAGCAGTTAGTACTCTCAACTAAAGAGTGAACGTCAAAAAAAAGATTATAATCTATATTATGAATAAAAGAAATAAATGCTAAGACATCTATTGGAATTTCCGAGAATGTTTTAGCTACCAAATGTAATTCGCTACTGACAGTAGATGGAGCTAGGATACTAAGTATATCCATTTAAGCTGTCTCTATTTACTGCCTATTTGAGGCAATACAGATTAAATATTATTATTGCAGAATTATTAGAAGTTGAGTAGAATATTTTGAGCGATTTTTACAATTTGAATTTCTACCTGTCATTTGCACTGTTTATGATAGTCTATGACTATGACATTATATGATTTTAACAAAACTTAGATAAATGAAGAAGTCACGATCAGTGTTCTAGTTCCCTTATCATATGAGCATATCTCAATACTAAACCAATACTTCGTTTTCACTATAAAAATACACGGAGTGGAGCTTACATTTTGATTTAGTGGCTATCTCGTCTTCAATCCTAGCATCCTGCGCCAAATCACCTTCACTGTGATGTAAGATCTCCGAGCGAAGATTCACCCCTAGTGGCACGGCGGTGGACTTATCGTTGAAGGACTGGGAGCGGGACGCTTTGTTGCCAGCAGCGCCTGGTTCCCTGTAAGCATTTAAGAGAACTTTTATACTTTTCTGAAAACTTTTAATACTTACTTTAGTGATGACTCTATCATTTTAAAAAACTTTATTATATTAAAAACTTTAAAAATACATGAAAATTGAGAAATGTCTTACATTACTACAATTATATTTGCAAGGTCAGCGATGATTAAAATCTAACGTTAAGTCTGGGTTGATGTATATTACTGAATTAGCTAGTAAAATTTCAATAAGAAAATAAATCTTCTGAAAAAAGTTATTAATTTATTTACATCTTCAAATGCGGAATGGGATTCATTCTGAATAATCTCTTCCATTCAACCCATATTAAAATAGAAAAATCAAATAAAAAAAGAGAAATAAAGGAAATAAACAAATCACGAAAATTCACATAATTTAGTAATAGTAAACAAACAAATAAAAAAGGTATGAAGGGGTCATACACATATACCTACCTAACGCAACACAAATAAAATTTAATAAAACGAAAAGAAAATATATAAAATAATAGAAGTGGTTGGTAGACCAGTGGGTTTATTAAATTAGTAGACGACTTTCGTACGTACAGCGTATTGAGTTCGAATCCCGGTGCTGACCATTTACAATTTCACAACACAAGCTGTGCTAGATGTCGGAAGTGAATTTGTGTTCACTTTGGGTGCGCCCAGATTAATTTATTTAAAAAAAAAATCTGAGCATGCAAGGGACAAGAAGGTGGATAGATTAAATTTGGAGTAGGGTTTAAATTATTAGTCTGGAAGATCGGTTAATTTATAATAATGAATATGTAACAACTAATAACTATTTAATAATTCATTAATGATGTTCAATTTTCAAATGGAACTAACCACTACGGGCTTACGACAGTCTTCTACTTTTATTTCTTTGCGTTAACAACGTTCGCCAATAGGTGGTAATGTTTAAGTCTCCGAAACTCCTAATCTTGAGAATTCTCAACATGTTCAACATGACAAAAAATATCATGTATAAGTATAATCTAATTAATATAACTAATAATCATAATTAATGAGATATAGAGATAAAAGTTTGAAATTATTGAGAACAAGAGAGCAACCAAATTTAAAGACTGCGACTGCTGTCAAAATATAATAATGTTGAAATATTTTTGCTTACCTATTTTTATAATCAGGTATCCTAGTGGTGGATCTTCTTTCCCTCCTCCATTTGGATGATGGAAGCTGCTTCGGTGCGGAAGCTTCCGCTGATGGTGTGGCAGCCGATGCAGATTCTGAAGCTTGGACAGCTTCCGAAGCCGTAGCTGGAGCATCTAAAACAATAAAAGAAATAACAAGTTAATTAGGATTGTTTAAAAAATAAACAGAATATTTACACATTTTTTAAGTGCTAATTCATCAGAGGGTATTTTTATTGATCATCATATTGTCAGGAGAAAGTTCTTATGTAAGAAAAAAAAAATATACAATCGGCGGAGCATTAGAAAATTTAAGAAAAATTAACGAAGATCACCTTCTTAGTAATTTTGACAGAAGTTTTTCTATTGTTGTATTTAGACTTTTCTCTTTCCATTATAGATTAATAAAGTAGTTTTGCACAAGGAGATTTTGAAGAACGTGGCACGTACTTTTTAAAACAGTTTGGCATGTGCGGAAACGCCAAATCCAATTCGCAACCGAAAATTTAGTTTCTTTAGAAAATATATACTTAAGAATCTACTTAAGGCTAGATTTGAATGAGATCGCAACAAGATGGTATTTATACCGTTTCATAAATACCTGTTCTGAATTAATAATTTACAGAAAGAGATTCGCTCAATACTGCAGCGGAGTCCACAAACAAAAACCTCTTTCGCATGAGCGACAAGGGAAGGCGGTGCTTAGAAGCATCACATAACCCCTATGACGAATTTCACTCATTAACATTGTAAGATTTGTAAGTGAGAAACTCACGGAAATTTTGTATGGGTTGCGGAGCTTTCATAAGTATTCTGTAGGGGCGCTACACACGTTTCCATACAAAATTTTGTTACTTCACGCCAGCGTTAATGTCACGGAAAGATTCTTCGCAAGTTGTTAGAACTTTCAAGAAAATCGGCGTAGCTAGTTTAAGGGTTAAGCGAATATCATTTAATTTGTGAGGTATATGCCAAGTCACTATATTATGTGGAAATATTTTTAACATTAATTAGGTTGGCCTATTTATTTTATTGAGCAGGTATGACATTGTCATCTTTATTAAAAAAAAAACAAACGCATGCATACAAACGACTTTTTTGACACAGTCTCATGCCATCGTACGACCATAATCCATTGGAATAATACCAATAATAGTATGCCAAGAATGACACGAAACCATCTCGGATAAAAAAAGATATTATAATATTTTGATAACGATCTTCAAACCTCAAGAAATAATAAAAATAACGACGTATGTGATATAATATAATCATAATATTATGAAATAAAATACAATATTTTTTTAATGCTTTTTTTTATTATGAAGATTCGAGTTCATTCATAAAAAAAAAAACTACAGGCAAACCTTTATTTGCAACGTTGAGTTAATTTGAAGAATGTAAAAAAAAAACGACAGATATTATTCTTGTTTGTGTATTTGTCGAATTTAGAAACCTCGCAATCGATTTTCAAAACTTTCCAACAATATTAGAATTTTTAAGGACAACCCCAAACACGATGAACGACGATGTATTATATTTTTATGTAATACATACTTACTTCTAGCCAGAATTGAATTGAATTAATTTTAAATTAATTTGTTTTGAATGGATTACTTATTATGGAAAATTCGCCCCACACCGAAAACATAGAAAAACTATTCAGGGCATTTAAAGCCATTAGAGTTCCGAGTGAGTAGGTACATAGTAATATATTAAACTTTGTCATTTTTATGAAAATATTGCAACCAAGTCTAGGGTTGCGAATTTGCGATAGAGTTAATGCACCAACAAAAAAATTTAAGTATTCAGTTGAATTCGAGAAATTTTTAAATATATAGCTTTGCGTATCTAAATGATATCTAGGTAATAGTAATAATTAATGATATTATTCCTGTTATATTATGTATAGCTATTGTGTACTTTTTTATTCATATTTTTCATTATTTTGTTAGTAATTATTCATTTAGTTGTAATAGAACTCACAATAAGGACGTATTTTACTACATTTCATTAATTTGTATTTTAAAAATGTGCCGCAAGCTGGGTACGACTGTTGTTATGTAACGAGTAATTGACCTAATACTTTATCAAAAGTTTCTCTATAATATAATGTGGGCACTTTGTTTAATCTTCGCTGGGATATCATTGGGGACAATGGGATTTCAAGAGGACACGCCATGTTATTATGAAATAATAGAGGACATAATATATTCGTGGCTACCTGAATTAGTCCCAGGTTCGAATCATTAATCTCCTTCTTTTGGGGGCTCCAAGCGATCTTATCAAAAGAAACACGACGAAGCCATAAAAAATCTTAGTATTGCCAAACTTGAGAGCGTTTCCGATTTTATACCCTGGGTTACATAAAGAATAGATAGGTATAGTTGTTAAATGAATTTAACAACTATATATACCCTGGGTTACATAAAGAATAGATAGGTATAGTTGTTAAATGAATTGTTTTTAATCAGTATCTGATTGTGTTATATTTTGTTGACATCTGCCGGCGCATAGGTGAATACTGTAATGCCGGCTGATGAAAGAAAAATCGAAAAATAAATAAATAATATATGTACTGTGCGTAGACGATAGACTCTCCGTAGCTCGGTTGAGCCCTCTTATAGCAATTCTCCTACTCTATGTCACCATTGCATAATTTTCCTTTCAGTTTCTTTCTTTTTATTTAGATAAATGGTCTTTTTCAGGAAAAAGTCTAGTTACTGCATGGGATGCCGATGAACAGCTTTTACTCCATCATTTTGATGGCCTACATCCTTCTGGTTATCCTTTCAGCTATCTGGATGAATTCGTCTGCCCATCTATTTGGGGGTCACTTTTCTGTACTTTACTCCCCCATCCATGTTCGCCATTTTAGAATGTTGCGTTCCCATCAGCATTTCCCATGAGTTTTGTTGAGAAAACACAAGAATCTTCATAAATGCACTTGTTTACTCTCTCAACCTGCTCATTTTTTCCACCATCTTCGTTTGTCTCAAAGCTTAATCCTTTTCTTACGAATCTGATTGTAAGATTTCCTGCCTATAACATGGAAATTCCAGAAATACAGCAGAAGTTCTTTGCCGTCGACCCCACGGACAATCAAAATATACATACATACAATCAATAAAAATAATTTAGGGTACTATGAGAAGACAGAAGGCTTAGTACCACCTAATTAGACGTTCCGCAGTCATCGGAATCCGGCAGGAAATACTTAAAACATCAATAAGGGACACCCACAAAATTCATTATAATCATTGTGGTCTACGTACGGAGGTAATAATATACATTAATATCGTACTATAAAAATTCCATTCATAAAATTTTCCCAAAGACACAGAGAGGCAACACTATAAATATTATTATTATTATCTCAAGGACTGGTTTTTAGGTAGGAACTGGATGGACGGTTTGACATGTCATCAAAATGTGATATCAACTCGGAGTTTTGTCAATCTCTAAAAATAATAATTAATACCCTCGCTAAAGAAAACGAGTTTCTTAATGAAACTAATGCCTATCGTTCATTCAGTTTATTCTGTTACAAAGGCTTTGTGGCATAGTTAGCTTGAAAAATCTTGACCAAGGCTGGAATCAAATCTGAAAAACTGGATTCTACTTGACTTAACAGAAATAAGACCATATATACTATATAGTATCGTAATATTTGGGACTATGATTTCAAAGTAGTAGACAATGGAACACTTATAGCCGTAAGCATCGGGAATGATAAGTCACCTGAAGAAGTGTTTTTTTTTTTAACTTTTAATAGATAAATTACGATGAAACTCAATCCAACCATGGAAACGGGAAAGAACTCTATGATTAGTGTACAATTTCATAATGTTAATCTAAAATTAACAATGATAACAAAAGAGATTCCCGGAGTGCTGCACTATTAAGTCGGGCCCGATATAAGAACCTTGAGGTAGTCCATTGAAAAACTATTTTATTTTTATAGGTATTAAATTTATGGCACAGTTGGGCAGATCGCTAGAAACTTTAATAACAAATTGATTTGTCTTTAAATAGACAGTCGTTCCTATCGACAAATAAAACTACATTTTAAAATATAAGGTTTAGATTATTTGAAGATGCAGGTAACTAGAATGTAAAAATGAAAAAAAATGGACTGGTATCAGAAAAACAGGGGGCAATGATAAAAAAATTACCGGGAACTTAGAAAACTACAATGGAGGTGTTTTTACGATAACGAAAGAACATTTTATTGGATACCAAAGCATTTAAGAAAAGGCTAAACGAGATTAAAATGCATCAAAAATTAAAGTAAGTAAATTGTAGAGGTATTGTCTAAAAATGATTTTTAGAGATTAAGGAAAACCATGGTGGTCCAAGTCCAACGATTTAAATACGGGAGTAGGCAGTAGTCGAGAATATTCGTTTGATACAGTTCAAAACTCCAAGAGTTGTTGCGAAGGTCGTTGAAGGCCAAAAAGATGTTGGTAACAGTAAAGAAGGGAGTGGGCGGGGGGATGGAAACAGTGGAATGGGAGTGAGTGAATCAACGCGGCTCCAGACGGAGAAAAAAAGGAAGAGTGAGGGAGACGAATATACGCGACGCCGGGCGCTTAACAACCGGACGACAGAACCTGTTCACTTTGGGTGCCTGTGTAGGTGCATACGCTGGAGATGAACCTTTGAAAGAAAGAGTTGGAGAGTTAGGACGCAATGGAAGAGCCCTATTTAGTAGGAATGACTGGACAAATTATAATAGAGAATCTTAAGGTGTCGAAAACTGTAAAGTTAGAGCCGAATCGTCATTTAAAAAACTTTATATATGTACAAGAACTTTTTCGCCATCTTAAGACTAGGTAAACTATAAAGGATTCGGAGTCGCTTATGAGGTTGATGAAAACATGTCAAAATAATCGAATTGACAAGGCGATGACGATAAAATTAAATAGCCGAAATAATCGCAGGGTTAGTTAAAATAATAAATTGTAAATGTTTCGTTTTTAGGTGCGGTAAAAAAAGCTGTTTATTTTTCAGAATAGAGGGTTTTGTATCTATTATGTACTAGCTTATACCCGTCTTGCTTTACGTTTTTGATTCCGATTGTCAGGCTTGATCGGTAGGTAATTAAACAGGTTCTAGTCTAGCTTCCCATTACCTCTATAACTGACATAAGCACAGAAAAATAAGGATGACACTAATGTGTGATAATTAATTAGGCATTCCACCCATAGAGGGTGATTTGTGCTATCTGTCAAACTTCAAAATGGAGGAATCATTTTGCATTTTTTTTTCATTAAATCTTTATTTATTGAGAATAATAAGATTTGAATAACATTTATATGTATAACAAATCAATCTACAATTATTTTATTACATTTTCATACCGTAATACCAAGATTCCATTCAAAGTTTACATGAGTAATTTTGTTTCCAAAAGATGGCTTACTGTCTTTTTGAGAAATTTGTATGAGGATCTTAAAAAATAGAGTTTTTTAAATAGCTCTAAATATATTAAAGTTAATGCAGCAAATTGTATTTAAGAACCTTCTCAAGCAGTTTGCACGGCTCTGCGCAGATTCATATCTGACGTAGCATTTGTATTTTGAGCGTGATGCTCACATATACGGTAAAAGTCAAACAAACATTTCTGAATTATTATGTAGAAAGATAGATAATCTACCAACACAATGGGATATTGTGATGGGTAGGTATCTATTAACTTCCTTCCCTAGGCGATGTTTTCCCGGTGAGTGGTCTGGTATGATTGATGGTCAAATATATTTGAATGTCTGCGGTCAGATCAGGTCATTAAAATTCGAACAACGAAGAGGGCTTTTTGTTTTGTTTTTTGCCGCATCTGAGAAATGGCGCCTGGATCGTTTAAAATTTAGATTTTTTCTAAAAAAACTAATTAGTAAAACTTTTATTCGATGATGTAGAATATATTATTGCATCCATATTTTTATAAACATCTATCTCAATAGTAGGTTTGGCAAACTTGGGTGGATATTTCATGAAAAGGAGAAGAGCAGAAACAAGGTCGTAAAATAAAATTTTACTGGGCAGTCAAGAGAGCATGGTAGGTTCTTTTATGAAGAAAGGTTGCTAGGGGTAGATGGCTGCGGTTGGTATAGGTTAGGGAGCCATTATGGGGATCTAACGTTGAAGCCTATACGTTCAACTTGTTTAACGCCTTGTTTCGGTTCTTCTCGGTATGCCCTCCAGTCACTTCTTCGGCATCCTCAACGCCCATTCTCTAGACTTGTCCGGCACACCGTTTTCCTATCTATATTTCTTCAATACGCAAAAGGGCTGAAGAAAGAAAGAAGGTGTTTTTTTTTAACTAAGCAAATTAACGAAAGGCCAATAAAATGCTTTTTGAAAACAAACATACGCAAATAATAATAATAATAATAGTGTGATTATCTGGTCACACGACAAGTGGTCCTAAAATAATTGGCGGCACATCCCGACAACCTCCGGGAACTGTTTGATCGCGCCAGATTGACGAGCAGGTAGATATACTCCGAATTATAATGACGCGACCAGGTATAGGAACATACTGCATAATATTGTGCGGCGGATTCATTCATTATTTTTACCTTCTTCCCGCCAACAATGGGCGGGCATCCACCATTAATTGAATGGTCCATAATGAAATATAATCGTGCGTTGAGAAAAGAGCAAAAAAAAAAGGAAATACACGAAAGCGTTTATAAAGATACTCTAACCCGCTGAAAGCTTTGTTAAAATATCAATTGGTCTTGACTCTTTCAGATAAAAGTCAGCGTTGATTCCAAGTTTGGACCGTATTCTTCATTCTTAACGCAAACATTCTTAACGTTTTTCATGGAAGTTTTTATATTTTAAATGATGGGTCTATGGCTCTATGCCTGTGACAGTCTGGTCCTTGCGTCTTCTATATTTAGCACACCATTCCCTGTTAAAAATTAGCAGAATTTCGTGTTTTTGATTCTATGGATTACAAAGATTTCTAACTTTACGTATGGACATTTACAATTTGTTTCGAACTAATATCGAATGTTTTTGATAAATAATAAGTGTTTCGCCCTAAAATGATGTATTTGGGATTGAAAATAATTTAAAAACCGAAAGCATGGATTCAGAATGCCTCATTTGGACATATCCAGCCAGTTGAGTATCCAAAATTTCTATGGTAAGATTATGATCGGATGAAAATTCAGTAATGTGTGTAGAGTGCAATGGAATACCTGAAGGGTTGAGGATGAATGGCAAAACTATCGCGATTGCGCCTATATTGTGTCATTTAAATGCAATGCCAAGAATTGCATCTCAAGTCAAGTCTTTTAAAGAATCTGTAGGGCCGATCCGATTACGCGTCGTCGGTGCATAATCCAACGTGTTCTGTCGTGAATATTATAATGAGCTATGCAGGCAATGCGAACCAGAGTAATGGCCCGACATTCCTTTGCGAGATGCTACGCGTGCCGTAGATGCCGCGCGGCATGAGATTGCATACGTAGCCGTTGACACATTCCAACGGAGATGCGCGCGAGGGAATGCAAAAATCACTTCAAGCAAAAAACCGAGTTTTAGCGTAGCTCAGCATCGAACAGAGTCGAAAAGTGTAGAGGTTTGAGCACCGACAGTGCATGCTAAAGAGGGGTGAAACAAGGCTATCTTTACTGTTTTAAATAGATTTGGATTATTTTCATCAATAACTCTTGACTTTGCTATAAGGCAAGTGATGATTGCGAATTTAATACCAGTGACGGCAATAGCTTGTTTTATATCATTCTTTTCAACTTGTTTGATTTTTGGAATATTATCTTAAGAGACGAATCTTCAAAATTCATACAGTTGAGTTTTTTTAATCCAATTGACCACACCGCCACTAAAGGACCAGAATCTAGTAGCTAAACGGACAGAAAAAAATTTCGACTAGACACAAACCGGGAAGATATGCCGAAAAATCAAATTAATAGAAAGTCATGTATACAGGCACGGTTTTGAGTCTACACAAACTGTGGATGAACTCAACAGGAAAGCGCATGTGGGATTAAGAACGAGTGCTCTCCGAACGCATTTCACAACAGAGATCATCAGGATTTCCACGCACATAAGATCTAGAAGAATTGGTCTTTGGAGGTCAAATTGTGAGCATAAAAAGAAGTAAGGTTGCTTCAAATGGGTAGGTGTGCATAAACTCTTGGGAAATTTGGTTTATACCTAATCCAGCTGTTATTTTTACATCTTTGATTTAACCATTTACTTGTTCATATTAATGGATAAGTACCAAGTACCTAATTAATAAGTAGTTGGTTATTAATATAAAAAAGGTTTAAAAGGGTGCGGCGCGGAAAACAAAAAGGGATAAAACCTGAAAATATTTTGGTTAAATGCACCATCAAAGTCGAGACATGGTTGTTTAAGGTTGCAGAGGAAATAGCTTTGATCCCAACCATCCTTCTAAGAATTAAGGTTCAGTTCCATTAAGAATTAATGTTCTGCAGCATATGGAAATACCTGAAAATTTATATTAGGGTTTTACCTTGTTTTTCAGTTAACCAGGGCTGCCATAGGGTGACGTTAAATTTGGGAGATTTCGGAGGTTCCATGGAGGTGAAGTTGTAGAAATCACGCTGAGTCCTACTCGAGAGAAATAGAAGGTATGGCGTAAAATCCATACTTCATGTGCACCCAATATCCTTTTATGTCAGAAATCACAAAAAAATAAATAAAAACGAACTTGTATTTCGGTTTCAACAAAACACACTTTTTCAAAATCTCTTCACTGAAGTTTATGAATTAATCAGATAAATTAAAACAGTAACAGCAACACTTGATCACAAAACAAAACAAACAAAAAAAAAAGCTCAGGAGGTAACTCGAATAAAAAAAAATCAAAACACTGTATCAAAGTATTATCGTTAGATGTAATTCAAGTTGTATAGCGGTCCAATACTCCTACGTCGCGTTTCGATTCAAGTCATTGGTCGACTAAACTGTGTTGAGTTAATAAGGAGCAAACGGACCGATGATGGAAAAAAATACGGAGAAACGAGACGGACGCAGGCACCCCGAAGATAATAATACAGGCCTTCTCTTTCTCGCGCACGTATGGATCACGATTCACCTGAATCAACGGAGATTTAATATTATACGGGTTATAAATAATAGGTATATACAGGTATCATCTTCAATCCTGGATAAACCTTGGGTTTTATAAAATACATCCAAGCGTCGCTGCATTGGCTTCAATAGCCTCTGAATCTCTGACTTGTTTTGGAGAAAGGTCGCATGCAATTGAAGACCATTTTTGAATATTTAAAAAAAAGAATAGGTCTTGATGTATCAGATAAATACTTCATCCTCTATTTATTTGCTACCTTTAAATATTCCTTTCATTGCAGAGAGCTGAGTTCCTCTGGTGAGGTTGAATTCCGACTATCCAAATTTTGGATCTTCCAGATCTGCATGTTTTACTAACCACACCAGTCCCCCTATTATATCCATCTTACAAGATCCTCAGATAGCAGACCCTGAAGGGTGAGAGATATGAGGATAACGCGATGTTGGTAAAAAAGAAAGGTCATGACTCCAAAATCTATGAGGGGATAGAACGGCATTCGGAAGGTGTAGAAAGTCTTTCGGCAGAAAACGACAGATTAAATGCAAATGCCGATAGAGTTTGAAAAGACAAGGAAAGAAACAAATTAGAAGAAAATTGAGATAAAACACTCGGTTCGAAGAGAAAATATTATTTGCCCATTTCAACACCGATTCAAGGAAATTTGTTCTCATCTAGTGTCGCGAACGCGCAAACACGCGACGAATAGAACACAGGAAACAATGGATGCTCTTAAGATGCTTCGTGGAAACAGACGAACTTCCTAGATAAATAAATAGGTGAGGTTGGCAATAAGAGCATGTTGCCGAATTGTTTCAACCGACATAATGTACCTAATATTACTGCTGCAACTTTGTTCATTGTAAACTTAAAGAATAGTAATTGAATTAGAAAAGATGCATCTCATACGTGATTATAAGTCCATTGTTTTTGAAAAACAAACGAGATAAAATTTATCGCTGACAATACTAAATAATATAGGTCTCTATTGTTTTTAAGATTTTGATGAAATTAAATTGGGAAGTTGAAGAAAATTATTGTGATTTATTACGAACTAACATGTTCAGCAAACAAGAGACATATGTTTGTACAAAGCTTCCTAAATAAAACTTTCCTCTGAGCTGTTCTGTTTAGGGCACTTTGCACTATCAACTACCTATAAATAATTTTGGGCATTATTGAAAAGGTTGGTTTTGTGTGAACTGCATAATATTTTTTTTTCACAATGAAGTTTCCTGCTGAAAATCGGTTCTTCATCTTTCACAAAACGTAGAGTTTGTGTTGATATCAAACCTACGACCTTTAGAAAGAAAGTAGTCGACTGAACTGCTAAGCCAGTAGCCTACCAACCACTACAAAATTAAAGCGGCAATCTGTTTTTGTTGTCTCCGTATGCCTGTAAATGAAGGCACAAAGAGGATATTTTGAGAAGGTACATAATGTTTGAGTGGAAAAAAATGAAGTTCGTTTTACATACATATTTGTATTTTTTGGGGGTTGAAAGTCATGGAGATAACACCTTGCTGTGGATACATGACTGAAAATACCATGTATTGCCATTTTGCGATTCGCCTGTAAGCCTCCAGCAAGTCCCATTCCTTAACGTCCACGCGATCTAAGACCCGCGAACCCTGGGCAATGTGTTCACCTAAAAAGTGGCCTAAAGGGCGAGTATACGAAAATTCACGTGGTTTCAATAAAAGAAAAACAAAGGTTTGATGATCTAGCCTAGAAGAAGAACCACTACGGAAAAAATGCAAATACTTTGTAAGTAGGTAGGAGATGTAGTCAATCATGTGACCGGTAGTGGCGAGGATGTATCGGCATTGACCATCACTCCCGTGACAGGAGTGTGAAAATCCAGTAGCCGTGGTGCTGGGGCATTAAAGACTCATATCCTAGTCCCGGGGTCTGATATGAATATGAAATTAATACGAGGATATAGCCAGGTGGATAACGACAGGTTTATTGACAGGTAAACCTGACAGCGACACTACCGGAGAATCTTGATTTATGTGATAGATTGTTGCGTATTCCGATGTTCGTTTCCATCCCGGGTTGGAGATTATCTCATACACCTAAACATTGTTACGAAATTACATAGGTACCTATACAAAATGGCGCATAGAGAAATGCGTTATTGATTAAATGGAAAAGACATAGCAAATATGGTAAAGCATAATTTAAAAATCTCGGTACAATAATTAATTATTGTAAAACCTATATCTTCGTTCAAGCCCCTTCAAGCTATTAAAAAGGGGCATATTCTTAAATTTGAGATATTAGCCACTAAGAGGTAGCATCGTCTGAAGACAAGAGATAAAAGCGAAATTTTCACTGCTGCATCCAGGAGACACACTAAAGAGCAACATCAAATAGGGTAAATAAACAAATAAATGGGATGATACCACCAGCTTATATGCAATTAACTAAAGTACGAGGGTGTTCCGATAAGTAGTTAGCCTCACCACCTGAAATCACCACAATCTTAAAAAAAATTTCCTATCGTATAGTACGTTCTTGTAGACGACTACTGTCAAAATTTCAGTCGATTTGGACACGTAGTTTTGTTTTTACCGCTTGTGGAAGCCGGTGTGTCCGTAGATTTTAGAAAAATGGAAAAATAACAATATCGTTCGGTGATTCGGTTCTTGTTTTTGGAAGGGAAATCACGCAGTGAAATCAAGAGCTCTTGGATGCTGCATACAGTGAGTCTTCTCCTTCGATGGCGACTGTTAAAGATTGGATTAACGAGTTTCAACGTGGTCGTGGTCGAGTCACGCCCAGGTGCCCCGAAAATGGCTACCACAGAAGAAAACTTGACAAAAATCCATGATCTGGTGTTGGCAGACCGCCAATTGAAAGTGCACGAGATATCTGAGATAGTACGCATCTCCTAAGACCACGTGAATCATATCTTACATGAAATTTTGGGTATGAGAAAGCCGTCGGCGAGATGGGTGCCGCGTTTGCTCACTCCGGACAACAAGCGAAACCGTGAGATCGCTTCAGAGCAATGTTTGCCGCTGTTTAAGCGCAATCCCAAAGAGATTCTGCACCGTTTTGTGACCGTCGGCGATACATGGGTCCACTGGTACACACCAGAGCCCAAAAACAGTCGAAACAGTGGACTTTACCCGGAGAACGTGCTCAGAAAAAGGCGAAGACTGTCCTATCGGCCGGAAAAGTGATGTCCACCGTTTTCTGGGATTTACAAGGTGTGATCCACATTGACTACCTGGAGAAGGGCAAAACGGTTACAGGGCTGTACTATGTTGAATTATTGGGTCGATTCGACGCCGAATTACGGAATAAACGGCCCCATTTGGCGAAGAAAAAGTGCTCTTCCACCATGACAACGGACCAGCTCACACTTCCGTTGTCGCCACGGCTAAATTGGTCAAATTGGGCTACGAATTGCTGCCCCATCCACCGTATTCTCCAGATTTGACCCTGTGCGACTTTTTTTTGTTTCCAAACTTGAAAAAGTCTATCGCCGGGCAGAAATTTCAGTCAAATGAGGAGGTCATCGCCGCCACGGAGGCATACTTTGCAGACCTCAAGAAAACTAATTTTTCAGACGGGTTAAGAAAGTTGGAGGATCGCTGGGTCAAGAGTATCGAGCTAAAAGAAGACTATGTTGAAAAATAAATCGCCAATTTTCCAAAATTTTCGTTTTTCTTTTGCAGGCTAACTACTTATCGGACCACCCTCGTATGTACGAATTACAAAAAAATAACTGTAGGATTTCGGAAGATGAAGGTTAAAATGTTGATGCCAAAAAATATTAACATTTTCGAAAGATTCACATTCTTCTAACTGAATTACAAAATTAAAATTAACACGAAGGAATTCGCAAAGACCGTTAGATGATTCTAAATTATTATTAACTAAGTATATCGACGCTTTGAGAAATTTGAATAGATTCAAGTCTAAAATTAAAAAAATATCTATAACGCACGCAATCTTTTTCCACAACGAATACTAATAAGATCGCATTTTGTTCTCAATGTTGTATACTTAATATTAGCTATATAACGTGAAGAATTTTTTTAATGAAATCTTTAAAGAGGATCTAATTTTGTTTAGAAAAAGGTTTTCTGTATAAAACATACGAAAAGAATAACGGTGTAACATAAAGATAATTTATTGGCATGTCTAAGATTCATCTTTTATACCTTCTTCGGCACCAATTCTGAGGCATTCTGATAAGCTCCGCAGCATCCGCCATACCGAACCATTATCTTGGCCTTTTAAGGCAAGAAACTCATTTAAATTTTAAATTATTAATTATTGTATAAATAACATGCGTTTTCATTTGTTCTTCAATTTCAAGGGCGATTCCCTATTTTTGCCATGATTTGTGTAATATAAAATGAACGCTGAAATTATTATGATTAAAATTAGAAATTATTGAATTGCCAGTTTGTAAGGAAACTTTGAATAACTTGAAAACAAATAATTAAATATTACCTACAATATTGTTGCAATGATTTTAAAAGTATTTTTTTGGATATATAAGATTGAATGCAATATTACAAAATCTTTTCTTCTTTGGTCCTTTTAAATTAAATAAACGTTTCTGAAAAACTAAGGGGTTACGGGATGGATATCGCTAAAGGAGAAGAAAAAGAGAGGAAAGAATCAAAGTTTAATTAATATTTTGTTGCAAAAGAGTTACATAAGAAGCAGGCTGTTTCACACTGTGGTTGACCCAAGAACTTGAATGATTTGAGAGGTCATACGGATGATCCGATACACACAAAAAACGTGCGCGCGCGCATACACATTCACACACATGATCCTCGCTTCGTGATGTGTCGTATCGACGTGTCTCTGTGAAAGAGTCAAGTTTGTCCAGTCCATTCATAAATACGATTTTATCAGTTGTAGATCAACGGATGTGGACGACGAGGTGGGTGGAGCGTAGGGGAGGGACGGAGTGGGCGAGAGGGGATCTACACGAGTAAAGCCTGCGTGAAAGGATCGCGTTACCAGACAGAGACGACAACACATCAAATATCGCGGGGAAAGAAAGGGATAACGATATAAAAACAAACGAAACATAAAAAGATCTCGCATGAGGATCTATCGAGTATGGAAATTAATGTGAGAAACTTCGGTGGTTTTAAGGCAAACATTATAATATGAAAAGATTTTTCGACTCGTCAAGATGATACTGTAATAATGGATCTATAGATCTTGCATATTAATTTAAAGTACGCAGATGATACAAAGAAAGTTCCAACGGATTTTTGACCAAAGTCGAATAGTTTTTTCACCGAAATTTATTATTAATATGTTACGCATACAACGTATGTGAGCAATAAAGATTAAACGATTTTCCAATAATGTGATAAAAACTGTGAGAAGTGAACTGTTGGTTTTTAAAGTAGGTAAGCAGGTACATTTTTCTCTTTGCAGGACTTTTAGTACTCCATATTAATGCTATTTGATGAGGTTGAAGGACAGCCCTATTGGTAACTTCAGTAAAAGAAAATAATGTACACGTTGCGATTTATAACCAACAAGGAACAAGAAGTCGATATCACAACAACAACAAGTAAAGAAAAATGATTAAATTACATATTACTGTGGAAAATGTCCGAATGGAAAATAAAAATCACTACCCTAAAATGAAAGACGATCAATTTCAATTCATTCACAGGCGAAAAAGGTAAATAAAAGATGAAGATGATCATATGTACATGTACACTTACACATTTGTAAGTTTTACTATATTATGTATATCTGTATAATATAGAAATATATGTGGTATGAAACATCGGACCGAGTCCTGGGAAAAAAACAACAACTAGTGATCATTACGTTGACAATAATAATAAAAAAGATACACATGCATATAAAACGGACGATGAACATAATATAAAAAAAAGATAAAATTTGTATAACAACATATACATCCGTACGTACGCACGATACTTTTATTTAAATTACGTCATGTTTGGAATATACAGGTAGGTAAGTGACGAGTCGTTGATTTTGGGATATACAGGCTTTGAAATTTGATCCCGCGACGGCTTGGTTGAGTACTAAAAAGAAGGGTTTTTTTTTTTTTTTTTTTTTTTTAATAGGAACGCTAATGGATAATGTTTGTCATAATAAATTTTATACCAAAATACAAGTTTTCAAACAGTTCTTTCTCTTGTTTCTGTAGATTTTGGATCTATACGTTTTTTGGAAGCTTAAACAGAACCGTCTTATCATCTCTATGTTGTATTTTAGAGGTTTTAACTATCAATATCGCAATGTATAGATTGTCATCCATTTTGTACGTATGATCTCTAAGCCTTTTGACTTTTTTTGCATATTTTTTTATGTCGTGCTCTGACTTTTGTTGCATAAGTCAGATATAAAGTGACGGTGATAACACAAAAATAATTGCACAAATTGTATGGACAACAAAAATAACAGAAAAGTATACAAGCAAACTTTAATAGCTAGTAGGTAAGAAGTAAAAGACAAACAAGAGAAAAACTTAGGCAATAATAAATGACGATTCTGCAGCTGGGGTAAAGAGATGCAAAACGGTTAAGAGAAGGAGGGATAGGAATAAGGGGAAAATGGGAGGAGGAAGGTGAGTTTTTTAACTTTTTGCCTGAACACCGTAAGAGATGAGTTAAAGGCCAAAATTAAAATACTCGTAGAACTGTTCAAAAATGAGTTCAATGCATAATTAATTAGTTCTATATCTGGGCATCCTTAAAGCGGTTTGAGATCGTGAAGGTCTCACAGGAAATCGAAGAATACAAGTAAACCAACGAAAGCGTGGTTGTTTTATTGTTTTATTCAAATTTTGTCCACTTGTATTATTTATTTAACAGTTTCATCACTGAAAAAGCAGCTAATAATACCATAATATGAATTTCATACACCATCAAGTCGACCAATGAAATCCGACTATATGCTTTCCATTTTATACGGGTGTAAACTCAATGTATAGAGACATCTACAGCCGCGCTCCACGAAGCTATCTGACATTTCGAATCCCATACAAATTCCCATACTAATGAAATTGGGTTTTTTGTTTAATTTTTTTTAACCATAAACGACGTTTTTAAGATGTTTTTGCCCCTTTTTGTTTTCAGTACAACGATTAGCAATAATCCTATTGTTTTTGTTTCTCTAAGAAACAATTTTTTTTCTGGAACTGATTCCATACAAAATGTATGGAAGAGTGCAGCGCAAAGCTGTCAAATGACGTCACACTTTACACGCGTATTACTGGGATTGCCTTTTGTTGGTTAGTTTGAATGAAGTGTTTGATAGCGTTCAGTAGCCAATTTTCGTTTATCGTATGTTCGAGGGTTCGCATCTCATTGTTTACAATTTTCCTCTTTACTTAAGTTGTAAGAAGTATGCGTCAAAAGTGCATTTGTATTAATTTTAAAGGAAAGGAAATGTAATCTATGATTACAAAACGGAAACCAAGAGCAAAAGACCTTAACCTAAAAACGAGCCGTGCGAATCAGGGGAAATCTAAAAGCATTCCACGGTCCATCCCTGTTGCAACATACGATTCAACTGATTCCACCGAGCGGCATTCTTCAACCACTATGTAATGATAGTATGTATGTTCCGATACGGCAGAGCACGTACAAGGAATACTGCGGCCGGTGCAAGATCCTCCACTACCATATTGGATGCATATCAAACGTATTTGATCAGTGGTGATTATAATCCCATTACATTACATATTAAAGTATTATCGAATATCGATCGACAGGTATTTCCGCTGTATGACCACAATACACACTTGTATCGTTCGTTTTCATATGAAATATTTAAATTCATGTTGTCTTTTAGTATCGAGGAAATTTTATCGGACAGATGACTATGAACTAATGTATGAACATTAAGGAGATTTTAAGGTTAATAATAATACAAAATATCTAAATTTGCAATTAGAAATATCCAAAAATCCCTACACCCTAATAAGAGATTTAAAATTTAAAATTATTCAACGGAATGCATAAACGAAAATGTAAAAATGCCGAAGTTATTTCGTGATGATCTATGTGATTTCGGAAGGAACAAACGGTTCAGGTTGGCGGACACAAGATTTGTAAGGGCAGACAGAGATAGCACATTCTGGTAGGCTTCCAGGACGACCACCCAAAATAGAGAAGAATATCTGGGAGTCCACGTTAAAAGAGACAAACCACACAGCAGGAACCACATAACAGGCCAACTGGCCTATTACAAGAGGAAGGAGAAAGAAATGATTGATTTTTTCCTGACTTTTCATCTAAACACCATAAAACGAAGTTCAAAATAGGTGGAAAACAATCAAGGTTTGGCAAGGAAGGAAAATTCAAGAACATTACAAATAGAAATAAATAGAGGGATTGTTGAAGACCTTGTAACATAGAAGTATTTAAGTATATATTATGTACCTACACCAAAAATTATCGATACAATTTAGTGATTTTTGAAGATATTAATCTTATTATTATATTATTATTAAATAGAGGAGATTTAAGAATCGATAAAATAGCGAGACGATCACGCCACAAGAAACACAAAAAAGGTTCACATCCGAGGCATTTACCGTAAAAAAGCAGCTTCCTCTCCATCGCGTGGACATTCTTCTTATAAAAAAGAACACGAAATATTTGGAAGAGGATGAATGGCGAGTCCTTCGTGTTGGCATTTGGCGGAGGTAGCGGATTCAAGGAGATCGAAACAAACAACCAAGTAATAATGAAACAAAATTGTGCAATTACCAACGAAAAGGTGGATGTCGAAACTGTTTCGGAAAAGGGACGCCGAAGGGGATTTGATCCGTTTTGTTCCAAGGAAACTTCGGCAATCACGAGTTAACAGAGAAAAAAAAAACAACAACGCACATACAAGCACGTAACCTCTAAAATGAATACAATTTTTTGCAAGGTTTTGGGAAAAACAAACCAATCTCGAGATGAAGTCTTAATGCTTTTTAAATTAATATGTAATTGAACCTAGATTTTGCAAAATGAATATTTTGACACTGCCATACGTTTACGGAATAGAAACATTCTTCAAACGATGTAAAGCAAATCTCCCTGCAGTGCCATGTAAGGTGGAGCATGTGTCATAAGCAACTCATAACTTGGAACCTTACTTTCGATCATCAGATGGAGTACATGGTACTTTTCTCTTACGAGCGCATGAGCCAATAAGAAATTGTACAAAAATCTGGATATCCATAGCATTTTGCGGTAAGAACGCTTCTAATCTAACCGATTCTAGTCGATTAAATTTAGGATACGGGGTATAAAAATACGTTTTTATTTTATTTTAGGCTAATATTGTCCACCTCTGAACAAGAGCCACGGAAAGAGACATAGCACGATTTCCAGGCGGATTGGAATTTGGAATGAATTGGTGAGGTTGACAATTGGGTTTACTAGGCGTTTCTTCGCCATTACCAGTTACTTCCCCCTTATCATTGGAATCAAAACTGCATAATTATCCAACAATTTTCTTGGTGAATTGATTAATAAAATTGTTCGCAAGGTCATTCAGAAAAAAAATTAACCGATATTCAACTGTAAACAAAACAAAGACAAGACTTCGTGGTTCACATGGATGAAACGAAAGACATGGTTGTAATTTAAAATAGGTTAACATACGAGAAGGTATAAAAAAAACTCCGCATGTTATTTATGATATATCATACACGTGTGTACTGTGTATAGAGCACAAAAACATAATTGTCTAGAGTTAAATCATGTTTTGTATACAGCAGTCAACTAGGATGTTCCACCCGTTGATACCGACAATAATCATTTCATCAAGTCTGGGTTTTTTTAAAGAAACCATCGCCTTTGTAGATTGAAAAAAAGCCAAACACTTCACTGATACAGACAATTTCGTCGAAAGATCAGAAGCAAGCAAATAATCAGTTCACACATTGTGATCAAGAAGACGAAAAGAAGTCTCCAATTGACTCTTCGGCAACGTCAATGATCTTCTCCTACATCATGTCAACAAATGCTAATAGAATGTAAAAAAAAAAACTCATTCTCAAGTTGATAAAAAATTGCTTTATCAAAGAAGTTTTGGGGAAAAACAAGATACAAAAACAAAACAGATGTTTTCAAACGCACATAAATAACTCAGAAGAGCGAAAATGAAGAGGCTCAGATCTATCCTAGAGATAGAATTTCCAATGCAAGGTTTGGATGAGGCAGACACAGAAGGCGATTCTGAAAGGACCATATGGGCAGAGCGGGTCCTGAAAGACTTCCGTACATAGAGTTGCACGAGACACTAGAGGGTCGCAGAGCACCGGGAAAACCTCCGAAGAGATAGCGGGAAGCTTAAGATGTACATCCCAAGAATAAGACTTGAGGTTTCTGAATGAACTGATCTATGATCTAAAGAAATAGACGAAACGCACATAAAAGAACAAATCCATCGGGATCTTTTTAAATTTAGTAAAGGCCGAGTAGGTAGAGAAACATCCATAATAATAATTATATGACATATATTATAATAAGTGGTTTACCTACAGCCTACCTGTACGAGCCAGGCTGTAGTGCCCCGAGGTGAACGTTAAAAAAATACAGTAGCCATCCAACAAATTACAACGATGCCAGTGAGGAATATTAAGATTGTTATTATGTGCCGATTCCCGGAGGGGAATATTTGGATCCGTTCTCGGAACCTCTCATCATCGGGTCGGACCTTGGAGGTACCTGCCTACCCCGCGCACCACCAAACCTCCGTATTCGGGAGGTTTCCGTAGATACAACGACAGCTGGCGTGTGAGTGTAGTTGCAACGAAATAAAATGAAAAATTTAGGGCAAAACAAAAGACACTTCGATTTATTAAGCCTTACTACAGAGGCTATGGATCTTTTGTTAAGAGCATCGAAGCCTTTACTACTACACTTGTCTGAGAAAAAGGGAGGCGATTTCAGGTATATGCAGGGGCAGAGAAGAAGAAGAAAGAAGATAGACCACATAGAGCACCCACAGAGAACTTGACATATCATAGTTGCGAGGTGGTGTGTCCTGATTAAGGGGAAAGAGGATTGCAGGTGTTCTGCTCTCAGAGTCGGCAAAACATGACCCCCAGTTAAGAGGAAACGAAAAAGGAGGTCTGAATCTTAATTTCATCATTATTTTGGAATGGACATGGCTAGGAACTGCGTTGGGGATGCTGAACAACGGAGTTCTGTTCTTGTATAACGTTTACTATTTCGAAGACGAGGAATACTTATGTTTACTTTTATTTATTTATTTCATACGAGGAAGATACTGCGTTTTGTTCCTTCTAAGATTGATCAACCCTTGAGGATTTATCCCATACCAAACCCTTACCGAAATTTTCTAACATCTAGAGGCTTTATTCGTCCCATATCCAGTTTGCCCTGTATTTTTAATTTTTTCTGATAAAACCAGTATACTTAAAACTAAAACATACTGTATTTTCGAAGTACCTAACCAATTTATTTTCACTTCAGCCCAAGACACCGAGTTGGCTCGAAAAAAGAAGTTGAATCGCTCGCAGCAATACCGAGACGGTTGGTCCTGTTCTCTCCATCTCCACGCACCGTAATATGGTGATTTCCATCGGGCAGGTCCCTCCTCGTCATCGGGACTGTGGCAGGCGATGGATGCCCTCGGGGTGGAACAAGTAAGACGGTAGTCAATGGGTGTATGAGTTATGTGCGTGCGCGTTGGCCTCAACGAATGAATATATTACAGTATTCTTATTTTAAATCTACATATAATAAGTTATGTACCTACTTATTTTAGTCATCGCAGACTTTATGTTCGATTTTAATCATCGTTAATCCTTGCAATTGTAATTGTAGTAATGAATACAAATTATTTCATTTTCTCGAATATCTTCTCAATCTACAATCTTTTTTTGTGCAGGTCGGTTGTTACCGTACTACTCTTGCAAAACTGGACGGATTAAAAAAAAATACATATGTCAATCAAGGAAGGTTTAGAATCACAGTCTGGTCTTCTAGAATGTAGAAACTTTATTAATAGTAAAAATTTCGATTTCGGTAATTTATTAATTACATTAAATATATTTGAGAAATTGGAAAAATTTGTATCTATGATTACCATAAATACACCTGCAAGGATCCACGATGATTAAAATCAAACCTAGAGTGTATGGTTTATGCGTGATGTTCCAACAAACAAAAATATAAATAAATATACATACATAACTGAATTATTATGTAGATGATATAAGAACCGATTAAACTTATTTTAGTTTCAAAATATTCGTATACATAAGCTCAGGATAGTTCTTAATGGTAAGAAAGTATAGGTGTATGGAAAAATTGCGAGGAGAATAGAAAAATAACAATTTTGTTTTACCATACAAGAGTTTCCTGCCTATCAGATGTGTCACAGCAAAAGATCGTTGCTTGTTTGGTTGTGAGTAACTGATCTAGTTCTGAAAAATAGTTACAAGAATCTAGACATACATAATAAGAACGTTGTGGACCAACAAAGCCAATAGGCAATAAAGATGAGACATTAACAAAAATGGATATATTCATATCCTGGCGCCTAATAAATGACAGCAGTCGCAGTCTTTAAATTTGGTTGCTCTCTTGTTCTCGATAATTTCCAACTTTTTTCTCTATATTTCATTAATTATTAAATATCTACTTGTTATATATATGGGATTTTTCGACATGTTGAACATGTCGAGAATTCTCACGATTAGGAGTTTCGGAGACTTTAACATTACCACCTTATGGCGAACGTTGTTAACGTAAAGTGATCACACTAAGCCAGCCTTCGAAATAACAGTTGATGACGGTCGTAAGCCCATGATGGTTTGTTCCATTTAAAAATCGAACATCAGTAATGAATTGTTGGAGTCATTAGCTGTTACATATTCGAGAATGAAGTAGATAGGCTTTAAGTGTAGGTGATACAACGTTTAAGTATAACTTCAGTAAGAGACATCCATCAGAGAGCTGGTAAAACAAGACGGGTATTAACTAGTATATTATAAATAAAATGCGCAGGAGAAGATAGGCGTAAGTAAAGTGCAGATGTTTGGTGCTCAGCTAATTATTCGCGCCGTATTACGCAGCACGGTAGCCGAATTTTTTTCGTGAATTATGATAATGATTGCGATGCATTATTATGCCGGATGGTGTCGGTCAACTGTGCGATATTTCGAGTGCAATCAAAGGTTCGCTGGGAGGAATTTAAGCAGTCACTTCAAGAAATAATGGCGTGTATGTAAATAAATGTAACGAAAATTGGATTACATAATATAGCGATCGCAGAACGAAGGGTCTTAAATTTTTCTGGGCTTGGGCTTATTTTGATTTAACGTTTTTAACTGTTATCAAACGAAATCAAATTTTGAAATGGTAACAGAGGACTATCATAAGCTCGTATAAGTGATGTAATTATGCGTCACTATTTTTTCTATATTTTTTGGGCTTACGATAAAACAGTTTCCTAACATTTTTATGTTTTGGAAAAATTAACTATTTTTTAACTGTTTTTTATTTATATATTTATTTCTTTGGTTACCGGTTTCGGCTACCAGCCATCATCAGACCAAACTTAAGTATTAAGTTTGGTCTGATGATGGCTGGTAGCCGAAACAGCAACAAGCATGTACCTACATAGATTCTCAGAACATAATCTATAGTAATTATATAAAAGTGTAAAAAAGAGAAATCAGATAATGCATGGTGTAAAGGGCCATCCATCAGGGTCCTGAAGACGATGAAGACCCTCTCATACTGTATTCCGCTCCTTTGAAGCAGAGCGGTGGGCCTAGACAAATTGCATTTGGCAATCGACTACAAACGAATTCTTCGACAGTGAAGAGTAGGAAGAAAATTAACTGTCCACTTTTTATATTTTTATGTAAGTTCCTTTGTTTGGTTTAAATAATAGTTTATATGTTCCAGTGGACAGTTAATTTTATCGCACTATACATTGACGAAATCATCGTTTGCAGTCAACGCCAATTTGAATTTGTCTACGGGGCCAGAGGAATCTGGACATGGTGTGGGAGGAGGTCATAAATATTGCGCAAGATCGAGCGCAATGGAGAGCTATTGTTGCCTCCCTATGCCCCTTAGTGGGGCGTTAATGGAGTTTGGATTGGATTTAGATACGTTTTCCATACAAAACGTACCGTGTAATATTCACATTACTTCCGTGACTACCTTCCGATAAAACTTAGAATACGGGTACTAATGATGTATTTACATAAGTACGAGTATTTTTTAATTCGATGCCATCTTAAATCTCATATCTTTTAAGGTAGGTATTTGTTTTCTATATCCATTCAAAAATACGTACACAATTTTGACTTACTTTTACATTGAACAGTGAAGAGGGTTTTCCAAAAGTGCACAAATTTAAAGGGTAAAATGTTTTGCAATGATCCTTAGGCGTCCACAATGGGGTTTAGAAAAGACAGATAAAAAATATTCATAATTAATTGAGGGGCAAAACAATTGATGGGGTAGCAATTTTGCTGCAACTTAACCAAATCTTTTAGGTTGATCTGAGGACATCACAGATAATTATATCAATAATTATTGTTATGCTTTTTAAATAATTCACAGTTGTTAAAAAAACGAAGTAATTAGCATACGCAGCTTGCTTTACAAACCGATCATTACAGACTCATCGATACATTATTTTTAACTAACTTTAATACGTGTCCCACATAGTCAATAAAATACCAGTTGCTATTAAAAACCAGCTACTGTACGAACAACCGTGCAATTACGGGGCAGATTCGCGGCTACCGGAATTATCGCAGTGTCCTTGTTAATGAGCTTCCGAAGATGGGTAATCTACAAGAGGAGAAAGTCCGCACCATTTTTTTTAAACTGGCTTTCCCGACGGACGTTGTTCAGTTATTACTACGAATAACGAATTTCTACGAACTGATTCAATCTGAGAAAGCAAAGATGGTTTATAAATTGAAACACAAACTGATTGTCAAACATGGCATTAATATCAAACAGTGATGTTCATGCGTACACCACGAGACAGCGAAATCACTACACAGAGTGGAGAACGTTCCAAGAACTGACAGGAACACACAGATATGGATTTCTTTACTCTGCTCTCCTGATATATTTAATGATTTGCCGGGAGAAGTCAAGGGCTGTGGGAGCAATACACTGTTTGTAAAAGCATCTCAAGAATTATATTTTAGGAAAAGCGAGTGTGACCTAATCTTGTTCAACAATAGAGTGATTTTCTAATAAGACAAAAAAGTACAGCCTGCTCCCTTATACCAGCACCTGGTGCTGTCTGGGGTTATTTTTGTGTTTGTGTTCGACCATTACTAATATAATTTTTTTTTTTTTGTTTTTGTTGAGGCCTTCCACCCGATATCGAGTGATTTTGGAACTAATATAAATTATAAGTTTAAATATTATTGAGGTACCATTGTCAAAGACTGAGCGAGCGCTATTTGACAATTTTCTATCCAAAACAATGACATGGATACGTCAAAGTTGAAATATTGATTTGTACAAAGTTTTTCTATTATTATTATTAAAGAAAAATAATATTAATCTATTCCCAATTTGATCACAGAAAGAATATAAGCGTATGTGTCAATGTCAAATATATTGGAGTGTTTGTGAGTATCAAATACATAACTACTACATAATATAGAGAAGGAGTGGCGAATGCTAATAAAAAAAAATTAGCATTCGCCACTCCTTCTCTATATTATAAACTATAAGTGTGCGAAATTTCATACTCTTCCGTCCGCGCAATTTTCACAAAGTTTTTGCTTCACGTATTAATATATAGATAATATATACTGATAATTAAAAATCGTGATATTTTTGATTTGTGGCAGTGCGGTGAGGACGGTGCATTCAACATAACCAATGTTCATTCACGGCCATTAATGACAGAATAAATTTCAAGAACGGAATAAGATGACCATGCTATTTCATGGCGAGTCCTAGAATAATAAGTGAAAATACTCTGCAGTGAGTAAACGTAAAATAAATCCAACACTTTTCCATACAAATGTGTCAGTATAGTCGGTGGAACTTATTGCCTGAGGCAATTTTTTCTAGCCAACCGGTCCCGTTCAATCTGAGGTAGGCGAAGCCGGGTTTAAAATTTTAAGAGAAAAACACTAATACCGAGATAGGAGTCGCGAGAAATTCTTTTAAACTTTGCCATTATTGAACACCGGCGTTGGTTGGGCCGCTTTCAGAAAACTTTTAGAACCCTTGAAGGGTAACATTCCTGTATGCTTAAAAAGGAAAATGCATATTTCCTACTACGACACACGGAGCAGAAACCCGGACCTTATCCATTAACTGCAAGTAGCACAGAGAGCCATGGAAAGGGCTATGTTGGGAATCACATTGCTAGACCATATCCCTAACGCCGAAATACGAAGACGAACAGGAGTGGCCGACATTGTTAAAACTGTTGCTACCTTAAAATGGAGGCGGGCGGGACACGTATGTCGTAGAGAGTATGGTCGCTGGAGCCGCAAGATATTGGAGTGCCAGCCCAGAACAGGAAGAAGGAGAGTAGGCAGACCACCAGCCAGATGGAGGGACGGCGTAGTAAGAGCGGCCGGACGAAGATGGATGAGAAGGGCGGGATGCATAGAGGGTTGGAGGAGAGGTTCAGCAGTGGACCACAACGGGCTGATGATGATGATTATTGAACATCGTAGAATTTACCAGCCTCTATGTGACTGTTGATCAAGAGTTCGCGGAATCGATTCCTGATTGGGTCATAATTTACTGTTGGTTTGGTTGAAGTAATAGCTGTTGTCACTAAACGACGCTTTTATATACGAGAAAATCATCTGCTAAATTTTCTTCACGAAGGATGTCTCAGATTGCACGTTGTGATTGCTTGACTATTCCGCTGACTATTTATTCAAAAAGATTATCAGTGGCTGAGCCCTACTAGGTGCTGCTGAAAATGTTGAAATTATAAATGATCAGTGGCAAATCATTCATTTTTTTATCTCAACTCTACCATCATAGACCTTTATGGGTACGTCACGTTCAATTGAAATCAAATCCAGGTTGATTTTCTTCTATCTTCAGACACATAGCAAGAATTGTTGGAAAGGAAAGCATGAAAGTCGCGTCTCAGACGAGTGATAAAAGAAAGTGAAGAGATTATAGTTTAATAAATTTATTGTAACCATAAGGAATATTTTCAGACAAATAAAGCAAAATAACGCGTGGTCACACTAATCCCAATAAACTCAGCGTTTGTGGTATAATAGACAGGTTCAGAAACAGCGGGGGCGTGAGAGCCGGCGGAAGACCTCTGGCGTCGGCGGTCATGGGGGCCGGGGTGCGGGAGCGCGTCGAGGGGGCTCGGGGCCCGACCCAACCACCGGGCGCCACCGATTGTTAACAAATCACAAAAAATACTACTTATTAGAGCGAATTAAAAAGTATTTAGGCCCGACATCCCTTCCTGCGGTTTCGCAAAACAAAAATTCCAACCATTTCATTCATCCTCCAGCGAAATACTTTATTTAATGAACAAACTCTAAAACATAGCTGATAAGACATTTGCACACAAAATTTAATTAATGTGCAAATTCAGGTGTACGCAGAGTTAGAATCAAGTGCAAATTTTAACAAATTTGAGGTGGTACCAATACTTGCATGAATTCGGTATACACTTGGTTGAAGGAGTGAATCTTTGAGACATATTTATGTGGGAATCAACGGTATGAAATGTGAAAATCATCAGACAAGCAAAGACAAAATGAAGTGGTTGGTGACCCAGCGGTTACAACGCCGGCTTTTGTACTGCGGACGTCGTGGTTCGATCCCAGGTGCCGACCATCTTCCTCTTTCACGACACAAGCTTTCAGTAGCTTACTGTGAAAGAGTCAAGGAGTGTATTTGTGTTCACTTTGAGTGAGCACAGATTCATTTTTATAAAAAAAAAAAAAAAAAAAAAATGATCATTTACAAAGCATGCGTTAGACTTGTAATGACATCGAAGTTGAGCAGACACTGCCAGGAGCGAAAAAATATATTTGAGAATGAAGGCACTGGAGCTATCTGGAAAATCTCTGAGAGACATTGTAAGATATGTATAGTGTGGTGGTAGAAAAACAAAGAAAGAACTGGTATGGTCAAGTTTAGAGAAACACACAATCAGACTCTCTTATATTGCACTTAAACCAGCCCTAAAGTTGAAGACGTCTCAAAAGGTAGTTAGGAAATGGAGATTTGAATAGGAGCAGATCTCTACATAAAACATTATGCCAATAAGCCTTTTCATGAAGATAAGTGGGATAGATGCATCATTTGGAAACAGAATTCAATTCGAAATTCGGCACACCAAAATTAAGTTTGCACATAGGTGTTATGTTGCGTGAAGTCAAATTTCCACATTACTCAAATTGTGCGTGAAATGACGATAAAATACCGTACCTATTGATTTTTAACAGGTAATAAATTGGCGTTTTTTATTAGCGCCAATAATAAAATACCAGATTTTTTTATTGACCGACCGAAGTAGGAATTTCTGCAGTAGTCACGATAAAAGTATTTCAATCGCGACACTTCACAAAAAAACCGAACCATATTAATTCACATATCAAATTTTTTGGCCATACATATATTCAAGATTGTGCAATGGATTTATGTCGCTTCAAATAGCTACTATTGTCATTGAGTTGTTTAATGAAAATTTTCTCTTTCAATAAGTAAATTAAACTTCATTTTAGTGCACAGACTAGTTTAACGCCGTAGCGATCTCTTCTGTACAAAAAAGTATACAAAAATGACATTGAAAAAGCCTCCTGAATTATCATGAGAAAAAACTAACGATTTGAAGCTGAGATTTGTTTAGCTGTTAGGTGTGATTTACGCGGAGTAAGCATACGTAAAGTAAGCAATTTTATTCAGATTAACATATTGCAAGAATCTTTTCTTTAATACTCCTTCTTCTTTCTTCTTCAGCTTATCGCCGGCCACTCCTGGACGAAAGCCTCCTCATACACATCTTCTCGTGTCATTAATACACTTCTTCTTGTGTCTTTAATACTAATACAAAACAATTCACTGGATAATGTATCCTATAAAATTCTCCGTAATGCAGAAGATAAGTCGTAATCATATTGGAATAGTTGTTGCGATCATCCGATTCTAAGGGTGCGTTTACAGCGAACGAACATGGTACCAGAGCTGAAAATATTATGTAGGTATATTTTCTTGATCGTTGATCATCAAGGAAATAACAACGAGAATGAACCAAAATTTAGGCGCGCGTAATCTTGCGCGCGTTGCTTTTATTACTTAATTCTCGCTCGTCGTTGTTGCCTTTATTAATTAATTCTTGCTCGTTGTTGTTGCTTTTATTAATTAATTCTTGCTCATTGTTGTTTCCATGCAGTCCAATATCAACAAAAAAAATTCGCTCTATTTCTATGCTAGTTTGGTGTAAACTCACACTAACGAACGGTTCAAATTTGAAGTAATATCAAATTACCGTATAAATACAAAATAAGTTGAGTAAAAGTAACCGACGTTAAATTGACCACAAATTACCAGCGGATGCGTCCGTCCGGACCTACATAAACGGTCCCTTTCCGAGGATCATGTTAGGTTGCGCGTGATCGACCGAAACACAAGGATAAAGGAGCTTATTCGGCGGATAAATATTATAATTATTAAAAAGGAGTATTAAAATACGTAATTTTGTATTGAATAATGCCTAATATTAATAGGTTTTCTGAAGAAACACGATCCATACCCGATGCACGCGTGGGAAAGCATTTGAGAACATCTACTGCATATTATGTATGTAAAATATCTGCACTTTCGCAGAGAACGCCTTTAATATTTCGTTTTTTTTTTCGGCGAAATTATGAACGAATATCCGAAAAGGTTGAAATACAGAATGACATAAATTTTGCAGTGTTATCTAAATTACAATTCTACTTTTTAGATACCTCTTAGGGACATAGGGAGGCAACAAGAGCTCTCCACCGCGCTCGATCTTGCGGGGTTTCAATGGCATTCTCCCACACTATGTCCAAGTTCCCTCTGCTCTGCTTCTAGGAACGGGTGTGAGAGAGTCTTCTTCGTCTTCGGGAACCCGATGGGTGAAGAACAACGCCCTCTTCGGCCGGGTGTCATTCGGCATCTACACAAGTCCCATCTCCTCTTCATAATGGTAGATAGAAAGGAGATCTGCACAAGATAGTCAAGGGTAGAACATATCAAATTTATTAAAATACTACCAGAAAATTCTGAAAAACGGCATAGAAAAGGGCCATTTATTATTTGATTGTTCATTATTATTTTTAAACAGTGACATTGCCCTCTTTGTAGTTTTTGATCAACAGTTTGTTGACGTTCGTTTCAGAGTTCTTTAAGTCTGATAGATTTTTTTTGTATTTTAGTAAATTTTGTACTGAATATTTTTATAAACGTAGCCGTATTTTTCAATTTGCTTTTGTTTTAAATGAATTTAAAATTGAATTATGTTTTTTATCATAAATTAGTATTTATTATTGTTATTATTTTATCATAGTTTTAACTGTTTTGTATGATTGTGTTCGATTTGTGTGATATGTTAGTATTTTTGTTTGTTCTCCTTGTAAATAAAATAAATTACATGTAGGTAAAAGGCGTTTACGCCGTGTATGATTTAATAAATAAATAAATAAACAATTATACCGTCATGATAACGTTTGCTACAGTAGCAAGGATATTGAACCTACATATTATTTTATAATCTCCATACAGCGGATTCGCGCCTAAAATCCAGAAATAGCTTTATCAGAGCTACCTGGAAAATGGAATCAGAAACGTTATCATATGGATGAACCTGCATAAGAGAATTGAAGTTGGCGAACATTTACCGTACATACTGTCGAGGATCCTTAATAGACTGAGAGTGGGTGTTACGAGATGCAGAAAAAAAACTTAAACAATGAGGATACCTCTCTGCATGTGAAGACATACGGAAAAATCCAGGACAGCAGTCACCTCCTAAACTGCCCACTGATGGGAGAGAGCTGAAGTCCTGTGGCCTGATCTTAGCCAATGGCAAGGCAATCTCGTTCGTCGCATATTGAAGTTTTAAAAAGGATACCTTAAAGTAAGTTTAACATATCATTAGTAGAACATATATTAATATTTCATTGTTATGACGAGAACCCAATACGGCACGAAATAATGATTCGAATTAATAACGAGTGCCTTTTTCAACCCTTGATTATAGCAATCAACCAGTTTCGGTAAAAAAAAAAACATCAACCAACCAACCATCGTCCTACTATCCCATTCGTGTAAGTACCATTTAATCTCGGTAATAATTTCACTGGTACGGGAGAGACCTCTAGGAAAACCCGTTTGTGCTCGGAGAGTTTTTTTTTATTTCTTTCCCATCACTCGGGGGGAAAAAACTCCATTAAGGTGAAACAGGTTTTTTTTGTAAGTATACAGTGCAACCTCTTAAAACGATCATTTCGTATAACGATCAAAACAGTGTTTCGCACAACGTATGATGGTGAAAGGAGAAGTCCTATCTTCACGTCACTCGCTCGTGAGCCATCAGGAGTTCCGAACCAGACTCTGGCTGTCGCTAAAAAGAACTTTTTAATGATGGTTTCTGGTTAGTATCATATTTAAGGTAGTCCCCACCACGAAAAATAGAAAAGAAATCAGATCAAGATAGACGGTCGTTGGCCAGGCTCGAGACGAAATGATGACTACTCGGTAAGAATTGCGTTTAGTATACCCGATGGGAAGACTGCAGCAATGAGGATGATCATCATCGTGAGATATGTTCCTCATACCTCAACGAGAACTCAGGACAGAATATTCTGGATATTTCGTAGATAAAGGCCAGAAAAAAGGATAAACCGGGACAGAAGATGAGAAAAGGAGAAAGATAACGATGTCATCCTGATAGCGTGTTAGAGTTAACTAAAAAAAGAGTCGTATAAAGAAAGCAAGAAGAAAAATAACAAATGTACATATGTAGAGTAAGATCATTGAAAATGTTGAAGGAGGTATAAACATGGCTAATTTAGCACGCATACACAATCGGTTTATACCAAAGATTGCAAATTCATTACAAAAATACAAACTACGAAGGATTTGTGGAAAGAATCTGTGTGACAAGAAAAGGAATGATAATATGAGAATATTTGGAAGAAATGTGGTATTTTTTATAAAAATGAATCTGTGTTCGCTTGAAGTGAACACAGATACACTTTTTACATCTTTCACACTACATACGCAAAGCTTGTGCCTAGAAAGCGGAAATAGTCGGCACCACCGGGGTTCGAACCCACGACTATATCCAATACGCGGTACGTACGAAAGTGGCCGATTGATACCGCTGGACTACCAAACACCTCATTATAGTGTTTATTTATCGTATGGTTATATTCTATTACATCACATCATATTTAATTACAAACAAAAAATTGAGATATATTGTATATCAGTGTCACTAAAAAAATGACAAAATTTAAAATTTAAAGTCAGTTGTTTTCAAAAAGTCAGTCATTATAGTGTTAAAAATCAAAGTGAACAAGTTGAGGTAGTTGAAGGATATTTCAAAGAGTAACTGGTGCAAATCAGCAAATGAATAAGTGAGACTGAAAGGAAAGACGTAACAAAGCTTAATCGACGGAGAACGACGCGGATTGAAGACAAGAAAGGCAAAAAAAGGTAAAAGATAAGAAGGTTGTATGAGAAATGCCGTGGTGAGCAAAGGGAGTGTATTTGGATAGAAAAGAAAGGAGGTTCCTTCTCTCTGTTTCATATAACGAGCATGAATTTGGAACGGATTGAAGTCGCATTGTATTTATTTATTTGGTGCGCTCCTCTTGTTTGTGAGCGGGGCGGGGAGGGGAGGGCGCTACCATGTGCCTACCACCGCAGCCCGAGGACTCCGCCCCAAGCTCCCACGGTCCTCTCCAGAGCCGTCGCTAATCGAACTAAACCAATTTCATTAAACATAACTGCATCCCGAGTTCTACTGCGATAAAAAATACACGAGTAACGCTTCGAAAACGTCTGTGGCTCTGTTCATTTTGAAGGATCTTATTTTGGCATGGGTTGGTCACCTTTAAGAAAAATGAAGCGCGATATAGTCGTCATCCCTTAATTTGTGACGGAGTTCATTGCCCTTTTTTAAATTAGCCAATGGAAAAGTAACTATATTATACTTAATATAGAATATAGATGAACGAATTTCCAGGGCTCTTATTGTTTACTAGCTTTCCCGAAAGAAGTTGTCCTGTAGTCCTTACTATGAATATTCATTTCAAATTTGTAATTTATACAAAAAGAGGTATGAAATTGTTTGAATGTTAAAAAAATATTTCTGAAAGCTTGAAAGAAATTCTGTCAAAGAATGCGTGCCAATTTTTTTAATGTCAATGATTGTCAGGTAAATAAAAATTGTGTTTCTATATAATTTTCACAGATTGCGTTGTTATAAGGAAATTCGTTCCATATAATATACTGACTTTGATATTGTATTTTAAATTTTATATCCATTTTTCAATTTCTATTAGGGTTTCTGGTATCCGGAGCAAAGAAGAATCCAATTAATCAAACACGATAAACCTCTGTTCAGCCGATCTCGAGTTATATGTTATATTATGTGTTCGTACTAACCCGACTTTCTTTTATATTGCCTATAGATTATAATAAACAACTTTTAATGGACCAACGCTCCTCTTCACTAAAAAAAATAAATTCCACCCCCTCCCCCCACAAAATAAATAGTTAACTACACCAATTATAATATGTTTAGGTATGTATATTAGATATTAATAATCAAAATTAATTCATCCCTCCCTAATCGTGCCCTTGTTGTGGCAGAGGGTAATGATTTTTATTTATTAAAAGTCTCAGTTCTTCGTCCATATTTAAAAATTCCGCTGTATCTGCAATTGCGATAGGTATTTAAAAAAAATGAAAATCCAAAGAATAAATCTGTCAAATCTGACGTGTATCAACTGAAATTATGTAGGTACCTACCAAAATCATAACTCATATACTTACTTAATATTGTTATACTTAGGTACTCAAAGCGGTTAGATAGAAGTAGAAACATACAAAGGTAGTTCTTTCTCACTCTCAAAATATTGATGATATTATATTATCTAGGTACTAGGTATTAAGACATCATTATAATAATGAGCCCGTCCACCTGTAATATTGTAATATTGATCAATAATTTGCCTAGCGGTTCCGTCGCCGTTTTTTGTACTGACGTCGGTCGTGGGTTCGATTCCAAGTTTCAAGCATCTTTCTCTTTCACGACACAAGCTTAAATTTGCTTACTACGAAATATGCAAAGGGTGTATTTATGTTCACATTGGATGGGAAGAATAATTATTTATTTGCGAAGTTTAATTGAAATAAATGAAGGGTGTTAATGAAGATAGTTTGATAACAAAACAGTGACATCCTTTTTGATTCTGCGGCATTTCTGGACGAAAATGTTGGCAAACGGTTAGGGTTATTATTCTATTAGGAAAACAAATCAAGAAAATTATTGGTCGCCAGTTGAAATAAAAAAAGTAATTTTTCCAAAACAACGTAAGAAATACGTTTACGTAAACGTAAACTTGCGCCGTTTTCTAGGACTAGATGTCACAATAGAAGTTTTGTTGCGAAGGCTGGCTTAGTGAGATAACTTTACGCCAACAACATTCGCCATTTCTCTCTCTCCAATGGCGCTACAGCCCATATCGAGCCTTGGCCTCCCGTAGCATTCGCCATTTAGGTTGTCAAATTTGTCTAATTCCCTGAAATTCCGAAACTATATCAAAATGTCGAAGCTTTGCCGTGATTTTGAAACATCAGTAGAACGGGTAGACGGTCGTAAAAGCCCGTAGTGGTTCAAATTTATATACAAATTAAGTACCTCTTAAAATCGAACACAAATTCATCTAAAGATTTCGGTTCTACATACCATTTTTTCCGAAGCCTTACAATAATTAAGTGGTTAGTGGTCAAGTAGCTAGGGTGCTGTCATACGTATCACGCGCTGATATCGATGCTTCGTATTGATACCAACCATCCTACTCTATCACGATAAAGGCTTTACGAAGTTTCATTAACAATTTTTGTGAGCAGTGAGCTAAGAATGAAAAAAAAATCAATTGGTGCAATGCAAGAAAGAAGTAAAATGCAAAAACAATAAAATATAATAATATAAATTAAACAATTTACCTCCCAATATAGTTAAAATAGTGCAGTCCCTGTATGAAGACTCCGAGTGTAGCGTCAAAACGCCAGGTGGTCCTACTGAAGCTTTCAGAATCACCACGGGAGTCAGTCAGGGCTGCGTACTGGCTCCATTTATATTTATTATTGTTATGGACTTCCTCTTGAGAAAGTCCATGCAAGGAGCAAGAGGTAGATCAATAACACAGAGTGATGGTCTGATGGGCGGAATGTGCGATCTGCAGTACGCGGACGACCTAGCGTTGTTCAGTACGACAGTGGAGGAATTACAGCGCAGTGTTTCAAGACTCTGCGACGAAACAGCATGCCTCGGCCTTCGAGTCAATGCCAGTAAGACGGAGCTCATGGCGAATAATGCCTGCCCCCGATAAACAGCTACCGATAACCATCGATGGTCACCAGGTCTCCCGGGTGGATAAATTCAAGTACCTGATGAGAGCAACCATTTCCACCACTGGTGACCTCGGGGCACCCGATACGTATCGGTATGGCTATTGGCGCCTTTAACAACATGGCCAAGATTTGGAAAGCGTCGGCGTTTAGTGTCGAGACGAAATGTAAACTGTTTGATGCGAGTGTGTTGCCCATTCTCCTATATGGGTGTGAGTCCTGGCACCTGACCAAAGCCCAGGCATAAAAAGTCTCAGCTTTTGAAATGAAGTGCCTCAGGAGAATTCTGGGCGTAAGATGGTCCCAACGCATCACGAACGACGCTATAAGCATGCGCACGCAGCGTAAGCCCATCACTTATACCATTATGGGGAGGAGATAGACTTGGCTGGGACATGTGTTAAGGATGCCGAATGACAGTTGGCCGAGGAGAGCGCTGTTCTTCCTCCCATCAGGGTTCTGAAGACGAGGAAGACCCTCCCATATTGTGTTCCGCTCCTTCGATGCAGAGCTGAGGAATTTGGACATGGTGTGGGAGGAGGTCATAAACATTGCGCAAGATCGAGCGCAATGGAGAGCTCCTATTGTCCCTAAGTGGGGCGTAAAGGTAGTTTAAATTGGATTGGAAATTAAAAAAAAAAAAACTGTTTCATAGTGATAAGACCATCCGTACAAGAACACATTGACCATAATACTTGGAAAAAAATTAACTTAAGCCACTATCTGAAATACATCGCCATCTATAGAATTTATCCGATATTACTATAATAGCTATACAAGCGATGTTGCGTACCGCCCCAGAAGAAGATACACGGATGATATAGCTGATGTGCACATCTAAACGAACGTCGTGTGTTAAATAACATAAAACTTAACGATGCGTTCCACAGATGTCGTTGGATTTTTTACATAAGGAAGCTGATGTTATTACTGGTGTATCTACAAATCGGATAGCTGATAAGATACATTTTTTTATCTATTATTGATTGAACCAGTGGCGTAACTAGGGGGGGGCGGAGGGGGCGGTCCGCCCCGGGCGGCACTTTTCAGGGGGCGGCAAAATGAGCCGACAAATAAAAAAAACTTGATAATAAACACTAAACTAAAAATCGTAAATCGATTGTATATAAAATTCATATGACACAATACAAAACATTTAAATACAATAACACTCTGTCGTTACCATATAAAATGTATCGTATTACTCCCTTTACTTCCGTGACTACCTTCCGATAAATCTTAGAATACGGGTACTGAGCGCTATTTCAAATTTTTCTTTCAAAAACAATGACCTGGTTGCTTATGTAGCAGTGGCGTACCGAGGGCGGGGCAGGGGGCGGCAAAATTTGCTTGCGCTGTACTAAACACGATCAGATTGACAAAATCAGAATTTTTAGTCTTGTATTATGAAATTGGAAATGGTCGGCACCAGGATTCGAACCCACGACCTTCAGTATGCAGATTTATTTTCATAAAAAAATTTTTTTTTTGTTTTTTCATGTGCTAACTCTTACTATTTTATTTTGAAATATTTTTTTTTTACTTTTGGTCAATTTTTTATTATATATTATGGGGGGGGGGGGGCGCCAAATTTGGTTCCCGCCCCGGGCGGCGAAAACCCACGTTACGCCACTGGATTGAACTTACAGATTGGAAAGGAGAATGTTATGTTGCTTCAGCGAAATGAGCCTTGGATGGCTTACCTGTAAGAAAAGAAAAAGTCACTGTAACAATTTGTATTTTAATTATTGAAAAAAACCATTAACTAAAATAGGTACCTTAACATAATTGATGTAAGATTTTTAAAAATTCTCCTAACTTTTTTGATTTGCCTTTTTTGTGTACCTACATACGAATATTTTATTCTTTACATAATATTAGGTATGTAATATTAATACTTTAATGCTAATCATTGCGATCACTATCTGATTGACGATCCTATAATCACTGTCTGATTTATATTTTTTCAGAATTGGAATCCTGAATTTTGGGCCATTCAGTATTAGAATATTAAAAGATGTTGGACAATGTACAAGACCTATAATAGACAGCAGAAATGCGTATGCTGAGATGGTCCACTGGTGTGTCCTTAAGAGATAAGATCAAAAGTGCTCACATTCGTGGAAGTCTATAGGGGTTACAGACATCAATAGTAAACTAGAGGAAAAGGTAGTTGAGATGGTATGGACATACAGAACGATGAACGAGGAGAATATCGTCCAACAGTTCTAAACTTGAATGTTCCATGTTCTGTGGAGGGACTCTCAAAGGGACGATCATACAGAGATCTTTCACCCCAGCTAAGCCTCAGGCCATGGTTTGCGGATATCAAACTGAGCAAACAAGTGGTGTCCACCATCTGTCGCATGAGATTGGGGCACTGCTGTGTCGGTGCCCATATATTTAAGATAGGTATTTTTGATTCCCCGTCCTGTGAATGTGGCTCTGAAGAGGACACTCTCAACCACAATTTCTTTGAATGCCCGTTAATTGACAGAATATATCCGGACTTCCTCCGAGATCTCTCTCGGCTGGGAGTCCCGTTTCCATGCAGCCTCTCGGTTCATTTATCTCCCCCTTCCAAAAATATATATGCTCTCCTTTCTAAATTCATAAATCTCAATTCCCTTAAAATATGACCCGTTACTTCTATCATTTTTCTCTACAAATTTTCTCCCCACTTTTTTGATAACTTCTAATTTATTGTCCTCAATAACACAATTTCGTACCTAATAGACCAGTGGGTCCCAATCTCTCAAGTGTGAAAATGGCTGGGACACTCCTTTAGAGGTGAAAGCCAGAAATATGGAAGAAGAAGACTAGAGGGAGACCTAAGAATTCTTGGGTGACGCAAGGCCGCAAGCAGATGCAAAGATGTGGGGAAGTGGTGCAGCAGAGGAGAGTTGACCTGAGGACGAGAAGAGCTGACCCAAGCAGTATTTATAGACGTTAAGCTGGGAGCAAGCCAGGGAGGGAGAGAGTATTAGGTGATTAGCTTTATAAGAAGGGCCAAGATAAGAGTCACCCATAAAGAATACCTTGCCGACAGGGCCCAGACCTCGAGCTCGCTGGCATGGAACGTCATGTTGGCGACGCGTGACGTGCCCGACACACGGTGTTAGAGTGCTCTCTGGTCCGGTACGGTGCCGTCTTTGGCCCAGCACACCAGAACACGGGTCTCGATCACAATACGTCTGTCATTTGTGACACGCCATCCACGAAAGCACTCATTATCCTCAACAATACCATCCATTGTTGTGAGTTTTCTTTTTGTCGATGCTATTAATTTTAGCAATTGAAATTCTCTGCAAACTATTTAACGGTGGAAAACATGCTCTTCAAAACATATTTTGGTTTTTAATATCCTTTAAAAGCCGGGAGAAAAGGCAAGCAGGACGAAACTAGGCACTCGGCCTAAAAAACAGAATTTGTTGTAGTTAAGTGGTGTGAACAAAAAACTAAAATTTACAGACGTTTATTGGATGGGGAAGCTTGACGAATACGCGGAATGGTAAGATCAAGTTTGCAATGACAGGTGGCTTGCTTTAAGCGTCAAGAGCACGAGTCTGGTGACACATCTCCTAGTTACCACAATATTTTTGGTTACTTGGATACTCTAGGAAAGTCACCAAGTTGTCATGCCGCCGGTTGCGAACATTTTAAACCGTTCGATTTAGTAAACTACATACATATGTACATACTCAACAGGTTAACCAGCCATTTGTCAGAAACCCTGCGAAGATGCTAACGAAGTCGGGTTGAACAAAATTAACAGACTGCGCTGGCTAGGCCAGAAGCCGTATGGATGGTTGTCCGAATTCGAAAACCGAAGTTGGGTAAGTTCATTGGATTCAGGAAATAGGGAGGTGTTTACTCGAATAGAAACAATAGATAACTAATATCTCGGCTTTTGGATTGTATCAGACAGGTTTTACGCTTTTTAATCCATGGAGTACGGATGGGATGATATGGTCTGGTTGACGCATGCCGGCATATCAGCGTTTTGACTATGCTCAAGGGAGTGGAAAGAATCCACCAAGTTCAATGATCCTGTTTTCAGTATCGCACCTCCAACATAAGACAATCACAAGAATCGATGTAGCACACAAACAATAAGAGTCATGTGTAAATTTATATGTGCAAATTTTAATAAAAAATGGGTTAACTTCACCAAATTGTATGGAATGAAATTCTAAAATATTTGAAACAAGTTATTATTTTTACAAAATCTTGTACCTACACGTAGAGTTAAATGAAAATCAGTACTCCTAAACAATTTGCTCAAGACAGCAATGTCTTGCAGGTCCCTGGGGCAAAGGAACTGGAAGGTTGCAGCCGAAGACAGGAGGGTTTGGAGACGTTTCTTGGAGGCAGCTAAGACCCACCGAGGGTTGTGACGCATAGGTATATTTTTTCTGGGATATTTTTCTTTTCCAAAATTCTCAAAAAATATGAATATGTATTAAAAATTTGTTTTATTATTTGCTATCTCGCTTGTCATAATAATAATTTAAATAAATCGTAAGAGGACAGTTCCAATAAATATAGCAAATTCATATGATATACATTTTTGTTCCAAATGCCGTTTCTATTAAGTACGTAGTAAATATTACCCAATAATAATTCAATGTTCAAGATATTATTGAATTCGGCAGCGTCCGATCGAAATTATGAATCCCTATTCTAAGTTTCCGTGACATTAAAGCTGGCGTGAAGTAACAAAACTTTGTATGGAAACATGGTATAGTGCCCCTGCAGAATACTTCGGAAAGCTACACAGCCCATACAAAATTCCCGTGAGTTTCTCACTGACGTTAGAGAATGAAATTCGGAATAGGGGTACTGTATCGGCGAGATCGTGCGTACGCGCAGTAATTCACGTAGTTCAAATAATTTGGATTAACGAAGTATTCCATACTCGCACAAGAATGTAATAACATTTCGGATGATGGGATGGGAGATCTACAACAGTTGAGGAATGTTCAATCAATATTTAGAGTTCGAGTATTGCACACACTAACTATTATTATTATCACATCGGTATTTTTACTGACCACGTTTACACGGGCTTACGGGCACCATTGGTTAGAAACATTTTTCAGATCTTGGTAGGTATTTCGATCACATTTTACGTGGTGACTTTTTCACATTCGCTTAATTAATTACCATCACGGGAATCTACGACATTACCAACATCTCAAAAAACTTTCGAAGGTTGGCGATCATCCTCATCATTTTCTGATTACTCTGTGATGGGCGGATGCATGTATCTATACTACTATTATAAAGAGGAAAGTTTTGATTGATTGATTGATTGTTTGTTTGACGGGAATAGGCTCCGAAACTACTGAACCGATTTGAAAAATTCTTTCACTGTTGGGAAGCTACACTCTCCCCGCTGAACATAGGCTATATTTTATTTTCATATAGCCTTTCTTATAGCCTAAAACTCCAATAATGTAACCCAAGGTTCAAAAAATTTACCTAAAATATTCTTTACATCGCGTACGCTGCGAAAATTATTGAAGATAGAGTAAAATAATGTACTACAACTTTGTAGAAGACATAATTATCTACAAAAAGTGTCGCGACAGCATACGTCTAACTATTATAATAATGCCACAATAAGTGTTGATTTATTAAAAAAAAAAAATTGAAATGCGGCAGAGATATAGGCGTCACTGGGGTACGAGCCGGGCGGGAGGGGACCATTAGAATGCTACATTATTCCAGATTAACATAGCCTATAGAATATTTTGATAAAGTTAGGGATCTAAGAAAACGAAGATCATAAGAAAACTGAATTATTTTTTTAAATACCTATGTACCTACCCGTGCGAAGCAGGAACAGACTGCTAGTACTTAATAATATTATTGATATTCTACTGTGTCCGTTCTTTAACTTTGACTTGTACCTAATTAATGATTAACTTTTTACACCTCTTGACATTGTTTCGACTTGCCTTAATTATTTATTGTTTTGAAACTGCCGCCACAACTCAACTATATGATGTCTATGATTTTGAAGATGTATTTGAAATTGATAGCACTCCCCGATACAGGCTGGGATGCTTACTTGATTTTTTTTTCCATATTTGCATAATGGCCGAACACATTGATTTCTATGAATTTGTTCATGTAAAATAATAATTGATCAAGGATACTTAGGTATGACACATAAAATATATAAATACTAAACCATTGTTCAACTTAAAATTCTGCCAAAGCAACAAAAATCCTATATATATAGGTCTAGGTATAACTGGTAAGTAAGTAAAACATTGTAATACCTCATATTATGACAAAACCAATCGAACTTCGAGAAATATTTTTCATGCTTAAATTATTCTTCTATATGTGGATATTCGTTACAATTAAAATAAAAACAATCATAGGTGAGTGCAGTTAATATGGTATTATAAATTGACGAAACATTTGATACTTGATTAAATTTCATTTTCAATTTGACAACCAAACAATTGATGAACCTTTTCCATGCTTGTAGTCCGACAGGTTTTGCTGCTAGTGTTACCATAAACAAATAAAGAAAACATACAAAAACTAACCATTTTTTATTGAGAAAAAAATGTACATTTGTCGATTGTTTCACGTGATCACGTGTATAGGTACTATACATTTATCTAGTGATCAATTTAGTATGAAATGTTGGAACACTGTTGATTAGACATGAAGATGTTGGTAATACTTAACTGCGAGAAATATTTTCGAAGATACAATAATAATATGACGGAGTTAGTTGGCTGTTTCGACCATAAAACGATAGATCACGACGCACAAATACCTCGGAAAACGTGGGCAAAGAATAGTAAATACGTAGCTACTAACCAATTTATATCTACCTACGCATCTAGGCAAGAATCTTAAAAATGGTTGCATTAAGCCAGCTTTCGAAACAGTTATAGGAGACGTCTGTAAGCCCGCAGTGGTCAAATCGAAGAGTTCATGATCTAAAATAGACCTCAAAATTGACCATACTATGTGTTCGAAAACCGTTCATTACGGTTACTTTTTAAAACAAATTAAGTCCCGTTTTTAGTCACAATAGTTCCATTATGGGACGCAGTGCCAGCAGCCCTCCAGGTAACAAGAAGCCTATCAATAAATAAAAATACTATAAAATTAAAACGATCTGATCTACAACTTTAAAGTAACAAGCTTTTTTTTAGTGTATATTTTTAATCTCACCTTAAGTTAACACAAAAACACTTTTGAACATCATTCACAGAAAGCAAAGCTGGCTTAGCTGTAAAAGAGTAAGATAATAGGGGATTGAACTGAAGACCCTCATAAGGAAAGTCAGCGAATTAAACTTTGTAGTTTGTTCTCATAAATCTCTATGAAAAACGCCTAGAAACAGATATACTTCTGGATTTGAAGGAAGACCAAAAACGCTGATGTTTGGGTTGCCATTCTAAAAATGGGGAAGGGCAGATACCTACTAACACCTACACTTAAAAGTATGGTAACTTATTGCCTGAGGGATTTTTTCTAGTAAACCCCATGTAGAAATCTCTATGAAAAACGGGTAGAAACAGAAATGGTTGGTGACCCAGCGGTTACAACGTCGGCTTTCGTACTGCGGACGTCGTGGTTCGATCCCAGGTGCCGACCATCTTCCTCTTTCACGACACAAGCTTTCGGTAGCTTACTGTGAAAGAGTCAAGGAGTGTATTTGTGTTCACTTTGAGTGAGCACAGATGCATTTAAAAAAAAAAAATATTCTTCTGGATTTGAAGGAAGACCAAAAACGCTGATGTTTGGGTTGCCATTCTAAAAATGGGGATGGGCAGATACCTAGACTACTAACACCTACACTTAAAAGTATGATAACTTATTGCCTGAGGGATTTTTTCTAGTAAACCCCATGTAGAAATCTCTATGAAAAACGCCTAGAAACAGATATACTTCTGGATTTGAAGGAAGACCAAAAACGCTGATGTTTGGGTTGCCATTCTAAAAATGGGGATGGGCAGATACCTAGACTACTAACACCTACACTTAAAAGTATGGTAACTTATTGCCTGAGGGATTTTTTCTAGTAAACCCCATGTAGAAATCTCTATGAAAAACGCCTAGAAACAGATATACTTCGGGATTTGAAGGAAGACCAAAAACGCTGATGTTTGGGTTGCCATTCTAAAAATGGGGATGGGCAGATACCTAGACTACTAACACCTACACTTAAAAGTATGGTAACTTATTGCCTGAGGGATTTTTTCTAGTAAACCCCATGTAGAAATCTCTATGAAAAACGCGTAGAAACAGATATACTTCTGGATTTGAAGGAAGACCAAAAACGCTGATGTTTGGGTTGCCATTCTAAAAATAGTGATGGGCAGATACCTAGACTACTAATAGACTTAAAAGTATGGCAACCCAGATAATAATAGGGTGAGCACTGAGCATACATATGGTGCAGAGAGGAATTGATAGCAAGGGGAAGGTATATTATGTTCACCAATCGACGGAGACAGGCAGATAGATAGAAAAATAAGATTCTTTTAATTTTTTTTATCAAGATGCCAATGGTGTGAAGTATGCAAGAATTTAATTATCATTAAAATATAGTAGCGTGATGAAGACGGATTATGCGAACAAAAAATATGAAACGTAACGTAACAATGCGATCGCGTGACCACAGTAGCTGGTTAGTTGGATGACCCGTCAGTAGGTACCTACCTACCTCCTCTTAATCAAGTTGTCAAGAGGTTGTATAATAATATTTGTACGAGGCCTGGGAATATCTATTTATCATAAATAATATGTACACGCATAGTTTGTAAGTAAGTAGCTAACATCCCTGTCTTTCCCACAATGTATATGTTAAGCAGGGACGGTAATGCTGGTAAGATTTGAAAAGAAAATGTTGTGGGTTCATATTATTATAAGTGTAGAATTATAGTGGGAAAAACAACATGCGAGAGCGTTCAGTTTTAGATGTCAATAAAGGATGTTAACTTCCTACGTTGTTGATGCTGACAGGCCATTCATTCGTGAGTCGTGACAATGATCCATGGAACAACAGAACTATAGTATTTTCATATATGAATCACCAAATAATAGCACATAAAAAAATCGTTTTACTAAGTATTTTTAAAGCAGAAGAGAGATATGGATTCTCGAAAATATAAAACTACTGTTTTACCCGTGACAATTTCTGAACGTTTAAAAACAATTGATTAGAATTTTATAACACATTATTTGATACCTATGCTTTTTTAAACATTTAAATTGAATTGGAATTGAATTAATAAAAACTACAAAAAATAAGGGTAATTTTTTTAAAAATCGATCTATAATGTCACTATAGAGTGATTGAACTAAGTTTTTTTCCCCATCACGCCGTTTCCCGAAGGGGGTAGGCAGAGACTACGGATTTCCACATGCTCTTCTATTCCTTTTGCTCCTGACTTGGCCCTCTCTAAGACTGAACCGATATGGTCGGACAATGTCATTCGAGGTCGGCCTCGTCTGCGTGCACCCATTCTTTCAGATTTATATATACTTTGTATAAATAAATCTTTAAAATAGTTTATTTTTTTATGTTTTTATTATGCTTTTCTGTACAAATGCGTGAATAAATCAAGCGGAAATTAATGCCTTTCCCAGTCAACCAGTCTTGTCCAATTTCAGGTATTTCATCCGCATGTAAAAAAAATTTAAACGAATTACTCTGATCTGACCGAGATTAGAACCCGGGACTCCTTGCTCACATAACATGAAAATTAGATCAAGGAAAGCTTAAGAATAAAATCTCTAACCAGTTTTGAAAGAAATATTTCCATGTTGTTAAATTTTTAACAGCCTCCAAGAGTCATATCATTTTTCTACTGCGATTTGTAAAGCAAATGAATTCTTGTTTTTTTGTGAACAATTTATCGATGTAAATTGCGAAATCGAAAAAAAATCCCTTTGAAAGCGAGTCGATGAAACGTCCGATTGCGCAGTGAATCCGCGACGACGCGACGCTTTGATTTTCACACTCGACGCGCACTCAACAACACGACACAACGCAGACGCACATTCCTACGCATGTTACTTGCACTTTCATTGTAAGAATTTGCATAATTATAATAACATGCGCATGCGTATTGAAACAATACAATAATTCATACTATTATGAAGATCATCCACATATCTGTAACATTCCTGTATTTGTGTAACATGCATGTCTCTACGTCTGCTTATAAACATGATAAACGTTGCATTGATATCTGTTTTTTTTTTATGATTTGACTGGCTATATTTCTAATTTACTTATTTTATTATTGTCGTTTACATCTTGAATATTTCTTTTCTTGTAGTTTCAATCTGTTTGATATTCTTGATTATTTTCTATTTTTTTTTTATGATTTGACTTGCTATATTTCTAATTTACATGTTTTATTGTTGTCGTTTACATCTTGAAACTTCTTTTCTTATGGTTTCAATATATTTAATATTCTTGATTATTTCTATTATTTTTATGATTCGACTTGCGATATTTCTAATTTACTTATTTTATTATTGTCGTTTACACCTTGAATATTTCTTTTCTTGTGGTTTCAATCTGTTTGATATTCTTGACTACATATTTCTATTTTTATTATTTTATTATTTGACTTGCTATAATTCTAATTTACTTGTTTTATTATTGTCGTTTACATCTTGAATATTTCTTTTCTTGTAGTTTCAATCTGTTTGATATTCTTGATTATTTTCTATTTTTTTTTTATGATTTGACTTGCTATATTTCTAATTTACATGTTTTATTGTTGTCGTTTACATCTTGAAACTTCTTTTCTTATGGTTTCAATATATTTAATATTCTTGATTATTTCTATTATTTTTATGATTCGACTTGCGATATTTCTAATTTACTTATTTTATTATTGTCGTTTACACCTTGAATATTTCTTTTCTTGTGGTTTCAATCTGTTTGATATTCTTGACTACATATTTCTATTTTTATTATTTTATTATTTGACTTGCTATAATTCTAATTTACTTGTTTTATTATTGTCGTTTACATCTTAAATATTTATTTTCTTGTGGTTTCAATTTGTTTGATATTCTTGACTATTTCTATTTTTATTATTTGACTTGCTATAATTCTAATTTACTTGTTTTATTATTGTCGTTTACATCTTAAATATTTCTTTTCTTGTGGTTTCAATCTGTTTGATATTCTTGACTATTTCTATTATTTGACTGGCTATATTTCTTATTTACTTGTTTTATTGTTGTCGTTTACATCTTGAATATCTACTTCTTTTCTTATGTTTTCAATCTATTTAATTTTCTTATTTTTTTTATGATTTGACTAGCTATATTTCTAATTATTTACTTATTGTATTATTGTTATTGATTATTTTTTGTATTGTATATTGTATTGCATTAGCTATCCTCGATACAGGTTTACACCTAGTGAGGTAGCATTTTCCTTGTTATTTATATTTTGTAATGTTAATTAGTATAAATAATGTAGGCACATATGATTGTAATGTGATTTCGAGTAAAAAAAAAACGATAATTTTTCATGCACCTGAATATTTGCTAGTTTTTAACTACGTTGATGCATTTTAATAGAGGAAATTGTAACGAGCTTGAAAACTTTCGTAAATCTCATGTTGACATTCAAATTCAAAATATTCAAAAATAGAATGACATTTTAAATGGTAAGAATATTTATAGTTTTTTTTTAAGACGGGACAACATCTGCCAGGACAGCTTGTTTAATTATTATAAAGAGATGAAGGAGGATTGATATAGCCATGTCCAGAAAATGGACACCAATGGATTCCTATACACCACTCCACGGTTCACGAGGAAGATTTCCCAAAAGATGGCGAAACCAGTTGAACGAACAGAAAATGGTTATCAAAATATTTCTTAAATATTGTCCATATTTCATAGTTTAGCACGTTGGAGACTGTGGACAATTTAAGATTTCTTTCTATAGCAACAATTGTAAGTAGGAACATCCGATCAAGTATCACATTATATTATTAATCCTTTGATATCATATTTATGTGGACACGTGTTATTATTGTCATGGCAACTGGCTTGCAGACGAATTAAATAAGTATGTAAAATATTTCGCGAAGTACGGATGAACTAACCAAATATGTATAGGATTTATATAATATTAACTATGTACAATAGCCACTCTGGAGATACCTGTTATTGGAGGACTGGAGATCATATGTTTTCGTTTGTGTTGTTCAGTGTTCTGTAAGTGTCTCTTATAAATAAATAAATAAAAATGGAAGAGCATTTCTTCGGTAGGTACCTTCTCGAATTCATCTTGAACATAGGTGCGCTGGATTGTTTCAGACTTGCGCAGATACCCTGCTATAACATTCTACGCAAGAGCAGCTTCTAAAAGCGTGCGGAATGCCGGAGATAAAATATAATCAAGAGTTTTACGATCTTACGGGCGATTATCGATTATCACAGACAGCCGTCATAACTAACGCACGCCATACGGATCACAGAGGAGAAGAGAAACGAAAGTGATTGCTATTCATTATTTCCATCCAACACATGATATTGTTTGCTGTGGGTAATTGAATGCCTCCGAGCAGGACCGGATTCGCGGACGAGCGGCATCGATGGAAGCTGGAATGCGGCTCGGCGATCGATCTCGAATTAGGGATGCCGAGTGTTTGGAAACGTCACGCACCCGGAAAGTTTGCGAAGATCGAATGAAACGAACATTTTGTTTTAAATGTTTTTAATTTTGAAAAAAAAAACAGATAAATGTGTTTATGAAGTTCGATTTTTAAACCTTGAATTCACTCGGCTATTAATATTGTCTACCTTTATTGCGGGGTACAGTGTCACATGGTTTATTTATCAATGAAAGTTTGTAATTACCTATTATCATAAAAATAATACGTATATATTTTTAAAATCCATTTTTCGATAGTTATTCTGTTATCCGGAGCGGAGAAGAATCCAATTGATCAAACATCGGAAGAATCTGTTCAGCCGATCCCGAGTGTTCGCACTAACGCCACTTTCTTTTATATTATAGATTGTAGCCATTAGTCTAGGATCGTCAGCCAAAAGAATGTACAAGTAATGACTTGAGTGTAAATAAATGTCAATAATTGTCTACTCGAATCTTTGTTATTTCGGTATTGTTTTCAAATGCCGGCCATCGAGATACTCGAAGTATCGAGAGGTTTTGGTGAATGAGATAATAATGATTGTTAGATGATGTCACGATGTTGGTCTGTGGTCTAGTAACTAGTTGGTTCGCGGGCACAGAAGGAAGAAAAGGGATCGTCAGATAAACGAGTTTGGCATAGTTGGGCGATAGCATCACGCTGTGACATAATTTTTCTGCAATGCAGTTAACGTATACACTACAGAGACAAACGCTTTTGGGCCAAAGCAACGTAAGCGTATCGCAATACGGCATAAAACGACAGCGAAACGTTCGGGATAATTTTCAAACAATTTCATCGCCATTGAGCTATTCTGTCGATGTCTTTGACATCTCCACAGTCAAAAAATCCACTTTCTATTCAGCAGCAATAACCTCTGTTCGAAGCCAAAGAATGCGTCAAATTTACCCCAAAAAATATTGGTTGTCATATATTGTCATGGTTTTGGGTTTGAACCCAGACCCCAACCAAAACACTTTTATTTACCTAGTTTTGCTTATTTTGAAAAAACAAAATGGAAGTATACTTGTGTAATGACTTCAAATAGGTAGGTATCTACTTCAAAATATCTCTATATTGCAGAGTCAAGGAGATAAATAAGGATTCCGGGTAGAGACCTGAAATGAAAATGTTGACTCGACCGGGAATGGAATCTGAGATTTTTTAATACGAAGTCTGTCACTTTCGACCTATTGCTGAAAAGGTACTTGAATACTAGATGAAATTAGATTATAAAAAAAAATAATCAGATTCTGCAATCGCTGTTATGTCACATCATAAAGGTGAATCACATCGAAGGTATATGATTTTAAGCAGATTTTTTTTTTCAAATTTGAACCCTATTCTACTGCAATTAGAATTCTGGTTTAGTGCGATCACTTTATGGTAACAGCGTTTGCTATTCAGGAAGTCAATATCGTCGAATTTCCTTAATTTCAAATCGGTTTTTATATCATCTCAATGTAAGTTTTTTTTTTTTTTATTTATTTTCAACTTTTACATAGGTACATAGATATTTTTGGTTGGAATTTATCACCTCACTAGACGACAGCCTGTGGTGATACTAATTTATACTTATTAAGTTTAAGTGTAAGATTTAGTGCACGCAAGAATATCGGATCCAAAATTATTCAGAATTTCATTATTATGGTGCATCCCATGCATTTACTTTTGTTAAAATCTAATTTTGCGTGCACTAAAACTTTTTTATTTGTCTTTTTTTCGTCCGCACCAAGGATTAGGCGTATTTAACTAGCAAAAAAAATAAGGCAGTCCAATGTTATAAAAGGTTGAATGGCGGTGTAAGTAAGTGAGAGGCTTCGCTGGCAGAGCGGCCCACAGGCATGCACCACCTGCCACCATCCTGGCCTGGGCCCACCTGCCGGTTGCTCCGAGGGGCACGAGCCTTCTTTTGTGACGGTCCTGCAGCTGATGTCGCAGTCTGCCTCCACAAGACCAGCTGTTAAACGTCCGTCTCAACTTATATATGAGATTTAAGTCAGTACGGATTATGATCACTTCTGTTATTCAATCAAAAGTTAGATAGGTTGGTACCTATATTTCATATGGGGAAGTTTTGAGTTAGAATTTGGATACAGCCTTCGTTACCTCAGTCATTCTCAATTGCAGATTGGGTTGGAATGGAAATTTGCTCATCCCTGTGTCCCTGACCAAGCAAGCTTATTTCAGAATGCGGATGGCACAAGAAAAAGAGGAAGATGGTGTTTTACCATTGTGTGAGCCTATACCGCGCGAATCTGCAGAGTATCGGACTGACCTAGGATGAAGTGGTTGGAGGACCTAGGGACGATCACATGCTCCACCTTGGGAGTGATCGTGGATAGGTAAGGTAAAGTAAACTTACCAAACTTTTGATGCTAAACTAACAACAATCGTGTTTATTTTTAGTACGACCTAACTACAGTTTTCTTCTACTGTTTCTATAATTGGATTAACTATCTAACTCCCTTTTACACCCCACTCAGGTGCATAGGGATGCAACAAGAGCTCTCCATCCATGTTTATGATTGGATTAGTGTAACAAAAATTCCTGCAGTGTATAAACACTAAATAGTTCAGAGAATTCTAGATAGATAGTGCCCACTTTAGCTAGATAGCTCTACCGTGTATCGGCAGAACTCGATTTAAAATCTCTATATTACGTATATAAAAATGGAGTCCTGTTTCCATTTGGTCAACGCATCACGCGTTAAAGGCTGGAACAATAATTTTGCCATTAGAAAAGTATTTTCTTTGTTTTCAAAAGCCTATTATTATTATTTGTGTAAGTAATAAAATAGATTCACTATTTTTTCTATATTTTTTGGGCTTACTATAAAACAGTTTCCTAACATTTTTATGTTTTGGAAAAATTAACTATTTTTTAACTGTTTTTTATTTATATATTTATTTCTTTGGTTACCGGTTTCGGCTACTAGCCATCATCAGACCAAACTTAAAACTAATGTGCATAGATGACAAAATATTGTGACTTACAAATTTTAGGTATTGTGATGGAGGGGGGTGTTAGGGGTGGGCGTGGAAGGAGATAGGGTAGGGAAGAGAGATAATAGGGGAGATTTATACGGGTTAATTTCTTTGTTTATTAGATTATTAGGGATATTTTTATTAATTTCGATTGTTTCTAGGGTGTTAAGTTTTCTATATGTGTAACCATTGGTGTGCTTGTAAGTGGTTTTATTGATGTTGTGGGTATGATTGTTGTCTAAAAGATGATTAGCATATTCCGAAAAATTGTTATTTTTTAGACACCGAATGTGTTCACTAATGCGTGTCGAGAAACTTCAAAACACGCATTAGTGAACACATTCGGTGTCTAAAAAATATCAATTTTTCGGAATATGCTAATCATCTTTTAGACAACAATCATACCCACAACATCAATAAAACCACTTACAAGCACACCAATGGTTACACATATAGAAAACTTAACACCCTAGAAACAATCGAAATTAATAAAAATATCCCTAATAATCTAATAAACAAAGAAATTAACCCGTATAAATCTCCCCTATTATCTCTCTTCCCTACCCTATCTCCTTCCACGCCCACCCCTAACACCCCCTCCATCACAATACCTAAAATTTGTAAGTCACAATATTTTGTCATCTATGCACATTAGTTTTAAGTTTGGTCTGATGATGGCTAGTAGCCGAAACCGGTAACCAAAGAAATAAATATATAAATAAAAAACAGTTAAAAAATAGTTAATTTTTCCAAAACATAAAAAATAAAATAGATAATCAATATTTTTCGGACTATTCATCATAAGTGCGCTAGAATGCGACACGTCGTCGACATGTCATCCCGACATTCCGCGACACACGCTCCTCCGACATTCCTCTTGACACGACACAAAACATCGCGGTTGCACCAATTTGATGACATATTCAAAATGTACGCTTAGTGATCATATATTAAAATTATTCAGCAAAAATCATAGAACTCTTGTACAAACAATTCGCTATGTAAATTTATTATTTAATATACTAAGGTACCTATATTTAGACACGCAGTGGTAGATTAAAATCAAAACGAGATCTGCCTTTTGTAATTCAAAACATTCGAAATATTAGCAATTACTTACGATAGTATCAAATAATGCGGAATTCCGGTTCTAAAAGACAAAGATTCAATCTTAGATCTATCTAAGGGTGAATTTACACTAAACGAACATAGAGCCAGAGCTAGAAATATAACATAAGATTGACATTCATACCAAGCAAATAAATACGAGCACGATGACAGATTGAACACATCACATATCTAGTTCTTGCTCGTCGTTTTTTTGCTTGCTATAAATGTCAATCTAATGCTGTATTTTCTATCTCTGGCTTTATGTTCATTCGGTGTAAACGCACAATAAAGATATAAATGTATTCATTGGTGGTGTTTGGTGAAAAGAATAACCTAAGACTCTAATAATTTCAAAATTTTGAAATAATGCTAACGATGGGCATAATCATAAAATGACCCATCTTTCAGACAAGTCTTTCGAATTCTCAAATTTATAATGTAAAAGAAAGTCGGGTTAGTGCGAATACCTATAACTCGAGGTCGGCTGAACAGATTCCGTTGTTTGATTTATTGGATTCTTCTCCGCTCCGGATAACAGAATAATTATTAATTTTTTGAAAATAAAAAAAAAATGGATAGCAAATGATATAGAATATTAAATATTACAGTTATTATCGAATGAATTTCGATACAACAACGTTATCTGTTCAAAATTCCATAACAACACAATTTTTATTTACTAGACAACCATTGTGTGTCAAAATATTGGTACGCAGAATTTTGATACAATTTCTTTCGAGTTTTCAGATATAATTTTTATTAACATTCAAACATATTTTAAACGTATTTTTTGTATAAATTACAAATTCGAAATCAATATTCATAGTGAGGACTACAACAGGACAACGTCTGTCGGGAAAGCTAGTGATATAATATTCAAACCTGGAAAAAAAAAATCAACGCTTAAGGCAGCGAACAAGGCTATCAACCAAAACAATGATATCCTGTGATTGGTAGATATACATTCTTGCAAAAATGTCTTGAGCAAATATTTGGCAAAATGAACTCAACGACACTTAACAAGAGATAAACGTTGGAGAGATCGCTAACCCAAAATATTCGGCTCCTTGAGATCGAAGGAGCTGTGGGGGTGTGACCGCATCAGATGCGAGAGACTGAAGCAATATGCTAAGTGGAATGACTCAATTATGGTAGCGCGATGACTTTATTGATTCAAGTAATAAGCAGGATTTGTAAGTAATGTGAAAACAAGCAACTGTAAACAAACAACTAAAAACGTCTCGTTTGGTTTCATATAAAGAGCACGCGCTAACAAGCTTAAAGAATTCCTTTATGAGTCATATGAAAATTATCCAACTGAAATATGGAGAAAATTCGAAGAGCTGTATGTCCGTCAGTGGGCCAAAGAGGACAATAGAAAAATAAGAAGAAAATTTTAAGCAGATGGAAAACCATGGATAGTCAAAGAAATGTTTTATTAACAAAATAGTTTGTAATAGATTTTTCTGTATGATACTAGCTTTCCCGAAAGACGTCGTCCTGTAGACCTTACTATGAATATTGATTTCAAATTGGTAATTCATACAAAATTACGTTTAAAATATGTTTGAATATTAAAAAATTAATTCTGAAAGTTCGAAAGAAATTCTATCAAAAATCTGCGCAACAATGTTTTGACACTCAATGGTTGTCAAGCAAATAAAATGTGTGTTGTCATGGATTTTTTACAGATGGCGTTGTTGGCAGTAAATCCGTTCCCCACTAACTTTAATATATTAGGTATATTATTTTATATTCCTTTTTCGATGTTTTATTAGTAATTCTGTTATGCAGAGCGGAGAAGAATCCCATAAACCAAGCATCATAAAAATCTGTTCATCCAATCGCACGAGTTATAAGTGTTCGCACAAACCCGAATTCCTTTTATATTATAGATTATTTTGACTAAAAAAATATCATCACCTCATATTAATACACCTGCTCATACGCATCTAATGGTCAAAATTGAAAAAGCGACCGATAAGTCACCTTTTCGTCAGATTTGACCTCGCGTGATTTATTTGGCTTCTGAGAGATTATACAAAAAATACGTACAAAAATTTGCATTGATAACGGGTATAGTAATAACTCCAAGATAGTAAGACCTATTTATATACATCGATAGATACATACTAACACTAGAACACTAGAATTACTATATGAACACTAGAATTCGATAGCCATTTCGTGGACCCGTTTACACCAAACGAACATAGAGTCAAAGCTGGAGATAGAGCATTCTTTCTTCGAGCAAAACTAGAACTCTAGCGCGCTATAGTTCTGGGTGTTAATTCTGGTTCGTTGTTGTTTGCTTGGTGTTAATATCAGCGATCAGGAGGGATTGATCAAATAAAATTCTCCTTAAAAATTGCCAAATTTTTGATGTTGTAATATTTTGAGCACTTCTAAAAGCTTCACGGTTGATAGTCAAGAAGTTAGTAAAACACCGATTGCAAGGTTATAGTACCCGATATCCATAATAATATAAAAGAATGTCGGGTTAGTGCGAACACTCATAACTCGAGATCGGCTGAAAACAGATTCTTCCGATGTTTGATTTATTGGAATCTTCTCCGCTTCGAATAACATAATAACTATTAAAAAGTTGAAAAAAAAAATGCATAAGAAATAGTATAAAATATAATATAAAATTTAATATGGAACGGTTTTCCTGCGATGCGAACGCCATCTATGAAAAATTCTATAGCAACAAAATTATTGTTTACCTGACAACCATTGACATTTAAAATATTGGTACGCAGATTTTGATGGATTTTTTTATCGAGATTTCAGAAATAGTTTTTCAACATTCAAACATATTTTAAACGTATTTATGTATAAATTACAAATTTGAAATCAATATTCTTAGTAAAGACTACAGAAGAACGTCTGTCGGGAAAGCTAGTAGGTATACAAATAAAATTACCGGAGTCGGCAAAAAAGTTAGTTGACAATGTCGACTAACATTTTCATTTGTGCAGTTGCCAAACAAATCCGTTGGTACAATGCGTTCGTAATGATATTTCGGTGATTAATTACACTTTAGAATAAGATGCAACGTTTAGAATGGAAAGAATTTTAATTATACCTAATAATTGTCTCGCTGGTGACCTTCAAAGAATCGGCGGATCACGGAGGAGTGAATAGACTGGCCTGGCATGAACCGAGAGGGCGTGGAGGGCATTGCCTTTTTAAAAATATTTTGGCCCACTCCAAAACAGTCGAGAATGAGATGTCATTAGGAGGGGCATTGATATGATGCAGATTGGAGCGCACCGCGGGGAACTTTTGTCCTCTGTAGATCCTTACGGGACAGTAAGTTGTAGTCAGCTTAAAGTAAATATTCGCGGGCATTTTTTTTCTAGTGGTGTTGTGTGCTCCGACCTGTAGTGGTATATTGTACTTCCTCTGCTTGCTTCCCCACTAATTCCAGGCGCTCCAAGAACTCCAGCATCAGGAGTGGATCCAAGGCGACGAATTCTTTCACCCGTGTATGTCCTGTGTTTACTTGCACTCGTATAAACTACTGAATCGCAGTCTGTAAGTATCTGGTGAGGCGTTTCCACCGCTTCTTCGCAGAATCTATAGGTTTCTTCTTCTTGCAGGGCATAGTTTGTCATGGAAATATGCCACGAACTCTTTTTTCTCTTCGCTTCATATTCTGTCTTCGAATGTTCGAAGATCGAAAGAGTGATCATACCACCCATAGGCTCACTAGGAGGCGAAAAGTTGAGAAAAAATATCAGCCAAGTAGCCTAATTAACCAATAATTTAATCTAAATTACAACTCCAGCTGCGAAAGCCTAAGAGATTTCTTCTTCTGGTGTGCTATGGGGTCCCCTTGACTTGAGAAAAAGCCTCCCTGTCTTCAGATGCCCTAAACAAATCTCCAAATTCTTAGACCGTTCCACTTAAGAATGTTTCGAAGCCAGGTTGCTTCCTTTTGACTATTTACTCTAAAAATGTTTTTAAACTAACACAAATAATAGAGATTCATTCCTACTGTTTTTCAGAAATGATACTCTACTCTACACGCTTGCTTTATTTTCTATAGATGTCCCACATTTTGATCATAGGTACCTACACAATATACATATAGATGCACTACAAACTCATTATTATTCATCTGTCTTACAATAATTAAACATTAATCTACATTTATTATTTTGATAATTATACACACAACTATTATTATTGTTGATATATAATATGTAGGTACTCATAGCGTACACTTGAATGAACTTGAACCCTGAAGGTGCAATTATCATCCAAGAACAAAATATGTATCGTGGTATTCGTGAACTGTACGATACGAGTAGGTTTTGAATAATTTGTAGGAATTACGCCGTAGAGATAATTGTTGTTGTACATATCCACATAGTTGGTACATTACAATGAGACTACATAGAGATGATCACGTAATAGGCCGAAACATGTCTTTTTGACCGGATCTGATTTCACGGAATACATACATAATGTCACGGACAGAGGCTGAAATCCTGCCGTTTAGTCATTAGACTGGTAGGCCTTATATTTTGTTATACATATTTCTTCATTCGTCAGATAATAACGCCTATCTATATCATCAAAGTTCATAAAAAAGTTCCCATTTGTTATTAAAGTCAATGCAGAGCTGTTGGCATGCAGAAGGCAAATTCCCTAGTTAAGAAATAGATACATTACCTAAAGAAGAGAAGACCTTCGGGTACAAGATGATTAAGAAATCGTTACTACCTGAAACAAAAGGAAAAATAAACTGTCAATTAAGTCATCAGTTAACATTTGTTTGTTATTTTTGTTGGTCGGTTATTTATCCAAAGGATTTAAGTGTTTTTAACAATGTTTGTTTGTTTGGAAGGAAGGCAGAATTATTTGAAATAATTTTTTGTTTTGAGACCAAGTTCATGATTTATCGAATGGAATGAATAACATAAATATGTAAGAAACAAAACAAGCAGTAAATTCATGGATGAGAATCAATTTTGTAAGATTGTAACACAACCAAACTATTAATTACTGAACAGAAGAATTATGGTTATGTTCTCATGCTAATTATTATTTCAAAAATAAATAAATATAATATCTATACCTATTGAGAAATAACAGTAAAGAATGTGAAAGCCCATTCGATCTAACGACAAAATAAATTTTAATAGCCTTTCGCCCACGGTGAACTACTACAACACGATGAAATCTTTGAAAATTCGAGGCTTGCCCGTAACGAATTTAACGAATGAGATAAGCGTGGCCGATCTAGTACGTCGGCAGACCTAATAACCAACAGCAACAATGGAACGTACCGAATCAAAGACGAATTCCATACCGATCGTTACCAGTACGCGAGAGAGTGCAGCTCTCACCGGGGTCGCGCCTCATCACGGCGAAGTGTGGCATTCCACAGGGTACAATGTCGAAGCCACAACGATTCGGTATTTTTTTTTTATCATTATTGTGTCACATCAAATGGTCGGCAATCGTAAAATTAATGGAGCCGTTGTCGCTTAAAAGGTTCTTATTATTCGTGAAATAATTCTTGTTATGATTTATACTGATGATGTGTCGGAATTTCATTCTGATATTTCATGAATGACGTATCGACCGTGATGAGACCTAAGAGAGATATTTGACAATGCATTCAAAATATGTAAGAATCCAGGTAGGTAGAAATATTTCGATCCTTTAAAAAACCTGATCTTTTTTATTGGAATTTGTATTCGTATCATAATAATTGTGGAATCTGAACATCAATAAGTTGCACGTTTCAATTGCATGCATTAATAAAATTAAAAATAAACAAATAATAAAATCAAGAAGAGAAAAGGCTATCAAAGGCATGTAGCTAGTTGAAGTGAGAAAATTATGTCTAGGTAGGAAGTGATAGTAAAAAGCTTTCTTGACATTGCTTACCTCTTTTGAGACATAATACAATGAGTCAAACAATTAGAGTGATAGTTAGTAAACAAAGGTTTCAAAAAAATCTTAGAAAGAACTATTAGGCAACAAAAGGATACGAAAAATAACGTAAAGTTGCAGTAAAAAAAAAATGAAGTTTGCTAGAAATTTACATAGATAATGTTGAGATGCGTCAAAAGGAATAAAAGGGCTTTTATAATTTGTAAAAACTATAACATAACATATTAGCCACCCCTGAACCAGATGACCCAGTAAAACCAGAGGCCCGAATAATAGAAACAAACAGATCTTGGCCAATTTATATTCAATGCCTCGCATCCTCATAACACTTACGACACAAGACACGAGTCAAGCAAATTGGAATACTGTTTGTGCAATGCGTTTTGTTTGGCGTAGATGCCGAATACGCGGTGCTCGGTTATTGCGAAATTTAAGATTTGCTAAAAGAACTAATAATAGAAAATATGTACTATTTCTAGAACCATACTTAAGTTACAAACACAGATAAAAAAATGAGAACGAATGAAAAAATATTAGTTTTCTGACTAATCTAATATGAATTCGCTACAGTAACACAAAAAATAGCTAAATAGAATGGTACGAGTATATACTATCTAAGCTCCCAAACTTTCAGAAAATCCAGGAAAAAATTTCAAATCCATATCATAGGAGAAAATTTGCCAAGATGTACGATAGATCGTTTGAAAACTCTACAGCATATAAGTCTACTTTTAAACTAAACGACGAGAAAGCTAGCGATAGAAAGAGAGCTAGAGATAGAAACAGAGCATAGTTTCTTTATAGGTAATCGATTTAGACACCAAGGAAACAACAATGAGCAAGAACTAATTATTAATGGAAGATGACAGATAACGCGAGGCAGAGTTCTAATTCTTTCTCGTCATTATCTCCTTGGTGTCAGTTTAAACAAAATGTCAACGATAAAGAAAGTATACTCTATTTCTAGCTTTGGCTTTATGTTCGTTTGGTCCTAGGGTGTCTATTTGCTTCGATCATAGAATAGAACGCATTATCGGTTTTATCGTAGAGCATGGAAGTTCCGCGATGTAAATTCGCTCATTCGGAGGTAACCAACAATGTGACACTCAAGAATGCCAGCGTATTAGTTAGTATCAATGATAAATAGCGATAATATTTCTAAACAATGCCGCCGATTCGTCCTCGGCGATCCGATAAGTTACGTCTAGTTAGTACGCGACATGGCTGGGCAATTATGTATTCGCCATACCAACTAGACTATGTTTAATACGGCGACGCTAAATTATATTTTTGCCCACCTACCAATTGAATAAAGCGAAAATATGCGCCTAACTATAACGGCACGCGGAATAGTAACATATCGTGATTAAAACAAAAGAATTTTTACTCTAAAACATCAAGCTGATTTTTTTCTAAATAGCTAAGAATGTAGGTTGGCCATTTACATGCCGGCAAGTGACGAAATCGATAAAAGCCTGTCACCTATTTCGTTATTGATCAGCTGGGACTTGAGTTACGGATGTTTCGTACCAGTTAACTAAGGAAAACGCTGTTCTGCTGTAGTTAGGATAGTCTAGGACAGGAGAATAAAATAGTTTACTTTAATTGCATAAACATTCCTACGGCTCCTAGTAAATTTAAATTAGTCAGTATCAACTGAACTTGGCTGGGACTTTTTGGACAGTACCCGATGGTCTTCTATTTTTTTTTTTATAAAACGAAGACCATCACATCAGAATGTGAATCAAGCGATGTCGACACATCTTCTTCGTCATTTATACAGAGGGAAACCGAAGAAAAAAATTATATACAAGATTCAACAGAGAACGGCATAACGGAAGGAGACACCCCAAACTGTAGAGCTTACAGACTTAGGAAGAGAAGAGCCGACGCCAAGAGCCAACAGAGGCGATAATTTGGGAGGGTGCCAGGAAGAAGAATAGATACAAGACATTTTAAGCATTTCTTAAAGCTTTGTACAAATGTCCTGGGGAGAGAAGATACAATTTGGTAGATATTTAAACGCATCCATGATAGGCCAAGTGCAGCGCTGGTATGTTGAGCACGCGACATATTCGAGACTTTCACTCTCTCTGCACGTACGTAGGGGCCGCGCACATCCGTAAGCTGGGCCGTTTCTACAGAGATACTCATAGTGGTGGTCGACATGAAATTAATTGGCAAACAGAAAGGGAAAATAAATTAATGTTGATGAAAAGTGAAGAAGATGTCTATGGAAACGTAAGGGAATTTATCGGAGATGATTCCCATTCCATCTTCAATCATATCAAAAAAAACTATACAAATAAAAGTGGTCTACTAACATGAACCACCTCGTTTGTACCAATCTTTTCGAGTCTAAAAAAATACTTTCGTCATTTTAGATTATTTCGTTGCTATGAAATTTTTTATGCATATGGCCTGGCGGTTACAAATTCACTTGCACGTTTCTTAGCCAGTTGGTAGCGTCTGTAGTGATCCCATGAATTTCATTGAGACCGCGCTCAAAACCAAAAATTGGACACTAAACTATATGGCCCATTGTCTGGCGGTGACCACAGTCACAGTCGGGGCTCTGGGAAAAGCCCCATCGAGTCAGACTTTATGATCATAAGGTCTGCGCATCTTCCGTGGCCTGTCCTGATTCTGTTAAGCGCGGTCCACTGTTTTCGGGGTAGGTTGAATCCAGGCACACACTCATTGCGATCTTCTATCCCACGTAACACTCCTCGCCAATAATTTCGTGTAATTTATCAAAAATGTAATTGATTGTGGTTTTAATACAGATCCTTGTGGAAGCCCACGTTTGAACTTGTAATCACTTTATCTTACTGTTCATATAGGTATATAACTTATTCAAGAGGGCCAGGTGATTAGAGGACCCTTCGTCAAACTATCTCATACGTTAAGGAAAAACAACCCTCCCAGATAATCGCCTCTATTGGCTGTAGGGTCGGCCCTTCTCGTCCTAAAGATGTTAAGCTAAGGTACATCTTCGTCCGTTAATGGCACTTCTCTGCAGAATCTCAACTGAATTGTCCAGTTTTTATGTTTACCTCTAAATATTCTGTTTTTCTTTTCAATTGTCAGACATTGGTAGGGTAGAAGTCTAGGCGGCAATTAAAACATTGAAGTACAGTCTACAATCCAAGTTGGGTGAATTGTTTTTACACCTGAAATACTCATTAAAGATTTTACTGATTTGATTGCAAAGGGTCGTTTTTATTTATATAAATTACTTCGGTTACTACTTATTTCATTAACAGCGAAAGCAGTTGTGGTTCAAAGGCGTCATATTATGGAAGCAATATTGATGAGAAAATCGTTAATGGGGTAAACTCAATCATTCGCGATTCCGCAAGCAGCCGCCATCTTGTGCATAGAACAGAGACAATGGCGAATTGAGACATCAAACCACAATGCCATTGTAACAGTGCTAATGTAACGCCATTTTTTTTTCATTGAGAAAAATAAATAAATGGCACAATATAACGAAGCGATATCACACGAAACGTTTCATACAATAGACTTAAAAAATGGTCTTTGTCCATTGTTCGATTTCAAATAAATATTCAAGAACAAAATTCGAAATTGGAACATTGTAATACGAAAAAAAAGTCCCGGGATTGGTTGCAGGATACGATGAATAGGTGTGAATGTTGCAACAAGATAAACAAATTACATACGAACTGTCAACAAAAGGATCCTCGCGTCACCAGTAACGATAAGCAAGTACGTAGTTGACCTACTAAACATTGTTATCAACTTCTGTTGTTGTATCCGTTCAAACATGCAGTGCAGATTTGTAGGGTGACCACGCGGAATAAGATACTTTACTTTCACAATCGCAACTAAACAAGTATATTTTGTTACATTTCAAATTCAAATATATTAATGGTATGTGTAACACATTTTTGGTAACCTTATCTATAATATAAAAGAAAGTCGGGTTAGTGCGAACACTTGTAACTCGAGATCGGCAGAACAGATTTTTATGACGCTAAGTTTATTAGATTCTTCTCCGCTCCGTATAACAGAATTAAGTCGTGCCTACTTACTTACTTCATGATGGATCATGTTCATGATAAGATTTCCACGACAGCATTCATTAACGACAAATCAATATAAACATGGTTCATCATCCCAACAAAGGATAAACATTTGTATTATTCGATAGGAATTGGAAATCTTATCCTCTTCCTAATACCTCGTCAAGAAAAACCAGCCATTACAATACACAGAGGGTTTTTCAAAGCGCTTTATGTGAGCTGACGGCTTCCATCCCTTCGACCTTAAGTTTCTAAGGTTCATGAACTTTAGAACCCCTTTAATTATTATAATTTTTAGGTTTACTATTGCAAATATTGAATTTAAAATGCATATTAGGAATAGCATGCAGATGGAAGAACTATCTGCAAAGATGATGACGATTTCTAACCAAAAGCATAGTTTTGAAATTATTAGAGCTTTCACCAAGGTGTTCTTCAAAATATTATATCTTGAGAAGTAATAAGACCTCGATGACTTACATTTAGATACAAAAATCGCCTCGACAGTTGGTGTATTTTCAAGAAATCCGTGAGAGCACCAAAAATCATTTTCCAATGACAAATTTTGAGGGATTTTAGTAAGTATCATTATTTTTACTAAGAATCATAGATGCACTGTAAGAACGTAATGTGATTAGAAAATCTATATATTTTAATTATAAGCTTACTTGCTTGTTCACCTTGGATGTAATTCCACATGAAAAAATCAAAATACCAATTTTGGTCTGCACAAAGGCAATATGTTTGGTCCAAAAGTTTCTATTTTTTTCGTCATCATTGGATGAACGAATGAATTCACCTTATGATGGAGTAGGTGATTGATTCATATCCATAACTTGACTAGTTGATTGAGTTAATGAAGTTTAGGGCAGAATAAGAATTTCAATTATTGGCATTAAATAAATAAATAAATAAATAAAAGCTTTATTGCTGTCTGTATAACAATATAAGGATAAATATTTGTACGTTTCAAAGGGCGGACTTATCTTAGAAGATCTCTGCCAGCCAACCCAGGCATTACAATGACTTCAATTGATAGTTTTCATGAACTTGTTGAATGTGGAAATTTATTCCTTGCGATCAAATAAGAGTGCGCTCTCGGAGTGCTGGCACCGCACAGTTCTCCGAGTAGAGGCGCTGGTAGTGGTGACCGCATACCATACCAAAGACGACATGTGGAATGTGGTCCCCCTGTAGCGTGCGTTGGATGTTCGCGAGGTAATGCTTGCCTGCGCCCGTGGACTGTAGAGGCGTCAGCGAGCTGATCTCTAGTACGGTGGACACATTTTTATTTCCAAGACCGATGAAAGAACCAACGAATTAAAACATTCAACACAGTATAGACAATTTGTTTTGTTTGTAAAAATATGCGCATGCAATACTGATATTAGCCATAATCCACGGGAATTCAATTTGGAGAGGAACAAAAAAATCTGGAAGTTGGTATTAATGCTGTAGAAATGAATCCTAATGAGATATGCGGAAAAGGACGGAAAGAGAATATTATAAAGGAATGTGGAGAGAATGCTAGGATAGTGACTAGAATGATTGTCATCACAACGGTGCCGTCTTAACTGAGGGCCAAAGCAAGAGTACCCATGCGGAATAGGAGACATGTATGCGGAACATTTTGCTCTTGAATGAAGCGAAAAAGGTTTGTCTGGATGTACGTAATCTTTGCTTAGCTCTTCCGGGAAATGGCGTGATGATGGAAATAAATAGAAAAACTGATTTCGTGACTTAAAAATGAAACACAATTATTATATACTAAGCAACGCTTGTTTAAAAAAAACAGGAAGATCATCGGGTACTGACCCGATATATTATTATAATATGATATTATCCCAGAAGCAATAAAATTTTGGATATTCGATTGTCCCGGTGAGGCGACTTTATGGTAGTTGAAGAATTGTTGGTATCAAACCAGATCAGTAACTAGAGATGTGTCAGACTCTATCCAGCTGTCAAGAGACGTATAGCGTTTATACGAAAATGCTATGGTTTTAAAGATCAAACAGTTTGTATTGGCAAAGTTCGTATACAAGACTTGTAGGATTGGTATTACTATGTGACACAGCTTGTAGGATTGGCATTACTAGGCACTTGTAGGATTGGCATTACTATGTGACACAGTCAAAGGTTGACTCATACGAAATCAATTAAGTATAAAATAGATTCAGATCAAGTAACGTTACAAATGATCAAATAAAATAAAAACATTTTAATAAAATAATGTTTCCATTTATGAAATCGAAGAAAAATTGATCATCATCAGAAGACTTTAAAGAAATAAAGTACTCTATACAAGGAAGCTGATGTTATAATAGAGAAAATAAATAGAAGACACCCAAAAACCTGTGATCCGCATAATGGAGACTGAACAAGAATTGAAAATGTGAAACAATGGAATCTGCGTTCGCGGATATGAATTATTAATAAATAAACAGATGTGGTACAACTATTGAAACCTTATTGCAACCGCAAGACTCCAAACAAGTATCCACATAAGAACAATGCTGATAGAGATGACACTGGCGTGATTATGGACAGTATAAATCCTGTATGCCTACTCCTCATAATCTAGGCGTGAGCAAATGGAAGGAAATTCTTACAGCGAGAAAAGCACGAAGGCAAATCAGCATAGTAATCATCAAGAGTGGAATCTAATTATCAAACGCTTAAAAATAGCTGTTTTATAATAATAGTCACAAAAGTGAATTTTTTAAAGTTACAAGTAAGAGGAAAAAAAGTAAAATGTGAGTGGCTTAGATGTGTTCAGGAAGATATAAATGTAAAGTGAGAGAAGATGAAAAGAACGCGGTGAACCGTACAAACCAAATACACAATACAAAAACTTTAATAAAAATAACATACCCGATGATAAATCAAAAGAATGGAATCTCAGGAAATAAAAATTTAATAAGCAGTGAATATGGGTACTTATTAAAATAGATCAATAAAAATACTATTCAGATACAAAATAATAAAAATAACATAACACAAAGTAGGTAGCCATACACAAAAATGACGTTCAATATCGAAAAGAAAATTCCTCAAATGCCAATCTTTACGTAAGATCCAATGATGGAAAACATCTGTTTATAATTATCGCAAACGAATGAAAAGGTACGTGGACAAGACTCGATGCATGTTTATGGCTCGTATTAATGCTCACGACACGTTTGTATATTGTTGTCGCATTATGGGATCAACATTCCGATCTCTCTGTTGGGACGGAGATCGGATGGCAGCCGCCTCTAGTTCCAAAAAGTCGTGAACGTTATTGCCGGTGTGAAAGTTTGGTTATATCGGATCGGACGAAGATGCCGGCGATCTTGGATACATCCGTGTTTGAGGAATAATCTGACCATATTTGTCAACATATTTTATTCTACTTCTTGCTGTCTGTAGTCTGAAGGAAACCCCTTCAGGACAGCCGTTTAAATTTTTTGTCTGATGTACCTATACCCTTAGTTATTACCTCATCGCGTCGAGGTCTGTTTCTGCTCTTACACATCTTAAAAACACCTCTTTTTGGGCTGCGAAGAAGCTATGTTATCAGCAAAAGGTATCAATCGTTTGAATTTTATAAATCCTCAATAAGAGTAGTATTTAGATTGAAGATCCTTTTTTGCTACTCGACATGAGCCTAAAACTGCCAGTCTTAAATATTGTGTCAAATTTTTGTACTTATTATTAAATCCATATACATAATTCCAACTGGTGAAGCATCTCTATAAGTTAATACAAGAAAAGTTTATTTTGTCTTAAGTACTAAAAAGGTTACATTAGAAACAAAAAAATAATAAAAAACTCAACAAAAAAGAATTAGCGAAATTTGTCTAGTGGTTCACGTGCGATGCCGTGATCTAAGGCTATAGGGATCCAGTTTTATATACGGAGATATTTATACATAACCAATTAATTAATTGATTAATTATATTTAATGGTACGATTCGTGGTATTATTATATTTAATGGTATTAGATGGGAGAGACAGACATCATAATATTGTGATTCCGAACAGAGAGAGTTACACAGATTTCAAAGGATCCCCACTCGCGGGAACACCGTGAGAAAAATTCCTACGACTCACTCAGACGGAGAACATGCCCATGCGGGTGTTTCGCTGCCATCCAATCATACATAATATATTTTTAAATAAATCTTATTTCTAGGTTCCTGTTTCTTATTAGTTTGTTTTAAAATAGCTTAGCGTATGCTTAGATGGTTAACGGAAGCAACGATGATCAAATTAGAAGCTTGTGGTAATTTGGCAAATTAAGAAAGAAAGAAGGATACCAGTTCAAATGGTAGGAGCACATAAAATTGAAACCATCAGATCCGACTGTGGATCGGGTTATGTCGGTGGACCTTCTTTGTCACTAGTCAGTCATAAAAAGGAAGACCAAGAAGATGGTCACGATGGACAGACAGGATCATGTAGAAGAACGACACGCAGAGTCGTAGAATATGTAATGCAATACTTCATGACGAACCGACCTCAATAGCCAACAGAGACGATAGTTGAAAGGTCACCACGAAGAAGATGAATCAAATGCTACTATTTCACTCATGCCCAATAATAATTTTCGTAAAATGGGCAAAAAAAAACCTTCACAATCTAGGCAGGGCATATCTGTTTAAAACACCCTGTATACATAGATTAGAATTATACACGATTATCAAAAAGTTGGTATAAATAAATACGCACAGGAGGAATGAACACAAGTATTTCTTAATTACAAACATATTCGTGATTCTGATCGAAAGACTTTTTGGTTCAGTCGTTCTATGGGAAAATTTCGAATCCAAAGTTGTATGCAGATGTTCGGAGAATCTACGTAGTGCCTTGATATGGATTGGAAAACGACCACTTATTGTGAGACTCTACATCCTTGCTAACTACTAACCAAAGGAGAAGAATGCTATATAGACAATACAAATAAATGCGGTAAACAAACTCAGTAGATAACGTCAATATATAGCCCAACGTTTAGGTTTGAAGAGATAACGTTCAGCCTAAGCGTGGTGCTGTAATGCTAAACACTCCTAAAAAGCTACGTTACATCCCTAGCAATAAAGTGGAAGAAAACAAGTGGACTCAGAAAAGTAAGGGGTTCAAAACCCACCCTTGAGGGACACCGCAAAATTATAAAACAGCTGCCCGTGTATGTTAAACGTTGGCGTTGTATCGATAGTTCAGCAGTTATGAAATAATAATACATATTTGAAGACTTCATGATATAACAATCGTAATTGTCCATTTGTTCGTCCCAACAACGATCGCATCATAATTTAGGTGGATGGTTTGATAATTTGGCGCTGATGAAATTTGGCCAAGTGTCAGGTATTTTTACAATGAATGGCGTCGCAGATAATACTTACAGTTCCCACATGTCGGACACACAGAGCGTGGACACGTTGTACGGTTAATAATATCTCTCGAAGAAGAAACTATTTTAATTGGAAAATAAACGTTCACGTGACAAAGAACCGGCTATTGTTTCGTCACTTTGGATTTGAAATTGAAACTGAAAATAGACTTGGGGTTCAACCCCCGCGGACTTAGTTTAGGCTATACTCAACTACTATACTCTTATAGGGTTTCTTGCTGAGGGACACTGAGAAAACATTAACGGATTCATTCCGATAGCACCCTCCAAATTCTGTATGACACAAATAATAAAATCAATAAGAAATTTTTGATATCAGTATTAATCATGCAAATATTCAGAAGAAACTGGTTTAAGAAAAGCAAGGAATAAGGGATTCTTTTAACTAGATGATTATGGGCAGAGTTAGGAATAGGTATAACAAAAGAGAATGTCATTCAGGACTTGGAGAAACATTTTTCACGAAGCCAAAGTTGCAGGGTTTGTGCGACAGTAGAAGAAACTGAATCAAAAGAAAAAAAAAAAAACAAGAAAGGAGAATGTAATATTTTGGCCATCAAATCGATGATTTCGAAACACATCAGTTATCTTGTCGCGGAATTCTCACGTTGACATTCAGATTTTAGCGTGTGACTGTACATTTATCACAGAACGGTAATGTGGAAGAAGAAAAAAAAACAAATCATTTCGAACGACAGAGTTTACAAAATAATGAAAATAACTTCACATGTTTATTTGACAGGCGTCGAAGTCACGCGTAAGACATGTGAAATTCCTACAGAAAATTATGTCCGTCGAGTTGTTTTGACCCATTTAAACGGATCCCCGGTTATCGATTGTCGCAAATACTCAAGTATTTTATTTGTTAACGTCGTTTAAGAGACAATCATTTGTAGTTCAGATCAGTAACGATATAATAATTGGAGCAGAGCAGTATTAAAGAGTATCTCAAACACATATGCGTTCAACAAGACATTCAATAACCGGTAAAAGAAGATCCAGCCCTAAAAGCTGGCAGAACGATATAAGAGAATGGCAAGGAAGAACTGGGTGTAAAAATCAATAAAAAAAACAAAAGAGATCTAACACTGAAAAAGAAAGAGGCTGATACAAAGCTCAAGACTCCCGGACAAAATAAGTAGTATTTCTACAATTATTTCCAAATAGAGCCAAATATTTTGTAAGAAATTAGACAGTAAATCAAATCTCGCAGTATGTCGAACTGTTTATTCAGATTTGTCTGCGCGCATATCCTACGCGCATTAAGATCGATGAATGTGTGTTGTCACTTTACGATGGATGGGTGGATTACGTTTTATTTACTACAAGTGTGGTACTGACCTACAAAACAATATTTTGCTACGCGCATCGGAATGCGATATATTGTGTTTTTATTGGAGATACTTATCTAACTACCTATGGACTCATTAGCTATCTAACACAAAAATGTATGTATGGTTATTGTTATAACTACATAATGTGTAGGTAGGTCATCATGTACATACGCATATCTATCGTATCGATGTAAGATTGTTTGTTGCTATGATATTATACCGGTCCTGGAGACGATAAAAAAACAGTTTATCTGATTTTTTTTATCGTCTCCGAGATTCAGCCCATAACTTTCAGTGTCTGAATTCGAAAGTTCGTGGCCGAACAACTAGACTACTAGGAGACAGGATGGGTGAGTGGAGAGGAAGGATGTCAAGGAGAGCAAGTCTTAGTTCTGATAATGAAAGGAAAACTGATTCTTCTTTTTATGGTAGCTCACAATTTGATCTCCAGAAAACGAAGCCATATTAGATCGCATTATCCATCAGTGCATCCTGCATTTGCTCTATGAATGCGTATTGTCGTGGCCATTCATTTTATTGAAATATTGTAGTTTATTTTATAAACATAAATACTATTTTATGTTAGTCTAATAATTAGTAGTGATATCTTTTACTTAATTAGGGATCGAAGTCTTCCAAATTATACATGGAGAAATGATTCAAACACTTCACATATAATCTTGATTGTTTGGAACGCTTTTGGATAGAGTCATGAAACATTGACTGAAGATGGGATACGAAGGATTTTGTATTAGATAAATTATTATGCGCCTGAGTTCATCTCGGGACAGTTCGGGTTGTATCGTCGACGGGGAGTGTAGGGGCGCGTTCTCGTGCGAAATCCTTAGATAGCCCTGTTTTTAGTTAGTGATTTTTTATTCATTGATTACCTATTTTGAACATTTTATATATTAACTTTGTGTGCTCCTGGGTGGTGAAATTTATTTAGAGTAAATTCCTTTTAGATTCAAACATTAATTTAAATTCAGTGTTGCATCTTCTTTGCTTAAATATTTTCTCTTAATTATGTGTTATCTGGGAACCAATTTGAATTAGAATCTTTTAAAACATAGAGTCAGTGCATTCAAGAAAGAAATAGCAGCTCTGGATCATTGATAAGTCTTATTTTATTTTATTATCTATTTTAATTTGTTTGCTTAGTTTGGGGAGGGATTTGTGTATTATCGAGTAGAACCATTCACTGCAATGTGTAATGGCGAACGTTGTATATACGTAAAGCGCGCATAAGCCAGCCTTCGAAACCAAGTAGAAGACGGTCGTAAGCCCGTAATGGTTCTATCTTGATTTCAGGGGGGGGAGGGGGTTGGTAAAGTTTTATGATATCATGGTAGGCTAGGGTTGATTGCATGCTTATCTACTAATATTTCTGTTATCGACGACCACCATTTGTGAAAACTTTCAATAATGTTACAAACTGTCGAATATTTTGTTTCTTCTTGTTTTGAATATTTCTCATGTCATTCCACAGAACCGAGGATGTAAGGTAAGTAGCTCTTTCATCTCATTATTACTAACATCACAAATGTTGGGGTATCCTGCGTTTGATTTGTTTACGTAAATGTGTTCTATTATCACCTTTATTTCAGAGTTGACCAAATGTTTACAGGTTTATATAGTTGAATGATTGTTATAATTAATTTCGTACACAACGTATTGGGTCCTTAAATTTAGGTTACTAGACGATCACAATATCATCATGGCCATTAGATTCCACGTAGCGATCGGAAAGTCTTCTTTAAAGCACATACGATTTCCTTAACCGTGATTTCAGGTGCGTATCATGAAGTTTGTTAACCCCTTCATTTTGGGTTCGAAAGTCTTCATCTTAGAGTCATCTACCTATCATATAGGTACATTGATGCATTTCCTTCAGTCGACTCGGTTTACACGGTTTTGTTAAACGTTTATTTAGCTAGATCAGGTGTAGTTTGAAGTTAGGTAGTTTAGTTAGAGGAAATCCAGTTAGTAGTAGTTCGCGTTGAGGGGATCCCATCACAGAATGGTGCCTCGTGACCGTAGGATTCTTGTCTTTACCCCTGTAAAGACAAACCTGATTTACTACGTTTTTTTTTCCTTTCTCTTGTTTATCGTTATTATGGAGTTGTCATCTAGGGGAGGTTCAGGAAATTTTAGTCAGAAATTTGATTAGCAGAGCAGGGGAGGTAGAAAAAATTCTATGGTTGGTTGGATAAATGGTTGAAAGTTCTAGTCAGTTATTGGAAGAAGTTATTAGTTTTCAAGAGTTAGAATTAGATTGTAAGATTGTCTTATTAAACTGTATAACATTAATCTTAAAGAGTAGGGGAGGTCTTGTTTTACTTAGGTATTTTAGGATTTTTGTTGCTGTTGTTTTGGATTTAATAATAATATTAAATATATTGTTAACGTCGAGGGGAGGTCTTTTTTGGTAATTTTGTAGGATTGAAGTAAATTATTTTCTAGATAAGGAAAGTTTTATTTATTATTTTGCTCAGCAGGAAAATAATTTGATGAATTAATTTCGAATGTGCGATTGTCCAAATATAATCGTGAATGTTGAGGTAGAGTTGTTCTGTTTTGGGTATATCAGGAAAAATATTAAATTATATTCTTTGGTTGCTTGTGAGAGACAAACAATACTTATTTTGTTTGACTCTCCAAATGTATTAAGTGTCTGTAGGTGTGAAATGATCAGGGTTTGTCCGTACTTTTGGGTTAGGGCTATTATAGCCACTTGACACTTGCTTGGTGCATCGTCTTTTTTATGTATAGTGGATATTACGAGTCGCTGGAAATATTATGTATGTAGGTACCTGAATAGGACCACATGTTTCTATACAGGGCGTTCTTTTTCGTAAGGATGTGACTTTCTGAACAGTTTTACTGTTTAAGAAATTCTTTTGCTTTGGTTTGTGGTAATTGTTTGGTAGTGTGTAGGGTAATTGGAATCGAATTATATGTAAGTTTGTTAGGTACTGTTTCGGGAAGGGCAATATTTTAATTCGAATATATTTATTCTCATTTTGGGGTCCCGGGTTCGATTCCTGGTCGGCTCACATTTTCGACTTCTATTTTTATTTTTTTTCTTCTCTCTGTCAGATCCTTTCGTTTCACACGAAATTCCTGACCATGGTTGCATTGTTTCAGATTAGACGAAACCGGTTGACTAGAAAAAATTGCCTCAGGCGATAAGTTCTACCGGTTTAACTCATAACTTGTTATGAAAGGGATATATTTATAAAATCATTAGGTATTTTAGGGTAGTTTAGTTTTAGGTACTTTTCTTTCTATTGTATTTGTAGACAAAGTCGGTTGATTGGAAGACATCAATTAATTGATAATATCATCCGACTAACATATTTATATTATTTTAATTTTCTGCAAGACGAGACACGGTTGTGTGTTCGTGTGTACCCTGTATTTTTCTTCGCTGTTCTTCAGGTGGTATCTAGATCGATGTTTTTTCTGGTATTATTTTTGTTTGGTCCTAGAGGTTGTCTTTGGAAAGTATTGTGTTAGGAATGGAGACTAATAAAGATGGAGATTTATCGTCACATTTCAGGAATGCGTGAACTTTGAAGTGGTTGTCTTTAGAGTAGGGATATTAATTTATTTGTGTGTGCGCCAGAGTCAAGATGTTAAATATTATTAGTTTGTCAGGAATAATAATAAAATAAAGACACTTTTTTTTTTTTTAATTGAATGTAGGTACCTAGAGTTTTGTATGTTGAGGTTTGATATTATACTGTTTTCATGCATTTCTAAAGCTCTGTTAATATTTAACTAATTCAGCTATTACTTGGGTGTCACGTAGTTTTTTTATTTCTTGTAATAGTAGCAATATAATTATTTTGTTAACGAACATGGTAGTTCAGTGGCATAGACGCTGACTTCCGACTTCTGATCAGAAGCTCCCGGGTTCGATTCCCGGTCGTGATCAGAAACTCTCTAAGGGTTCTTTTTTTTCTATATTTTTAAATTTCAATTCGGGGTTTGAATCCTGTCTTAGTTTGGATGGGACCGGCAGACTGGTAGAGAATGCTTCAAGCGTTAAGTCTCGCCGGCTAATTTATTGGAGAGTGTTGAAATTAAATATAGATCAGGTTAATAAGTCTATTTTGTTTTGTTAAAATAACTTTTAACGTTCTCGATTATTATGGTTAGGTACTTGTTGACCGAGTGGGTTGGTTTGTAGTAATATTGAGAAAAGGAGTTGTAAGGGTGAATGATGGGCATATTATAAAGTGGACTTTGGTCGGTTTTGTTTATACATAAGAGTTTTGCAAGGTATGATGGAATATGAATTGTAAGTTATTAGAATTTTAGATTAAATATGGTTGGTATCCGCTCAGGAGGTCGTATCATATTATGCTGGTCGTGGGTTCGATTCCCGATGCCGACATTTTTTTTTTCTCTTCTCCTTTTACACCAATTCAGGTCAGTGGGGTGTCATGTTTTTTTTTTTGTTGTTCACTTTGTGTGAACCCAGATTCATTATTTTTTGTAAAAGAGATACTTGGTGCTTTTGCAAAGTACCTATGTGTTTTCTATGATTTATCATTGCTTATAAATATTTGGGACTGAAGTTTAAAGGTTGGGTTCTTTTCTGCTTGGTGAGGTTTAAAATTCCGAAAGGGAAGGTTGTTGTGTGTGTAAGATAATTATAATAATTAGTTATGTTCGAGTTTAATTTAAGTAGGTATATTTCTTCTTCAAACACTCCATTCCTTGGGGAAGCCTATATATTAATTCTTCAAAATTTCTATCATAGAGAAATAAAAATTAAGTAGGTAAATGTTTTCGTCTTTCTAATATGATAATTTTTTTTTGTGATAGGTACCTTTTGTCCGCGTTCGTCATCATATTTGTGTTGAGTAGATAGGTGTATTTCAGGGTTCAATAATAATAATAATGTTTTAGGTCTCACTGTGTTTTTCGAACAGACACATTTATTTATTACTATGGGCTTTCATTATTGAACTGTGAAATATTATTATTAAATTTATGAAATGTTAAGTGTGTCTTCTAGGTCCTAGGGTATCTTATGGTTGAGAGAGATATTTTTTGTCTGTTTGTATTTGATATAGGTATATTTTTGTTTTTGTTTATTATGGTGTTTTTTTTGTCAAGCACTATTTATATGTCACTACAGTATTTTATTATTGAGTGTTCGGTCGAGCTTTACCTCGGATTGGTGAGGTACCTACTTCAGGATTTGAGTCGTAATTGTGTCTTTGGTTTGTTTCTATAATCTTAGTCGACAGAGCCGTATTTAGGAAGCTTTATATTTATTAAATTAATTTTTTTTATATTTTATTATAATTTAGTATGAGTTTGGGTGAATGAATTGTGATCTGTGTCTCTGGTTAAAGAATTCAGGACTACATAATTTAAGTTTTAGTTATTTTAAGATAATCAATCTCAATTCGATTAAATTAAATAAGTTCAAAGTTTTAGTTACCAGACTATTGCAGCAGGACCAAATTCAGCCAGGCCTTAAATTTAAAATTAGGTACTTATCTATCTTTATAAATTTTCATTATTCTGTATTGTGAAGGAACTGAATACTTTATCAAGCTTTTAATATTTCAATAATTCATAAAATGTGTTGACTATTGTTGTTTACTAACGACTCCATTGCATTATTTATCGTATTTATGTATTTATCATTATTTTATTGTATCTTAACAAACTCCTCTTCCTTTCTTTTCGTAACTTAAGGCGAAAATGACTCACAACCTTGTATTTATTATGATTTATTTTACAATATTGCATGAATTTATTATATATACAAAATATTATACATATTTTTAACAACTCCAGTCCTTGCCTCAAACTTTGTCTGGGGGAAAGTTCCATTCTTCGTATATGATCCTAGGAAAGGCTCGAAGGACAATCCCTTGTGTCATCGCCGCTAAGGTCCTAATATGGGTCATTGCTTAACGCCATAAATTGAATCTGTCATTATGAGAGGGCGACCGAGGTGTGGTTTAAGTTGTGACCATATTTGGGTCGGTTTCGGGGGTGATTGATTCAATGCCTATTGTAAAACCTTAGTTTATGTATTTAAGCATGCTTTGAACACGTATCTTAGTTTATTATATTTCGCGTTAAAGTTTAGCCTAATCGCATGAGGGGCTCGACACCCGGTGGTTTACTAACGACGCCTTGCATGAATTATCGTATTTATGTATTTATCATTATTTTATTGTATCTTAACAAACTCCTCTTCCTTTCTTTTCGTAACTTAAGGCGAAAATGATTCACAACCTTGTATTTATTATGATTTATTTTACAATAATGCATGAATTTATTATATACAAAATATTATACATATTTTTAACAACTCCAGTCCTTGCCTCAAACTTTGTCTGGGGGAAAGTTCCATTCTTCGTATATGATCCTAGGAAAGGCTCGAAGGACAATCCCTTGTGTCATCGCCGCTAAGGTCCTAATATGGGTCATTGCTTAACACCATAAATTGAATCTGTCATTATGAGAGGGCGACCGAGGTGTGGTTTAAGTTGTGACCATATTTGGGTCGGTTTCGGGGGTGATTGATTCAATGCCTATTGTAAAACCTTAGTTTATGTATTTGAGCATGCTTTGTACTCGTATCTTAGTTTATATATTTCGCGTGCGCGTTGAAGGTTAGTCTAATCGCATGAGGGACTCGACGTCCGAACAGGCCGGTCGAGATCTAAAAGCAGCGGGACGTGGGGGCTGCTATATAGCATGAGAAAAATATATATATATATATTTTTATACAATTTTAAAATCAAGTCAACAAAATTATTCAGAAAATAATTCTTTCTACAAAAATTTAAATTCCTTCACGATACAAATAACATTAGGTACTGGATACGGCCCTGGCACTAACATATTTTACATTGACTATTCATAGAAGGGACTTCGGCTGGTAGTTCTACCGAATGGTTGATTGGTAAGAGGGTAGGTACTTGTATGATTGAGAATCTATATCCATAGCGTTTTGAGATAGGCCCACATGGTAGGTGCAAATAAGATAGGGTTGTACATAGAAATTATAAATTTATATTCATTTTGTATTAATATTTTATTTTTTTTAGTTTGTGAAAGAAAATCATGAATCTTTGGCCATTCTTGGCAAGCCCATGATTGTTCTTTCAAGGGGAGGATTGTCGTGGCCATTCATTTTATTGAAATATTGTAGTTTATTTTATAAACATAAATACTATTTTATGTTAGTCTAATAATTAGTAGTGATATCTTTTACTTAATTAGGGATCGAAGTCTTCCAAATTATACATGGAGAAATGATTCAAACACTTCACATATAATCTTGATTGTTTGGAACGCTTTTGGATAGAGTCATGAAACATTGACTGAAGATGGGATACGAAGGATTTTGTATTAGATAAATTATTATGCGCCTGAGTTCATCTCGGGACAGTTCGGGTTGTATCGTCGACGGGGAGTGTAGGGGCGCGTTCTCGTGCGAAATCCTTAGATAGCCCTGTTTTTAGTTAGTGATTTTTTATTCATTGATTACCTATTTTGAACATTTTATATATTAACTTTGTGTGCTCCTGGGTGGTGAAATTTATTTAGAGTAAATTCCTTTTAGATTCAAACATTAATTTAAATTCAGTGTTGCATCTTCTTTGCTTAAATATTTTCTCTTAATTATGTGTTATCTGGGAACCAATTTGAATTAGAATCTTTTAAAACATAGAGTCAGTGCATTCAAGAAAGAAATAGCAGCTCTGGATCATTGATAAGTCTTATTTTATTTTATTATCTATTTTAATTTGTTTGCTTAGTTTGGGGAGGGATTTGTGTATTATCGAGTAGAACCATTCACTGCAATGTGTAATGGCGAACGTTGTATATACGTAAAGCGCGCATAAGCCAGCCTTCGAAACCAAGTAGAAGACGGTCGTAAGCCCGTAATGGTTCTATCTTGATTTCAGGGGGGGGAGGGGGTTGGTAAAGTTTTATGATATCATGGTAGGCTAGGGTTGATTGCATGCTTATCTACTAATATTTCTGTTATCGACGACCACCATTTGTGAAAACTTTCAATAATGTTACAAACTGTCGAATATTTTGTTTCTTCTTGTTTTGAATATTTCTCATGTCATTCCACAGAACCGAGGATGTAAGGTAAGTAGCTCTTTCATCTCATTATTACTAACATCACAAATGTTGGGGTATCCTGCGTTTGATTTGTTTACGTAAATGTGTTCTATTATCACCTTTATTTCAGAGTTGACCAAATGTTTACAGGTTTATATAGTTGAATGATTGTTATAATTAATTTCGTACACAACGTATTGGGTCCTTAAATTTAGGTTACTAGACGATCACAATATCATCATGGCCATTAGATTCCACGTAGCGATCGGAAAGTCTTCTTTAAAGCACATACGATTTCCTTAACCGTGATTTCAGGTGCGTATCATGAAGTTTGTTAACCCCTTCATTTTGGGTTCGAAAGTCTTCATCTTAGAGTCATCTACCTATCATATAGGTACATTGATGCATTTCCTTCAGTCGACTCGGTTTACACGGTTTTGTTAAACGTTTATTTAGCTAGATCAGGTGTAGTTTGAAGTTAGGTAGTTTAGTTAGAGGAAATCCAGTTAGTAGTAGTTCGCGTTGAGGGGATCCCATCACAGTATGTACATGGGGCAATCGTTTATCAGATGATCGATTATTTGGCGTCATCCCAGTTGCGTATGCTGGTGAGTCCCTCAATCTCCATTTATTAAAGTTTGAAACGGTGCAGCCTAAATCACATCTTATTTGGTTGATTCTGCATCATAAATTTCTGGGTAGTGTTGAGCCAGGCAGTTTGTTTTGTCGGGTCAACTACTAAGTTCTGGTTTCTTACCGCTGAAACGGTCTATGGTTGTCTCTATTTATCTTCAATCAAGCGATCTGCACTTGTAGCAGATGGCTTGGAGGTGGATTAACTCCATCAAGATGGATTGTTGGAATGCCCTTTTCTAAGCAGATCTTATTCCAAAAAGAACGGATTGCCTCAAGGATCTCTACTAGGTCCGTTGCTTTTTACTATTCATACCTCGGTTATACCGAATATTCATAGATGCTGCTTCTAGCGGATGGTTGAAAATACCGTGACAGTTTACTGGTAAGGGGACAGATTTTAATGAGTGGGTAATATATAGCCATGGGAATACAGAAAAAGAATGTGTGATAGATGGCTGTGTAACACGAAACCCAGCAATAATATCAATTCCCATAGTCATTAGAGATGTGACAAAGTGAAAAGGTTCAAACCAACGAACGTATGTTCATGAGGCTCGCACAAAGGATCACATCCTTTTACAAATTATTAAATAATCCCACTCTTGGGACAAAGATGACAATAATAATTATTACAATATAAACAATGTAGGTACTTACCTGCCTACTTAGAGATGTTACATAAGTATCTATAACTAAATGCATGTAAACATGAGATCCAACTGTCGGTGGCCTGAGTCGGTATGTTTATTGTATGAAACGATGTCGTCAATAAATTAAATTTTTACAAAAATTGTTAAGAAAAGTTTGAGATGTACTGCTATAATGTCTATATTTTTTATAGAAAATTAAATTATCTAGTTGATGTGTTTTGGCGTTTTTTTTCTTCTTTTCTGAAATATAGGCACTGAAACTCGTAAATTTGTCATAAAAAATATTTTTCTTTATAAAAAAAGTTTAAGAAATCCTGGAACTTCTTCATTAAATTTAATTTGAGATATTGTATTTTTCTATATACAAACACATTTTTAGGGTTCTAGCTTTTATAGTTTTCGAGATATAAAAATCTAGACCTGGCCATACAAATCTCTCGTATCTTGGCTTGATACTGCCGATCTGTCTCGAGAAATAATTTCTCTTCAACAAATCGACAGTTGGATAATCAATATCGACATAGGAATTTTAGTCATAGATAAAAATAAAAAATAATTATTATTATCAACATCAACTGTCATTAACTATTTATAAGCAATGTAACAGTCTACGCGTTTTCTGCTGTTTTTGCACTTACGGACAATCATTGCAACAACTCTCTTGATTCCATGACGCGGGAGTTTTCGTCATTTCGAACAAGTAGACAATACACATGATGAGAATTTTGGATATTCTAAGGATTTAATCACCTAAATGGCAAATACTGTTAATACTAAACCAAACCTTCTAAAAATTGAATTTGATGGCCTGATTCAAATTTAAAAATAATAATACATAGTTATTGGACTTAAGAAAATCGGGAAAAACGTACATAGATAGAGAAACTATAATATAAAATTCTATTTACCTATTTTTTTATTTCGGCATATATTTCAAAGACATAATTTTCACATTTAACAAGCAAATCTATATTCTTAGTATCGCTTTGTAAAGTTGCAAAACACTTCAACAATATTATTATTTGCCGTTTGAGTGCAGTAAAGGTTTACACATGTTTCAAAGATAGGACTATAGGAGGAAATAAATACCCCTTGAAAATCTTGAGTTGGAGTATGAGGGTTCTTCGTGGTCATGTTTCCAGCAAAGCAAACAAGGCAATAAACGGTAAGAGTACCCTCAACAGGTCAGACAAAAGTATTCGCAGTGCGTATTTGACTATAGCAAGACTGCCAAGAGACGATAACTCCTACGTACTTTGTGGACATGTAATTTTATACAAATTGTTTTATAACTTCGTTCTGAATAACTTCTGGAGATGAGAAATCAATAAGGTATACATAAAAATATACTTTTTCGGAAATCATGTCCCGATCTGTAAAGGTAACTATGGTTAATCGTTCGCTGAGATGTACCACGATTCAGCCATATATTGCATCTTAATAGATTTACTGCAAAGATTAGATAGATACCTATAAGTAGATGCAGGAAAAATTTTCAGGAAAGGGCTGATCTTTCTCAGCAGCTATAAAGTGAATGACTAGTGGAGTTTGAACTGAATCTAGAGGTTTGTCAAAGGTAAAGTTTTGTTTGAGGGACGATTTCAATTTGGAATGAAGTAAATAATGCTAAACTGCCTTTAGGATAACTGTGTATGTGTGCAGGTTTCTTCAAGATTTAAAGCATTTTTATTCGCTAGATAGAACACAGGTGTATATAACTATTGAGGCGGCATTTTTGTTTAATATATTTATTGGTCGTTTCTTGAATAGTTTTATTTGACGTTTCTAAAGGTATTTTATTCAATAATTTAGTCATGCACAGATCCTTTCGGATCCTCTGATGACCTCGGGCCGAGCTCCCGATACGTCTCGGTATGGCAAGTGGCGCCTTCAGCAACATGACCAAGGGACCGTTCAAGTATTACGTAACGCATTTTTTTTACATTATTGACCCCCCCCCCCCCCCGAGATGCATCGTAACGATCTTTGTTACCCCTCTTCCCATTCTCTAAAAGTTGCCTAACGCGCATATTACAACTATGTATGCCTCAAATCACAATTATTACTGGAAATTCACTAAATAACTTTATTGCGGTGCCGGTAATACAATAGTAACGTTTTACAAGAAAACGCCCCCCCCCCCCCCCCATATTGCGTTACGTAATACCGCTCCCCAAGATATGGAAGGTGTCGACGTTTAGTGTCGAGACGAAATGTAAACTGTTTGATGCATGTGTGTTGCCCATTCTTCTGTATGGGTGTGAGTCCTGGCACCTGACTAAAGCCCAGGCACAAAAAGTATCTGCATTCGAAACGAAGTGCCTCAGGAGAATTTTGAGTATAAGATGGTACCACCGCATCACGAACGACGCTATACGCCGGCGCACCCAGCGCGGGCCCATCACTTACACCATTACGGAGAGGAGATGGACATGGCTGGGACATGTGTTGAGGATTCCGAATGCCAGTTGGCCGAGGAGAGCGCTGTTTTCCTCCCATCAGGGTCTCGAAGACGTAGAAGAGCCTCTCATACCGTGTTCCGTTCCTTCGAGGCAGAGCTCAGGGAGTTGGAAATGGTGTGGGAGGAGGTCATAAGCATTGCGAAAGATCGAGCGCAATGGAGAGCTCTTGTTGCCTCCCTATGCTCTTGAGTGGAGTTCAAAAGGAGTTTTGATTTGATTGACAGATCGTTTCAAGTGTCAGGATAGACCAAGTTTAATTGGTAAAAAAATTACAATCTTTTCAATACCAAATTTAAAACTTAAGAACAACGGCAAACTACCGATTTGAGGGGTTAAATAAAACTTTGCAGTATTACGATATTTTTTTTATCCGAAATATATTTTCGGCCGACAATGCGACCATCTTCAGCGGAGAGTTATTATAAATGGTTATTTAGTTTATAATAACTCTCCGCTGAAGATGGTCGCATAGTCGGCCGAAAATATATTTCGGATAAAAAAATAATAATATCGTAATACTGCAAAGTTTTATTTAACCCCTCAAATCGGTATAATGGCTAAGTATTACAAAGTTTCAAGTAACGTTTTTGAAGAACGGCAAACTTTAAAAATCAATCGAATTTGCCGAATTTTCCTTGTATAAGCCATTCAAGGATCTCGATGCCTCTCATATACTCGAAAACATCTCACGAAAGACAATAGTTTCAACAGCATCTTGACCTGGATAAAATTGTTCAAAGGTGCGACCCTCCACAATATACCCTCGTTCAGATAACAGCACCAGACGATGATAAGATCCAAATTCCGTCACATCGGAATATCAATATTATTGTACATGTTCTAGTGGCTATTGTTTCTCTTAACTCAATCTCACAATACATTCATTAGAATATCATTAATCAGTATTGTTAAAAACCACATACCAGAGGCGAATAACACGCCATAAATGTCTTGACGGCACCGTTGGTGGTTTATAGACGTCTCGAACCCAAAATATGGACACGTGGCATATTAGCGCCACGATATAGAGAGGCGATATTGAAAACAAACATAAGAATATCCCCAGTAAGGTCATATATCCAAAACATGCGTCCGTCCAATAATTATGATCAATGGTATATAAACTAGAGCCGACACTGTCCGAACTAAGGACCTCTTTCGTACAAGCGAGATGAAGATTCTTAGAAACATCTTCGGAAAAACCCTTCGTGATAGATTTTGTAACATGAGTTTGAAGATTCAAAAGATCGATCATGTTTCAAGAATGGAGAATACAAGAGCCGCAAAAAGTTTCAGGGACAGGATACCAGAGGGAAACAGACCTCTAGGACGACCGTCGACCACCTAAACTCTTGAGGGATAGTTTTAAATGAAAGAAAAATTCGAAGAAGCCTTATGGTTTTGCCTTTTGCTTTTTTTTTGCTTGAGACCGTGATCAAGAAGTTCAAAAAAAAATAAAAAAAGTGTGTGTAATTGAATATCGCCCTTTATATTTAAGTAACTTTCGTTCTCAACAAATGCAAGTAATAGTATTAATAGTTTTGCAGATGTATAAATTCTAGCCGTCTTACTTATAAAAAATTCGTCAATCGTAAGATTACGTATAAATCACTGATCAGTCTTTACTTCAATTATAAAAAAAATATTTAATCCGCGTTTGTTATGTATGAAGATGACATTTCATACAAAATTTTATAAACAAATAGTAGTTGGGCAACGCGAGTGGTAACTACCAATATTCGCTATGTCAGATTAGAACGAGTTTGATGCAGAATAAGTACCTTATTTTTTAATTATTTACTTTATATCAAAATATTGTTAAGTCCTTATTAAATCATGCGAAACCTTCATGTTTCAGCCAAAATAAACCAATTCATGTTTGATCACTTCAATTTTAATATTTGTACCTACTTAAAAAGTATTCTTTGAGTATTCTCTTTTAAAACTTTATTATATTTCTTATAAATTTAGTTGGTGCATCATGGTTGTAAGCCCTCGAATGATTACGGGAATACATATTTGCTTTATTTGTTTAAATTTTCTATGATTGATATGATAAACCAAAATACAATGGACCTAAATATGAAGGGAGCACATGATTGGAAGGGAAAAAAATATGTATTACTGAAAGCGTTCTTGTATACAGGAATCAGCTGTCATTTGACGTAAAATCCAACATGGCGGGTCAAAATATACAGAGATCACCTCACAATCAAGCGATTTGCGTTAAACTATCTCGATGACAGCTTGATCGTAATACATATTTCCATCGCTGAGCTATTTTTTTCCACTGATCGTAGTTTTTAAATCAAGCCGTAAGAGTTTGCATATATACATGATTTGGGATTAACCTTAATTTTGTTGTTGTTTGTTTGTTTGGGTGTAACCGGTTTAACCTTATATTTGGTGAGACCAAATTGTCCAGAATACTTTCCATTAAGGTCATAGCAACAGCTCGTCCTTCCATACCACATGGAGTGGGTTATTTTAGTAGAGACTGAATGTCATGGTGGCATGTCTCCGCGTTATATCAATAAGAAGCAGTCTTTGAGCTGATGTCATGAAATATTTTCTGACTTTAAAAGGCGTTAACTCAAAGATATAAACCACGAGTAATGACGGCTAACCGGGGTCAGAGGTTACATTTTATATTTCTTTACGAGTACATAAAATAAATTGTTAATAAAACAAGGCGCGTGGTACCACGAAGCGGTTGTGGAATGCGGGGATTATCTTGGCTTGGAACTAAAAATCTTGGACAATTATAAGTTTAGTATGATATTTTAAAATGGCAATAAAAACCTCACTGACCTATGGTGTCTTTATCGTCGCAACTCTTGGAATATCCTCGACAGTTCTGCACCAGCGTAGCTGCCCGGGACAACACTTCCAAGAGGTCTATGCTCTCCATCATGACGCTGAAAAGAAAGAAAAAAATATTATAGAAACAATAAATAAAGTCTACTACAATAACTTATTCTTCTCTAAATTATCGTTCTAATTTTTTACAGTTTCTTTATTTTTTTTACCGATCTTATTTATGATTAATTAATTTTTGCGGTCTTACGAGTTATGTAATTTGTGGGTTGGCATAAGGTTAAGATTTGGATTAATTCCTATTTTATCATCAAATGGTTTGTATATTTATAACGCATTTTTTAGATTCCAAAATGTTCAAATGAATCTACGCAGTAGTGATAGATCTAGCTACTTAAAAAGTATATCAAACACCGTGCAGAGTTGATTGGATATTTTATAAGAAAGGGCCAAAAGGGCAAAGGTCTAAAGAAAGAAATATATAGAGAAAATGATAAGTTCAGTACTTACAATAGATGATCATAGAAAATTCTTACATTGTAATCCATACGAGTATCGATTGATATCTGACTTGACCTTTATGAAAAGAGCAATTGAAACTCGTGTTGCGAGAAACGTTATGGGATGAAAAATTCTGTATGGATTAGAAAAAACCTCCAAGGTTTGTGGTAAAAACTTGATGTGGAGCTGGAGAAGAATGGGTAATAGGACAGTAAAAAGAACTGAAGATTTAAGGATGGAAAGATATACTGATGAAATTTCAATAAAGACCTCGAGGGACCGATGTTATTTTTGAACGCATCACCTTCTTTCCATCGATCTTGGAATACGTACATGGGGAACTCATTAATCAGGCGATGGACAATTTTTTACCAAACCCATGGAATACTTAGTCACAATTTTAAAATAGCGATAATATAAGAACGAGAAGCCAATTGGGAGACCCCGAAAAGTCGACGTGTCGACGACGTGATTCCAGTTACAAGGAGAATCTGGCTTCCTGATCTCGAGTGCCCATCGATGGGTTTGCTAATAGAATAATTTTTATGACTTTCGTATGTTTTTTTTAAAGAACTCATACGTAAGTCAAAAAAATTCTGTTCGAAATCCCATCGATCGACAATCGAGTAGAGGGTACCTGATCGAGGGGCAAAGCAGGAACAGCACAATATTTAAAAAGTTGGAAAATATTGAAAGAGGCCTACATCCAGCAGTGGAGAGACAGCTTTTAAACGAATATATAATAACTACTAATGACTCTAACAATTCATTACCGATGTTCTATTTTTAAATGGAACACACCACTACAGGCTTACGACCGTCTTATACTGTTATTTCGAAGGCTGGCTTAGTGTGATCACTTTACGTTAAAAACGTTCGACATAAGGTGGTCTCCGAAACTCCTAATCATGAGAATTCTCGACATGTTCAACATGTCGAAAAATCCCATGTATACAACAAGTAGATATTCAATAATTAATGAAATATAGAGATAAAAGTTGGAAAATTGAGAACAAGAGAGCAACAAAATTTAAAGACTGCGACTGCTGTCATTTATTTGGCGCCAGGATACGAATATATCCATTTTTGTTAATGTCTCATCTTTATTGCCTATTGGCTTTGTTGGTGGACAGCGTTCTAATTATGTCTAGATTCTTGTGACCATTTTTCAGTACTAAGCTTCTAAAGAAAAATGTTTTAGTTCCCAGGTAAAGTTTATAGAAATTGTAGATAATTCACTATTAAAAACGCTTTGTTGATTACAAAAATGGGCTTATTATTAAAATAGTCTGGTTTCTGAGGTATATTTTGATGTACTTATGCCACATTTTTTGTGTGTCGTCGGTATAGAGCTGGGAGCGGATGTCGCGTATCGGATATGACGGGCCCCTGCACGTGTTGCATCTGCGCGGATGAGGAGAATACTATACCCGCTGCGGGTCGTAGGTAGGTACGTACCTACTTACGGCATATTATTGCACTTGGGGTACGGGCAATGCGCCGGGTCGGGATGTTATTTTAAAATAGGGGTGGACCGAAATAAAACGAGCGAAGCCCCTCAACTACTGTGTAATAAACCCTCCTGCGGGTATCTGGCTGAGTTTAAATCTGCTGTAGGTAGGTGAGCAATATTATATATTTTTTGAGTGTGTATTTCATTATCGTCGATTGGATTCTTTATGGCTGTAGGAACAGCATAGAAAGTATCAGGTATAGATATTACATAAAAATGACAAATTTTAATGTTATTAGAATTTTATGGTAATAGACAATTCATCAGTTGGAGCAGAGAGATTTCAAAAAGACAATTTACCTACAGACATCTACCTTGGTCTTGCAATTTTCGAGTCGAGTAGTTTCTCAACATCATCAGTTTGGTAAAGAATGAGTTCAGTCTATAAAGGTTGTACATAGGTTTGAGAAAACTTTAAACTTCTTGAAATTAAAAGAAATTCATATACTCAAAGAAAAATTTTACATTTACATTTAAAAGTTCAAGAACAAAATCAGTGTTTTGAATACAATTTATCCAGTGTATTGTTTGTAATTTTCAAATACATAATATTTACTTTCATGAAAGCCGGCGAAACTGTACATATTATGTCTTGAGCAAAATTCCACTAATGAACCAGTTCGTCAAATCTGTTGTTCAGAAGTCAGCACGAGACCATAAATTATTCCTAAGCAACAGAGATCGGCACGAAATAATTATTACAAAAGTCAAAACTCAGAGCAAACAGCGAAGCATGAACTGTACGACTAGTATAAGTTTTCGGTGATCGAATATCGAAACGATCATCGAAAGAGTTTCGAAAAATTTCCATACTAAAATGATCGAATGATTCGATCGTTTGATTTTAGAACACTATTTGCACGCTAATAAGTGCTTATTAGCTTTCGATTAAACTCGTACTAGCCCCACTGGTTAGGTCACGTCCAGAGGATGGACGCAACGACAGTTTTATATCGCTATCTTATACCCGCGGTACTATATAGCTGCCGAGGAAGATCTCCTAAAAGGTTAGAAAGCTGGGATTTCACCTCACAAGAACAGCTTAAATGTAACAAGCTGGCCTCATAAAAGAGAAAGAATAAGATAAAAAAAATACTGTAGAATAATACATAGACAAATAGACAAGATCCTGCGATTTGTTAAGGTGCATTTATATCAAACGAACAAAGACCCAGAGCTTGAAAATAGAGTATATTTTCCTAATCGTTGATACTGGACACCATGGAAACAACAATTTATTAGTTGGCGATGACGGTTCTATCTGGTAATTATTTCCTTGGTGACCATAATATCAACGATTAGGAAAATATACTATATTTCCAATTTCTGGGCGTTTCTTCGTTTGGTATAAAAATGAACCTTTACATGACTGGTAGAGATATTTCATACTATAAAAGAATTTCCATCATGCTTATTTCTTTATTTTTTTTTTTGACTGAAATTGATAACGGGGGGTATGTTTCTTGGAGACCAACAATAGGTGACGTGTATAGACTCCCTTGATAATGCAAATGTACGTATATTAAAAAAGAAAGATGGGTGCTTCTAAGGATTTGGACGTGGCGTGGTCATACACACATTGCGAATTGGTCATTTTATTGTTTATTTATTTATTTACACCAACGATCATTTGTTGAACCGACCGGCGTCTTTTTATAAGGAAATCAAATTTCAAAGGTTCTTTCATCGGGACTTTGAAAGTGTCTTATTACAGGCGCCACTTTGAAATATTACAACTCGAATATTATTAGTCACAATTTTTATGTTCGTGTGCATAAAATCTGTCGCGGCTGATTTCTGAACAAGGGATTCCTGTTTTTCTTATGATTTTTCTAACCGGGCAGCCTCTAACTGTCTAACTGATATCATATACAAGTGAAGCGATTTTCTGGTAGAAAATTTTTCATTAATTATCTTTGATGATATTACTTACTTACTCTATCTACCTTTTACACTCCTTTCAGGAGCATAGGGAGGCAACAAGAGCTCTCCATAGCGCTCGATCTTGCTCAATGTTTATGACCTCCTTCCACACCATGTTCAGATTCCTCAGCTCTGCTTCGAAGGAGCGAAACACTGTGTGAGAGGTTCTTTCTCGTCTTCGGAATCCTGATGGGAGGAAGAACAGCGCTCTCCTCGGCCAACTGTCATTCGGCGTCCTTAACACATGTCCCAGCCAAGTCCATCTTCTCCTCATAATGGTAGAAGTGATGGGGTCACGCTGGGTGAGCGTGATGCGGTGGTACCATCTTACATCCAAAATTCTCTTGAGGCACTTTATTTCAAAAGGTTTTTGTGGCTGGGCTTTGGTCAGTGGATGATAATATCTTAAAACTGTTCAATGGTATCAGTTAATAATTGATAGAATACTTTTTAGGTTAAAAAAAAAACTTTATCGCTTGAAAAGATGCAGTTGCTTTTAATCAAACACCACACATTCCGAGTGGGAGCGTCGGCCCGATTAACCACACGATTCCGTTGACCACAGAGCTAATTACCTTAATAACTGTGTACCGTTATGGAAAAAAAACACATAAATTCCTAAACAATATAACGCAGATAATGGTATAACAACGGTATGCGCACCAAATATTTTACGAGTGTTTCAACCGTTTGGTGTATTTATCAAGCAAAGTTTCACGTTTTCTCCCAGCGTGCAGCATGTGGGCGCCAAGCAACTTCTCCAAGTCTTGGCAGGTCCGCAGATAATTCTCGCTTGATGACTAGTTTTTGGCTGTTGGGGTATTCACGAAAAAGTTTAAATCGAACTAAACTTTAAACTATCTTTTTTAAAGGGAATCGAAACGCTAAAAAGGAATCATTTTAAGGTAGACAAATTTCAATTAGTAGGTTAAATTTCAGCTTGTGATGTAGCGGACTCGAGGAATCATTAAATAGGTACCTAAAAGTGTCAAAAATTGGTATTTTAGTGCAAAGCACCCTTAAGTTTCAAATATAAATTGACTAGACTAAACGTATACTGCTGGACTGCAGAGGACATCAGTTACATATTCACTAGGTGCCTACTCCAGGGGAGGTACGGGGCTCTGAAAGTATTGATCACAAACATCTTATCAACCAGTCCAAAGCATGGTTGCCAGGTTTTTTCAAAAAATACACCGAAACAATGTTCCCACTTGGCATCCGAAAAGATGAAAGTTCCCCAAAGTTATAAATTCATTGAAAAAATGACAAAATTATTCGGAAAATAAAAATACCGAACACTCGGCAGCCCTGGTCCAAAGAGGTATGTAATACCATTTGAAAAAAACTAAGACATGTTTACAGTTTATTCCGTAATTTTTAGTTCTTTTTTTTAATGGACATTGAGTCATTTAATAATATAACATGACAACACTTTTCTATACAAAGGTGACAGTATAGCCGGCGGAACTTATTGCCTGAGGCAATTTTTTCCAGTCAACCGGTCCCATCCAATCTGAGACAGGCCAACCCCGGGTAGAAATTTAATGTGAAAAAAACACAGAAAATTCTGACCCGACCGGGAATCGAACTAGGCTACCGAGGTCGGTAGATTAATACATGCAATAATCAGAAATGAATCAATTATTTGCTTTATGTTTTAATTGGCGGTCTTGTCAACAGTAATTTTCAGCACTGCATATTTTATTGAGAGGCTTTTAAAGAAAATGTACCCGGTATTTATATACGAGTATTAAATTTGAGCTGAAAATATTGTTTTAGACATTGTTCAGAGAATCTCAATATCTACGCGAGTTTGACTGAAGCGATCGAGAATAATTAACGAAATTTTGTGAAAGTGCAACTGCAACTTTCCTTTAAAATCAATGAAATATCTTGTCGGCACGCTCGTCTAATAGAAGACAGCAGTCGCAGTCTTCGAATTTGGTTGCTCTCTTGTTCTCAATAATTAACAACTTTTAAGTATCTCTATATTTCATTAATTATTAAATAATATTTATTGTTGTGTACATGGGATTTTTCGACATGTTGAACATGTCGAGAACTCCCATGATTCGGAGTTTCGGAGACTTAAACATTACCACCTAATGGGGAATGTTTTTAACGTAAAGTGATCACACTAAGCCAGCCTCCGAAATAACAGTAGAAGACGGTCGTAATCCCGTAGTGGTTTGTTCCATTTAAAAATCGAACATCAGTAATGAATTGTTATAGAAGATTATTTTGAGAGTTGGAATAAAACAGAAGACGGTAATTGTTACGCGTTGCGTTATGATGCTGAGTTTGCGTTATCATCTAAGTCTAAGTGAACGGAAGACGGTCGGGAACTAATTCAATTGTTCTCACACCAAGATGTTGGGAACCATTGTGAGGAAGTGATAAGGTAATTATACCCTCATTACTATAAACCGTTTAGATAAGCGTGGTTATTCTCTGGAAAACCGAACTTCATCGCCAACTTTGTACAAGCAAAGAGCAGAATGATATGTGATGAGACGATATACAGAATGGCTTTACAAACAGTCTCAATTATGTAATGTTACAGGATGATGATAAAAATAGACGGAAAGATGAAGCATACAGAAACAACCTAAACTTTCCGTCTATATGCAGCAACAGTAATTTATGCATAGAAGATAACAGCATAGGGATCTGAGATAAACATTAGTGAGTATGCTGTTTCGAAAAAATGGACAGTTTATATTCAGGACGTTAAATTGAAGGAAGCAAAGTAGAAAACTCCTATAAAAACATCAATAGGGAATTTAATTGAGTTAATCTACCATGCACCAGAAGCGGTATATGAAAAAGAGGTAAAACAAGCTAAGCTTTGTGGGATTTTTCGAAGTGTTTAGTTGTTAAGTTAAATTTAAGAGTGCATTTTTTTATTCGAAAAATAAACTATTTTTATTATTATCAGGTGTTACCCTTGCAGTAAGTAGACAACGGTTTGTCGAAGTTGATAATGTCATTATTTTCAAAATAAATGTACACTTTTTGGTATAATGTCATTGTCCCTTTCCACAAACTAATTCAATTACAACACTAACCAAATACATAGTAGTTGTACAATTTGACTTCACTCTTAAAATAATAGGGGAACCATTGGAAAAAAATATGAGGATTCTATGAAATCTTTATTTTAATATTTGTACCTACTTTAAAAGTACCTACTCTTTGAATATTTTCTTCAAAACGTCATTATATTTATCATAAATTTAGCTAATGCATCAAGGTTGTAAAGGAATCACCTAATTGGACGGAAAAAAAACTTAAAAACAGTATATCGATTACAGAAAGCGTTGTTGTACACTCGAAACCATTGTCAGTTGACATAAAATCCAACATGGCGGGCTAAAATCTACAGAGATCAGTGGGGCTAGTACGAGTTTAATCGAAAGCAAATTTCACGCTTATTATTGGCGTGCAAATAGTGTTCGAAAATCAAACGATCATTTTTGTATGGAAATTTTTCGAAACACTTTCGATGATCGTTTCGATATTCGATCATCGAAAACTTATACTAGTGGTACAGCTCGCAATCAATCGATATGGGTTAAACTACCTCGACGACGGCTTGATCGCAAATTTTCTATCGCTGAGCTCTTTTTTTCCACTTATCAGAGTTTTTAAATAAAGCAGTAAGTGTGCGAAATTTCATACTCCTCCGTCCGCGCAATTTTCGTAAAAATAGTCACAAAGTTTTTCCTTCACGTATTAATATATAGATAGTCCCAATATTAAAGAGTAATGATACGACTTGAGGTCAGAGTATCAAAACGCAGAAAAATAAAACGCTTGATTGATACAGTTCACAATGATATACTTAAGTGACGCATTCCGGTGATGGCCAACGGAATTTGATAGATCAATTCAAAGGTTGTTCCGAGTATATCGTTACTAGTATAGGCACGCACAGTGGTTATGGATGAAACAATAGGCCAGAGTCCAAAGAAGTAATCAAAAACAGTGTGGAAAGTGGCCAATAGGTTTGGCCGCATCTAAAAATGTCAATGGCCTCTGAATCGGAAGGTTAAAGCATGTATTGATCAGATTCGGAAGTAATCCCAAAAATCCTCTAAAAAGATGTGTTTGAACTACGTGAACATAAAATATGAAATCTCGATAAATCAATATTCTGCAAACATACATGTAGAAATTACCAACAGATGACAATGCCACTCATCAGGACCTGCAGCCCGATTCACGGAAAAGTTTAAGTCTAAGTTTAGTTCGAAGTTCGAACGAAGTTCGATTCAAACTTTTCCGTGAATAGGGCTGCTGGTAATAATAATTGTAGGCGGCGACTATCTACAGTCTATGTACCTATTCACGGAAAAGTTTGAATCGAGCTTCGTTCGAACTTCGAACTAAACTTAGACTTAAACTTTTCCGTGAATCGGGCTGCAGGAATTGCTTGGAGATGATTTTTAGGAGTCTAAAAAATATGAATGTTTTGGGACTATCAGATGAATACAAATAAATACGTTTCAGGCGTCAAGAGATTCTCCGTTTGTTTCTAGACATTAACTTGGAATTATCTATGTCGAGGCCTTCGTGTGGACTATCTTGGATCATGGCTGCGGAGCTTGATGCCAATCTAAAAGAGACAAAAGCATAGTGGAGGCTTTTGCGATTTAGTCATACAGAAGCTTTCTTCAGAAATAAAGACGCTACGAACTAATAATACTAGGGGTTCTTCTGAGCAGAACCGGTAACGTAGGCGACGCGCGACGTTACTAGATGCGGCAGAGATAGAGGCTAAAGCCGCTAAAGACTAACGACTATGTATAGTGATGCGTTAGATACCGGAGGGACGTAGACCACCGAGAAGACCTTTAAATGGATGGCAAAAAGCTGGACATCCCCATCCAAGAACAAGACTTAGAAAGGGGAGTCTTGTTGTAATTTCCCGAAGTGCATTGTAAACAATTGCGGAGGTTCTCAAAAGAATAGAAATATGAAGAAACTTGCTCAAAATCTTGTCCGGAAGGCTCTCAAGATAGCCATGAAGTTCTGGACACAATCAGACTCATCCTTTAAATAGCACTCATATATTTTTAAGTGTACGTGGAAACTACCAAAAGGTAGAATAATACTTGTGATTCAAACACACAAGAGGAACAGCTCCCAGAGAGGATACGTCTTTAAGATTTATAGGCAAATGAGGAAGAATATAAGATTTGAATTTCGGATCAATATGACTGATGAGCCTTCAAGACGTAGTGTCGTGTCGAGATGTATTTCATACGGCTTCATATATTTTTATTGTTTGGATGGAGTGACGAATGCACCGAATGCCGGAGCTGCTGTTGAAACGAGGTCGGCCAGAACAATGCGTGGTAACAGTCTGAGCGACAGCGCGGCCTCAGGAATGTCGATGGTGAACCAATGTGAGACTGTGCCGGGCCGGGAGTCTGTCACGAGAGAATATCGCTCAACCATAATACGGCTTAGTCCTCCTTCACGTAGATGTTTTAGGATCGCGAAAGAATAAATTCCCTATGCTATCGACATCTGTTGGAGAAAATCTGCTTTTTGATTGATTATAATAGTTGTTCTTAATAATGCGGTTTAGAGATAAATATGGACCTGAATTTATCGCGTTATTCCATAAAAGGGATGTTATTTTTATAAAAGTGGTGTTATTATTCTGTAAAACGGTTTTTTGTGTTATTTTTATGGTAAAATCGATGTTATTACTTATCAAAGATTGGGTTTAATCGTGGCGTTGTTTGTTGGGTCACTGTCGCTATCTCTGATCATTTGGAATAATAATTTGGAAATTTCAATTCCGCCTTTTTTTAATCAAAATATGCATTTTGGTTAACTGGGATAGGAGCTAACTATTCATAAAAATAGCTCTTCAAAGCATGAATCTTTTTTATCATTTTATGATTTTGGTTTCGTTAAAAAGAAAGATTAAATTACCTAATATCCGAAAAAATACTACCAATAGGCTGCATTTTAAATCCTCAACTTCACGGCCCAATTAAGTTGTACTAATATAATATTACAATATAGTTTAATTAGAAAAAAAATAACATGATTTTATAACTTAAATCAAAATTCAAGAAACAAACATGTTAATAAAATTTACTAGATGAACATGCATTTCTTGGTGGAGTATATTTGAAAATAAAGTTCAAATAAATGATTGTATAACTTTTCCACATTTTTTTATTATCTTGACTAGTTTCGTAGGCACACGTCCTACATGGTCACAGGAGACTATGAAACTTATTTGAAAGGGAAAAGAAGTTTCTTAGTCTCTTGAGACCATGTAGGACGTGTGCCTACAAAACTAGTCAGGATAATAAAAAAATGAGGAAAAGTTATACAATCTTTTATTTGAACTTTAATAACAAAAATGTTCTTAAACGAAAAACGACAGGTAAAGTTTTTGGACATAATTATTACTTTTTACTGGTTATAAATCTGGTTTCAGCTTTTTACGAAGAAGCAAAAACATGGCCAAACGAATGAGGTTGTATAAATTTTATTTTTTATTTTTGGGTAATATAAAATTTGTATAAAGGTTGGGTTATAAGGGTTGTATAAAATATGCTTTAATAAAGTTCGATAAATCCATGCCTAATGTGTTCCACAACGATGCCAATATTTTTATACGAAAAAATGTTATAATTATTACCTGCAGTTTGCTGGTATCAATGATAGGATCAAAACCCCATTGTAAAACGCCGGTAAGTACTAGGTTACATGTATCACAATAACAAAAACCAACAGACTGTCGGTGCGATGGCAACATCATCTGGCGTTCAGCTGTGTGGAATGTTGGCAACACTCAAACACGCATACACTCAAAAAACGACACAGTGCGTACACTCGAAACACAATCAAAACAACATCGTTCGAAAATTTGAAATTAATATGAGCACTGACAATAGGTAATACGTAAATGTACAATGCCTAAAATACCTATGATTTGGTTCATATTATTATCTTTGACAAAAACTTACAGTAGGTACCTATAATGTTATAGAATTGTAATTTATTCATTACGTGAATAATAGATACATCGATTTAACGAATTAAGTGTCATCTTTTAATAGATTAAACATAGAGAGTAATGAAAGTTTTAAATAAAATGTGTTGACGTAAAAGTGTAAACAATTTGATCTGTTCATATTTTGAGGTTAGTATACAATAATTCTAATGCTTCGATATATACCTAATATTATTATGGGTACCTATATTTGTATTTAAATTAATCAATAGCTTTATGTAATGTTAACAATTTTATATATGTACGTACTTATTTTTTAATTTTTTATATGTTATATAAAACAAAAGGGATGATGAACTTAATCGTTTCAAGGGGTATTTTTACATAGCTACGGTCATGAAATTAATTATGAAATAAAAACATGCGCAGTATCGTTTATTTTTTAACTAATTTTAAACATACTCATACAATAGAATTTAATGATTTATCAATGAGATATAAAAGGGAAGCTTACCTTTAAAACTGAAATATAAAATTGTTTCGGTTTTAGAAAATTGACAAAAATTTAATACATGACCGAAATGTCAAAACACTGGTTCGAAATTTAAAAAAATAAACTCAAATAAAACGCGTCACTTATAAACACTAAATAATTTTATGTTTAGCGGTAGATTTATCAATTATATAGGATTATTATTTGATTAAACGAAAATAATAAATAACAATTGAATATTATTACAGAGTAACGCGTAAAATATAATCATACAAGTCTGAAAAATCAATACCGCAAAGCAGAAGTATGCGGGGTCGACCGCATTCCTTTGAAGAATTCTCTTGTAAATAAAAAATAATTTACAAATACGTTTTGTTACACACTTTGATCAATAGTGTACGTTCACATCACATTTAATAATCACTTATTTAACCATATATTTCTTTATAAATTCCTAAATTAAATGATTTATAATTTAACGGTTGAAAAAAACTCTTCACACGCGACCGCCGAACACGAGTTTTGTTGACGAATTGGTGTAATTTTGACATTTGTTCAGTGTCTGCCTCCGTAGGAATGTATGGCATGCCGCGAAGTATGCGCGCGCTGCCATCTGCCGGGAAACATCTCAACTAAAGCGGGGCTGGTGTATGGCGCGCGATACGAGATTCGAATCTTATCATACGTTTACCTACACGTGATTATGTCGGCTCGATTCCAAAGGCGCTGCAGTAGTTTATTTTATTGTAACTATCTTATTATTTAGTACGATTATTTTATTAGTTCGTACAAAAATAACTTATAATAATTGATATTAATTACCTACATAGTTCAAAGAACGCTATAATATATACAAACCTACATTCATCGCGTTATTAATGCTATAAGTACCTACCTACTTACCTTATTTTGTTATTTAATGCATTTTTGAGTATATCTTTATCTTAAAACAGGATACAATTAAGAACCTACTAAAAAGCAATTTAAAACGAGAAAGAACGTTGTTCCATTCTTGTTTTACGGTTGATTTCAACATTTTTCGATCGATTTTCTTACGTATCCGTTGTGAACTTTGTACTTATTTTGTAACAACTGTTTTGTATGATGATGTTGTAGATAGCGCCTCTATAGAATATTTCTGTAAGATCTTCAGCTCATAGGATAGGAATAACAAAAATGTTCAGAGAAGGAAGGTCCAATCCAATCCAAACTCCCTTAAGACCCCACTTAGGGGCATAGGGAGGCAACAAGAGCTCTCCATTGCGCTCGATTTTGCGCAATGTTTATGACCTCCTCCCACACCATGTCCAGATTCCATATCATTTTTGAAAAAGAATTTACTGAATAAGAAGAGGATGAATAGACTCACCAGCTTGCGCGTCTGGGACGACACAAACCATCAATCGACAGTGATAAACGAGTGCGCTATTTACATACGCATTCGAAGAGGGCTAAGTACAGGACTTGCTATCCAACGTCTTCGGTCTCTTGATGTCAAATTTAGAGGGACTCTTTCGACTTTTTATCGTATTTGAAGGTGGGAAGACATTCATAGACGTCTGTAATAATTAATGCTGCAGGTGTTTCAAAGGTAATGTGCACACGTTAACGTCTATACTTCTTCATATTTTTCTTCTTCTTTTGTTTTGATGGCAAAGCACCCGTCCCGAGTGGATCTTACTTTTCTTCTCACTTAATCTTACTCACTGTCTTCTTACATCACAATACTTATCTGTATATTCCTGTGCAAACAGAAATAATTACTTTTCTTTGTACTTTTGTTGACATGAACGTGCTTAGGTGTTTTTGGCTTTCCAGTTTCACACCTATCTCAATAAGCACCATCTACCTATAGGTACCATCCTCCCTTTGTGATCCCACTTAGGGGCGTATAGGGAGGCGGCAAGAGCTCTCCACTGCGCTCGATCTCGCGCAGCTTCGATGATCTACTCATTCTACTCCCACACCCTATCCAGATCCCTCACCTCTACCTCAAAGAAACGCAATGGAGAGCTCTTGTTGCCTTCCTATACCCCTAAGTGGGGTCTAAAGGGAGTTTGGATTGGACATATAGGTATCTGTTTTTTTCAGTTATTACTAACAGTAATATTATATAGCCAGCTTTTACGATGGACGTCTTTGAATATTGTTCGTATAATGTCATTGTATAATGATAAATTGATTACAAGTTTAACCAATATAACTTCAATCGATGCATCTGTTTTAAACGATGATTACAGGTCGCATTCTGACAATCTCACCAACTATCAAAACAATAAAATAAAAAAACAGAAAAGTTTATGTTCTCAAAAGCACTAAGAAAGGTAGGTATACTTATATGTTAATGTTTCGTGCAACCAATCTTAATTTTTTTCTCTCACAAGATCTTTCTCTTGAGAACAAGCCAAATTCGTACAGCAGTTTACGTGTGATGCGTTGACCAATGGAAATTCGACTCCATGGATTTTTATATAAGGAGATGATGCGTTTTTAACAGTCAGAGGAAATAACACTGTAATGAACTCATATTGATAAAAATAATCATCATATTATTTCTCTATGATTTACATAGAAAAACATGACACATTCGTTGATAAATATTTAAATAGAATCAAAACAACATTCTTTATGATTTTTATTAATCCCATTTTCTCTTTTGTTTATGGATTGTGAGCCCGTTCTAAATTCAAAACGTGTTCATATGAATTATTCAATACTCCAATTTCACTACAGTACAAAAGGTGTTAGGTATAATGTGTTTAAATATAAATAGCGTATTCACTTGCTTTTTTTGTTTTTTTTTTTTGCCTCATAGGAAGCTAGCAACAGCATATTTATAACGGATTCATAGGTACATAATATTATATCTCACAAAATTATTATTTCTCATTTGAAGTTTCCTGTTGGATCATACCCTGCTTCAACGCCTTGCTGTTTGCTAAAATTTCATAATACCCTCATGGTGCCCCATACAATGTGATACAGGTTAATTTCGGATAGATATTTGATTTAAAAAGTAAACAGATATTTTCTGACTCGATTGGTAATCGAGCCCGAAACCTTTCAATATTGAGTGGCGCCTCATATGGAATTATACCAATATAACAGCGATAGCGGATAACCCGAAGCAGGGAGGTAGAGGACAATAATACAATACCTATCGATTAAACCCCCATGTATATGTTCAGCGATATTGGGTGTTTCAAAAGTTATTTATGTTTTCGTGAATTTTGAATAAATTCCGGATTTCAGACTAAAATACAGAATTGTGGTCAAACCTTTGATTTTACTATAATTTTTTTTCTGAGAATAGTCCGATAGTGGTCTTAATGTCATATTATATATTTGTATATATATTATAGCTTTTGTTTAAAACAAATCTTTTCTTAATTTTTTTCCAAGCCTATTTTTCCACAAAGTTTATAGAGATATATGAGCAAATAAGGCTCGAGGCTCGCATTTAATAAAAAATCAAAAATACTCGAGTCCAACAATATTGACTTCAGAACTAGAATGCTCCTCACCAAGAGCTATGTGTGGAGTATCTTGATGTACGGCTGCGAGACATGGTGCCTATCCGAAAGAGACAAAAGGAAACTTGAAGCCTTCGAGATGTGGTCCTATAGAAGAATGCTGGGTATCTCCTGGAGAGACCACGTCACGAATGACGATGTTCTCACAAGAATCGAAGGAGGAAGGCACCTGCTCAAGACCTTGTCCGAAAGACGTGCCAGATGGATCGGACACGTAATTCGCCAAGAAGGTCTCCCACACACCATCATGGAGGGGATGACCGAGGGGTCAAACGCTCGGGGACGACCGCGACGGGAGTTCCTGCAAGACGTGTACTCCGACGTCTGCTGCTCCTCATATGAGGAGCTCAAGAGGACTGCAATGGACAGAGAGGAATGGAGAATGAGATCCAATAATATTGCTGCAAACCAATCCCAGGATTGAAACTGCAGAAGATGATGAGCAAATTTTCACATAACTGCTACTATTTATGGAGAACTACCCCTGAAATTTTTATTCGTCCAGTTTTAGGGGATCACGCTGAAAAGCTCACTTAACTTGTGCAAATATCAATATTCAAAAATTTTTCGTTAAGACACAGATTGTTGGGTGATAATAGTCAGTTTTTTTTTAAATATTTGTGGTATCTAACTGCGTAATTTGTTGTGATACTGAAATAATATAAATTATTTATCAAAATAAATATAAAAAAATATTCTTCTGTAGGTAGGTACTCTTACTTAATTTTAATTAAATATTATTGACATTGTTTACTAATAGGGGGATCATGGTATTTAATCCTTTCCTTTAAATTTGTAATAAATGTGTCTGGCAAAAGCTAAATAATAACAGGGGGTATTTATTTTCATAAAATAACTCTTAATAAAAACTCCCAAAAGAGAAAGTTCATCGGATTTAAGCCTGGGGACCTTAGGGGCCACACTTTGGACCTCCACAGTTAGGTACTCCATAAGCATGGGTAATTTAATCCTGTCGAAAAATCTTTTCACGTAGTTGTTCCCAATATGGTCCCTATGAACCATTAGGGGTCTTTAAAATTACTAGGGGGTCCATAGATTTTTTTTTGGGTTCCTCAACAACGTCAGGGGGTCCAAACAGAGGTATTGATGTTCTCTACCTCCCTGCTTCGGGTTATCCACTATCACTGTTACACCGTGTATTGGATATAATGGATCGAAGATGTGCGAAGTGCAACGCTATGATTTCTTCCAAATCAGGCAAGTTTCTCAAACATAAGTTTTCAATGGGTACTTATTTGAGAAAAAAATTAAACAAATGATTGAGGCGTTTTCCTCTTATGATAATACGGTTTTTTGACAACAGCGAGAATAAAAAAAAGACTTCTAATATTTTTTTAAAATATTTATTTAAAATGTTTACTTGGTGCAGGTATACATATAACATTTAGTAGGTAGGTACTCAGTAAGGTTACTTTAAATACATACATAATATTCTTTATCTTTACATAATACACCATATTATTATGATATACCTAGTATGTTTTATCATTATTATACATCAATTTTAGGTACAGACTTCGTATTACTAATATCTACTCAATACCGCATATCATACAGGACTTGTGTTAAAAACGACATTTTAAAAAATATATTATGATAAAACAGAATGAAAAATTATGATATGGAATTACATTACAAATTTTAGGGTGGGTGAGATATATTGTATTTATTTATTTATAAATAATCGATGTTTTCTAGAAGAATAGCAAGGAATAGCGATGATAAAAAAATATTGAAAGTAGGTACTGACGAGAAACTGTACAAAATGGGACAAACATCACCATGACCACAAAAACTATTAAACTTACGAAATTCAAGATAGCCAATAATTGATGATCAAAAATTGCCTGAGTGGATGCTTAAGATTTAAAATCTGCTATGTAAAAGAACGATGTTATATGGAGTGGTCGAGTGGAGGGCTTAACCGCTTATGTCTCAACCATGAACGGCATTGACACGTTAGAACTTTGTATGTACCGAAGGATGCTCCGTATCTCTTCGAGGGATCCTTAACCAAAAGAAATCCTGCGAGCAATGAATATGGAGAAAATGCTGTTGACTACTAACTGTCAAAAGAAGAAAAGCCGCATACTTTGGTTATAATTACCGCAAAGAAAAGTAAAGTTGAAGGACGGTTGAGGAAAGATCTATGAAAGAGCCTCGTGGCCAAAAAAATTGAAACAGTTTTCTGGTATGCAGGATTCTGCTGAGTTGGCATGAACGCGAAGCTAATTCGATGGTCGCCTATTTAAATGGTCTAATATAAGTAGCTGATATTTCCACGAATATAAAAGTACCTTCATAAAACTGGTAAGGAAATAAAAGTACCTTCTAGAAGGAATCATGATTAATGAACAAAGGTTGCAAAAGCACGAAAATAATCTCAGAAAACTTCCTGAGTAGTCGTGCAAACAATTTTATTGACGTGAAGTTATAGGAGCACATTCCCAGGAGATATCAAACAAAACCAGATTCTCGCTAATTGTGAAAAAAACGGGGATTGAGAAGTCCACTATAAAAGTCATGGCAGCCGTGAAAACAGGGATTTTGTCCAATAACATATTGACAATGGATGGAAATGTCAGCTATGAGGGGATTTTATTGGGCAGGTTTAGGAGATAGTATTGTAGAACCAATATTGTTTAAAATAATGTCTTGAATGTCTGTATTTGCTTTGCGAGTCAAAGTAAATGAAAATTTACTCAACTTTTTACAATGGTTATATCAACATAATCTATAAAGCAAGAACAAAAATGAGCATTATAGAAGAAATAGTGCTTTTTAGAAAATTTTAAACTGTTTAAAAATTTACCTAATAATTCAGTAGTAAAATAACGAAAGTCATAAAAACTTTTTTTTCAACAAAAACAAAATGGATGTTTTTTTATTGGGTTAAAAAAAGATTTTAACACGAAATAAGTTTTATTATATGATTATAAAGTATTTATGATACTTTTAATTAAGTAGATGGGTAATGTTTTAAAAGTAAATTTAATAGCAAAATAATATTTCAATAGAATATACTCATCAATAGACTATATAAAAAGCAAATAACAACAGCTAATAAAAAATATTATAATATTGAAAGCATAATAAAAATAGCGTAACATATTATAATACCTCTTATACAGGGTGGGGCATAATGAACTCCCTAGTTTCAAACACTCACTGTAGAGCGCGCAGGTGAGTTAGCGGAGTGGGAGTAGCCTACCAAAAGCCCTCTGCGTCGCCACCACACTATCATTGTTTTTAAAGAACGTTTCTACGACAAAGCCTCGATGCTCACCGGACCACTGCATGGCGACTACTTGAAATGAAAATGGCGTCGATTCCCCCAGCTAACACCACTACTCCCAGTGAGTGTTTGAAACTAGGGAGTCCATTATGCCTCACCCTGTTTATATTTTTATTAAAGAAAAGTTTTTAAATAATAATCTGCTTGATACTTATAACAATATTTAAATATTATACACATATTTAAATTTTATTAATATTTTTTTTCATAAGTTCATGCAGCAGGCAGGTTTATTTTTTTAATATAAAAGGAAGGTCCCATAAAAGTATTTACTTGAGAAATATTACGATAATATTATTTTTTAGTTATTTTTAACAATAATTTTATTTAAATTCAAAGATATGTTTATTTTTTATGTTATCATGGTTAATGAAACATTTGAATACTGAATCTTAAAAAAAATGTGTTTTTTTTTCTAAATTTGCCGTGTTAGATTTCACAATCCAGGTAGGTACATAAAAAAAAAAATATGTACAACAATCAATAATTCTAGCAATTCTCTAATGACGTTCGATTTTTAAATGCTTATGACCATGCTAAGTATGATGTCTCATCACGTCAACAACGTTCGCCATTAGGTGGAAACGTTCAAACACCAAAAACCTAAAATCTTAAATTGCTGAAGTAAAGATAAAAATGTTTTGTTTAAATATTTTGACTAGAGATTTATTTCGATATGTTTCATAAAAAAAATAATTAAATGTTACGATAATAAGTTTGAATTTTTGTAATTTCCGTAATTCTAAAAAAAATGTAAAACTTAAGGAAATAAGAAAGTATTTTGTCAATATTCTGTCAAAATGCATGACCTTAAGTAGGTAAACTGAGGATCAAACAGAAAGCCTATGATACCAACAATAATACAAAGTATACGTGTTCAAATTTCGATAGTAATAGTGTTTAAAAATTATGGTCACCGCATGTTTAAAAGTGTGACAGTTTATTAGCCAATCAAAAGCTGCTCATTTATACACTCAACTTATATGACACGGCGTACCTATTTATGAATTTGTTGAATGGCGAATATTTTTTAAAGATTTAATCTTTTATAAACTAAGTATTTGTTTTTATGCGGTTCCTTCTATTTTTTTAAATTATTGTATGAATAAAGTACAATGTTATGGGCTTATTAAGTGATAGGGTAAAATCTAATCAAATCTATGTTTTTTATTGTAAAGAAGGGTTGATACAATAATTCTGTGATTGATTATGAACTCTGTACCTACCTGAGAGTCAACTTGCCCTATCTAAAAAAAAAAAAACTATTTTTCAGTGTCTTAGTGGCCCGAATGAAATAATATGCAGCGTATATTATTCCAACCAAAAATGGAGTTAAGACAAGTTGGCTGTCAAGTACAGAGCTGTATCTTCAATATTTTTTTGGTAAAATTTACTCAGTTACACACATTTCTACAAAGGTGTATTCATTCATACAACCAGTGATTCACAAACGTGACTAGTACACACAGTTATGTAATTAATAAATAAAGGAATGTTTTATTATCACTTGAGCTACATACTTAAATAATATTTTGTTTGCTGCAACAGTTGCAAATCATTTTTTTGGTATATTTTTTTCCTATTAACATAAAATAGTATTTGCATTTCTGTCACACAAAAATAAAATAAATATAAAGCTCATAATAAGTATAGAAATATACATCTCTTATAATGGACATTTTTTTCGAGGATTTTTTATTTATTTGAATTAAAAAATAAAATATTTTATTTTAAATTAACGAGTACCAGTGCGTTGGAATTAGTTCGTTGAATTCATATCTAATTAAATTTTCTTTTATATGTTAATATTAAAAGTATTGAGGGTGGATCTTTTGAATGAGCATTAAACAGCCCAATAGTTAATGGACAAATAACTTTAAAGGCTCTACTAACTCAAAACGGGTCTTTTATGAGAAATTAAAGGAACATTAGTTAAATGACAGTTATCTTGTATTTTTTTGCGACTGGCAATATTGAACTTGTTGCTATCTTCACTCTATACATGCGTGTGAGCGAGACGCGCGGTAAACACCATTTGTTAGAAAGAGATGACAGACAAGGTCTTATGTGTGTTTGTTTTACTGCAACTGCCATGTCAAAATAATGTTTTATTTTATTTCTGTTATTTAAATATTTTTAAACGGAACCCAACCTATACTTATAAAATAATTCATAGATATTATTTTCTGTATTAAAAATAAGTATTTCGAGGTTATTCCCATTGCTTTATAATAATATTATGTACTACGTGCGTCATCTTGTGATTTTGACATTTCATTTAGCATTACTACCAAAGTGAGATATTTTTATGAAATAGACGATATTTTAGTACCGAATAGTTCCTATTTTGATGCTTTATAGAAAGCATTGTAATCCGATTTATATATTGGTCGAAAAAAATGGGCTCTCTCATAATAAAAATCATCAACAATTCCGAAATATGGTATCAATCAGACAAAATTGACAAAATGAAACAACCATTCTGACAGTTCTTAATTGTCCATTAGTGTGCTATTGGCTGGTGGAGCGGCCCACTAACTTTAATCGTTAATTAAGGTGTTTAATGCTCCAATAGCCGCTATTTGACAGTTGAAAGATCCGTTTTTTTTTCTCTAACGGGGCATTAGTGAGTTAATCCTCCATTAAAACTTATTGGACTGTTTAATGCTTGTTCGAAAGACCCACCCTAGTGAAATAACCAACCTCTAATTTGTGAGTCAGTTCTAATAAGCAATCTTTTATCAGTGAATCGGTTCGATACCCAACGTCTAATTTAGTGAGTTGGTTAAGTAACCAATCTCTAATTTGGTGAGTCGGTTCTGTAACAAATCTCTAATTTAGTGAGTCGGCCCAGTATCCAACTTCTAATTTAGTGAGTCGACCATGTAACCGACCTATAATTTTTAAGGTTAATCAGTGCGTACATACCTATTTATTTGTATTTAAACAAACTTATAATAACGTCATTTGAACTAGATTTTGCTGAATTTTTTAAAAATATTTTCTGATTGGGTAATGTGTTTTTACAATACTATACACGTGTCTTTTTTATTCAATGATTTCAAAATAAACCTGACAGTTGAAACAAAAGATTATAAATAGGATATTTTTATTTTATACTCTGAATATAAAATAATTCTTTCAACTAACCTGATATTTGGTAAGTAAGTAGGTAGGTACCTATTCATGTTTTAAGAAATAGGAAAGTGTACACTACATAGATAGGTATACTCTAGATAAGTTATGTATACATCTTTTATATGGCGACTTTTATTTTCCCTATATTTTCATTAATAATTATTATGTAGCAAATTACATTTATATTGTTTATCAATTCATAGATGCATCATTTTAAAGTTCTATAAAAACAATTGGAGTAGACTTCAAAATGTTTATATAAAAAACCCTCACTCAAAATAATTATTATAATAGGTGATTGATATAAGTAATATAAAAAATATAAAGGGTCAAATGGCGACATTGTAAAATTTCATAATCATATAAGGTATTGAGACAACATCGCATACACATACACCATTATTCCTATAATTAAGTTTTTTGACATTAGCGGGTTAGTCCTGAAGTATTTTTAAAATAAAAATGTTACGGCAATAATAGCAGTTGACGGATATTGGGTTTGTATCACAAACCGAAAACCTTCGAAAGTAATTAAATTTTATGCTCGGAAAAACTCGTGGGTAAATGTTTAGTATATCTGTGACACGGAGCTTGTTGATTAGGGTTGACATATTAACATGATCAAATTTAGGATTTGATGCCTCGATTATATTAAATAGTTTAACCAACAGAACGGTATTTTAGATTTGGGAAATCGGTTAGACCTTGAGATGTAACATTCTATTATTATCTATTTATGTGTCCAAACCCGGAAAATTGATCTTCTAATTCCTATAGTATTGCGCAAAATGCTTAGTACGCGGAGATGAGTCAATTCAGCAAGTGTGCTATCGAACGCACCGGATTCAAGTTCTATGTGAAAGCGGATGAAATATATAAATTTTGAAACTTAACGTTACTGAAATATTGAAAGTAGCAGTCTTGGTCCAAGCCCTAAAGCGCTCGCCCTATATCAGTTACGCAGGAAGAGCAAGGGCCTACTGTGTGAACTCAATTTCGGACGCGAAGGGTTATATTTATCCATTGGATAATTATTCATACTGCTAGTGCCTAAAACGGGAGAAATCTTCAAGCCATTTTTGTTGGGTATTATTTCAAAAGATGCTCCCTGTTCACATTCATTAAAATCAGTCTGATAGCCCATCAGCAAGGGCCTTTCTTGGGAATTACAAATTTTCCTACTACCTATGAAGCTACTAATCCTGCGCGGTGTGGGGAAATTGATTCCTAAAGGCCTAGCCGACGAAAGAATGGGTAGCTTCTTAATTCTATCACTCTTGTTTACTCGCTCCATGATCTCATGGGCAGGACTGCGCTCTCCATATTTGAAAGAGCTGCTCCTGGAAGCTGTCGAGTTTATTGCCGTGTGAGGATAAATCTCTTGGCTCATTATGCTCGTGCTTCGGAACGAGGAGTGTTTGAAATACTGGAATAACCCGCTACTGCCGCAAACTGAATTAAGGTTAGCGGAATTCAAACCACAATGTCTCGGAATAGCGCCATTTTGGACTTGCGAAGATTGTGATGATGTGATGGCCGTTGTTTTCCCTCTATAGTTGTGCATGGCGTTCTTGTCTATGTCCAAATCATCCAGATTGCTAGAATCGTAACATCTGTACGAAGAAGATCTTTGCTTATGCGAGGTCGTCGCTATAGGAATGGAGTTCTTCAAGTTGCCCATCAAATTTTCGGAAACGTTGTAAGGAAAAATGGAGCTTGTTTCGGAGTTGGGTGTGTTGAGAGCGGTGGTGGGACAGGAGTAGACTTTGAAGCGCTGTTCGCAGAACGTGTCAATTTCCGTTTTTGTAAAATGGTGACGAGGTTTAGAAGGGGAGAGGATGGGGTTCTCATCCTTGCCGCACGCCTGTCACACTTCCTGCAGAAACTTCAAAGGGCATATCCCCTGGCGATTGTCTCCTGATCTGATCATCACCATTCCGTCGACCTCTTCGCCAACTTGTATCACTATCTGGTCCCGCAGGAGCATCAGCCCATTATCGCCATCTTGAGAGGATACCTGAAAAAGAAGACACGAATAAGTCATTGCTTTGAAAGAGGCTTCCAAAATAATTTATAAACCTTTTTGGTAAAAGTTGAGCTGATCACTTGGTTCTAGTGTAATGGAGACGATGATTTGGGAAAAATGGCTTATAAACAATCCAAGTTTGAAGCAAATAAAACATCTTATTTTTTTATCAAGTTTCCAAAATTGCGAACAAATATTGGCGTTTCGTGTAAAATTGATTTTAAATACGATAACGCCAGCCATAGATAAAGCTATTGACGTATGAAAGCCGAGCCGTGTAGGCGTAAATTGATAAGCTTAGTATCTAGAGAGGATGAGATAGAGAAAAAAATAATGTTGGCCACAAATTTCAATCGAAACAAGGGAAGCCGTAACGTGGGTAGAGCTCAATTGTTTAAACTTGTGACAACTTGTATTGTCACATCGTTCGGAATACAAAATTGTTCATGATTGTGGTATATGATTTTGACAGCTCTAAGAAAAGATGTTCAGACAATATTATTGAAACACTAATAGGTAGTTGTTTTCAAGCAGCGGGGTATTTTTTGGAAAATCGTTTAAGTTTCTATATCTACGAGAATGAGGAATTTTCAGACTGTGATGATGAAAAATGAATATTTATTTACCCTTATACCAGAAAAAATCTGATTGGGACATGCCTTGTGTTGTTTATTGTTTAATGTAATGTACTAATATCTCTGTATCTAAAAATTATATTTGTATTCAATAAAATTTAATATTAAATTAGATTGTCAATGTTTGGGTACATGATTATCGAAAAATTAATGAAATATCTATAAATATGATAATGATAATGAATGCTATAAACGATCTCGTAACAACGTACATATCCGTTTGCGGCAAATTTTAGCATGGAATGTATAATAAAGACCGATAATGTTTAGAGTGACGAATTACTAGTAATTATATCACCTAGTTCTGGCTTTCTGGAGCGTGGTGCTACAAAACGTGGATCATCAGACACATAAGAGCTCTGAGAAGTTTAGTATGTTAGACTCAAGAGGTAAGGAATCTATACTCGAAAGAATTGCACAACTGAGCTCAAAATGGATGCACCACAACATCCGGCACCCAGGTCTGCTTTTTACTACTCTAGGAGGATTAATTGAGGGAAGCAATTAACTGGAAACTGGTGGCAGACCAAGATCAAGAAGAAGATTTTTGCTTATTGACATCAGCTGTTGCATACAGGCCTTTTTCAGACTTCTCCAGTTATCCCAATCCTTTTCGCGCCAACGGTTCTTGCAACGCCCTCACTCCAGCGTAGCAGCAACCAGGATTCAAGTGTTGCCCTAGAATGCCAGCAAAGGAGTTTTTTCGGCAATTTAACATCCAAACGAGGTGATGGGTAGTCCAGTGGTATCTATCGGCGGCTTTCATGCGCACAGCGTATTGGAGGTCGTAGGTTCGAATCCCGGCCGTGCCGACCATTTTCCGCTTTCACGACACAAGCCTTTGCTTAGAGTGAAAGATGTCAAAAGTGTTGTTCACTTAGAGTGAGCACAGATTCATTTTTATTACAAAAAAAACAAGCGACGTGGCCGCGCTATCATATCTATATAAGTTCATTCCATGTTTCTTGTTCATACTAGGTCTCCATCATAATGTTAATCGATTTTTCAGTAGATTTTCTGACTACATACACCAACAAACTATTACTTCAGAATTGCATTTAGGTGAACGAAATTACATATTTGTCCATTTTCATTTAATTCAAATTGTTTCACTTCTGATTTTATAGCTCTGAAGGACAGTGTTATTTCTGAAAGTTAACAAGTTTTTGGTTACCCTTTCGTATCCACATATTGATAGCGGAATATTTTTTTTATTTACATGTAGATATACGGCACCACTGTGTCTTTAACAGGTTATAAAAGTTAATTTAAATAACAAAAATAAATAAATTACATTAAATTAGATAATAAATAAGTAAGTAACATAAACTTATACAATGTACACTCGTTATTTTTATATGAAAAAGTGAAGTTTATTTATAAACAAAATTGAAAACATTATCAAAATATAATGAAAGTCAAAAAGTATGAAATCATAAAAAAAATATGGTAATATGGGAAAAAGCGAGTGGGTGTAAATTATCTTAAGCCAAGGCAGACGCCACCTTTCACATTAAAACCTTAATGAAGACATTTACACGGCAAATTGAACTTATTATCATTTATTGGTATTTGTAAGCTTCGAGGGTTATGGGTGTCGCCATTTGACATTTTAAGTACCTATTCGGTCTATTCGGTTTGTACCTTTAAAAAATATTTGTCAAATACTTCTAAGACTTTTGGATTACGAACTTCACAAATGAGAGCATCGTTATTAGTATCTATACATACACGTATGTAAAATGTGTAGTCACACTTTAGGACTAGATATTTTTCATCTCCCGCTTTACTCATGTGTGATCCAAAACTTTTCATTTGATTGACAACTCAGATAAGGTAAGATTTAGTTGGCAGGACCAATTGGGCAGATATTACCAAGCTTAAAACCTCGCAGAATGAGGGATGCTCAGGACAGCGTAAAATGGTATACAAGGGAGGGGGTGGAGGGCAGAGTTTAATCGTTAAATGGGGAAGGCAAGGAAGGCGACACTGGAATGAACATGTGAACAGTCTATCTTATGCATGAACTCCACGTGTTGCTTTTCACGACAACCCTGATATATGAAGACCGCCAATCCGATGGAGAAACAGTTGGCAGTCGAACGAAACAGCTTGTGCTGTTTGGATCTATTTGTATAGATCCACAGAATCTATAGAAAAATATTTTGACGTTCAAGTATTTTTGCATCAGCTACGCCTATGAATTAATTGGTTAAGATTATGATATGACAGTTATTTTATTTCGTGATTGTATGCCCACTCTATTTTGATAGTCCATAAACCTATTGTAATTCTAATAAAATTATTTTAGACTGAATATTTTCTTAAAAAAGGGTTGATTTGCGATAAGCAGGGGTGATAAGGTACCTCCGCTGGTATTTAAGAGCATCTCGGTATCACAAATGGCAAAATACAATAATAATATTAAGCAAACCAAGAGTTTCCACGTCGATATCGATACAAAGTAGAGTAATCGAGGCAGGACGCCCACGCTTGTAAGTGACATGAAGGCAGGGAGACAAGTCACTCTGTTCAGCTTAAATAAGCAATTTTCAGAGGGGTTGATGGGATTTTTGTCAACTCTCCGCTTTCTGTTGACAGCTCCGCATCTCACTATAAAACACGTCCAGTGGAATATTAATGTTGACTTTGATTTAAGTGTTTTCCAAGTCTTCCAAGATTAACTGATGAAAATTTTAAAGCGTAATTAATTAAGTTTTTGTGTACCTATTTTATCAGGTTTCATCAGCATTGGTTATAACTTCCTCAATTGGCCATTATTCTGCGCCTTTCGAACTAAGGAAGAAATCCACCATCTATAGCTGCGGATTTTATGCAATACCCAAAATAGCGTTCTATGCCGGAGTTCATTTTGTCACATAAAGTATGAGACAACGTTCCAAATACCTATTATTCCGCTAGTCCTTAAATATTTACGAAACTGAAAGAAACAAATGTTATGATGGTGTCATTCAGTCTCAGACATTTTTTTTTAGTTTGAGCCACTACGGGCTTAATTAAATTCCACGAATAGATTATTTGCCAACTTTCTTGACGTAACATCTTGTTTAATTAATTTAATCCAACTGCGTAGTTAAGGTTTTAAGTATGTAGGAAGGCTTAGATAAGACTACGGACGTTGTCGTACTGTTTGATGTCCGTATCTTAGTTTTGCGACAGGAGCTTTAAGATCTTGAATTAGTTTAACAAGAACCTTGAAAATGTTTCACTAAGCCTATGTGATGGTGCATGGACTAGTGTCAATATTACAATGTGGAAGTCTGTACGAGAATTGCTTTTTCATTAACCGTGATGGTTAAAGAGTAGTTCAGAGAGTGAGTTTTTTTTATTCGGACAACAAACAAAATTGGTTTCGACGAATCTATCAACAACTGATGACCGACTAATACTGTTCGATTTTTAAATGGTATATCACTGCGGACTTACGAACGTTTTCCTATACCGTTATTTCGAAGGCTGCTTTGTGTGATCACTTTACAAATTTTCGTCTATTATTCGCATATTGGGTTTGATCAAGTTTTGAGATGGCACGTTGAATTATTAAATCATTTTTCAGTTTTACCTGTAAATTGTGTGTGACTTGTAAGGGCCTTTCACCGGCTTGTAACCTCGTACAATAATTTGATGGGAAATATCCAATTCTTCCTAAGCATTTGCCCTTCCACCAATCCGGATCTGATGTATCAATTACGGTGACCTTGTACCCGGCCTTGAGATCCAGTTCATCCTGGTGTCTAGAGTTGAAGTTGTAGAGGACCACGTACAGGTTGGTTGGCAGGAGGCGATGATGTTTTTGCTGCAAAAAAAAAACAAGCGACATTGATATTTGTTTTGACACTATCAAAAACAGTTTAGCAGTAACAATATTCAGGTGCTTTAGACATTTGGTTTGGAATAACAAGAAAATGCGGGTTGAAAGCAAAGTGAGAATATATTATAGATACACGTTTTTTTACCTACTTTTTTTGTAATAAATTAATCTGTCCTCACTCGAAGTGAACACAAATACACTCTTTAACATCTTTCACACTAAGCAAAGGCTTGTGTCGTGAAATCGGAAGTGGTCAGCATGGCCGGGATTCGAACCTACGACCTCCGCACGAAACAGTGCGAAAGCCGGCGTCGTAACCGCTAGTCTACCAACCATCTTCAACCAATCAACTTCAAAGTGAAAATTAACTAATTCTCTCGATGATGACTATTGCGCCTTAGACTACCGAGGTCAGTAGGTAGGTATACATATATTATGAACTTTTTCAGGTTGGTTTAAAAACCATCATGTAAACTTCAATTATTTCTCAAGATCGGTAAAATAAAACTGCGATCAATTTGTTTTGAAAAAATCTAGTTTGATTTTAAAATGTCCAACTGGACTTAAAAAAAGTCACGTTTGAATTAGAAATGTCCAATCTGGAGTAAAAAAATTAGTAAACTATCTCAGGCCATTTATGACCTAATGCGAGTCGTCACCAACCAAACTAAAAGCACTGTTTAGAACTGCGAAGATGAAGACAGTGCGATGATTTTGGACAAGATATTGAGGGACAGAATAAAAAAACACCGTCTTACGCGAAGTCTACAACGTCGAAGACATTGAAGATCGAAGATTGCTAGGTGAGGCAGGGCAAGAAGAAACTTTTAGGGCAATCATATAGAAAGAATAAACAGTGAAAGACTCGCATAATAAACCGATGGAAAATCGCCAACCGGGAAGACCCTCAAAAAGATTGCGAAACAGTTGGAGCTCAGAGATCAGTATCCCAAGAGTGAGGGTAGACATATTAAAAGAGTAATAAGACAAATGGCTTATCAAAAAAGCTCAAAAGATGGAAATTTCCATGTATGCCAGTGGAACTAGGACGTTTCTGATTCAGGACCTATAGAATAATATGAAAATGGGGAGATAATACAGCCAGAACAGATGTGGTTGGCAGCCTGGCAGTTTCGACGCCGACTTTCTTACTGCCTCGTGAGTTCGATATCAGGTGCCAACCATCTTCCTCTTTCAAGAAACAAGCTTTAAGTAGCTCACTTTGAAAGAGTCAAAGAGTGTATTTGTGTTCACTTTGACTGAGCATAGATTCATTAAAAAAAAACAGGATTCAAGTAGACACACTAAAGTTGTAGCGGTGTTTTCTCTACTGAATTCCTCCAGATTGTTTGTCGCTAAAGGACGAAAACAGCTAGAAGCTCATGTCTTACTCATAGCATATGGAATATACACGAGTCTTGTGATCGGCATTAAAAAAAAAATAGATTTCGCTGAAATTAATTTTCTCGACGTTTTCGAGGGTGTTGATTCCAAAAATGCAAAAAAAAATTTTTTTTTAAATTTCCGCGTACCCGTACTCGTACGCCAAAAATGTGTGCGCACCCATAACTCATAGTAATTCTTATCCGATTTGATTGAAATTTGGTAGAACGGTGAGCCCTTCGATGTAGATGAGTCAGTAAAATGTTGAGATCTGTACCTTCAGGGGAACCCTCTTAAAGTATCCAAAGAAAATTTCACTTGTTCTAGAAAGAGGGCTAAAAAAGAAAATAAAAATTTCTTCGATTTTCATAAAATTTGGTATACGGGTTGGTCTTATGTTCCTACACAAGCACGTAAAATTTGAGGTCCGTAACTTCAGCGGGTCCCCCTTAAAGTACCGATTAATATTGAATATGTAGTTCTAAATCAGATAATAAAAAGCTCCAATAGTCGATATCATTTTAAAGTTTCTATAATAATTCCAAGGATAAATTCATTTTAATCGTAAAATTATGAATTTTTATGCAAAGATATGTTTTACACGAAAAGGCTGTTATAATATACTATGAGTTCTGGGCTACCCTAGCAGCTTTTTTTTTAGCTATCTTGGAGTTTCTGATATAAACAGTGATCAAATACCATATTATAAGAACACGCAGTGAGCTGGGCAATCTGGGTGGATTTAGTTTGCAAAGAAAGTCCTAATCTCGCAAAAAGGCCTAGAACTTTGTGACTTTTAGTGTCGAAGGACCAAAAAATCATCAAATTTCAAAATATGTTTCACATTTTCAGAATAATAATATGAATTTTCTAAATGACAAGTAGCTTTTAATTTGATATCGTTTGAGAGAATAGTAGAATCATTCGCTAGGTGTAGGCACTGTAGGCATTTTATAATCAAATAAAAAGACTTCGAAATTTAGTTTGGAATTTCAGAAATCTCATTCAAACATTGAAGAGAAGCTGGATCCTTGAAACTAATTAGCAGAGTTCTGTTCAACTATTTCGTAGACCACTTGTGACGAATTTGAAATTTTCATATTATTATTATCATCTATCTACTTTTGAAGAGAAATTAAAAAATAATGTATATAATTTACTCTAATTAAAAGACTAATTAATTAAGTAAAATGACATTTTTACACTAATACGAGCTACGACATTATCTATAATAATAATTAAATAAATATAATAATATTCAAACCATCATTTCGAAATTCAATGAGGTTAAAAATTATCTAAAATAATACTAGTGGTACTTTACTTTAATTTGTCAGTTAAATTCTTGTTATTTTTTTCTCCTTTTTGACATTTCATCCACAAAGGGGATGGTTTAGCCATTTGATAAATGTTTTATTATCTATTTAAATTGTATCACAATGAAAATTTTATGCCTATTATCCCTTAACGTATAAAAACTAAGTATATAAAAAAAAAATACAAATTTATATTGGTTCTTGTTATTCAAATAGAAAAGCAATTTCCTGAAAAAAAAAGGATCGTAATTTAATATTTAGATTTTAATGCAAAGCTTACACAATTACTTATGCTGGCATTGTTTTCAGTTAAGTTATATAACACATTAAAACAGTTTATCATGTATAAAATGTTATAGAACATGATTTTTTTAAGCGTGAAGGCACTGAAAATCTATGAAAATTAAAGTGCATTAAAATTAGGAACCTGTTTTACCGGCGACGGACATGGACTGGTACTCGCTGATGATAGACTTTTATCGTGATCGTCTGGCAATTCCACACTACTCATGCGCATGTTCCGAGCACTCAGCAATCTTCTATTGTGAACTGGGCTAGAGGGCGCTGTCAAAATAATCCAAAAGTATAAATATCACCGATTATAATAAAAACCAACCTAATTTTTCCCCACAGAGGTTTAAAAAAAATTGATAAATCCAAAGTTGTTTTGTGTAGGAGCAAGCATCCAAAATTACGAAAAACAAAAGTTTTAGTGCTAATTACGCGTTGATTAGTGATAATTTTCATAATCTAATTATAGAATTAAAATAAAATTCTGTTGTTGAAAAGTTTTGTTGGGACGTTGCGTGTTGAAAATTACGAATATAAAGTTGTCCCACGTACCAATTCGTATAAAGGAAACTTTTTAATTTCGTTTTGAACGATGGAAAATTATTTACCACAGAATTATCAAAACTGATTTTATTTTAATCCGTTCCAAATTGTCATCGTTGCTTTTGATTCGACAAATAAGTACACAAAGTACAACGAAAATTAGGGCGGATTGTTTTCATCACACGATACTTAGAACCTTGTGAGTATCTCTGGGGTGTGTGTACTTAATTTACTTTTCCAATAAAGAAAGTCGTTTGCGCTTATATTCATAAAAATTCCCACCAAGAAAAAAAGTGAATGTTCTGTTATAAAATTTTGTTTTAGAGGTTTAGGATAAATATACATTTTTAAACAGGTAGATACTTACCGGTGACATTTGAATAAATTTTACATATTAATTTATATATTTTTCTAATGGGTTAATAAAGAACTACGGAAGCAAATTCTAGAAAATATCATCATGCGACTAAAGTTTTAACTTAGTATTAAGTAATATGTTTAATAGAAAAGTGTTTTGCATAAAAAGTTTGAAAAAAAAAGTAAAAAATAAAATAAAAAAAACATACTCGATAAAGATTTAGACAGAGTTCTGTAGCGTGGGTGCGAACTATAAGATCTAAAACCATGCAATCTAAGGTTATCATTGTTGGCCCCTGGAGAATAAATCATAAAAATCATTAGTCAATTGTTGTTAGTGAAAATAAAGATGATTAAGTAAGAAAAAAGATATAAAAAATGACGTTTAGGTGTAAGCAAAATAATACTTTTTAATAATAATATGAAAATCGAAAAGGTTATACTTAATGTTATTGTTTTAAGCAAGAGTTGAAAAGATTTTAGCTTTTTTGAGCAATATTTGTAATTTAACGATTCAAATTATTTGTACCTTTTTATGGATTAATTATAACTTACTGCCATTTGATTTTTTTTATTAATAACTTAATTTTATCAGATTCAACAATTTTTATTAATAACACGTGACGAACCTCTTCTCTTGGACTAGTACATTTTGCAGATGCTGTCTGAATCAATTTTCTTTGAAAAATAAAATATACTTCTTGAGGAATGTAGGATAAAAAATAACGGAGTCATTTCTTATGGTTTATATTCTTAGTTAATCCACTGAAGAGTACAATAAATTAAACCGATAAACTACAAAGTTTTCAAAATTGTTGAAGTCTTTTTTTATAGGTATTTAAAAAGATTAAATTTTTATTTCAATCAAAAACTCAAAAAGTAAAACAGCATTGTAAATGGTTGTGAATCGAAGATGAAAACGCAAAATGCAGGTGGTGTATCTGTAGAATTTTGGACCTTCGGCGACCTGTAAATTAGGGTGATAATGCTGTGACACCAAAAAAATACAAAATAGTAAAAAAGCATATTTTTACATAAAATTCATCATTCAAAGGGGATCTAAGTATATTATGTTGTTATGGTAAGTAAAACAATAATGATAAGAATTGGTCACACACTCGAACGGGTTCTTGGAGACATCAATTATTGGGCAGTGCGCTGTCTAAGTGAGGAGAGCATGCTTGCCTTGTCTGCTGTGCTTTGTAGTGTTTGTATTATCAAACTCTGTTTCTATATATTAGAATCGTTTGTGTAAAGAAAAAGCAAAGCGTGTTTGTTAATTTTTCTTTTTTGTTTTTTTTTTACATGCAAAAGCTGAATTTTGCCGAGTCTTGTGTATGTGTATGGTGTATGTTAATAATTGTTTGTTATATGTATTTTGGTTGGATGTTAATTCCCATATTTTGTAAACACAACCATATAAGGCGGGTATATTAATTTTGTTGTCACTCCTATATTTTTTTATGTTCAATGAGGGCTTCCATCCCTATACGATGTTATAGTATTTTAACTGTGTTGAAATATTTTGATTTCAGTTAAGAACTTTCTTAAGTTGTTGGATATACCTAGGTATTTTTACTTAAAAATTTACACTTACGTTTGTAAAAAAGTTATCTAGTTGTGGTTTTTTGGGGGGCACTTCGTTTCATAAGCAGTGATACTTTTTGTGCCAGTGATAGGTTTTGGTCAGCTGCCAGGACTCACCCATACAGGAGAATGGGCAACACACACACGCATCAAACAGTTTATATAATATTTTCGTCTCGACACTAAACGGCGATGCTTTCCATATACCTACAGAAATTTTGAAAAATATTTTTTTTTAAGTTTTGCACTCGTTTTCGAATGATTTGAATTTTTTTCTTTAGAGGAGGGGACACTTTTCATTCGACGTTGTGCCGGACTCCTGCACGCAGGTAGTCCTACGAAGAATAGTTTATTTGAAAAATGTAAAAAATAAGCTGACCATACTGGGTCTAAAAATAAATCCTTTATGCTTTATTGACGATCAAATTTATACAAATTGTAGGGATTCTTTTATATTAGTTAATTTGATTCGCATATCTGAGTCCGTCTGATAATTTCCGACGATGGAATCGATCCCCGATGACTTTGAAATACGTTTTAGTTAAACAGGAAATTGAAGAAGGTTACTGTACAATGAAAACTATCGATTTCCATTCAAAAAAATACATTTTATTACGTTTAGTATCTTGTAGGTGGAAACCTTTATCATTATTACAGATTGTTAAAATGTTTCTCTATTTATTTTATTAAAGCCTAAAAAAATAACATTCTGTTTCTATTGCTGTCTGTAAGCATTCACATTTACTTGGTATTTTTGTGAGTAGATACTTGAAGGGTTTTCTGACTTTGAAGAAGTTTTCAAATTTTATCATTTAGTTTAATTTCTAGGAAGCGTTAATCTATCTTAAATTTCATTTTCTATTCAGTTTCTTATCTTAAAAGATTCAATTTAAATTTATTAGCTATTGATTTTTTATTTAGTTTTCGTTTGTTTATTGACGTCTAGGTAACTTTTCACCTTTACTTTTAGAGTTCATTATAAAAGTTAGTTGAAAAATCACTTAAATACGGATATTTTGTCATTGAACCAAATATGTGTACGAACACTAAATAATTATAAAATATATCTTTTTCATTATTTCGTAAACTTTGTTTTGCATTACCTACCTACTTAATTTGTGTTATTCACTTTGTCAACATTTGTGGAAAATAACATGAATGGAATTTTTCATTTACTCACCTATGTAAGTATTTTACTTTAAACTAATTAAAGTATTTTGTGGATAATAATATAATTTGTGATATTATATTTTGTGTTATTGATTACGTTGACTTGCTATGTTGCAGTTATTAATTAGGTGACATTACGTTACTTGTGTCATACACACATTTGGTAGATATTGTATTATTGATAATGTTGACCAATATATTATTATTTTGAAGATGCTTTTATTTGACCATGATAGTATTTTATATTGAATATCAACTGTTTGTCGTGTGTTTGTTTTTCTTGATGTACCTATCATACAGCAATCATTGTTTGATTTTTTTTTGTGGAGAGCGGTTACATATTGTTTAATGTGTGTTTGTTTGTATATTGGAGATGAGTATTTTTCATTTACCATTTGTATCGTTTAGTTATTTTTTATGATTTGTTTAATTGGCCAACGGTGTATTGTGATGTGTGATTTGTTTAATCGGCATATTGATGTATTTTGTTGTGAATGTTTCTATACAAAAGAAATGAAAGGGGAGACGAAGCAATCAGGGTGAAATCAAAACGAATAAAAGACAAGTATAGTGTGTAGGTACAGAATGTTGGTAACATTAAAATGACGTGTCTTTCGTACAATGTAGACGACCCACGGCGTGCGGTTGCTCTAATCTGGCGACCGGTCTCCTCCTCTGCTCGGTGCTCTCCGGAGAATCCAGTGAAAGACTCTTCATTCTTAGATTAAGCTTCTGCCTCCTGGGTGAGTGTGGAGCTATAAGGTTGGACTTAGTTTAATAAAAATTCTACTCACAATCGACAATTTGAGATGATGAACTAGGATGAGATTTCTACTATTATTGTCCAATATATTCCTTTATATAACTTCGGATAAAATATATTATTATGCGCTTTGTATGCGTTTATCTACGCCAGTGAATACTTTCTTATATGGTTGATATTGAACACCATGGAAATAATAACAATAAAGAACTAATAATTAATGGGTGTTGACAGATTAGTGTCCATATCAAAGATCAAGAAAATATTATACTCTTCCAGCTTTGGTAAGATGTTCGTTTTATTTAAAGGCACCCAAAGAAAATTTAAATCTTCTTAAGTTTTAAATGAGAATTGAACAGCATAAGGCACACTCACTCGACATTAGGTATCAAGAATTTATAAAACAAATATATTATATTGATGCATTTGCAGAATTAAAGTTATGTTGGAAGTCCAGCAAAGCTTTGAACGTTAATTTTAATATACTTTAAAAAAGTTATTCATGTGTGACTTTTCTCTTTTTATAATAATTCATGCAGACAAAATTTCAAATATACAATATTTATTCCTTAAAAAAACAATATATAAAACTATCGCGAAATTTATCAAAGGAAAAATATCTGTACAGAGATATTGAAATGAAAATATAGTTTATGCGAAGTTATATAAAGAATAGATATATAAAGAAAAAAGTTCAATATTATCTTTCAACAATTTCCTATTTCCCGAGAAGCAATTTTCATACTGTCAATAATTTGATTGATTAGGAATATATATTTTGGTAAAAATTGTTTCTACATTTTTACAGTACCTGCTTATAAAAAAACACAAATCATCTTTTATATATATGTATATTTATAAATAATCCATTTGGGACCATTTAAAGTTTGTGGAAATCGAAACAGTTTCAATTACATAACATATATCTCCCGTTTAAAAATATATATATACCTACATATAATTTAAAATTATCGTAAAATTTGGATTAACGATTAATTCAATTGAGAACTTAATCTCTTTTGATTATGCAAAAACGATACATTAAAAATCAACAATTTAATGAACAAGTATACCCACATGAGTATTTTGAAAAAAAAAAATTCAAACGTCTACCGAGATTAATAATTTTCATACCTTTTTGTAAAAAATCGGCAGCAGGAGATATATATTATTTTATTATAATTTATTTAGTGAAATATTAGTGAAACAGGCCTCATATTATCTTCAAAACGCCTTTGCCTCAACAATATAACAGATTCAGGGATCAAATTTTCGTTAGTTAATTTAAACAAATGCCTAATCTTATGAACCAATTTATGTTGACTTAAAGCAACGAAATTTTTAATTTCGGCCAACAGGGTCTGTTGTTAGAATCATTCTTATTCTGTTTAAAATCATTTGAATAATCAACTATTTACGGATATCAGAAATATTATTCCAATATTTAAATTCGAAATCAATAAACCTTTAACATTTTAAAGTTGTACGACTTTGTACGATGTGGCAGGCTGCTACTGGACAACACAAACTATATAAGATACCTTAGTGCTGGCGGCCATTTTTACTCTAACGTCACACCCGACGCCCAGGCCGCCCGCGCTATATGATAGATATCATAGAATACAGGTAAGTACATACAGATATAAGGCATACTGGGCCTTACAATGTGACGTCACAGTCTCAGCGCTAAGGATTTCTTATATAGGTGGTGTTGCTACTGGGTGTCGACATCATGGAGAAATGCTATTGGTGGATGATGTCGTCTACAGACGTATTATGGTTTCGTATGAAAATTGGGTTAATTTGGAATATTGTTGAAAAATACTCGCAATATTGAACATTAATAATGTGGACAATCTAAAATAAGCAGTAATAATTATGATATTTTACAAATGTTTAAATGATTTGTTAATGTAATCATTTGACCAAAAGCCTCTGTAAATTAAATAATAAAAAAATCCCTCAAACTATTTACTGAAATATGGCATTAATCTACGAGTATGAATAGTAATTAATGGATATATTTATAAGTTTAATAAACATGAACACATTAGTTTGAAAAATTTAAAATTTGAGAACAAACATAGAACAAAACGTCGATAACACATCAAACAGAAATATTACATAATAAATATCACAAAAATGTGAATAAGTATATTTTAAGCAATCAAAAGCAAATACATGAAAAAACACTGCAATTTTACCAAAAACAAAACACAATTTTTACATTAATAATAATTGTTATAAGAAACAAACAAAAAACAGTTTTTTATTATTTAAATATTATTTTGATAATGGATCATGCATATTTTTTTATCTACGTGTTTTTTCATAATTTTTATAGTTCAAAAAGTGTTTATTTTAATATTTTTAAAAAGTGCTTTTAAATAAAAACGTTGAGTGATAAATAGCTATGTGAAAAAAAACGTTATTTGTTACATAGCAAGGGAGGGGTGTAAGGCTGTTTCTCTAAGGTTGTGTTGGTAATCGAAATTGATTGAATTTCGTCGGAATTGAAATGAAAAAAAAAAAAAAATATAGGAAAGTAGAAAATAAACAGAGAAACGAGAAGAAAAAATACGCAACGAAAAAACATCGATGTTTTTTTTTCGCATTGGCTGATGTAACAATTCTTGTCCCTGGAGATTTCAATAATTGAATCCTGCGTATTGATATTACACGTATTTCCTTTTCAGCTACATTTGAAACATAATTGTTCGTATGTAATGAGGGTTGCTTTCAACGTTGAAATAACAATTTAACCCTTCTTTAAGGGTCGTAAAAATGTATTGAAGGTCATTCGACACCCTTGATTTTTATTTAATTACCTATATTGTTTCGAATGCTATACACTAAACTTATTCTTTTTTCTCAACAAGACGTATTTTTTTTCGAAAAATGAATCTGTGTTCACACAAAGTGAACACAAATACACTCTTTCACACAGTCTTCAATCTTGTGTCGTGAAAGAGGAAGATGGTCGGCACCTGGGATCAAAACAGTGCGAAAGCCGGCGTCGTAACCGCTAGTTTACCAACCACTTTTGTAAAAATGCTTTTTTTTTTAATAAATATTTCGTTTGTTAAATTATGAAAATAATTGAAAGAGACAAATATTTTTCATCTGATCAGATAATCAAAAATTCAATCGAAATTGCCCGAATAGCTTTATTTTCCATTTTTGGGCTATATGTAAATTTTCTGGTGCTGAATAAAAACGATTTGGAACTTTTGTGAAAGTGCAAATTAGAAAGGAAATACAAAAATCAGCTAGACAAATATTTAACAAAACGTGTCTACTTATGTATAAGTTATTCGAGTAGACAAGCTGGCAGTTAGATCGAGTCGATCCATTTTGTCATATTTTTTACGGCGCCCCTTATCAGCGAGTGGCGAGTTCTTTAGTTGCACCAAAAATAGCTATTCTCTTGAGTGAAACCATGCAATATTATAGATTATTTTATATTTTACTCTACAATGCTTTATAACATTGATCTACATTATAAAATAATGTACAGATAGCAAGTTTATCGATAGACAACTATATTGCGGATTGTTCGTTTAAAAAACCCTCCTTACTAATGAACTGTACGCGAATATACCGATATTTTGTCGAGTGGCAAGCAGGGTTGCCAGGTCCTTTCCAAAAAAATACCGAACCAGTGTTGCCATTTGGTATCCGAAAAGATGAAAGTCCACCAAAAAAGGTCATTCTCAAAATTTGGTATCCGGAATGTTATAAATTCACTAAAAAAATAAAAAGGTCATTCCGAAAATATCCGGAAAGGACTGGTTTATTTTAGGGAAGAAAATTGATCGGAAAAAAAATACCGAACCGCCTATAGTTAGGTATTTTTGTCATATCGAACACCGAACACTGTGCTAAAATACCGAACAGTTCGGTAAAACACTGAACACCTGGCAACCCTGGACTGGAAAGATTTTTTTCTACAAAATGACAAGTGTGAATAAGGCTTTACTGCACTGACAGATAATGCGATCAAATGGATTAACTTTCTGGAAGTCAAATCGTGACCAGTGTAAAAGAATAAGAAGTAGAAGTAGTGACATTATTTTACTTTATGTTTCAAATATAGCTGAATGATATCCCATTACATAAATTAAAATTGTAACAAAAAAGCTAAGAAAATATATTTTACACGGCTGTGATGGTTTACTATAAAAAATGTAATTTAAAAAGGTGTTATAAATTGTGGTGGGATAGAAATTATTGGTAGAGTGTACCGGCATTAGGGCTGGTGTTGTCTGATTGTCTCAGAATTAGTGCGCTCGAAGAATTCTTCATTCCAAAACCTAGAGTTGAAACAGAAGGAATAGTATAAAAAGGCGACAGATACAGTTCAAGAGTTAAAATCCCGAATGTCATTTTATGTCAATGTAAATTTAATTTAATTTCAAATAGTGTCTTTAAATTTCATCAATAAATTTTGTGTGAGTATAACAATTTTTTAATTAGTTAGATTTAAAAAAAAATAAAAGCTATAAATTTGAAAGCAACAATAATTAGTTAAGTACATTTTACTTATACAATACACAACGATGAATCAATAGATAAAAAGATACAGTATTAAAGTCAAATATATGTATATAAAAACAACATGCACATGTGAAAAAGCGGTGATTTTTTTTTTGGTTTTAATAAAAATAACACGTTTTCTAATTCCAATTAAACATGCTTGTTTTAAAACTAAATAAAAAATAAAATAAAAACAGTTTTTTTGTTGATTTTTATTTTTTTTTTCAAAGATATTTTCTACAATATATTTAACAATTATCACAGATGACGGGACAAAATATGACGTTTAAATAAATAAATTAACAATAAATAATTAAGAGTGTACAATACATTATTTTAAATATTATAATAATATGTCATAATTTATTTTTATAGATAAATTAACAATTGTAATATTATAAGGTATAATGAAGATTGAGCATATTGATTTTTTTATATTTTTATGTTTTTTTTAAGTTTTTTTTATTATATTGAATGGATTTTTTTCAGGATTTTTTTATAATTCGATATCTTTGTTGTCTCGTGTAGGTAATCACACAAACGCACAGTTCAAAAAAGGGTAAAAACAAAAAAAAAACAAAAAATAAAGCAACATTTATAATTATTATTACATTATTTTATACACTTCGCTGCATTCTAAACAATAGCAGAATGAACGTGTATATTTCGTATATTCTTATTTTTTTTTATATTTAAATTAAGTTTTTCTTTTCATATACATTTTTTTAGATTTATGCGCTGTCGGGGGTTCCTCAACATCTTGAACGAAGCAGAGAGGCTGTCCAAATGGTCTTCTTTCTGTCACTCCAATTTCTGTAATCATCATTACCCCGAAACAAAATAATAAATAAATAAAAAAAAAGAAATAAACAAGAAAATAAAAAAGTTAAAAAAGAAATAAACGAGAAAATAAAAAAAAAGTTAAAAAAGAAATGGGATCGGAGAATTGATTCAAAGTAAGGGTTGTCTAGTATATTTTATTTTATTTAAATACCAAATACAATAATAATTGATCAACTATTGTTGTTTTTGTGTCGAACCTATAGCGAAATCAAATATCAATTATTGATGAATTTCAAACTAAAATAATAAAAACATAACTTAATAAAATAAAAAAGTTATATTCATTTAAGGGGATTCATATTAAACGCTGATTACTTTTATACAAAAAATAATTGACGAAATAATAAAGTTAAAATATCAGCGTTAAAAAATAAATAATTTCATTGAAAAAATTTTCGTGTCAGTAATACACAATTTAATCAATCATTTTGTGTTTGGTATTTTAAGAACATACTAAGGATACGGTTTCGTTTCAGAAACACCTTAAAAATAACGATGAACTCCTGTTTTTCCACGAAATGGTATATGTGAAATTTAAAAAAAATCAAGAGATAAATTGTAAATCGTATCATCAAAATATCACGAAATACAATAAGTTTACGTCAAAACTAGAATTCCACTTTGTAGCAATTTTACTAGATTATTTTTTTTCAGATTTTGTCAATATATCAAATTAACTCCAATATTTACCATGAAATAAATTCAGAACAAATTAATTAGTGAAAAAAAAAAACATTTGGTTTGAACCATTACCGCGAAAAAAAGTATTTGATCACAATCAATAAAATAAAAATACATTTATAAACTTGTAATATAAAAGTTATAGGTAAATACTTGTTTATATGTAGATAGTGACAATATTGAATGTTAAATATCCATACACCAAGGAAACACAGAAATCATGGAAGCACACAACATTTAGTGATATAAAACCATTTATAATAAAAATATATGTAGATAAATGCATTTTAAATAATATGGGAACACTGGGGGGACAGCTATAATCAGTATGTAAGTTGTTATGGTTATTGCATTCAAAATAATATATCCACATAGCTTTCAACCATAATGCTATATATACATTCAGTAAAATAATAATAAACATAAAATATAAAACAAAATAAAAGAAAAACAAACAAACAAAAAACACAGTGTTAACAAAAAGTTTCATTCCTAAAAGGAACGCATCAGGAATATATTATATACATGCCTACAACAATCATAGGTTTTTAAAAATGATTTGTTGATATCAAAACCCCGTGTAAATAAATCACTGGCCAAGTTGTCGAACTTTTGTATAAATACATTGGCTAAGATATAAATTAAGTTAAGTCGATCGCTTTCACTTTGTCAATTTTCTGTCAGCCGTTGAGAACTTTTGATTCTAATGCGTTATAAATTATTTAAAATCCTCAAAAGATTTATAATATCTGAATACATCAAGCAGACAACTCAATCAACTCGACAGGAAATTGATTATCCAGTCTCCTATAATGACGTCTGCCAATCCAAATTGATGGATTTTTCAAGCTTTTTCTACATCATCTAGATCAATAATTATTATAATAAACTAAAGCATTCTTTGATGGAATTTTAAGATTAAAATTAAAAAAAAAAGCTTAGACAGATACGCCGTCTTCTATGGTTCTTTTAAAAAAAAACTAAGCGGATTTTATTGTTATAATCTTGTAGCGGAATCTAAGCTAGAACTATCCCATTTGTGCTGGCATTCTAGTTTTGTTGAGCCTAGGTAACGAGCCATATTTTTATAAGACGCTCAGCTATCACCTTCATCAATAATGTAAGACGGACTTTGGTAATGATAAACATTGACAAGCGATGTTAAGCTTTGTGATGTTTCCGTACTTTCTGGCAGCGAGATGGATCTGTGCTGAGGCGAGCAGTTTCTGGATCTGGATCCGAATACGGACAGACTCTTCATGCCTGCAAACAGTCTTCTCCTCATCCCAATGTCTCTGGTCATGCGCACACCTGACCGCAAACCATATCGTTACAAACAAAATATTATTTGATCATACAAATATTCACCATAACAAAAAAAGAAAAAAAAATGCAACCTCAGTTCTCAAGTTGAAAATTTCTGGTCCAGAAGAAAAGATCGATGAAATATTTCTACATACCTAACTCGGTATAATTTTTTTCTTAGTTACTTTCACATTACAATTAAACAGCAATTTCTAAAAAATTGCTATCGAAATTGTTATTATTTTATTTAGATTGAAAAAAAGTGTCATATTTGTATGATCAAACCGTATACTTCTTTGAAATTAATTAATTAATTAACTAAATTAAGCCTACATATGAAAATATTCCACCGCTGATTTTGATTAAAACTATTATTAATATTATTTGAGGATTAAAGAATTTTTGAAAAAAAAAAACTGAACAAAAAATAAAATTTCGTGGATTAATTTTTATTCAATTCACGTTCCTTTTTTTCCTTTGTCTTTTTCAAGCTGTACTAATTAACGATTGTTTCTTTCAATTAATTTTCTCATTAATTTTGCTTTTTATTTTCGAAGGATTAGTTTTATTTTTTTTCTTTTTATACGCGACTTAAATAATATTGAGAACCTTTTTCGTATGTAGGTATTATTATTATACGACCGTTAAAAAAATAATAATATTTATAATGAACCCAAAAACTTTTCTTTACAATCTCAAATTAAGAAGGTAAGTAGGTAAATTATTTTAAAAATTTAAACGAATTTATTTATTCATTAAAAAATTAAATACTAGGTAGTTTAATAATTTATGTAAATTATAAATGTGATATATATTTTTTAAATCAAATGGGAAATAAATAAAATATATTTATAAATTATTGAAAAAAAAATTTTGGTGAATATAACGCAAATGTTTAGTTTGAAATGTTTAAAATACCAAAATTTATGTATGTTTTCGAAATAAACAAAAAAAATATGCATGCTTTGTATCAAATTAAATCTTTAAAAATATTCAAATAAAAATATCATCATATAGAATTTATTACTACATTATATTCCAATGTTTTTTTAGCGATAACTGCGTATGTGAAGCGATATTAAAAAAAAAACTGTGATTTTTAAAATCGAATTAAAAATAAAACAAAAAAAATGACTAGCTGAGTCTAATTTCGAATGCGTTTTATTTTTATATTTCTTTTTATTTAGTTTCTTTATTCAGACCTGAATTCGAAGCAATCTGAGGAGTTTGAACAGCTAAGGAGGCTGGTGATCTTGTTGGAGCCACATTGGCTCTTGACTCTTGGTTCCTTTGCTCTATTTTGGATTCAGCACCAGGACGAGATATTTCATTGGCATGCTTTAGAACCTGATACGTGGTATCCACCTCTGGACTCTCTACACAAGAGTCGAAAGTTGGACCAAGCTTTGTTAGTGGAGGTTTTTTAAGGTTGACAATAAGGATAGTTAAAAAAAGGATTTTATTGAACACAAACTATCCCACAATCCTTTAATCCTTAGAAAGAAATTACTAGTGATTCGAACTGCTTTTGTGGAATAATTTGCGTTTAATAATCATAAGTAATCACTACTGTTAAAAAAAATCAAAGAAAAGTCAGAAATTAATAAAAATCAGTATAAAACGTTCTGTTAGTGACACAGGGCAAATCGGGTGGCATAACTGTAGTTTTTACATTAAACAACTGATACTGAGTTTGTGTGTTTTTAATAAATAATTTTTCAAAATCAATTTACTTAATCGACAATAATCTCTCTATTATTTTGGTATCTTAGGTTAACCATTTACATAAATCAATGATCAATTTAAAGATTGTTCCTTTCTGTAATAATATTTTTTATATATTATTATGTACCGTGTATTTTTTTCAGAAAAATGCATCTTTTGTATCTGAAATGAGATGGTAATCCCAAAAATGTATGAGTCTATCTATATCAATAATTGAAATTAGTCTAGTTCCAAAGGATGACGAACATTGGACAATCAATCTTGAATAATATGCGGAAGAAGGGAAATGCGAATAATATCTTATGAAAGGCCACTTTGATCCGTTCTCTGGGGCCAAAGCCAAGTGTAATGAAATGGCCGCCAACCGTGTCGGTTGGTGTTCCCATAGTAATAACGTTTAAAGCTGTCGATTGTACGTTGAGACTATGGGAACGACAACGGACCGACACCGTTGGCGGCCATTTTAATACACTCTATTTTTTGATCCTTAATGACGCAAAGTCTTTTGGAGCTGTAGAAGTTTGTTTCATTGATATATTACGAATTAAGTTCTGAAGTCTAAGCGATTCGCAAACCTCTTAAAGAAAAGGTTTTTGATGCTTGCATCCTTCCACTACTAACATGCGGTTTTGGAACTGCATCTACACAAAATTAACTTTTATTTATTTTATATAAAAAATGAATCTGTGCTCACTCAGAGTGAACACAAATACACTCTTTGACTCTTTCACAGTAAGCTACTTTAAGCTTATTTCGTGAAAGAGGAAGATGGTCGGCATCTGGGATCGAACCCACGATCTCCGAATGAAAGAGTTCGAAAACCGGCGTCGTAACCGCTAGTCTACCAACCACTTCATGACTAATGGAGAGAAGGATGTTAAGTATCGGTTTGCGATACAAAAAATGCAACGAATGGATTAGAGACAGGACGAAGGTGACACATGTGGTCCAAAAAATCACTGGAATGGAGCTGGGCTGGAAACGAGGTCCGAACAACGGTTCTCCGGTGGACCAAAAGAACCTTGAAGTGGTGTCTGAGAAGCGGCAGCAGAAAACTAAAGAGACCACAGATGCGATGGTCCGATGATATAAAGAAAGTGACCGATACCAGTGGTACAAGGTAAGCCTATTTCCTGTACTGGAATGAGAATGGCTGTAATGGGATCGTAAGTATGAAATTCTTTAAAAAAGTGTGTTTTATTACAAGCATTGGCTATTTAAATGGAAGTGGGTGATAAACAGAACAAACGAATGAAAATTCATGAAATAAATTTTTGTTTCTCATACTAATTTCTAATTGGAAATCTTCAACACAGAATTTATTCAGAAAGTTGTTCATCATTTCGAAATTCTGAAGGGTTTGCAGTGTCGTTATAAAACAAAGTATTTTTTTTTAAATTTTGAGCGAGGTGTATTTATTATTAAGATTCGGCGGCCTCTAAGGTATGAAGTGATAAAATATTAAATAACGGGAAAATCAAAGTTTTGGAGAAATTTCGTCCCTTGTAACGAAGTTCTTAAACGCAATACTTTATTAAAAAGACTTTCAGATTCATTCAAATTGGACCAAATATTAACAAATAATAATGTCTTTAACTAGTTTTTAAATTGCTAAAGAATCTACTCGTATTTTGAATTTTCGAGCATTATACTCCTATAATATGGTTGGGGTTCAGAATACAATATTATAATAATTCTTAAGCTTAATAAAAATAGTTATCCTTAAATTTATACTAGTACTGGTTCTTTATTATAGTATGAAGTATTTTTTTTTGTTTTGTTAAAAATCTTTATTGTTACCCCAAAGAAATACAGTTTCGCTGAGAGGGGTAAGGCTCAGTTTGCTTTACATAATTTGTAAAATATCTTAATACTAATTAAAACTAGAAGTAGTAGAAGAAGTAGAATAAGTTGGCAAAGTGAGGTTATTGCAGAATACTACAGATACCTTGAATCAGTATGGTACCTAAGGAAGATTAGAATACGAATATCTAATCTATCTACTAATGACTGACGATTCGCTAATACTCTTCGGATTAAAATAGTATGAACAAACCATTACGGGCTCACGCCTTCTACTGTTAATTCGAAGGCTGGCTTATTGTAATCACTTAACATTATGTTTAGAATAGATACATCAAAGAGTTTGACTTGATTCGCTTAAAAATGTCACCGTATCGTTTGTTACGATACATCGAAACGATAGAATCGAATTTCATGATTTTTTTTTATGTATATGTATTTAGTTTAGTTTGTTTGAGAATAGGTCGTATATTATATATTTTTTTCCGCTAGATGATTACGTTGTCTCTATTGGAATATCTAGATTTTTTTTCTAATTTTTTTTTAATTTGTTTTATTTTACATAAACAAATTATCTTCATATAACCCCAAACATGGACTTCAGCTAAAAAGTTACTACAAAGATTATTATATAGATTTGTCTGTACGCTCTATGAAAAGTACGCCTTTATGTCTGTGATATGAAATTAAATTTATTCCTGTAATGGGTTCCGTTAATGAAATTTGTCATTTTAGCCTCACGTCAGATCTAATTATAAAATAGTGATATCCGAAGGTTTGAAATTCATATATTTTTACAGTTTTTTTTATATTCAAATATACCTATCTTGATTTGAATCAGAAATAATAGCAGCATACTTACTTACTTTTGAATAATAAAAAATTGTAACCAAAATAATACCTAATCGATGTTTTTGCTATGCGAATATACGGGTGTTTGGTACATATAGAATATCATTGGAACATATTTTGGGTTCTCAAAATTTAAATAGGCTGCTCCCTATTTTTTTAAGGAAATATTTTGATTTTTTTACTGCTAAATCCCATAATATTACCAATTTGCCAATACATTTAATCCAACAAATTTTGTTTTTATCTAAAATGTATGTATGCACATTAAAAAAAAAAAACAAAATTATTTATTTATTTATTAATAAAGTCCAAAGTAGGTACTAATATTTTTTTACATTTTTTGTCCCGTATATCCGAAGTCTTTTAAATGGAGGCCAGTTGTATTTAAATTTGATGCATTTTTGTAAGTGTTCTCATTATTTATTGGTAAAAACAACCTGCATTAGGACATAAAAAAACGTATGTAGAGAGATTATTGTCTAATTTTCGTAGTTAACTTTTTTGAAATTAATTGAAACAGAGGACTATGGAAAAAAAACATGAATAGTATATTATAATGAATGTTCGTCAAATTTCAAATAAGTACCATCGTAATAATCTTCGATATCTCCGAAAGATATTTGCCTCACTAATCTTTGCCCAGGAAGCCACCCGTCCGCATTGACTAATAAAAAAATATTCATTAAGTAAATAAAAGCATTAATAAAAAAAAAACAATAAAAAAAATATTAATAAGCTTTCGTTTAAAGAATGAAAAAAAAACAAAACTTTAGATAATTATATTGAAAAAATTCAGCAGTTATATAATATTAAAATTAAGTGTAGTACATAGTTCAATAGTAGACAACTAACTTAATAATTTACTGATACAAATAGAAATATCTATTAAATTTTTGACTAGTTCGTCTAATAAATTTTGCTAAATATAAAATGTAAGTATTGAGATAATTCAAAGTATTACTTAGCAACAATTGTTACGAATTTGAACTAATTTCTAATTTAATTTTTATTATTTTTTTAATTTTTAACATAAAGTACGTTAAGTACTTATATAGTTTCTAAATTATTTAATAGAATCTGACAAAATTTACTTTTTAATTTACAACATTTATAATAATATAGAAAAAGATCTAAAGATTTTCATAGTTTGTAATAAAAACATTGATCTATTTAAGAAATAATTTACTTCTATTAGAATTTGATAATTTACCTAACATCTGTTAATTTTTATTGCCTACAAATTTTCTCTTATATGCACACCTTAAATTTTATTTTTTTGAATAACGTATTATGTTAATTTTATATTATAAAAAATTTGATTTTTTTAGACAACTTTACGGGCTTCTAAACTAGTTCAATAAATAAGTAAATTATTACATAACACTATATCGTTTTTTTGTATGAAATCGACGCCATTCGAATATGGAGAATCTCACAAAGCGTTCAAATCTTTGATAATAAACCATTTAGTTCCAAATAAAATTCAAGGTGCATGTAAATACAAAATTTTATTCAAAGCTTTGTCTTTTGATAAAAATCTAAAGTAATTTTATCGGGCATTTGAGAAGGCTTTAACTTACTTTCTTCGTCCACGTTTGCCTCTATTCCCCTAGCTTCTATTTCTGATGTACTTTTTTGCCTTCTAAGTAATCTCTGCTTAGTTTGACATTTGCCAGCGCCACTTAAGCAGTCAGCGTGCACGTTCATTTTACACAATCTACACCTCAAACCTTGCCTTGTGTGACCTGCGAATTCAGAAATAAAAAAAAAATAGTTTCATCACTAAGTCCTCCCATAACCCTGCATGTTTCAGGAAAATAAGTTCTCAATCTATAATGGCAAACTAAAGTAGAGCAACAAAAGAATGACTTGTCTCTGGTTACCTACACAAGAAGAATTCAAGGAGTGGCTTAAATCCAACAGAAAGAGTATTCGTTCAAACCCTCCTTGGTATGTGTTTACATCAAACAAACAGAGCCGATGCTATAAACAGAGATATCGGACACCATGGAAACAATAACAAGCAAAGTCTAATTAATGGGTGGTGACACATTAGTGTTCTTATCAAAGATCAAGAAAATATACTCTACTTCCAGATCTATGTACTTAAATGCACCCTTAGACGTAGGATAAAAAATAAAATAAAAAAGTGTGGTAGCTACTCCATTTTTATTTCATCAACAGTTTTGGAATTTTAAGTTTAAGCATAATATAACAAAATCTAGCGGAAGTATTAGTTTCAGAATATTATGTTGCTCTAACTAAAGCCACGGCCACACTATGGGCCATGCTGGCCAAATAGTGTGGCCGCTTCACCAAGGACCAATATTGTCCAATATTTGACATTGGCCATTAATTGTATACTAGTGGATAGTGTCGGCAAATATCGCCCATACTGGTCCAAAGTTGACAGGTTCCGTGTTGTTATTTTCACAGTGTTTTGTACATATATATGTTTTTTTTTAAGTTTAGAAAAAATAAATAGATTTATTTCGTTATTCACATCGGAGAAAAGCCATACGAATGCAAGCTTTGCCATAAAAAGTCTACCATATCAGGATATTTATTTAATTTTGCATTCGTATGCATTACATTAAATTTGTTTTTTTTTTTACAATATTCTTTACATATCTTCTTTTATATTATGGTCCAAATGAAACTGTAAAGAGCTAGGTGAATAAATATTTGTAAACATCAATTGACATTACTACAATAATCTTATATATAAAAATGGAGAGCTATTTCCCGATGTCATCGCATCACGCCTAAACGGCTGGACTGATTTCGCTAATTATTTTTTGTCGTGTAGGCTTTTATCAAAATAATGTCCTTTTAGAAGAAAAAAAAATGAAGAAATATGCATGGAAAATTAGAAAATTAAAGAAAACTCTACGTAGACAACCTTATTAGTACTTTTTATCTTATAATTTTTATTCCAATTTTGACAGATATTTTCAATTGGTGCGTTTGACTGATCGCGGATGGAATATACATGGTTCAAAACAGACGCATCGTCCGGAATTACATTGGTCAAATGATAATTAATTAATCACCATACAAATTCGATTTCAATATTCATTATTTTAGGAACACAGGACAACGTCTGTCGGGAAAGTTAGTTATATACCTACATATAATTAAGCGAGCCAACTGTCAACGTTGGATCAGTAGTGTAGCCAGGTGTACAAATATAACTTGCCAAACTTTGCTACTTGCCAATGATGGACCAGAGTCCTCATGGTCCATAGTGTAGCCGTGGCTTAATAGTCTAATGGGACTCTTGTTAGAATGAGAAGACAGGACTCACCTCTTAGGACTTGCGAACAAACATCGCAAGGCGTAATTTTCTTGTATGTGTACTCTAAGAAGTTGTGTGATTCCATATCTCCTCCAGCTCGCAGTATCTCCTTGGCTGCTCCATTTTTCCTACAACACAAACCAATAGCATATTAGACAACTAGAAAAATAGAGATATGAGATATTCAGATACATTTTAAAAGCACAGCATGCTTTTGTAGCATCTATCACAATATTTGGAAGGATAAAACATTTTGGAAAAAGGGAACTAATACAGAAGGGAATATCTACTTTTAATCTGTTATAGTTGACTTTGTTAAAAATTATTATTCTCTTAAAAGGGATTTGCTAAAAAAAAATATTTCGTTTCAATCATTTTAAAAGCATTTCATATGGGCAATGCTTGTACAAACAAAGTTGGTTTTGAAACGAAATATCAACATTTAAAATAACATAAAAGGATTAAAACATTTTTGTTTCGAATAATTTGAATGTGCATATTATTATTAATGTGTTATTTTGGTGCCGAAAATTTAAATATCAAAAGTGTTTTTTTTGGGTCATTTAAATCTTATAACAACAACGAGCCTTATCAAATAAATACAGATGTTTTCACATTCTGGCAAGCGTGTTTGGAACAATTTAACAAAAAATCTGTAAAAGAAAAAGCATATTATATTTTTGTTTTCTGTGGAGATTTTTTTTAGTGAAATGAGTTTAAAATAATGATGGATTAATATTTTTTGACTGATATATAATATATTGAAAAACAAAAAGATGTACAAAATTAAAATATGATTTATAATTTTTGATACTTAGTGTACGATTTTGAAATCGTTTTTGTGCAGAAAGTTAAATGAGTGATACAAGTTGTCAAACTTTGAAAATTTTTTGATGTTTTTTTTTTGCAGTTATTTAATGAATCCTTATGAACACATTATTTTATGCTAAAGCGTCTAAGGGGTTCGCAAATAATAAAATGGTAAAGCATCATGTAAGCACACATTCGTCAAAAAGCCTTGAATACAAATTTGCTAAAGCGGTGACAGATTAGGTATAATTTGGTTGATATTCAGTGTTTACAAAGTTGTTAATTTACATAATTATGTAATGTGATAATTATCACACAATACATTTTGTAAATAATAATAAAGCAAAAAAATTAAAAATAAGATTTTTCTATTAAATAGGATATGAATTTTAAACCTACAAAACTTGTATGGAACTTGAAATAGTAATTTATTTTGATTATTTTAAAAATATGTATTTAGATTGCTAGCCGTTAAAGGACTAACATTCGAATGTCACAAAGCGTGTTAGATTTTAAGGGCTAAAATAAGTATGTGATGCAATAGTTAATACAACTTTGAAAAAAAATCTGAAATTTACTATCAATCAAGGTCACGAAATATTTTTTAATGTGATAACTTTGGTTCATATCATGTATTAAATATTTTATTGTTTTTTTTTTCATATTCATATAAAAGTAAATGAATAAAAATAAATCAGTGTAGCTAATTAGGGGTGCGCTTATCAAATTTATTTGAAGAATAAATAATAATTATGCTAGACATAATGTATGTTACCTTATCGCAATAATCGTTGAAACAGCGTGGTACATTTGATTTTTTCTATTGGTTAAATTGAAACAGAAAAAAGAGAAAAAACAAAAAGACAATGATGTAAACTGATCCACCTAATCAATGTTCTTAAAACTACAATTATATCATGATTTTTTTAAATGAATGCAAAATATAAGAGCTTTTGAGATTTATAAAAAGTTCAAAGCTAGAGTAAAAAATCATAGTACAGGGTGGGGCATATGGAATCCCTAGTTTCAAACACTCACTTTAGAACACGCAGGTGTGTTAGCGGAGTGGGAGTAGTGGCGTTAGGTGGAGGAATCGACGCCATTTTCATTTCAAGTAGTCACCATGCAGTGGTCCGGTGAGCATCGAGGCTTTGTCGTAGAAACGTTCGTTAAAAACAATGATAGTGTGGTGGTGACGCAGAGGGCTTTTCTTAGGCTATCGTTGTTTTTAAAGAACAAAGCCTCGATGCTCACCGGACCACTGCATGGCGACTACTTGAAATGAAAATGACGTCGATTCCCCCATTCTAACGCCACTACTCCCACTCCGCTAACACACCTGCGCGCTCTACAGTGACTGTTTGAAACTAGGGAGTCCATTATGCCCCACCCTGATGTATTTATAAATTTATAGTAATTAAAGAAATATATTATTGAGTTTGCTGAAAATAATGAGATATCAAAACTATAATGAGCCATGAATGTTGAATGATACCAAACACTTTCATGTAGGTACCTAATCCATACATTTTATTTCATTTGATTCCAAATAATAATATTTACTGTCGAGCAAGGGTTATTCACAAAAAAGCTTAGAACTAGTCAAATATTTGAGACTAAGATGAATTGCAATATATTTAAACCCGTTTTTGAACATTTTACTTTATCGATTTTACTTGATGATTCCACGAGTCCTTAACATACGGAACTGAAATTTCTATTTTATTGTGGAATGACTTTATTTTAAATGAATCTGTGCTCACTCCAAGTGAACACAAATACACTTTTGACTTCTTTCACACTGAGCAAAGGCTTGTGTCGTTAAAGCGGAAATGGTCGGCACCACCGGGATTCGAACCTATACAACCTCCAATACCACCTCATTATTAATTACATATTTTATTATAGTTGGTTTAGGATGCTTTTTGTGTATTTTTTTTCGAATGTGTCTCAATTTTTTCTCGATTCATAACTCAATAAATTTTGTATTTATATAAAGGTAAGATACAAAAAAATGTGAAGAATAATCTTAACAATATTAGGATTTTGTCTGGTATACCTAAAATTATTTCCTTTTAACTTTGTAATGATCCTTAAGTAAACTTTTTCGTAAATAACCATGCAGTGTACATAGAAAACTATCCTTTTTTCCATGTGTATACCCATTGCCTTAATATTTTACTAGGGAAATATTTTTTTAATGAATCTGTTCTCACTCAAACTGAACTTATGTTCATTTCATTTGTATTGTATACACTCATTGACTCTTTCACAGTTAGCTAATTAAAGCTTGTGTCGTGATAGAGGAAGATGATCGGCATCTAGGATCGAACCCACGACCTCGAAACACAGAGATATTTCTAGAATTCCATCGCTGTCAATGGGCTCTATTTTTACATAAAGATACCTACTAGCTTTCCCGACAGACCTTGTCCTGTAGTCCTTACTATGAATATTGATTTCAAAATTGTAATTTATACAAAAATAAGTTTAAATTATGTTTGAAAAATCATTTCTGAAAGCTCGAAAAAAATTCTATCAAAAATCTGCGTAAGGATATTTTGAATTTCAATGGTTGTTAGGTAAACAATAATTTCTTTTGTAATATAATTTTTCATAGATGTCGTGGGCGTTGCAGGAAATCCGTTCCATACTAACTATAATATTATATTTATATTATTTCTTATGCATTCTCAACTTTTTAATAATTATCAGTTATCTGGAACGGAGAAGAATCCAATAAATCAAACATCGGAAGAATCTGTTCAGCCGATCTCGAGTTATAAGTGTTTTCACTAACCGGACTTTCTTTTATAATAAGTATTTACTGGTATTCTCAAATTCACGTTCTCAACGCAAGAAGCTCTTGCTTAGAACTTAATCGATTGCCAGTAGTTACGCATCTGATGTATTGGATAAAACATTTTCAGAATAGAGAAATGTCAAAAGTCTCAATACAAATTGGATACGACGGAACTCAATCGTCTGTTTTTCATTTCAGAAATACAGTCATTATGGATTAATACCTGTTTCATTATGTATATATGCATTTCAATACCTACCTACCTAAAACTTCTTATAATGACGATTCGCTAATACCTACATAAAATCTCACATTCTGAGATTTGATAATTAGAATTGAATGTTTTTATTGATTTCAAATAACTATTATGTAACCATAGTGTTAGTTGTCCTTGACGCATAGAAAGTAGTTGGAGAGAAGGGCAAACAACACAGTTTTGATTCCGAGTATTTTTTTTTATACCCCGTAAAAAACATTTTTCAATAGCGATACGTAAGTCCACACAGTGAGTGACATGAAAAGAACCTTTTTTCTAGAGAAAGTACCATTAACAAAGGGCGGGTTACGTATAGAATATTCTTAAAAAGCGAGAATGAAAAAGAGAACGTGTGTTCTCTAAGAGTAAACACATAAAAACACACCTACATGAAGCTTTAAATTACGTTCCTTCGATAAAGCGCGATAAAAAATTAAGACACATACTCTATCGGTAGGAATTATTTCAATTAAATTGTCGATTACAATAAATAATAGCTATAGCTTTTAAACTTTTTATCCAGCTTAGATTTTCGAATGTAGAGAGAAAGAACGACGAAAAATGTCTATGAATCTGAATGAATGGGTGCACAAAGACGTCGATTTTCGTGGCCCGATCATATCGGTGCAGTCTTTAGGTAAAGCCAGGTCAGGTCTTGGAGACAATGTATGCAGAACGTTATGCACTTGAATAAAGCGAATAAGTTTCTCTGGATAGGAATGAACGGAAGTCCGTACTCTCTGCCTACCCTCTCCAGGATATGGAGTGATGGTTTAAAAAATACATATTATATAAATGAGCTATTAGACATTATTTTCAATCAGTCATCCAGTACCGTCCTTTTAGTCATAGTAGCCAATACTGCGACGAATACATTTTTGGAAAAAATTGCCCTCTCCTCGCCCAAATGTATTTCAGCATCATTAACACATGTCCCAGCCATAAGAAATTCCTTACAATTCATTTAGTGTTCACTCTCTCTTTGAGTCACAATCCTAGGATTGGTCTGCACCAAGCATGCTGACTCTTCTTCTCCACTCCTCCCTGTCACTGGCCAACCTTTTCATTTCTTGGTAGGTGCTGCAGCGCATGTCTCCGATCACCTGGTCTATGTAGTTATCCCTGGGGCGGCCTCTGTGGTTTCTGCCTTCAATCATTCCTTCGACAATAGTAAAGAGCAGATCCGGGTGCCTGATGTTATGGCCTATCCATTTGGCACGTAGTTGGGCAATTCGTTTTTCCCCGGCTCTACTCAGTACCTCGTCGTTTGTGATGAATAATTACTATATCCTCATAATAATGAATTATTCTTCTGAACAATTTTGTTTCAAAGAAGGAGATTTTATAGGGTTCAATCGAACTCTCACCTATACTGAAGAATTGGTATTACAATCAGATTTTTACACAATTTTCTCGTTGGTTACTCCGAAAATTATTTCTACTTACTCTTTATTCATATTTCTACACCAATTTGTTTCAAATAACGTTTATTATCAATCTCTTTTTCCAATCTTTTAGTCACGACTAAAACCCTAAAATTAATGTGTTGTGTTCAAGTAATTTTCCCCTTAAGAAATAAATCAGCCATAAACAATATTTTGATCGATGCTATCTTAAATCTCGCTAACTATCTCATAAATAAAATCGAAAATACTTGGATGTAAATTCCCAAATGTTTTCCTGTCGTATTATTTTTATAAAGCTGAATTTACATTGTCCTGTCTAGCGATATTTTTTTTATTTATTTAGCCACCATGCTTGCCTAGGCTTCTTGTCCAATCCGGATTGTAGAAAAGACTCACATATTTAAGAATCCCGGGGGACATGCGGAGAATATGGCCAAGCCAGCTCAATCTGCGATTCTGGATTACTGCTGGCTGTTCTGCTGTTTAGGTCTCATTTGAGACATAGTGGTACCACTTAATCCCCAAATCTGTCGCAGAAATCTATTCTCAACACTAAGAATCTTCTTCTGTTGAGCCTTCGTCAGATGCCAGGATTCAAAACCATATAACAACAATGGCATAATGTTTAAATCAGTTCCTTTTTTCTACATATTTACTTTTGGGAAGAAATCAATGATTTTATTGTCAAAAGCGCTAAGAAGGATTATAAATTTTAAAATATTATTTTATTTGTTTCTTTCATAAAAACCTGACAATGGCAATAACAAGAAAACATAAGAATAAGGGAAATTGGTCCAGCCTGTAACGATGACCGAGAGAAATAGGTATCCATTTTTATATACCTACGGAGATAAATATGGGTTTCTTTAAAAAAATGTCACATATATGTCCAATTTGAGCATTTATATTATGTTAATTCGATAAACAATTCCCAGAAAAGATTGTCCTCGAAAAATCATAGACGAGATATTGAGAGTTAATGCGTGGAATAGACAGACTAATGTGAACGAACCTTTACGATAAAATCGATTGCCTTTCAAGCTCATGTATTCTGTCGATATTTCGACAGGTAAATTTTGAATACTAGATGATTTATTAAAAAAAAGCGGCGTTAAAGAATGGTAAATTTTCTCTTGTGGCCAACCCGAATGTCTTCGGGTTCTACGAACTTTGTAGGGTCATACTAAAGGAATATATATATATTTTTTTTAATTTTGAATTTTCTAACAATCGATAAAAGATATTCGTTGATATATTGGATAAGTTTATTTTGTCAGTAATGAATAAAAGAAAGACAAAATTTGATTACAATGATTCCCTAAAATCCAATTTCAGTGAGTTACCAAAGTTAGTCAAAATCAATAATTTTTCCCGGGTGGTTTCGTATTGCAAATTTAAATAAAACAATATTTTTTTACTTGACAATATGATGACTTAAATTAAAACCTACCCTTAAAAATTGTAGGTACATCTTTATCGTTTTGTTAGCCATGGTTGGTAAGCTTGAAAAGACATTTTAAACAAGCTACATAAAAAATATGGGATTTTGTGTGTAGAATAATGAAGACTATTATAGCATTTAAATCTCAATAACCGAAAAAGGTAATGGCTCGTTCTTGCCTTCTAACCTTCGTATCTTTCCAGTTAACCATGAAAAAATTAGGGCGTTTGATAAGAGTGTACCTTTCCCAATGACGTACGAATTCGTCATGAATATTTAATCTAACTGCCAAATGAAGAACCAACGTGGAAATTTCGTTCTCCCCGACAAATTGTAATGGCTCTAGCGATAACCGATACTAATATTCTTTTTGTGTTTGTAATCAGTAGTTATATCGCCCTCGGGCTGGCGTAACAGTGCTAACGTACGTCTGCTGAAACGAATATTTTACGAAGGTCACGGCTTTTATTACTGGTTGAGTCAAAAGAAAAAACACATTATCGGATAAATCGAATAACAATAATCAGTATTGTCGAACAGACGTTTTGTTTGTTCGGTATGATAACAATACTAAATGGCGCCCAACGTGGTGCTTTAATGGTAGATCGAACAATAAGGAATATTGATTTGTATAATTCATACGAAAAGTTTTTTATGTTTTAGTTGATATTTTATCAATCAATCAATATCATGATGGAAACTTTTATAGTCGGGTAACCAATGAAAAGTAAAAGGCAAACAATTTATGTATTAAAGGATTTGTCTATCTATATACCTATATAAACATCTCACTCAATCATAAAATATATATTTTTGGGTGGTCCTTCATTATAAACTAGCTTTCCCGACAGACGTTGTCTTGTGGTTCTAGCCCGAAGTGGCCCGTTAATATGTATATAATGTGCACTGCGCCCCCGTTAAACAATACAAAATTAATTCGATTGAGTTAAGCTAATAAAATAATAACATTAAACTATTTCCGAAACATCCATATTTCATTCATATTATTATTCAAAGCTCTGGCGGGAAGAACTTGAGAATAATGCGCTCGCACACACACCCTACCTCGCCTATCGCCAACACGAATGTGTCCGACTTTGTGTGAAAATTTTCTAACCCTCGAATCGGTGCATTGGTGGAGTAAGTGGGATGGGCTACTGTAGGAGCGTATGCGAGAATGAGAGGGAACTACCCGCGATGGCGTGGGCGCGTCATAGGTAACCGTTCCATAAAAACTTAAATATTGTATTTTACATCATTTCTTATCCAGTTTTTAAACATTTTATTAGTTATTCTGTTATCCGAAGCGGAGAAGAATCCAATAAATCAAACATCAGAAGAATCTGTTGAGCCAATCTCGAGTTATAAGTGTTCGCACTAACCCGACTTTAATTTATATAGTAGATCTGGAAGATGTTGTCATAGTTTTTCTTATCACGAATCAACAGTCTGACTCATATGAGACTGAATTCAAAATAGAAGAGGAATGATTTGCAAACATAATATTCAAATGATCAATAATAATTGACCGAAGAACAGAAGAAGACAGTCGCAATCCTATCCATAAAACGGAATAAAGCTGGTGCATCAAACGGTTGATAACATTTTATTATGATACCAACAATTTTATCAATATTCTGTCATGAATTCTGTCATGTGAATAGCGTTAGCTTGAAACCACTAGAAAAGTCTCTGAATCATAATTTGAGCAAAGTGTCTTTTTTGTTTATTGAGTTGAAATAGTAAGAACGAAGTCTTCACTTTTCAAACTAACATCACTTCGTGATTCTCAATACTTTTCCTTCATCTTTTCAAGTGACTTACCATAAGATATTTTTAAATTCCCAGATAGATCGAACGAATTTAATTTTATTTAATAAAGTAAGCTTATAAGATTGACTCGATGAAACATCTTAATGCGGGTGAAGAATATAATAACAAGATTGGGCGCAAACAGACTACGAGTCATACAGGCCAAGTATAAGCGTGGTTTAATACAACAAATCATAATAAAGTAGGCTTATTGCAGTAGAAAAAGTACTTTTATGTTTACTGTGAGGTCTTTTTCTTACAATTATGCGGTTCCGTTCGGTTTTATCATTATCGGTCACTGACGACAAATATGAAATAGTTCTATTTTGTCCGATTGAAACAGAAATTTGTAGGTAGGTAGTGACTGAAAAGAAGATAGCCGAATGGAACCAACACGAATGAGAAACAGTACTTATAACCTTAGAGAGAGAAAGAGATAAAAAATGTCATTTCTATTCGTCCCGAATCGAAACAGGTTAACCTATATACATTTGACAGCAGCAACCCAACTTTTGACTGTTTGAAAATATCGGACGGGATCCAATCCGATGTGGGATCCTTACAGCGATGTCAGCGTCCCACCTTGACCTTATAATGTGATTAAAACGGAATTTCGAAATAGGTAGCTGTAACACTCGGGTTGTGAAAAAAGTGACCGAAAAGTAGAGAACCGAATTGAACCGCAAATTATTTGTGATACAGGCATAACATCCTTAGGGGTGGGTTGCGGTGGGGAGAGAGAAAGAGAGACAGCAACAGTCACCAAAAAGGAGTAAAGCATTTTTCAACCGAGCCGAATAATATGAAACATAACTCTCTATGGAATTCGCGGGCGTTTTGATAAACGACTACTCCCCGTACTGGAGCGAAAAACCAGCCTTGAATTGAAATAATTTGAAAATTATGCACTCACATAATGTCTGTGTTTTTTTTTTAATTCTTCATCTCATTTTATCAGCAGTGATGAAAATTTTTGAAAACATCATGAAGAATTCCCATCAACTGCGACTGTTTTCCTCCAAGTAAATAACATTTTAACGACCGCGGGTTCGGAGCTTAGCGCTAAGCTAATTACATTTTTTTATTGTTTTGTTAAGTTGATTGACCGTTAGAGACCGACGACGGAAATTTTGGGTAACGACAATTATAAATGTTTAATGTTCTCCGCAGTCGGTGGATGAATGAAAATTCATTTCTTATCGCATTAGCTTTTTTTATTTTAGCTCTTCTTGTTTTGCCGACATTCATCCATTACTTTCCATTATCTTACAATTTGGAGAGAACAATAATTATAGAAGCACAATACACAAGAAAAAGGTTGTGTGTAGCATTCAACAACCTTTCTAGAACCTTTTATGCTTTTTGGGTAACTTTGTTGCAACTTGAATAGAGATATACAAATGGAGTTATTTATACGACTACTCATAGACAATGAGCTAACTATTAAATTAACATTCTATTCTCCCTTCAAACCCTACTAAAGCCACGGCTACACGTCGTCCATGTGTCCATGCTGGCCAAATAGAGGCTCTGGCCCAACATGGGCAAGTTGTGTGGCCGCTTCACCAATGACAAATATTGTCCAATATTTGACATTTATCATTACTTGTATACTTGTGGATCGAGTCGGCAAATATCGCCCACACTGGTCCAAAGTTGACAGCTGTCATGTCTTCCATGTTGTTATTTTCACAGTGTTTTGTACATAATTATTTTTGGCTAATTTGAGCTTGCAATGGCTTTAGGGACATAGGGAGGCAACAATAGCTCTCCATTGCGCTCGATCTTGCACAATGATTATGACCTCCTCCCACACCATGTCCAAATAAAGTAAAAGGGTTATCTCGTCTTCGAGACCCTGAAGGGAGGAAGAACAACAAGAAAAATTTGATACAAAAATCGAACACCCTGTATTTGTTAATTTCTATCTAATTTTCTGTGTAGGTGTACCTACTCACTTGTACCTACAGTTTTACTTAGTGACCGCGTTGAAGGATAGTAACTCCATTTATTATAGAAAAAAATGCTTTGGGTTGATAACGGAATTTACTCCGGGAAGAAAAATAAAAATGCTTACGGTAAATGAGAAAAATCCTCTAAATAAAAAGAATAAAGTAGTGTTATGTTTGTTCTTAATTACTGTGTACCTTGAGGAGAGAGTTTGTTAATTTATATCAGAATAAAAAGAAAGTAGAGAGATTGTTGAGAGTTTCGTGTTGAAAAATGTTATTTTAACGGCCTGAATTTAAAATGTTTAATTATATAATTTATTTACTTTCTTACCGTGGAAAGGCGGGCGGATCTGACGGAATTTCGTGACATTTGAATTAGATTCAATTTTGAGACAGAGATAAATATAAATAACTAAAAGACATCACCCGTTTCAATGTGATATCTCCGTCGGCAATTTTTAGAATTTTCTATTCAGTATAAGATTCACACGTTATCAAGATAAATCAATAATCTATAGGGAAAAAGTGTGATTTTTTTGTATATAGAAAGTCAAGGGACCATAATAATATGTTCCTTGAGTCATTGCGACCAAAATAGGTGTATTGTGGCTAGGGAATCCAATCCCGCATCAAATTCACGATCCCGCAAGGCTGCGGGATTGGTGACCTCAATCCCGCGGATCCCGCGGGATTTGCGGGATCAGCGGGATTGACAATTCTTTGTTTGAAGTAGGCTATCATTAATAAGAAAACAATGAAATAAAAATAAGTATGCATTTTTTTTAATTATTAGAAGTGTTAGCAATTGAAAATAATGATATTTTAGAGGTAGGTATAAAAATCCGCTTCTTTTAAGGAACGATATAATACAACATTTGAACGTTTAAGCTTTTAACATTGTGATTCGTATTGACAAATGAACACATTTATTGATTTAAGAGGCAAAAAACTAGTTAAAACTAAACGTTGTAGACGGAATTGACTTTACATAATAATTGTAAGCAGTTTCCAAGTAGAAGTGAACGTTATAACGAAAGCTGATAAAAATATTCGATAAATAAAATAACTTTTTCTCGTTATTCGTACTAAACGATATTTGTAAATATGTATTTTATTTTATTTCTCTCTACGCAACAATTGTTGCTTTTACATTAAAAATATATTATACATTTTGATACGCCATGGTTATTATAAGATGACATAAAAAAATCACAATTTCACATTAAAACAAACAAAAATAAAACCATGCAAGAGGAGCAAACACAAACGCCTCGCTGCCCTGAAGATAAAGGGAAAAAATTTAATAGTATGTAGATACACGAGTACCCACCTATATAAATTTGTACATAAATTTACACTTAAAATAGTTGCATTGGGAACCACAAATATTCAACCCAAACAATATTATTATTGTTAAACAGCATTCGTCACAATGGCAAATATATCAGAGTTATGACTTTACTGAATGACTTTTTTTAGCGAAATTATACCTTACCTCCAACGGACATCAAATTTTCGGAATAATTTTTTTTTGTAAGAAAGTCTTTCCGGATACTAATGAAATAAATAAGCTTTAAGGCTTTAAAAATAACGTTATTTAAAATGTATGAAACCGCTATAAAGTTTATGAATTTAAGCCGCTATTCCCACCTCTACAACATCCAAGTGCTTTCCTCTATTCCCTCCACATCAGATCAAGAGAATTATCTCGAGTGGGTACGGATACAGGCACAACAGTGTCACACAAATGAATTCGGCCATAAGAAAACAAAGTTTCCATGAAAAAGTTTACCAAATCACGAATCTTTAATCCACACACACGAGATCATACCGGAGAAAAACCATACGAATGCCATGTTTTCAATAAAAAGTTTACACACCTAGAGTAATTTTTCAAAGATTTTCATGTGAATTTTTAGCGTTGAAAAGCCATTCATATGCAACGTTTGTTATAAAAAGTACAAGTTTTTTAAAATTTTCATTGAGTTCTATTATCAAGTGGTTTAAAGTCTGACATATGAAAATTTGCATGAAAATTTTACTAAATCTTAAATTTATCCCATAGACACGATATCATAGCAGAGAAAAAGCCTTGCTAATGCAATGTTTGAAATAAAAATTTTGCACACTAGCGCAGAAAAGCCATACGAATGCAACCATTGCGATAAAAAGTTTAATCAATCAAATGATAAATCATGATAAAAGCCATTTAAATACAAAGTTTCCATGAAAAAGTTTACCAAATCACGAATCTTTAATCCACACACACGAGATCATAGCGGAGAAAAACCATACGAATGTCATGTTTTCAATAAAAAATTTACACACACCTAGAGTAATTTTTTTAAGATTTTCATGTGAATTCATAACGTTGAAAAGCCATACATATGTAAAGTTTGTTATAAAAAGTTCACGTTGTTTTTTGAGTTTTCATGAAGAATTCAATTAATCAAGTGTTTTAAAGTCTCATATAAGAATTCGGGAATACGAATGCAAAGTTAACGTGAAAAAGTTTAATCAATCAAATCGGTAAATACCCACATGCCAAAAGCTATTTGAATGTACAGTTTGTAATTAAAAGTTTAAGTTGTAGGTATTTGAGTTTTCATAAAGAGTCGAATCAACCAAGTATTTTGAAGTCTCACATGTGAATGCTCACAGCTATGCTATGAGAAAGTAAAGTTTGCATAAAAAAGGCCATAGGTGGGCGCCACGGGCGCCTTTAAAAAACTAGTTACACTATATTTAGAATCCATCTATTCAACTTTATTTATAACCTATTTATATTTATGATCTATTCTGTAATTTATAATATGTTTGTCAATTCAATCTGTTGATAGGACTAAATACTTCACTTTTCCAACTTGAATTTATTTGGCATCTGTATTTTATTAAGTAGGTGTTGAATTGTTGAATAGTTTCTACTACCATTGTACATCTGTTGTACTCAAATTGTAATTTCATATAACTTGTAATTTTTGATTTGTTAAAGGCACATAGTGCCGTATAAATAAATAAATAAAAAAAAAAAAAAAACTGCATTCGATCATGGAACGCTGCCTCTTATTGTGCCTCGTCTCTGGATGCCTCTTGCACAGTGATAATGCCTCTTTCCGGCTCCTATCCCTTGCTAGAAGTCTTCTTAATTCCTCCGAAAGATAGGTCCCAACCACCGAGTAAAAATATGATTAGATAACTTTTTTGGATGCGCAGAACCGAAAATTGGTTCCTTCATTCAACAGTCACGTGACTGAAGATTAATTATCAAAAATACTGACTTTTACTTTACTAGACAACACAACAAAGCCCATAGGCAATCCATTTAACTAATTGTATGATTAAAACATACAATTCCTCTGTGCATTGAAAATAAAAAATTGTAATATCACACACCTCTCCCGACAAACGTCACAGTTTGTATGAGTTTAACAGCAGTCACGTGGTACTTGTTGGGACCATGCGCAGAAGCACATTTTTTCTCTATTATCAATTCTCCTCAAAGGTCCCAACAGGATTTCCATCTCAGATAATATGCAACAATAATTAATTGTGTTTGGTCATGTGACCTTATGTCACCTTTGACTACTGATGTGGAAGAACCGAGTATATCCACCACATCAAGTCGTCTCTACGGAGGTGCCAGGTGGACCCTCCTTAGCCAGAAAAAAGGAAATACAGACCACCCATACGGAGCTTCCATATTTAGGAGTAAGGTAATACATAAGTCACCCTGAGGTTGCCTGATATCAGGGAGTCCCCATTAGTTACTCTACCCGCTAGCCTAAAAGTGTGCTATGAATTATTGCGTTCTAGCTCAGAAATCCACCGTGTCATAGAATGATATGATTTTTTTTTGTCATAATATTTTCTTTTATGCAGTGGGTTCCTAGGGAACGGTCCGTTATCTGACAAGACGGCGTCTTTCAAAATTATATGATAATGTTTTTCCTTACTACGGAAACAATATTGACAATGTTCTCATCTGACATATTCACCGCTGTTTAAAGTAGCGGCGTATCCGTAGGAAAACAACCCATTAGTGAAATATTTTTTGGTACAACTCAAAAACGTCGATACACAAATTAAAGACGGCGTGTATGACTGAAGGGTAATAATAATAATTATTCATGATAATTTTGGTTATTTTAAAACTCCGTGATCGATCGCGAATGAAATATTCATAATGACGCATGATTCAGTGACTTCGTGTATTACTCAATTCTACGCTCACCCCTCACAATGTGACGCCCTCCGTATCCTGTTTTTACGGATTTGAAGCGTACATGATAGCTGTTTTAGGTGCCTAAAGTTTATGTCTATGTCCGCAAAGCTGACAGCAGATTTGACGCGAAGTACCTATATGAGCTCAAAAGGACTTGGATTCGATTTTCGGTCGGGTCAGAAATTTTCGCTTGATATTTTTACTCGGAGTTCCAATTCTGTCTCCGATTGGATGGGACTGGTTGACTGTTAGAGAACGCTTCATTCTGCCGGATATACTAATATCTACATATGTATAGAAGAGTGTTATTTATTTATTTATAAAAGTATGATTCAAGATGGCGACTAGTACCTACGGTTGCCATTCAAAAAGGTTCAGTAAATATGGAAAAAAAGAATGTTTCTAAGTGTAACCAAATGTAAGTTTAAGAACAATCAATTCAAAGACCTTATAGATTTAAGGAAATCGTTATTTTAGAATAATATATTGCTCAGTGCTCATTAGTATAGATTAATTTTTCGTAATAGGTAGGTACTCTCCACATATCCTCAAGCTTTTTGAAAATATTACTATTGTGTAAGGCATCCTTAAAATACGCGACGTTTATAACATAATTCTACCTTATGAACATCCGTTTTTTTATTTTATTAATTTCTTTTTGGTTGTTAATAAAAAAAATAAACCGACTGCAGAATCTTTTAGGGTAGTAATAAAAAAAAGAAACGCTGAACCCCTGCGGTCTAATAAATCATACCGAATCTTCAATTTAAAGGTGGCGAGTGTTCAAAATAGTTTCGTACGAAACAAGAGTGTTTCTTTATTAAAAATAATAAATTAAATTAAAAATAACCAACACACATCACATTAGGAGAACGAGGGTTGAAAGAATGGTAAAGGAACATTAACATCAATTTATTTTCATATATCGCTTGACTCAATATGCACATTAAACAATAATAATATGCAGCATGTTCACTGTTAATATGTCGAATTTAATGCAACATCTTTAGTAAGTATATTACCTATAACTATTTATGTATATTAGTTTTTCTTTAGATTACTACTAGCTTTCCCGACGTTGTCCTATGGACCCTGTGGTCCTAACAAAGGCAGTCCGTTCATATGTGCATAATGTGAACTGCGCCTCCAGAAACAAAAATAAAGTAATAAAACAATAGCATTAAAACATGTAAACGTCCATATTTCTATCGTATTCAATTTTGTTGACTATGAAAATAATCTAAAACGCCCGAAATGATACAGGTGCAGTAGACAATAATTTTGTTGTTAGATTTTTTTATAAATGGCGTCGTAGGACATCCATTCCATACTAACTCTGATGTCATATTTTATTTCATGTTTTATGCATTTTCAACATTTTATTAGTTATTCTGTTATCCGGAGCGGAGAAGAATTCAATAAATCAAACATCGAAAGAATCTGTTCAGCCGATATCGAGTTATAAGTGTTCGCACTAACCCGACTTTAATTTATATTAGAGATTATTGTACACCTGCTGTGTTGTAGTGCTGTGGCCGGTTCGGAATCCGGACTGGTACTGAGACAAAATATTGTGGGATGACAGGTGCGCGGACAGTTGCTCATGCACAACCTTCTCAATAACTTTCGAGAAAATGGGTAGTATTGATATTGGACGATAATCTTTCACTGATGATGGTGATGTTTTTTTAGGAAGTGGAATGACATAAGCTTCCTTCCAGGGAGTCGGAAAGATACCTGAGTCAAACGAGAAATTAATTATGTGTGTTAGGACAGGTGAGATATGCTCGATTATAAGTTTGACGAAAATAATACTTAGGCCATCAGTACCGACCGACTTGGATTGAACAGAATTAATATGTCGCTGGACTGTGGAATTGGAGACATGTCTGAGGGTGAATGTTGGTGTGTGCAGGGGAGGTAAATTTTGAAAGCCGGATAAAGTAGCACTTTTAATATTTCTATCAAAGTCGCAGGGCGCAGCTGCAAAGTGTCGATTTAGAACATTGGGGTCGTAGTGCGTAGTTTTATCTGACGAGCCCTTACTATTCAAACCCGTGGCATTCAGGCTCCTCCAGATATCGACCGATGGCCGATCAACGAATAAGTGTTTAAAGTGCGCTCGCTTTGAGTTTCTACACAATTTATTGCAGTGGTTTCGGAGAGTTCGATATTTTTCCCAATGATAAGATGTACCATATTTATTATACTTAACCTTGGCTCTGTCACGTTTTTTCATGAGAGTTTGAATCTCCACTGTGAGCCAAGGTGCTGCTGGGTGTTTGATACGGACGAGTTTTAGTGGGGCGTGTTTGTCGCATAGCTCTCTAAGAAAGGTGTTGAGTAATTCTACCTTTTTGTCAATTGTAGTAGCTAAGAAGATCTCGTTCCAATTTATATTTGCACAATCAATTTGCAGCTCACCAACATCTATCCTTCGATAGCTTCTAAGTGGGATTACCTTAGGTTTAGGCTTAGGGCACTTGACCATGTACCTCACAAATATGAGGTCATGGTGGGAGAAAGCCGGAGCGGAAAACTGACCATGATTTTTCACTTTTAGGTTTTCAGATAGTAGGGTTAAGTCCAGCAAAGTTGAAGAGGTACTAGTATGATGAGTGGGTGAATGTGACACAGTGTTTAAGTTGGAGGAATGGATTAAGTTTTTTAGTTTGGAGCTGCGGGCGTCGTTACTAAGGAGATTCGTGTTGAAATCTCCCATGATGATAACATCTTTGAAGTTTGGAAGATGATCCTCAAGAATTTTCTCCAATTTTTCAAAATAATTGATGCAAGGTGGGCAATACATAACTCCGAGTAAAATGGAAGATTCATGAATACGTACTTTGAGAAATATATACTCAGGGCCGTCTGCGTAGTTAGAGGGAGATTGTTCTACAATATCGTATGGAATATTGTCGCGTAGGTATACGCACACACCGCCCGCACCCCTGCCAGTCCTGTCATTACGAATGAGTTGGTAGCCCGGCAAGGCGAACTGTGACGAGGGCAGGGAGGGCTTCAGCCACGACTCACTCACCAGCAGGGCGTGTAGGTTGACGTTGGAGAAGTTGATGAGAAGGTCGTCATAATGTGCAGGAATGCTCTGTGCATTAATATGAGCTATATGTAAGTCTTTGGAGTTTCTTTGGAAGACCGATAGTAGATTGTCCCTTAACGTGGGATTGTTCCCTGAGGTGTTGAGATCGTCAGACTCATTCGACGAGTTGTTTGAAAATTCATCTTGATCAAGAAATATAAAACTATTAACGTATCTTTTGTGATGAAAACAAGAGCTATATTAGCTTATTTTGTTTTGATTGTTTTTTTTAAGAGAGGTGACTGAAAAAAAGACACGATTTTGACATAATATAATCGGTTCTTCTAAAGTTTTGGCGGGTCATTCTAAGGTGCCGCTTAAATTGATCAAATAGCGGGTCATTTTAGAGGAATCGTGATAATTTAAGTGGAACAGTCAGTTAAAAGTTACTTTTTTCATGCACTTTTTGGCGGATTCTTAATTTTAGCGGATCTGACAGCGAATAGGGGTAAATGGGTGGTTAAAATGTTATTATAAAATCTATATCTAAATGTGTTTTTGAAAAATGAAATTGTACTCACTCAGAGTGAACACAAATACACTTTTTCGACTCTTTCACAGTAAGCTACTAAAAGCTTGTTCCGTGAAAGAGGAAGGTGGTCAGCATCTCAGCATAGTACGAGAGTCGGCTACAGTGATTGTTTATGAAAAGGATTTCGATAAGTCTAAAAATAAATTCATAGTAAAAATAGCATTTACGATGATATTATGAAGTTAAATTAGTTTGCAAAGGACCTTTTTGCACCCCCATAAGTAGTATCCTAGAATCGCTAAATTTATTTATTAACAAATCTGAAATGTTATCCTTGACGTGGGTCCGCTATAAATTGCTTATTAAATACTGAAATATTGTACATGTGACATTGCTTTGCGACAAAGTTTCAGGACGATATCACACCGACCATACCTCGCACCAACAGAACATAATATTATTTCACAAATAAAATCCACTCGCTATTTTCAGGAAAGCGTGTTAACCTTGAAACGTAAGAGCGTAAATTGTGTCTTTATTTCTTGTAAATTTATGAAACAGACTGTTGAAAAAACGAAATTGAAACTTTACTTACTCCATTTCTGGAGAGAATGAACAAAAATTATTAAAACCCATCTGAAACCTTTTTTGTGCAACTAAAGGCAGAAAAAAAGAGTATCTCGAACAATAATTATATGAGGAAATGGGCTGCGGAGGACCAGACGAAATGGAAAGTTAGATGCAGATCTTCGCTGCAAACTAATCCGTAGGATTGAGACCGCAGAAGAAGAAAATCAGGTCGTTGCATCTTCGTACGATAAAAACACTTGTCAGTCAGATGTTGATGATGGGTGTGCGATGATTTGCGTGAAGAAGTTTCAAATTCGTTTACGATTTCGGTCATTTCATATACAACAAATATATAGAAAATACGTATTTTTAAAGGACATTTTCCATTTTTACGTCAATTATTATTTTATATCCTATTTCCCTTGTTTATCTAAATAATTATTTATCGCAATAATTAAAAATTAGTATAACCTCAACACAGGCTGTCGTCTAGTGAGGTGATAAATTCCAAATATGTACCTATATAAATTCCAAATATGTACCTATGTAAAAGTTGGAAAAATAAAAAAAAAAATAAATAAAAATAAAATAGGTGATAGTGATGATTAAGCGAAATAGGGTTACATCTTCTATTATATAAAAATGAAAAGCTATTTTATTATTTTTAGTAGTTTTCCGTGGTCATCGCATCACGCCTATACGGCTGGACCGATTTCGCTAATTCTTTTTTTGTCGTGTCGGTTTTTATCAGGAGAAGGTTCTTATGAAAGAAAAAAATTGAGAAAGTTGCGTGAAAGTTAGAAAATCAAATAAAACTCTAAGTAGGTAACCTTCTTAGTACTAACAAAAATTTTTTTTATTCTAAACTAGCTGACCCATCGAACTTCGTCCCGCCTTAAAGTCAATAAAATATTGCTGGGTAACATAACATAGCTAACATAAATGACTACTCATTGTGAAAAAAACACTCAAAATCAAACATCGGAAGAATCCATTTAGCCGATCTCGAGTTATAAGTGTTCGCACAAACCCGACTTTCATTTATATTAAAGATTTGAAAAATTGAAATTAAATTAAAGTTTAACAGGAACTGTCAGTTGTTTCATAGTTGGTGCGATCGACAGAATGTCTATGGAAAATATATGGTTTGAAACAGATGCATCGATCTAAATTACAGTGGTTAAAAGGTAGTAAGCTTATCATTATACATATTCGAATTCAATATTCACAGTTAGGAACACAGGACAACGTCTGTCGGGAAAGCTAGTTTTTTATAAAAAGAGATTTGATTTGAAACTTGGCGTGATTTTTTTTTCTAGGGAGAAATTTACTGCTTTTTAATTTCCTTGAGGTAAGAAAAATTAGAAACAACTGCTTACCTCAAGTAAGAAAAACTAGAAACTGAAATTATTAGACCCGTAGGAATTTGAACAAGGGCATGGGAAGTGAGAACCTTTAGTAGAATCCTATTAGTTATTTCCAAAATATTATTATTCCGCAGATAATAGTTTAAAGTTTTCGAAAATTCATTTTTTTTATGAAATTTTATAGTGTTCAGTCAAAGCGCATAAAAATGCTTTAAAACACTTAAAAGAATACGTTGAGTTTCCACTCAGAAAATACCTTTTTAAAATCTAGTGTATATTATTCAACATGACTGTTTTATACGTTTTTAGATGTTGATGCCATTAGCTACAAAATGAGGAGGTTTACCCATTCAGATGTCTTGCGTTGTTTGTTCGTTTGCAAAACCACCACCAAAACCTCTTCAGTAGGTACCTACCCTTTCCAGTTCACACTTCAGAAGCAAATATAAAAAAGCACTAACATTTTTATGATTGCAAACTATTCACAGAGCACGATAGTGAAACACTAAATATTATGTACAACACACACATCTATATGAAATTATGAGCTCCCAAGCAGCACACAAGGTTCTGGAAAGCTTGTAAGTAGGTTGTAGAAGGCTACGAAACATCTTGACAAGCTTTGAGAGTCAATTATGCAAAGTTTTTCTAGAATAAATTTACTCAATAGGAGTGGTGGAAAAATATAATGGGCTAGTTGTTGGCCCCTAGTAGCAATTTCTGCCTACTCAATAAGTTAATCCACTATCTAATTAATAAACAAAGTGTCAGTGTAGCCGTAAGATATTATTATTGAGGAGCTTTTTTTTATTGTCAACCGGTCTCGTCCAATCTGAGACAATTCAACCCCGGGTAGAAATTTTAGATGAAACACACTGCCCCGACTGGGAATCGAAGCCGCGAATTCTCGATAAAAAGTCAGGCGTTTTAGATTACTTTACTATGTTACTGATATCGATATTGTTGTTCTTTGTGTAGGTAGATTGTAAAATCCACAATATAAAAAAAATTCGGGTTAGTGCACTTATAACTCGAGATCGGCTGAACAGATTCTTCCGATGTTTGATCTATTGGAATCTTCTCCGAAAATTTACTGTCTCTTTTTCGCATCACTCGTTCGTATATGCGAAAGAGTGACAGCAATTCAAAGTGAATACAAAATTCACGCTAATTTTTGTTCCTTTTTTAACTAAGTATTTGAAGATTTTTTGTTTTATTGTACCTATTTATTCATAACTAGCTTTTAAGGCAGACGTTGTCCTGTACTCCGAACTAAGAATATTAATTTCAAATTTGTAATTTATATAAAAAATACCTTTAAAATATTACGTTTGATTGTTAAAAAATCATTTCTGAAAGCTTGAAAGCAATTCTATCAATAATCGGCTTTCCAGTGTCTTGAAACTCAATGGTTGTCAAGTAGGTAGGTAAATAAAAATTGTGATGTTATGGAATATTTCACTGACGGCATTGTTGTCAGTAAATCTGTCCCATACTAATTTTAATATTATATTTTATATTACTTGCTATCAATTTTTAGAATTTTTAATAATAATTATTCTGTTATCCGGAGCGGAGAGAACTCCAATAAACCAAGTATCATAAAAATCTGTTTAGCCGATCCCGAGTTATAAGTGTTCGCACTAACCCGACTTTCTTTTATATTACAAGAAGATATCATTTCTTACTTCAATATTAGGTAAGTAAGAAACAATAAATTAAAATATAGGTATATTCTTCTAGGTAATCAGGCCTTAAAGAATTCAGATACTTATACAACTACTTAATTCAATATTATTAAAACTGAGGGTCTCCAATGTATGCGGATTCTCATAGATCCGAGTCAAAATACCAACTAGATGTGGAAAATTTTGTGATTTTACTCAAACTATTGAATCTTGCCGTTACAAAGGGTTGACGAAAACGATTCAGTGGCAAAGTTGTGTATCCTTTCAAATGCGTTTCAAAAGATATGAAATGTCAAAAGTCAGATGTTTGATCCTGCGCTTAAATTTTATATGATTTTTTAAAAGATTCTGGCTAAACCAGTAGAAAGAACCAACTTCTAGAAAGCAGTATTATAAAACTTGTTCAAACATTAACGAAAGTATTTAAAATTTAAATATTGTGATTCACAAGGATTTGTCTTATCAAAGAAATTAAAAGTGAGTTTTTTTTTCGAAGATAATTTTTCTCGAAAAAATATATATCACGACAGCGAGTTACACGGAGATTAACTGGGAATAATTACCCAGGCCGATTTATTATCCGCATAAAGAGAAAAAGAAAAAGAAAGGAGAGGAAGAAGCAGGATCTTAATTATTTCATTCTGGGATCCTTCCAAATCCTTTATGGGGAAATAATTCACGAACGTAAGCTTTTGATTAAGCTTAACTTTCTTTAAATCCAAGAAAATGAGATAGAAAAAAAGGATAGGTATTTAAGATCAGTGGTTACACTTTGTTATAATTTCTTATCTGAATTAGGTATGTATTTAAGTCAAATTTATGTGTCTCTACTACTAACTGAAGTAATTCTGTTGATATATTATTATAGTTGTTCTAATGCTTAAGTTCGTTTAATTAGGCAATACACTTACATTTTTTTTAACGATTTTGTAATCCTGAAAGAGTGTACGGAAAATTGGCCGACCTATCTTGGAATGTTCATATTATCAGTGCCGGTTTAGAAGGGCTAAGTCTGTAGGATACGAAATAGGAGACAATGTATGCGGAACTATACTCTTGGATACGGCGTAGTTGCAATTCAAAGGTTACGGGTAGGTACTTGAGATACTAGTGGAGTATTTAGTGCAAGAATGATAAATTGTCTGAAAACGCCTCGTAAAATGCAATGTAAAGCATCTCATCTATCGGCCACCTTCTAGCTAGAGAGCGAGATATCGAATAGTTTTGAACACGCAAGTCAACGGAAGTTCATAATATAATAGAGCGATTAAGAAAGCACATCTTCAAAAGATTCCTCATGATGTTCCTCAAAACGATGTTTGCCTTTTTCCAGAACCTTATAGACCTTCAGTTATCTTTTAATCCTGAAGTTCATTCGTATCGTCCTATACACCGAGTATGTCTCAAGTTACTGACAGGAGGTGAAATAGTCATCAAGACTTTTTCAGTCTCGCCTGTTTGCATAGATTTTGATTTTTTTTTTCTATAGGGCCTTCGTCTGTATCGTATCAGATCTCCCTGAAGTTGGCAATCACTTCTGCAAAGGTTTGCCGGCTAAGCGCTGGTTGGAACAACTTCTCTACCGTTCCTTTTCCGGTCCATTCTATCACGTTGCGCATTCAAGAAATTTGCCTTTGACTTTTTCGAGCTTTCCCACCAGCAAGAGTTAAACGATTTCATAATTATCTCCACACGCAATGAAAGGACATTTTGTTGTGATGGTTTGTAATAACTCTCTGCTGCTTTTGGCTCTTCTCAGGATTTCAGTGTTGGTGACTTAGTCCGTCCACGATTCCTCGTGTGGGCATCGAGTGTCCAGGTTTCTGAGCCATACAGCGGTACCGACCATAATTGTAACATTTCACCATATTCTGCCTAAGTTTTAAATTTTAATTCTAGTTTGAGTTCATTTTTTATTTGTATCTAATAATGTGCAATAATTTAAAAATTCTAACGATTTAAGTGCCTGAAAAGGTCTGCGGGACGAAAATGAATCATAAAAAAAGAAAAAAACACCTATCGTATTTGATATTTTTGACGGTCCTGTAAACTCGATCTCTACAAAGAACATTTTTTATGTTGCTCTGTCCATGTCTGTTCAAAAAATTTGAATCATACTTCATACATACATTCGCAGCGCTACTACAATCCTGTGTGGGTCTTGCACTTCTCCAAAAGATTTCTCCATGCCACCCTGTCTTCTGCCCTGTACCACCAATCGTCCAACCCCAGCATCTCTCCGCTCCGTTCAGCCATCTCAGTCTGGGTCTTCCAATGCTCCTTCTTCCAGCAGGTCTCCCACAGAAAACTTCCTTGAGGACGGACGGTCCACTCGATCTTTGAACATGGCTCAGTCAGTGGAGTCGGTTAAACTATATGAATTTCGCGGCGTTGGCGTCATCCTATATTTCATAAAGTTCGCGGGTTAACCGAATGCGCCCGTGTTCTCCATCATACTTCGGTGCATTCTAATTTTAAAATTCTCCTAGCTTTGCGGGTTTATGATGTTTGGATTGGCTTGAAGAGATCCTTCGGGATAAATCCGCCGTTTGACTCTATTAAATGGTTGTATGAAAAATATACTTATTTAGGTTTTGCAAAATAGCTTTTTATTTATTTAGATATTTATTATTTATGATATATTCCACACCGTATAAAGATGCCTCCCTATGCTCCCGAGTGGTGCTTAGAGGCCCCCGCATTGCTGGTTGGTTTGGGGGTAGTTCTCGGTGGGCTTGATTTGTCCGGGGCCGGCTTTTTGGTTTGATTGCTTCGATCGAGCTCTCGGTCGGTTTCGTGCGGGTCGGGTTTGCTGCGGATTGGTCTCCACCGGGCTGGCTTGCGGTGCGCGGGGTGCCTTAAAGGGATAATGTATGTATGTATGTATAAAAATACTGACCAAAAATAACTTATGACTATCTTTTGTCATTTGTTGACCAATTTTCAAAGAAGGTACGCATAATAAAAACATTCACTCAATTATTGTGAAATAAAAATGAGTTTTTTTCATTTATTTGAAATAATTATTAAGAATTCAACACGTGAACACAAAGGAAATACTCCATTAATTTACGTTGCGCCCTGTTCCTCTTTGTTGTTATTCTACGCAACATTTTTCTTTGCGTTAGTTTGTTTTGATAAATGACAGGGGATTTTCTGGAGAAAAGTAACAAGGCACATTCTGTTATTAAACACGATTTTGATTATTATTCAGGCACCTGGGTGAGAAATATCCTTTGAAAATGATGAAGGCAATAGGAATAATTTTTACCTTTCATGGCTATATTTTTATTTATTAAATAAACATATTAATTATTGCTGTCATTTGAAATATTCAGTTCTTTGACCGTCTTATTTATAAAAAAAATCGTTAATCGAAAGATTACGTATAACTCACTGATCAAATTTTACTTTATTTATAAAAACAATATTTAATCCGCGTTTGTTATGTATGAAGATGACATTTCATACAAAATTTTGTAAACAAACAAAATAGTAGCCGGGCAACGCGAGTGTTTACAACCAAGATGCGCTATGTCAGATTTGAATGATTTCGAGTTATTAATGCATCTTATTTTTTTTTCAAATCCTTATTAAATTATACGAAACCTTTATGTTTCAGCCAAAATAAACTAATTATTTATATTGTTTGATCACTTCAATTTTAATATTAATTGTACCTACTTAAAAAGTATTCTTTGAATATTTTCTTCAAAACCTCATTATATTGCTTATAAATTAAGTTGGTAGGTACATCATGGTTGTAAGCCGTCGAATGTTTACGAGAAAGCATATTTACTTTATTTCTTTAAATTTACTATTATTAAAATGATAAACCAAAATATGAAAGGAGCACATATTTGGACGGGGAAAAAACTTAAATACAGTGTATTTATTACAAAAAACGTTCTTGTACACTCGAAACAACTGTCAGTTGACGTTAAATCCAATATGGCGGGTCAAAATCTACAGACAGATCGGCTCACAATCAAGAGTTATGCGTTAAACTATCTCGATGATGACGGCTTGATAGTAATATTTTCCATCGCTGAGCTATGTTACTCATAGTATATGGAGTGTAAAGTGTCCACATTTATAAAGATAGGACGGCTCCGTTGGCTGGGACATGTATCGCGAGCAGATCAAGACTCGGTGCTAAACAGGATCTTCCGCACGAGACCAGAGGGAAGGAGGAGCATAGGAAGACCGAAGCTACGATGGCTGGATTGCGCTGAGAGGGATCTGGGGCTTTGGGGGGTTGGTGACTGGCGCGCACTGGCGGCGGACAGGGTGGCTTGGAGAAGTTTGCTGAGGGAGGCCGAGACCCACTCAGGGTTGTAGCGCCACAGATGTATGTATGTATGTATATGGAATGTACATGAGTCTTGTGATCGGATTTCAAAAAAAAAAAAATTTCTCTGAAATTAATTTTCTCAACGTTTTCGAGGGTGTAGTTGTAGATTCTAAAAATGCATTTTTTTTTTAATTTTCCGCGTACCACCTACCCGTACGCGTACGCCAAAAATGTGTGCGCACCCATAACTCATAGTAATTCTTATCCGATTTGATTGAAATTTGGTAGAACGGTTAGCCCCTGGATGTAGATGAGTCAGTAAAATGTTGAGATCTGTACCTTCAGGGGAATTCAAATCTCTTAAAGTATCCAAAGAAAATTTCACTTGTTCTAGAAAAAGGGCAAAAAAAAATATCTTTATAAAATTTGGTATACGGGTTGGCCTTATGCTCCTACACAAGCACGTAAATTTCGAGGTCCGTAACTTCAATGGGTCCCCCTTAAAGTACCGATTAATATTGAATATGTAGTTCTAAAGCAGATAATAAAAAGCTCCAATAGTCGATATCATTTTAAATTTTCTATAATAATTCCAAGGATAAATTCATTTTAATCGTAACATTATGAATTTTTATGCAAATATATGTTTTACACGAAAAGGCTGTTATAATATACATACTATGACTGTTCTGGGCTACCCTAGGTTAGCAGCTTTTTTCGAGTTTTTAAATAAATCAGTGAATGTTTAAATTTCGCCATTCATGATCACTCTGGATATATGTCATCCATTGTGGCAGATGTGAAACTTGATTTTTTTAGCTAGGTATAATTTCATTCACGTGTACGCTGGTGGAAGGACTATGACAAAATGAAAAAAATTTAAACCAAATGTTTAACACTGACAATCAAGTAACGTGTCTACTTGGACCACATCCACTCGAATTTCCCCATTAAAAACGAGCCGTTGGAGTAGTGGACGAATGGCTTGATGCGATTGGATTTGGGATGGATTGAAGTTCCAACCTATCCCTTCACATCATCTATTTGGTTTTTTTCCCCATTCATGGTTATATTTTGAAATAATATCTCTCCATTTTGACAGATAATGGCGGATTTAAAAACATGATTCATAAACGCACGTACAATATGTATGATTAACCAAATAAATGTATAGCTGAAAGTCGACTCTGTAAAAAGTCAACCCAGGGTACTAGATCAGTATTTCAAAAAAAGCCTGCGTAGTGACCTAACATTAACGTATAACTAAATCAATTTGTATATAGAAAATTTTTTTGCAATATTTTTTGATAGTTCCTCGATAGGACGACCTACCTACTTTTTACGGTATGCGTAGTATTTATTATAAAAACGAAAACAATGATGAAGTATGCAATATATTTTATATATTAAAACGGACATGAAATGGAAAGATTGTAGCTTAATAGTGACTCATCAAAAATTATTCATCTTAAAATTAAAGAGCATAAACTGCTATTTTATCAATGGTTTTATGAAAATTTGCACTCGAATTGCAAGCAATTTAAATTAAAAAATGAGTCATTTTTTGTGTCAATAAAGGTAATTTATTTATTCAAACATCTTTAAATTCCGATTTCTTACTATTATCCTATCCTTCAAATTGATGAATAAAGTAAAACTGCAAAATTTATAGATATACGCAATTTAACACTGACCGACATAAATTTTAATACCTACCTATCTATACAGTGACTATAAACTTTCATATTTTTTTTTTCAAATTTATGTATACGGAAAAATCAAAAAGGTACACTTTACTTATAATATTATTAAGGACATACCTCATGACCACCCTTAAACTTTTGGCTCTCTCGTTTGATACAAATCAGGTACGAATGGATTATAAAAATCTGATAAACCTTTAGCGAAATGGATGACTTGATTACAACTTATACCTACTCTTTAAATACAAAAATAGAATATAGTAAAATGATTTTTCATAATAGCTGAATATTAATATTAGTTTGTTAATGAATGAAGATGTAGGTAAAATAAAACCTTCTATGAGACAAGGACACAAAAATACAGTAAAACAATACTCACTTGTCAACTGGTTGAGCTGGTTGCTGATTCTGAGCCGGTTTCAGGCTCTTGAAAGCCTTTAACCACTTAGTCTTCATACTGCCCGACGACGAAGAAGACAATTTACGATCTACGGTTCCGGGGTCGGCCTTCGTAGCGAATAATTCTTTCTGCAAAGAAAAAAAAAGAACACATTTAGAAAAATGGAAGGTGGAAAAGGGTGATAGCGACAGGGAATTATGTAAACGTTTCAAAAGTTCTGAGTTTGGATGAATGAATAAATCAAATATCTTAAATCAAGTAGAAAACTTTTTCATATTTAATTTCAAAGTTATTTAAGGATCAGTAATTTAATGGGGAAATAAGCTGCAAATATGAATAAAATTTTATCACACAAACATCTTAATACTCGTTTCGTTACATCTCAACAAAAACATATATAAAATTTCGAGGTATCGAAATTTACTTAATGTAACAAAATGGACATTGAAGTAAAATTAATATGTATAATTAAGTTAAAAAAAATCAACAAAGGAATACTCCTGGCTCTGAATAATACTAAATTACGGTAACTGTGTATTTTTTTTATTTAATGAACCTCGAAGAGTAAAATAAAAGAAATGTTAAAGAAAAAAGTTTAAAATGGTTTCTCTTGGCTCTGAGATGGTAAAAATATTTTTTTTCCTAGAAAAATGACAGTAGGTAAACACGATGTTTTAAAAGTAATTTTACATTCAGCTCTTTAATTATTATTCAGCAAACTTTGTAGTTTAAATGTTTTTTTTATTCGTGAGAAACAGCGGCTGAACTTGTGTTTTTTTTACGTAGCTTTTTTTCTTTTTGCAAATAACTAATTGATTGTCATGGGGACTGTGCTTTGAATCTTCTTCTTCTTCGCCCTCGCCTTAGTATCTTTATTTGGGGTCGGTTTTCCTAGTACTATTTCGCCAGGACTCTCTATCAAACGTCATCTCTGGCTCCGTTTCACTTGATATCCCTCTTGATACTCGACAACCATATTGTGGTGGGTGGTCAGCCTGATGGGCTCCTGGCTGGAGTTTCAATGTCCATGTCTCTCTGGATCATGTTGTCTTGGGGTCGTCTCATAACATGCCCATACAATCTTAGCCTATTTTCTGTTGTAATTTCAGCTAAAGGTGCGGCCTTGAAGCTTCCTCGGACATGGACATTTTTAACTCGAGTCTGGTTACTCCTCCAGCCATCTGAGCATCTTCATGTCTGCAGTGTGCATGCTTTGTTGGTGTTTTTGTTTTAATGCCCAACATTCAGAGCCATATGTCATTGCAGGTCTTACTGCGGTCTTGTATATTTAACCCTTTACTCTCACTGGCATTTTTGTATCGCACAACACTCCAGATAGGGACCTCGATTTTTGCTATCCTGCGGTGGGTACTATCATCATCTGCGGGGACTACATTGTGTACCTTCTACTTGCAATATGAAAAAAAAATGTTATACAAGTTTGATTGTCTATTTCCATTTAGAGTTTAAAATAAAGTATGTGTTAGTAAAATAGACATTGTTTATTCAAAGAGACGGAAAATAACATTTCGCGTGCTATGGGAATTCAAACTTTCTATAAAATATTTCAGACTTGTCTTAAGATAAAGGGTTTTAGATAAAAAGTTCTCTTTCAAAGTTTGCAAGTGATATCTATTGAGGAAACAAAAAGTTTTGTTTGACAGTTACCTACTCTTTTTATTTTTTTTTTCAGAACGTTTTTGGTAGGTATTTTATTTTTTTATGATGTTCACATTTAAATGGTTCTATACAAAATAGACAATTTCAAAATCTTGCAGAGGGGGGTCATATAAACTTTTTGTGTAGAGTATTTATAACAAGACATTATTTGGTATCCGTGATCCACAACTCTTTGGCTAAAGAGGAAGAACGTTTTCGCCAACATTCTTGGCAAACGTTATGCTGTAATGCCAACTATTCCTCGTATATAATAATAACACGTTCAGTTCAGAAATGTCTGGACGTGGAAGGCCATGATCAAAGAGTCTAAAGAAAAGGATGCATCATCAAACATAAGTACATACTTGATACGGAAAAGTGATCGAGGGTGGCTGTTATTTATTCATAAGCATACACGATCTCTTAGCCAATTACAATTATAATTAAACAGAATTAACAAAAATATAATATATAAAAAAAATCTTCAATCATAATACGTCCGATTCTATTTCAACTTTAGTGTGTACTAACTAAAATAAGAACGTCCCAATTTTAGCAAGTGCACATTGGTATTCTATAAAAATTAAGAACGTTCCTAACTAGACAAAATATATTCAAATTAGTTCATTTTAATTCATGTGAACTTAATTCTTAAATTTTGGAACATTCTTATTTTAGTTCGAACCAAAACCATAATAGGGGGTGATAAAATTCTTGAAAATTCTTGAAAAATATTAAAATTCTTGTTTTATTTAATTTAACAAAAATAGAAGAGTTGAACTATATGTTTTTGATTCTGAGAAGGATAAAATCTAACAAGGAGAAAAATTATTCGGTAGTAGAAAGAGCTACATTCTTTGTTAGAATAGAATGTTGGATTATGGAGCAATATTAAAGTGAATGTATTTCTTCATGCGTCTATTTATGTCCTGGGGGATGACTCAGGGATATTAAAAATATGTCTGGGAGTTTGTAGAGATAAAAATATCTCGTGACAGAGGACAGATATGATAAGGTGTATGAGCGACCGTGGTAGATTTTGTCAAAAGAATTTGATTTTCATTTAGGCATATTATTATTTTTGTATACGTATGACATGGAAATTATATCGCAAATCAAATCAAAATATTATTATGTTTATTTTATTGTTAGTACAAAGGTATCTTAACCTCATAATGATATTATTTTTAGACATTTTTTGTGTTTATTTTTGTAATCAAACGAACAAGCAGGCTATATTTGAATTCCATTTTACATGATATCAATATAACAATCTGATGCCTTTTTGGAGACCTTTTTTTACCTAACAATGGTTGATTTTTTAACCAAACATTGATAAAATATCATAAATCTTTATAATCAGAATCATCAGAATCATTCTGTAGACCTGCGGGTTTCCAAAATGTGTGATGTTTTCAAATTAATTATTGTATTCATCTATCTACCAACATTTATCCAGATTACAGCTTACGTGCCTAATTCGGCTCGACACTTGAGTATGTTTTCATTAAGGCATTCTAATAAATTGCTGCAAAGTTTCATATCTGGGACATATATGGAAATATGAAATGCTCCAACTTATTTTGATGAGCAAGCTGGCCAAGGAAACCGTGGTCCCGTGCAGAACATGGCCGATGGGCAAGGAGTCGGGAAATAAATGACATTCTCCAGAGGGATCGCAAAGTGGTTCCCAGAGGATGGATAATAGAAATCGAGAGAAAATATTATATTGGTCGGTATCTTTGATGAACCACAGCCGGCGTAACATAATGTTTTGTTTTCTACAACATTCTCCCTCTGTGACTCCACTTAGTGACACAGGGAGGCAATAAGATCCCCCATTGCTTCCATCTTTTTTGCAATAACCTTGTTCACCTCTTCTGAGTTGTTAACGACCAGAAGATTTATGAATCTGTGAAAGTACATTTCAACGCAACGGCAAAAACGTTCATCCACGTTGGACCATATTTTTCCTAACTTTATCCACAAAGGTTGGTGATACGATGTCTCAAATAAACATGATCTTCAAAGAAGATTCGAAATTCGAATTCGAAAAGTTGTTGATAATTACTGTAATCACATCATAACACGAGCATCATGCACAACAACTAATGGAGGCAAATTACACAAAGGTAAAATTGTAGTAGGTTTTATAATTTTGGTTAACTTTACTGTTAACCTACATAATGTGATCCTCATAAGGGCGGGTCTATTCAGAACGTTTCCACCCCAATAATTATCAAAACTTTTACCCGATAAAACGATCACTCACTCGCGGAAGGTCATTTTTATAGGTCAATACTGCTATATACGATTCACAGTTAAGAATAGTTTATTGCGGTCTGTTTGCAAAGATAGGAGAATTTGAATATTTTTCGTTGGTTTAAAGGTTTTATTGATATTTTACGGCCAGTCTAATATTTTCATCGGCAGTTCTAGTGAGTTTTCAGCTTTATTGGTATAAGTTGTTGGCAACTTTTATGTGTCTTTTACGAATACATTTAAAAAAAATATATAAATACGAATAAGTTATGTTAACCATTTTTGGTGGCACCAAGAAACTGCCAGTTTGAATGTCATATTTAACACTGAAACTAAATCAACAAATTTACGGAAAGCATCATTGTACCTTGTATCAGAGCTACTAGCATTTGCATACATTTTTCTGCATATATGTAAATAAGAGTACTATGAAAGACCGATTTAAAAGAAATAGTTTAACATATCCTGTCATAAAACAAAACGGTGAAAATTTGGGTTTCCATCGTGCAAAAAAAAAAAAAACAAAAATAATTTTTTAGCAACGATTCATCCGAAATACAGAAAATTTGCCTAACATCTTTCTGTCAAAGACCCTTAAATCTCACTTAATCGAAGTGGTTATTCAAACTGTGAGTTTTCTGCGATTTAAGTTCATTTACATGCGTTGTAAATCTTATGCATGAACGCCTTTGTCTTGTAGTTACGTAAGACAACATAAACAAAACCGTAGATAGTTAAATCGTCATTTTGAAACATTTTGTTTCGAAGAAGTAAGAACCTTTAAAATAAGCAATACAAAATACAATTATTTCCCAATCCGATGATAAAATAATAATTGTTCAGCGTGTGCTACTACATGTTTGCATGCTTATCACCACAAACTATAGTTATCGGAAGCGACTGCTTCCTACGTCAGATGGACAAAGGCTAATGATGACTTTTACCAACGGTTCCTAACTTTTAGGTAACACTTTGCGTAGCGTCTTAGGTGGTGTGTTGAATACTGAGGAGTACCTAAAAGTTAGGAACCGTTGGTGAAAGTCACCATCGAAAATGAAAGTTTCTTCCGAAATAGTTAAGTATTTATATACAAAAAAAAATGTCATTTAAGAAAAGGTAAACCAATCAATATTATAATACACATATTTTTAATTAAAAAAAGCATCTTGCACAGCACAGCAAGAGTGTCGATGTGCTGGAAAGGGTTGCCATCCTGAAGTAGGGATGGGCGGGCCATGTGACCAGATGGAGCAAAAGATTGGCGGAGTGACAGCCTGGACAAGGCAGAAGAAATGTCGGTAGGCCCCAGGTCAGATGATTGAAAGGAGAGGGGGGATGCCTATGTTCAGTAATAGACGGAGACAGGCTGATGAAGAAGAAAAATAAGCATCTTGCACCCCTTTCGAACAGGGTTTTGAGAACGTGTCTTCCTCCTTCCTAACTATCCATTTTGTTACGAGGTCCCTCTAAAACATTCCTAGAAATATTATTTCATCTCTTTCGGATAGACACCAAGTCTAACAGCCGTTCATCAAGATACGTCATACGTAGGTCTTTATTAGGAAGGTTCTGATTTTATATCGATTAGAATTTCTATTTAGTGCAATTATTGCTTGATGGATAAGACTGTCGACTTCGTACTTAGACCCTCCGTTTCATGTAATTTAACATCCGAGGTAGACAAACTCCCTGATGTAATTAGATGAATAATTGATCTTAAGCAACATTGGCTCAATGAAAATAAAGAATTCTAAGACAATCAAATCTATCCAAAAAGATTCGCCTCTCAAGAAGTAATTGAAATTTATTATGATTTTTCATACAGTCATTCTTCTTCACTCCATAATATTGTAACGTCATATCAAAATCAAACGGAAATTTGATCCAATACTTGTTACGTGCGACCTAAGTGTATAGCATCAAACAAACTCAATAAGGCAGTATTGTGTTCGTTACGTGTAGAAGTGAACAGCACGCACTTGTACGGCGTGGGGTAACCTTTTGTCTGTCAGTGGTTGAAGGTTAACACATTCTCTTCAACCCTCCGGTTACTTGACATTGGCAGAGTGATGTGTTTATTCAGAGAGATCGATAAAATACGATATTATCTATATAATAATTCAGAAATGTTTGTTTTTTTATTTGCCTTTTGTCGTTGCTTTACCGTTATGTCGGAGCATCACGCCTAAACGGCTGAACCGATTTCACTAATTCTTTTTTTGTCGTGTTGGCTTTTATCAGTAGAAGGTTCTTATGAAAGAAAAAATTAAGAAAGTTGCGTGGTAAATTGGGAAATTAAATAAAACTCGCATTAGCCCCTCCTCTATCTAATTAATAATTCAAAAATGTTTATTATTTGCTTTTTACCGTATGTCATAGCATGACGCTCAAAATACAAATGCTACGTCAGATATGAATCTGCACAGAGCCGTGCAAAATGCCGGAGAAGGTTCTTTAATACAATTTGCTGCATTAACTTTAATATATTTAGAGCTATTTAAAAAACCCTATTTTTTAGGATCTTCATACAAAATTTTAATAAACATTAAAAGTGTCATTCTTCTTTTTCTGTGCTTATGTCAGTTATAGAGGTCTACAAAGCAATGGGAAGCTAGACTAGAACCTGTTTAATTACCTACCGATCAAGCCTGACAATCGGAATAAAAAACGTAAAGCAAGACGGGTATAAGCTAGTCAAATATAATATCATAATAATTGGAGGGCGATTTTGGTGGCTGGCAATACATCAGATGTCATAAAAATATTTATTAGTTTGATTTAACTCCTTTCGGATATCTTTATTGATCTTCTTGCCATGTTTTTCGACTTATAAATTTGCTCATCTTTTATTTATTTATTTTCACTTTACGACGTTTATCCATTCACATGTATTAATACAATTTTTTATATAATTTATTAAACAACAGCAAAGATTTGACAGACAGACGGAATTGTAAAATAGATATCAGGAATGTAAAATCACGTATTCCGGTCGAAAGCGATTCTACATCCTTCGTGGTTTATATAAAAATAGCTTTCCCGACAGACGTTGTCCTGTGGACCTTTTGGTCCTAACCAGAGGCGGCCCGACATTGTGCACTGTGTCTCCAGAAACAAAAATAACCTAACTAAATAATAACATTAAAATATTAATTCTAAAACTTCCATATTTCATTCGTATTCAAAGCTCAGACGGGATTAACGCGAGAGTACAATTATAATGCGCGCAATTTGGATGACTTTGTATGAAAATTTTCTATAACGCCAGAAACGGTGGAGTTAGTGAAATGGGCTACTGTAAGAATGGACAATTAAGTATGCGAGAATGAGAGGGTGCAGGTGCAGAAGACAATAATTTTCTTCAAACACATTATTTTCAACTTTGTAATACTTAGACATTGTAAATGTTTATAAATAAAAATACCTTTGCAGTATTACAATAAGTTATATATTTTTTTTCCGAAATATATTTTCGGTCGACTATGCGACCATCGTCAGCGGAGAGTTTATTAGACTAATATGGATAGTGATGGGCCATGCCGACCATTTCCGCTTTCACGGCACAAACCTTTGCTTAGTGTGAAAGATGTCAAAAGTGTATTTGTGTTCACTTCGAGTGAGCACAGATTTATTATTATAAAAAAAAAAATTGTCAGATCAAGTGAGAAATTCGATTAACATGTAGATTTATATAATGAGTTAGTAATAAAAAATAATAAACGTCAGTGATAAAAAGTATCTATATATTAATACGTGAAGGGAAAACTTTATGCCCCTTTTTACGAAAATTGAGCGGACGGAGGAGTATGAAATTTCGCACACTTACAGTTTATATAGAGAAGGGGTTGCGAAGATGAAGTGAGAAGGGATGCAGCAGAACTCATCCAGGTGGCGAGTTGGAGGTCAGCGGCAGAGGACAGGACTTGTTGGAGGCGAATGCTACGGGAGGCCAAGGCTCGATATGGGATGTAGCGCCATTGGAGAGAGAGAGAGAGAGAAGGGGTTGCGAATGCTAATTTTTTTTAAAAATCTATACATAAAAAAAGATTAAATCAATAAAAAAAATTCTACGCACACTACAGTAATGTTTGTATTTCTACTCACACACACATCGATGTATTTGACATTATTTGACACAGATATTTTGTTTATCTGTGGTCATGGTTATCTTTATTAGTAATAATAGAAAAATCTTTGTACACAACATTTCAAATTTGACGTGTCCATGTCATTGTTTTTGAAAGAAAATTTTGAATTTCTACTCGCTCAATAGGTATATTATAGTCCAACTGTCGATTTGTTGAAGAGAAATTATTTCTCGAGACAGATCGGCAGTATCAAGCCAAGATACGTGAGATTTGTATGGCCAGGTCTAGATTTTAAACGGTTTTTCAAACTTTGACGACAAAAAACACCAACATAGAGGCTTTGCAGCATATATGTTCCATACATGGATTTACTCAGAATTCGGAGGAGAACATTTAGCGTGTCTGTGTGTGTGTGTGTGAGGGTGTGTGTGTGTGCGTGTGTGTGTGTTTTACTTAATTTTTGCATATATCTCGAAAACTATAAAAGCTAGAACCCTAAAAATTTGTATGTATATAGAAAAATACAATATATCAAATTGAATTTAATGAAGAAGTTCCAGCGTTTCTCAAACTTTATTTATAAAGAAAAATATTTTTTTTATGACAAATTTACGAGTATCAATGTCTATATTTCAGAATATTAAAAAAATATAGAAAAACGCCGAAACATATCAACTAGATAATTTAATTTTCTATAAAAAATATATACATTATATTAGTAGATCTCAAACTTTTCTTAACATTTTTTGTAAAAATTTAATTTATTGACGACATCGTTTCATACAATGAACATACCGACTCAGGCCATCGACGGATCTCATGTATACATGCAACTAGTACCTATATGAAAATGGTGATGTATGAAAATGAATACTTGGTGTTGAAAAAAAAAATCCAACAAAATACCTACATGCGCCATTTTCTAGATTAAGCTGGGAAATAATCTTGCGCCTGCCAGTTAAAGAATTCCGAAACTATAAGACTAACTGGATCGATAAATTAAAAAAAAAAACATACCTCGAAGGTGGGTACATACTTCTACTAATGTATTTATTTTGAACAGAAGGTATATTTTTTTCTCCCTAAAATAAACAGGTTTGACCCAAATTACGAAATAATGTAGGCGAGGCATTATTACTTATTTACATTTTCACTTAAAAATAATAATGAAATATCACCTCAAAGAGTGGAATTATGCGCCCCTGAGAAATAGCTCCCATTTAGTCGGTTTGAAAAGTGTAATGCGGTTCCCCGTATAACGAATTTCACGGGATAAAGAAGATCATTTTGTAACACTGAAGAATCATCGAACTAAATTGAAGAGATGGAAAGATAATTATCGTTTTAGGAAATTCAGTTATAAGAAATATCGTCTAAAATGGTGTGCAGAGGATGCCCTGTTCATATTTATTGTTTGAAACTGAAAGGAACTTTTTTTCGTTCCATTTTTGAATTTTTGGTAGACACATAATAATATTATTGTGTTTTCACCTCTTGTGTATGAAGACTAGGGCGTCGCCAGCCCAAGGCCCAGGGAGGGGGGGGGGGGGGAATTTAACCCATTCATAGGCTATTCTACTTCTTATACCCTATATTATGGAAGATGAGAAAAATGTGAATTTTAGGTAGGTATAGTCAAGAGTATGAAGAGTTTTTAGGATTTATCGGTAATGCACGGTCTTATTACGTTAGTTTCTTTGCAGTTGGCTACATTTTTTAATCTCTAGGGGGGGGGGCTTGTATGTTGAGAATAGTATGTAGGCATCTGAACTGTGGAGGAGCTGTGGGGCTAGTACGAGTTTTATCGAAAGTTTATTGTACGCTAATAAGCGCTTATTAGCGCGCAAATAGTGTTCTAAAATCAAACGATCGAATCGTTCGATCATTTTTGTATGGAAAATTTTCGAAACTCTTTCGATGATCGTTTCGATATTCGATCATAGGGCTACTGTTCCGAGCAGCTCAGGACAGGGACAAGTTCGCTGAAGTGATCGCCAACGTTGGGTGGACCCAACAGGGCACGTAAAGAATAAGACGTAGAAGTTATAAAAATATATACTTTTTTGGGTGTATGTCATATTTTAGAATCTATCATTGTTATATTACTAATTATCTGTGTATATTAATGTTAATAAAAAAATATGTCGCTGGAACCTCACGTTGGTTGTTTCAATACTGTGATATAACTAAATTATTTTTATCCTTTCTGATAATCGGAAAGTTCGTTGTAACTCGGTATATTAGTTGAATAACTCTAGCCCCATGCACGCGAAATATTTTTTCATAGCATACAATTACACTTATATTTTTTGTCTTAATTCGTTGCTTTGTAACTTTGTCAGTTCTACGTGACTCACGTAGAACTGACAAAGTTTTTGTTGATTTTAATTTATTTTTGTTTATTATAAATTTAGTTGGTACGACATCATGGTTGTAAGTCCTCGAATGATAACGAGAATGCATATTTGCTTTATTTCTTTAAATTTCTTATTTTTAAAATGATGAACCAAAATACAATGGACCAAAATATGAAGGGAGCACATATTTGGAAGGGGAAAAAACTTAAATAGAGTGTACTTATTACAAAAGCGTTCATGTGTACTCGAAACAACCGTCAGTTGACATTAAATCTAATATGGCGGGTCAAAATCTACAGAGATCAGCTCACAATCAAGCGATATGGGTTAATCTACCTCGACGACGCTTGATCGGATAATTTTCTATCGCTGAGCTATTTTTTCCACTGATCGGAGTTTATTAAAAAAGTAGCTAAGGATTATAGGTATAACTGATTTGTAGAAAAATCAAACAATCATCTTTTCTTTACATGTCGTCCGACAGGTTTTTCTGTTAGTTTTACAAAAAATACCTACTTCACGAGTGCAAATTAAAAATATTCGTTATATTGTGAGTTTCGTTACACCCTGAATTTCTATACTACGCATTATAATATTTACACAGCTAAACCCTATTCGATTCTACTCGGCTACAAGGATATTTTCATTCTAAGAATACAAGCAACAGCAGTGAGGCAGTCAAATAAATAATTTTGTAACTCTTTTGACGTGCGTGTGGGCGCATTCTGAGTTATATGCTTTTTTCTTTCTCTCGAATGTTTCAGAATCTTTCGCTTCGCACCTTTAAATATGCGCAGTATTACAGTGGATAATTTTTGAAAGGTTTTTATTTTATTATATGAAGTTTAGGTACTTTTATTTTCAAACTTGATTGACAATATAAACGTTTAGAATAACTCAGAAAACGACGAAATCGCATTATTTAAATACCTTGCCTTAAGTATTAAAGTCATTCATTTTTTTTTACCCATCACGCCGTTTCCCGAAGGGGGTAGGCAGAGAGTACGGATTTCCATTCTTTCCTATCCAAACAAACCTCTTCTTCCATACGCATAACATTTCGCATACATGCTCTTCTATTCCTTTTGCTCCTGACTTGGCCCTCCTCTAAGACTGAACCGATATGATCGAACCATGTCATTCGAGGTCGACCTCGTCTGCGTGCACCCATTCTTTCAGATTTGTATATCCTTTTTGTCATTCTCTCCTCGTTCATTCTCTCTACATGCCCAAACCACCTTAATTTATTAACTTTCATTCTAGTCACTACGCTAACATCCACTCCACATTCCTTTCTAATATTCTCATTCCTCACCTTATCAATCAGTCTCTTTCCGCATATCCTACGCAGTGATCTCATTTCCACGGCATTCATTCCAACTTCCAGATTTTTCGTCCATGTCCATATTTCATTCCCATACATCATGGATGGTATCAGGATAGCATTGTGCATCAGCTGTTTGTATTTAAGACATACGTTTTTATTTCTCATTAGAGGTCTTAGTGCACCGCCAACCCTTCTACCAGCCAGTTTCCTTCTTTCAATCTCCTTTTCACACCTTCCATCTCTGCTAAATAGACTACCTAAATAAACATACTCATCCACTTGTTCCAAGTTCTCATCATTCAAATTCACACAACATTGCGTTCTTAAGTCTTATTTTACAAAAACAAGCACCTTTGTCTTATTGACATTCATCTTAAGACCATTTATTTCACAATTTTGATTCTCACGCGTCACAAGTTCTTGCAAATCACGTTCGCTTTCAGCCATCAATACTAGGTCGTCTGCATACATCAGAGCGCATACATTCATCCCATTCAGATCTACACCCACTGTACTATTTTTTATATCACGCACGCAAAAATCAAAAAATAGATTGAACAGCTAAGGTGACATGACGCATCCTTGCTTCACCCCTCTCGTAAGACGGAACTCTCGTGACAAATGAGTATTCACCTTGACACAAGCAGAACTATCAGAGTAAAGTGAAGCAACAACGCGTATCAGTTGTCTATTCACTCCATAAAATGACAAAACCTCCCACAGTTTCTTTCGGTCGACTCTATCATACGCTTTCTCCAAGTCTACGAAAGCACAGAAAAGCTTTTGATGTTTGTTCAATAACTTCTCCGTTAAAATTTGGTCCGCAGTCATTCATGTCATTTTCAGTATCTGAAAAGTCATTCATGTCATTTTCAGTATCTGAAAAGTCATTCATGTCATTTTCAGTATCTGAAAACTTGACATTACAAAGGTGATAAGCAATATTTTACTAAAAATTATATTTGTCAAAAGTATTTGACACGAAACCGTTTAACCACAAAAGTATCGAAAGTGATTGAATCACATTGACAAAATCAAATACTTTTTGAAGGTGTCACCCATACACTAGCTACTATGGTGCGCTTAATTTTTTCTCTGCTTGCACTTAACATATTTTTATTGTCCAGTCATCAATTATTTTTTGTGTCAAAACAGTCGAAAAGAATTGCAAAGGGTAGAAAGTTATAGAAGTCGTAAAGAAGACCTTTAATAATACTAAGATTGAAGACTGATGATGAAAATTTCAAGCGCTTTCGTCTATCTCGAAGCAAATAAATAACCCGCTTGAAGCATTCTCTACCAGTTAATCGGTCCTATCTAATCTGAGACAGGATTTCTACCCAGAGTAAAAATTTTAAGTGAAAAAAGTAATGAAATTTATGACCCGAACTGAAATCGTCATCGGGATTAATGTGGGGTTGGAATTAGAACAAGAGGTAAATGTAGGTACGAAATTGAACAAATAAGTCATTTGTAAAACGGAAGAGTCGCTATAATAATTTATCGAGGACAGATCGTAACGAAATAAAGATGTCCTTATGTCGTGTCTCGTGGTGAGTAATCGATAGAACCTTAGTCGCTGTAAAGAGGGTTTAAATCACCCTTATTACACTTTGATGTCTTCAGTATAGGGCCATAAAAGTAATAGTTGAATGGGAATTAACAACCAATGTTAAGTTTACTTTCTCATTCACGTTGATCGTACGGAACTTGAATAACTATTCCTCTTATAATAATAATAATTAGTTCGCACGTAGATAGGTGATTTCGATGAATACTCTTAAGCCGAACGAAATATTATAAAATAGTTTTGATCGATTTTTAGAGCATTTCTTTCCATAATCCTGCTGATACAACTCTAATACTGCAATACATGCCTGTATCAAGGCATATAGAGTATTATATTATTATAATAATAAGTAGATTAAAGTACAATATAAAAGAAATGAAAGATAAAAGATAAGATAAAAGGTAAGATAAAAGATATGTAGTGAATAAAAGTAAACAATAGAATTATCGCGCATAAAAATAGTAAAAGGCAAAAAAAAATATAAAACATCCTAACAAGCAAGGTCAGAATACATAAGATTTCTGTATGTGTCAAATCATGACATACGCCATCGAGGGCAGAGCTGACACTGTCAGAATCAAAAATCTCCTTCGCACCAGCGAAATAAAAGTTCTCAGAAATATCGCTGACAAAACCCTTCGAGACAGAGTACGGAATACAGAAAAAAGAAAAAAAAAAAGAAAAAAGGGTTGTTGGACATTCTTGGATGGGAACTACAGAGGAGAAGGTTCTGGAGTATGTATGTGTCCAGGATGACCACCCAAAAGATGGAAAAATAGTTGGGAGTCCACGTCACAAGAGGCAAACAACACAACAGGTCGAGTAAAACAGGAAAAAGAAAAAAATGAGGATACTTGGTCTTTGTCTATAATTGTAACTGTTGATAAATAACCTAACTATAAAACCTGTGTAAGACATGTTACGTTACGACAAAAAACCTTCGAACGACAGAAATGAGAACACTGCCCTCTATAGTGGGACGGGTCAACTCTCAAAGGCAGAGCTCGGAAATGGATATTGACGACGATGTAATGACAAAGACATTGTCCGATGGGGTGGAGACCTGGATCATGTCGAGAGGATTCCAGAGGGTCAGAAAACCAGAGGCAGACCGCCGAAACGCTGAAACGACAGCTGGTCTTCAAGGTCCCAAGACGCAGAAAATATCTATAAAAAACCCAAAAGACCACGGCTTATATCAAGAGGAAGAAGAAAGATTGAGATTTGTATCCCAACTATGTTTGTAATATCTTATTTGTTTCAATACTGCGAGTTGGTGTAGGGGGTGTGGTGTGGCCACAATGCTGAACATTCTATCTTTAATGTAAAACATACATATATTAACAAACAACAAATCTTTGTGAAGCGGATAATGAAACTCGAGAAAACTCCTTGACATTTGAATGCCTGAATGAATCAAGGGCTGTTATTCGCGGAAACGTGCTTCACTTGTTTATGGTTTCCTGTTTGATTCTATTTTACACAATCTCATTCACAAAAGCGAACCCTGAACGTACACAAGTATTATTATTTATTTTTTATTTTCAAATAAAAAATATACTTACTACGTTGATGGTTTTTTAATGCGATGAATGTTAATGTATTCTAACGGAAAAAAATCACAGTTCTTTGTGTCACAAAAAACTTTAATTATTTGTATTCAACGATTCCTTTGATACAAAGGATTTAATTGGATTTTGAGAAACAAGTACATAGGTTTGCATTCTGTGAAGTATAAAGCTTTATAGATGGGAGTGTGAATATATAGTAGAAGAATATATTAATATTGTTCTTCAATGATCTAAAATCTTGGCTCGTAACTTGATTTGAAAGACGACGAAACTGATTTAGAATGAAATTCAGATTAATGCACTGCAAACAATATTAATCTATTCTCAATTGGACCGCAGATAAACAAAATCTGAAAAAGAGATTTTGACCATCGAGGCTGTTTTAAAAACACAAGCTATACTGAAGTTCTGATTTAGTATCAAGTATGGTCAATATGAGGGGGTGAGCTCCTGATACGTATCGGTATGGCAAGTGGCGCCTTTAACAACATGACCAAGATTTGGAATGCGTCAGCGTTTAGAGTCGAGGCGAAATGTAAACTGTTTGATGCGTGTGTGTTGCCCCATTCTCCTGTATGGGTGTGGAGTCCTGGCACCTGACCAAAGCCCAGGCACAAAAAATCTCTGCATTTGGAATGAAGTGCCTCTGGAGAATTTTGGGTATAAGATGGTACCACCGCATCAAACGACGCTATACGCTGGCACACCCAGCGAGGGACCGTCACCTCTACAATTGTGGAGAGGAGGTGGACTTGGCTGGGGCATGTGTTAAGGATGCCGAATGACAGTTGGCCGGAAGGGGAAGGGACGAGGAAGACCTTCTCACACTGTGTTCCGCTCCTTCGAAGCAGAGCTGAGGGATTTGAACATGGTGTGCAAGGAGGTCATAAACATTACGCAATGGAGAGATCTTGTTGCCTACCTATGCTCCTGAGTGGGATGTAAAAGGGAGAATTGAATAATTGATGGTCAATAGGTATACATGTAAATTATTATACGTACTATAAGCCTAGTGCCCTATAAGATGAGCAACAAAGATTCCTTACTGGAACTTGGGTGGAGGTCTTTTAACAATGGAAAAAATGAAACAATTCACGATTCTTGGATCATTCGATAGTATATTTCTTATTTTCTCTCGTCATTTTTCATAATAAATGAAATAAATTAATCAGTTTGTTGGTTTGGTGTACGAAATTTTCAATCATATTCCCGACCACTTTCACTAAATTTATTTCTAAGTCACGTTTCGTTACCCGAAAAAAAACACCCATCTCCAATTTCTTCAGCCATCTCTTTAAACCAGGATCTCAGTAAGTAATAAGAGGTATTTCTTCAAGTTTCAAGTTCGAATGGGAGTCTATTAATCAGGCAGTTCTCTTTCGCTTCAGGCAGAGACTGAGACAACGCTCATTTTTTACGGAAAAGCTTTGAGGAAATTTTGAGGAAAGATTTATGTCTCTGTAAAAAAACGTCACTAAGATTTATTTGTCAATATTAATGTCGGTTTAACGAATTTGTTGAAATGTCTTTCTAACGCCTTGACGAGATCGAATTTATTTACGTTTTTTTTGTATGTACAAAATAAACAACAAAAAAGGAAAAGAAATCAATTGATAAAGAATGTAGAAAAAGTACACCAGGTACCTACTCAAAAGAATGAAAATAAAAAAAAAACTTGACGGGTTAATGCGATATTGAAGTGTTGAAAAAATAAGGGTTGAACTGAAGGAAATATAATGACATATTATACTTATAGGTAAAGGGTAGTGTATATTTCAATCATTTCAAAAATTAATGACACTCTTTTGTACTTAGTTGATTCAAATGCTGGTCATGTGTGACCACTTCACGTTTTAACGATATAGGTCAAATCAAAAAAACCTCAGCTCATATTAAAACTTCCATGTCTGTCTCGGATTCGAACGCAATCAGTATTTTTAGTTTCTATGGTGAATAAAAATGTATTTAATATTTTTCAGTTAGTAGTTGGCTGATTTCATTGCCGAAGTGTTTACTATTCAGTTGGTCATGTTAACGGTGATAAAACGTACTTGTACCGATGATAATTTGAAATTAAAGAAATATTTATGAAAATTAAGACCAGTTTGGGAATCGTACACGGAACCTTGCGTGATTTAAAGGTGGATGAGTTATCAAAAGATATGGAATTTCGCAGCTTTTTGATGTTAATTTTACACCAATCATGGTTAATGGTTAAACAGGTTTACGACCGTCTTCTACCGTTGTTTTGAATACTGGCTTAACGTGATGCGTGAACACTTAAGGTAATTAAATAAAGTTTGCCGTAAGTTGGTTTAATTTTAAAACCTCGACTCGTGGTCTTCATCGTACGTTTTTACCAACTGTTCAATATTAATATAGATTGAACATGTTTATATTATTATATAGGTACCTACATTTTTATCTATAAATACGTGGGTAAAATGTCGCAATCGGTGGTTCGCGTTGCAGGGCAAATATTACCCCCTATTCCAATTCAAATTAAATGCGCACTAAACTAAAATAAGAACGTTCCTATTTTAGTTAGCCGGATTGGTATTCGAGAAATTTTAGAACGTTCCTATTCGTTCCAAATTAGACTTTAGTTTGAAATTAGTTCATTTTGGTATTCGGATTTCGTATATAAGTCAATTTTAGTGCGTTTATCTGTCAAAACGTTCCTAATCTTAGTTCACACCTAATTGTATGCGTCTAAAAAGATATCTGATGATATTTTTATGATAAACGTTTTTTTTAACCAAATAATTATAAAACAAGTTTATTTTAATTAAAAATATTAAGCATTTCCCCCGAATTTTATAAGTACCTAATACAAATAACAGCATCAAAAATTATTATCATTGAACACCATTGCAATCATACAGTCGTCTTCGTTACACTTCGGGTTGGTTCGGCAGTTTCCGGCGACCATGTTACTTGGAACTTGCTTGGAACATGGAGCTCGTTTGAATTTGTCTTCTCCGATTGGCTGTCCTCTTGTCAGCATCAACCAATAAGGCGCATGCTCGATCCATAGACAATTATAATTCAAAAAAATATTTATGGTGAACTAATATTGGTTTTTAGAACACGGCATAATTCCGAATACGAATTTTAGTTCGAGTGAACTTAATTCTAAATCATTTAGAACGTTCTTAATAAGAACGTTCTAAAATCCGAATAAGGGGTATTGTCACCTTTTTTTTCCTTGAGCCCTTCCCAGCAGTGCACTTCGGTAAGTACTTAACGCATCTCGGGACCGCACACACGGAACTACCACTCTTTATTGCCGCTACAAATTCGCAATTTATATACATCGGGACATATCAATTCTCATCAATTACATATTATATCTTGTGCATCTAAACATTTACATTAATATAGTTTTAACAAAAGTGAAGTGCTGCCAGAAGACAAAGGAGATCGATCATACATTTGGGGTAAGTGCATTGCATCCATTTTACAGTCCACATTTCTCTTTCCTGTTGATCACGAAAGGGCTTCGGCAACTTGTGAAGCAAACACCAATGTTGAACCAAGAACGTTGTTAACGTAAAATTGAACTAGTGTACCTAATATTAGCACTAAAAATTGGTCCCTGAGATTACATAAGTCTACTGAAAATGCCACAAGAATCAATAAAAAATGGAATATTATGTTGTGTGATTTTCGTTTTAAATTAAGAAAGTTCCTTTAAATGTGCGTTTACACCAAATGAACATACCTAGAACGGAATCTAGAAAAATAGCATGCTTTCTTTTATGGTGCATATTGGACACCGTGGAAACAACAACAAGCAAGAATTAATATTTAATAGGAAATGACAGATACACCACTTCCAGCGCTGGCTCTATGTTCTTTCGGTGTAAATGTACATCAAATATATTTTCAAAGTGACATTTGGGTACCTATTCATGTTAGAGAAAAAATACAAACCATTATATTCATAGGGATAAAACAATGCCATTAAAAAAAAGGTTGTAAAACAAATTGCTTTGAGGGAGTTTTTTCGAGTAAATTTTGTACGGTAATGTGCCCATGCGTACCAACCAAGGCGAAATGTCACAATTTGTCTTTAAAGTCCCCGCTATGGGTATTTTAAAAGTTCACATCTAAAAGTCATAAATGGACTAATCCGACGAAATTTCATGATATCATTCAAGCAATGACTAAGTTACATTTTCTCCAAGAATCCGATACTTGCCGTGGTGAGGGGTAAAAGTTTACAACTAAGCCCCGATAAATGAACCGCGCTTAGCCGTAAGCTCCGTACTATGTATCATAATATCACAGTATGTGAGAGCTTTAAAACCGATATCATGATGTCATCGTCAATATAACGGACGAGTTCAAATTTCCGATGTATAATTTTACGAGCGATGTTCTTGTCGTTGTTTTTTTTACATCGACCAATACAAAAAAAGTTCATTATTTTTTAATTTTTCTGTACAAAATGATTCACGTGTATCGCCCACACCACAAGCGTCTGAGCTGAAGAAAAGTATTAAAATTCTGAAAATTGAGGAAAGAATCGAGACAACCTATTTTTTTTTTCTAAAATTAAATTAAAATAAAATTTGTTAAGTTATTTTTTAACTGGACCAGAAAAAAAATATTCCAAGAATTCTTAAGACAGGTTAGAGATCACTATTTAAAAGTTTATATTTGCATGATTTATTTTGAATATGCAATGGGTTTGTTAAGAAAATAGACTTTCAGCATCATGCGAATTTTGTGATAGATAAACACATTCCATATTATTAAAATCTCGACTAGTCAAAAGCTTCTATGTTTAATTTTCTGACTAGTATCTTAAACGCAAAATCCACATGGTCACAAACTGTGTGAACGTTTAAAAGAAACTGTAAAAACGTCCCTTGATTGTATAGATCACTTGTGGACATTCCTGGTTCTATCCCAAAAATCGCCATTTCCTTTGTAGTTCAAACATATTTTCTACAAAATACTAGATAGGTACATTTTGAGCCTTTTATATTTGTATGTAAGGAAGTACTTACATACAAATATAAAAGAAAGATAAATTGAAAATCAATCAAGGATGCAGATATAATATAAATAATATACACTGAAATACATAACTTAACACCCATCATAATAAAAAATAATGAAGTTCCTACTAAAAATCATATTGCATTTAAAAAAGTGATATCTCTAATGATTCACCATCATAATAGAACTTCGTCAGCAAAGACTGGTCAACATATAAAGTCCAAGCTTAAAGAGGCATCCATCAGAGAGACAACATATTTCCAAATCTATTAGATATGTAAATACACTGATTTTGGAATACGCTTTCAAGAAGCTAGTAGAATGCGAAAACAACAGAATCTGCATAACGCATGTAAGATGTATTGAACCATCCAAGATTTGCCAACCAAATGATTCTTTCGAAGATTGATCTATACTTTGATTTCAAAAATCTGCATTCCATTAGATAATCTTCTTTCTTTGATCTTTACGTAATATTGAAAAGAAGAACGGTTTCGTCTTACACAAGCAAAAAGAAAGGGGAAAAAATGCCTGTTATTTAATGCAATCCATTGGTCATTTTTAGCTTTTACTGCAGTCACTTGCAATAAATGTACCTACTTAAATATTTATTTATTTATTTTTATACAATAAAAAAATCATTACTCAGCATAACAGGTACAAACCCTTTGCGCTGAGCAATGAGAGACAAACACAATATCAAAAACAAAAAACATCTAATACAACAATCTGAGCGGGTTGTGTCAACAAAATAGGTAGGTATAAATAAATATACAGATTTCCACATCGTTAAGTCGAACTCGTACTGCAAAATGCATAATATTCTAGTATTCTTGACCCGGGGACCCTTGTCAAATCGATAGTGCAGCATAAAATTGCTCTCTTTATCAATAGCTTAGGAGTAAGCCAATTGCATTCCACTTCTGATGTAAAATTTGAGATAAAGATTTCCACATAATATTTCAAGTTCAAAAATACAATAATTGATTTCTTTTGTAGGTTGTTTTCGAGTGCATTTTCACAAGTGCATGGTTATTAATCTGCAAGAAGTAAAAAGATTTTGCTTATTATTATTAGCTGACTCGTCGAACATCGTCTAGCTAGATATTTCAATTAAATTAACCATAATTATTTATAATTTATTTTAGTTTTTAAATTATTTACTTTCATTTTACTGATTTGACAAGTATTTCATATTTTAATTGCTGTTTTTATGTATACTTACTTATTTGAAAAAAAAAAAACTTACATGAAATGTGACATACTTTATAAGACCATACGATAAATAAATAATAATATCTAGAGGTAGTCCTATAGAGATAAGCGTGGCCAAAAATAAACTTTTCTTTAGCAAACATTACAAAAGTATTTTTCAATGTATAAAATACCAAACGTTTCTAAGCATTCGGATGTGTGTTCACATTATAGTCTAAAGCTTCCTCAAGAATATAAAAAATACTACATCAAAACGAGATAAATGCGTTCAAATACCGTAGATTTCTTTGTAAATTTTACAATTGCGTGAATTTTCTTCATGATGAATTTCCACATGTCTGTTAAGAGTAGACGGAAGTTTTTTTATAACATAAAATTTCCAAAAATGGTATATTAAATGAAAAAAAAAAAGAAGTGAGATTGAAGTTTGATTAATAAGTGCGTTAAAAACCCAAATCACTCGACGACGCACGAGTGCAAAGGGATAAAAAAATAAAGTGCGTTAAAAAATAATAAGTAACTGATTTATGCCGAACATTAAAATTCTAATTCCTTTGCAAGTACCTAATGCCAATAATGTAAGATACCATGAAATATCAAACTTTTTGTAGGATATTTTGCACTTGTACGGCTCTGTCAGTTGCATCGCCTAGTTCGCACCGCACCATCACACAATTCATTACTGATGTTCGATTTTTAAATGGAACAAACCACTACGGGCTTACGACCGTCTTCTACTGTTATTTCGAAGGCTGATTTAGTGTGATCACTTTACGTTAACAAAGTTCGCCATTAGATGGTAATGCTTAAGTCTCCGAAACTCCTAATCATGAGAATTATCGACATGTTTAACATGTCAAAAAACTCATGTATGCATGTGCTCCGCTCGCGTTCGCTTTTCGAATCACGTATACACTTAACCTTTCGATTAAATTGATGCAATGTCACACGTTCGCGGCGCTAATGAGTTCTAGGCCTTAAAAAAACGAATATCTTAAAAATATCGTCTTCATAATGATTCAACCATGAAAGATAAAGAATAATAATTGTATCGTATTTGAAAAGACTTCAAATCTTTTAACTGTATTGGATATACTTACCTACTTAATATCAGAAGGTATGTTTCATAACGAGATTTCAAATATTACTTACAATCTGGGCTGAAGTGTCTCTTTGATACTCATCAATACTCCAAGTTGGGGATTTTGAGATTTATAACAAACGGCATGAATTATTCAAATAAAGCGACTTTATCAATACCATCTTGAATCGAGTTTGAATGTAATCATATTATTTGATCATAATAGTATGTATGTAGGTTCTTTGAATAATATCGAACCATTTTAAAAACTAAATTTTATTGCAAAGTTGCACTAGCAAATTATAATAATGGGATTGTATTATTGATTTCTTCAAATGCATCGTAATCCTGAAATCCTTTTTCCCCATCTCATCCTAAAATCCCCTCTTATCCCCTAAGAAGTTTTGCAGATTTTTTTTTTCTTTTATTCCTTGTCTCACTATTTTTTTTTGTTACTTATCTTGTGCTTCTTGGTTGGATGGTACTTAGATAACGTTTTCAACGATAATCCCGCTAAAGCACAATACTTTTTCAGTATTTTTGTGACATATAAGTTATTATTATTATTTTTGTAAAATGATGCATTTCAGTTTTACATTGCTTCATTATATTATTTTTATTGTATTAATCTGTAGAACATGGTTGTTAATAGAAGTGGGAATAACAGCTTAAATTAAAAAAAAAAAACGTTATAGCAGTTTCATTAATTGTAGACAATGTTATTTTACTAAGCTTAAAGTTTTTTTATTTCACAAACTTAAATGAAGATTATTCGGAAAATTCGGTAGGTATATGGAAAGTTAAAATTTTCCTACAAAAAAGATCATTGAGACATCACGTTTTAATACAATTATGTATTATTTACTGTCATGTAAATGAGTAGTGTAGGTTATTATTGCTTAATATTACCGTGACTTATTTTTGTTCAACTAATATTTACAAATATCGTTTAATTTGAATAATTAATAAAAATAATGGTAGAGGTGTTAATTTTATTAATCTAATATTTCCCCATCTCTAGTTGTTAATTCTTATACGTGTTTGATATGAGAAGGTTATTATGAAAAAAATTGAAAATTGCGCGCACCATTACAAAATTAAAAAAAAAAAAAAATTCCAAGTACTTAGGTAACCTTCACAGCGCTTTTTACAATATAATTTAATTCTAATTTTGAAATTAAGTTGATGCGATTGACATAATACAGATGGAATATCTTCTTCTGCGGTCTCAAGCCTATGGAATAATTTTATATTTCCTACGCTCCTCCGCAGGCCTCTTCGGGGGCTGCGCATCCTACATAGAGCTGAAGAGGGATGGAAAATATATGGTTTAAAACAGCATCGGTCGTTATAACATCAGTAAAAGGCTAATAAAGTTACTAATACCTATTTCTATACGATTTCAATGTTTATATTCAGGTCCACAAAACGATGTCTGTCAAGAAAGCTAGTTTCCAATATATATTTCTATAAAAAAATCTATCTATTCGTACAGTTTCATATAATACAATTAATTAAAAATGACTTTCATTTTATAAATCCGCAACATAATATTATATCTCAGAGTTTTTTTATGTTGTAAAGAGCTCTCAGCATTATATCCGTGCACCTGACTTGTATACAATGACATCTAAAAAACTATTGTTTCATTGCTTTTCGAATATAATGCAGCACTCATCTCGAATTGAATACAACCTCCATATTTTTGTATTCACAATTCCGTTATTCATTGAATTGAAAGCATAGTGGAAATAGAAAAAGAAAGTCCTTTCTTTTATAATGCTGCCACCAACACGTGATACGCTGAGATGAAAAACAGGTAGTCATAATGCATTTTTACTTAATTGCAAGAGACTATACTCAGAATGTAATTTTTATTGGAGTAAATGAATAGGTTAGTATTACAAGATAATAAACCAATGTTTATAACATAATAGCTTTCCCGACAGAGGTTGTCTTGTAGGTAAACATTAATTTTGTTGTAGATGGCGTTGGCGTCGCAGGAAAACCGTTCCATACCAAGTTTTTGTAGTCTTGAATTATTTCTGGCTTGCAATAAATACAAGTAAAAATAGTAAAAAGGTTAATTTTAATTTTAAAACTGAAGAAGTGAGATCCTTGATATTATTATTCCTTTTTTTTTAAAGAATGTATGAAATTAATGTTTGAGCTTGATATTAATAATAATTATTGCTACTGCGCATATTACGTGTACGAATACTGTCAAAGTCAAGATTGTATGCATCAAAGTGTACGGTACTCCAAAAAACCCTGGTATCATAATAATTTGAAGTTGACCCGTCCTCAAATCGTTAACATTTGCCGAATGCGTTTTGGTCACCATAGGATTAACAGTCATTTGTTCAAAATTAATCTAGTCGACAGTAAATATTGCGAGTGCGAGCTGTATCTGGAGAACTTGGACCATGGACCATTTAACTGTCCTTTAAGAGACAGATACGAATTGTACAATAGAATGAATATTCAACTCCCTTTCAATATGACCCATTTCTTGTCCACTTCTTCGAAGAGCATATACAAACATATTTTGGTGTACATAAAGGAAAATATGATTTTTATTATAAAAAGCTATTTTTTTAATTTAGAAATTATTTTTTTCTTTCTTTAACTATGTCTATTTTCCGTCTGTGAGTAAGTCTAACTTTGCTGCTAGTTGGCACAAATCGTCCTCTACGTGACGTAATGCCATATATTTTATGTAATAATCATAAAGTGTACCGAAAAATTTTTTCTTATGTTTTTTTATTAACAAAATAATCTCTTTATATAAAAATTGAACCTTTTTTCGTGTTCATTGCACCATCATCATAAAACAATAGACGTCTGTCGGGAAAGCTAGTGGTTGGATAAAAATGTTGGGTAGGATCTTTTCAAAGTAAAGCTATGCTATGTCAAGCAATTAATGTACATATTTTAATTTTAAAATGATTAACATAAATCCATTTAATAGATAAAGTGTTATTAATGTAATTATAGCTTCCATTAGTCCTTCAATTACTTGGAACTAAGTGGTGGGTCTGACGCCAGGCCTTGCCACGAATTGATGGATTAAAAATGATGAAAAACTATTAATTTAATTAATTTCGGGGAACTTCGAAAGGCTTTCACGAAAAAATTATATTTTCAAAGTAAACTTCAAACTTGTCTGGTTTAATTAAAGGCGAGGTATCATAATAATTAATTGCAATACGAAACTAGTAATTGAAGAGTTCCCAAAATTGATCCCATGAAATAGTTTGATAATTATTATTATTATATGAGTATTATAAGGAGTATGTACGAGTATTGTATTACTGTTATTTTGTATTACGCAATTTTGTTTTCTCATGAAATAATCATTCGTGTTAAAAAACCATTTTGTAATTTTTCATCCTGTTAAATTAATTGAAATAGGTACACTTAAGTACCTACTATTTTTTTTTACATTTTTAACAAAACGTGTTATTAGGTAGGTTCTATAACAGGTGGAGTTATATACATAGCTTACAGAGTAAACTTGTTTTTTGTTTAAGTCCAAGAAAAGGTGTAAGAAATCGTAGCCGACCCCGAATGACGGACCGAACACATCGATCACGTCCTCAAGGAAGGTCAGGTCAGAAGTAAGAGAAATAGGAGAGGTCGTATGAGAAATGGTATGTCCGTGGAAAAAGCGAAAGAAGTGTGCATGGATAGAAAAGAGCGGAGGTCCGTTCTCTCTGCCTACCACGTACGGGACACGGCGTGATGGGTAAAAAAAATCCAAGACAAAACATCAAACCCAGAAAAACATTAACGAACCCTGAAGGGGCATGAGATTTTTTGATACGTTGAGCATTTTTGACCACCTCCATATTCGACCACACTAAACCAGTCTTCAAAACAGCAGGAGACGATCATAAACCGTAGTAGTTCATGTTTGTTAAAAATTTGCTCTTAAAATTGAACAAGAATAATTGATTTAATGATTGCCTAGAATAGGTGGTAGTATATTCTATTAACTGAAATGATGATAAAAAAATTCTGACACCAACAATAATTCTATCTTAGAATCTAGAATACGTCTTAAGAACATTGATATCTTATGTTTAATTATAAATCTACTATGGGTCACATGCTACCATGGGACGTACGCGTATTTATAATTTCGATTTGACGCGTAAAGACTTAAGACACCGAAAATTCTTATCTACACAAAATGAATGAAGAATTTACACAGTGTCGGGGTTACGTTAAGACCCTAATGAGCTATTCTCATATTGATTTTCGCATTTTGACCTTCTTAATGAAACATTTTGATGGTTTCAAAAGCTGTACCAGACATGGAAGAAACATTGTCTTGTGTTTTATTTTGATAGATAATATATTATATTTAGTCTCGAAATAAGCGATCCCCAGATTAAAATTTGAAAGTGTTAGAAATTCGACTATAATATCACGCAAACGCTATTTCTTTCAACCCTTAACCTCTTTTTATGTCAGAATGTTACCCCTCCCACTAGGATAGCCCGAGGGTATAAATCAGTTCACATCGTTTCATGGTTATATCCATATCATAATAATTTTTATTGATTCAGACATGATTTATTGTAAAAATCGTGTTGTATGGAATGGAGTATTTTGAGTCTGACACCACTTTTTGTTTCGTAAAGTATAACTCGGCTCGTTTTGACTGTCTTATTAATAAAGGCAAAGTATCAATGATGCAATCAATCAACCAATACTCCCTTTAAGACCGAGGCGTTGGAAGCCAACGAAAGCTCTCCACAGCGCTCGATCCTGCGCAGTTGATATGACCTCCTCGCACATGTCCAAAATCTCTAGCAACTCTTAGTAATGAATTTTTAGAGCCATTAGTTGTTACATTAATAATGAATTTTTAGAGCCATTAGTTGCTACATTAGTAATGAATTTTTAGAGCCATTAGTTGTTACATATTCTATCAACTCTGCTTCGAAGAATAGAACCACAGTGTAAGAGGGTCTTCCTCGTCTTCGGAGACAGCGCTCTCCTCGGCCAACTGTCATTCGGCATCTTTAATACATGTCACAGCCATGTCCATCTCCTCTCCATAATAGTAGAAGCGATGGTCCGTCGCTGGGTACGCCGGCGGATATCTTCGTTCGTGGTACCATCTTATGTTCTGTTTTCCTAAGAATACGGCAGTGCTATAAGCGGCGATGAACGTGTCAGTTTCGAACATTGTCTATATAGTTACGGACCGCTCCCCGGGAACCCAGTGAGTTACATCCAAAATTCTTCTGAAGTAGGTACTTCGATTAAGCTAAGACTTTTTGTTCCTGGGCTTTGCTTATACGCAAGGACTTCACACCCGTACAGGAGAATGGGTAACACACACACATCAAACGGTTTACATTTACATCTCGACACATTTATGAATAGCTTTTTTTGAGATCGGTATGGAAAGTGCCGCCTTTAACAAGATAACCAAAATATTATGGAAAGCGTCGGAGTGTACCTAAGTCACATTTTTAAGATTGTATAATAAATGTCATAATTTAACATTATTAGTTTTCCTGTTCAATCTTTCTTTTACACGCGCTTTTATTTTAAGTTTGCCTAGCTAGACGGACTCGTGACGGAGTACGGCAGTTCAGCTTAGGATGAAATATGAGCGAAATTAAACGATGAGATGGAACATTAACTTGAAGCGAAATTCTCCACCGCTTAGCGCTTAATAGTTTGGAATAAGTGCATTTTAAATGATCCTCGTAGCTGACGAAATATCACGGGTTTAACATTTTTTTTTACACTCGACTAACGTGTTATCGTGTGTGAAGCTATTTAGTAAGTATCGCTATTTTAAACTAAATAAGAATAATCGATGACAAAGAACCAGGAAATACCCAACCAAAGAATCATATTATCCTTTTTTTTTGGTGGTCCACGAATCAATATTAGTTTGGCTGTTTTTTAACACTTTTTCCAGAAACGTCTTTCTCTTTACCCAATCTAGCAACATCATGATGTTGCAAATCCTTCGAATTTTCTGATTAACGATTCAAAGTAGATAACTATTTAAGGGTTTTACTCAGAATATTACCTTGGTCACACGTAATGAGTAAACAGGCGAGACAGTGCACTCGGCCGAGTACTCGCTACGTCTAAACCTTAAGGCGAGTGCTCGGCCATAAGGTTTAAACGCTCATCACTCTCTCGGGCAAGTAACATTTTACTGTCTCGCCCGTTTACTCGGCGCGTGTGACCAAGGCATATGATGTGTTTTTCGTTATCTGACTTCTTTTCAACTTTGTATGTAATTTTGAATGATTCAAAAATTTAGCCTTTCCGAAGAAAAATTGTATGATGCGATACAATGAGGTTCTGCAGGGAAATGGAATAACACAAAAAATCCGGAAACGTAGAATATATCTACAACATCCGGACAAGAAGAGTCGACCTCAACAGCCAACAAAACCCAATTTGGGAATGTGCCAGGAAGAAGAGAATAAGTAACAAAAGGTTTCATCCAGTATCTAGAGTAATTTCTCTTGATTCCAAACATATACAACATTTTTTTTGTCGCCACTTTTGGGGAGCTGGAGGCTGACGACCCTCACAAGGACCGAGTGAAGGAAGTACCTTGACTCAGACAGGGTCCAGGACTGTCGTGCTGATGATAATGAATGCTTTTTATGTTTGATAAATATTGGATGACCTCCTGAGTCTGCAGGTTGTGTAAGTAATCCAAAAGAGAACATTTTATAAAGGAAGCATTTCCTACCATCCTTCCAAAATATTTTCAGAAAAATGTGTTTTTTGGTTCTATGCCCCCGCATTTTGAACACAAAAAAATCTTTTCTCAACAACTAATGACATTTTTTTAAGGTTGGAATAAAATTCAAAAAAAAAAAATTAACCGCTCTGCCTCAATTTTTGATATAATAAAGGCCTCCGATACTACATACTTCAGAGACAGGTAGGTAGGTACATAACTGGTTAACATTTCTTCAATAAAAACATATCATAATATGACAATAATTATGTGATTTTTCAATAGAAAATTATCTTCAACATAAATTACGACAATTATTTGATACAAAACGATTTTTGATAATAGAAATAATATTATTTCTATGTCCGTGACAACTAGAAAGGCGTGTAACATAAATCCGATTGAAGGAAATCATATCTAATGAATGAAAAATAAATAGGTAACCATATGTTGCAAGATTGAGGGCAATGGAAAGCTCTTGTTGCCTCCCTATGCCCCTAAGTGGGGAGTAAAGGGAGTTTGGATTTGGATTGTAACCATAATAATATAATAATATGTTAGTTTTCTAAATTGATATATTTATAGATATATGCGAAGAGTACTGTTACACGATGTAGAATTATTTCGGTGCACACCTTTAAAAAGTGACTGAATTCAAATCTCATTTACATAATCGCTGTCATTTAGTCATAAAACTTGTTCCCATTAAATTATAACATTACAAAAGGTCCTGTTAGGCTCAGAACAAATGTAATTATGTGTGTGTAATGATTTGAAAAGGCAATGTTATGTAAAGTCTTTCCTACAGTAGGTACCTACCTACATAAGGTTCAAATTCATTCTCACCCTGCATTAATCCGGAGAGTTAAACATTTTGACGAATACTTGTGTTCTTTTATATGATGAAATGATGTTAAATTATGTGTGCTATTTTATATATTAACCAGCAGCAAAACCTGTCGCACGACAGGCATAGAAAAGAATCATTGATATTAATTGTGTGATTGTATTATAAATAAGTTATATCGTTTCTTGAAGAGTTCCAATTGTACTTTATCACGTTGAGAAGACAATTTAAGATTTCTTACTGTAATAACTGTTGTATATTATGTAGGAACCTGGAGCCTTATTCCCGTAATCAATCGCATTTAAAAATCACTTAACGATAAGATTAAAACATGATTGCAATCAGGTCGCCCTTGAATTTGACGTTTGTAAGATAGTTACGGGAATGCCGATTACATAGAATTTCATACTAATATTTCAAACATAACGAATTTTTAAGATATCTGCTAGATATCTTGTTTTGTGAATACCAATCCGCCATTTTATGATTGTCAATCAAGATAGGAGCGTATTAAGACCGCTACGAGAATAACCCTACTGTGATCAAATAGGTATCATATATTTCTTCGATATCATAATATTTCCCCCTGATAACGGTCATTATTAATTGTCATAGCGACAAATATCGACTTATAGTCTTCTATATTATAAAAATAGAGACCTATTTTGCGTGGTCATCGCATCACGCCTAAACGGCTGGACCGATTTCCCAAATTCGTTTTTTTTTTTGGAGTGTTTGCTTTTGTCAGAAGAAGGTTCTAATGTAATGAAAAATTAAGAAAGATGGGTGGATAATTAGAAAATCAAGCAAAACTCAATGTAGGTGACCTTCTTACTACTTATAACAACATGATTTTAATTTCAAATTAAAAAAAAATGAAATTAAATTAAAGTTTGACAAGAAATGTCAGTTATTTGATAGTTGGTGGATTGACAGAAAGATTCAATATTCATAGTTAGGTACACAGGACAACGTCTGTCGGGAAGCTAGAATAGTAATAAAACAGACGAATTATATAGTAATAAAAAATATTCCTGCAGGTTTTTTTAAATATGTAGTGATTTAGAATTAATTTCGTTATTTGTGTGAAAAAAAAATATGAAAAAATATTTCGTGTGTGCTAGGTAAGAGAATCTATTTCAATGAATATACCAAGTTACGGTCAATATTTCTGTTATTTTGTATACACAACTATGTAGCTTTCCCGACAGACGTTGTCCTGTGGTTCTAACCCGAGGCGGCCCGTTCATATGTAGGTAGGCGGCCCGTTCATATTATTTAATTCGATTGAGCTAAGCTAATAAAATATTAACAATAAAATATAACCAAAACATCCATATTTCATTCGTATTCAAAACTCAGGTGGGAACAACGCGAGAATATAATATGCGCGCGCGCACACACCTAACTTCTACGTGCTCGATGTTGACTTTGTATGAAAATCGGAGTAGGTAAGTGGGACGGGCTACTTCAAGAGCGGCAATTACGTTTGCAAGAATAATACATTATGATGTTGTTGTTGCCTTAACAACAACATCATAATGTTGTTGTTAAGGCGTCGCAGGACATCGGTTCCATACTTACTTCAATATTATATTTTATACTATCCATTTTTCAACTTTTTATTAGTTATTCTGTTATCCGGGGTGGAGGAGAATCCAATAAATCAAACATCAGAAGAATCTATTCAGCCGATCTCGAGTTAAAAATGTTCGCACTAACCCGACTTTCATTTATATAAGAGATTAACATTGTTTCAAATAACTTTACGACATCCCCCATCGCACATAAAATATTGGTACCTTGAACATGAAATAAAACTGGGGCCAATTACCGTAAAATTTAGGTAAATAACCTGAAAGGTGACACGATGAATAAAGAGCCAAAGCTAGAATAGAGTATTAGTAATTAATTATTGATATTTTGTGTAAACTTACGTTCTTTTTCAACACCAAAAAAATGTCAACGAGCAAGAATGAAAAGTAAAAAGTAGAATTCTGTGGCTCATGCTCTAAGCCTGCTGAGCACTCTTCAAGCGTGTTAATACGAGGAATGATCGAATATCGAAAAAATCATCGAAAGAGTTTCGAAAAATTTCCATACAAAAATGAGGTTCTTATGAATTAAAATTAGTGCGTGGAAAAATAGAAAATCAAAAAATAAACTATAAGTAGGTCACCTTCTTAGTGCTTTATAGAATAGAATTATTGTTCGAAATAAACAGAAGACTCTTATGAAAGAAAAAAATAAGAAAGTTGCGTGGAAAATTTTCGCAGTATTTTAACAATATAATATTTATTACAAATTTTAAAAAAATTAAATTAAAGTTTGACAGGAACTGTCAGTTATTTGATAGTTGGTGCGATTGACAGAATGTCGATGGAAAATATCTACTTATATTGTTTGAAACAGGATGCATAGATCTAAATTGCATTGGTTAAAAGGCAATAAGATAAACATTATACAAATTCGAATTCAATATTCATAGTTAGGAACACACGACAACGTCCGTCGGGAAAGCTAGTAAAAAATAAAAAAAAGGTTGTTAAAAAATATTTGACATCTCACTTGTGCAACATTCCGACTAATTCTATGATTGGATGGAGATGGATCTGAAATTCTTGGATGAAGATTGACGGCAACTCTTGAGTCTCTTCGTTCAGGCATGCTGCTGTGTCTTTTGAGCGTTTTCCTCGTCCTCTCAGTCCTTCCCTGATTCATCAAATCCCCTTTTTGCAGTAGAAACATGTAGTGCAATTTATTAAGAAGCTCCATTGTTACGTATATTATTATTTAATTAATTAATTAATACAATATCAGACTAATCACAGCTTGTTTACGATCACACAACAACTTTGAGACAATTAAAATTTCGTTTCGATTGAAATAAAAATTACAAATAAACGCGTTTTGATAATAATTAATAAACTTGTTTTAAAAAATTATTTTATGTAGGTATAAAAATATAAAACTTTGTTTTATAAAATACTAAGGCACTCGTTTAAATAAAAACCACAGCCTTTTAAACTACTATAGTTTTGAAACCAAAACATCTGAGCGAGTTGTTATGGTGCGATGTTTCGAATAGACTGACCGATTTATAAAAACTTATTCGGCTTAAGTTAGACCGTACCAGTAAAGTGTGGTAGTTAACCTATAGCGAAGTCATGCTAACATTGTCCTTACCTACCTACTAAAATGACTCCATTCTAACAAAAGGCAATTTCCATTAATACCCGTTTCACCATCGCGTGTTGTAGTTGGTTTAACCCTTACGAAAAAAAAATTAAAAGGTTATCATTTTATAAAACCATTTATACCTATCTAATGTTTTATTTTATTATTTTGAAATCGAAATTCATTTTGAAAAAAATAGTATGTAATCTCGTAGGGTTTCTCAGTTATATAACTTCGAGTAGTAGTAAAGCAACCTCATATTATTGATAATGGAAGAGTCTGTTGTCATGGTGACGAGTAAAAACAAAACTCAATACCTGAAATGCCGCCAATATATGTAATGCCTGAAGTATGGAGTTACATAAGATAAATGGTTTCTGAGATTAATTTGATGTTACAAAACCTTAATGAGAATGTTAGTACCTACTTACTTATTTTATCCGTTAATTTTTTTCATAGATCTTTTCCCTTTTTTTTAGAAAATAATTTCATACATTCTGAATGGAAATAATATTTTTACCGATACAAATGAAACCTAGTGCTACTTTCAGTTTTTTTGTTTGTGGATTATTAAGGAAATATGCTGGCTTTTCCAACAGACGTTGTCCTGCAGTCCTTTCTATGAATTTTGATTTCAAATATGATTGTAGTTTACACAAAAATACGTTTAAAATATGTTTGAATGTTAAAAAAAAATCTGAAAGCCCGAAAAAAATTGGGTTCCAATATTTTTTAATGTCAATGGTTGTCAGGTAAACAATAATTTTGTGGTTATAAAAAATTTCATAGATGACGTTGGCGTCGCAGGAAATCTGTTCCATACTAACTTTAATATTGTATTTTGTATGATTTCTTATGCATTTTTCAACTTTTTAATAGTAGTTATTCTGTTACCCGGAGCGGAGAAAAATCTAATAAATCATATACCTATCGGAAGAAAAGCATAATAAAAATATTATTGACCTTCAGTGTTAAGTGCGATATTTCAACCGATATTTAAAGCAGATAAATAAATGGTCAGAGATATAGGTATAATCAATTTATGAAAAAAAAAAATTGTATTAAACTTTTCAATTTTTGAGTGAAAGTGTATATTCTGACCAAGATTATAGAAAATATTCGTATTTCCAACAGAGTCTCTCAGTATGTCAGATCTGAAACACTATAAAAGACGTCTACCAACCTTAATTAGAAAATGATTTTTTTTTTGTAATCATTCTCTCTCTTTCACGTATATCTGAAAACACTTTATTGAAAAGTTTTAAAATAGCAAGACTTACAAATACTCATAACTAGAATATTGGTATATTTTCAACATAGTAGTTAACGAACTGACATTCTACTACTAAACACTGAAATAATTCAAGTCTTTAGAAGAAAATATACTAAAATGTTAAATTTATACATTTAATAAAGATGCTCCATTGTCAAAGACTGAGTGAGCGTGATTTCACAATTTTCTTTCAAAAACAATGACATGGATATTGGATACGTCAATTTTTTTATGTGATAGTTTTTTTCTATTATTATATTATTAAAGACAAACCATATGAATCTATTCTCATTTTGACCACAGATAAACAAAATGATATAAATGCATCTGTGTCAATGTCAAATACATTGAAGTATGTGAGTATCAAATATATAACATTACAGTTAGTACCTACCTAGTGTTTGTAATATTTTTTTTTATTTCTTTATTGGATACAGACATCTTTTATTAATTTTTAAAATTTAATATATCATTTATATTTTTGTATTGCCATTTATGTGTATCCCAATTATTCACATTAATTACACAAATTTTTATTATTACACAGTCTTTACACTGATAACTTCACTTTTAAATTACAGGGGAAGGGAGGGTGGGGAATGAAGGGAGAAGGGATAATACGAGATAATTTTGTAGTCTATGTCTGTAAGGGTTCGTCAGTCAATTTGTCCTAAGGGGTCTAGTGACGGATAGTCTGTACTAAACAGTCTGTCTGGTCCGTTTTTTATTTCATAATTAAAAAAAAACATTATCCATCACCACTCCTCTATATAAACTATAAGTTTGCGAAATTGCATACCCGTTCGTCTGCGTAATTTTCGTAATATGATTACAAAGTTTTTGCTTCACGTATTAATATATAGATACTCTTTTTTGGAAGCTATGAAAGCAGTAGGTAGGTTTAGGCTAATCTCTCAGAGAGTCATACTTCTAAAAGAAAATTAAACGGTTGAGAAGATAAACGAATTAACTGCCAGATAAATTATCATGAAAAAGTTGTTTAGTTAGTGTTATTGGTGTGTGAATATTGTAATGTGGTTGGTAGTCCGCTGAACCTCGGGGTGGCGTGGAGGCTTTCAGGGCTTGGGTCAACGCTCAGCTGAACAAACGTACCCCCTCCCTGACGTACATAATATATCATAATCCCACCCCTATGTTGCCAACTGTGTACCGACACTATTTATTGCGCTTTGACTAAATATTTGATATGGTAAAAAGGATATCAAAGGAATTACCTATTTCAATATTGAACCAAAACAGTGCTTTACGAGTGCATGGGATAAAATACTCGCAGAATTACGTCGTGCACATAATGAAAGGTGATAATTTAACTTTGCACAATCGTTATGCGGGAGATACCTGTTATTGGAGCACTGGAAATTCTATGTTTTTTGTTTGTTTGTGTTGTTCAATGTTCTGTTGATTTATCAAATAAATAAGTAGGTACATCACGTAAATTAACGAAGTGGTGAGACAGAGAGAAATGGCGTGAAAGTGAGTAGGCCCATGTCCTGTAGTGGACGATCGAGGGCTAATAATTTTGAAGTGGTTGGTAGCCTGGCGGTTATGACGCCGGCTTTCGTACTGAAGGTCGTGGGTTCGATCCCAGGTGCCGACCATCTTCCTCTACCATGACACAAGCTTTCTGTGAAAGAGTCAAAAAGTCTACTTGTGTTCACGTTGAGTGAGCACAGATTCATTTTTATTAAAAAAAAAGATAATTTGCCTTTTCGATCGAAGCTACTTGATGATCCATAGTAAAATAATACATAGTTTTTTTTTCCAAAATTTCAGTATTAAACTAGCCGGTTTTCGAAGACCGAACGACTTTTCCGCCAGGCTAGTTGATATTAAATAAATATTAGTTAAGTTGACATCAACTAGCACGAAGAAGAGGTAGTTCGGTTTTCGAAAACCAGTTTGACCAAAATTTTAGAAAAAACTAAATATGTTGTAAAAAATACCTACCTATACATTAAAAACTATAAAAAAATCAAATAACATATAAATATTGAGGTATTTGGATAGCCCAAGAAGTGCTCTATCCCTGGACTTCCGCTTGCTCGTACTTGCTGGGACAACCTGTGTAATTATTGTAAGGTTTTTTTACCCTAGTGTTGATGTGGGAGGAAGAACAGCGCTCAAACCATAAAGTATGTTATTTTGTTTGAAAAAATTTTTTTTTCAGACAGAGTTATTTTAATCATAATGAAGCTAACGTCAACGTTAATGTTAAAGCTTCGTAAAAAAACATTACATAATATTATAAACGTATGGCTAAATAATTTAAAGATAATTTTATCCTGTTTACGAAAAAAAACTTTTTTTTTAAATTCAACATATAATAATAAACACGTCCTCAAATTAACTGAATATTTATTACACTCAACACGAAGGCTTAATAATAATATTCATGGCAAAAAACGACCCCTTAACATTGTTTTGTCAACTCATTATGGTGACAAAGATCCTTATCATGCAGATATTAAATTATTGTGCGGCCTTTTGTCTATCTGCTTTCTATTTTAGAGGGTTTCTTTGTGTGGTAATTTTATCTCACAGAATATGACGTTATTATTTTGTTTCGAAAGATATGCAAATATTACTTACCTACTTACGTTTTATTTTTCCTAATGTTCCTACCTAAGATAAATTTTGATAAGTAAAAAAAGAAGAGCTGAGGGATTTGGACATGGTGTGGGAGGAGGTCATAAACATTGTGCAAGATCGAGCACAATGGAAAACTCTTGTTGCCTCCCTGTGCTCCTGAGTGGGGTGTAAAAGGGAGAATTGATTGATTGAAAAAAAAGAAGGCAATGAATTTTGATAGGTAGGTAAGTAAAAAGAAGGCAACAATGGAGTGAAAATATTGTTTTTAGAATCTACAAAGAAAATAATACCTTGCGAAAATACGAATATCTACATTTCTAAATGATGGGTAACTCGACAAGTTCATGTCTACGCAAAATTGACAACAGTACTAACGCGGTATATGAATACAGCGTTAGTTCTGTTAGTTATGTTCACTTCGGGTAGGCGGCATCAGTAGATCAGTCAGTGTTCTGGACTTTTCTATATGAATAATATTTTGATAATACCAGGATGAAAATCAGATGGAGCAGACAGCGAAGGAGGGAATGGTACAGCCATGTCCAGAAAATGGATACTAACAGACCCTTATATCGCCCTGCACAACCAGCCCTACGGTACCTACTCGCTCTAGAGGAAGACCACATAAAAGTTGCTATTCTACCTCACAGGAGCATAGCTTCGATAGAACAAATAATCATAAGAAGAAACACCTGTAGGAACGTTTTAGAATCTGAGAAATAAAAAAAGAAAACGAATCAGAGAAATCCTTTACTTGGTCAAATACTACTAATCTTGGAGAAGGGAGAACAAAATCCAAGAACAACCAGATTGAACAATTGAACATCAAACCGATCTACAAAGCTATGAAGAAGATACTCAACAGACATCGTACAGTGACAATGGATACAAGATTAATTTGCTCAAATGTGGTTAAGTTTAGATAAGGATATCTTTTGCAGCTTTGATCCAAAGTGACGAACACATCCTGATTTGCCGAGAAATGCTAGTGAGGTGCGATAGAAGAGAGCCGTTTTGATGTGACGATTTTGTTGCTGGTTGCATGCTACTGTAAGCTTTTGGAACAAAATGGAAGAATCATATTTTTTGCACCCTGTTTTAAAAAGGGGTTGCTGGTATAAAACTACTTTGACAGTTAATATTTTATATTTTAATGCTTAGGTCGCGTGATAACTAATCATCAATACACAAAGTCCACAAATCTACTTGTTTTAAAAGTATTTCAGCATCACTCGCTGCTATATGGACGAAGGTCTTGCGAAAACAACGACTTTAGGCTCACACAATCAAACGCTTTGAAGAAATTGAATTAAGTAAAATGGTTACTGGTTTATCTACTCTTTGATTCGTTTTTAGTTCGAAAGTTTCATAAACTAGATTAGAGTATTGGCAGACAATAAGTCCATTGAATATATAACAAGAAATTACTCTAACAATTCATTACTTATGTTCGATTTTTAAATGGAACAAACCACTACGGGCTTACGACCGTCTTCTACTGTTATTTCGCAGGCTGGCTTAGTGTGATCATTTTACCTTAACAACGTTCGCCATTAGGTGGTAATGTTTAAGTCTTCGAAACTCCTAATCATGAGAATTTTCGACATGTTTAACATGTCGAAAAATCTCATGTATACAACAAGTAGATATTTAATAATTAATGAAATATAGAGATAAAAGTTGGAAATTATTGAGAACAAGAGAGCAACAAATTTAAAGACTGGTATTAAATCTATTAGCTAACTTCAAGTTTAAAAATCGTCAAATGGTTTAAAAATATCCGGGTGCATTTATCAAAGCAACAATTCATATAGTTACTATTTTTTATCGAAATGACACAAAATACAGTTTGCTTCACTCAAAAAGGAAGGGAAAAATTAATAGTTGCCGGGGTGACGGCAGATGTCATGGCTGAGAAATATCAGGCAAAATCCCGGAATCGAGCGGGTTGAAGAACTCTTCCGAGCCCACGAGAGAGAAACCAAGGCCACAGTGGTAGCCACGTCGGGGGATATGGCACAAGAAGAAGATGAAAAATAACGTAATAAAAGATCAGCTAATTTTGTTGCATTATATCGCCAGACATCAAAACTGGCGTCGAGAGAGAGGAAAGATACTTTTCTTTGTATTTTAGAACCACCAAACCATACATGTGCAAAATGTCCCTCCATAGAAGCAAATAATTCGTGAAGTGACAAAATGATCCTAATGTCTTTAAATTATTTAGAAACAAACAATGATAGTTTCAATGTAAAACAAAGCACTACATGGGCGGATAATCATATAAAAATGGGTGAAATAACAAAAAAAATGAGGCATTATAATTAAATTAGAGTCTGTTTAGGACCTAGGGTAATTAGTATTTTTATTGAATAAAAAGAGTCATTGAACACTTTGGGAAAGACCTTGATAGTAATAGATAATTCAAGGTTTATTCAATGTAAACAATTGGCAATAGTCAATCAATCAATCAGTTATCATTTTAAGGCAACACAACGCAACATACGCAGACGAAATGAACCCTCACATGTATTCAAATTTGTGCACTGTCAACTATAACCTTAACTCTCGTCGTAGTAGATGAGCGTGCACCGAATTCGCCAGTGTATAGCGTCGTTCTTGAAATAAACCTGAAGTCATACGCAGAAAATGTACACCAGAAAATAAGAAGAAAAGAGAAGAAAAAAAAAGAAAGAACAAAAAAAGGGGAGAAATTTCAAGACACCTCGTTTGTTCAATAAAAATATATGACAAAGTTTAAATCATACTTCTATGATAAAAAATTGAGGGTCATACTTATACCTTTTTAAAACTCTTTTCGCTCGAAAAAAAATCACCCGCCTCTCGGGTGCTAAATATTTGTTGACATAAATGTGGCTTTTTCTTGAATAATTTGAACTTTTCCTTTTCGTTTATTCGTTAAAATAATAATATCTATATATTAATACTGGTTGTTGACCTAGCGGTTACAACGCCGGCTTTCGTACTGTTTGGTGCGGACGTCGTGGTTCGATCCCAGGTGCCGACCATCTTCCTCTTTCATGACACAAGTTTTAAGTAGCTTAAAATTATGCATAGAAATACATAAAATCAATAAAAAACAATACAACCATTAATGAAATTGTATGTATTTGATACTCATACACTTTTACAAACTGCTTATAAAGATCATCAACTTCATAGAAACAAAATGTAACATAGTAACTGATACTGCTATTCTATAAGTTGATGTGAACATACATACCAAGAATAAAATATTACTGACGTTATTCAGTAATAATTCATTGATAGGCCAAAAATGTGTAAATAAAAAAATAAATTGCATAAGCGAATTTTCAAATACTCCAGGCATTTAATCGAGAAAATGACAGCAACATGATCGTTTCGATGCGCATATTAAAATTACTTATATTTAAGTTCAGAAGTTGGTGGAAAGTTTCCCTAAATGGTTAACTTGACACATACCAACACCAACTAAATGTGACTGTTGTTGGAGCAAACCGCTATGCCATGTTTACATTAAGGGAAACTTTACAGGTATATTAAATTAATTAATTGTCTAGTTGTACACGTATTTGAAAATAAAATTCCCGATTACGCGTAATAAACGGTTAAAACAATTCGTTATAAGATGACTATGAAACACCAGCATTGACCAAGTATCATATCGGGTAGGTATTGAAACAGTAGAGAAAAATATGCAGGTATAGGATCTTTATTTCGCTTGTCTGCTGTTTTATTATCCAGTATTTTCCCCTATTAAACGAATCAACAAACTATAGGTACCTATCAGCTATTATGCTGCTCAAGGAAATGATGATGTTGACTTGCTAATTAACTGATTGGTTTAGTTGAATAATATGTTTTTAGTTTGTTCTTTTATATACATTACTCAGTACGTTTGTTTTTCATTAGTCTGTTATAAAAGTGGCCTGTAAATTTTTAGGTTAATATTGCAGAGTTCAGGTGTAAAATTATGCACTGCCATTGCTATGTATATTGTTAGTAAGAATACTATTTTAACTTTTACCGTAGTGATATACCTACTTAGTGCAACAAATGACAGCTTGTACAAACTAAGAAAGGATATAAACACCTTTCAAGAAGGTCCTTTTCCTTCCTACTTGCTTGTCTTACTCTTTAGGCTTAGAAATTCGCAGTGTCTCTTAATCACTTGTCTTATTTGAATCAATTATTTTTTGTATGATTGTTGCAGTGATCAGCGCCCTTATTCTCGTAGCGGTCTTAATACGCTCTTATCTTGATTGACAATCATAAAATGGCGGATTTGTATTCACAAAACAAGATATCTAGTAGATATCTTAAAAATTCGTTATGTTTGAAATATCACTATGAAAATGATCCAGTTCAAGATAGGATTAACATTAGATTCCGATAGTTTTGTGAATACGACTGCTTGTGATCGTGTCTTAAGTGATTTTTAAAAGTGATTGATTACGAGAATAGCCCTGTAGAGTCTTCATCTCTTCAGTAAAACCACTTTCGATTGTTTTGTATTTGTCGACAGATTCAGTGTTAACTATAATTTGTATGTTTATTGTATTGCCAACTATTTTGTTTCTTTTGACTGATATAATAATAATAATTGTAAAAGGCCTCGGCCGTATATTTATTCAAAATAAAAAATAAATAAGAAAATAAAATAAAAAAAAACTATTGACATAAAGAAGGAAAATCAGCAGATCTAGACAGATTTCCAGGAAATGGAGACTTTTGGAATTTGGAAAATGAGATCTAGGTACATACTTCCAGTACTGAATCTCATGGTTTTTCTTAAAAATTATTAATTGTTAGCACAAAATCACATACCTACACAAAATGGGATGGGTAAAAATGGAACCAACTTGGTGGTTTTTCATAATGTACAGATCTCACAAGAAACCTGCATTTAAGCAGTTGGCTCCTTTTAATTCAATTAACTACCCACCTTTTTAAATCCCGAAGACTTTGGTGTATGTAAGATACTTAAAAATATCTGCTTGTTTAATCGCCGACAGTGCCGTGTATTAGAGATTACTTTAATAACGGATACGAGTGGGGCTTCTTTCCATCACCGGTGGTCAGCTGTGTGTCTGGTCAGGGGGCAGGCTGGTCCACCCCTAGGACTCGTGTAAGGTCATTCTACCCCAGTGACCAATGCATGGTGGAATAATTGTCTTGTTTATCAAGTTAATTAATCGGAGAAAACATTATTATAATCATAAAAATGTTTTCTCCGATTTTGTGACATTTCACTGCACATAGATATTTTTTGTTTATTGGTAAGAACAAGGTTATGTTACGTCGCAGATTCTTCATAAATTTACCATTATCTAGTGCATCTCTATAAGGATTTTTAAACAAGCGAAAAACAGTCTGATATACACAAAGATCTAGGTAGTACTTGTTGGATGTAGATAGGTACGTGTGTGTCTCATATCTTTATTTTTTTTATTAGAGCCTTGCATGGAATAATAATTCTTAGTATCAATCAATCAATCAATCAATTCTCCCTTTTATACCCCACTCAGGAGCATAGGGAGGCAACAAGAGCTCTCCATTGCGCTCGATCTTGCGGAATGTTTATGACCTCCTCCCACACCATGTCCAAATCTCTCAGCTCTGCTTCGAAGGAACGGAAAACAGTGTGAGAGGGTCTTCCTCGTCTTTGGGTCCCTGATGGGAGGAAGAACAGCGCTCAATAAAATATACAAATTAATCATGCATTCTTGGTGGAAATATTTATTTGCATTAGATACCGTTTAGGACTTTTGTCTAAGATTATTATAGAAAATTATTTTGCCTTTATAAAGAAACATAAAATCAAAAGATTTAAACAGCGTAGTTGTAAATCAACAGTACAATTTATGAGATCGACAAAAAATTATTTATTTCAAAGACGTATGTATCTATAAATCACTCGATTGTGAGTGGATAGAAAAATAGACGGTTAAATGAATTAAGAGCTTCACTTTCCTTTGAGTTATTCTAAAAAAGAAGCCTTTGTAGAAGTAGCAGATCAGAAACGGCAGACGAAGTTAAAGAACATGGATAAAACTGTAATCCGCATGAGTCAGCAAAATGGTGAAGATGGTTATACAATCTTTTATACATCGTTTACCATGCTCTTATTTAGTTTTTGTATTTCCTATTACAAAACACATAACATATTTTGACAACACGCTCAAAAACGAAACAAGATATTAATAAGATAATTATCATTAAGCAGTAGTAACCTTAATAATTGATGTGGTCAACAGTTTTCAGAGATAGTCGTTGCTGAGTACTTGAAATCAAAACAATCTCTTAATCTACGAGTTGTACTGGAATCACGAAAATTGGGTCTGTTTTCTTTACAAAATTGTAATACAAATCAGCACTTAAAGAGTGTCTTAAATAAATATTTGTAAGAAGAACTGAGATACTAACAAACAAAAAATCCTTGAAACCTATGAACGTCACAATAAGACTGTGGCGAGCTAAGGGAGCGTTCACACCATAGGTTCGATCTCGGTCCCGTCTCGCTCCGTTCTCGGTCTGGTCTCGCTCCGTTCTCGGTCTGTTCTCGCTCCGTTCTCGATCTGATCATAGTTCGTTCGCGGTCTGTTCTCGCTCCGAGCGCGCTCTAGTAACATTCAGTCTTCAACCGTCAATCAACGAAGTTGGGTGTGTTTGGTATTTGATTGCTTGTTTCTACATAATATTATTCGCATCCGAAAATGTCGTTGAACTTTTCGATTGAAGAATTAGGTGTTATGTATAATATGAAACATAATGATGTATTAAATTTGCACCATTCGCAACTGTAATAAAATTCCGTTAATATGATGTGTTAGGACATGTGTTGAGGATGCCGAATGATATCAGGTTCCCGAAGGCATCAAAGACCCTGTCAAACTGTGTTTCGCTCCTTTGAAGCAGAGCTGAGGGATCTGGACAGGGTGTGGGAGGAGATCATTGAAAATGCGCATGATCGAGTGCAGTGGAATGACCTTGTTGCCTCCCTATGCCCCTAAGTGGGGTTACAAAGGGAGTGTGTTATTCTTATGTTATTTTTTTAATATCATTTAAAAAATCAATTATTATTGTTTATGCATAAATAACCTTCTTCAAAAGTTCAGACATCGTTATTACATCTTCTTCTTCTTTATGTGCCCTGTCAGGTCCCCCCGACGTTGGCGATCACTCTGGCGAAGTCCTCTCTATCCTGTTATCTATGTCGAATCGTTATTACATCAATCAATCAATTCTCCCTTTTACACCCCACTCAGGGGCATAGGGAGGCAACAAGAGCTCTCCATTGCGCTCGATCTTGCGCAATGTTTATGACCTCCTCCCACACCATGTCCATGTCCCTCAGCTCTGCTTCGAAGGAGCGGAACACAGTGTGAGAGGGTCTTCCTCGTCTTCGGGACCCTGATGGGAGGAAGAACAGCGCTCTCCTCGGCCAACTGTCATTCGGCATCCTTAACACATGTCCCAGCCAAGTCCATCTCCTCCCCACAATGGTAGAGGTGATGGGCTCACGGTGGGTGCGCCGGCGTATAGCGTCGTTCGTGATGCGGTGGTACCATCTTACACCCAGAATTCTCCTTAGGCACTTCATTTCAAAAGCTGAGACTTTTTGTGCCTGGGCTTTGGTCAGGTGCCAGGACTCACACCCATAGAGGAGAATGGGCAACACACACGCATCAAACAGTTTACATTTCGTCTCGACACTAAACGCCGACGCTTTCCAAATCTTGGTCATGTTGTTAAAGGCGCCACTTGCCATACCGATACGTATCGGGAGCTCAGCCCCGAGGTCACCAGAGGTGGTAATGGTTGCTCCCAGGTATTTAAATTTATCCACCCGGGAGACCTGGTGACCATCGATGGTTATCGGTAGCTGTTTATCGGGGCAGGCATTACTCGCCATGAGCTCCGTCTTACTGGCATTGACTCGAAGGCCAAGGCGTGCCGTTTCGTCGCAGAGTCTTGAAACACTGCGCTGTAATTCCTCCACTGTCGTACTGAACAACGCTAGGTCGTCCGCGTACTCCAGATCGCACAGTTCGCCCATTAGACCATCTCTCTGTGTTATCGGTATACCTCTTGCTCCTTGCATGGACTTTCTCAAGAGGAAGTCCATGACAATAATAAATATAAATGGAGCCAGTACGCAGCCCTGTCTGACTCCCGTAGTGATCCTGAAAGCTTCAGTAGGACCACCTGGCGTTTTGACGCTACACTCGGAGTCTTCATACAGGGACTGCACCATTTTTACTATCTTCGGAGGTATACCGTACAGAGCTAAAATTTTCCATATCGATGGTCTATGTGGGCTGTCGAAGGCCTTTTCAAAATCTATGAAGCAACAAGCGACTGGAGAGTTAAACTCTTTGCACTGCTGAAAGATGCACCTGGCACAGAAAATTGGGTCCGTGCAGGACTTGCCAGGTACAAAGCCGCATTGTTGCTCTCTCAGGACAGCCATGATAGGCCCCCGAATGCGGTGTAGTAATATCTGAGATAATACCTTACCGGGAACACTCAGTAGAGTAATTCCACGGTAGTTTCCGCATTCAAGGGGGTCCCCCTTTTTAAATATTGCGACGATGGATCCATTCCGCCAGTCTTTTGGGCACCTCTCCTCTTCCCACGCCATTTTAAATATATCAAGAAGTGGTTGGCCAAGGGTGTCTATGCCTTGTTTGAGGAGCTCTGCGTGGATTCCATCGTCTCCTGGCGCTTTGTTGTTTTTCAATCTCATCACGGCCAGCACCATCTCGCTGTGGGTCGGCGGATCTTCACATATCCCAGTCGCCTGAGGCATATTCAGACCCGCCAACTCCTCCTCAAAGTTGTAAGGTGAGGAGGGTTCGGGGCGGTTCAATATTGACTCAAAGTACTCCCTCCATCTCCCTTTAATCAGTTCGGGGGCAGTGACAGTGGCTCCACGAGAGTCTCGTATTGCCGTCACGGGTCTTTTTTGACCCCTGCCCCCGACCTCCCGGGTGATTTCGAAGAGTGTCCTCGAGTCATTACCGAGTGCAGCAGACTGTGCTCGCCGTATCTGAGAGTCCAGGTGTCTTCTTTTATCTGTTCGTACAGAGTGCTTCACCTTGCGGCTCAGCTCCCTGTACTCAGACACCAAAGCGGCCAGTTTTTGAGGGTCTTTTTCGCTGTCTCTGAGGGTCTTAGCCTTCTGGCGATCTTCGATGAGACTCCAGGACCCATCGGACATCCATATTGGCCTCTTTTTTTTCTTGTAGCCAACAGAAGAACGTGCGGATTCCATAACCGCGTCACGAAAGCTAGTCCAGGCTGACTCAATTGGGGCAGCTCCGGGTGAATCCTGCAAGGGGGCAAACCTTGTGCGTAACTCAGTCTCGTACGTGTGGCGACACTGAGCACTCTCTAACCTGCGTATGTCCAGCGGGCGAGGAGCAGACGATCTTGGCTGGAAATGGTGAAATTTGAATCTGAACGAACCCACAAGGAGTTCGTGATCCGTGTCCATGTCTGCTCCCCGGCAGGTGCGGACATCCCGCAGGTCAGTTCGGCTGCTAGCCCTTACCAGGAGATGGTCTATCTGGTTTTTCGTTCTTCTGTCGGGCGAGGTCCAGGTGTATTTATGGATATCCTTGTGGGGGAAGAGAGTTCCCCCTATTAAGAGTCCATGGAGCGTGGCGAAACCAATGAGACGGCTTCCGTTATCATTCATCACTCCTAAGCCATGCTTACCCATGACGCCTGGTCCATTCTGGGGGTCGTTGCCAACCTTGGCATTAAAGTCCCCCAGAACTATTAGGCGATGGCGCCTCGGAACATGGGACACAACTGCATCCAGACTGTCATAGAAACAGTCCTTAGCAGCCGCGTCCCCATCCTCAGTGGGAGCATAGCATAGAAGGACCGTCAGTGTTTCGCCACTCATCTTAAAGGACGCACTCATCAGGCGGTCAGAAACAGGTTCCCAACCAAGAAGGCGAGAGAAGGCATATTTACTTAAAAGTAGAGCGACGCCACGCATCCGTGCAGTCCGGTGGCCAGAGTGAAGCATGACATAATTGCCAGCGTCACTCTGCCCCGAGCCTGGGATGCGTGCCTCACTCAGCCCCAGGATATCTAGTCCATAATCTCCCGCCAACTTGGCAGCAACAAGCTCCCCGCCCGCCCTCAGAGTGCGGACATTCAGAGTCCCGATTTTTAAGCTCTTGTTCCTTAATCGAGCCGTGGTCAAAACAGGGGGGACACCAGCTGCCTGAACCCCCCCCTGATGGGGTCCAGGCGTCCGAGGCTTAATTCTGTTGCCTTTTCTGACCGATTGTTTTAAGAACGTGAGGTGGTCAACCCCACGGTCCCGATCTGATTTTTCGATTTCCTGCCTCTTACAGGATGCTCGAAAAACCAGCAAAAAGAGCAGAGGTGCTATTCTAAGCCGGCAACCCGACGGTTATTACATAGATAACTTAAATAATCAATATTTTTTTTCAATTATTCAAAACGAATTATTTAACAATAATATTATATTATGTATTTATTGAAGCAGGAACGAAAGAGTGTTCACTGACTGGTTCGTGACGGGAGCGAGAATGGAGCTAGAGTGGAGCGAGAACAGAGCGAGAATGGACCGGAACCGATAGTGTGAACACTTACATTGGTTTCCATTTAACTAATATTATACCAGAACGAGAACGGAGCGAGATGGGACCGAGATCGAACCTATGGTGTGAACGCACCCTAACTCTAATGCTTAGATTGACTCCTATGTTTTTGTGTGCAGAATTTTCGGCTGCATTGCACGTCTATAACATCTATCTCTATTCTTTCTTCGTTTTTCTTTGTTCTTCTTACAACATTTTGCAAATGTTTGTCGTTTAGCAGGGTTTTTAAGGGTTTGGCTTACAAAACAAAGAGAAAAAAACGAGGATTATTCATGTCTAGCAAAAGATAGCAAGATCTGAAGATAAATAAGCATATTTAAATTCTGTATTTACTTACGAGTTATATTGAAACTAACATCGATTGTTATGATTCTAACAAGCAACATTGTCTGAAACAAGCTGAATTTTGTCTTTTATTCTCGAGCGCAACCATCCGAGGAAGAAATCTCTTTAGCTTATTTTGCCCAAGTAAACCCACGCCGTGTGCTAATTGATAAAATTAAAACTGCGTCTGTTTCTCTACGTAGAAGTTATTCGACACGAAAAAGCTTTTATGAATAATTATTATTATCACCGTGTCTTTGTTTTGTTTGAAATTTTGTATTTTTTTTCAGTCGGTTTTCATTATTTTTTTTTGTGGTAAATTAAATCAAACATGTTGTTTATTAATTCGTTGTTGAAAAATATTTTGTGACATGTCGTTGAGAGATTAAATGGAGTGACTTAACAAGTATGAACAAAGGAATTGATAATGGTAACAGATGACTGATCGTTCGAAATTCTTTGCGCACATGGGTCGGAAATTTATGAATGCTCTAGCTTCGTTAGTTTGCATAGCACATTTTAAAAGACAGTAACATTCCTTAGATGTATATTCACATCTTTTCAAAAATGGTTTTGGAAGTGGTTGGAAATCTATCGTTTCCGTCACGGACTTTCCTGCTGAAGTTCGTGGGCTCGACCCCAGGTGTTAAACATCTTCCTTTTTCACGATACAAGCTTTTAAGAGCTTAATGTGATTGTCAAAGAGTGTATTTGTGTTCACTTTGAGTGGCTATGTAAGATGTGTGATAACGAAAATAGTCAGAATATTGAGCTTTTAGAAAACAAATTGGTAGATAAGTTGCAAGTTAATCGAGAACAACAATGTCTAAATGAAAATGTTTCGAAGTGGTTGGTAGACTAGCGGTTACGACGCCGGCTTTCGTATTGTTTCTTGTTGAAGTTCGTGGGCTCGATCCCAGGTGCTGAAAATCTTCCTCTTTCACGACACAAGCTTTTAGTAGCTTACTGTGAAAGATTTAAAGAGCCTTTACCTACATGCTGTACCTACTTATTTTTGTTTCATTATAATGTAAAAGCAACTTAGTTGCTTAAAAACGAATAAATAAATAAACAATAAATAATAATTTTAAACACAATTTCACCAAGAATCCACGTTTAATAATAGGTAATTAGAAATGAATATTGTTTTCATAATAATATGAAAAATAAATTAAGCAAGCGATCGGTGGCATAGCGGTCCAGTCGCCGATTTTCGCTATAAGGATCGCGTCTTCGATCCTCGATGTCCTTCTTAGTTTTTTTTTACGTCAGAAGCTTTGCTTAAGATGGTACAAGTATGTATTTACACTACAGTATTGTGTTTACTTTGAGTGAGCTAAAAATTATTCAACAAAAATAGTAGAAATGTAAATTCGTTACTTTACATTGAAAAGGCTGTAACTAATCTTTGTTAAAAATTTTCAATGCAAGGTAATGGAATATCTTTATCTGCATTACTTTCGAAATCGAGGTTGTATCCGTTTAGTGAGGTACAGAAGTATAGCACTGAAATAACGAAAATAGGTCAAACTTAGCTCTATGCGGTATTTGAAAACAAAGAAATAATAAAAGTTGTCATTGGTTGGTATTGGTGTTAAAATTATCTGGGTGACGTGACAAAAGACAATAAATTCAGTTTGAAATCGGGACAGACGATAATAATAATTATTATTAATAGCTTAGTCTATAGTTTTATGATAATAATCATAGACATACCACATGTGACCTGATTGACAGCCAGCCCATCTCTTCACGGCGCAACGGGGTGAAGAAAACAACGCGCTCGAAAAATAAAAACAAAACAACGAAAAATAACTGTCAAATTGCGATATTTGAAAAAAAATAGAACACACTTTCAAATTTAAAAGAAAAAATGTTCGAATTTAAATTTCGAATCAACGCTAAATTTGAAAATAGAAAAACATAACAAACGTCTCAATACAGTTTTTATTTAAATAAAAACGTTCCAATTTTTATTTTTTTTCTTGAATTTTAGTTTTTTTTTATCTGAATTAATACTTTTTTAATTAGTTTATATTGTTTTTATGTAATTTTATGATGATTAAAATTGTTGCGAAGGCGACCATACCGTAATATGCAATTTGTTAGGTTATAAATAAAAACGTTCTGTCGGTTTAGTTAACGTTTCGAGAGGCTACGACGCTACGCGGACACATGAACGTAGATTGTGGTATGTTCTGCGAGTATGTACCCATTCTACGCTCTGGAAGAGCAGGGATAAGCATAGGCGTACGTGGTAGTACCGACATACCTACAAAAAAACTAAAATTGTTATATTTTCAAACTTTGTAATGAACATGAAACTATTACATAAAACTGAATAATACTTCCAATGAAACATACCATTTTTTGTTTAGTTAAAAACATCGATACACATTCTACAATAAACACGGTATTGCACTAAATTTATATGACCACTTTAAATGAACTAACAAGAGAAAGAACCAAGCATACTTAATTCAATTATAATGTTCTTCATATTATCTATGCAGTATGAAATGTCAGATCGCAACCATAGACAATCCATTTTGGATAATTGTCTCTGGTTATGCGTCGTTATTTGGAATGTTGCGATTTATGTTGACAATGACATAGAAGTAAAGAAGGTCAAACTCCACAGAATGAATCTCTTGAGATACATACATTTTATAGAATTTGTCATCATCAGATTCTTATTACTTATCATAATTAGAACGTTGTGCACCAACAAAGACAATGAGGCAATAAATATGAGACATTAACAAAAATAGATATAGTTATATACTAGCTACAAATACATGACGCAGTCGCAGTCTTTAAATTTGGTTGCTCTCTTGTTCTCAATAATTTCCAACTTTTATCTCTATATTTCATTAATTATTAAAATATCTACTTGTTGCATACATGAGATTTTTCGACATGTTGAACATGCTGAGAAATCTCATGATTAGGAGTTTCGGAGACTTAAAAATAATCACCCAATGGCAACGTTGTTAACATAAAGTGATCACACTAAGCCAGCCTTCGAAATAACAGTAGAAGACGGTCGTAAGCCCGTATCGGTTTGCTCCATTTAAAATCGAACATCAGTAATGAATTGTTAGTCATTAGCTGTTACATATTCGTTAAATTAATAAATACTTTAAGAATTATTATTATAAAAATATCTTGCGCCGCGCCGTAGGGAAAGTAAATTCAAATTTTAATAATAACAATATAGATTTTTTTCGTTTCAATTATTCGGAAATAAAATTCTGGATTATTCCCGGTTTTGACGAGCCGCTCCCGTGTCCTATCGACATGTTCCCACGCGGACTGCGCATGCTCGCATTTCGTCGTTGGAGGTTCCATGTTTTGGCTCTCTCCGTTGTGAGAGTGAACTCTCCTCTCCGAGATGGCTTCAGGCAGCAGGAGATCCCAACTGGGGCCAAAGTGGGAGGCAACTCTGCTACAAGCACCCAGTCAACTCGCGTAGGTGGATACCTACCCGCAAAAAACGTTCTTTTTTCAAATTTCAAAATGTTAGCGTCAGATAAAACCTACTCTTTTGAAATGTTTTTTTTTTTAAATTCGGTTTTTGAATTTGAAAATGGAATAGACATCTATTATTTTTTATGTATTTAGGTATGTGTTGTAAGGAATGTCGTCACAGATAAATAAGTCAAAATTTTTGAAGTAGGTAGATGTCAAAATTAAGCACATATAGTATCTCACATAGACTTTTTTGTTGTTGTTTTACTTTAAGGTAGGTACCTACCTACCTACCTAGTTAACCCGTTTTTTACCGTGGGCCCCATTTGGGGACCTTTTCTTTAAATCCTGCCAGCAACACCATCTAGGAGTTTTTAGTATATTTTAAAGTTAGATATCATCGAGAAAGAGTGCTTCTTTACATAGGAATACATTTTATAACTTTTTGTTAGTATTTTTAGTAAAAAAATAATCATCGAAGCTTAATTTTATCGATATTTTTTTCGATATATCATTGAACCAATTCACATCTGATTTTGTAAGGTTAAATAAATTAAATTTTTACTTTTTTCGTTTAAAAGTGATAGAAACATGTATTTAAAGTAGAATATTCATATTTTTAATTTAAAATAATATGTGAGACTTTTTATGTACAAAAAATAGAACGATCCCCAAATGGGGCTCACGGTAAATAGCGTGTACTTAAATCAGTATGGGTATTGGTAACAAAATTTTCGTTTTGATTTTATTGCTATTTTGGGCAGCATGGCACTTTTTATTGAAGAATCTTGAGAATTATATGGATAAAAGTTATTTTTATGATATTGAAGAGTTAAGAGATGGTGTGCACTTGATTTTGTTGCCGCCTGGTGATGTGGATGGTTTGTTCATTGAAAAAGTTTTGACGAAACAATAATGGAAAATATTTTCCCAATGGTGCAAGGGCTTTTGAAAAATATAGGTACCTAAATGAGCGTACATAAGGAGAGGGGGATCTGGGGTCCCCCCCCCCTCTAAGTATCCGATGCAATCCAAACTCGCAAATAATTTGGTGCAAATGATTTTTCAAGTAAGTATGGCAAAATCATTTGTAACAATTATTGTTATGTTGAGGGGGGGGGGGGAGGGTGACTGACCCCCTCCTTCCATGCGATAGCTTTTGCTACGGCTGTGTGTAGGTACATGCCACTCCATCGAATGAAGTTCCAAAAAATAAACACTATCAATTATTTATTATCTTCAAAAAGTCCTGAAAAAGACTTTAGGTAGGTATTGTTTTGCAGATAGGATACCATTCTCTGCCACTTTCAAATGTACCTACCGGTCAGAAAAGAAAGATCTGTCTGTAGGATTGTAAAGAACTGTATACCGATGATACCTACATATATGGAAATAAAACCGAATTTACACTTCCCAGATAATGCTAATAGGAATACCTACCCTTTAGATAAGAAATCAAAGAGATAAACCTTTCAAAGTTCGGCTGCAAAATTGATGCACTAAATACCGATTTTATGTAGTTTGGTGTCTTCTTTATAGCACCGGTGCAGAAAAGCATATTGTTTCTGATGCTCTGAGGAAATATCAAACGGGGAAATGCGTATTTAGAAAGGACAAAAGCAATGAAAATGTGTGATTCGTTAAAAAAATCTCAGATATTTTTTTATAAAATGTGATAAAGGATTGAATGTTGAATGTGTAAAATGATGACATACCTAGTATGTATATTGCATTTATAACAAATAATTGTTAAATTTTGTTTGAATATGAACACAAGAAATATTGCAATAATAATTGTATGGAGTAAATTATAACACGCCATTAGCCGTCGGCCCCATATGGGGATCATGAAAATTTTCAATAAAATGCTGGTTTTTCTTTTTGGATTCGAAAAATTTCTGGTTAACTTTTTATTTTCGTCCTAAAACCTAACAGAATATGGCAGAAAAAATTAAAAATAAAATTTGGTAAAAAACGGGTTAATTTGCTACTTAGGTTTAGGATAAATAAATCGAAATAAAAAACCAATAATAAATAAACGAAACCGTTAGGTACCTTATTATAACAATACTAAAAAGAGATAATTAGGTACCTGAAAACTTATTTTTAAAAATTATAATTTTTGTATGCTATGCTCCCACAGAGGATGGGGATGCGGCTGCCAAGGACTGCTTTTACGACGGTCTGGATGCGGTTGTGTCCCATGTCCCAAGGCGCCACCGCTTAATTGTACTGGGGGATTTTAATGCCAAGGTTGGCAGTGACCCCCAATATGGACCAGGCGTCATGGGTAGGCATGGCATGGGAGTGATAAATGATAATGGAAGCCGTCTGATTGGTTTCGCCACACTCCATGGACTCTTAATAGGGGGAACTCTGTTCCCCCACAAGGATATCCATAAATATACTTGGACCTCGCCTGACAGGAGAACAAAAAATCAGATTGACCAATTTCTGGTAAGGGCCAGCAACCGAACTGACCTGCGAGATGTCCGCACCTACCGAGGGGCAGACATGGATACTGATCAAGAACTCCTTGTGGGTTCGTTGAGATTCAGATTTGCCCATTTCCAGCAGGGGCCGTCTGCCTCTCGCCCGCTGGACATACGCAGGTTAGAGAGTACTCAGTGTCGTCATACGTACGAGGCTGAGTTACGCACCAGGTTTGCCCCCTTGCAGGATTCACACGGAGCTGTTCCGACTTCCTGTTGAGAAAGTCCATGCAAGGATCAAGAGGTATACCGATAACACAGAGACATGGTCTAATGGGCGAACTGTGCGATCTGGAGTACGCGGACGACCTGGCGTTGTTCAGTACGACAGTGGAGAAATTACAGCGCAGTGTTTCAAGACTCTGCGACGAAACAGCACGCCTCGGCCTTCGAGTCAATGCCAGTAAGACGGAGCTCATGGCGAATAATGCCTGCCCCGATAAACAGCTACCGATAACCATCGATGGTCACCAGGTCTCTCGGGTGGATAAATTTAAGTACCTGGGAGCAACCATTACCACCACTGGCGACCTCGGGGCTGAGCTCCCGATACGTATCGGTATGGCAAGTGGCGCCTTCAACAACATGACTAAGATATGGAAGGCGGTCGGCGTTTAGTGTCGAGACGAAACGTAAACTGTTTGATGCGTGTGTGTTGCCCATTCTCCTGTATTGGTGTGAGTCCTGTAGGGATTGCAATCCGGTCTCATTTTGAATCCGGCCGGATCCAACCGGATTTTCGTCAATCCGGCCGGATCCGATCGGATCCGACCGGATCGAAATAATCTTGATTAATTGACATTTTTAACAATAATGAAGGCTAAAAATAAAACAGCACATATACGAAAGTAATTTTATAAGGGTATGACTACTTTTAAATGGTAATAACTATAAAAAAAATTGTTTCAAAAAAAAAATTACAAATTAGATTACGTATTATGAAAGTCAAATTCAAATTTAACGAAAATATTTATTTTAACCTGCTTGATTGATCATGATTTGAAAAGAAAGATTCTCAGAGAACCGACACCACGATAGAGAAAGATTCTCGAAAACTCTCCAATCCATTGTGGAATAAACCATTCGAGGTAGAGTTAGAAACTCCGAATTCGGAGCTTCTGCGATATCGAGAACGGCAGGCAATGGGGTAGCAAAGCAATAGAAGGCGTTATTGGAATGATCACGTCAACAAAACGGATCCGGTGATTCTGGTAGAGTATGAAATCACATCAACCAAAATACCTTTGGACGAGCACTAAAGAGATTTATTTATTTATTTTTTTTATAAATGAATCTGTGCTCACTCAAAGTGAACACAAATACACTCCTTGACTCTTTCACAGTAAGCTACTGAAAGCTTGTGTCGTGAAAGAGGAAGATGGTCGGCACCTGGGATCGAACCACGACGTCCGCAGTACGAAAGCCGGCGTTGTAACCGCTGGGTCACTAACCACTTCTTTATTTATTTATTTTATTTTCCATTATCAATTACACAACAAACAGTTTACATATATAATTATTGGAATTTACTGCCCCACTAGACAAAGTCTGTTCTGGGGCAATACTACTTCAATTCAAATCAAAGTTGGATGTGCAGTTAGACATCCGCGTCCTAGAAGTAATACTTATGACAGGAAATATTCAGAGACACTCATATATCGAGAATAAATGTTTGAGAAACTATTTCAGTTTTATCCTTGAATATAACTGCACACACAATCTAATGTATACCAGATAACAATCATAATAGTTTTGCTTTTAAATAGGTTAATATATTTTTTGTTGGCTAATTATTGCTTCATGCTCACGCCATTTTTCTAAGAGATGCCTTTTCATTGGATAGTCAATGCTATCAATACGATCAGTCAACACTACTTAACCCCACTTTGGGCACAGGGAGGCAAAAACAGCATTACACTGCGCTCAGTGTGACGGATTTGCCTCCTCTTCTCTTATTACCTTTATGAGTACCTATAACGACCCTGTGGAATTGCTAGGGATACGGATTTGAGTCCGGTCTGTGTCGAAAAATCTCTAAATATGATTAACCGGATCCGATCTCCGGATCCGTCAATTTGTGCCGGATCCGATATGAGCATTTTGATGCCGGATCCGCCGGAATACCGGATCCGGTTTTCCGGATTGCAATCCCTAGAGTCCTGGCACCTGACTTTGGCCCAGGCACAACAAGTATCTGCATTCGAAACGAAGTGCCTCAGGAGAATTTTGGGTATAAGATGGTACCAGCACCGCATCACAAACGACGCTATACGCCGGCGCACCCAGCGTGAGCCCATCACCTCTACTATTATGTGGAGGAGATGGACTTGGCTGGGACATGTGTTAAGGATGCTGAATAACAGTTGGCCGAGGAGAGCGCTGTTCTTCCTCCCATCAGGGTCCCGAGGACGAGGAAGACCCTCTCATACGGTGTTCCGCTCCTTCGAAGCAGAGCTGAGGAATCTGGACATGGTGTGGGAGGAGGTCATTAACGTTGCGCAAGATCGAGCGCAATGGAGAGCTCTTGTTGCCTCCCTATGCTCCTAAGTGGGGTCTTAAGGGAGCTTGGATTGGATTGGATAATTATTGTACCTACAGAAATTCAATTAAAAAAAAAAAACAATTTAATCGATAAAATAAAGTTCAAATATTCAGTGATAATACATGATTATTACAAAAAATGATAATAATTATTCATAATAATATTCAATTTAAATATTTCATTATTTCCTATCTCGGTAAAATGAAACTCGCAATTTACCGCCATCTACAAAACACTTGTGTAAGCGCGTAGCATATTTTACTCAACGATATAGCAGAGTACAAAACCGTTATTTGGAAATGTTTCGGAGATAAAATAATAGATGGCGCCACTTCGGTAATTTATTCCACTGAATTTATTATACCAACAATCATAATAGAATAGGGTTGAAATTAATAAATTCTAAATCACTCAATAATGAGTGGTAGGCTAATAAATAAAAAAATAATAAATTATTACCTAAGCGTCTTTGCCCTTTGGTACATATTATTCAAACTGTACCTACACCAATATTATTTATTTTTGTACCTTTTTTGAGTCTTTGGAATAGGTAGTATGAAATGGTGTTTTAAAACCCATATCAGCCCAACCTACTATACAATAATATATAGTAGGTCACTTTTAAAACTCGTGTAAGTACAAATTGTGAACATTTTTAAAATTTATTTTGTATTTAATTAGCTCAGTTAGCTCATTTCAGGTAGTTCAGGTAGATGAACAACCCGAAATAAGCCGACCGAACTTGAAAAAACATATTACAACAGCTCTATTGTGTAAAACAGAGCAACGTGCTATTGTTGGGAAACTATTCTTGATAGGTATATAATGTTATTCCAGACATTTGATGTGAACATGTTGGACATTTTATTCACAACATTTAAAAATATATGTGGAAGTGTGTATTCAAAGAGAGCAAATCTCGGCCCTCTCAAGTCTGCTTAAAAAGAAATAGTGGTTTATGTATCAAGTGTTCCATTCCACACCGTAAAAAATGATAATATTGTAATATTTATTCAAAAAAAGGTCCATATTGTGCCTAGAAATAAGCAAATACTTATCAAAACATTATGTTCCTTTTTGTACCCACATCTGCCAAACCTACTATACAATAATATGTCTGAAAACTAGCTTATTTTTCAAAAAATTTTTTTATTATTTTTACCATGTTATTTAGACATAATTAAAGCATATAAAGCTAAAAAATCACAAAAAAGAAATTTGGGCAGATATGGGTTAACAGAACCGCTGGGTCAATTGAGTACCTACCTCAGTAATTTTAATAATAGGTATGTATAAAATCAACTTTACTAACGGAATTTGTAAAATTATTTAGCAATTTATGTAGATACCTAGATACATACTTACCTACATTGATAAAAATATTAACTTAGTACCTGCTTACTTATTTATACCTAGCTAACATTGTATCAAAATATTTCAATGGTGCGTACCTAAGTAGGTACCTAGAAATTTAGGTAGGTATTCCTGACATATTTTGTTTTCCGTAAATATTCCCTGCGTAAAAGAGTAGGTAGGTACCTAGGTACATGGGTGCCTACCTCTTGTGCTTATTTGGACACATTGTCTATTATTCAAAAATTCTGGACCCGAAGTAATATTTAGTAGGTAGGTACCTACCTACATAATATGCGTGCTGATGTAGCATCTGTCGACTGATATTTCAAGTCGCAAATGGTTCACAAGATCCATGCATGCATGGATACATTTTACAAAGATAGAGTCTAAAAATCAGATTTCTTCACATGAGACTCGATGAGTAGGTAGAACTGGCTTGTATGGAGATGAGTGATGTACCTAATTTCAAAATTTATATTATGGAATTCTTTTGAGATTAGTATTGAATTTTCATATTGGATAAGGTATTTTTTCTACATGAGAATAGTGATTTCAAACTGGATATAGACTACGTACTTTGGAGCTGAGTGTTGATTTTCCTTCGCCATATTTCTATGCTACCTAGTCACACGCTATGATCGTAGAAAATTTACAAATACATATATATATGGTGGTATTGCCATAGCGTGGGAGTAACTGATATAGGTACCTAAGTAATATTTATTTATTTCTCTCTACGCAACAATTGTTGCTTTTACATTAAAAATATATTATACATTTTGATAACGCCATGGTTATTATAAGATGACATAAGAAGAAAAAAAAACATCACAATTTCACATTAAAACAAACAAAAACAAAACCATGCAAGAGGAGCAAACACAAAGGCTTCGCTGCCCTGAAGATAAAGGGAAATTTTTTTAATAGTATGTAGATATACATGAGTACCCACCTACAAATATAAAATATGGAATACTTTCGAAATAAATGTACCTTTGTGTACTTCATAATTCCCTTTTCGCTCATGTCCACGTTTCACATCCACGCACCATTGATTCAAATTCTAAAGAGTGTGTTTGTGTTTCACCTTGATGGTGCCCAGATATTTTTAAATTGAAATTAAGATTCTTAAAGGTGGGCCAAGATATGTAGATGGACACCAAGGAACAAGGAGAAGGCAAATAGCTTAGTTGCACAAATTGCGAGATCGGACCGTAATAGAGAGAGTGCAGCAGCCCGATTCACGGAAAAGTTTAAGTCTAAGTTTAGTTCGAAGTTCGAACGAACTTTTCCGTGAATCGGGCTGCAGGAGCTGTTCCAAGTAGCGAGAGATGGAGAGACCTTTAAATAAGTGATTGCCACCGTCTTGGAGACCTGGTAGGTTAAGAAGAAGAAATGAACCTTCAAAATTAAACAAAAAGCTTACACCTATGCCCTTGTACAAAATGTATAATCTATGGCTATAGCAATGTCCATCCATGGGACAGGGTCCGTTTTCACAATAATAATGTGTCACTTGGTATTTTGCGAGTCCTGTTCTACCATTAGGTATGCGTACCTTCCCCTCATGGGACGGATCTTTTTTTATTTTTTTATTTTGGATTTCAGATGCCCTCTCTTAAATCCATCCAAATAATTCACCAAAATATAAAATGAAATGGAGTGCTTACCTACTTACTGGTATAAAATAACAAACTTTATTTATTATTACGAAAGCGTTTCTTCATTTTATTTTTTAGAAAACGAAACCAACAAACTAGAAATTAATTTAATTCAATTATTATTATAAGTTGAAAAACTTCAATGCTATCATTTATTTAATTAGGGGTAAAAAAAAACTAGGTATATACATACTTATGTATTGCATCAGAGAGAATTTCTCAAACTTTAAAAGATGGTCGCCAACGTGGCGAAAATTCAATTTATCACCTCCGTCGCCCGTTTTTTCGATTTGACGTTTGAATGATAGCTTAATGTCTAGGTAGGAACCTGTCTACACAAAATTGTCAACAGTACCAATCCTTATTTTAAGTTTGCGTGACATTTACGCTGGCGAGAAGTAACAAAATATATTGTATGTCTATAGCGCCCCTGCAGAATACTTCGGAAAGCTCCACAGCCCATAAAAAAGTACCGTGAGTTTCTCACTTACGTTAGTGAGTAAATGTCGGAATAGGTGTTATTGAACTAACGCGGTACCTGTAGGTATGGAGAATGTTTATGTATTCGATTTCGATTCAATAAGGTAATCACTAGACGAAAAGTTCTAAGGGGGTAAAAAATTTAATATTTACTAGTTAGGTTCTGAACTGGGACGATTAGTTGTTAGTGTTAGATTGACAGAATAGCAGAAGAAAGAGGCGTTCTTTCTCCCATGGATTTAGGTAGGCGAGGAAGGCTCTCTCACAGTATGCTCCTTTCCTTCGAAGCAGAGCTGGGGGATTGGACACGGTGTGGGAGGAGGTCATTTAAACTGCGCATTGGAGAGCTCATGTTGCCTCCCATGACCCCTCAGTGGCTTTGAGTGTGGGTGTCTATGATATTATAAACCTCTAATACACTTTGGTAATTCCATTGAATGGGGGCTAAATCTTTATTCAACAAAATATGATTATAATTAAGGATCATAAAGGGATTTGTTAGGATTTCTTATTACTTTTCATTCATGTCGATAACATCAATCAGAATAAATAAATAAAAAAAAAACAGGCAGGTAGGTAGGTATTATAATACATTATTGGTATTGACAAATCTCATGGTATTTATATATATTTTTTTATAAATAGGCCTTACAAAATAATAATAATAATTCTATCTCTGTGCCTCCACCTGATAAAATGAAATCACTTGTACTCAGACAAAGGAGATTCCTCCCTAAGAGAGGACCCTTTTCAGTATTACTCAAGGGTCCTAAATGGAATAATAGATAATACTTTTATTGTTTTATAAATATCTGAGAAAATAATTTGAATTCTCTGACACAAAATATTATCCAGACATCTGTAATTTCAATAAATAATAAATTGTCACTTTTCTGGGGAAAGTTTGCCTTCGAGACAGTGTGTCTTTGAGATTATGACAGTACCTACCTAATGGAATTGTGATTTTTTTTTACTTTGTCCAGGAGTTAAGGGTATGTATGGTCACAGGTGACTTGTACCGTATTTAAATAATCCCAACAAGAATGTTCGTTCATCAGTGAAAAAAACAATTATTTACTACACATCTATAAGCCGTTTTGTCAAAATCGCTGGTTACATCCTTATGCAAACTGAAATATTGAACAATACTTATATTAAAAAACATGAGAACATAAAACTTAGTAGGCACTTCGTATTTTATAGCAAAAAGAAGTCAGACGTCAATAAAAGGATTCTCTAAAGATAATTCTTTCAAGGGTACGTAAAGGATATGATTAATGGCACAAGGACAAGTCTTGGCTGATGGATGATGTTGATCCTAGCGCACGACATGGAGGTTGTGAATAATTGAAATACTTTCAAGATAAGTATGACGTAACATTGTTGTATTTACCCACATAAAATCCTCTGAATAATCAAAAAGTCAAAGAATTGTAGTGCCTTTCAAGAAAACACGTTATAAAATAGAGCCTTTTTTTCTGACAGCAAAGTCCACGAATTTCAATGTAGTCAACGGACTAAAATTTGGCCCCATCGTTGAGATATTTCAAAATAAAGTGCTTCTGAAAATGATTAGAAAAAAAATAATTGTAGTAAGAGCTGGAAATATTATGGTTGGAAACATAGGATCTAGGACAGAAAATCACATAAAATCCTAGAAGACAGCCAATAGGTAATTCTAGCAGAATCTGGGACTGGAACAACTGGAAACATATTAGGTACTTATTTAATTTAGTAAGAAGACTGAATAAAGCTTGAATCGCAAAAGAGGACAATAAAGCAAATAGGCAATAAAGATAAGGCATTAACAAAAATGGATATATTCATATCCTGGCGTCAAATACATGACAGCAGTCGGAGTCTTTTTAAAATATGGTCGCTCTTGTTCTCAATAATTTCCAACTTTTATCTTTATATTTCATTGATTATTAAATATCCACTTGTTGTATACATGGGATTTTTCGACATGTTGAATATGCCGAGAATTCTCATGATTAGGAGTTTCGGAGACTTAAACATTACCCCCTAATGGCGAACCTTGTTAACGTAAAGTGATCACACTAAGCCAGCCCTCGAAATAACAGTAGATGACGGTCGTAAGCCCGTAGTGGTTTGTTACATTTAAAAATCGAACATCAGTAATGAATTGTTAAAGTACTTAATTAGTTGTTACATATTCGAAAAGAGGACTACATTATATGCTTCCAAAAGAACCTCCACACTTGAGCTGAAAAATTGAACGAGCCTTAAAAAGCCGCTAATTATTGTGATATTAGTATAAGAGCCGTCGATACTAGAGCCATGCAGAAAAAAATACCGTATTACATCTAAATTGATTGTTATTTTTTGAATTGATTGTTATTTTTTTTTGGTAAAATGGTTGTATTTAAAGGATTCCTTGATAGGATTCTTCATAAAGCCTCTTTAACAGAAACACTCTTGAAATCTTCCACGGAAAGCTATGTTTGTTTTGTGAAAGCGGAAGATCACCGGAGATCGAACCTACGACCTTCACTACGAAGTCGGCGACTGAACCGTTAGGCTAGCAAAACAATTCGAATTGCATATAAACTTTATTTCTGAAATTTGATTATCAATATATAACTTGACATAAAACTTCAAGCACTAAATTTCACAAAATTAACATAACAAGTGGTCGACCAGTGCTCGAAATTCGAGCATAACTAATTTAAATTATAAGTTTGAACATTATTGAGGTTCCATTGTCAAAGACTGAGCGAGCGCTATTATCAATATCCTTTCCAAAAAAATGGAATGGATACGTCAAATTTGAAATGTTGATATACTCAAAGATTTTCTATGGTTCTTTAAGACAAAAAAATATTAATCTATTCTCAAATTGACCACAGATAAACAAAAGATTTGTGTATAATATTGTCAAATATTTTTATTATTGATTTAATCTAGTTTATGCATAATTTTGAAAAAATATTAGCATTCGCCATTCCTTTTCATAAGTGTGCGAAATTTCATACTCCTCCGTCCGTGCAATTTTCGTAAAAATAGTCACAACAAAGTTTTTCCTTCAAGTATTAATCTATCGAGGGCTGGAGAGCGCTGTTCTTCCTCCCATCAGGGTCCCGGGGACGAGGAAGACCCTCTCATACTGTGTTCCGCTCCTTCGAAGCAGAGCTGAGGAATCTGGACATGGTGTGGGAGGAGGTCATTAACGTTGCGCAAGATCGAGCGCAATGGAGAGCTCTTGTTGCCTCCCTATGCCCCTAAGTGGGGTCGTAAGGGAGTTTGGATTTCGATTGGATTAATCTATAGATATAATGGATTAATCTATAGATCAGTTGATCTTGAGTGTTGAAATCATTTGTCGGGGCACTTTTGATGGCAGCTCAAAGTTTGCCTTATCAAACCAACAACCAAAGAACGCCATCACAAAAGTCTAGTATCCTCAAACTATAGGCTATCAAACACTTCATAATAATTATAACTTTTATTAAGGGTCCACTAGGCATCCTTTATCAGCTTAAAAATGGAGTGAATCAAAGCTCAAAGAACACCAGCTTTTGAAGATGAAGCCATATTTTAGAGTAAAGCTATCTCTAGTGAAGTGTATTGCATGACAAAGTGTATTACACACACTATATTATAATTAGGGACCGGATTATATGCATTTGCATATGCATATTTTGGCTATTTTTCAGGACATTGCATATTTCGACTAAAATTTAATGATCTTACATATTTGGGTATACTTTCTTCTAAAGTTTTAATGAATTTTGGTATAGGTATCGAGTTCACATACGAGTTAACGAATATTCCCGAAGACAGTCAGCTTTTTTCGTAAACCGAGAGTAAAGGTCAAACTTTTGCGGCTAAACTTTTTAATAAAATGCCTGTAGAGATTAAGCAAATATTGTGCTTCTCTAAATATAAACGTGCCTGTTCTGGTTGGGTCTCATCTATTCAGTTGGAGGTTTTGCAGGGTATCTTGGGTTTTGTCCCATAAAGTATTTTGTTTAGTTTTTGTTTTTTTTTCTCTCTTCTTTCTTCTTTATACTGTTGATTGATGTTTGTTGGACTAAAGGGTGTTGTGACTGTTGGGTTAGGCTTTGTTTGTGGACTGTACGTATTTGAGTTGGTGGTTGTGATGTTGCTCGTGTTTGTATGTTCCTTTTAATATTCTTTTTTTATGAACTGTATATAATGTTTGCCCTAGTACAGGCTTGGCCTATTTGGGCAGCAGTTAAATTTGTTATCCATTATTATTGTATTATTATGTATGAATAAATAAATAAAAATAAATAAATAGATAAAATAAAGGTGCGACGTGTTGCTGAACGAGCACCGTCGTCCGTCATTGCGAGGCTTACATCACATCTTACCATTGGCTTGGTAGTGATCGGTCGAAAAGGTGGAAAGCCAGGGTTTTGAGTGAAGAAAAAGTACGCCAAATCAACTCCGACTTGCCAGGAACATTTCCAATAAAACTGAGAGAAAAGTTTGTAAACATTTTAAACAACAACCCTGGCTATGAATCTTTGTGCCAAATCAACAATTTTAGGATATAACCTTACTACTGAACATTTGGAACAGTACTCGATTGGCAACGATTTCTGGAACAAAAATGAGAGCATGTAGTTGAAAATGTAGTAAATAAAGAAATTTATTATAATTTAATGTAGGCTGTTTTTTTTTAAATAATACTCTTAAACGAGCGGATGACTTTGTGTAATACTAGATTATAAAAACGTTATTTTGTGGTATTTATTTAAATTTGATGTTGCATATTTTGGCACTCTTTGGCGATTTTGATGCATATTTCGAGCATTTATGTTGCATATAATCCGGTCTCTAATTATTATAATATAGCTGTTCTGGTAGATGTTAACAATATCTTCCCTTGAATTTAAATAACAGGAGTGTCCTCATTATTTCCTGAGGGCTTTCAGCAAGTCGACATGATAGTGGAACAAGAAACAAACTTGAAAGACACTCCATCTATTCACTGCACGAATCGCGCGACAATTTTTTTTTCTAACATTGTTTCAAGATGATGATATTATGATGCTGCTAGAGTAACGAATTTGCAGCATATCACAATATTTAGAGTAACCAATAGATTGAATTGAAGAATAAAAAACTATTTGATGCAATCATCATACAATTTGTGTAATAACTTATAAGCAACCGATGGGTTAACATGATGCTACTAGAGTAAGGAATTTGCAGCATATCATAATATTTAGAGTAACCAATAGATTGAATTGAAGAGTAAAAAACTATTTGATGCAATCATCATACAATTTGTGTAAGAACTTATAAGCAACTGATGGGTTAACATGATGCTGCTAGAGTAAGGAATTTGCAGCATATCACAGTATTTAGAGTAACCAATAGATTGAATTGAAGAATAAAAAAACCATTTGATGCAATCATCATACAATTTGTGTAATAACTTATAAGCAACTGATGGGTTAACAGTCCTGGGGCCCCAGACGAATTTTTCGTAGGGAGAAAATTAACAACTGTCCACTTTTTATAGATACTTAATTCTATTTAAGTGTCTTTATTTGGATTAAATAATTGTTTAATGGTCCAGCGGACAGTGCATATTATTCACACTCTACATTGACGAAACCTTCGTTTGTAGTCGAACGCCAATTTCAAATTGTCCTGATACTAATTAATTGTATTGTTTGTCAGGACAGGACAGGACAAATTGTCCTGCTCATTTCCACTTGTCATCAGCTGTTTGATCCGACCAAAAGCCGAGTACGTATTTTATTATTATTATTATATACTAGCTGAACCACCCGTCGACCTTCGACCTAACCCAGAATAAAAATATAATTTTGACTAATTGCATAAAATAAATGTGATTTATGACACATAAAAACTTAATTAAACTTTGCTAATAATTAATTGCATTATGTAATAGTTATCGTTGATTCGGATGCGGGATGAAATTCCATGGGTCAAAAGTTTGAAATCAAAACAATTCCTCTATAATTGCTTAACTTTTTAAAAAATCCAATAGATGGCGGTGTAGTAGAAAATTAATCACATGTGAAGACTGTTAACTTATTGTATATGAAAGAACCCAATTAAACCAAATTTTACTGAATTATAATGATAAGATTTATGGCGATTTGTGCCAGTTTCGAATATTTAATGTTTTGCAAATTATTTATTACTTATTTTTTATTTTATTTTATTTCATCTAAAGTCTATTTATACATTCACACACGGCCTTACACACTTGCAAACACACCCTTACATACATACATTCTCACATTTACACAAAAATATATACATACATACACGCACACTCACATACTGTTTATATAATTATAGAATAATTCTGTTTTACTGGTTTTAATTTTTTTTTGTAGACAGAATGCTTTTTAGAGTGTAACAGACAAGACATATCTATTAATAGGGAACTGGATTTCATCGATTTCGTAATAAAAGTCTCTTATTGGGCAACCGAGGAAGACGTGGTCTAATGTCTCCATATCGAGTTCGCCCGAGTACGTATTTTGTAACTGAAAATTTTATATAGAGCTGTGGGGCTAGTAGGAGTTTTATCGAAAGCCAATTGCCCGCCAACAAGCCCTGATATCAAACTCTCTGGACTCAAGGTCTCATTTAATGTGATTTTTTATTTCGAAACTCTTTCGATGAATTATTAAGACGATTATGCAGACGCGTATGTATTATGTATGAAGTAGATGAGAGGCTTATGATTAAAAGAGAACAGTTCCAGAGATCCTATCCTATTCCTATCTTTGCCCTTAATATGGTAGTGTGTGCCTCTCTAGAATCGGTCACGTAAATGACTGCTGGATTCAACAAGAAAACATCTCAGAAACATAAGCTGTTGCTCTGTTTTCCTAAGAATACGGCGCTACAAGTATGTCCGTTTAGAACCTTTTCAATATTGTTACCGTAGTAACAAAAAACGTTGTCATATATAATTTGAAAGACTTCTGTCTTATCAGATGTCGGACCGCTCCGCTCCCTAGGAACCCACTGCATAAGTAAAGCTCTGAAATCCAATACAAACGGTGACATCTTGTAACGGCCTTAATTAACCTGGGCATATAGTCACAACGTTTTCTATGTAAATACAATACTTTCCTAGAAAGCGGTTACAGACACCGTATTTTTACTGTTTCTCGCGTCCGTAATATTACTGTGCTAACGACGGCACCCTTTTTAAGGTTTGTTAGGATTGAAACATACTAGGAATAAACGACAGATAATATTGTTAGCAATTCCCAAGTATATGCAGCAAAGTCATGAAGCTTGGCAAATATTCATTTCAATATACTGATCTAATATCGTTTGTTTAATACTACAAGGATATCATATGTTATGAAACTCCCATCATGTATTATATTTAGAAGACTTCTATCCCGTAATAAATTATTAGAGATGATCCTGAAAATTCCTTGCAAGTAGTGATCTGACGTGTACGGCGCCTTCTATGCAACCCGTACACGGGATTAAATTAAACCTACATACGAGGAGACGATGTTCGCCTCCAGGCCGACATATAATACGTGCCTGAAACGGAAAATAACCCCAGGCATTATCAAAGAAGATATGTACCTACTTTCTCAGTTTATTTTCAGATCCAATACAATTTCCTGAACGCACATGTTAAGAACATGCATATAATGCATGTACTTCTCATCAGAAACAGATGACACATTCTTCGTGTGCAGTAGATGGGACCAAGCAAGAAGGAAACTTGTCAATTCTGACGTAACTGCATCAGCAGTGTCGTGCAACGCTTTCGAGACATACCTATACCTAATATGGAAAAGATCGGCTAAAGAAAGGGACCAGCGATAGAAAAGGCAACATAGAAGCATTATCAGGTAGACCCCAAGGTAGGGAATACGTAACAACTAATGACTCTGACAATTCATTACTGCTGTTCGATTTTTAAATGGAACAAATCACTACGGGCTTACGACCGTGTTCTACTGTTATTTCGAAGGCTGGCTTAGAAGTGATCAATTTACGTTAACAACGTTCGCCATTAGGTGGTAGTGTTTAAGTCTCCGAAACTCCTAGTCATGAGAATTCTCAACATGTTCAACATGTCGAAAAATCTCATGTATGCAACAAGTAGATATTTAATAATTAATGAAATATAGAGATAAAAGTAGGAAATTATTGAGAACACGAGGTAAATAATTTCCCTCATTATTGTTGAAAAGTTGGTATCTAGTTAGTGTCTAAGGCGTAAAACACCACAGAAAAAGTGTCTCAGAAATAAAGATATGTACAAAGAAGCATTAATTAGAAGAAACATTAACTTGCACACTTGACTGTATCTTTATGTGGTATTGTTTGAATTTGGGAAGGTAATTGTATTATTCTATGGGAGAATCTCATTTGCTTAATGTTAATTTTTATTGCGATGTTTCCGAATTGTTGCTGATCTTACCTGATCTGACTGTTTTTATTTTTGTGTCACATTTGTTCTTTAATATAGATAGATACATTTTATTATGGTTATTGTCCACTTCGATACATACCTAAGGTCTAGTGAGGCGACAAAATTCACTGTGTTTAATTATTATATCAATCATGTTTTTTTTATATTATTCTGTTGTAAAAAATTCTGATAAATAAAATTTATTATTATTGCTGGAACAACCCTCTGAAATAGAATAAGAAACGCGAGGAAATATGCGAACATGAAAATATAGTAACATGGTAGAGGCAAAGGAGAAGAATCTGCAGGTTAGCTCACGAAAACGTTTATGTTTAGAACAAGTCAAATATTTGAAAATTTAGGGCCCATTCTCTCAAAATAACCGTTTTAGGCACTTTTTCTTAATCGATTAATGATTCCGCATTCGAAACTGAAATTTACGTTTTCTTATAATATAGAATGAACTTTGATTAAATAGTTTAGGTGCGGAAAAAATGAGAAAATAAACCTTAATAATGATTGGAGTTAGTTTCATTCACCTAAAAAGATTTTTTTAAGTAAACCACAACTTACGTTTTATTTTTAAATTTTTCGTGAATTTGGGGGCTGGTATGCACATTGCACATGTGACAAGAATGGACTCATCCAAACTCCTCATAATATTATGGTTTTGCACGGCCATATTATGAAAGACGACACTCCAAAAAAGATCCAAGAAAGAAAGCAAGTAGGGACCTACTTACACACTAACGAGGTAGGTAGGTACACAAATTAATTACGCATTTCAAATTCCTGGAACAAAGCTTTGAATTCTTTCATAGCGTATTATTTTCAAGAACCTTAAAATTAAGAGCCTATTCAGTTGAAGTGTAGATACTTCAAAACGTTTTGTATAATTACGAGAGAAGGGAGAAAATTTTGTTCATATTATTTACCACCATACATACCTAATTTGGTCTCCAGTGCATATGTAGTCACTGGCAGTATACATGCTTCTATAAAACATATGCACTGGAGACCATGTCCCTCACAAAAAGAAATGCCGAAAAACTAAAATGTATGCAGCGATCCATGGAAAGATCCATGCTTGGTATAACCCTAAGAGATAAAATAAGAAATGAAGAAATTAGGAATAGAACCAGAGTGGTAGACATCATGGATCGCATAGCAAAACTTAAGTGGCAATGGGCAGGACATGTTGCAAGACAGGATCCCACAAGATGGACTCCAAAGATTTTGAGATGGAGACCCTGGGAGAATAAGAGAGGCGTCGGAAGACCTCAAAAAAGATGGTCCGATGATATAGCCGCTGTGGGGGGGAAAAACTGGCTGCAAATGGCAGCAAATAGGAAGAGATGGAAGAGTATGGAAGAGGCCTACGTCCAGCAGTGGATAAATAGAGGCTGAAAAGAAGAAGAAGAAGATACCTAATTTGTGATAAATATATACCTACACATTCTTTTCTAATTTATTTTAGTAGGTATATTTTATACCAATCTTTATTATAAATTCCATAACTAATGTAAATCCAACGTTTGTAAATAGCTTATGTGAAGAAATTCAGTTTTCACAACTATATAACGACATTCTATGTACACTCTCTTTGATAAGATAAAAAATTGTATGAGAAGAATCTTATAAAACCGAATATTATTAAGGTATTAACCTTCTTCTAAGCCCTTCTACGAGTGACACACAGATTACTTAGATTTCCCATTGCCCTTATAGTTTGTGATTATTAATGATACCATATAATTACTAGCAGCGAAATTAATTCCAGTCGAAGCTTAAATTAGCTCTGAGATTAATATTTTGATTATGAAACCCCATTAGCGTCATATCATTTATACCTACATATGTATGTAATAGCAAACATAGGTATATACAAAATAGATTATATTATTCATACATTAATGACATCTTTTGCTATGGCTTAAGACTGACAAGACAAGTATTAGGTGAGATCAAAATGATAAGGGAAGATTCCTAGGTAACACATATCTTTAATTCATCAACTATTACTACTTGATCATAGTGTTTGGAGTCGATATTGATCTCCCACAATATGTCCAAATCCCTCAGCTCTCCTTCGAAGGAATGGAACACGGTATGATAGGGTCTTCCTTCTTTTTTTTTTACCCTGATTAATCGCATCTGGCGAAATCGCATAGGTAGGTATTTATGATATTATCATTTTGGTCTGGGGACAAAAAAATAAAAATGTGGTCGGACTGCGGAGGACAGGGAATTGGAGGCGTTTCGTTCATTCATACATGAAGGCAGAGATCGCAACTTTCAGCAGTGAGAAAACGATTGACGAAGAAAATAGGGAGCATAGGGGTTTTGGACATGTTGAACATGTAGGAAATTCTCATTATTGTAAGGAGTTTCGGGGATTAGAATATTACCACCCAATGGCGATCGTTGTTAGAGTAAAGTGATAACATAAACAAGCTTTAGAATTATCAGTAGAAAATGTAGTTTAACCGTAGGCCATTTAAAATCCAACAACATTAGTGAATTTTTAGAGTCATTAGTTGATATATATTCGGAAGGAAAAAAGGACTTCCTCGATAACCCCACAGGGACCAAATACCAAGTATTTGTAGGTTTATATATTGTCATGACTCATGATAAAATATGAACAAATCATGACATTCGTGTTGTTACAACTAAGTACATAAACGATTTTACTTTAGTCCCCCCTTTAGATCTTATTCTTATTAATTCGTTCTATTCTTATCCTATATGAACACGTGGATATTTAGGGCACAACGATATAACAAAATAAGCGCGTCGTAAATAAGTTAGCGCCCCCAAGACCAATCAATACAGGAAGTAGGCTTTACAGAATTAGGTACCCTTCCATGAGCCAGACAAAAATAATGGAACTGATTTTGTTTTCAATCATATAATATAAGAATGACGGAGGCCGGTATGTATGAAAATTGAGAGAAACATTTTTCTATGACGCGGTATCATTATTAATACAAAACTACTTTGTAAGTACCTACCTACCCAAAACAAACATAACGGCCATCAACAATAATTATTATTCGATTCCATGAAAATTCTTCGAAAAATCAATTCTTCAAATCACAATTCTTCGAAAAATCAATAATTGTTCGAATTATGTAGGTACAACTAGCTTTCCCGACAGACGTTGTCCTGTGGTCTAACTTAGAATATTGAATAAGAATTAAAAAGATTGATAAAAATGAAATGTAACCAATGTCATTTTGAGCTATGCATCTGTTTGAAACCTCACGATTTTCACGAATGATATTGTGTCCCGTTCCTTCGAAGTAGGGAGTTAGACAAAATATGAAAAGAGGTCTAGCTAGACTATGCGCAAGACGTAGCGCAGTTTTGTTGTCTCCAAGTGGTGTATCAAACCTCAAGTTGGCTTTATCGTGACTTAGATACTGATTTTTTTCTAGGCTACCGAAACTCTATTTAAAATACTGAAATAATAAAAAAATCGATTCTAAAATCTCCAGTTACCACGTAGGAAATAAATCTACGAAACATAAAACAAAATTGTTCATCTTCTAAATTATGTTGGTAGTTCCGTTTCATTTTTGCAAATGTAATTGCCGCTCTTACAGTAGCCCATCCCACTTACTCCAATTTTCATACAAAGTCAACATCAGGAACATAGAGGTAGAATGTTATATTCTCGCGTTGTTCCCGCCTGAGTTTTGAATACGAATGAAATATGAATGTTTTGGAAATATTTTGATGTTGATATTTTATAAGCGAATTAATTATGTATTTATTTATGAGGGCGCAGTGCACATTATGTACATATGAACGGTCCATCTCGGATTAGAACCGCAGGACAACGTCTGTCGGGAAAGCTAGTTATTAATAATTTTTGTTCATGGACAAGTAACAGATATTTTGTGGGTATTCCTCACAGGTGAGAGTTTTTTTTTTGAAAAAAAAAATAATATCAATAAAGGTAAATCCATTATGAATATGGATACGCGGGATAATAATATTATATTTATATTGAGAAAAAAAAGAACCGTTAATGATCAAAAAGTATCACTAAAGGATCTGTCATGGTTGTGAGAAAACATGCACGGAATGAGAGTTAGGTACCTACACTTTTTTAAAAATTCTTCAATAAATAGTACAAAAATACAGAAAAAGAGTCAGAAAACCAGGATTCTGTTGGTGAATTTGAGGTTGGAGATGCCTTTACATTTTCACACATAGATTGTCAGATGAGAAAGGAAGCAACCATGAACAGATGTACTTACTGCCTCTTCTCAAAGGAAGAAAAACCTCATCTTAAGGCTACACTTTCCGCAATGAGACATATCATATAGGTAAGAACCCTTGCGAGAAATTGTGACAACTGCGAAATATAAGATGTAAAAGACCTTCTGGCGGGTTACTCTTGACGACCTAAATAACTATCGTCAACAGTCAATCCTTATTTATACAATTTATGTCGTGATGTAATACCAGATTTAAAACAGACCTACGCACTTTCATGCATAGCAACCAAAAACTAAATGTAATTATGACATAAATAGTAACCAAAATTGGATCGGTATTGCGATTGAAATACAGACTGACCCCCCCTCCCTAATCAACTGCTCGCTTCATAGATAACAATATCTTTCAGATAAACTTCACTACAATCAACCTGTTAAAAAAATCCTCAAACATTTAAAAAGTTAAACGAGTGTTTAATATAAAATGAAAGTATTGTTAGTGCTATCTAACCTACCGGCTGCGCCAAAATTGTAATGCAGGAGCTTTGGTTCTTCTTGTTATTAAATAAAAGTTCCTTTAAATATTTACACACTTATTATATTATAAAAACGGGATACAAATACGGCAAACGAGAGTCTAAAAACTAAACTGACGGAGACTATGAAATTCGATGTTGACTGTAGATCGGTGCGTAGCGAAGTGTCACGGCCGCAGGGCGCTCTGTCGAAGTATGTCGACTACACTCATTACAGTGCGAACACTTATAACTCGAGATCGGCTGAACAGGTTTTTATGATGATTAGTTTATTGGATTCTTCTCCGTTCCGGATAATAGAAAAACAAATAAAAAAAACGGATATAAAATATAATATTTAAGTTTGTTAATATTAAAGGAACGCCGCGATCTGTGAAAATTCCATTACAACACAATATTTTTTTATTTACCTGATAACCATTGAGTTTCAAAACACACGGCACCGATACGAAGATTATTGATAGAATTTCTTTCAAACTATCAGAAATATTTTTTTTTAAATTCAAACATATTTTTGTATAAATTACAAATTTGAAATCAACATTCATAGTAAGGACTACAGGACGACGTCTGTCGGGAAAGCTAGTTGTAAATAAAATTAACGAATTGAACGGGCATTATTTAAATACGGTAATTTCAATAAAATAAAAATTTATTTATTAAATGTTATTAAATTTGTGGAATAACAAATAAACTGTGATTACCGTGATTAAATTTTTTTTTGCCGATCCATCCCTGCTCACGAGCACCTATCGTAAAGGAAATAAAAATGATAATGGCAGCTTCAAAGGTTTCTCGGATACCTACATATTATGTTTAGATCAAAGGAAAATACGTTACTCGAATCCTGTGTGGTATGAGGCTTTGTATTCCTTGTATAGAGCTCAGAATGTATACCAATCTCCGTTTGTAAATGATTTGGAAATGTATTGAAGTGTTGCCGAATAAGAAGGCCCCATGTACTTACTTAAACAAATTGTTATTTTTGTTAAGTAATCTTTCAAACAACATGTTCTGATGTTTTCATTTTATTTATACGAATACAAGGAATCAATACTATCTACTTATCATATAAAAATATGTACTAGTTGACGTGGAGGACTTCGCACCGCCTCATAAAAATAATATTAAAAATAGTGCTAGAAACAAAAGGCCTTAAAATTATGAATGGTCAGCGAGCAGTTTTTTTAAATATGATATTTAGATTGACATCAATATACTTACAGAGGAAAAAATAAGTTAATTATTTTGGACTTACCTGTGCTTTGATGGCAGATACGTGTATTTGTGCAACTCTTAGGTCGAATTTCTTCATTGATATATCTTCCTGTAAGACATCAAATTGTTATGTTAATGAAAAAGTGTATTTTTTAATAAAAGTCAGAATATTCAAAACATATTTGATCAAACATTCTTTGCTTGATATTTCTGTAATTATTGACGAGATTAACATATTATTATGAATTTAAACTCTATAGAACACTTTCAACAGGAGGAATTAGACAACAGGGAAATGGGGAATATTATTGCATTGCAAATGGCCTTTAACTTGTGCCAATAAAGGTAGAAAGCACTAAACCCTGTAAATGTGACATGCTAAAAATGGCATTCCAATTGTTAACATGATTAACCGCAGTAATCGGAAAAATCAATCCGCGAAAATGCTGAACACGTTTGAGAGAAGAGTGCTTCGTCGTAAGATTTTGAGGGCCGTTAACGAAGAAGAATCTAGAAAAATGCGATATTATAACGATTTATAATATTAACAAAGCTCACAGGGTCTCTAATTGATTGCCGTCTTCACGAGTGCCAAAGTGAATCCTGGAGTGACATCCGAGCGGAAGGAGAATAATAGTTGGCAGACCCAGACTACTTTGGGACGCAGTGCAGCTTCTGCAGGTGATAGAGCATCGGAGGACAGAGTGAGTAAAAGGCGAAGGCAAACGGAGAAGAAGGCTCGATATGAGCTGTAGAGCCATCCAAGAAGTAAAAGAAGAGTTAGAAAAAATATGGGTTTAACCTGTAACTCGTTGACTTTATTATAGAGCTGACTCTCCAGTGATCGTTGTTGCAGCCTCGTCATGTTGTCCAAGGAATCCTGAAACACAAAATTTTTATATAATTAGATTTTTTTTCAGCAATGAAATGATAAGGAACCTTATTCTCTTTGAAATTCTTTCATCTGCCCGTCCCTTCAATTATTCAGTACAAACTATACCCCTGAAAGAGATTGTCTCTCACGCAGATTCATCAACTATTTATTATGTCTACTTCTCTCCGGGTTTGAAGTGTTAATTTCTTGCCTTATATTCGCACAACTACCAATAATGTACATTTTTAGGTAAAAACCTTTATAACATAATATGTATTGGAAGTTTGGAAAATCTCACCAATAAACTGTTTTTTTTTCACGAGAACATTCTTCTGGCAATGACAAACGCAAAAAAAAGAATTGGTCCAACCATACAGGCGTTATGCGATAGCTAAAGGGCTTTAATTACTAGCTTTCCCGACAGGTGTTGTCCTGTGTTCCTAACTATGAATATTGAATTCGTATGGCGATGAATTAATTTTCATTTGACCAATGTGATTACGAACTATGCGTCTGTTTTAAGCCATGTATATATTCCATCCGCATTCTGTCAATCGCACCAATTGATAATTTCTGTCTTATTTCAAAATTGGAATAAAAATTATAAAGTAAAAAATACTTATAAGGTTGTCTACGTAGAGTTTTCTTTAATTTTCTAATTTTCCATGCATTTTTCTTTATTTTTTTCTTCTAAAAGGACATTCTCCTGCTAAAAACCTACACGACAAAAAAACAATTAGAGATGACATCGGGAAATAGCTCTCCATTTTTATATATAAGATTTTGTATATAGACCATGTTTATAAAGTGACTTTTCTGTGGATTCACTCTTAAAACTACTCTTTTAAAGCGTGACTTTTTCATCTATTTGTAGTCTGATTGTGACATTCGTATACTGACGTTCTGGAGATCGCAGGTTCGAAACTCGAAGCCTACCCTTTCAATATTTTTCACACAACAAGCTCTGTTAAATGAGAAGAATATCGATCGTGTCTTTTATGTCAGTCAATTACATAAAGTTGAAGTCAACATTCGATATTACGAACAAATCGAAACTGTTTGCGTTTGTTGTGACTCATTTTATTTTATAACTTGACTAACTCAATCAATCAATCAAAACTTGACTAACTACTCATTGAATATTTATGTATTAATACGTGAAGTTACACCTATGATTTTTTGCATTTTTCAATATTTTATGAACTATTCATGCCTTGGTTTATTTCACAGCTGTGGTGATACATTCATAACTTTACCCTATATTTATACTTTTTCTTCTATAGCATGAAATATCTATGTAGGTTGTAACGGTTTATTCCTCTAGGTTTACATCTCTAAGTTGGATTGTCGCTGAAAGCTCTTACTTCCTTCCCTCTAGGTGGTAATGTGGAATGGAGTTGAATTTGGTCTACATCATATTAATGAAGACTTACCATCTTGCCTCGGCTTAGCTGCAGTGGTAGACCAATGCTCTCATCGTCAAGATTCGTTGTAGTTCGTGGATTTCCTTAATAATGTATTATAAATGGAAACTCGATATTGCACTGTATTATAACAAACTGTTTATTTCTGTTTCATTACAAGAAGTTATGTTGCAAATTATATTATTTTCAAGCCATTAAATGTTCAATATTCAAATTATCACTACAAGAAATTACGTTACATTTCTTCACAAAGTTCTGCCCGGGATTTCGTCACTTACACTTGATTTGGTCATACTATGGTTCGAATTATATCTACGTGATGCACGAGGCATTTGGAGACGACATTTTCACATTGTTCAGTTATCACATTTTTACAATATAAGGGAATCTACTTTATTGTTCGTTAGTTTATTAGTCTATAAGAATTTAACACACACTGAAGAGATGAATTAACTACGAATCCACTCGACACTCATGTCCAATCACTTTATTTAACTTGGTAAACTTAAACAAACATTGTTCTATAAATTTCTTTACTGAATTTAAATACTAAGGCGGGCGGACAGGGATTTCGTCCTTAAAAGGACAATCCGCCGCCACCCTTTCACACATACATGAGTTGTGTCGTAACCAGATCCGTCAGATCGCAAACGGAAGTGACTCGAGAATTTAAAAAGAGACGCTTGGTAGCGATCCCCCACTCCGTGGAAAGCTCAACTGCCGAACCACGAGAACGAGGGGAAACGGGTGGTGGAGCGGTACCTGGGGTCCGTGCGGAACGCAGAAATTATTATATTAACCCTTAGCTAGTCATGGTAGTTAACCCTCAACCTAGCCATAATATTTTATACATATTACAAGGTACTTGCCACTTTACTAACCTGATCGAGAGATCGTTTTTTCTTTGCAGCGTTTTTATTGCTGTGCACTTTTTGTTATTATTGCATGAGTGTATTTTTGTATTACTTTTATTGATATACCTATATTATTATTTTGCGAGGCAAATGTGGGAACTAACAACATCGTATCTAAAGAACTGTACACTCAAATAGCTTTTCACTGATTGTCCCAAAAACTGGGGTATGACGTTATTGTTAAATAGATTGACGCAAGAAAGGTTCATGTAATTTTCAAATTTATGTAAATAAGCAACTTACAAAGGAAGGCATAAATTCTGATCCGACTTAATATTTAAATCATAAATTTCTTCCGTTACATTTTCTTTTCATCTGAAAAGATTTCATTTATAAGCTGAATGGAACTCAACAAGTTGGCTCGAGTTTTTAAATAGCTTTCCTTTTAATTTTAAATACCTACCTTAAGAGTTGAACAAAAGGAGAGAAGGAAGTAATTACAAGTTATTCAAAAGACTTTCAGTTTTATATGGGTAACAGATTAAATTATTTTTATATACCTATCGAAAATAATTTTTAAGATTTATCACAACCATACACAGGCGTTTTTAATAATTTGGGTTAACCAGATAAATAAGAACGTTCCCATCTATGCACGTAAGCTAAAACTCTCATTTTTATAATCCTCAAAAATAATACATAGGTACAAAATGTTTTTTTATTTCTTTACATTTCTAATGTATCAAAATAATTAAAAGTAATCAATACTTCTGTATTCAGGAAGATGTAAAATCCGCATAAACCCAAATAAATATGTTTGAAAGGCTACTTCTGATCAAGGAGTCCTGGGTTCGATTCCCGGTCGGGTCAGAGATTTTCTGTTTTACTAGAAATTTCTACTCGGTTTCTATCGAATCCTGTCTCAGATTGGACGTGACCGGTTGACCGGTAGATTTTGCTACATAATATGTAGTAAAATCTATGGAACTTAGTGCATATATTATATGCACTAAGTTCCATCGGCTATAGGTACTGACAACGATATGCAAAAATGGTGTTATCTATTTTACTGTATTTATGTACTTAAGTAGGTGGTGAAAGATCTTGATTTCGAGCGTTCGAGGATCGATATAAGATTTTGTGATAGTGCAACCTTGAATTTATCGTAATCTTATATTAAGAAGCTGGTACAAATAATATAAATAGCTTAAAAATTCTTAAACACAATAAATCTTTCAACAAAATACTTAGAGCAAAAAACTTCACTTGTTCGATAAGAGTACCTACCGGTAGTAGTCAGCTATCTGTAAGTCAAACTTTCATGCACAAGTTCTCGAGTCAGGTGTTTGATTCAGACTTATTCACCTATAAGAACATATTGAGTTCTTACTGATAAGTTTAAGTAGCTTAATACGTCTAATGAAAGTTTCGTTTTCTTCACACTCACCCAAGTTCTTATTCACTTGTAAGCCCAGCTTTCACATTCTCTCAAATTGCTAAGGAAATGGTAATATTAAATAAACGATTGAAATAAAACCTGTGAGCAGTGATATGATGTTAATAACATATCACTGCTTGTGAGATACTTACGAGAATATCAGCAGAAAACATATCTTTAAAGCCCAGTTATAACAAATGTCATGCGATTGAAAAAATAAATGAAAATACCTGTAATTGTTTAATTTGCAGTTCCAAATCTAAGGCTTCTTTTTTCAGTGAATCATAATTGGATCTTATAAGCATTGGTCCCAATCTTTCAAGCACTAGTTCATCCTTGAGCAGTGGTGGACTCACATCCTGAAACACAATCCAACAATCAATCAATACTTCCTTTAACACTCCATTTAGGGGCATATAGAGGCAAAAAGTGCTGTTCGCTGCGCTCGATTTTGCGACGACTTCCACTTACACTATGTCAAAATCACTCAGTGTAAGAGGGTCGTCTTCGAGACCTTGATGATAACAGCGCTCTCCTCGGCCAACTGTCACTAGGCATCCTTAAAACATGCCATTATTTATTCCTTATGAACAAAGTAAACCTAATGAGGATGATATATTAATCAATAAAATTATTTCATCCATGATATATACTCATAATAAAAAAAAGAAAGAGTTGATAGAAAGACTCCTTAAAGCGTAGATAGTAATAAATGAGGATTAATGATGTGGCGTCACCGTAACTGTTCTTACAAAAAGTGTATTGATATGGTTTTTAAAAGATACAATGTGTAACTGTTACCGCATAATAAATTAAGGTACAATATGTAAACGCATAATCCCAGTTTTCACATACGTTTGCCAGACAAAGGAGGTTGTGAACAAATTGCAGGAATACACAGAGCCACGGAGAGTGCCATGTTGGGGATCTCGCTCAGAGACAGAAATATAAATGATTGGATCAGAGGAGTGACAAGGGTCACAAATATTGTCCAGAGAGTTAAGGAGCTGGAAGTGGTTGTGGGCTGGGCATGTGGCAAGAATGACAGATGGCAGATGGACCAAAGTAATTTTACAGTGGCGTCCATGGTTGGGAAGGAGAAGCAGGGCAGGCCAATGATGAGATGGAATGACGACATCGTGGCTTGCGCTAGTTTCGGCTGGATGAGGAGAACACTAACAAGAGAGAGATGGGGACAATTGGGGGAAGCCTGATGTGTTAAAAAATGGACGCTAGAAGGGTAAAAAAAGACAAAGAAGAAGAATGTAACCAGACCTTATGACGAGTTTCGAATGTGAAATCTACAAAAATACGCGTGTTATCCTGGTCAATGGTTTACAGGGCATGTTTGCAAATAATAACATGCACACTGTGATTGTTTTGTAACATTATAGTAACGGTTATAGCAGCATTTTACTTGTGAGAACACGGCATCATGAAAAATGCGTGTAAATAGAGTCATGAAAATACTATGCTGTAATTTAAGGAAAGTTTGGAAAGTCTGCAAGGAAAGGTTCTCTTTGCCTATCCCTTAAGAGAAACAGAGTACCTAATGTATAACAAACTAATGAAACTTATCTAACATGAAATAACTATTAATTAATTTAAGAAGACTTGAAGAAGTGTTAAAATACCTGTCCCATGATATCACCTTCTCCATCGTCATGACCTCCTGTTTGTTGAGGCGGTGCAAATGGTCTCTTGGTGATAGCCCTCGGTCCATGTTGCGGTGGTGTTGGCAGTGATCTAGCCAAGTGCGCCAGATCTGCGGTGCCATTCAAGGCGCGACACTGAGAACCTAACGTTTCGTATCTTCGCGCTTGGTCACTAGCCTGTAAGAAATACAAAAAAAGGATGACTTTAAGATAACGTTTTTCAGAAGTTGTAACGATGATGGTCAAAAAGAACACGGCAAAAAGTGTGTGCAGGTGAAAGAAAGTGATTCTGAAATGTGGAATAAAAACAGAAAGAAGGAATCAGATGAATCACAATCTCAATTTGAATTACGCTCGGGAGATGTGACAGGATTATTTTTCAATTTATAAGAATGCTAAAAAGTAATATCTCTGTCATAGGATAAAACATAAACATCTTTAGATATTAATATGGATGTTTCAACTTTATTATAAGACAGTTGATATCTTGTGCGGTTGACCGTTTTTGAATGCCTATTTCGAAATGTTACCATATCCAGATAAAACTATTGTGTTTCTTAGCTATTGTTTATTTTGTCATTTCTTTACCTATTCGTTATTTAACTAACCGTCATTATTAGGCTTCAACAAATGAAATAACCTCTATTTAATATTAGATTGCGCCAGTTGTTTCATTGTTTATTTTATTTTTCTTCCAGCTTGTTATTATGCCGAACAAAAGTAAGAATATCTTTATTTTATGAGTCTAAAGAGTTTTTTTTGTCATTTTTTGGTTTACAAAATACACCTATCGAATCTTCCAGAGTAAGCTACAAAAAGCTTGTGTCGTGAAAGAGGTCGGCATGTGGGATCGTACCTCGAAATTGATTTAACGACACTACTTACATACTTCACTGCTTTCTGGTGTTGCAACGTATAAACCGGATTCGACCGGGGGTGTGGATGTGTACGCTTCGTGCACCCCGGGCAATGTCATATGACAGCTGAAGTACACAATTTCCGGTTGGCGAACTGTGCTTTAAATTCTCGCATAAGAAAGGAATCAAAGGATAACCGGATTCGAAAAGTAAGTAGATTTAAGTAATGATTATATGAATAAAAATGTTGGCTATAATAGTTTGTGTAAGAAAAGTAAGTAGATTTAATGATTATATCAATAAAAATAAATGTTGGCTATACAATGTAGTTTATGTAAGAAAACAGTACAAAATCTATACATATTTGTAGTATTGTGATTGCTTGAACAGGGTTGCTTGTCATGTTTCTTCTAAACACCTACAAACTGTCACTTAACCCAAATATCTTCCAGAAAATGACATATCTTTGTACGTCATGACATGTGACAATATTATTATCTCGAATCCTTTGTAAAAATTCTATCTATCTAGCGATTTGTTTCTAGGGTAACGTTTCAGATAAGACGATGTCTTCGAAATGTACGATTTTGGTAAATAAAGTTTTATTTCTTTATTTCATTTTCCACCATAGACCCACTTCAGGCACTTGGGGACGTCAAAAATTTTACAATTTTACATGTATTAATTAAGAATATGACAATATAGAGATGTAGACAAATTAGATCAATACACGGTCAGGTTATCACAATGCTCACAGAAAGAACATAAGGAGAGAAAAGTATGGCTGTTAGCGAAAAGTTTATCTACTTGAGTCATGGTAGATGTAAAGATTCCATTCACGCTCACGTCAAAAGAAACAAAATAAAAAAAAGAATTAACAAGATAAAACATGGAACTTAAATTCAAATTCACAACATGACAAAATTAAGCCACTAATTATTATTGTTTTTATTTTATTTTTTATTTTATTTTCAACACACGGCGTAAAGCCATTTACATGTACCTAAATACAGTTTGGTACATAGGAAATTATTAACAACAACAAAATTTGAACAGATCAAAGTGGGTGATACACATTATGATGATAATCAGGAGTATAAAATTGCATCGCCAGTCATTTTGGTCTAATGCGATTCTATATCCATCGTCAATTAGGATAATATTTGTAACACATAAAAACAATAACGATATAATCAGCAACAAATACATAGTCTCCAGTTTTAATAATTATCACAGTTGGAATAAATAGAATTTTAATAATACGTAAGTCAACGTGGTGAAGTTTTGGTCAGATCAAGTTAGAAATACAATGTGAACAGTCAGAGTTATAATATAATGATTAGATTTATGATGAGTCAGAGGGAATATGGTAAGATAATTTTTATACATTTTTTTTTTTTTTTTTTTTTATACCTAATTAATTATATTATAAAGTTTGTCCATTTTAAGCGATTTCGCTAAAAAAATTTTTTTTTTTTTCAAATCATGGTTTTGAAATTATTTGAGTCATGCCTGGGTGTAAAGGGCCCATTCACGCTCACGTCAAAAGAAGCAATAATAACAATTTGAGTAGTATTAAAGCATCGAAAATGAGAAACATGTTAAATTCTAATCATTTTCTTATGAAGATTTATAACGTGCCCTTGTTTTTACAGATATTTTTGAAGTTTCCTAATTTATAACACACTCTTGTTTTTACATTGATCTGGGAATGGAGCTTGTGTCTTTTCAATTTTCTTAGTTTTTGTGTCTTTTTGAGAACAAAAAACACCTGTTCTGCAAGGCTCCCCTTTTAATTGACATAAAAATATTGGGATGATGGAATAGAAAGAGTGGGCAGAAAGCAAATGTCCTGGCTGTGTATAGTTCGAAAAGGACAAGAATGAGACTAAAAAACGCCGTGTTCAAAGTTCAAAGCGTCGAGTTGGTTTACGATGGCTTGTCAAGATACTCAAATAGACGAAAAAAAGTGATTTAAGATTGAGGCTCTTGTGTGAGTGACTCGTTCAGAGAAAAACGGTACCTAGACAATGAACATTGCAGTAAATGGCGTCAGAAGAACCGAATTTTTGTTGAAATCTCTTACAAGTAACACATTGAAAGAAAAAAACGTGTACATTGAGACTTCACTACCGTTGTCTTTCATCTTGATGTAGAATCGGATTAAGCTGAAGTTAATTCTTTAAGGGATATACGTCATATCTGTATGACTCACGCCCCACAAAGACATCTCATCATATTTTTTATAAAGACTCTGCTAAGAAGAAATAATATTTTCTGAAGGTGCGTAGATCACCCGTAATATTTCATACTATTGAGTATTATTCTGAAATGACGAACATACGTTTCAGTTGCGTCGTATCCAATTGTTGTTGAGACTTTTGACATTTCTATATTCTGAAAATATTTTATCCAACACATTCATTGCGTAACTACTGGAGACCGATTAAGTTCTAAGTAAGAGCTTTTATTCTGCAATGACAAAACGACGATTGATTGCCTCGTATCCAATAGTTTGTTGTTACGTCTTTTGACAGTTCTACCTATTCTGAGTGTCAATGAATCTGTGCTCACTCGAAGTGAACACAAATACACATTCGACATCCTTCCCACTAAGGAAAGGCTTGAGTTGTGAAAGCGGAAATGGTCGAACCCGCGACCTCCAATACGCTGTACGTACGAAAGCCGCCGATTGATACCACCGGACTACCAAGTACCAACCACCACGAATTTTGCGTTGAGTTGGAACGTCAATTTGAGAATAGCAGTCATTATCGACATACTTTATAATAATATTTCATACTATTTTTTTCATACTCTATAATATTTTTATTAATATATATTATACTAGCTAGTTACCCGTGGCTTCGCTCACGTGCTTTTTGGTTTCTCTTCTTAAACTGGGGGAACGCTGACACCTACATTCACATGCATAATGTGCACTGTGCTCCCTGCTAAAAATACATTATTAATTCGTCTTATTTAAACTAATAAATTAAAACCATCATTAAAATATTTCGGAAACAACATCCATATTTTATTTTATTCGTATCCCAGGTGGGAACAAATAGGCGAGAAAATATACCTCGCCTATGAAATATTACTACAGTACTGCGAGTTAACATTTGAACGTGCCCGAGAATTCGCTTCATTTTGTATGAAAATTTCTAAAACGGCGTAAACGGTGGAGTTCTCTAAAAGAAAACAATCACGAAACATCACCAAGGAAGAGTGGGGCCTTTTTGGAAAATCATGTGCATATTTTATTCTTTTTTTATTCAATGTAGGTACCATCAATATAGGCAAACTTATAGCACACCAATAACAGCCTTCTGTAAATTACCTACAGTTTGGGAAAAAGTCGTACCCATTCATAAAAATAAATGACGTCATAAGTAGGTAGGTACCTACCTACCCAGCCAACTCCCGATTACACAACAGAACAGTGTCCTTGTTGGCTTTCAAGGCCATGAGGCGTGCTCCTATTGCTATAAAAATAACACCGAGGTACGTATGTAGGTACATGAGGATAAAGAAATACTGGTGATCAATTAATACAGTAAGGTACTTAAGCCTAGTTCACAGTAGCGTAGTTTACGTTGGTTGAGTGTTTTAATCGAGTGACGAATAATTTAGTAGGGGAGAGTGTGGAGGTATGGGATGCAGGAGGTATGGGACAGTACTCGTATTATTCATATTTGGCGCAGTTATATATTCATATACTTGTCAAAAGATGTATATAGGGGTACGTTTAGTAAAAAATCATTGACGGTTGGTGTTATGTGCGTGTGGAAAAAATAATTCTTGATTATCATTTTTCGACATAAAAAGTAATATTATACCTATTACAACCCATCCTTTTGGGGGAAAGTAAACCAAAGGTAAGATTATTTCTATGTTTTATTCCCAAACCTGCGATAATTATTCGTCATATTAACGCATTGTTTTAACATAACTTAAAACTTTTTGTTTTAAATTATGTCATTTACCATTTTATTGTTCATGGTGGAGGTTTGGGACAGTTCATTGAGTGAGGTATCGGACATACCCCATACCTCCTGTATGTGAATATTTTTCCACAATTAGTTATTTTTTTTCAAATGTAATGTATTTTTTGTAGATGCCGAGATTATGATAAAAAAATATAAATTGAATAAGGAATGATTATACAAAAATTCGCCAGGCTGTTCAATTACAAAATAATGAAGTACATACTGGTATTGCCACCACCTCAAAAACATGGCAGTGCAAAAGAATGCAAGAAGTTTATGCATTCGAAATAAAATTTGATCGTTTTAGCGAAATAAGTTACAATTTTATTTGCATGTCCCATTCCTCCCATATAGGTGTCCCATCCCTCCACACTGTGTGGAGGAATGGGACAAAATCAGGGTTTTATAATATTTTGAATAACTCATTAAATATGCTCAACCGTATAATTTTAAGTATATGTCATAGCTAATAGCATACATTCAGCAACCTAGTATTTTTTTTAAATAAATTGCTTTTTATTTTTCCAAAATTCAATTTTTAATAAATTTGTCCCATACATCCCCACTCTCCCCTACTAAGGGTTGTGTGATCAATAAAAAATTGCCGAGTAGATTAGCTGCCAGAAGAGTTGTCACCTGATAGGAAATTGGAAAATCTTTAATTTTGGAAACCACTGTTCTGGGCATTACGATAAGATACATGCAGTATGTATATACCTAGCCGCACGTGTATTAACTTCATCGTGCCGCGTTTCAAGGTTAGGATCTCCATAGTATTATTTTGTTTGTTGCAAAAATCTTTATCATACCATATCACTGCTTAAAATAAATCTTTGACAAAACAATGAAACCGGTCGATTTTTATTTTAAAGTAAGAATCTATATATTACAGCTTTCTCACTTAATTTATCTAAGAGATATGGTTTTTCGAAAAAAACTACCAAGCACCCTAAATATTTTTTACTTTAAAATCGGAATAATAAAATTTGACTCTATCTGCAGTTGAAATTTCGATAAAACCAGTTTTAAACGTTTCGGCTTTTTTCGATATTTTTATAAAATTCTGAAATAGGTATAGGCACCGAAACTCGTAAATTTGTCATAAAAAATGTTTTACTTTATAAAAAAAGTTACATGTAAAAATGAGATCCAACTGTCGATGGCCTGAGTCGGTATGTTTATTGTATGAAACGATGTCGTCAATAAATTAAATTTTTACAAAAATTGTTAAGAAAAGTTTGAGATGTACTGCTATGATGTAAATATTTTTTATAGAAAAATCAATTATCTAGTTGGAGGGTTTCGGCGTTTATCGATATTTTTATAAAATTCTGAAATATATGCACTGAAACTCGTAAATTTGTCATAAAAAAAAATATTTTTCTTTATAAAAAAAAGTTTGAGAAATCCTGGAACTTTTTCATTAAATTATATTTTAGATATTGTATTTTTCTATATACATACTCATTTTTAGGGTTCTAGATTTTATGGTTTTCGAGATATATGAAAAAATTAAATAAAAATTCAAAGGTTGATTACCCCTGACTGAAAAAAAATTCAAAATTCTGAGTACAAAAATTTTGTAGGCTTAAAGTATTCAATATTTTTTGATGTTTTAAGATGTGTGCATCAAACGAATCAAAAGTTATAAAGAGGGGACGGACACACACACACACACACGTTGGAAAAGTGCCCCTCACCCCCTCCCCTCTAATTAATGATATCTTTTGAAAGTAAAATAGTATAATTTGACTCTTTTTGTAGAAATCTTTTTTTGGAAATGTCGATAAAACCAGTTTTAAACTTTTTAGGAGCCACTTAAAAATCATCCCTTTTTATATGTGCCCTTTTTCGTCCCTTTTAGTAAAAATTTGGTAAAACTGTCCAAGAAAACTACTACTCATTTCTATAGGAGAATTCATATGCCAAATCTCAAGTTCGTACCATGTCTAGTTTCCGAGATATTCGCATACTTTGAAAAACATTCAACCCTATTTTTCACCCCCTTAGGGGTGGAATTTCCAAAAATCCTTTCTTAGTGGAAGGTTTTGTATTAAAACCTACCTGATTTCCAAATTTCACTTCTCTACGATTAGCCGTTTGGGCTGTGCGTTGATGAAAATGTGTTTCATATACAAATAGAATTTACATATAGAATTTAATAATCCAATCAAAGGCGTAGGTACTCCACTACACTAAAAAAATGTTGGGTAGGTACCTACCTACCTAGTTTATAACCTCAGTCATTCTCGCGAGGCGGACGCGTAGTAGGTACCTACCTATATTATTCAAACGGCACTGCTCACGGGGTGTGACCTTGTTACAATAAATGTTTGATGCAAATCTTTATCATGGCTTATCTTCCTTAAAAAATAATATTTATTTGTTGAAACACGAATTTTATTTTTATATTAAAATTAGAATCTATATATTAATTTAGAGCTTTCTAACTTCAGTTATCTAAGAGATATGGTTATTCAATAAAAACCACCCCCAACCCCTTCCTACCTAATTAATGTTATCTTTTGAAAACAGAATAATACAATTTGACTCTTTCTGAAGAAATCATTTTTTTTAAAATTTCGATAGAACCAGTTTTAAACTTTTTAGGAGGCACTTAAAAATCATCCCTTTTTATATGTGCCCTTTTTCGTCCCTTTTAGTTAAATTTTGGAAAAATTGCCGAATATGCTAACACTCATTTCTATAGAAGAATTCATATGCCAAATCTCAAGTTCGTACCATGTCTAGTTTCCGAGATATTCGCATACTTTGAAAAACATTCAACCCTATTTTTCACCCCCTTAGGGGTGGAATTTCCAAAAATCCTTTCTTAGTGGAAGGTTTTGTATTGAGACCTACCTGATTTCCAAATTTCACTTCTCTACGATTAGCCGTTTGGGCTGTGCGTTGATGAGTCAGTCAGTCAGGCACTTTCCTTTATATTAATAGATTATAGATTACGCAATAGTTTCGACACGTGTATTGGAGAAAGTAGGTTGGGTTGGGTAGGTACCTACCTACGTACATATATATTCATAGACTAAGAACACGTAGAAAGCCGATTCCGATCCGCGCCGACCTGCGCAAAGAATGTTACTATGCATTTGAACGGGGACACCCACAGAAAAAGCAGGAACCCGCTTTCCGGCATGCCCATTTAAATACATCTTGGATGAATCTATGGTTATGGATGGATTCATTGATAAAACTTTTGAAGCCGCGGGGTCGGGGGGAAAAATGAATTACGACGCCATCTTAATGGAACTTACGGGAACATATTCTCTGTTTTAACGAATATGTTGCTGGATCTCTTTTTTAGTGTTTTGTTGTTAATAACTACGTTTACGAGTAGACATATTATTACTCTTTTAAAGTTTAATTACAGTTTTTTTTTCATATTAAATTGATGATTTAATGTTATGTTGGTTTTATTTGGTGAACTTTATTTCAAATCCTTCCTTAAACTGAAGAGATGATTAATTTAAGTCAAATACACAAGATATTTCAAACTATTCGAAGTTCTGATATATATTTTCAATTATTCCATACGAATTGTTGAAATATGTTGCAACCAAGATGGCCGCCAGTATTTCCTCACATCCCCTCTAGTGGCATCACTTGCTCTCGTACAAAATTCAGCTGTCAATCTCTCCATATATAATAATTCCTCCAAGAAATACATTGAAACTATAGACAACGATCTATGAGCCTGTCGGCGCAAATCGGAATCGGCTTTCTACGTGTTCTTACCCATACACGCTGCACCGGACCAGCTCGTGGTGTATGTATGTTTATTGTATGAAATGATGTCGTCAATAAATTAAATTTTTACAAAAGTTGTTAAGAAAAGTTCGAGATGTACTGCTATGATGTATATATTTTTTATAGAAAAATCAATTATCTAGTTGGAGGGTTTCGTCGTTTATCGATATTTTTATAAAATTCTGAAATATATGCACTGAAACTCGTAAATTTGTCATAAAAAAAATATTTTTCTTTATAAAAAAAGTTTGAGAAATGCTGGAACTTTTTTATTAAATTATATTTTAGATATTGTATTTTTCTATATACATACACATTTTTAGGGTTCTAGATTTTATGGTTTTTGAGATATATGAAAAAATTAAATAAAAATTCAAAGGCTGATTACCCCTGACTGAAAAAAAAATTCAACATTCTGAGTATACAAAATTTGTATGCTTAAAGTATTCAATATTTTTTGAAATTTTAGGATCTATGTATCAAGCGAATCAAAAGTTATAAAGAGGGGACGGATACACACACATACACGTTGGAAAAGTGCCCCTCACCCCCTCCCCTCTAATTACTGATATCTTTTGAAAACGAAATAGTATAATTTGAATTTATTTAAAGTATTTTTATCAACTTTGTGGTACTTTTCCATAATGATAATAAAAAACACAACTTTGCAAAGTATCACTTTTATTTTTTATAAAAACCAGAATTGACAAACTAGACATAGACAACAACATTAAAGACCAAACAATAGAAATCATCACAACATGTATAAGACAGAATTATTTCGAATGTGACAATAAACTATACACACAGACGAACGGCCTTCCAATGGGAAGCAGTTTATCCCCATTATTAGCAGACATTTATATGGACGATTTTGAGACTAAACTTTTTGCATCTAAACATGTACTGTTGAAACATATGACCAATTACAATAGGTACGTGGATGATATTTTCTGTACATGGGAAGGGACACACAGACAATTAGATCAGTTTTTGACATACCTCAATTCCATAGACAAACACATACAATTCACAATGGAAAAAGAAGATAACAGCTCACTCAACTACATGGACATTAACATATCAATAATCGAGAACCAATTTACATTCAAAATCTACCGAAAACCAACATATACAGATACAATAATTCATTCAAATTCACATCACCCATACTCACAAAAAATGGCAGGTTTTAATTCCATGATACACAGATTATTGACAATGCCACTCACAAAAGAAAACTACCAGACGGAAATCAACACTATCATAAATATAGCTAATAACAACGGATACCACCCAAACATAATTATACGACTACTAAACAAAAAACATAAGAACAAACTAATACACGATTACATTTACCCCAAGATACACCTACACAACAACGACGACAAATGGAGAAGAATACTATACATAGACAACATAAGTGACGAAATTACATCAAAACACAAAAACCAACACTTTAGACCAGCATTCTACACGAATAACTCTTTAAAAAAACGACTATGCAACTATAAACGAAAAACAGACATAAACAAAAAATCAGGCATATACAAGATAAACTGTAAGAACTGCGACATATGTTACATTGGACAAACAGGACGACAATTCGAAACAAGAATTAATGAACATCACAAAGCTATAAAAAATTTCACAATCAATTCAGAAATGGCGGATCACTGTAGAGAGACAGGACACAACATTGACAGAGAAAACACACAGTACTTACACATATACAATCACAAAAACCATAAAATGAACCTACTAGAAACATTAGAAATACATAGACACAAAGAACACGTAATTAACAATCAAATTCCAAATCTGTCACCTATACTCAAATTATTCGTACAGGACACGCACACAATCATACCTTCTCACCCCCTCACACACACAACCAACACTTCACCTCCCCACCCCCAACATACAGACACACCCACAACAACACACTAGTGACGCGACACAATACATCAGTTTAATTTAAATCACCACTGAAGATGGCCACATTGTGGTTGAAAATATTCTGGTTTTTATAAAAAATAAAAGTGATACTTTGCAAAGTTGTGTTTTTTATTATCAGTATAATTTGACTCTTTCTGAAGAAATCATTTTTTTGAATTTTCGATAAAACCAGTTTTAAACTTTTTAGGAGGCACTTAAAAATCATCCCTTTTTATATGTGCCCTTTTTCGTCCCTTTTAGTTAAATTTTGGAAAAATTGCCGAATATGCTAACACTCATTTCTATAGAAGAATTCATATGCCAAATCTCAAGTTCGTACCATGTCTAGTTTCCGAGATATTCGCATACTTTGAAAAAAATTCAACCCTATTTTTCACCCCCTTAGGGGTGGAATTTCCAAAAATCCTTTCTTAGTGGAAGGTTTTGTATTGAGACCTACCTGATTTCCAAATTTCACTTCTCTACGATTAGCCGTTTGGGCTGTGCGTTGATGAGTCAGTCAGTCAATCAGTCAGTCAATCAGTCAGTCAGTCAATCAGTCAGTCAGTCAGGCACTTTCCTTTATTATTATAGATATTATTATAGATAGATACTATCAGCGAGTAAAACATTCATTATTGATTTGTTCATACATTTGAATGTTTTTCATAGGAATTTAACATCAATTTCAATTTAATTTAAAGCTTGAATTCATGATTGGCATAGAAGAAAAAGACGTGATGGGAAAATGTAGAATATTAGATCCCAATGAGAAGATTATTTCATTATGGACTTGGCTGGGAAATGTATTAAGGATGCCGAATGACATGTGGCCAAGGAGATCGCTGTTCTCCTCCCACCACGGTTCCGAAGACGGGAAAGAAAGACTCTCTCACATTGTGTTCCGTTCCTTCGAAGAAGAACTGACGGATTTAGACATGGTGAGACGATCATTTAAACCGCGAAATATCTAGCGCGGTGGAGGGCTTTTGTTGCCTCCCTATGCCCCTAAGTGGAGTCACAAATACAGTATGATAATATGATATATGAGAAAGAAAGTGGCAGTGTGCTGGTTATGTGGTAAGATAAGATACTGGGAGGTGGGCTCAAAATCTAAATACTGAAGTGCTATCCTTGGGAGAATCGTCGAGGCGTCTGCAGACCTCAAAAGAGATGGGTTGATGATATTGCTACCGGTGGAAAGCCGTGCCTGCAATAATTGATAGGGAACAGGGAGAAAGAACCGAGTTCAAAGAGGTCTATGTGTAGCAGTGAACCTGACAGAGCTGAGAAAAAAGGTCTTCCTCTATGACCTTAGAAAGAGGTCTTCCGTAGAAGAAGGGTGGGAAAGACAGATACATAAATAGACAGTAATAATAATTATCAATTTTCTGCAATAATACATTAAATCTCAACATACCTTACGTTGCTATCTCTACATGCCCTTCCTGCTTTATACTCGTACTTATCCGGCCCGATTGATGCCGCAATCGGGCCGGATAAGCAAGTGTGAACAGCTTCATAAAAAAATGTATTGCCACCAGAGCACCCGATTTAAATTCGGATCCGATACCGGCAAGCGGGAACAGGTTGTTAGTGTAAGTTGTTCAAATTTTCTACTTGTGGTGGTCACGTCTGAGTCAAGAAATTTCAATAATACCAAACAAGTAAACACTTTTAGAAATAATATTTTGAAAATTCCTGTGGTAAAATATCTTTAAATGAATTTGAAATAAACGGATAGTAACAGGATTGGGATAAACACTTTCGAAACGATTTCTTCCACGTTCTCATCAGTACCTACCTACTGGAGAACCCTTAATTCATTTTCCGTCTGAAATGATCCAAACGGATTTATTTTTTTCTCGACATTTGGCAATTTTCTGTTCAAATGATTTTTATACTCATTTCACAAGATGATAACGATAATAATTATTGAAAAATAATTTCAGTTGTTTTTATTTATTGGAGATGTTGATTTTTTATTGCTTTTTATATTGTGTCATCACAGCTCGAGTCTTTTCTCAGTTCTTGGAGGTAAAAATGTCGTTGTTGATTAAAAAAAATGTTTCTTGGCTCACCTAATGAAATTTCTAAATATTTATTCTTCACTTAACGGTATGTAAGCCTACAGACAGATATTTGGATAACTGTTTCTCGATTTCAAATCCAATCCAGGCCTCTTTTTGACAAAAGCATTGTGTAAGGAATTTTCTGTAGCAACTAGTAGAACAACACAATAATAATGAGTAGGATATTCTCTTTTATCTCGAAATATTTGGCAAAGTTCCACACAAAGGAGGGAGAGAATGTCGATCATTTCCACATTCCAAGTCCTGTAATCAAAGCTAACGTTATTATTCTTATTATCCGTGTAATTATAATTATCTTTATGTCTCTGCCTGCGTTTAAATATTCAATAAGATTTTGTGAATAAATTTCGCATAGACGCTTTGTCATAGACGAGAGCATCGATGTGTAAAACTGTTGTACCTACTTACGACAATGATAATTAAAATGTTAATGAATTTCTATCTTCTTTACAATATTATTCTTGAACAAATAATAATACAAGCAATTATTTCAATATTTAAGTAAAAACAAGAAATTACGTTGTAGCTTGAATGAATTTGAAATTTTAGTCGTCGTAACAATAATGGATAACAACTATAATATTATAAAACCGTGAAAAATCATTGATTATGTATAGTAAAGTATGATTTTTTTTTTAAATAAAATAGTTAAATGGATACAAAGATACATGCTTTAAATTTTTCAGATGTACTTAACACTTTTTAGTGGAAAAATTTGCGAATAATAACGGATAAAATGGAATGCTTGGTAGACTATAGCGGCTACGACGACACCAGCTTTCGTTCTATTTCGTGCGGAGGTCGTGGGTTCGATCCCAGGTGCAGACCATCTTCCTCTTTCACGACACAAGCTTTAAGTAGCTTACTGTGAAAGAGTCAAAGAGTGTTTTTGTGTTCATTTTGAGTGAGCACAGATCCATTTTTAGTTAACAAATACTTTTTAGATAGTTTTTCTACAAATAAAAATTCATGAAAAATAGTGAGATGAAGATTCTGAGAAACATCTCCGGAAAAACCCTTGATAGAGTTAGAAACACAGAGATCCGAAGAATCTGCGAAGTCGAGGACGTTGTAAGGTGGGGAAGATAGAGGAGACGGTTTTGGAACGACCACGTCTCAAGAATGGAAGACACAAGAGCCGTGAAAATCGCCAGAGACAACATACCACAAGGAAGCAGACCTCCAGGACGACCGCCTAAACGCTGGAGGGACAGTTGGCACTCAGCTTCCCAAGAGGACAACATAGCAGGAACAGGCCAGCGGGCCTAATCAAAGAGGAAGAAGAAGAAAAATAGTGAGCCATTTTTGGTAAGTATGAGAAAAACCAATCACCATATTTACCATCTTTAGCCCCAAGAATGAAACTATGTAATGAGTTCGGAATGTATTATCTTATAACATTTATCTGTGTGAAGATACTATAGGCGCTTTTTGTTACATTTTTCATAAATATTATGAAATTTTTTCGTTAACGAATTTTTTTCCCCAAAAACGCTGTTTTTTGATATGACGGCAACAGCTTGTTTGAAACTTTGAAGGATTTTCACCCTTCGTCTTATAAATAGAAATATATGATAGTTACTGCTTTTGATGTAACATGTTACTTATCAGCTGATACTTCATGTACAAATTTGTTGATAAATTTGTGAAATATTTCAAATCTTAGATAAATCTTATTAACTAGTTTTTTAAAGGCGCCCGTGGCGCCCACCTATGGCCTTTTTTATGCAAACTTTACTTTCTCATAGCATAGCTGTGAGCATTCACATGTGAGACTTCAAAATACTTGGTTGATTCAACTCTTTATGAAAACTCAAATACCTGCAACTTAAACTTTTAATTACAAACTGTACATTCAAATAGCTTTTGGCATGTGGGTATTTACCTACCGATTTGATTGATTAAACTTTTTCATGTAAACTTTGCATTCGTATTGCCGAATTCTTATATGAGACTTTAAAACACTTGATTAATTGAATTCTTCATGAAAAACAACGTGAACTTTTTCTAACAAACTTTACATACCTATGTATGGCCTTCAACGTTATGAATTCACATGAAAATCTTTAAAAAATTACTCTAGGTGTGTAAACTTTTTATTGAAAACATGGCATTCGTATGGTTTTTCTCCGCTATGATCTCGTGTGTGTGGATTAAAGATTCGTTATTTGGTTAACTTTTTCAAGGAAACTTTGTTTTCTTATGGCCGAATTCATTTGTGTGACTGTAAAGCACTCGATGCTAGATTATAACTATTCATGATAATATAACTACCATTTATAAAAATGCAAAAAAAACTTTTTATTACACACATTGCATTAGCAAGGGTTTTCTTGGCAATGAAATCGCGTCTGTGAGTTAAAGATCTGATTTGGTAAACTTTTTCATACAAACTATGCTTTTTTTTTGGCCGAATTCATATGTCAGACTTTAAAGCACTTGATATTTTTTTTTATAACAAATTTTGAATCTTTTCTAACAAAATATGCATTTAAATGGCTTTTATCATGATTTATCATTTGATTGATTAAACTTTTTATCGCAATGGTTGCATTCGTATGGCTTTTCTGCGATAGCGTGTCTATGGGATAAATTTATGATTTAGTAAAATTTTCATGCAATGTTTGCTTTCTTATGGCCGAATTCATATGTCAGACTTTAAACCACTTGATAATAGAACTCAATGAAAATAAAAAAAAAACTTGTACTTTTTATAACAAACGTTGCATATGAATGGCTTTTCAACGCTACAAATTCACATGAAAATCTTTAAAAAATTACTCTAGGTGTGTAAACTTTTTATTGAAAACATGGCATTCGTATGGTTTTTCTCCGCTATGATCTCGTGTGTGTGGATTAAAGATTCTTGATTTGGTAAACTTTTTCATGGAAACTTTGTTTTCTTATGGCCGAATTCATTTGTCTGACTGTAAAGCACTCGATGATAGATTATAACTATTCATGATACTATAACTATTTATAAAAATGCAAAAAAAAAACTTTTTATTACACACATTGCATTAGTAAGAGTTTTCTTGGCAATGAAATCGCTTCTGTGATTTAAAGATCTGATTTGGTAAACCTTTTCATACAAACTATGCTAAATATGGCCGAATTCATATGTCAGACTTTAAACTAATTTTGAACTTTTTCTAACAAAATATGCATTTAAATGGCTTTTATCATGATTTTATCATTTGATTGATCAAACTTTTTATCGCAATGGTTGCATTCGTATGGCTTTTCTCCGCTATGAGTTCACAAACTTTTTATTGAACACATTGCATTAGTAAAGCGAAGTCCGGCTGTGCGTAAAAGTTTCCTGATTTGTCAATTTTTTGGCCGAATTCGCAAGTGATACTTTACAGCACACGGTTGATTGAACTATTTATGCAAACTTAAAAATGAAATTAAACTTTTTATTGCAAACTTACCATTCAAATAGCTTTTAGCATGTCATTGGTTGTTTAAATTATTTGATTGATTGAACTTTTTATTGCATTCGTATGGCTTTTCTCCGATATGAGTTCGTATGTCATTCTTTAAATTACTTGAAACCGCAAACTTTTTATTGCACTCATGGCATTAGAAAGGCTTTTCTTCACTATGAAGTCCCGCTGTGCGTAAAAGTTTCCTAATTTGGTACACTTTGCTTTCTTATGGATGACTTCGCATGTGAGCTTTTTAATAACCCAAAAAATTGTTTTTCTCTACGTCAAGACCTTTAAAAAAAGTGCTCAGCCACCAGGCATAATAATAATATCATTATGTTACTGTCAGTTGTCACTGCTGTCAGCCATATTGTATTAGAAGAACAATATTATTTGTCTTTAGTTGCGAGTGGCGCGCCATCTAGCGGCGTTAATGACATCAGTCAGTCAGGCAGTCAGTCAGTCAGTGTTCAAGGCAAATATTATATAGATTAATAGGTAGTGATTTATTGTAAAAAATATGTTCTGTAATAATGATAACTGTTGAAGAACCAAATAAAATAAAATGAAAAAAGATAGGTATTGAAAGTTGGATCTTTCTTTGTGTAATGTTATTGAAAAGTTCACAAACTTATAATGACGTCCAAAGTTCCAACTCTCAATCAAGAAGATATTTATTGTTAAAATGGAAGGGAAAAAATAGTTGATAAAAAAAAACAATCTTGTACCATCACCCAGCCTCATCATAATCCAGTACAGTTGGTCCAATAAAGACCATGGTCTTTTCCATAAGGCTGTTCTGCTAGTTATATTCTGCAAATCAATCCCTCAGATAACAATATGGGGATATTGTGTTTATTGCTACAGATTAATTATATTGAAATTTAGACAATTCACTTTAACATTTTTTTTACCCATCACGCCGTTTCCCGAAGGGGGTAGGCAGAGAGTACGGATTTCCATTTCAAATCTATACTATACAAACCTCTTTCGCTTCCTCCAAACGCATAACATTCCTCATACATGCTCTTCTATTCCTTTTGCTCCTGACTTGGTCCTCCTCTAAGACAGAACCGATATGATCGGACCAAGTCATTCGAGGTCGGCCTCGTCTGCGTGCACCCATTCTTTCAGATTTATATATCCTTTTAGTCATTCTATCTTCGTTCATTCTCTCTACATGCCCAAACCACCTTAATTTATTCACTTTCATTCTAGTCACAATGCTAATAATATCCACTCCACATTCCTTGGAGCTGCCACTTAAACCAAGAACTCGATATATAGTGAAAATATTGCAGCCAATGGAAAATACAAACGTGGAAATGTACCCCAAAATAAAAATGCTGACAAAAAGAAAAAGAAAAAATACCAACCCTGTTTATTTGTTTTTTTTTATTATTTTAAGACAAATCTGAAATAAATTTATTTAAATACTAGCTTTGCTTACAGACGTTGTCCTGTGTTCCTAACTATGAATATTTAATTCGAATTTGTATGGTGATGAATTAATTATCATTTGATCAATGTGATTCCGAACGATGCGTCTGTTTTAAACCATGTATATTCCATCCGCATTTTGTCAATCACACCTATTGACAATTTCTGTCAAAATTTCAAAATTGGAATAAAAATTATAGGTAAGGTAAAAAGTACTAATAAGGTTGTCTACGTAGAGTTTTCTTTAATTTTCTAATTTTTTATGCATTTTTTTTAAATTTTTTCTTCTAAAAGGACATTCTCCTGATAAAAGCCTACACGACAAAAAAGAATTAGCGAAATCGGTCCAGACGTTTAGGCGTGATGCGATGACATCGGGAAATAGCTCTCCATTTATATATATATAAGATTTTAAAATAAATTAGGTACCTACATACCTGGATTTTATTAATGTGATATTTTTTTTAGCTCGTGTAAGACGAGATATTAAACACCGGAAATGTAAAAATAAATTAATTTACCTTAGAAATAAATCAGGAAATTTAATTAAAATCTTTACTTAATTAAAAAAAAATATATTATAAAATCCCAGATTTATCACAGATAATCCGACGTCTGCAAAGGAAATCAAAACGCTGTGAATCCGACGCCTTGATAAGGAATAAAGATCTACCGATATCAAAATTATATTTTAAGCTTTCATTTTGCTCCAATCCAAAAATATTTTCAATTTGTAAGTCCTTTTATCCTACTTCACGTTGTAATAAAATCCACTGATTAATTTTTTAATTGAAAATTCGAAATGATCATAGTAATTATTAGTAATAGTAGGTAATAATAATTTTATTGAAAGTGTGATGAGTTATAATGAAAACGTTATTGAAAGCAACTGAGATTCTATAAAATTAAAAAAAAAGCCAACTAATTTTTTATTTTTATTTTGAAAAAGAATATGTATGCGTTAAAAATAATTAAAATAAAAGGCGTACGTGAGGGCTGTAAGTATTATTAAAAAAATATTATAATAAGGTTGGGATTAAATGTGCAAAATTATAAATACCCTATTTAACATACTTATCTAAGATTTATATATCCTAGATATGTTTGCAACTAAATGTATAAAAAATTGAATATTTATGACAAATCAGAGACGTAAAAGAACAGAATAAGAAAGGTAGGTATGTAAGTTTTAAGAAAACTCTTATGTATAAAGTTTTGTTATTTAATTTGCGCATACAATCGCGAAATAGGTTCACAAATAATGTGATTGGACAAACATAACGACACTGGTGTAGAATTTTTCAGATACGCAAGAGTAATGCTTTGTTTTTTCTGAAAATGAAAAGCGGTCGTAATATTACGTACGCAATATTCATTGGGAGAAAAATAAAGCATTCAATGTATAACTCTTTCGCTGCCGGCAGTAAAATAATGAAAGAACGAAAGATACAGTGCTAAACCGAATCTGTAGTGTCATTTCGCGCAGCTTGGTTTCTTAGTAAACAAGGCGCCAATTAAAATAAAATTAGATTTTTCTATGTGATACGGCCGTTAAATTGCGTTTCAACCTTTGATAGAAAAGCACTGCATTAGCGAGGCATTCTTCAAATGTTGACCGACCCTTTGAAGACCTAGCACAGCAAGGAAAAAAGTAGAATGTGTTATTTTGATGTAACTCACCCTGGATGAAATAATATCAGTACCCTGTAAAACGGCATCAGACAATGTGTTGCAGAGATCTACGTAAATTTCTTCCAGCTCCTGAAACAAAGGAAAAACATAAATAAATCAATACCTTTTTATTTCGAACTGACTTTGGTCCATAACGAACATTAGTCAATATTACTTCGTCGATTATTCGATCAAGATCATCATCAATCTTTTATTAACCATATTACGGAATACCTATAGATACCTGTTATTGGAGTGTTGATTTTACGTTTTCGTTAAAAAATGATTTGTTATGTACCTACATATAACATTGGAAAGACAAAACGCATGTAATATGGCAGGTTGAATTACTCTGGACCATCTCTGATGCTCAAGGGGAAATGTGTTGAGAGAGTGGATCGTTTTAACCTTGGCAGCATCATTACATCGTCTCTGGACCCGGATATAGAGGTTAAATGCAGGATTGAGTGTGCTAGAAATGCGTTCAACAAGATGAGCTCATTCTTTTGTAACGATAATCTGAATTTAAAACTAAGACAAAGGATGATAAAATGTTACGTCTGGTCAATATTGTTATACAGCTCCGAAACATGGACCCTAAAGGTAAATAAATAAATAATAAAATAAAATATCCTTTATTGCGCACAAAAATATTAACAATAATATTATATTATTGTGGAAAGGGCGGGCTTATTGCCGAACGGCAATTTCTTCCAACCAACCCTAGGTGAAGAAAAACAGTTGTTATCTTATTTTAAACATATCGTATTTTGCTTACAAACTACTGGACTTTATCCATTAAAAATAATACAATATATAAAAAAAATACATAATACACAGATATATAAAAAAATACATAATATACATAATTATGCAAGAGTATAGTAATAGTAATAATAATATTATATAAACTAGATATAGGATTAAAGGGAGTTCGGGAGGGGGGTAGGGGTGATCAGGGATTGTTAAGGTAGTGTTGCTTCAATCTACATTTGAAGGTGGAAATTGAAGGTGAGAGTCTGATAGTTAATGGGAGGCCATTCCACAAACGAGCTGCCTGTGCGGAAAACGAAGTCGTAAAAAAAGTTGTACGGTGCGCTGGGATCGTTAGGGTGCGTTGGGCTCCCGAGCGTAGAGGCAGGCCGTGAGATGCCAGAGGAACGAAATTCGACTTCAAATAATTTGGTGTGGATGGACTGTTCAAGACATTGTAGAGAAGAGAAAGGACGTGGAGGTTGCGACGTTGCGAGATTGTTAGCCACTTGAGTTCTTTACTAAATTGTGAGATACGGTCGAACTTACGTAGACCGTATACGAAACGGATACAATTGTTTTTGGAGACGTTCAAGTTTCATGATTTGCTCCTTTGTAACGTCAATGTACGACACATCCGCATAGTCCAAAAGTGGAAGTAATAGAGTTTGAGAAAGTAAAATTTTGGTTGCTTTGGGCAGAAAGGTCTGGTGGCGTTTAAGAGAATGCAGGCTATAAAAGAATTTGCGACAGACTTCACCGATCTGGGGACCCCAAGATAGGAATTGATCGAGGTATATGCCAAGATTTTTTACTTTTTTGGAGAGAGGAATAATAGTACTAATTATAATAATAATAATAGTGAGGAGTTGGTCTTGACCTTGGAGAGTAATCTAGAGTTACCAGTCAATATGGCTTGAGTTTTAGATGGATTGAGAACCAAACCATTTTGCCGTGACCAGCGGGATATGCGACTCAGTACACCGTTCATGTGTTCGATTGCAGGCGTCGCTTGATCCGGGTTAAAGTGCGAATATACCTGAAGGTCATCAGCGTAGAGGTGGTAATGTGCATTCACATGTTCGACCACTGGATTAATAAAGAGTGAAAAAAGGAGGGGTGAAAGGATGCTACCTTGGGGAACTCCCGACTCCAACGACACTCAGTCGGAAGTGGCGCTGTTGGCAGCTCTAATGCACTGTCGCCTGTCTCTTAAGGTCAACATGATGAATAGAATAGAAGCCTTCGAAATGTGGATTCACAGGCAGATGCTAGATATATCGTGGACTGAGAGAGTTACAAACTCGGAGGTCTTGCGCAGAGCCGGATTTGACCGTGAGCTACTCATGACAATTAAAATGTGTAAGATCTCATATCTGGGTCATGTGCTGAGGGGTGATAAATGCACCTTACTCCAACTGATTATGAAGGGGAAGATTGAGGGGAGCAGAGGGGTTGGGAGAAGGCAGATGTCTTGGCTACGAAAAGTTCAAGACTGGACCGGAAAAAGAAGCGTGGAGGAGTTGTTCCGGATAGCGCAAAACAGAGAAGCTTTCTCCGAAGTGATGGCCAACGTCGGGATGACCTGATACGGCACACGAAGAAGAAGTAGTTATATCAGTTTTCTGTTGTGTAGTGTGTAGGTATGTACCATAAAGTACTAATGGACTATAAGGATCGGTCCGTCATCAGATGAAAGTAAAATTCAGATCTCTGTCCTTCACGCGGTATGGAATAAGCAATGGCATCAGAAATCTCAGAAAGTTAAGACAGCGACCGTGTGTTTGCCAGCTTGTATTTGTTTAGATAAAGATGAAGGTGGCTCTATGCAAATAAATCAACGATGCGAAAAAAAATATAGTCCAATCAACTACAAACATAATAATTAATTGGATTGAATTATTTCCTATTTTATCTTCAGTTTAATTTTTGTAAGCATTTACTGAGGTAGTATCTTCATGTTCACCATAAAATCTTTATTTGGTATATGAGATGCAAAAAGCGTAGGTACTTTTTTCACTTTGGCTGAACTCAGACTCCTTAAAAAAAACATTGTAATCCAAGAAAGTCGATTTAATAACAATATCGCTAGCCTAATTTATTTCTGTTTCAGAGGTTCCAGTTTCCATTCCCGGACGGGTCAAAATATATCAGACTTTTACTGTTATCAATTTTGACACCTCTGTAAAGAAAACTGTTGATTCATTCAAGTAAATACTCTAATAAAATTTAACATACATTAGATTCCGAACTGTTGGCCGTTGACTATAATATAAAAGAAAGTCGAGTAAGTGCGGACACTTATAACTCGAGATCGGCTAAACAGATTTTTATGATGCTTGGTTTATTGGATTCTTCTCCGCTCCGGATAACAGAATAATTACTAATAAAAATTGGAAAAAAATGGATTTCAAATAATATAAAATATATTATTTAAGTTTGTATGGAACGGATTTCCTACGAAGCCACCGCCATCTATGAAAATATATATATAAAACATCGAAAAAATTATAGAAAATACTATAAAATATAATATAAAAGTCAGTATAGAACGGATCTACTGACATCAACGCCATCTACGAAAAAATCTATAACAACAAAATTATTGTTTACCTGACATCCATTGACATCAAACATATTGGTACGCAGATTTTTTATGGATTTTTTTTCGAACTTTCGGAAGTAATTTTTTAACATTCAAATATATTTTAAACCTATTTTTGTATAAACTACAAATTTGAAATCAATATTAATAGTAAGTAAGGACTACAGTGGGGCTAGTACGAGTATTATCGAAAGCTAATTGCACGCTATAAGCGCTTATAAACGTGCAAATAGTGTTCTAAAATCAAACGATCGAATCGTTCGATCATTTTTGTATGGAAAATTTTCGAAACCCTTTCGATGATCGTTTCGATATTCGATCATCGAAATCTTATACTAGGGTTACAGGACAACGTCTGACGGGAAAAGTCGCAGTATCAAATAAAAACAGTAGGTGTGTATGTATCAGTTAAGGGTGGTTTTTGATTATTATTGTTCTTATTGCTCTCCGTGATGGAGATGAATGGCCCAAATACCCTGCGTTGGCACAAAGTGAGGTTAAGTATGTACGTGCGGTTTTTCATAGCAAGTTCTCCAATACGACCTATGCCCTTTTGACCAACGATTCGGAACAACGTAAGGGAAGAAAGGGTCTAGAATCAAATGATCGCTGAATTAATATTAATGGGTGAAAATAACTTCTAATATAAGAGAATTCCTTGTATACACAAGTTGTAAATTGTAGATATTTAGTAGGTATATCCTGGATAGGTAAATGAAATGAAATGAAATTTATCCGGAATAATATAAAGATTATAAATAACTGTGGCAATAGACAAATAAAATATCTTAAATGTACAGAACCATAATAGTTTGACAATATGAACACTTTACATATATAAATCTTATATATACCTAACTCTATTACAATTTTACATATTAAGACTTAAAAAACATCATTATCAACACAAATATTATAACCATTAAAAATAAAATTCATATTATATTTAGCAAATTAAAAATAATCAATAAATTACATTCTATTATCAATCGAAAAAAAAACTCTGAACTTCACGCCTCATTAGGCAGAAAAGAACAAAAATGTGTAATAAACAAAAACATAAAAAAATACAACAACAAAAAGAAAGACCACGCAGCAAGCAGGTCAGAATAAAACAAACTCATTCACCTTCCCATTCGAGTCATCAAAACATAATGTAACAAAATCATAGAAAGGATTGGAATCCTGTGTATGATTTTGTCTGTGAGACATTTGTATATAAGGAGGGTGTTGCTACAATTCTATAAGGTTAAGCGGGATTGGAGGAGGTCGCAACAGGGTAGAGTCACTAGACAAATGTTATCTTTGAATTATGATGTTCCTTTTAAGAACACAATATTTGGCCAGCGACAGTTCGTATACACTGTGCCTAAACTTTTTAATAAAATGCCTGTAGAGATTAAGCAAATCTTGTGCTTCTCTAAATATAAACGTGCCTGCTCTGGTTGGGTCTTATCTATTCAGTTGGAGGTTTTGCAGGGTATCTTGGGTTTTGTCCCATAAAGTATTTTGTTTAGTTTTTGTTGTTATTTTTTTTTCTCTCTTCTTTCTTCTTTATACTGTTGATTCATGTTTGTTGGACCAAAGGGTGTTGTGATTGTTGGGTTAGGCTTTGTTTGTGGACTGTACGTATTTGAGTTGGTGGTTGCACAACAGCACTGTTGTTCGTGTTTGTATGTTCCTTTTAATATTCTTTTTTTTTATGAACTGTATATAATGTTTGCCCTAGTACAGGCTTGGCCTATTTGGGCAGCAGTTAAATTTGTTATCCATTATCATTGTATTATTTATTATGTATGAATAAATAATTAAATAAAAATACAACGTTAGTTAACATAAGTTTGTTATTTATAATGTTTCTCTTTTAAATAAAGAAAGTCGGGTCTTTCTATCAGGATTTCGTTCCTTTTGAAGCTTTCTCTCCTTCTCGTTGTTGTTGTTGTCAAAGACTCTTCAGTCGTGAAAGGGGTCGAGTGCCGGACAAGGGTGAAGAAGCCCCAAGATCTTACATACGTCATATTATTATTCTCTACCAACTTTGTTCCTTCAATGTAAAAACCTTAGAAATAACTACGTACGTATGTTGATAGTATCATGTTTATTTTTTACAAGTTGGAAAACGAAAAAAAAAACAAAACAACTCCTTTTTTTATGATAAGTCGGCGATTTCTTCGCTGAAGGAAGACGACATAGAAATAAGTACAGTTTCAGGACGAGAACAATGAAAATTTTGCACCAAAAAAATCTACTAACTAGGCGATTAGGAAGGTGCCAGATAGATAACAATAATCTTCCTCTTGGCACATATTTGCCTTTTGCTGCTTAACAATTATGAGCGTGCAAATTTCCGAATTAGGTAGATGGATAAGTTTAAAAAATCCCCCGATTCCAGAATGTTTCTGGTGGTCTGGTAGGTATTTAAAAAATCGAGATCTTGAGAGACGAGAAAGACCCTCTTATACCTAACTTGTTCCGTTATTTCGGAGCAGAGCTGAGGGATCCGAATATGGTGTGGGAAGATTTTTTTTTTTCAATAAAATAAAAGGATTTTATTTCTATTATTTACCAAGGTTTATGCATAAATATATAAAATAAAATAACAACAACCTTAATATCTCGATATTACTATAATGATATTATTTTATTATTATAATAAAAAGAAAAAAAAAAAGAATGAAAAAATGAAACACGAAGAATTCACAAAGTTAAATGTCAAACAAAAACAGGACTGTTTAAATAAGTAGGAAAAAAACTTTTGGATGAATATTAGTTTTATTGTTCCAAAAATATAAAGAAATACTGCTTATATAAGAGGGTCGCTTTAAGGGTGCGTTCACACTATAGGTTTGATCTCGGTCCGATACCGCTCCGGTCGCGGTCTGGTACTGTTCACATTCAAGTTCGAACACGGTTCGTTCGCGGTCTGTTCTCGTTCCGAGCGCGGTCTGGTAACATTCTAGCTCAGTTCACGATTCAGTCTTCAACCGTCAATCAACGAAGTCGGGTGTGTTTGGTATTTAATTGCTTGTACATAATATTATTCGCATCCGAAAATGTCGATGAACTTTTCGATTGAAGAATTAGGTTTTATGTGTATAATTCTCGACGAAGAAGAAAATGTTCAGAAGGAAAGAAAAAAATATGAAACAAGGAGAAAAATGTGGGTGCATCCTATTTTACAGGAGCGAAAAATGCAAGGAGAATATTAATATTATTATAATATTATACAGCACGCCTCGGCCTTCGAGTCAATGCCAGTAAAACGGAGCTCATGGCGAATAATGCCTGGCCCGATAAACAGCTACCGATAACCATCGATGGTCACCAGGTCTCCCGGGTGGATAAATTCAAGTACCTGGGAGCAACCATTACCACCACTGGTGACCTCGGGGCTGAGCTCCCGATACGTATCGGTATGGCAAGTGGCGCCTTCAACAACATGACCAAGATATGGCATGCGTCGGCGTTTAGTGTCGAGACGAAATGTAAACTGTTTGATGCGTGTGTGTTGCCCATTCTCCTGTATGGGCGTGAGTCCTGGCACCTGACTTTCGCCGTGTTCCGCTCCTTCCAAGCAGAGCTGAGGAATCTGGACATGGTGTGGGAGGAGGTCATTAACGTTGCGCAAGATCGAGCGCAATGGAGAGCTCTTGTTGCCTCCCTATGCCCCTAAGTGGGGTCTAAAGGGAGTTTGTATTGGATAATATTATTATTATATAATATTCTATTATTATAAGAATATTATTATACTATTCTCATTGAATTAATTATAAATTTTTACAATACCTTCGAATGGAATGGAGTATGTTTGAAATGATTTTAAGAAAATCACCCCAAAAATAGAAAAAAAAAACAAAATTTCGTGAAGCGATTTCTACACGAGAAAAATTAATTGTATGTTTGAGGTAAGTATCATTTAAAAAAGCATATGGTTATTTTATTATTTATTGACGCAGTCGTCACTTCAACGGTTAAAAGCTGACTGAAGCAGGAACGAAAGAGTGTTCACACTATCGATACAATGCTGTTACATGTTCACTCTCGCTCAAACTGACTGGTTCGTGCGGAAACGTGAATGGAAGGTGATTGGACCGGAGCTTGATCAGAACCAGACTGTTACCGTTAGTGTGAACACTTACATTGGTTTCCATTCAACTAATATTGTACCAGACCGCGACATGAACGAGACGGGACTGGTATCGAACTTATAGTGTGAACGCACCCTAACTGTATGATTTTATTTTATTAGATCGTATTTCATACAAACAAAATGTGTATGATACTGAAATAAAAACACAGGAATACCTCTAAATAGGCTTTCGTTTAGTGGGGTAATAAATTTCACAGAAGGTTAAGGCAAGTACAGGCACCGGTTTGTATGGTTAATAAAAACACGCACGTGTACCATAAGTAAGATATGTGGCAATATAAATTATTTTTACCGATAATATCTCCTTCTGAAATGTACGTATGTTGTAAAATATTCAATCTCTTTATTTCGTGTTTATTATACACTAGCAGCAAAACCTGTCGGACGAAAGGGATAGAGTCATGCACCTAAAGATAAGGTGAGGAATGATAATATTAGAAAGGAATGTGGAGTGGATGTTAGCGTAGTGACTAGAATGAAAATGAATAAATTAAAGTGGTTTGGGCATATAGAGAGAATTAACGAAGAGAGAATGACTAAAAGGATATATAAATCTGAAAGAATGGGTGCACGCAGACGAGGACGACCTCGAATGACATGGTCCGACCATATCGGTGTCGTCTTACAGGAGGGTCAAGTCAGGAGCAAAAGGAATAGAAGAGCATGCAATGGCATGCATGCGGAATGTTATGCGTTTGGAAGAAGCGAAAGAGGTTTGTTTGGATAGGAAAGAATGGAAGTCCGTACTAAGGTTAGACAGTAGTCACCCCAAAAGTTATCTTGTAAAGATATGAAAGATTATTTAGAGAGATAGGTATATTATTAGAAAGTCTTACATTATCAGAATTCAAAAGTTTTGTGACTTAATTACTATCAAAAGTCTGAAACAAAGTTTGAAAAAATACGTGTTCGATTGAGGGCTTTATAAAGATAAGATATTCAGATGTTTTATAGATTATTATTTCTGCTTAAATGTATTTTAATTGCAATTTAAAAGAAAATAATCTTTGGAATTTTGATGTTAAGCATAACTACCTAATTTTTATTATCATTGAGGATGATTTTTTCAAAAATCGTCAGTTAAGACAACAGAAATTTCGCATGCTGAGATAGTCCAGCAGTAGGTAAGTATCCTAGGAGATAATAGAAGTGTTCACATTCGTGGAAGCTTAAGGGTGACAGAAATCAAAAGTAAAGTTGAGGAAAAGCAGTTGAGATGTATGGAGACGTAGAACGACGACTGCAGGAGCATATTGTTGAACAAGCAATGAGCATAGATGATCCGCGTATGGTGAATAGAGGGAGACCAACAAATTCCTGATGGGTGGTGCAAAGGCGTAATTAGATGCAAAGATGCGGAGTGGGGGAGGTAGTTCAGCAGAGAAGAATGTACAGCCTGAGGACGAAGACAGCTGACCTCAACAGTCAGAGAAAGATACATAGCCGGCGAAACTTATTTACTGAGGCAATTTTTTCCAGTTAATCGGTCCCGTCCAATCTGAGACAGGCCAACCCCGGGTAGAATTTCAACTTAAAAAAACACACAGAAAAACTTTAACCCGACCGGGAATCGAATCCGGGACCTCGTGATTTGAAGTCCACGCCTGTATCACTAGGCTACCGAGGTCGGAAACCAGGCAACCGAGGTAGGTCATTATTAATACGTAGAGATAATTATGTGGGGCATTACATTTGTCTAATGATAATATTTTTGTAAATATGTGTAGCGGCCATTTTAAGTATGACGACATCATCCACCAATAGTGTTTCTCCATGATATCGACATCCCGTAGCAGCCTGCCATATCCTACAATGTCGCACAAAAAATATCGGTCACCATCAAATCTTCATAGAGACAACACAGAACGCGCATTGCGGTCATCATCTTCATTCTTTGTAACATGCTAATTCTTTAATAAACCGATCAGACCTATAAAACCTTCTATATCTGATTCTGCAAACAACCACAACTAATCGAACATAATATTATGTAAGTATTGTCTCTGTTTGTCGTTCCATGGGGAAATAATTAAAGATATAAAAGACAGATATAGTTCAAAATTAATTCTGCAATCTTACCTGAAGAAGCAAGGGTAGAGTCTCTTGGTTGTACTCCTCAAGCATTCCATTGGTCGCGTGGAGCTGTTGGACGTACGCGTTGTGACAGTCCATGTAAGTGGCCAGTGCTACCTGAGTTGGATTCTGGCAGTAGTTCTGATGAGCAGCCTTGTAATCCTGGCGACTCTGGAATCAAAAAATCGAATCATTCAGAAATATAAGTTCATGGAATTGTTTGCAACAATGATACAGCAAATTAAGGCATCAGGCAAACAAAGTAATAGCTACAGCAGGCTGCCTAAAAGACATTGTTTTGAAAAATACATTTTGAATAAAAAAACGAACAGAGCACGTATCTAAAAGACATGTGTAAAGTCTTTCAGGATGTGCGCAATTGAAAGTCCGGCGGATACCCCCAGAACCGAGTCAATTATTCTCACGTCCGAAATGAGAACACTTCGCTCGATCGCGGATAAAGCCCTCACAGAGTCAGAAACAGCACCATTAGTGAAATATGCAATATAAACGACGTCGGTCGAGATGGCATGTAAGCAGACGAAAATACTGAATTATGTAAGTAGAATGGGAGATAGCCGTTTAGCCACGGTGGCGACTGATGGTATTCCATAAGGAAGAAGACAGCCAGGCAGACCGCAAAAGAGGAGGAAGGACTGCTAGCTGGCTGTTGTTGCCCGCGGAGGGGTTACCTGACCTGGGTGGTTTGGTTACTCTGTATTTAAAACACAATACCGCTCCAATTTCAATCTTAATAACGATGTCAAAATCACACTTAGTGTGTGCTCTAATTGAATGCGTCCATAATATGCTCAAACGCGGACGGACCGTTCAAACTGAGAACACGGTATCATCGCTCGACGCTGGGAAGCGCGATCACTTTTCAATTAGGCAGTGCCTTAGATTTTGGTTTCTATGCATAAAAACAATTCCATAATATACATAGGTCTAATTGATATTCACCTGAATAGATCATAAGATCTAGAACAATGGGCCTTTTTTTTCGTCGGGCCACATACATATAGGTATTTTTAAACATAAATCCTCGCCTCTCCCAATAATGCATTTGAGTTTTATAAAAATGAACACTAGGTTAAGGATGAATAAAATATTTTTGTGCGCATAATGAATCAGCGTTTATAACCTAGTTAATCTGCCTATCAACAAGGGTTTTTCAACAGGAACTTTCGTACTTTGACAGTTCACAGTGGCCATTTTGTTGAAGTGAAATACATAATCTACCTATTTACTTTGGCAAATCTAAAAAAATGTAACAATACAATAAGTTTATCTAAAAACTTATCCTGTTCGACCAATATTCGCTTATTTTATGATCAAAGAGTTCCATAAGACCCTATATTTTAACAGCTAAGGTGGTTCGTAATGGCAATACTTTATAAGTTTCATGCAATGGAATTGCGAATTTTTCGAATAATATTTCGGATAAGGGTTCCGGGCCGCACAGAAAAGCTCGGCAGGCAGCAGATTGAGTATCGGTGATCTAGAAGAAGATTAATAATTCTAAATCTATCTTTTAGACAATTTTATACCACGATGTCGGCTATATTTAAAAAAATATATTTTGGGTTGTAGCATTTTTCAAGGTGTTGATACTTTTTTGTACAATGAAGGTATAATACCTACTTATAACCAGCAAGTATAAGTTATTTATTGGATTTTGATATTCGTACGTATATAGATGACTGAGCATTTTTTCTCACTTGGTATTCCGTGTTGCGAGCAGCGCATCAGCGTTATGATTCCATAAGATTTATTGAATCTAACACAAATATTAAACAACGTGTTATTATAGAATGAACATAAATCATAGTATATAATATTATGTTACCTCTTTCATAATATTATATCTTTATTTTGGATTTTTTTTTCTATTCTAAGTATCAATTACTTATTCAGCGGTTTTGAAAAAATAACGACCTGTATAAACAAATATTGTACCGAACGACATTTGGAACGTCAAATCAAATCTGAAATCTTTAATATAATCTTGTAAGAGACCGAACTTCGTTGTGGTGAGCTCGCCCTCTGTATGTTGATTCTGTGATGTCTTTTTATGTCAAATTTTGTGTGTTGTTTATTATACTTTCAATATACAGTAGAGAATGAATTTGAACACTTATAACTCGAGATCGGCTGAACAGATTTCTATGATGCTTGGTTTATTGGATTCTTCTCCGCTCCGGATAACAGAATAATTATTTAAAATTCGACAAATGGAAAGCAAATAATATAAAATATAATAATACTAAAGTTAGCGTGGAACGGATTTACTGACAACAACGTCATCTGTGAGAAATTCCATAACAACACAATTTTTATTTACTTTGACAAGTACCTATTGTGTTTCAAAACATTGGTAGGTAGGCAGATTTTTGATAGAATTTATTTCACTTTCAGAAATATTTTTTTTAACATTCAAACACATTTTTTGTATAAATTACAACTTTGAAATCAATATTCATTGTAAAGACTACAAGGCCGTCTGTTGGGAATGGTATTTTTGATATAAAAATTTGCAATCATTCCTTCGATCTAATCTAACGAATGATAATATCATTATTATGAACTCTCATGCAATGCACCAACACTAGGTACCAGGATAGGGTGTAATTATTTGTCTTTACTGGTTGTTAGCAGACACGACATTAGGCATACGTTTATGAAACATACTGCTGATTTGTCACATAATAATTCCAAACGTGCTAAATATAGGTACTATTTTGCACGTGAACTGAATATTATTGATTCCGGTGCGACTCTTCCACTAACAAAATTCATATGAAATTCCCGTAGACAAAACTTACATTTTTTTATTAAAAGGAAAATAATATCATGTCACTTTATTACGAGTATTATAATACCGTTGTATTGAAAAAATAATATATCATAAAATACGAGGTCACATTTTTTTTTTACCCATCACGCCGTGTCCCCTAAGGGGTAGGCAGGGAGAACGGACCTCCACTTCTTTCTATCCAAACACACCTCTTTCGCTTCTTCCAACGAAAGCACCAGCAATTAACTTAATTTAACAGACCTAAAGGCCAACCTCCTTAAAGGTGGTCGGAAGCAAACATCACAGGAGGCTTATGCAGCAAGAAGTTAATATATACATCAAATTTGAAATGTTGTAATGTACAAAGTTTTTATATCATATCACCATGCGGTCGTGAATGTATGTGTGTGTGTCTGAGAGAGGAAGGTGTTTATATATGTATGTGTGTGGAGGAAAGTTTTGATTTGTTTTTGATTAATATAATTTTGTAAAAAAAAATACCTCCGCTCAAGCATTAAGTTGCTTATGGAGGAATACTGTGTCTTGTGTTGTTTAATTGATTATTGCATTTTAAATGTATATTTATTAAATTAAAAAAAAAGACCAAAATATGAAGGGAGCACCCAATTGGAAGGGAAAAAAACTTAAAAAAAAAGTATATTAATTACAGAAAGCGTTGTTGCACAGTCGAAACCATTGTCGGTTGACATAAAATCCAACATGGCGGGCTAAAATCTACAGAGATCAGCTCGCAATCAATCGATATGGGTTAAACTACCTCGACGACGGCTTGATCGCAATTTTTCTACCGCTGAGCTCTTTTTTTCCACTGATCAGAGTTTTTAAATAAATCAGTAAGTGTACGAAATGTCATACTTCGTCCGCGCAATTTTCGTAAAATAGTCACAAAGTTTTTCTTTCATATGTTTATCGTTAGTTTTACTGTTTGCAACATTGATCCGGGGATTAAACTTACTATTCCAGGCAGTGAGACGGAGTCTAGTCTGGGTGTAAAGGTGATTTTGATTGCATTCTATTCCAGAGAGAGCACGAACCAACCACTAATTACCAACTCTATGAAACGGAGCAGAATAAACTGCCCGAGTCACGTTCAGCGAATCTTTCTATTTAGTTCAACCTGTCCTGTTCTATTTTATACTCTTACTAGCTGACCCATCGAACTTCGTCCCGCCTTAAAGTCAATAAAACATTGCTGGGTCACATAAGATAGCTAACATACATGACTACTCATTGTGAAAAAACCAAAAGTTATGTGGTTTTGTTATAATATTATGAATCAGTTATTTCAAAAGCACCAAAATTCACCCATTTATATGTGAGATATCTACATAATATATTGAATTTTCATCTGACTTATAAAAAAATCAGATATTACAGACTTTTTTATAAGTCAGATAATACTAAATTATATCACAACTAAAACACCAGAAAAAGATTCATTCATTGGTTTAAAATTACAAAAATATGCTTAAAATATGTTTGAATGTTAAAAAAATATTTCTGAAAGCTTGAAAGAAAATTTATCGCATTACCGCCATCTGTGGAAACATATTGAAAGCATTGATCTATATAATTTTTCTACAAAAATATCAATCTATCACAGACACCTCCCTATTTCCCCAACAGAAAATTCGTTTCATACTAACTGTAATATTATATTTTATATAATTTTTTAGCAATTTATTCTACTTTTTATTAGTTATTCTGTTATCCAGAGCGGACAAAAATCCAATAAATCAAACATCGGAAGAATCTGTTGAGCCGATCTCGAGTTATAAGTGTTCGCACTAACCCGACTTTCATTTATATGAGAGATTATGTAAACCTTAATGAGGTCTATAGATAGGCTTTAGCTAGATAATTTTCTACTTCGTTTTATGCACTATAAAGCATAGGATGAATACTTACTATGTGCAATTAGAGTGAGTCTTCTCTCAAGGCTATTGGTCCTCATCAAAAAACGGTCTTAAAAGTAGTAAAAAAATCTCACGTAATTAATTATTAACGATCCCTTAGTGCATATTATTTACAATATTTTTTGTTAGATGTTCGGTAAAGTGTTTAACGAAAATATAGAGTTACGGAGGCAATTCCCAATTATATGTACATATAAAGGTTTATTTTGTTTGTGCCATAGAATTAGTAAAAACTAGCTTTCCTGACAGGATGTTGCCCTGTGATCTAACTATGAATATTAAATTCGAATTTAAAAGAATGATTAATATGAATTTTAACCAAGTCATTCCCAGGTCAGATAGTTTGTATTTTGTAAAATTTGTTTAATTTGTGTACCTGAGTAAAATGTATTTGACACTCCCAAGTGCCGTAAGGGTCTATGGTGAGAGAACAGTAAATAAATAAATAGATATAAGAGAGATGGGAGAAGTTGTATGAGAAATGGAAATGGACGTGAGAAGTCGGTGGAAGAATGGAAAGAAGTGTGCTTGGATGGAAAGGAGTGGGTAAAAAAAATAAAAAGTCAAGTGTATTGATTTGGGGAAGATATAAAATATCTAACTACGGTACAACCTATGTAAGGGGTGGGGCAAAAGTTCCGCTACTATTTTGATTGCGTATAACTTTGTTCAAAGAAAATATAAGTAGGTTTGGTTTTCATAAAAAGTTTTTTTGGTCCTTACATTTTTTTCTTTACGATTGGAAAATTATATCGGCTAAATGGTGACTACGATTCGCTATGCAACTTTCGGTTCTTTTTAAGACATTTTTCATGACATCCTGTAACATCTGAGGCTGAATTTCTTCAATTTCGTGACGATTATTATTGTCTTTACGGGGTTGAATCGTTTGGGGAATAATTTTTTTTAAGCGGGACTTTTGCCCCATCCCGTACTAACTGACGATACCTAAATTGTTGGCTTCCCCATGTACAGTTATGAAGTAATTATTAATGTAATGAAAACACGACTTCCTTATGTTGAAAACATTTCGTATTCAATGTAGTAAGTAATTAGCTGTATCATTGTAATTGCGCTGAAGGATATTAATTAATTTGTAGGAAATACTCCCGTGTATAACAAGAGTAGGTACATTCAATATTATAATCCTCATACTATCATTATCCTTTATTCTTGAGTAGCTTTTGTATGCTGTGAATAAAATGATAATGAATATACGGTGGCTGTAAAGACGAATAGTGTCAAAACCACATTTTGAGTTAGAATAAGATTGAAATGACAAATTTACTGACAATAGCGTTTGGAGAAAAACTCTTTGGGGTTTAATTCAGTTTACAGGGGTGGCGAATGCTATTATTTTTTTTAAATTATGCATAATAAATAATAGATAAAAAAAATAACCAAAAAAATACTACGCGCGCTACTGTAATGTTATGTACTTCACATTCACACATACTTCGATGTGTTTGACATTATTAAAGAAAATTGTGAAATTGCGCTCGCTCAGTCAAAAGGAATCTTAATAATGTTCAAAATTATAATCTTAATTAGTTATAGTCGATTTTCGAGCACTGGCCGACCACAAGTATTAATAAATAGGTAAAAGAACCCAATGGTTCAAATTAAACATAAAAATAGGCATTCACAAAAAAAAAACATGTATAACCATGGAATGATATGGATTACTATTTGATTACGTTCCAGAAACAAACAAAATGACACATATATTTATGTTAACGCAATAATAATAATTTTGTCATCTGGTAGTAGTATTATCTTCTCCTACCAATATGGTACCATGTCTTCAATTTATTTTTTCAATATATTTATGTTATACAATGTGCAGAAATATTGACTGTCAAAAATGACCACACACACTCTTAATTATCTACTCTTGATAACATTGATAAACGGGAAAACAAATAACAAATTTGTACCATATTTTTAATTCATAGAAATTTCTGAAAAGCCATCTTATTGAAGTGGTTGAGAATTTGTGTTTTCTCTTTCACAAAAGCTTTAAGTACCTTACTATGGAGGACTGTATTTGTGTTCATTATGATTGAACACAGATTCATTAAAAAAAAGATATTTTATTGTTGCGAAATAAACATATGTGTGCCGCGGTCTCCTCATAGATAACTTTTATGAGAACATATCACTTCAAGGGTGAATGACTCTGAGATAAAATCGAGTGTATATATTAATGTTTCATATTACAAAATATGATCATTTAAACGACGTACCTATTTCGAAATTCCAAAATAAGCTTTCTTCTAAATAGATTTATCAAAACAAAGATAGATTTGAGTTAAATAAAGAATCATTTTCAAGAATAACAACTGAATGTTATATTATCTTTCTTTCGAAATTTCAACTAAATATAGGTAATAATAGTACGTAATTATTTACAAACAAATTTGATATTGGTGTGGTACTTGCTAACGAAAAGGTCAAAATGCCCAAACAACAAAACTGAGTTAGAATATAGATAATCTCTTGTTTACTTTAAACATTTTCGAAATAATACAAGACATTATACAATAAAACAATTTATATTTTATAATTTCATCAAAAGATGATCCCTTTGTTTGAGAAAAGATTTGAGTTAGGGCGAATGAAAATTATTCAATTGATATTTTCAGTAAAAGAGGTTAATTATTTTTGTCATTCTGTCATCGATGTTAAAATTTTCTACCTATTGAAGTGAAAGTTATGACAACCGCCGTGAGAGCATTCAAATTTTTGACTGATAAATAGGTATATCCTATTTGTGGTCGGAAAATAGACCAGTCTCCAACAAGTAGTTGTCTTTTGAAATTATGATTGTCAGTAGAGGCCAAATGAGTAAGCTGAAAGTCTGTTAGAATAAAGAAGTAACGTGTTTATTGTATTTTATCATCCTTAGGTCCATTCGGACACTTGGAAAAAAAGACATAACCAAAAAAAAGCATAGACATAGAAATATGCACGTGGAAAATGATAATTAATACAGAGGCAGAGAACAGTCAACAGAACATGATACAAAAGCAATGCTGGTTGCAGTGTAGAGAGTTCCGACCAGCATTTTGTCAGGTAGTCTATATACAACAAATGTCACAGTTGTTTAGGAAATGTGGGCAGATATGGGTTAATGATTAACCTACATACAAGACTAAACACTCGGGGCTGAAGTCAAATGAAATAAAAATGGCCGCCAATGGTACCGTTCAGTCGTTGCCCCATGCTAATAACTTCCAAACAACGGAGCTGAAGCTCCAAATTTCAGTACCAATCATGTCCTTCTCACGCGATGTAAAATAGCATCAATATTATTTACTTAAATAGTATTAAATGTGTTACCTTCGTTAGCTTTTCTTCCGTCTTGGCAATGATAGTTTCACAGCCTTCTCTATGGGCGAACAGCTTCCTGGACTGCATCTTCCTATGAAAAGTTCTTTCCACGAGAGTTCTTGACACGTGTCTCGAGAGCGCCCCAGCCACGTCGCTGTGCGCCTGAGAGTCGGCTTCCACCTCTTGGAGCAGTGTCTCCCAAGTATGGAACAGGGAACTTGGACATGAAGGTCTGGAAAAAATAATAATAAACTGTTTTGATATTTATTAAGGACACACACACACACACACACCATCATCACAGCTTCACATCAGTCTATATTATACCGATTTGAGGGTAATACTCTTTGTAATACTTAGCCATTATACCGTTTATTTAACCCCTCAAATCGGTATAATGGCTAAGTATTACAAAGTTTCAAGTAACGTTTTTGAAGTCTATATTATATGGAATAATTAAAGTAATTTTTCAATTCTTGTTTTATCTTTTTTGTATTTGTTATTTTCCTAATATAATATTGAGGTTTTTACTGTAAACGTGGACAGATTGTATGTCGGATAATGTTTTATACTCGCCTAAATCACTCAATGATGAATGGAAGGCGAATATAAAAATGCTTTATACTCAGAACATATTTTATATTCAGAAACAAGATTTCGCTTTTAGTAAATTTCAATATTTGTTCTGGGCGCCCTAAAGTACCTACTAGAGATGTCTAGCATTTGTTCAGTTCAGACAGACGGCCAAAACATCTGCTTAATACTCCATTATGCAGTGACGTATTTAAAAGCATGTAAGGTAAGCACTTTTTACGATTACGCGGACTAAAGAGAAAGTTGCTTACAATATTGCGTAGCTTAAGACCCTTTTATACCACAGATGTGGAATACTGTTGAAACAACAAGCGCGTAACCATCCCAACACCACTACGCAAATAGTTTTCAATCGGACCGGAGATTTAAACATTACCACCTAATGGCGAACGTTGTTAACGTAAAGTGATCACACTAAGTCGTAATGGTTAGTTCCATTAAAAAAAAGAACATCAGTAATGAATAACTGGTAGAGTCACTGAAAGCTACTTATAGCTTGTATCCTGAAAGAGGAAGATGGTCGGCACCTGAGATCGAAAATTATGGACCTGCAGTACGAAACATTAGGTACGTAAGCCGATATCCCAACCACTAGGCTACCAAACACTTGAAAAAAATTGTATACATACCCGAAATTCTTTTGAGGCACTTCGTTTCAAACGTGGAGACTTTTGTTGCCTGGGCATTTGTCAGGTGCCAGGATTCACACCCATAAAAAGAATGAGCAACACCCACGCATCAAACAATTTACGTTTCGTTTCGATACTAAACGCCGACGCTTTTCATACCTTGGGCCATTGCCGTATCGATACACAGAAACTCGGAAACTTCGAAAGAAAAAAAGAGAACATAAATAAGATTAATATTTTTTTCTTTAAATAAACTTCTTGGAAAAAGACTAACAAGATGAATCTCTGTAAATAATAATTATCTTAGCAATTGTCGTGAAGAATACGCCAGTGCTCATCCTTGTGAATATGACACCAATCCATTCCTGTCCTGGAGAGAACTCCAGGACGTCGAGTTCAAGTGTATTATTACAGCGAGAGTCTTCTCAAGGATATTACTGGATAAGTTTTCTTATTAAGTCCGAGGTATTATTAAACATACTTAGGTCGGGGTATTCGCAGATCTTTTGCGATTGCACAACTTCAGCTGCTCGTTCAAGAATTAATGAGGGAGAAAATATCATGAAAAAATAATACAAACTTTTACCGTGCCTTGCCGTGGTCTTTTTACTGGTACTAGAGGTCGACCAGTGCTCGAAATCGTCGAAATTCGACCATAACTTTCTTAAATTATAAGTTTGAACATTATTAAAGTTCCATTGTCAAAGACTGAGCGAGCGGTATCTCACAATTTTCTTATCAAAACAATGACATGAATATTGGATACGTCAAATTTTACATGTTTTTGATATGTAGGTACAAAGTTTTTTCTATTATTATTAAAGAAAAACAATATTAATCTATTCTCAATTTATATCCCGCCATTTCCCGCTCCACCTTTCATTTGAATATACCGCTTTCAAAAAGCTCTTGGGCCCATTATGACTCGCTTTTCATTTTAAATTTGTTTCTATGAAATTGATGATCTTTATAAGTTGTCTGTGGAAGTGTGTGTGAGTATCAAATACATAACATAACAATAGTGTTTGTGATATTTTTTTATTAATTTAATATTATATATTTGATGCATAATTTTAAGAAAATATTAGCATTTGCACTCCTTCTCTATATAACCTATAAGTGTGCGAAGTTTCATACTCCTCCGTCTGCGCAATTTTTATAAAAATAGTCACAAAGTTTTTCCTTCACGTATTAATGGTATAGGTCAACGTAATGCTAATCAACGCGCGCATTATCGAGCTCAGTGGAGTGGAGAGTTATTGTTGTCTCCCTATGCCCCTAAATGGGCTCTTAAAGGGAGTATAGATAGATAGATAGGTATGTAAACAGCTATGCCACAAACCAAGTCGTACTCTGTTCTATATTTATGTACTCGTATAAAGTATAGAATTGTTTACTCTAATATGACACGAATTTCAAAAATCGCATCTAGCACGCTTATATTACCTATCTATATTATAAAAGAAAGTCGGGGTAGTGCGAACACTTATAACTTGAGATCGGCTGAACAGATTCTTCCAATGTTTGATTATTTGGATTCATCTCCGCTTCGGATAACAAAATAACTATTAAACAGTAAAAAAAAAATGCAAAAGAAATAATATAATGAGAATGAAAAAAAAAACACTTATTTTCTACTACACAAATAATTTAGTAGTATAAACTAATCTTATTTGTGTAGTATAAAACAAGGGTTTTTCATTATCATTATGAATTATTACACGGTAAACACCAATAATATTAATAAAATATATTTAAGTTAGTATTTCCTGCGACGCCAACGCCATCTATGAAAAATTCTATAACAACAAAATTATTGTTTACCTGACAACCATTGACATTAAAAATATTGGTACGCAGATTTTTGATGGATTTTTTTTCGAGCTTTCAGAAATAATATTTTAACAATGAAACATATTTTAAACGTATTTTTTAATAAATTATTATGAAATCAATACTCATAGGAAGGACTACAGGACAACGTCTGTCGGGAAAGCTAGTTTGAAACACCTATAACCAAATTTATTCAGACGAAAAATACTCGCGAATCCTAATAATAATATGCAAACAGAGGGATCGTCGAAGAATCAATGTAACATTTCGTCAACAAAGAGAGACGCGGAAATGTGCTCAGTATACTCGTATTTTATCGGTAGAGAAAGAAAAGTGTAAACCTGGTTTTATCATACATGGTGTGTATAGAACACGTGTTATCCTTAATAAAAGCTCCTATGGCTTATCCGAAATCGTTTGACGGCACGTTATAACTTTGAGGTACAATGAAGGAAATATAGCTACAGCTCAACTTTGTAAATATATTTTTTAAACGGATCAATATTCATATAATATCACGGATGAATATGATCACGGATTGTAGAATCAACTCCCACTGCAATTTCGCATTAATTAATTACCTATTTATTGTTTCTACTGTTTTATTATTATCGCCGATAGTTAGTCTTCTTTAAATTTCACATTATGTTATTAAATTTATCTAATAATAATGAATCGATTGTAATTGTGGAAAAAAATAAGTATTTAGGCATAATTCTGGACAATAGGCTAAAGTTTAAAGATAATTTTGATTACATTTTAAAAAAGATAAGTAAAAAAGTTGGTTTTTTGTATCGTATTAGGAATAATCTAGATATCGACACAAGAAAGTTGGTTTATAATTCGATTGTGTTGCCCCATCTCAACTACTGCTCTACCATCTTGTTTTTGGCCACAGAGGGAGAATTAAAAAGTCTCCAAATAATTCAGAATAGGGCCATGAGGGCTGTCTTGGGATGGGGTAGGTACGCTCGGATTAGAAAAATGTTGGACAGGTTAGATTTTTTGGATGTAAAGCAGCAGATATACTTAAATGTTTTCGTTTTTGTGTATAAAATTAAGAATGGAATGATGCCATGCTATTTATCGAATAATGTTAGATATAATTATGAGATACACGACTATCCCACGAGGGGTCGCGATGCGTTTAGGCTTCGGGGTGCTAGGCTCGCAGGTACTGAGAACAGTCTCTTCTACAAGGGGTTTAGGCTGTTCAATGACCTGCCGGCGGAACTCAAGAGCGCGGCTACGCTTGCGATCTTTCGTGTGAAATGTCGTGAATATCTAAAGAGTAGTGATAAGCATAGATTAGTAATGTGAATGTTGTAGAAATGTGACGTCTAAATCTGTATAATATAAGTGGAATAATATTGTTATTTTTAAGTTATAAAATATGTAATTTTTGTAACTTCATAATCTAAAAAAAAAAAAAAAAATTAACTAACTAATAAAATGTTGCAATTCTTCAATAAATAAATAAATAAATATACAAGTAAGCGAGTAGCGTCGAACAATCTAACTTTGAAAGTAGACACAAGTTGTGTTGACGATTCGACGCTACTATTTACACCCATCCGTATTAAAAAAAATCAATTTAGTAAACCCACTATTCATCCACATCTACGGCACTACGAATATGGACAAATCGACACACATTTTCTTATTTTAAATAACAGGAGGCTTTGCTTTATGTGTTTTACATTTATTTTATTTATTTTATTTTTATACAATCAAAAAATCATTACTCAGCATAACAGGTACAAACCCTTTGCGCTGAGCAACGAGAGACAAACACAATATCAAAAACAAAAAACATCTAATACAACAATCTGAGCGGGTTCTGTCGACAAAATAGGTGCAATACATACAGGTGTTCGCCAATACTCAATTTTCGCAGGTTCAAAATAATATAACTAGGTATTATAGGTAGGCACGACAGTTCCATATAGGTACCCAAACATAATACAGGCACACAGCGGACAATAATTAATAAACTACCACAGTCTTTCATGAACCAGAGTGTAAAAGAAGAATTAATAATATACAAGAAAATAACAAAGCCAATAGGCAATAAAGATGAGACATTGACAAAAATTGATATATTATTCATATCCTGGCGCCAAATACATGACAGCAGTCGCAGTCTTTAAGTTTGGTTGCTCTCTTGTTTTCAATAATTTCCAACTTTTATCTCTATATTTCATTAATTATTAAATATCTATTTGTTGCATACATGAGGTTTTTCGACATGTTGAACATGTCGAGAATTCTCATGATTAGGAGTTTCGTAGACTTAAACATTACCACCTTATGGCGAACATTGTTAACGTAAAGTGATCACACTAAGCCAGCCTTCGAAATAAAAGTATAAGACGGTCGTAAGCCCGTAGTGGTTTGTTCCATTTAAAAATCGAACATCAGTAATGAATTGTTAGAGTCATTAGTTGTTACATATTCGTACAAGAAAATAGTTTTTACCTGCTGAAGATCATTCAGATTTGACTTCTGATCACAAAAAAAAAACAATTTTTTGAGATATGGCTGTGTCAGCATTGAAGTGCGGTTTTACGATTTTTTGAGTTTACGTGAGTTTTTGTGTGGAATATTCCTCAAGCGGATTATTAGTTATTGATCCCGTGTCTTCTGGTTCCTAATACTCTCTGACTCTTATCTTAAATGATGCCTGCCAAGGTAACTTTATTACCAATAAAAATGGCAGCTTGCTATTTCGCTCACCTTATGTTTTCAATTCTTGGAATTTTTTCATATTATGTGTCGTTTTTAAAAATGTATTTTTTTTTTACCATAATCTTGAAAATATTGTGGGTGTATTTTTTCCTACATGAATCGATCGTAAATGGTAGGTTAAACGTCGTAAAACTGAAGGCCACTTTGAACACCAAATTTGACAAAATAAACATTACGAAATATAATGAAAATATGTTTCTTAAATGTTATCATAGGGTCATAAAAATAAAACAAAATAAATTAACATTTTTCCATTTTTCCATACAAAAGTGTCGGTATAGCCGGCAGAACTTATTGCCCGAGGCAATTTTTTCTAGTCAAACGGTCCCGTCGACAGGCCAACACTGGGTAGAAATTTCAAGTGAAAAACTCACCGGGAATCGAACCCGGGACCACGTGATCTGAAGTCCATGGCTATACCACTAGGCTACGGAGGTCGATCATTTTAGGTAAGTGATAAAAAAATACTGATTAATTCACGGCAGAAGTGGTTGATTTAATAATATGTAGGTATGTAAATAAATATCATTTGTGATGGGAAATGGGCAAACCTACCTACATTTATTATTATAACATACTGGAACAATCATTTGAATTAATCAGCAGCTTTATGGAATGTAAAAAAAATATATGGAATGTAAAAAAAATAAATGGAATGTACATAAATATAAAAACATGCACATTTTTTTTACAAAAAACCAAAACGTTTTAAATAGAACATCAGCTATAAAATACGGTGATCTAGGGTGAAAAATTGTGATCTGACCAGGAATGCAACCCAAGACCTATTTATTATGAATTTGGCGCTTTAAACAATTAGGAAAGTGGAACTAAAGTTTTGATTGGAATGTTTCTACTAGTCAAGCGGTACCTATTCGGCTTTTTGTTGCTGCTTTTGGAACCTTTATAAGGCTGATGAGGGACTATAAACGTAGTGTCTTATGATACCAAACAAGTTAGTGGGTATGTAATTTTTATGATGTAAAAACCAATAACGAATAATCAAAGATCTATATAAAATGAAATTTTTCTGATTCGTTTAACGTCAATCTTTGCTCTTGGTCTTCTTTGAAAAGTTTTCGAATCTGAAATAAAAATTTGTTTTAAACTATTCTCATTGGCATATCTATTTGTTAGAACATTCAAACCGAAGCTTATTAGGTATGTCGATTATATTCTGTAACTTATGAAAAGTAATTTATCAAAACCGAAGTTTCGAAAAGTTGAATCATTGAAATAAATGTTTCAGATGTCTGCGGTGAAGTTCTGAATTGCCAACATTTCGAATAAAGTCTTTCACGATAGTTACATGACCTTCAACGAAAGTTTTATTCACCCAGCTTGAATGCAGCGAACGATTTGTGGTTAATATTTTGTATGAGGCATGAATCGCTATTTTACAACAGTAGCCCTAGTATAAGTTTTCGATGATCGAATATCGAAACAATTATCGAAAGAGTTTCGAAATGTTTTCATACAAAAATGATCGAATCATTCGATCATTTTCGTATGAAAAATTTTCGAAACTCTTTCGATGATCGTTTCGATATTCGATCATCGAAAACTTATACTAGGGCTACAGTTTTGGAAACATTTATTCTAGATTTGAATAGTCAATATCTTTAATTGAATATATTTGAACAATCTTGAAAGCACCAAAAATAATAATTTAGTCATTTTTTACTCTTTTTTTAACCATTTATGTTTTCGTCTATTAGTTTAGTCGGGATGGAAAGTGCGAAAAAGAAATCGAACGTATAGGTTAACGTTAGGGTTGGTTGGAAGAAATTGCCGTTCGGCAATAAGCCCGCCCTTTCCACAATAATATATTATATTTTGTTAATATTTTGTAAGCAATAAAGAATATTTTATTTATTTTATTAACGTAGGAAAGTTGCTGGTTGCAGGGTGGGTGGTGCACTAAGACCTATGATGAAAAACAACAACATCTCACTACAAGCAAAGAAACTAGTGCATAACGCAATCCTGTTACCATCGATGATGTATGGGTGTGAAACGTGGACATGGACGAAAAAAGAAGAATGTAGTAGAAATGCAGTAAAGCTGAAATCTCTACGAAACTTAATGTGATATGGAAAGGAATGAAAATATTAGGAAGGAATGTGGTATGGAAGTAAGTGTTGTGTCAAATATGAAAGTTAATAAGTTGAATCAGTTTGGTCATGTGGAAAGAATGGATGCAAACAAAATGACAAAGATAATTCATAAGGCTGAAAGAAATTGTGTAAAAAAGCATGTATGTAGATCCAACACATCGATTCGTCCTCAAGGAAGGCCAGGTAAGAAGTAAGAGTAATAAGAGAGGGTGTATGAGGAATGTTATCTCGGTGGAAGAAGCCAAAGAAGTATGCTTGGATAGAAAAGAGTGAAGGTCGGTTCTTTCTGTCTACACTTTACGGGACACGGCATGATGGGTAAAAAATAAAGTTTTCATCCAAGTGATAATATATTCGTGAGTATAAACGCTAAAAGGAGGAGGAAAGATGTGTGACAGTCCAAGTTAAAAAAAATACTTCATATTATACAAATAAATTTATTAATAGTTTGTATGAAAACCATCATATCTTGCAATTCTTACTAAAACACTTTCTCGAAACTAGAGATAAATTTTATTGACTTGCTTAAAACGTTCCTTGTAAATTTTAACAATGCCCCTTACAAAGTTACAACATTCATCTTTCAACAGTGTTATTTGACGGAAAAATGGAGATCATTTTCAATGCTAGTTTTAGTTTGCCATTATATTATTATCATTTCTATTTTAACAAATTTAAGATTTATAGCTAACTCTGGTATCTACTGTTTAACAAAATGCCAAAATTGTTTATGAAAGAAACTCTGGTCTTCAAACAAAGATGTCGTTGGCTTAATGAGGGATTCCATCACAATAACATAATTATGGATTCCCCAGAATTGTTTTTTTTTCTTTTTTTTTTCAAACATAGTGATATTATAGTTCTTAAGATGTGGTCTTATACCTGTGCAAATGCATATTTTGTTGCTGTATCTATTTTTCTTTGAACATACATATTTATTTATTTTATCTCTACGGCTATAAAGCCTTTTACATAATCAAATTTTACAAATGCATACTTTGACAACACTACAGTACAGTAATGCAATAGAATACAGTTCATCATATACGATCAAATAAAGATATTGAAATTCTTAGAAACTCTTTAAGTTAGAACTTATCTTACCATAGTAATTCGGTAAATTTTGTATTGATAGAAGTAATTTCTTTCAACAACATGTAGAATATCATATCATATGTGATTTATTAACTACTACACCGCCATCTCGTGGATTTTTTAAAAAGTTACTCATCTATAGAGGAACAGTTTTTTGTTTCTTTTACAAACTTATGACCCGTCGAGCTTTATCCCGCATCCGAATCAACAATAATCATCATATACATAATAAAACAAATTATTAGCTAAATTTTATTAAGTTTTTATGTCATTAACTGTATTAAATTCATGCAAAAAGTATAAAAAAAAAATTATTCTGGATTATGTCGAAGTTCGACGGGCGGGTCAGCTAGTAGAAAGAATTAGTATAAACGAATATTATATTATTTCATTGAAAAAACTATTTATAAGCCGATTTGCATAATATTTAAAGAAACACTGATGGATAATTGCAAATTTTATTACACACTAGCTGACCCGACAGACGTTCTCCTTTTACGCCATAAGGTTAATTAATTAGTAAAATTAAACAGTTTTTTGAAAATTTCTAATATTCGGAGGAAGTTTCTGATTTTTTTCTTTTATAACAACCTTCTGCTAATAATAACAAACGTATAAAAAAGAACTTGGTTCAGTCGTTTACGCACGCGGTACGATGACGCTAAAAAGGGAAATGGGGCTTCATTTTTTTTATAGGTATGGAGATGAAGATTATAAGATGAAACGTTAAATTTTACTTTATGGATTGACAACAAAAACTGCAAATGGGATTCTGCGACTTTCAAGCATAGGATGAAAAGTTATTAGAAAGGGGCGTGATTTTCTACAAAAATACTAATTATAGCTAATATCACATGCCCATTTATTTAAATCAGTTCGCCTCCACACCTTGAGCGAGAAAGATTAGCAGGGTTGTTGTGATTTTTATCCTTCCGATCAAAACTCGTTGAATACCAAGCCTAAAGGAGGCCAAAACCCTAAATTTGGTGTATCAACACGTACTTAAGACTTTACGCAACAAGTAAGGTCTTACCACATCGAAAAACTTTTAAGATTCTTTTAAAACAAAAATTATTTGCAAAAGACAAATATTTAACAAAACTTTAAGAAGAATACAGGTACAAGATATTTCACTCAACTTTGATTTACGTTACATGAAAACAATACTCCTTGCAAAGCCCTATTCGTGTCTATTCACGTCGCACCAGATTGTTTGGGAAAGTTTGACAAACTTTGTTTGCCTTGTTTCTTTTTTTTCACATCAATATTATGATTTATTTTGTTTATGTATTATATTATAGCATTATGAAAACAATATATACGTTTTTGTTTGATTTATATTCTATGTAACTTGTTTTTTTTCGGCGTCTTAAAATAAAATCTCTTAAGAGAAGGGAAATTCTTAAGCCTGTTTCTTGGCCAATATCGAATTTAATATTTTAGAAATAATACCAAACAAAACATTATCTCTTATTGTGGGTGTTTTTAGAATTCCATAAATCGTCTCATTTTGAATAAATAAACACAAATAGGCTACACCATTTTACCTGAGCTCATCTTTTTTTTCTATATTATTAAAAATGGTGCCCCATTTTGAGTAGTCATCGCATCACGCGCGAACGGCTGGACCAATTTAGCCAATTCTTGTTTGGTTGTGTTTGCTATTATCAGGAAAAGATTCTTTTGATAGAAAAATTAAAGTAGGTAACCTTCACAGTTATGTTTACAATACAATTAAGTGAATTCTAATTTCGAAATTAAATTGGCGTTTGAAAGAAACTGTCAGTTGTTTGAAAGTGGGTGGGATTGACAGAATGCAGATGGAAAATTATGGTTTTAAACAGATCGTTATTACATTGGTTAAAAAGTATGTAATTATATCGGTCGTTATCAGGTACATTGGTTAAAAAGTATGTAATTAATTTATCATTATAAAAATTGGAATTTTATATTCATAGTTGGGATTACAGGACAACGTCTTTCGGGAAAACCTATGATATGGACTTAATTACCTCTAAAGTACATAATACTACCTATTTCCATAGTTACTGGGAGGTTGAGTTATGGAATTTCGTGTATGAAAAAGTATCTAGTCTGTCGTCACCTATAAATGGAGTGGTTGGTAGGCCAGCAGCGGTTCCTTGGTTTTCGTGTGAAGAGCTCACTGCAGGTAGGGAGTTCGAATCCCCGAATACCAGTGTCGACTATTTATATTTTCACAATTCAAAATTTGCTATTCAGGGGTTAGCCAATCAAGGACTGACAATCATTTTACATTACTAAATTTTTCATTTTGTTATCGCGTTGAATGACAAACTTATTAGCTAAAAGATTCACATAAAGACTCTTGGCACACCGTAACGTAAAAGTATCGTTCATCGATACGATACGTTTTGACACTTTACGTTTTGAAGGGCCTTGTCAGACCATTCGTTTCACAACAGTATAAGACATATTATATAGATACGATTCGCACTATCTACCACGATAGTTTCTGTGCTTCTTTAAAAACGTATGTCCCGTCCTATGATATGTACCTAATATCATGTTAAACATAAAGCATTGTGCTAAATTATGAAAAATATGATACGAATATAATATGTATCTCGTAGACATTCCCTCCTACATACAAGGAATAATGAACCTGTACAAGGTGTTGCCTTACATTTGAATTAAATTTCAAAGTATAATAGGGCGGCATTGTGTGTGATGTGAAGCCAGTTGACAGGTACCTACCTATGTATATACATGTTCGGTGTTGCTTGGAGGAAAAATTTGAATTTTAAATGCGTTAAAGTCCTTTGGCTTTTATAGTTTTATTCTTTGAGCTTTAACTCTAAAGGGTAGGTACCTATATTTTTTTTAAAAGCAGGAAAATGTTATATGAATAAAATGTTCAAACCTACATAAATTTAAATATGTATGCGACTGTGCAATATAATATAACGTTTTTTTTTTGTAATAACTTAAAACGATTGATCTAACATTATTTTTCTTGGTAGGAATTTATCTTACGTTGATATAGTCAGATATGAAGGCTTTACAGAGAAACCTGAAAAGCCTTGAGAGTACACCATCTCCCGATAGAAACTAATTCAATATTCATTCTCTTTTCAGAAGAAAAGAAAGTATAGGAAAAAAATATAACACAAAACCCCCAGAGAAATCTGTTCTCTTACTTAATTGCGTAATTTGTGAGAGATTAAATACACAGCATCTCAGAAGGAATGAAGATAAAAGCAAAACTCACCTTTCTTTTCTAAGTTCTCCATTTCTTTTCCTATAAGTAGCGACTAGCATTTGTAATTCTCCGGCTTGTTGTTCGTACATCTGGGAGAGTTGAGATGTAAAATCAGACACTGAAACAAAGGAGAAAATTGATTAGTTGCTGAGATTTATAAAGGATTCTCAAATCATGTGTGAAAATATTGAATGTTTGTTCATACAGGTACAGATAGAGTAAGATTTTTTCTTTCGCATGGACTATACTCACAGCCGGTTTCATTAAATAATAAAGAAGACTTTAAGTTTCCTTTAAAAAATTACAGATTTCATAACAACAAAGTGACCCTTAAAGTCCACTTTATGTTAAAGTTTCGTTATTGGCACTTAAAGTCGACTTTAGTGTAGTGCAATCTCTTACCCCTAGAGTTCGTAGAAAATTTCGTGGCGCTCTCTCTCTGTCACAAATGATGAACATTTTTGTATACGGTGACACTGTAGACAAAAATGACTAAAATAGGGAGAAAAACATGGCAAAACAGGAAAAATATTATTGTTTACAGATTCCGTTTAATAATTGATAAAACATAATAATAAATTAACAAAAATAATGGCACATTGATGCTCTATTGAGAAATGAAATTGACAGATTAACAGAAATTCCGCGAAAATATTAGTAAACAACCTATGTTTTCCATAGATTTCCATGGTAACACTACCAACTTTCAAACATCTTTTCACATTTCAAACTTAAGCTAAAGTAAATGGGAATATGTTTTATGAAACGCGACACCTTAAAAGAGACTTTGAATTTTAAAAGTTCTTTTAGCGAAAGAGTTCTTAATTCGTTTTAATTTAACAGGCCGTTAACCGTTAACCCCACAAACTAAACTCTATTCGAAGAATATAAAATATTCAAATCATTTTTTCCTTAGTAATGGAAGAAACAAACATTTGCCCATCTGTCCTAAATGATGATTGGTGAAAACTAACTAAGTACCTAAAAGGTTTCGATAAGATTGTTCCTATGTTTCTCTTCGTGACCACCTCTTCACAGAATATTATTTAGTTGTAAAGTTTTTTTGCGCGACGAGGAATGTGAAATGCAAGGTTTTCAGAAACTTCACGTTGGTTGCAAACCTACCAGTACCAGTGTTTTATAGAGGCCGTTCTTGTACCTAATACGAAACACATTTTTTTTTGAGTTTATTATTTACCCGCCCCATGAATCCCATGATGCGCGCCGTAAGGTTTTAACCGTCCCTTTTTCTAACATTTGACAAGACCCCTTCCTCTAAAATTGCGTTACACAATTGATAAGCATGCTCGAAGTGTATGGGAGGAATTAGCCATTGAAAGAGGGCCTTCCATGTCAAACGAATCTTCAGGCAAAAATAAAACTCTGAAGGTCCGAGATTCGATGCGACCTCCACGCCTCGAGCAGGTACCAAAAAAGGGGCCGATCAGATATAGTGTATATAGACAACTGAAAGAGGTTCCTGATGGTGTACAGACTATAGGGGCTGGAAGCGATCTTTTACCTATCTAACTCTTGACTCTAAACAAATCGGCTTAATGTTGCCAATTCACCCGTTGCGAATATGATATTATTCAAGGGGAATGGCAGATCTCGACAATCATTTTCAAAGTACCTTTAAAACAGGACCCGTAGCCAAATGTAAAATTGCGATTTGGAGTTTTTTTTTTGCATATTGAGTTTTTTTGTCATGTCGCAAAAAAACTTCGTAAAAAATTATCACAATCGCATTCGTTATCGCAATATTACATTTTTTATTTACAGCCCCAGATTTTTTAAGGTAAAAAATAAATAACTAGCTTTCCAGACAGACGTTGTCCTGTAAGTATTCTTTCCTGTGAATATATTGATTTCAAATTTAAAAATACGTTTAAAATATGTTTGAATCTTAAAAAAAATATATATGTGAAAGCTCGCTAAAATTTCCACCAAAAATCTACGTATCAATATTTTTTAATGTCAACGGTAAACAATAATTTTGACGAATAATAGAAATCTTCATAGATGGCGTTGGCGTCGCAGAAAATCCGTTTCACACTAACTTTATTATCGCATTTTATATTATTTCTTATGCATTTTCAACTTTTTATTAGTTATTCTGTTATCCGGAGCGGAGAAGAATCCAATAAATCACACATCGGAAGAATCTGTTGAGCCAATCTCGAGTTATAAGTGTTCGCACTAACCCGACTTTAATTTATATTAAAGATTATATATATATAAACGATAAGAATATTATCTTGAATAAGCACATTATTAGGAAAGTATCTCTCTCCGGCTGAACATGAAAACGTCAGTTCGTCTGACATTCTGTTTATATACTTAGATCAGCATTTCTCGGTTTATTTAGTTCAGGAAATATCATTATTATTATTGTAAAGACGTAGGAAGTAGAATGTTTGATAGGAGCAGAATTCATAGTCCTTGTTTGTGATCCTAGAATTTAACAGCTGTCCGTTTAACGTTTCAAAACATTAAAAATGTCAAACACATTTATTTATTTAAGTTCTTTATAATTCTTTTTATCTTAGAATATAATATGATGTGGGATGAAAAACACAAAGATCTCGTTCTGAGAAGTAAAATAAGTAAAGTAAATAATATAGGTGTGTGTTTAAAATAAAGTAAAAAATGCCAATGAATTTAAGTTTTTTCTTTTGATTGACTCACGATCTATTTTAAGACACTGTTGATTTTATTGTGTCTGATATAAATATTCATTCTTCCCAAAGTTCAAAAAGCATCGAAAAAACAGCTCTTGACGCGATTCAGCGAAAATTGCCGCGCTTGCTTTTTAAGTAATATCAACACATTATTTGAAAATTGGTAAGATTACTTTGGAAATCTATGGAAAACTTATCATGTTTACGCGGATTTTCGGAATTTCTCAATAGAGCATCAACGTGCGGTTACTATGATGTTAGTTTATTATTATGAAACGTATAATTATAATTATTAAACGATATCTGTAAAAGATCACACTGTTCCTATTTATCTTGATGTCCACCCTATTTTAGTATTTTTTCTCCACCGTGTACAAAATGGTCATCTTCTGAAAAGATTGAGAATGAATACATCGTATTGTTAAATAACAATTAGGTAATAGATTTTATTCATAGTTACTTATGTATTTAAATGCGCTTTTTACTCTTCTTCTTCTTCTTATGGTCGCTCACAATCTGACCTCCAGAGACCGAAGCCATTGGATTGCGTCATCCGTCAGTGCGTGCAAGTCCTGTAGTCCTTTTTCAAATGCGTACATGGAGCACTCGTTAATCAGATGGTCGATTGTTTGTGTAATCCCACATGCACATGCTGGTGAGTCCATCCATCCCCATTTATGTAAGTTGGAAGCGGTGCAGCCTACATCACATCTTATTCGGTTAACTCTACACCATATATTTCTGGGTTGCGTTGAGCCAGGCAGTTCTTTTGTCGGGTCAGCTACGAGGTTCTGGTTCCTTACTGACGATGCGGTCCATACTAGTCTCCATTTGTCTTCGATCGATTTTTACTATCCACCACGTCATATCGATTTGTGATCGTAAAATTGTTGACATTTTTGTGACAGAGCACGTAACAATAATGTTGTGAAATCTGATGGGAAAACAATTAACTACACTAGCTTGTGCCATCGACGGGACTTCCGCACTTTGGAGCTCATTTGATTAATGAAGGAGTCCTTTCTTTATTTCATTGTCAGTCCACATCACCTGAAAGGTACTTCTCTTAAGCAGAATTCTTCCAGAAAGATGATGCTTCCAGAAAACCTTGTTGCCATCTAGGCTATGACTTGTACAGTTGTTATTTTTTATGTTAACTATTGTTTTTGTTTTACATTTTCAATTACCTTCCAAGTGAACTTTTTCCATTACATGGCGTCTATAAGATATTAATTTGTTTGTTAGTGAGAAATGCTTGGAAAATTGATTTATTTCTCCAACATCGGATGAAGAAAATTGGATTATATCGAGGATGATTTAGATAGAGAAGGTTTGACTTAAAAGTCACTGCTGCTTGGATAGAAAGTAACATTACCTACTATTTACAAAATTCATTTTAGCCTGTGGAGTCCACTGCAGGATATCAGCATTTCCATTTCCATATCACTTTATTCTTTGATAGAATCTTATTATATCACATGCAATGCTGGTAGTTAAAATCGTGTTCGGCAAAAAAAAAAACTGTACTACCCCAATTCCATTTCAATGATTTTAAACGAATAATTTCCCCGTATCAAAATTATCATCATGGCCGCCAAATTTCTTTTTTCTCAAACAAATTCATCTTGATCAAGATAATACTATAAACGTATCTTTTGTGATGAAAAAAGAGCAAAATGATATTATATTTACTGCAAACAATAGCTTATTTTATTTTGATTGTTGTTTTTAAGAGAGGTGACTAAAAAAAGACACGATTTTGACATAATATAAGCGTTTCCTCTAAAATGTTGGCGGGTTTTTCTAAGGCGCCGCTTAAATTGATCGAATAGCGGGTCATTTTAGAGGAATCGTGATAATTTAAGTGGAACAGTCAGTTAATACTTTTTTCATACATTTTTTTGGCGGATTCTTCATTTTAGCGGATCTGATAGCGAATAGGGGTATATGTAAGATACTTTGTAAAGGTGTCACTCGTAGCTTACCCTAGATTACAGGAAATACGTCTTTACTATTACCAAATAGAGGGCGCTATAAACTATCGTATCACATGCAGTCATGTGTCGGTTTACTTCATAGAATTGTCAAGGGTGGTTGTTTTAGTAAGTTGGTCCGATATGTCAGCTTAGATTTTGGATCAATACCTACCACTAAAAACAGGCTCTGGAGCGCCTTAGAATACTTCGTCAAGAACTGATAAGCTTTTAATACGTGGAGTGATCTACCCGATCTTTGCTTAAAGGCAACCCTTTTGAGAATGCTTTTCGAGTGATAGAAGCAGAAAAGTGGCTGGGAGAAAATGTTTCGTATGGAGCGGATACTAGAAGCTAAACCACATACTCAAAAAGTGATGATGGAGGAGTATATATCTCTTATGGTGTGGGATTGCGATGCTTTAGTACGTTGGCGAAACAGGAAGACCAATATCAACTAGGTTAAAAGAACATCAAAGAGCGTTTCGAAGTTTGTCGGGATACTCTGAAATATATGATACTATAAAAAAAAATATGTAAAATAATAGTAAGTAATCTCTTGTAAGTAATCCCAATCTGTCTGAAGAGAAAAACGTATGAAGCATGTATACTGCCAGTGACTACATATGCACTGGAGAGCATGTCCCTCACAAAAAGGAATGCCGAAAAAAAAAGAAAGTGCAACTACGTCGTTGAAAAAGAGACATTAATTTACTAGCATCAAACAATTAAATAAACATACGATTCAACGATTGTTTTGATAATAATTATAATACACGATTTCGAAACGCTTTAAATTTTATAATATGCAATTGCAAACACACTTTGAAATAGATTTCTTAAAATTGTTTCTGTTCCTGGTTGAACGAGACTTCTGTAATCCTTAATAGATTGAAGCATTATGTGCCGGAGGCAGTTATAAAATAATCCTTTGGGCTTATGGAGACCTCTAGATATCACAGTCATTTTGTATCAATTTCGTACGTAGGCCACCACAATTTGGGCTTTAGATATCCCTCCCAAAATCATCAAAGAGAAACCTAAGAAGTATCTTAAAATAATAATATAGTACCTACAAAATTATTAACTCAAAATTTTTGAATTTTTCTGACGGATTTAGTTTATTTCAAAGTCAAATGAAATTGAAAGGCTCCAATTTTCCCCCATCATTGTTATTAACGACGTCATTTCTATTGAAAGGTAAAAAAATGTTGTATTGTTGATTCAAACATTTAAACCACAGAAAATCTTAACTTTATTTATGCTTCTTTTCACAACAATACATTATGACTATTTATTATTGTGCTTCTTAATTCGAGGGCCCCTCATAAAACAAAGGTTTGACGCCTGTCTTTGAGATAATTTATTTTTAGAACGTTTTTGTATACTTACATGATTGATTAAAGTTAAACTCATTAAACTGAGTCATTTAGTTTTTGAATGTACATATCACAATATAAGAAATTATTTATGTCAAAATTGTCGACTATCTATATTAGAAAAAGCTTAAGGACTACACATAATTAAAAAAAAAACAGTCAATTTGAAGCAAAATAATTCTTTTTAATTAATTTTCTTTGATGATAAAATGGAAATTAAGTTCTGAAAAAAATCACTTGAATTTTAAGACATGTTAAAAGATTTTTTTTCCATTTTTATACCTGTCATAATGGCTTGCCTTGTAAAATTAAACCTCATTTGTATTTTCGCATCGATAATTATTTATTTTATAAACAAACAAAAAAGGCGGAAGAAAAAAAATTTAAAGCAACTGATTGCCGGTGTTGCTATACAGATGTATTTATATGCGGATCTGGAACAAGACAAAGCTCATTCGTGAGAAAATGTAAAGAATAAAAAAAAAAAAAATCAAAAAGGTAGGCAGAACAAAAAAAACAAAAGATATGAGAAATTCAAAGTTCTTAGAATGTTTTTTAAATCATGTGAAGTTGAGACGTTGTCGTAACGTAAGAGAAGTGTTAGGTGTTTTTTTTTCTTTTCTTTTTTTATTTTCTGTAAGGGTGTTTATTATTAAAGTTCGTGTACCCAGATACGGAATATTGTCGAGGCGTTCTGCCAGCGTGGGACGATCTCGGAATACGTAAAATAAAAATTATTATTTTTATTATCTCTCACGCAGAAGAAAGAATTTCTTCAATGCGAACCGAGTAACAATATTTTAAGTTTCGCAACATTATCTAGCCTAAAGTCTTCGGAGTAAACAGCGAAAGTTCAACAGGTGTGCACACTCAGTATCAAATAATATAATCTCTCTGTCCCCACGCGAAATATTTTTCATGTTATTTTGTTTCATATTATGACAAAATCAATTCTTCTACCGGAAAAACTGTAAGTATTCGTCTGCTAGTCAATAGTTGCTTTGCCAATTTGCCACAGGTGTAGATATTTTCTCGAAGAAAGATGTGATATGTGCTTAACGGAGCAGATACATTAAAATGTTTCTACGTGAAAAAAATGACAAAAGTCCGTAAACTCCCATAATAGTTTCAGGAGAAAATTCTGTAGCAAACAGTGTATGACAGTGATCAGTGATGTCCAACAAGCCCCCTTATTAGGGGGGAGGGAACCCCTGTTCAGCAGTCAATAAAATGGGATTGAAAGAAAAAAAAGAAGAAAAATAATTTTAATTTAAACTTAAGTAATCCTTCAAGTATCAAATCTTTCAGCCGGACTTATTATTTTCGTCGACGTAATTCAAGTTTTCAAATATATAGCACAAATAAAAAAAAAATAATAAAGAGAGTATAAAAAAAATTTCAAATCTGTTCGAAAATTCGTTCTTTTGAATAACTTATAAATAAAAAATAAATAAAATTCTTACAATTTGAAAAATGTTATACCTACATAATAATTCTGTTGATTTTATCATTACTATTACGAAGTACTACGAAAAAAATGGGTTAACATTATCTGTAGGTATGTTAATGCGTGAAGGGAAAACTTTGCGACCATTTTTACGAAAATTGCGCGGACGGAGGAGTATGAAATTTCGCACACTTGTTTTTATAAAAAGAAGTTAGTTAGGCGAATGCTAATATTGTTTTAAAATTAAGCATAAAAATAGATTAAATCAATAAAAAAAGACATTACAATTACTACTGTACCGTTATGTATTTGATACTCACGCACACTTTGATATATTTGACATTGTTACAGAAGCAAATTATATTCTTTTGTTTACCTGTAGTAAAATTGAGAATGAATATTGTTTGCCTTTAATTATAACAGAACTTGCTTTTAATTACAATGAAAATTTGTATCCATGTCATTTGTTTTTGAAAGAAAATTTTGAAATAGCGCTAGCTCAGTCTTATGGAACCAAAATTATGTCCAAACTTTTAAATAAGTTGTGATCGAATTTCGAGCACTGGTCGGCCTCTAGTGTATAATTAACTTGTAATTTTGTTCTCTATTCGTATAGATGCATTACCTTGCCTAACCAGTCGCCATTCTCACTTTTGAGGATCGTAATCATCATTCTTTGTGGAATCCATCATAGACTATGGTTCTCTAGACTTGTCTGTCTGGAACGGAGCGGTTTTCTGCTAATTTGGATCTGACTCTGGGTCTTATTTCCGGTACTCTCCCGACCAATATCAGTTCCAGCTAACAAGTTCCTCTCCTCTGTGGGCTTCGTAACCAAAGTATTTGAGTATACACTCGAGATAGATGGACGATAGTCTGACTGTTATGCTTAATTCGAACAGTTTTGAGACATTAGTTCTCCTTTTAGTTCAAGGTATTTTTAGCATTGGTCATAGCTGAATATTTTTTTTTTTTTAAATGAATCTGAGCTCACTCAAAGTGAACACAAATACACTCCTTGACTCTTTCACAGTAAGCTACTTAAAGCTTGTGTCGTGAAAGAGGAAGATGGTCGGCACCTGGGATCGAACCACGACATCCGCAGTACGAAAGCCGGCGTTGTAACCGCTGGGTCACCAACCACTTCAATGCATGACGTAATATATTTTTTTAAATACGATATTAGGTATCATTATTGTGTTGTTTGCTTGGTGGGGTACATGTATTTTGTTATGTTAATATTATTGTGTTGCGTGATAATTGATAATTTACTTATAGCGATGCACCGAACACTATGTCCGGCCGGCATTGTGCTGCCTTATCTTTACAATCCAAATCCAAACTCCCTTTACGCCCCACTTAGGGGCATAGGGAGGCAACAAGAGCTCTCCACTGCGCTCGATCTTGCGCAATGTTTGAGACCTCCTCCCACACCATGTCCAAACTCCTCAGCTCTGCATCGAAGGAGAGGAACACAGTATGGGAGGGTCATCCTCGTCTTGGACCCTGATGGGAGGAAGAACAGCGTTCTACTCGGCCAATTGTCATTCGGCATCCTTAACACATGTCCCAGCCAAGTACATCTCCTCCCCATAATGGTAGAAGTGATAGGCTCACGCTGGTTGCGCCGGCGAATAGCGTTGTTCGTGATGCGGTGGTATCATCTTACGCCCAGAATTCTCCTGAGGCACTTTATTTCAAAAGCTGAGACTTTTTGTGCCTGGACTTTGGTCTGGTCCTAGGACCCATATAAGAGAATACGCAACACACACGGATCAAACAGTTTACATTTCTTCTCGACACTAAACGCCAACGACAATAGATCATATTAATAAAGTGTACTTACTGTAATTCTGTAAAAAAGATGGAACATGCTGAAGGTTAGCTTCATTTTAATGTAAAATAATTTACTTTTTAGTAAACCCACACCTGGTGGGATCTTTGGTACTTTTTATAATATATTGTTATGTACCAAAGTTTGTTTAAAATAACTAAAATATTTTTTTATTGTTTCCATTTAAAAAATATTGTCCATATTATTGATTATCGAAATATACAATCTGTTTTTAACATATTGACAAGGTTCAATTAATTTCAAATAATTACAAAAAAGTGTAAAAAAGGAAGTGAATAAAAAACATTTGAATAGCGTGAAATAAAAAAAGAGGAAATGGAGAATGAAGAGAAAATGAGGACATTATCAGTCATTTCAATCGTTAAAGCAGACACCATTCGTTTAATGGAGAATATGTACCCGGTATAATTAATATTATTAGGTACAATCGCTGGGTTGGGTAAGGGACACTATGTGGGCAAATTATAGGTTTTTTATATTATTTAATTATTATAACCCTCGATTACCTCCAATATTTTCTAATGATTTAAGCTCATCCAGTAACTGGACACCTTGAAAAATATTTTATGAATAATTCCACTTTGTGACACCTTCAGTGTATTGAGGAATAACCAGGATTTCTTTGGGTTTAATTTTCTAGGGGAATCGACCCGGGATCATTTTGTGAACCTCCCTGCATAAAATTTTTTCTCCAATTTGATTGAGCCCGTATTCCACGATTTCTATCCACCATACCCTGAGTGTTGATAGAGAGTTGCTGACTAATATCAAGGTCCGGAAGGTGTCCTACTTGAGGCATGTGCTTAAAGGGGAAAAATACCATTTGCTGCCCTTAATTATTAAGGGAAAAATAGAGGGTTGACGAGGGGTGGGCCGACGGCAGATATCCTGGCTCCGAAATATTCGTGAGTGGACGGGGATCACGAGTGTAGAGGGACTATTTCGTGCCGCACAGGACCGGGATGCATTCTCCAGAGTGATAGTCAACGTTGGGGCGACCTGACATGACACAAAAAGAAAGAAAGAAAAGATAACCTGAGTCTTTCTATTATACTAACACAATTGTGATTGCATGTGTTGTGTAGAGCTTAACAGATCTAGGTAAATCATTCCCAGTACATTTTCATGCCACCTCATCTTATTTGAACAGCTTGCAGACATTATTTTTGTCTGCGATTTCAATATTTTTGACATTTCTTCAAAGTGTATTCTGAGGTGCCTCGTTAGTATACCTACATGCATTATGAGTGTTTGTTTCGATAGTAGGTACATGATTTCATACACATGGTTAAATAATTCTTATTCATTTAGTTAGAACACATACTTTAAACTGATAATTGACTGTGGGGTATGTTGGATATTGTTAAGGTTTTGTCTTGTTTTGCTTGTTGTGTTTGTTTATTTGTTCGTAATCATATTACATACTTTTCAATTCATATTTTGAACAATAAACTTACTTGATTTCGTCTTTTTTCTATCATTCAACTTACGATGATTATTATATTAATTTTTCCCTTTCTTCCTTCGTCTCTCACTCTTTTGCTTGTGAAAAATCAGATATTTAGTGCATTTTTTCTGCATGGTTTTGTCGTTCTAGAATTTGTTGTGACGTTTGTGGTGTATATTTTTTTTGTTGATGAATTGTGCAATTATTATTTTAACTTAATATGTAAATCAACCTTATCTGTAAAGGGCATGAACGCGTTTTAATAAATAAAGAAATAAATAATGTAATGTCTTTCGTGTAGGTAAGTACACTTCATGTACAGTCGAACACAGCCCAAACACTTGTGTGAGTCTTGGTTAATCTTTTTTCTTGTTGTATGAGCGGAGGGGCTCGATACCCATCATGTCATGTCAAAAAGGGGAGGCGCAAAGAAGAGAACGGAGGAGTGTAGGTTCGTTGTGTGGAATGTTGATGGTGACACGGCTGCCAAAATTATTGAAGTTGTTAAGGTCTTGAAAGAAATAGGAGAGATTGTAGAGAAATGACATGTCGGCGGAAGAAGCAAAAGAAGTGTGCTTAGATAAAAAATAGTCCAGGTCTGTAGGCCTAGACAAATTGCATTTGGCGATCGACTACAAACGAATTCTTCAACAATGTAGAGTAGGAAGGAAATTAACTGTCCACTTTTTATACTTTTATACAAGTGTCTTTGTTTGGTTTAAATAATTGTTTATATGTTCCAGTGGACAGTTAATTTTTTCGTACTATATAACTTGGCGAAATCTTCGTTTGTAGTCGAACGCCAATTGGAATTTGTCTACGGGGGCAGTTCTCTCTGCCCATTAAGGAACACAGCGTTATAGGTTAAAAAATTACTGATGGTTTTTCTGATGGCAAGTTTTGAGCCAATGACTGTACACTTAGAACAATGCGAATACACGTGACAAGGAGTTGATGGCGTTTAATCCGACATTCGATAGAGGCGCTTGACACGGGTTTCCGGTGATGTATTGTAATATCCGCTGTGCAATGTTTTCTTGATCGATTAAGGCTCGTGTTTCTACACGTTTATACGAATTAATAAATAATCGAAAATTCGTTGACCCATTCGGTTGAAGGTCGTAGAAAAAGAAATAACGAATCGAATAAAAGTAATAAAACCAATAATTGTAATTGTGATGTTTTTTGGTAACAACGTGGCAGCACAGCTGAAGAGAGTTAAACCATAACTTATTAAGATTGAACATTTTTGAACATTAAATATTGAACAACTTTTTCTATCGAGAAACGTCATTTCATATTAAAATGAGATCTTAAGTAAAAGAACTAGCGGTAACACTTGCAACGGTTTTATTTCGATAAAAGGTTTTTGAGTTTTCAAATGTTTTTTAAAAATGATTAATTTGTATACTTTTTTTGAAATTTCTTTAGAACAATCATGTTGACATGCCTTTGTTTTCTTTAAAGAGAGGATACCTGGTGTTTGTGTACTCACGTGAAAGTTCATTTTAACAGATTAAAACGACGTAGTTGCACTTTCACCGATAATTATCTGAGCTCGAGCGCTTTCGTCAAACTCGCGTTGACATTGTCAAGAGACTAACCTAAGAAATATAAATTGAGAGTAATAATAGGTCCTCGATTTACAGAAATTTTGGCTACATCTGTTGGTGCCGTATGAGAACAAGAAATTATTATTATTGTTATTTTACATACATGTAAAATAATGTATGTAAGTTTCTTATTAAAAAAATTCTAACCAGTATTTCCAAGAACGGCTTGACTTTCTTCATTAATGAGACCACGATATAATGAAGAACTATTAATAAACTGCTAATGGTAGAGGAACGTTTGTCTATTTCATTATTTACAGGCAAATAATAACACAAGCTTAGTCTGAAATTAAAAAAAATTCATCGACTCCACGGTTTAAAAAAAAATGTAATTTATCATGCTGATGTATTTTCAGTTTATTTTCGGTTATTTTGATTAGCCCTTTTCGAAGGGCCGGAACACAGTATGAGAGGGTTTCCTCGTCTTCAGGACCCTGATGGGAGGAAGAACAGCTCTCTCGTCGGCTAACTTCCATTCGGCATCCTTAATACATGTCCCAGCCAAGTTCATCGCATCTCCATAATGATTGAAGTGATGGGCCTGTGCTTGGTACGTAGCGTTCGTGAATTAAATTCTTCCAAGGCACATCGTTTAAAATGCATGTACTTTTTGTTCCTGGGCCTTGGTCAGGTAACAAGACTCACACCCATACAGGAGATTAAGAAACACACACGCATCAAACAGTTTACATTTCATCTCGACACTAAGCGCCGACGTTTTCCAAAGCTTTGTTACCATGTTGTTAAATGTGCCACTTGCCACACCGGTACGTATCGGGTGCTCAACCCTTAGGTCACCAGAGGTGGTAATGGTTGCTCCCAGGTATTTTAAAATACTTGTATGCCTTTTCCTAGTCAATCATACGTTTTAAAGAAACGTGAAAAAAGCTTGCTATTTTAGGGTAATAAATTGTTGAAAATAAAAAGGTACTTACTGACACTTCACTACAACATGGCTAGTTGTTCATCATTGAATGAAAGTTGACAGTGGAAAATAAAATATGGTACCCTGTGATGTAAATCAAAATTATTATTTAAATAACTGTTGACAAATTTAAATAAACACGCAATTTAAAAAGTCCTAAGCTTTCTTAAAAAAGATTTTAATCTTGTCTCAACAAGGCGAGAAAATTCTTAACTAATTTAATACATTGCAAGTATCTCTAAGATTTTCTAGTGTACCTAAGCACTTTACCTTTCTGAAAAATTTCAAGAAATTATATTTTTATAATAACACTGCTGGAAAGGAGAGGAGAGAGAGCTGTAAATAATGGATAGAAACAAAATACCCGAGCGACGGATAAAGTGGAGTCCATTCCACGCAACAGACAGTGGGGATAATGCATGGTCACTTAGTGGAAAATGGAGATAAAAGTGATAGGAATTGCGGGGTGTGGAAGCTGAAGATACACATTAATAATACACCGAGGAGTATTGTGTCTGAGAGTGGGTCTTGTAGTCTGGGTCTGGCCCATTGAGCACGATCTCAAGAACTCAGAATGAATTACTTTATACCTTTTTTACATTGGCCAAAAGAATATCGAGGCTTTTAATTTTCTTCTCGACGGTTAATCCTAACTATATTTTATTTTCAGTATTTTATAATATGGCATTTTAAATTAACACAAGATTAACCTTATTTGAATTTGAATTTATTATAAACTAGTTTTCTCGACAGACGTTGTACTGTAGTCCTTACTATGAATATTGATTTCGAATTTGAAATTTATTCAGAAAACACATTTTAAAATATGTTTGAATGTTAAAATTTTATTTCTGAAAGCTTGAAAGAAATTCTATCAAAAATCTGTTTTGAAACTCAATGTTTGTCAATAAAAATTGTGTTGTTATGGCATTTTTTTTTCACAGACCGCGTTGTTGTCAGTAGATACGTTCCATACTATCTTTAATATTATATTTTAGTTTTATATTTTGTATTATTGCTATCCATTTTTAATTATTATTCTGTTATCCGGAGCGGAGAAGAATCCAATAAATGAAGCATCATAGAAATCTGTTTATCTGAATCGCCATCCCTTGTTAATACATAAAACCACACAAAAAACTCACCAATACACAAAAAAGATCTATCCTGCTCCAACAGGCTCCTCCTTAAACCCACCCTAGTCTTACACGTTATAACTATACATCCCTCTCATTCAATTAGCCACAAATATTAGCAATAATACCTTGGAATTTAAACTATGTTGGTCTTTGAAATAATTTTAAAATCGGATCGAAAATGTTCTAATAAAACGAAATGCGTCTATGCACTAAATAATTTGTGCAGAAAAAAAAAACATTTTTTTCAATTCACGTAATGAATAATTAATAGGTACACGCCAATAACATTAATAAAATAACTTCATTTACAGTTACAATTATAATTGAAAGATCCAACGATAACTGAAACCGAACGTAAAGTCAGCGGTTTATGCATGATGCCATAACATAAGAAAATAAGTACATAACTGAATTTGTATGTATATGGATATTTTATATCTCTATCTAAATAAGTAAATAATAATATTAATTTTACGATCCCCTAGGTCTGGTGTAAACAAATTGTTCATAAAATATTTACGAGGTCAGATCGGGGTAGGAGGTTGATGGTTGATATATTATTATTTCACAACGACCACGTACGGAGAATTGACAGCTTGTAGGTACAACTAACTATACAGTTGATGGTTGGAGATCATTTATTTGTAATTGAAAGTATTGAGGGTCTGTGTGATGGAGATCAAATAAATCGATTGAGATAGAATTGTTATTGGAATCTTTACACTAACGGTGCTCGAATTTCCTATGCTCTCGTCAATCTTTCAATTTAATTAAGTTTTCATTAAAAATTAACTTGCGCTGATTTCGGTGTCTCTAAGCGAGTCGGCATTTTAATATACTAAGTAGATACCTACATATGTTTCCGCGTGTTAACATCAGCTAGCGCAATTTGTTTTGTTTCATTGAGCTAGACGCAAATATTGCAATGCCTTTGTTTTTACTTATAATTAGATATCAAAGTCTTTATTGATTTGTGTCATTGAGCTAGACGTAAATATTGCAGTGATAAAACCTTTGTTTTTACTTATAATAATTAGGTATCAAAGTCTTTATTGTTTCATTGAGTTAGACGTAAATATTGCATGAATATATGAATAAAACCTTTGTATTTACTATGAAAGATGTCAAACGATTGCGCACAGTTCGTTTTTTAAATCGAAATTCATAAATATATCGATGATATGTTAAATATTGCATGCATGAATTCTGTGTTGATGGTATCTACTTAGATTCTTACACCCATCACCACCTTCATTAAGTGGGAATTTCTGGTGGGCTTGGTTTTCTACCTTAACATGGGGAGAAATGGCCGCTCCAAGATATTTAAATTATCCGCCCGAAAGACCTGGTAAATAAAACATATAGAAATAATATATTTATTTCCAAAATATGTGCTATTCGGGTAAATAAGGTGGTAGGACATAGGGTGGTAAAGTGGGTACGATATTATTTATGGGGTAGATCGGGTATCCTGCATGCAGTCAGGTACTCTGTCACGCTGATGGCTGGAGCTCGAAGAGTTTTATCGATTCTATATATTGGATTATAAAATATTAATATCTTCAGTCATATAACACCTACCTACCATCTTACAGTAAGTACAAACACACAACATACACGTACTAGCTTTTTTCTCGAGGGGACACATTTGTGGTATTTATTTCAGTGCCATCAATTTTTAAATAGCACCTACCTATTTAAAGAGTGTGTGCACTTCGCAATATCGATTTCACGACTCAGACATTTTAAGTCTTTAATTAATAGTCCATTAGCATATCGTAGGAAATGAAGTCTTTACGTCTTTGCAATGAAATTTAAGTTACTTTGAGTCTCGCCACAGCTTCAGGAGATGGATCATACGAGTATTCACCACGTTCAAACTATCGATAAAATCTTTGCCTTGATCTTCTCGACCTCGATAGCCCTGTGGTTAAACGCGCCCGTCTGATAATTGAGAGGTCTCGGGTTCGAATTTTACTGTATTAATATCTTGAAATCAATATCTCGAAATACAATTATTTATTACATACACATCACCCAATGGGACCCTTATATATTGACATGAAAATTTAATGATTTATTTTTGCTTTGAAACCAAAGCTTTCAAGATCAAAATTTACATCTCTGGGGTTAGAACCAGTCAAAAATTTTTTTCATGCAATTCATCAGCTGCCTTGCACACCTGACCAGGCAGGCAGTGAAACTGCACATCTCTTTCCATACAATTTAGTCATTGCTTTATTCAACTTATGGAAGTACCTATAGAATATTCCAAGAATAGATTCAATAATAGATACGTGTACCGTTTACTTTCTTTTTAGATTCCAAGCCAAATTTATACAAAATATTCTTAACACGTTAAAAATACAGAAATAATTTTGATGTAGATATAGGACAAACATTCATAGCGCAAACGTTTACGAGACTTTTTATAATATGTCAGATATTCACTTCACACGTCATATTATTATGTTCGATCGTGTTTATTTTTTTATCTAAGGAATCGATGTTTTTCCTTACAAGGTTCGTAGAGCTTATTAAGTTTCTTCGATGATCGATGGATTTTCAAATGCACGTAGGTACTTGAGATGACAGACGATGTACATACATTAGTTTGGGACCAGCAACCTTTATAAAAATATGATTTATTTAACCTACGTTTTTATAAATTTTGTCTTGTCAAGACAATGATCACCAATCGAAAAAAAAATACTAACAGCTTTTCATTACATAATAATTATCATCTTTAAAATAATTAGGTACATACTATTCAGTTACCTAGGAAAGATTTGATTTTTTGTTTGTTTGTTTGCATCGAATAGGCTCCAAAACTACTGAACCGATTTGAAAAATTCTTTCACTTTTGGGAAGCTACAATATCGGTGGTGAACATAGGCTGTATTGAATTTCCAAAAAAAATTGGGTAACCTACGAAAACTTCAATAATGTAACCCAAGGTGTAAAAAATTTACCTAAAATATTCTTTTTATCGAGAACGCTGTGAAAACTAATGATGATAGAATAAAACAATGTACTACAATTTTGTAGAAGACATCATTATTTACAAAAAGTATCGCGACAGCATATGTCTAACTATTATATTTTTATGCCACAATAAGTGTTTTTTTATTTAAAAAAAATCAATAAAATGTCACCTCTAGAAAAGACTCTTTATTGGTATTTTGGTATTACTCTTTATTAAAATAAATTAGTTCATATTCAAGTCTGCTTCAATATATTTGTATAACTTTTTGAATTATTCAATTCGGACATTCCATTCAAAAGTTATCACGAGTTTAAAAATGTGAGTATTGGAAAAAAAAGCATAGTCTCTTATCATCTCAACTTATCCGATGCAGAGTGCGTACGGGAGCGGGGAGGGGTCATGTCAAGTTTAGTAGAAATACCGCGCAAAGTAGTCATGGTGGTAAAGTGACGTGACACGATACATTGCAATGCAATTATTCCAGATTAACATATGCTATAAAATATTTTGAAAAAGTTAGGGATCTGTATGAAAACTAAATTATTTTTAAGTATCTATCTACCCGTGCGAAGCTGGGGCGGACCTCTAGTTTATAATATTTTGGTTGCTATGAAACCCACGTTACAAAACCAAAACAATACACTTTTGTGCGAAGGTAATAATTTCACATGTAGGTAATAATAGTTATCACTAGGTACTATCCATATAAAATTGGGAAGTTCGTTCGTAACATGATATTATTCTCAATGAAACACTCTATAAATAAATAATATTATGATGAATAATATTAACTCTTGCTGATGGTAGAAAGGTAGGATGGTCGAAGAAGTCCTGGCTAAAGGATAGGAATGGGAACGGCGGAGGAGTTGTTCAGGCTGGCGCGTGACCGAGAAGCCTTTGTAGAAGTGGTTGCCAACGCCAGGGAGATCCAATAGGCAATGCAGAGCAAAAACAGCCTAATCCAACGCAAATTTTTTCAACCATAAGACAAAACCGATCCAACTACGGAAATATTTTCATACCTATATTTTTTGTCTGTTTGTCGATAGTTCCAATGACAATAATTAATAACAACAGTAGTTGTCCGCGGGTAATATTATTTCGAAGAAATATTTTATACTTCTTGATCAGGGGTTCCTGAATAAGACAATTGCTACGGGAGGAATCTTCAAATAATCCGCAGTTCATATGCGGTAAAGTAAAATTTTGACCTTTTAAAGAGAGTGTATAACTGATTTGTAAGATAATCAAAGAATTAATGCCTATCTATAATTCTTTTCTATGCCTGTTGTCCGGCTGGTTCTGCTGCTAGTTATATAAATAATGTTGGAGATGTGCGTCATATCTATTTTCGAAGTAGGGTATAAAAACTAGGAAAATAATTATAGTTATTAACAAAAAGTAGTTAAGTATAGGGAAAAATTCTGAAATGTGTCAGATAGTATGTAATAGGTTTAATAATTAATTGTCAATAGTTTTGTATAACTAAGGTGTCAAAGTTCAAGGTTTTAGTGCTGATAGAAGTTCAGTGCTCGGGGTATTTGGTTATTCAAAATAACATGACAATTAATTACTGTAATAATTCTGATTTCATGTTCTCTTTTCTGTTAAAGCACCCTTCGAAGCAGATCTGTGGGATTTTAAAGCTCGGTATTCACTTGCGCCGCGAAAGTGTATCGTTATAATATCAATTTTATCAAAAGGATGCATGTCTTATGCTCGCGTTCGCTTTTTCGAATCACGTACACACTTAACCTTTCGATTAAATTGATGCTATGCCACACGTTCGCGGCGCAAGTGAGTACGATGCTTTACATGGCGTGGGAGGAGGCAAAATCGAGCGTGGTGGAGGGCTCTTGTTGCCTCCCTATGTGGGAGTCACAAAGGAAGTATGTTACGTTTTGAATGAATCAAGAGGTTGTGAGACTGATTTTATGATGAAGCATGTTAAATTTTACTATAATTAATTTTTTTGTGTGGATTTTTTTTAACAGATGCAATATTTATAGTGAGGCAAATAAAGGAAAAAGCTATTGAATTTAACCTGCCGGCCTTTGCATGCTTTATAGATCTCACTAAAGCTTTCGATCGTGCAAGACTCGGTGACATAATACATATACTGACTGAAAGAGGAGCACCACCAGAAATAGTGAACGCAATTGGGCAATTAAACTGCAACACCAATACCCGAATCAGAGTAGATGGGCATTTCTCGAATCCTGTTAGTGTCGGTACCGGTATCAGACAGGGCGACAGCCTAAGCCCATTTCTCTTCAACCTCATCATGGATGAGATTGTAGGCGAGATTAAGCTACTAAGAGGGGGATATAGGCTGGGAGAGCAGACCATAGACATCATCTGTTATGCAGACGACGCAGTCATCTTTGCTGAAAATGAAGCGGACCTGCAATTACTTCTGCGTGCGTTTAACCGGGCAAGCCAAAAATATAATATGATAATATCAGTGGCGAAAACAAAAAGCATGGTGTTTTCACGGTCACCGATAAACTGCAGCATATCTGTTGATGGTATCTCCGTGGAACAGGTACCGAAATTTAGATACCTCGGTGTTGACTTATGTGGACAAACGGATCTGCCAGCTGAAATAGTGGGTCAGATAAACAAGGCTGCCGCCATATCGGGTTGTTTAAGAAACTCAATATGGAAAAACCCCGACATGAAAATCAGCAGCAAGATGAAAATTTATAAAACTTGTGTGCGACCCATTATGACGTACGGCATAGAGTCTAGAGCGGATACCACCATAACAAAAAATGCGCTAAGAGTCTCAGAAATGAAGACTCTAAGATGCATTGCTGGGAAGACCCTTAGAGATAGAATAAGGAGTACGAGGGTACGGGAAATATGCGAGGTTGAAGATATAGTGAGATGGGGAAGGCAAAGAAGAAGATACTGGTATGCACATTAGGCTGGGCCGTTCTAGTATGGAAGTTTAAAAAGTGCTTCTAATCTTAATGTAATAGTGATAATTTGTTGCCTTATGATGTATTATAACTATCTACAAAATTTCGTGACAAAAAAATAAGATCTTCTGTCTCCGAATCGACCTTGAAGTTTTGTATGGGACGAAAATATCCCATACTAACTGATATTTTATAATAATCATGTAAAATGATTCCGGTCTTGTTTTTTTATTCACTTTTTTTATTATACCACAGATAATTCAAGAACATACTTCTATTTATTTAATAACACAAAAATAATAAATAAAACTTTCAAATTTTTTATGTAAAGCAAGTATATGAAATTATGTTATTTTGCGGTGATTGTTTTTGATAAATTGGGGTTGATATCTTTTTTACTCGTTGTTTTCTAAGCTTTTACATAATATCTTATTGATAAATTTCTCCGTTAAGTTGGTGAGACTTCTTTAACAATTTCACAGATCGTCAAACTCCTTGGATATGACAAGAAAAATTCAAGAAACTGTATTTATTCATCTTCGCCATTGTATGTAATGAATGCCGTAAGATCTTCGTCGGATACTTGTCGATTGGTGTTTCTGTTACATTTTGCTGTCTGTCTATAACTTAGTTCTTGTAAAAGGATGCTTCAAAATTTACTTTCGGTACTTCAAGGATCAAAAATGCGTTTTTTTGGGTGATTCGAGCTTTCACTATCCAGCGAGCGGTTCATTCTCTTACTTCATAGTGTATTTTGAGCGAGATAGCTTTTTCTTTTAGTAATTACAGTTTATATAACATATTTGATAATCTGATAAATATATGGATAAGAAATTAAACTTCCATAGGTAACTGGATCAGTTGCGAGGTAAGTTGGTGCACAGACATTAACAATAAAGATAAGTTAAAGTCATCAAACTTTCTGAAAGAAGCGCAGTCGCAGAATCCTATGAGCTTAGTTTAGCGATTATTACATGGATTATTTTTCCTGGAGCTCAGTTGCCTAAATCATTAGAAAATGTTCCTGTTGGTATGACTACACCAATTTGGAATAAATATAATTGATCTTTTCGTAGATCTTTAAATTATTAAATAGTAATTTCTCTTGTAATCACCTGGAACATCAATTGTTTTTTTCCAGTTGTTTTCCAATTTGGTCAGAATATGATGACTTGAGAAAGCACTATCAACACATTATTATACAAAAACCTAAATATATTGTTACTTGCAGTTTTTTTCTAGATTATCGGCGACTCATTCAATTGGGATTATTTGTGGTTTTATTAGTATTTTCTCCTGCAAACTAATTATTCAATCATGTTTTCCGGTATTTACCTACACTTTTTTTCATTACATAAGACAACAAGTAAAATATCCAATGAAATATTGCTTTTTGAAAAGAAACCTGTAATCGATCTCTCTATCGGTTTCAGTGTTCCAAATTTTCCATCAATTTAGAATAAGTTTTCTTTAACACTCTCTTAATTATTGTTCATCTGTATTTTTGTTCACTTTTTCTAATCACTAGCCTAAAACTTTGGCTTTACGGCCATCAAAATACAAAACTGGTATTTTTAACCCTTTTCTCATTTCATGCGATTTTCTCTTGTTTATTGCGGCGCTTTATATACTTTGTTGCTATCTTAAATTGTATTTTTATGCTTTATATCATACAGAACTAATTATTCCATCATTTTTATGACATACAATCTTAATAAATATTATGTTAAACATATTTTTACTTTCTTTATATCTGCTTCAAAATAGGACAAATTTAACAATTTCTTGAAACTTTGAGCTCAATTCGGAGACAGAAGATATCTTTCGAATTGAAAAATATTTTGCATACGTATTTAAAACAGCATTTAGCACTAAAATATAACTATTACGTTAGCAATAGAGGGAAAAAAGGAAATCGGCCCACACTAAGCACATGTGAGGAGAATGGACTCTTCCAGACTCCCTCACATGGCATTGCACGGCCAACCCCACGGAAGACGACTCCCAGGCAGACCACCAAAGAGGTGGATAGACAGCTGGGAGTCGACCTCGCAAGAGGCAAACCCCACCTCTTAATAACAGGTCTTCAGGCCTAGAATAAGAAGAAGAAGAGAAGAAGGATTTTTCAGTAAGTATTTCAATACACTTGTATCTATCTATATGCGTAAAAGTTTTTTTGGATAATTTAAGGATACATGCATGTCAAAATAAAACGATGCTATGCAAGCTTAAGATATTTTAATACATTTAAACACATAAAAACACAAAATAAATCAAACAAACATTATTTATTTTGTTAGAGCAAGTGAACTGTTTGGAGAGGGTGAAAAACTAGGAATATTATGGATACAATATTATGAAGGGATGCACGAATAAATGTTTGATAATTGTGTACTCACAGCCTTTTCTTCTTGAACTTGAAGTTAACACAAGTCACACGCATGGCCGGCCACTGTAGTTGAACTGTTTGTTACTATGCATTTCTTCCAGTACTTTGCGGGTAACGGGTAGGTATAGGAATAGAAATACCCTAACATTATCTATAATAATAAAGGAAAGTGCCTGACTGACTGACTGATTGACTGACTGACTCATCAACGCACAGCCCAAACGGCTAATCGTAGAGAAGTGAAATTTGGAAATCAGGTAGGTCTCAATACAAAACCTTCCACTAAGAAAGGATTTTTGGAAATTCCACCCCTAAGGGGGTGAAAAATAGGGTTGAATGTTTTTCAAAGTATGCGAATATCTCGGAAACTAGACATGGTACGAACTTGAGATTTGGCATATGAATTCTTCTATAGAAATGAGTGTTAGCATATTCGGCAATTTTTCCAAAATTTAACTAAAAGGGACGAAAAAGGGCACATATAAAAAGGGATGATTTTTAAGTGCCTCCTAAAAAGTTTAAAACTGGTTTTATCGAAATTTCAAAAAAATGATTTCTTCAGAAAGAGTCAAATTATACTATTTCGTTTTCAAAAGATATCATTAATTAGAGGGGAGGGGGTGAGGGGCACTTTTCCAACGTGTATGTGTGTGTATCCGTCCCCTCTTTATAACTTTTGATTCGCTTGATGCACAGATCCTAAAATTTCAGAAAATATTGAATACTTTAAGCATACAAAATTTGTATACTCAGAATTTTGAATTTTTTTTCAGTCAGGGGTTATCAACCTTTGAATTTTTATTTAATTTTTCCATATATCTCGAAAACCATAAAATCTAGAACCCTAAAATTGTGTATGTATATAGAAAAATACAATATCTAAAATATAATTTAATGAAGAAGTTCCAGGATTTCTCAAACTTTTTTTATAAAGAAAAATATTTTTTTTATGACAAATTTACGAGTTTCAGTGCCTATATTTCAGAATTTTATAAAAATATCGAAAAACGCCGAAACGCTACAACTAGATATTTTATTTTTCTATAAAAAATACATACATCATAGCAGTACATCTCAAACTTTTCTTAACAATTTTTGTAAAAATTTAATTTATTGACGACATCGTTTCATACAATAAACATACCGACTCAGGCCACCGACAGTTGGATCTCATTCGGCGAGCCGGGCCGGTGTGGTGCCGCGGTGTATGGCTAAGAACACGTAGAAAGCCGATACCGACCCGCGCCGACCAGCGCAAAGAATGTTACTATGCATTTGAATGGGGATACCCACAGAAAAGCAGGAACCCGCTTTCCGGCATGCTCATTTAAATGCATTGAAACCATAGGCAACAATCTATGAGCCGGTCGGCGCGTATCGGAATCCGCTTTCTACGTGTTCCTACCCAATGAATATATACGTAGGTAGGTACCTACCCAGCCCAACCTACTTTCTCCAATACACGTGTCGAAACTATTGCGTAATCTATAATATTAATATAGTTTTGAACTAGCCGACCCGTCAAACTTCGTCCCGTCTTGGAATATAAATAATATGTTCGAGATTTTATGTATAAATTTAAGTTGATTTCAGTTTAAAGTTATTTAACACAGACGACGACGTGGTCCTTATATTATTGAATATGAATTAGTATAATGATACATTCATTAATACCTTTTTAACTAGGTACTGTAACCGATGCATCTGTTACAAAACATATCATTATATTATTTTCTATCAGCATTCCGTGAATCGTATCATTTATCAAACAACTGATTCCTGTTAAACGCCTGATTTAATTTCAAAATTAGAAAAAATGTATTATGGAAGTTTTATTTTTATTCCGTGCAACTTTTTTCTTTCATAAGACCCTTCAGACAAAAGCAAACACGACAAAAAAATGGGCGATATAAGTTCAGCTGTTCTCATAGGGTAAGAAACACGTAGAATGCCGATTCTGACTAGCGCCAACCGGCGTAAAGAATGTTACTATGCATTTGAATGGGGAAACCCACAGAAAAAGCAGGAACTCGCTTTCCGACACGCCCATTTAAATGCATGGAAACCATAGACAACAATCTTTGAGCTGGTCGGCGCGGATCGTAATCGGCTTTCAACGTGTTCTTACCCATACGATGACCGCGCAAATTAGCGTTCCATTTTTATATAAGAGATAATACACTTTCCGTGAATTCAGAGAAACACTTTACGTACCTACCTACTTCAATATATTTTTCGTACCATGCATCCTGTACAGCGATTCTGAATTGTTTTTTTTACGATCGACATTAAAATCATTATGTAGGTACCTACATATTTTAGTAATTTATTATCTCTACTAAAATAATTTACGGTAAGTTCACGAAAAGAATCTGGATTGTATTGCAATTCTTTATGTCTTGATCTGTCAAAATATTTGAAGCCATTTCATAAAAACACTAGCAACAACAACAAAAAACTATGTGAGTAATCTTGCTTTGAATTTATTGCGTAAACCATGAATAGCAAGTTGATATAATAATATGTTGAAAAAAGGTAAATAGTATTATGAAGTCAATAGGTAAATTATTTTATATCAAATGTAGTCAATGTGCAAAATATTAAATTTTAAAATTATCTACAAAACCTCACATCATTTTAGGACAGATCGTAAATAATTGTTTTGAAAACACTGGCAAGTCAATGACCACATCATTTCGTCACTGTATAGTGCGAAAAAATTAACTGTACACTGGAACGTATAAAAAATAGAGACCAAAGGGATAGCAGTTAGCCGGATATTATGACCTCCTCACACACCATTTCCAGATCCCTCAGCTCTGCGTCGAAGGAGCAGAACACGAGGAAGACCCTCCCGGTATGAGAAGATCTTCTTTGTCTTCGGAACCCTTGCGGTAGGAAGAAAAGCGCTCCCCTTAAAATATCGGTGTTTTTATTTTCAAAAATTTATAAAATTCGCAGAATGCTAAAGAAGTCCTTACTAGAGCCCGGCCAGTTCGTAAATTACCATGGGTACAACGCATGAATTACGCTTACGTAGGCGGTATATACCAATTGGACTGACTCCGTTGCCGGAACGTTATTGTTCCAAAAATCGCGGAAACTATCTGCATCTTCAGCCAGGATGATATATGACGAAACGTTGTTTTATTAAACTTCCCTTACTTACGAAGACCAGCAAAGCTGCTGTTTTCCTCTATATAGTCTAATAGTCTATATAACGAAATATTATATAGAATTACTCTCCATAATTTACCTTATGCTTGATAATCAATTTTCTAAGTTGTAGAATTTATTTTGTGATTATAAGGTGTATTTCTTAAGTGATACTTTAATAAACAAATCAATGAGTTATCCAAACATGCCTCTTTTTACTATCCGGTATCCGGCAGGATATTATTTACGCCGCCGGATAGACCGGATATCGGATAGTTGCCGATATCCGTTTCATCTAATAAAAAATATAAACAGTGGACAGTTAATTTTCTTCCTACTCTACATTGTCGAAAATTCGTTTATAGTCGAACGCCAATTACTTATACCATTAGAATACTGAGGTTGACCACCTCACTTCCTTAAACCTCAACCGGTTAGAAAAAGCACAATGAGCTTCGGACGACTTCGAGCGCAATGGAGAGTTCTTTATGCCTAACCTATTCTCCTGAGTGGGTCCAAGGCCTCCCGTATTATGGGGTGGTTTGGGGGGAACCGCCACGGGCTTGATCTGTGTGCGGCTGGCTTTTTGGCAATCGGGCTAGGGTTTGGCTTTGTGCGGATCGGGTTTGCTGCAGTTTAGTTTCCTCTGGGCTGGTTTGCGGTGAGCGGGGGGGGGGGGGGGGGCTTAAAAGGGAGAATATTACGTTATTATAAAAATGGAGACCTACTTTACGTGGTCATCGCATCACGCCTGCCTGGAGGCCAAGTCGAAATATTAACGACAGCTCCAACGTTAACAATTTGTTGTTATTTCCATAGAGATAACGTAAAAACTGTTGTTCAACGTGCGTTAAACAATGTTGTTCCAAATTCCGAGTCAAAAAAATAATTCTGTCAGTTATTCAAAATTAACGTTAAACGTTACCTCAAAATATTTGGAAGTATTACGACGCTGCTATTATATTGAAGACGAAACGCATTTTTTTTTTGTTTGGAAACCATTTTCAATTTGGTAAACGTTAACGTTCGGAACGTTAACAGTTTTCACGTTTAACGTTATTTATTTCTACCTGAACGGCTGGACCGATATCGTTTATTCTTTTTATGTCGTGTTTGCTCAGGATAAGATATGTATTTATGAACTAAATTTCGAACCTACGACCAGACAAACAACAACAAATCAACGTGAAAGATATAAATTGAAATGTTAAAAAAACGTCTGTAGCTTGAAAAATGCCCAAAGCAGATAGAAATAAGTGTTTTAAAGATCACTAATTTCATTGCTTTTCGAGACCTGAATATTTTTCTATTCATATCCAGCAATATAAAAATTGATTTCAAATAACGTCATTTGATGGAATAAAAGTTATTCGAGTTATTTTTTGGGATTCTCATAGAACAATGTCAGTCAAGTTAGCGAAATTTTTAAGTTCGCGGGCTGATTCTATTTGTATAAGAAGCACATATTTTTTAAATACAGATTAATAACGACAAATATAAATAAAAATATAGTAATTTAATGGAAATTTTAGAATATATATTTAAAAAAAGAAATGTTGATGATGTTTCTTATTATTATTAATTTTGATGCGAATATAATTAATTCTGCATTGTTTAGGAAGAGAAAGCAAATACAGTAACACGTGAGCGAAGCCACGGGTAACTAGCTAGTTTATTATATTTAAATGAAAAGATCAGACCAGATGTTTGAAATTTTAACATTATTAAAGATGACAATGAGAGAGATTTCTATACCTTAATATTGAAAATTGTAAAAAAAAACATACCAAGGTATAAAGGTGCTCTTATATGAAAAAATAATTACTAATGACTCTAACAATTCATTACTAATGTTCGATTTTTAAATGGAACAAACCACTACGGGCTTACGACCGTCTTGTACTGTTATTTCGAAGGCTGGCTTAGTGTGATCACTTTACGTTAACAACGTTCGCCATTAGGTGGTAATGTTTGTCTCCGAAACTACTAATCATGAGAATTCTCAACATGTTCAACATGTCGAAAAATCTCATGTATGCAACAAGTAGAAATATAATAATAAATGAAAAATAGAGATAAAAGTTTGGAAATCATTGAGAACAAGAGTTGCTCTTATAATTTATTACAAAACTTTTGTAGATATAAGTGCATTTAACTTTTGAATAAACTGGGTTATAAGAAAAAAATCTTCTATTCTATGTAGATTAAATACTTTTATGAATTTTTATGTCCCCTTTGTGCAATATAACAAAAATTATTTTGTAATTTAGCTACTTTAATTTAATGCAATAAAATCCCACAAATAAAAATGACTTATTAGTTCCATTTTCGCAAAAACGTATAATACACAAGTTCGGATAAACTCAGGATAGATGCTCCGTAAAATAAACCGATGGCATTTCCAACAGCCACCACTAGATCCAATCCAGTCTTGACTACCTGTCTGTTGTAACGAAGCGTTGGTAGATTTCTTAGAGCAAAGACAGCTTTGCTGATGTTGTTTACTCCCTCCAGATCGTGTTTGTAAAGGTCAACAAGAGTATACTCCGGCTCTACACACGAAGAAACACAATCGCAGTACAATCCTGGCTCATCGCTGTACAAAGTCATCTTAAGATTTGAAAAGGTATTGTAATTCTGTGCCAAACATTTCAATCCTTCGATATCGCAGTAATAATTCTTGTATGAAGAAGGCATCAAATGATGGGTACAGTTACAAATACTCAGATGGCTGTCAATCCGGCACTGCAACACACACGCAGAATAACTGAAAACCTTGGAAACGTTGAGATTTTCAGGAACCTCGTTAGGAAACAAGCACATCCTTGTATCAGGGTCCACAAATTGCACGTCGTTGTCGTTCGTGACTTCCACAGTTGCGAATGTCATGGAGGTTTTACTTCCCAATAAAACTGTAGCTCTCATATCGAGATCTATGTTCAAATATGGCAGATCTTCCGGTGGGTGCAGAAAAAATTGATAATCTTCTTTGGCTGTTATTCCGATAAATCCAGGTCCCAGTTTATAGTTTGACATCAAATTATTTTTCGCCGTAGAATTTTTACCGATTTTCGTATGCATCGAATTTATTGAAAAGCACAAACCAAATTCGGTTTCAAGCGGTAGAAAATTCGAACAACAATCAACGGTTTCTCCTTTCCATGAACATTCCAGTAAAAGATCTTCGCATTTTGCTCGTATTTTTTGTGCAATCGTGCTAAAATCATCCTCACAATTTGTCACACTTTTACAGTAACTGTCGCAGCTCTCACATTTACCGGAAAAATAAGCGATTTCTCCCAAATATTCGTCCCATCCGTAAGAGGATGTTTTTATATCCTTTGAGTGTTTTCCGTGTTCCCAAACTTTTTCGCTGTTGTAAATCTCACAAATTGTGATAGCTGGGAATGTAGTGTTCCACCCGATGTACGTAGTTTGGAGGGCAAAGTTGATATGGCCGTCTGATAATGACTTCAGCCACTCGTAAAGGATTTTGTACATAAATATTGAACTTGTGACGATAACAGCCATCCAGAGTGTTTTTATCAAGAAGTGGTTGTTGGGTGTGGCTATATGGTTCAGCCCATGGAGGCTGCTGTTTGCGAACACATAAAGAATCCTCTCTTGAATGATTTTTACCTTCCGAACGAGCAACACCGTCCGTTCGCCTCTCATGTTGATTGATTTCTGATAAAAATAATGACAATAAAATAAATTCTTACCATTTTCCCGTTGTTATTCATTTTTTTTGTACGAAATATGTTTCAATGAGATTGAACAATAGTTCACCATGACTTCTTTTGTCTAAATTTTCTATTTATCTACGCCGTTTTGTTTTCAACCTGACTAAGGTCATAATATCGTAAACCTGCCGTGCAAATACTTTCGGAAGTTTTGTGCATTTTTGTGAGAAATCAAAATTGATAAATAATATTTTACATCAATAAAGGGTTTACCAGGATTTTCCTCCCGTACGAAATACGTCATTCAAGACTGCTTTGTAAAGGTAAGGTGTTTCTGTTCCTGTTTGGCACACTTAAATACATTTTACATTTTAGAATGAAAATTTTAAGGAATTATTTTAAAAATATACGAGTACACAACTTCGAACAAAGAAATGTTTGATAATGAAAGTTTTAGAATTATTTTTCAATTGTAACTATTATTTTGAAGTTAGTTTTTTTGATAAAACTATCAAAAGTGAACATAATATCTTTATATGAAACTAGCTGACCCGTCGAACTTTGTATCGAAATAAATAATATGGGTTTTATGGTTTTATGCAACAGAGCTCAAATTCGTATTTTAATTTTTTTATTTGGAATGATTATTTACTGGCATTAGCAAAACCTGCATACCACGCTGCATTCATTGGGTCTGAGTTTATTTTTTCATCAAAAACTTTTAACCTATGTTAATATGGTGTGGGAGGAAGTCATCATTGCGCAAGATCGAGTGCAATGGAGAGTTCTTATTGCTTCATCTTGCTCCTGAATGCAGTTCAAAGGGAGTTTTAATTTTGATTGATTTGATGTTAATATGTAAAAAAAGATTTAGGTTTGTCATTATATTCGATATTTTAATAGTTATTTTGCTCAGTTAAAATAATATTGATTGATTGATCAAATTACGATAAGGAATATCCCCGTACCGATTCAAAATACGCATTGAGGTGTTTTTTTACCCATCACGCTGATTCCCGAAGGAGGTAGGCAGAGTGTATGGACTTCCATTCTTTCCAATCCAAACTCATTCGCTTCCTCCAAACGCATAACATTCCGCATACATGCTCATAAATTTCTTTTGCTTCTGACTTGGCCCTCCTGTAAGACGGCAACGATATGGTCGGTCTATGTCATTCGAGGTCAGCTTCGTCTGCGTGCACCCATTCTTTCAGATTCATATATCCCTTTCGTCATTCTCTCTTCGTTCATTTTCTTTACATGCCCGAACCTCCTTTCTTTATTCACTTTCATTCTAGTCACTACACTAACATCCACTCCACATTCCTTTCTAATATTATCATTCTTCATCTTATCAATCATTTCCGCATATCCTACGCAGTGATCTCATTTCCACAGCATTTATTCCAACTTCCAAATTGTTCGTCCATGTCCAAGTTTCACTCCCATAAATCAGGGATAGTTTCAATCAGGATTGCATTGTGCATCAACTGTGGTTTAAAGAGAGACCTTCTTAGAGGTCTTAGTGCACCGCCAACCCTTCTCCCAGCCAATTTCCTTCTTTTGAACATGTTTTAGTTTGTTTTTTTTTTCAATTAAGTTTGTAATCAGTATTCGTTGTCAATCATGTAAACAATTCACTCTAATGGTGGTTTTATAAATCTCTGTAAACAAACAAAAAAATATTCTACTTGTTCTTCATTATACCTAATAATGTATTCACCTAAACTCCTTATAAAATGAACTTCAATTAAGTATAACTCCTTAATAGCAATGTTATGTAAATGATTTTGTTTGCTGGCGGTTTTAAAAATCTCTGTAAATAAAGAAAATTTTCGAAACTCCTTACGCTTCATTACAATAATGTAGGTATTTCTTGTATTAAAACTTACCGAAACCTCTTATAAAAATTAACTGCAATGAATATAATATGGCCTATCCAATCAATCTTTTTCATACGATATATTTTACATTCGCCTTCTAACAATCGCAACAACAATCAATCCACTGACAGTTCTTTCAAATGTTAATTAATTAAAATTCAAAAGTAGACCAAATTGTTTTGCAAAAAGTACTAAAAAGGTTACCTACTTTCTGTGTTTTCAATAATTTTCTAATTTTCCATGCACTTTTTTTTCTATTTCAACCTTCTCCGGATAAAAGCCTACACAACAAAAAAAGAATTAGCGAAATCGATCCAGCCGTTTAGGCGTGATGCGATGACATCGGGAAATAGCTCTCCATTGTTATAGTTTTCTTTAATTTTCTAATTGTCCATGCACTTTTCTTATTTTTTTCTTCTAAATCAATCTTTTTCTGATAAGAGCCTACACGACAAAAAATAATTAGTGAAATCGGTATAGCCGTTAAGGCGCGATGCGTTGACATCGGGAAATAGCTCTCCATTTTTATAGTTTTCTTAAATTATCTAATTTTCCATGTATTTTTCTTAATTTTTTTCTTCTAAAAGGACACTTTCCTGATAAAAGCCTACACGACAAAAAAGAATTAGCGGAATCGGTCCAGCCGTTAAGGCGCCATCCGATGACCACGCGAAATAGCTCTTCATTTTTATATATAAGATTTCGTGGAATTTTAAATGGACCGCAAAGAAATCTCTAAAAATCTTTGTAGGCTCTTTTTTCGATACTTTTAGTATGCATATATAACGTTCTTTCATGCGATACGTCAATTGACGATCATCGTAGCAAATGGTTGTCCGCATTTTTAAGAATTATCAAACTATAGGTATTCGTGTATACCTCTCGAGCTAACCTCTTGTTAGTTTCCTCACCTAAAATTTAATCAGTGAAATTAGGCAAATAATTATTGCCATACTGAAGTGATAAAGTTTTTAAAAAAATATTTTCTTGATCATATCATATTGTTTTAATACGCAATTATCGAATATTGTGTACCTATCTTGATATAGGTACCTATGTTTGTTTCAAAACTTAATGGTTGCTTACCTACCTAAATAAAATTGCGCTGTCAAGAAATTTATCACAGAAAGGAATAACCGTTCCATACAAAATGTATGGGTATTTTATTTTCTTAATATTTTTATTCCTTATCAATTTTTTATTTTTTTAATAGTTAGTAGCCTATTCGGGACGGAGACGAATACAACAAATCAAAAACCATGAAAATCGGTCCAGCCGAAGTGGCCCGTTAATATGTGCACTGCGCCCCCGTAAAGCAATACAAAATTAATTCGATTGAGTTAAGCTTATAAAATAATAACATTAAAATATTTCTGAAACATCCATAATATGTCGCCAGACGTCGCCAAAATTGATCGGGGGGAGCAAAGAAAATATTAAGGCGATATTTTTGTATGATAGTAAGAAATAGTGATCCTGTTAAAAATAAAAAAATAAAAAGATATAATTACCTACTACTTAAAAATTAGAAATACATTAAAATTAATATGACATTATAAATCCATTTTTCTAGAAGTCTGGATTACATTGGAAGCAGAAGAAGAAGGTTGTGGCATTGGATCACTTATAAAAGCATATTATATTCATTTTTAGTTTATGTTTTTTCGTTTCCGCGTTTTTCTACTTCTATCAAAACTCACTTTGGCTTCTATCAAAATACTACAACCGAAACCGAAAAGCACCATGGACCTAAAAGGCGCTAGAATATTTTGTCGCTAAATGAAAATGAGAAGTCGTTTTCCTTGTCCAAAAGTCGCTAGATCTGGCGACAAAGTCGCCAAGTTGGCAACACTGCCGATAATATTGTTGACTTTTTATGATAACGTTCGAATCGGAGGAGTAAGTGGGATGGGCTACTGTAAGAGCGTATGCGAGAATGAGAGGGAACTACCCGCGATGTCGTCGGCGCGTCCCAGGTAACCTTTCCATACAAACTTAAATGTTGTATTTTACAACACTTCTTAACCATTTTTTTAACTTTTTATTAGTTATTCTGTTATCCGGAGTGGAGAAGAATCCAATAAATCAAAGATCAGAAGAATCTGTTGAGCCAATCTCGAGTTATAAGTGTTCGCACTAACCCCACTTTCATTTATATAGTAGATTAGTTTATTCAAGTCCTAAGATTTTTTAAGAAGCAGGAAATTAAAAACATTAAAAACGGACCATTATTTAGAAAACACCGAGATTTTTGTTAACGAATATGAACAACTAATGAATCTAACAATTCATAACTGATGTTCGATTTTTAAATGGAACAAACCACTACGGGCTAACGGCCATCTTCAACTGTTATTTCGAAGGCTGGCTTAGTGTGATCACTTTATGTTAACAACGTTTGCCATTAGGTAATAATGTTTAAATCTTCGAAACTTCTTATCATGAGAGTTTTCACATATTCAACATGTCAAAAAATCTCGTGACATTGTATACAACATGTTGGTATTTTAATAATTATTAATGAGATATATATAGAGCTAACAGTTGGAAATTATTGAGAACAAGTAAAAAAAGCTTTTTTTTTTTTAACTAAACGTATAATAAAAAAGTTAATATTATATTTAAGTATATCGATCTCACGGCATCAAATTTGAATCGATATTTAATTTTTTTTTCAGTAGTTTTCATATTAACAGAATAGTTTCAAAATGTTCAAGTTCCTCTACAATCTACGCTTTAAAGGTAAATTCGTACAACATTAACCTCACAGATAATAATTGCTTTAACGATGAAGGAAGGGCTAATGGAAAATAGGAATTTATTTTACATTACCGTTAAGTATTTCAGTAATGATAGCTTAGTTGGTTCCATTAAGCGCTTTTAAGACACTTCTATTGTGAGCGACAGCACCATAGACAGATAGCAGATATAAAAAAACGATAATTTATTTTATACAGACAACAATGATCATAGTAGGTATATTTTAAAACTTAAAACATCATTTTGCTTTCAATTTATTTAATAACTGTCAGTTAGGGAATGCGGAACTTAAGCTAAGCGCAAAACGCAAAAATGTGATTATAAACTCGCTGACAATGGGGCTTGTCTAGGGGTGTATGGAAACGTCATGCAAAATGAGAGTCTTTTTCTAGCCTTTCGACTTTATACTCATCTACTCTCGGTGAAACTTGTAATGGCTGAAAACCTGTGAAAATAGATGCTATGGCAGACTAGCAATCTCTATCCAACTCTCCTTCCTTCTAAAATATCTCCAATCCATACCTACTCACCTAATGCTATCAACCCAGAATCAGCTAACTCTTTTGCACGAAAGTTTGAAAATCCGATAAATAAATAAATATGTTTCGTAACATGCTTGGCTAATGATTGGGTAAACAGCTAACTCAAAGAAAAAAAACAAGAAACTTTAATTGTCCAAATAAAGGCATGATGACAAATTAAATATAATTGCCATATGAAGTCCAATTGCATCAATTCAGAGGGGCAAGAAAGGCAGGGAGTCCAAGAGAAATTCTCAACCCCCGGGTATCCCCTGTGGACCTGCAAGTTACTGACTAAAGCTGGGATGAAGCAATGCAACATGGAGAGGTTTGGAGGAGTTTCATGGCATTCAAATGTTCAAAACTGGGAGCAAACGTGGATAAAGCAAACGAAACAGTACGTTATGTCTGATTTGAATAAATAAGTACAAGAAAAAATATGTATAATATTTTTCATCTCAGTTCATTTGTTAAACAAACAAACGACTTGAGAAAAACTGGAAAAATCTCCGCTTAGATGTTGATTTATGTGTTTCGAATGTCGTACAAGCGCGATATGTTAGGATAATTTTGTCAAACATAAGAATTGGAAAAGAAATGAAAAGAAAAAAAAAACATGAAAATGAATAGTAGTTTGTAATGTAAAAGCTGGAAAAAATATGTACCTATGTACACATAAATATGAATAATTGTCTTACTTGTGTTTAGTGTGTAAAAAGAATTACCTACTTATGACAGAATAAGCTCATTTTCGTGACTGAATAAGAACCGAATGGAATCGCATGTGTGTGAAATAGGGATAACTTTAGAAAGCTATTCTTCATTTTCTCATTTATCGGCAGCGATTGAATGAAAACTGAATAGAATCGCATGTGTGTGAAATAGGGATGACTTTACAAATCTCTTCTTCATTTTCACATTTATCGGCAGCTACTAAAAAGACAAGATCACATATTGTCATTATGAGATTACTAAATTAAATTTTCACATCATCCACCCTTCTTTTTTGGGGTCTCCCCCAATTGGCCTCTTATTCTTATCGGGGCGCCATTTTGCAATTCTGGGTACCCATCTTTCATTTCCCTGTCTCGCCACATGTTCTACCCATTGCAATTTTTGTTTTGCGACACGGCCTATTATTTCTGCGACTCGTGTTCATCGTCTTATCTCTTCGTTTCTTATTTTGTCTCTAAGACTTACTCCTAACATTTGTTGCTTTATAGTTCTTTGTGTGCATCTTCATTTATGTATCGTGTTGGCTATGAGTAACATTGTTCCATTTAGTCACCTAAATTGCTAGGAAGAATATCAAATATTAAAAAAAAAACATCAAGCTAAATATAAACATGAAAAATCTACGTTTGTACGTAGGTCGCAAGTTTCCGTGAACGTAAAGAAATAATCGTGTTAGATCTTTAAGTTTCTCTAACGTAAACAAATTCCACCCCCCATGGGCACATATGTTCATAATCTGGTATGAAGCAATACACTTTTCTCTCTGAAATTATATTTCATATCACATCGCACCCCGTATCCGGTTTTGTTTGATCTTGAGATTACATCACATATTTCATTTTCAAAATACGTTATTATTTTTTTTTGTTACAAATAAACATAATATTATTATTTCACTTGTTTTTTTTCCTTTTTACCTGTGTTTTTTTCATATCTTTTCTTCGAAGTTTTTTCAAAGTTAGGTACTTGAGTTATCTACGTACATATTTTTTATTGACATCATATTGGATCTGACGTCTCGACTGAAATAACTGAGATAAATTATCTCTAATATAAATGAAAGTCGAATTAGTGCGAACACTTATAACTCGAGTTCGGCTGAACAGATTCTCCCGATGTTTGATTTATTGGATTCTTCTCCGCTCCGGACAACAGAATAACTAATAAAAAGTTATAAAAAAATGGGTAAGAAATGATATAAAATACAATATTTAAGTTAGTATGGAAATGATCACCTGCGACGCGCCAACGATATCGCGGGTAGTTTCCTGTCATTCTCACATACGTGATTGCCGCTCTTACAGTGGCCCATGCCACTTACTCCACCGCAAAGTCAAAAATATAATAATTTAGTTTCTACGGAACGGATTTAGTGACAAAGATGTATATATGAAAAATTATACCAATAACAACAATATTATTATTTACCCGACAACCATTGACATTAAAAATACTGGTACGCAGTTTTTTAAGGATTTTTTCGAGCTTTTAGAAATATTTTTTTAACAAATTGTATAAATTTAATTACAAAATCGAAATCAATATTCATAGTAAGGACTACAGGGCGACGTCTAAAGTATAAGGGTGAGATTTCATACTTTTTAGTTAGGTTTTTTACAACTCACTAAAGAGTTTTATAATCTCATTCACCGAGGACCTTTTAAAGGATAGGCACGAGGAGATCAAAGTGACATGTGTCTTTCTCCAAGACATGGGATCGTTGAAATTATCTTTGGGTTCAAAGGATGATAAATTTACGTAGATTACTTTTTGCTTTATGATTCGGAATTAAATCGAGCTGAATGGTTTGAGGAAGTTTTTTTTATATACTTACATGAAGGATAGTATTTTTTATGCCAGAAAACACAATATCCCTTTTAAGTAGTAATTTTAATTTACTTATTAATAAGGCATTCCAAGTTTTTTAATAAACTTAATTAGTACTCGAAACTAATAATTAACCACATGCATAATTGTTCTGATGATAAATTACTATTAAATTACTTGAAGAGAAAACTCTTTGATTCATGTATTCTCCCTGTGCTCACTTATGGCTGTGAAACCTTTGTGTTCACTCAAAGAATATTAAATAAACTAGCTGTAACACAACGAGCAATGGAGAGAAGAATGCTAGGTATCTCATTGAGCGATAGGGAGACCAACACATGGATAAGACAGAAAACGGGAGTCACCGATGTGGTTCAGAAGGTCGCTAAACAAAAGTGGAATTCGGCTGGTCATGTGGCCAGAGTAACCGACACCAGATGGACCAAGAGGGTTCTTGAGTGGCGTCCGAGAACCGGGAGGAGAAGTGTTGGCATGCCTCAGGCGAGGTGGTCTGACGACATTGGATGGATTGCCGGGAGTGGGAGGATGCGGCTGGCGCAAAACAGAGGGCGGTGGAAGTCACAGGGGGAGGCCTATGTCCAACAATGGACGGGAGAGGGCTGAAGAAAGAAAAAGAAAAAAAAATTCTTAAAGGAGAAAACAGGTCATAATGGATCATCCCAAAGCTGGAGCTCGAAACTATTTTTTGTCTTGAGAACCTGCAAATACAGAGTGCGCCGATTGTTCATATTCCTGTCCAACTCCCGAGGAGCCATTGGGAAATCTTTCTTCTGTCCTCGCCTCTTCGACCCTCTATTTTGACCATCATAATCAGGACCACGTGGACATTGATATCAGTCAGCAGCTGTCTATTCATTCATGCTCTGTGGAGCACATTTGATTTCTGACATTATCAATATCCATTGAATGCGGAGCATTCGACCTTGTCAAGGCATTTTGAATGCTTCTAAACATTTTTATAGCGATCAGCTAGACCAGGAGGTTTGATGAAAATATTTTATAACATAATATAGCTAATTTTGAATACATCAACGAAAAATGAGAAACTATAAAAAAAATTATTACTCTAGGGTGCGGATTTTTTTTTTATAAGTAATGATTCTGTACTCACTCAGAGTGAACACAAAACCACTCTTTGACTCTTTCATAGTAAGCTACTTTACCAACCACTTTAACCACCAACAGTCCAGTTATAATTTTCAAAATTTTTAAATAACATAAAGGAATTAAATTCCAAACTCTATAATTTTCTACCTTATAATAATATATTCCTTTTATCTCTGGATTTTGGAAATATTTTTTGATTATTTGAAAATTTATCTTGAAGATGGGGAAAAAACATTATATAAAACATCAGATTTTTTGATTGTACGCTTCAGTTCAGCGTGAGGGAAAATGATTGACAAGATAGACATCCTGAAGCGGTTTTTGATGGAATATTATTTTTAGAGGGAAGAAAAATATATTATACTTACTAGCTGACACGACAGACGTAACATATCCCACCCAAGCCCAACATTACATTCTCAACGAACTACATACCTACATCTTTTGAAATTTAATAGAATTGTATCATTTACATGAAATTCGAAAGATGGTAAACTGCAATGATAAATAATAGCTATATCGTTATAAATAACTAGCTTTCCCGACAGACGTTGTCCTGTGGTTCTAACCCGAGGCAACCCGTTCATATGTATCAACATAATGTGCACTGCGCCCCCATAAAAATACATAATTAATTCGATTGAGTTAAGCTAATAAAAATATTAACATTAAAATATTTCCAAAACATCCATATTTCATTTGTATTCAAAACTCAGGCGGGAACATCGCCAGAATATAATATGCACGAGCAGACAACCTCTATGTTCCCGATGTTGATTTTGTATGGATATTAGAGTAAGTGGGATGGACTACTGTAAGAGCTGCAATTACGTTTACCAGCGATGTCGTTGGCGCGTCGCAAGTGTTTTATTCCATACTAACATAAATATTATATTTTATATCATTTCTTACCCATTTTTTAAATTTTTTATTAGTTATTCTGTTATCCGGAGTGGAGAAGAATCCAATAAATCTAACATTGAAAGAATCTATTCAGCCGATCTCAAGTTATAAGTGTTCGCACTAACCCGACTTTCATTTATATTAGAAGACTAGTGGTATGTATAGCCCCGAAAAAACTCCGACCCGACCGGGATTCGAACCCACGACCTCCAATACGCTGTACGTACGAAAGTCGTCGACTGATACCAACCACTACCACACGATGTATAATACAAGAATGATATTTATTTATTGATTTTTTATTAAAGTTCTTAATGTATTTAGGGGGTCAAATTCGTCGAAATTCCATAATCTATGTATAAATCATTAGAATCTTTAACATGTTGACAAATCCAATGTGTTTGCAAGATTCGAAACGATCCAACCGACCCGACAACAATGCCATCGTTATACATGTATAATATGCCAGCATTATAAATAGATATGTAGTAGGTAATTATATTCTTTATTATTTCAATGCGAAGACATCTGTTGCAAAGTGATAAAAACATTATGAATTCATCAAAGAGTAGGCTCAATCAATGACTCAATCGTTTCAAAGTTCCCGTATTCAACAGGTGACAGGTTAATTTATTTTACTACGATCTTTATTGTTATCTTGTTTCCCTGGCTAGACAAACCCTTATAATAATTATTATATTGAAGAGATTATATCCGTTTTCAAAATCTTAAATGTGTCCCTATTATTAAGTCTACGCGCCCTTTCGGATTATTCTGGATTAGGCTCGCCCGAAATACAAGCTCAGCTTAACCTCCCCCAAATGATAAGGAATCCCTTATTATAATATTCATCCCTATCGTAATCCGGGGTGAAATCGGCTGGAAGGAATGGGTACACTTTATCAATTTAGTGAAAAATTTGTTTTCAATTAGGTACCTAATACATAGTGTATTATTTTCTTGAAAATTTAGTAATTTATTTGTATCAAGTCTGTGAAATATGTAACACCAGCACTTTGATACTGTAGATACTTCTTTGATGTTCAGGGCGGTGACAATAAAGAGAAATTTTAAACAGGCATTAGGACAAACTGATACAGGCCAACCCTGCGTAGAAGTTTCAAGTGATAAATACAACACCATAAATATTTTGACCCGACTGGGTATCAAACCCGGGACCTCTTCGGTTAGACCTCAGAAGGTTCTCGTAATGAGTGGCGTAGAGTTAAAAAACTTCGATGGGAAAGCTATGGCAAAAAAAATATTTTTATATTTTCATGTTAAGTTATTATAATATTATTGTCTATGGATTGTCCATTTTTTTTCTCTCTTTGTATTGATTTTATTTTACTATTTTAGTTTAAGAAAATATTGTTGTTGTTTTGTATTGTATGTGCATTGTTCACAGCAAAGGATTACTCTGTAATGGTGAACAATGCTTAATTTTGACAGAAAATAAATAAATAAATAATAATGGTTCTAGATTTAAAATGAATCACATCTCCCTTTTATCTCCGTTTAGGGGCATAGGGAGGTAACAAGAACTCTCCATTGTGCTGGCCTGACTTAGGTTTTAAAAGTATTTAATAAACCTATCTTAATATCGACCAATTCTCCGTTTTACACCCCACTCAGGAGCATAGGGAGAAAAGAAGAGTTCTTCATTGCGCTCGATCTTGCGAAATGTTTATGACCTTTTCCCACACCATATCCAAATCCCTCAGCTCTGCTTCGAAGGAGCGGAACACAGTTCGAGAGGGTCTTTCTCATCTTCCGGACAGGGAACACTTAATATACCTACTTCTTAATATAATATCTAGGTACTTTTATATCTTTATTTATATACTTTCATATACACGGTGTTAAGTTGGTAGTGGATAATCCGAAGCAGGGAGGTAGAAGACCTCAATACCTATCGATTTGACCCCCATGTATGTTCAGCGATATTGGGTGGTTCAAAAGTTATTAACGTTTTTTTGAAATTTGAATAAAAACCGGATTTCTGACTAAACTACGCAACTGTGGCTAAACTATTTAGATTACGATCATCATTTTTTTCCTGGAAATAGTCCGATAGTGACCCTTACGCAAGGTATTATTGCTATGAGTCAGCACCCGATAGCTTTTGTTCAAAAAAAATTTTTTCAAGAATTTTTTTCCAAGCACAAATTTTATAAAATCTTTCAAAGGCTCTAGACAAAAAAAATCACGGAACATTTTTTTTTTGAAACTATCTTAAAAACTTCTACTATTCATGGAAAATTTTTCCTGCAAATTTCATTTGGATGGTATAATAGGATCATGCTAAAACGCTCTCATAACTTGTGCAAGTATCAATATTCAACAAAGCTGTGTGTTAATGAAAAAATGTTGAATATTGATACTTGCACAAGTTATTAGAGCGTTTTAACAAAGCTGTGTGTTAATGAAAAAATGTTGAATATTGATACTTGCACAAGTTATTAGAGCGTTTTAACAAAGCTGTGTGTTAATGAAAAAATGTTGAATATTGATACTTGCACAAGTTATTAGAGCGTTTTAACAAAGCTGTGTGTTAATGAAAAAATGTTGAATATTGATACTTGCACAAGTTATTAGAGCGTTTTAGCATGATCCCATTATACCAGCCAAATGAAATTTGCAGGAATAATTCTCCATGAATAGTAGAAGTTTTTTAGATAGTTTCAAAAAAAAATGTTCCGTGATTTTTTTTTGTCTAGAGCCTTTGAAAGATTTTATAAAATTTGTGCTTGGAAAAAAATTCATGAAAAAATTTTTTTTGAACAAAAGCTATCGGGTGCTGACTCATAGCAATAATACCTTGCGTAAGGGTCACTATCGGACTATTTCCAGGAAAAAAATGATGATCGTAATCTAAATAGTTTAGCCACAGTTACGTAGTTTAGTCAGAAATCCGGTTTTTATTCAAATTTCACAAAAACGTTAATAACTTTTGAACCACCCAATATCGCTGAACATACATGGGGGTCAAATCGATAGGTATTGAGGTCTTCTACCTCCCTGCTTCGGATTATCCACTACCATCTTAACACCGTGTATATTTTTCTTATATAATATGTTTATTTATTTATCAACGGCAAATTGCCTTTTAAAGCATTTTTAATGTTGCCAATTTCTGTTTTTTTACAAGGCATATTACTCTATAATGTTATTTTAACTGGGTTGGTTAGCAGATATCCATCGGGATAAGTCTTCCCTTTCAATCGGTCTAATGTTTATCATCATATTATACAAATTTGTAAAAAAGTATAATTTATTTAATACTAGCTTTCGCTACAAACGTTGTCCTGTTGTTCTAACCCGAGGCGGCCCGTTCATATGTACATAATTTTCATCGCACCCCCATAAAAAATACATAGGTAATTAATTCGATTGAGTTAAGCTAATAAAATATTAACATTAAAATATTTCCAAAACATCCATATTTCATTCGTATTAAAACTCAGAAGGGAACAACACGAGAATATAATATGCGCGCGCAGACATCCTATCTCTATATGCCCGATGTTGACATTGTATGAAAATTGCAGTAAGTGAGATGGGCTACTGTAAGAGCGGCAATTTCGTTTGCAAGAATGAGAGGGAACTACCCGCGATGGCGTTGGCGCGTTCACAGGTGATCCGTTCCATACTAACTTAAATATTATATTTTTTATCATTTTTTACCCATTTTTTCAACTTTTTATTAGTAATTCTGTTCCGGAGCGGAGAAGAATCCAATGAATCAACATTGAAAGAATCTGTTCAGCCAATCTCGAGTTATAAGTGTTTGTACTAACCCGACTTTCATTAAATTTATATTAGAGATTATCCTTATTGGTTCTTCAAAACAGTGTTTTTTTTTAATAATGGAAAATAATTGGTAAATAAGGAGTCCGCTTGTATGGGCATATCGCCGCTGGTAAGTACTATTAACTCGATAATAAACGTGATTTTAAAAATGTTCACTGAAAATCATCATTCTCTTTAAATTATGTTAAGTATAGGTGGTGTTTAAGCTTAATGATACTTAGGAACACGTGGTTGAGGGCGATGGAAGCTTGTATCTAGGGATGGGGCGGCAAACTGTACCACAAAGCAGCACACCACGATAATGTATGAGCAAGATAATGTTGTCATTATTATCGCGGTAGGTACCAATAATAAACGACGCTTTTTACCGGATAATTCGAGCCGTTGATAAGAGCGGCTCGTCTAAATTTATTTGGCTTGAAATATTAACCGTTTTAATAATGTTGGTTTTAGTTGGAACGGCATTGAATAATATTCTCTCATTAATAATAATCAAGCAGAAATTTTCAAGCTAAAGACAACGATACTTTATGAATAGGAAATTTTTCAAGAATATACAAATTCCAGGGGTCGAAGTCAACAGCAATAAAATAGCCGCGAACGGTATCGATCAATCGGTGTTCCCATGGTAACAACGTACAAAGCTGTCATTTTTACATATCGATAGGTACCTACTGTTGGCGGTGATTTTATTGTCTTTACCACGGCCCTAGATCGGGCTACTATTCGACATGCGGGCATATTCAACATGTTCAAAAATAGTTCGTGATGAGATTTACTGAAATTTGATTGGTCGGTTGGAAGAAATTGCCCAGGGCAATAAGCCCGCCAATTGGGTAATATTTTTATTTATCCAACAAAGTGTTTATTTATTGAATCTTAATGAAATTCATCGAAACAGCAAAATCAAAAATAGTCTTAAATGGTTTATAAATTGCCTATTAAAGAAAATTAAGATTACAAAGAGAGCAGCAATTACACAAAAAATACAATAGGTACACAATTTCTTTCCATAAGCAAACTCAAACAAAAAAAAAAGTTTTGAAACTCAATGGTTGCTAGTAAATAAAAATTGTGCTGTTATGGAATTTTTCACAGTTGGCGTTTTTTTTTCAGTAAATCCGTTCCATACTAACTTTAATTATATAAGTATATTTTTGTTTATCCTTTTTTCGATTTTTTTATTGGTTATTCTGTTATCCGGAGCGGATAAGAATCCAGTAAACCCAAGCATGATTACATTTGTTCAGCCGATCTCGAGTCTTTTATGTTATAGAGATTTAAGCTTGATAACCTGTTATTTTAAGATTTAGGGTGGGCCTCTTGAGATGTTGACTCCAAGCTGTTATCTCTTTATTTAAATTAATCCACCGTCCGTTTTATTTGTTGGATTATTTATATTTCATTTTGAAAATGAAATACAATATTATTACTCTCATTAAAATTAATGTTCACAGATTTATTTCTATAGAAATGAATTTGATCATTAAATAAACGTTTGAAATTACATGAAAAAAATTAAGTCATGAAATAATATTCATAAAAAAAATTAGAATAAAATAAACGTCAAGTCAATTCTTGATCCTCCGTGAAATTTAAAACCGTTTTTAATCTTTCGCTTCGTTGAACAAATAGAAACAATTCCGGTTTAATTTAGCCTTTTCTTAATAAACGGGAATTTACATTTTTTGGTGTTTTTTTTCTCATTTTTTTTAGCTCGTTAACTTGGATAAATCATAAAATAATAAAAAAAGCTGCTAACCTAGGGTAGCCCAGAACTCATAGTATATTATAACAGCCAGAAGACAATTATTATCTGCTTTAGAACTACATATTCAATATTAATCGGTACTTTAAGGGGGGCCCACTGAAGTTACGGACCTCAAATTTTACGTGCTTGTGTAGGAGCATGAGACCAACCCGTATACCAAATTTTATAAAGATATTTTTTTAGCCCTTTTTCTAGAACAAGTGAAATTTTCTTTGGATACTTTAAGAGGGTTCCCCTGAAGGTACAGATCTCATCATTTTACTGACTCATCTACATCGAGGGGCTAACCGTTCTACCAAATTTGAATCAAATCGGATAAGAATTACTATGAGTTATGGGTGCGCACACATTTTTGGCGTACGCGTACGGGTACGGGGATATTAAAAAATTTTTTTTTGCATTTTTGGAATCTACACCCTCGAAAACGTCGAGAAAATTAATTTCAGCGAAATCTATTTTTTTTTGAAATCCGATCACAAGACTCGTGTATATTCCATATACACGAGTAATATAAAACACAGGTTCTTTTTTAACGAATATTCACCGTTTGAGAACGTTTCCGGCGTTTAAAATGTTGGTGGTAAAAATGGTAGATATTATTGTAGCTATCTGATTATAATAATGTATTATTATTGCGACGTGTTTATTATTATTTTATGAAACGCATAAAAACATTCAAACATTCGTCCAGATGGATACATAGATGTACCTACATACTTCTATGTAGATACATAGAAGAATACTTTGTTCTAGAAGAAGAAGTGAACAAATTCTGATTTATGTAGCTCAGCTTTATTAGGAGAATAACAATGTATAGGTATTTTAGTGAATGTAAGTTGTATTACGAGAATATTGTACACTTAAATTTGGTAAAATGAATAAATAAATAAAAAAATCAGAAGAAGTAAGGAAAGCTGATGCAACAGAAATTTATTGAAAATCACAGGTACTTAAATTTTCATATCTGGAGCATATTGCGCGTGGCAAAACGTGTGAAATCCTTAACTCATTTTGATAGGCCAGGTAGACGAACACCGTGGGCCAGGTGGAAGATAAATCTGTTGCTTGCGCATGTAATCGATTAGAATGGAATATGGAGAGTGGTTTTTCAGTTCGCAAGAGATAGATGTCTTTAAAGGATTTATTGCCAAAGTCGTGGAATAGAACTGAAGGGCACAATAATTATACGAAGAAATAATTTATATAGAATTTAATCTATCTATCTATCTGTTAATTGTTGGCTGGCACAGAATTAAAACTGTTGTTGTGATATAAAAGAACATACATTAGTTGTTCACATATTTCTCTGATAGATAATGTGTTGGGAACATATTTCTCTGATAGATAATGTGTTGGGAACATATTTCTCTGATAGATAATGTGTTGGGAACATATTTCTCTGATAGATAATGTGTTGGGAACATATTTCTCTGATAGATAATGTGTTGGGAACATACTTCTCTGATAGATTTAAAACTGAATGGATACAGGAGAGGATCAAAGTCATTGATGTAGTGGAGAGATTCGCATCTCTGAAATGTGTATAGCAATGTTATGTGGCTAGATTTCCAGACCACTGATGGACTCAAAAAGTGTTTTAGTGACAACAAATAAAATTATGAATGGCTTTTGTTGGCAGTCCCCATGCCAGACAGACATATAAAATCAAGCTTACAGGCCACTTGAGGATGGATAGGACATACACAGGGGATTACTAGGCCGATGTTCAACAAAATGTGGAGACAGGTAGATAAAATGTGTACTTATATCTGTTGGTTTTATGTTCAGTGATGTAAAAAATCATAGTTTGAGGAATTCGGTTATTAGAATGGACGTAAATTTAAGTGCATTTATCACGTTAGCAAGATCAACTAAAAATATTGTTCAAAAACTTTCGAAAACTCGCTATTTATCCATCTGCAAAAATGGACGAAGTACTCGTACAAAATTAGTCAACTTGGTCTTATGAAATCAAAAGAAATTTAATGTGAAAATATTGCTTCACGTTTTTGTTTCAAGATCTAATCTATCAGATATTTTCAATATAAATATTAACATTTTTGTTCTTGAACGAGGATTTTTATTCGTTTCTGTTCATCCAACGACGCAAACTTATATATCGCAACAGAAATCTCTTAAATGTAGGTACTGAAAGTTGAAGCAATAAATTTGGGAAAAAAAATAAGGACAGGGGACTTAAGTATTTGGAAGTTGGTCCTGACGAAAGTCCTTCAGACAAGCGTTCCGTTTTATTTGAAGATTTTTTCCATTTAAATAATATATTCATTATAAAACGCGAATATTTTTCCAACAACACCTTAATCTGAAATTTATAAAATTTGAAACATTTCAAGCAATGCCTTAAAACATATAGCGACCTACTTAAGGGTAGCAAAGGTTTGGGAATTTATTAAAACAATTGAAGTTTTTATATCTAAAAAGATGACTGCCACTTAAGCCTACATACACATCAGCATAATATTATTTTGTTTGTTTAAAATAAATTTTGGTTGAATACTGTTTTCATTACAAAATAAACTTAATTAATTAATCATTATCGAAAATAATGAAATTTGATCATATTCATACAAATAATTATTATGCTATTAATTAATTATTATTTTGTTTAAACATATATAGAAACAGTAGAAATCATAAAGTACACTCGGTAAATATCAGTAGGTATAGTAGGAGGACGATGGTTTTAAGGGCAACTTAATTAAATGAATGGTATCTAAAGATATAAAAGAAAGTCGGGTTAGTGCGAACACTTATAACTCGAGATCGGCTGAAAAGATTCTTCCGATGTTTGATTTATTGGATTCTTCTCCGTTCCGGATAACAGAATAACAAATAAAAAAAATCGAAAAGTGGGTAGTAGGTACATAATATGCAATATAATATTAAAGTTAGTGTGGAACGAATTTCTTACAACAGCGCCAACGCCACATTTATTTTAAAGTTTTTTTGTAAAAAAAATTGCAGAATGTGTTTTATTTTTCCTTAATAATGGTGGACTATTTTCTCGTTGATAATATTTTCAGGGGGACACAGTAATTTTACTTACTTTAGTAGTTATTTAAATCTTAAATTAACTATTGCTTTCATTTTTCATTGCCTTACGGTTATAGCCGTCATTTCCAGAATATCTTATTAATATAAATTGAAGGTTAACCTTGATTCAAATCCGACTGAAAAGGGGATAAAAAAACTCAAGATATTTTGATTATTAGGTATTATTAATTATTAGCAAAAAAGAATTACCAATTAAAGACTCGTATTTTAAGTAGGTATGTATCAATTCAATAGAAGTATTAGGCATATATTTAAAAACGTCTTAGAATGATAAAAGAAGATTCATTCTAGAACAAAAATTCAGAATCTAGAAGTGAACTGGTAGTCACCGAATAAAATGTATAAAAATCGATTTATTGTACCAAATACCTATACCTTCCCAAAAGAAATGTTCATTGAAATTATTTCTATATCTTTTGCACCTTTATTGAATTCACGGAGATATAAATTTCTTCAAACTCAATCACGGGTTGTACAAAAAAGCAATTTTTGAGTTTTGGAAAGTATAAATATCAAACAAAGATGGATATTATATTTCCAAATACCTAGTATAGGCTTCTTCGTCAGAACACGTGTATTAAAAAACACATGAAACGACATGTTAAATGATTTTTACTTATCTAGAGTACCTACCTAGATATTACGACACAAAGATTTTTACTAAAATTATCAGCAAGGGAAAAAAATTATAGATGCTCTTCACACCACCTGATGTAAGGTATGTATCTTGCCAAAGAAAGCAACACGTTTATATTCACCATTTCTAGAAGCAGAACCCCTCCTTATTATTATCCAGTTCCATGTGTATCGTGTTGATGAACAAAGTTTGTGTTTTTTGGTTAACTATATTAATGAAGTGCAGTAGAAAAATTACAGAACCGGCCGGTCTGAAGACTCCGTAGGTAGGTCACACAATCCCTCTTCTAAATACAGTTCACACCCACCACCTATTCTGAGGGCTATCTGCGTTTACACCATTGTTAAGCTTCATCCAGGAAATCGAGTCTTTGCGAAGTGATATTGTACTCTTTAAAGATTGATGTAGCCAGAAATAAAAATGGACATTGTTCCTCAGTGCCAAATCATGTATGTCCTATATTATAATAAACGCACCGAAAATATATATTAAGCGGTATTGTAAAACAAAAAGGGTGGCAAGTATTTAAATGATTGAATCTTAATTCAAACTACGCGGGTGTCAATAATACCTACTGATTATGGGGTACTGAAAAATACTGAATGTGGCCAAACAAAAATAATGAAACACGAGACATTCAGAACAATCGGGGTGATTTATCATGTTGTTCAATGAACCACAGGCTCACTTTAACTCAAATAGGTTTTAAGTCACTCCATGATATCACACTGCTGACGGTCCCCATGACCCTATGACTTAAGACGACAGCTTTAAGTGCCACAAAAATAAATCATATAGGAATCTATTTTAGAATATGCCAAAGCACTGATTGAATGACTGAGTGATCGACTTATGCTTTTACAACATTCAAAGCGAAAAGACGCCGCAAGCCATCTGGCACTATCTATCTATTTAGTGGTGGGTTAGATCAATTTTTTAATAAGGGCGAATACAATAATACAATACAATACATATTACATAATATCATAGTCCCTTTACAATATCTCCCATTGTTTCCATACAACATCTCCTTTTCTACTCCACCCAGGGGCATAGGTAGGCAACAAGAGCTGTCCATTGCGCTAGATCCTGCGCAATGTAGGGCGGATACACACGGCAAACACCCAGGTGAAAGAAATGTCAACTTTTGCAGGAAATTTGAATTGAGAGTTCTTTAAAATAAGTAAGTACCTAATTCTCACTTTATTATTTCTGTATAATAACAGCCATTTTTTATGCCTCGAATCGAAAATCAAATGACGTAAAGCAAAATACCCAAATTTACTTATCAAATAAAGTGAATTACCCATGAACGCATTATTGTTTGGTCTGAAACCAAAAATCGGGAGATGGAGTTCATCACATCATCGTAACGCGTAACACCAAGCTAGGTATGTAGGTACCTATTGAATATTTTCATTCCTACAGTCTTCTCAGAAGTGAACGATATCTTACCAAACTACTAATATTATATTAGTCAATTAAAGGATTACATAACGCTTAAACCACTTCTATTGTGTTATTTGGGTTAATTATTTGTTTTATTTACATTCTCAGTATCAAAACAGTGTCTACGGACCTTTAAAATTCCTCCTTACAATAAGGTCACGGGAGTATTGTTGGCTGTACAAACAATTATTATGCCAGCCTGTTTGTTTAGGCTACTCTTAGTCCCATCTGAATCAATATTTAATGGGAATAACTTTCTGAGCCTTTTGTTAGGTACTTTGACCATGCCCCACATAGAAAAAAAGATAGTTTTTCACCACATCCAATGAATTATGTAGATGTTATACTAGTAGGTAATAAATATTCATTCCTTTATCCAAGCAGGTTCAAAGGTTATTGAAAGTTTAAAAAACCACAGATATTTTTTAGTCTCGTGTGAAGTTTGTATACTACACAAACTCTCAACACTCTATTATATAAACTTTTTTGTTTTTCAAAAACAGCTAAAACACAAAAAAATTGTAAGTGCATTGTAATTACATTTACACGCTTGTCATGGCTTGGCAAGCCACCACAAACTCCGAGCCTTCACAAACGCTTGGACGCCATTTACACGTTGGCGTGCGCGTCTGTATTTTAATACATTTGCCGCAAATTCCTTTGATCTGTGTCAAAAATCGACACTAGTTGCAAGCGTTGGCAAGCTCACACAAGCCAAGGCAAACAACCCGTTTACACGTTGGTGTTTGAGGTGGTTTGCCAAACCGTGGTAAGCGTGTAAATGCACCATAAAATTGGTATCAGATGTAAAAATAAATATATCTTTTAAACCATGGCTGGGCAAGCTTTTTGGATGGCGGGCCAAATTCTATTGAATTCATAATAATCGGCGGGCCGCAAAGAAGAAGGAAATATTTTCTTCGTCTTCTAAAAAAATAAATCACCATTTTATGTTACATACATAATACTTACGTACATTGTTTTTTTTTTTTAATTAGGCATTCCACCCATAGAGGGTGATTTATTAACTTACATTGTTTATTATCACGAAAAAACATTACAAAAAAAATATGACAAGAAGTCAAGTGATCTTTTTGTACTGAGATACCTAATTTCTATTGTTTTAATCAGTTGTAGTTTGTTTCGGTATTCTTAAAACAGCTTGTGACAATAAGCATCGGTAAAAATTCATCGTTGAAAATTTAAATTGATCTAAATTCGACCATAACTAATATAAATTATAAGTTTGAACATTATTAAGATTCCTTTGTCAAAGACTGGGCGAGCGCTGTTTCACAATTTTCTTTCAAAAATAATGACATGGATATTGGATACGTCAATTTTGAAATGTTGATATGTTTAAAAAAATGTCTATGGTTATTTTATACAAAAAATATTACTCTATTCTCAATTTGACTACAGATAAAGAAAAATTCTACCTATTAGTATGTCAAATAATGTCAAATATATCGAAGTGTGTTTGAGTATGAAATACATAACATTACAGTAGTGTGCGTAGTTTTTTTTATTGATTTAATCTGTTTTTATGCATAATTTGTAAAAAATATTAGCATTCGCCACCTTCTCTATATAAACTATAAGTGTGATTTCATACTCCTTCGTCCGCGCAATTTTCCTTCACGTATATTAATATACAGATTTCCTAAGATACATTTCGACTCAGGTAACAGTTTGGTCAATTCAAAAGTTTCTACCTCCCTTGGAAACGAGAAAGACCATCAATTGTGACCATTAAGGAGAATTTTTGTTGCCTCCTATGCTTCAAAGAGGGATGGTTTAAGGTGAAAAGAACGAAAAGATAAACCTCATTTAAGTGTCAATAAAACAAGGACTTTGGGACAGAAAATTATGTACGCTTTTTTAAAATAATATAATATTTACATAATCCTTCAACGTTATACAAAACACAGTTTTTGTGCGTAGTAAAATATTTCTCTGATTAATGACGAGACCATTAAGGTTAAAAAACTACCCTAATGACCCAAAACAGTGGAACAAACACACCCTAATGGTGAAAATAAAAACCTGTAACAAAACTTTATTCAGACTGAAAATTTATGCTTTACAAAAAAAGAATTCGGTGGAGTTTTTTTTTTAATACAATTTAAAAACTGTTTAAAAGTCGTTAAACCAAACTTATTTAACATAAAAGAGTAGAAGGTATGATATATTTAACCTTTTTGTACTATTTTATGAAACTTTTTACCAACACTTAACAGAAAAGCAAGAATATAATACCTACATCTTTGATCTACACGTGAACTTCAAAATTCCTGAAAAAAAAATAACTATTTAAATTAAAGTGAAATGAGGACTAAAAGGTTATTAAAATGTACCTTATCCATGTTCAAACCTACAATTAATATTTCTAAACGAATTTTCAATTTTCGCCACACTAAGTTATTTTTAGCCGAATCACTCGAAAACGAGTGCAGAGCTAAAAAAAAAGTTATTTTTATTCTTAATCAATCAGAAACATCAAAATAACATCGAACTATATAATCAAAACTAGCCATGACACAAACAAATAACAGCTGTCTTGCAAATACCTGTTCTGAAAATGGGGAAAAAGGGCTGACCCCGATTGTGAGTGAGGGGATGTGCAGACAGTTAGACACATTACCCCCTATTCCAATTCAAATTAAGTACGCACTAAACTAAAATAAGAACGTTCTAATTTTAATTAGCCGGATTGGTATTCGAGAAATTTTAGAACGTTCCTATTTGTTCCTAATTAGACTTTAGTTTGAAATTAGTTCATTTTGGTATTCGGGTTTCGTATTTAAGTCAATTTTAGTGCGTTTATCTGTCAAAACGTTCCTAATCTTAGTTCACACCTAATTGTATGCGTCTAAAAAGATATCTGATGATATTTTTATGATAAACGTATTTTTTTAACCAAATAATTATAAAACAAGTTTATTTTTATTAAAAATATTAAGCATTTCGCCCGAATTTATTATAAGTAACACAAAAATAGCATCAAAATTATTATCATTGAACACCAATGCAATCATACAGTCGTCTTCGTTACACTTCGGGTTGGTTCGGCAGTTTCCGGCGACTATGTTACTTGGAAAATGGAGCTCGTTTGAATTTGTCTTCTCCGATTGGCTGTCCGCTTATCAGCATCAACCAATAAGGCGCATGCTCGATCCATAGACAATTATAATTCAAAAAAATATTTATGGTGAACTAATATTGGTTTTAAGAACACGGCATAATTCCGAATACGAATTTTAGTTCGAGTGAACTTAATTCTAAATCATTTGGAACATTCTTAATAAGAACGTTCTAAAATCCGAATAGGGGGTATTGTGGAAGACTGCCAGCTCAAAAAGTTCACAGGATGCCTCCAAAACATCCACGAGGCTACTCCGGAGGCGGTGGACTGGCTGATGGCGCTGGAGCCAAGACTGTAGAAGAGGACGGGACGCAGCCCTCTACGGGTCAAGATTATTTCCGGAAAAACCATACGAAAAGTAAAGTAAGTAAGCTGTCTCCCCCAAGCTATGCAAGATTTCAAAAGAGATTGCTCCTATTGCTTAAATTGACAAATAATACGACTTTAACATGTTGCGACATTTCCCTGTACTTGTCCAATGTACATTTCATGAGGAATAGATAAATAATCATACAGATGTTAAAGTTTTGAACGCTTTTTGTGTGTTCCATATAAAAGCGATGCTGGATCAGTTTTAACGATACTTAAGTATCCTCATTTGGAATTGGTTATTCTGATCTTTATTAAGTGCAACGTGAGCTGTCAAAAATACGTCGATAGACAAGAAACTTGATGGTTTGTTCTAAAATGTTTTATATTTGTTTTATTTTATGTTTTTTTCTTGTTTGTTTGTTTTGTGAAAGTTGTGTATTATTTATTTAGCTTTTGCCAGTCACATTAATAACTACAATAGGAAAGGATTAATACAAATAAAATATAGAGTAGCACAGGGTTAATTTTTACTTCTTGTCAGATGTTTATGTTATGCAATATATCAATAAATGCCTTCGCTCCGTCGGTTAAAATGAGGAAATCTGAGAAACTGCCTTGATACGCTTTTCTTTCACACTCTGTGTATTAATTATTGTTATATTAATGGAAGATATTGGTGGCTTTGACGTCATAATAATTTCAAACAGACTAAACAGCATACTGCACGAAGCTACGTAAATATCCTCATAATAATATAATATTAACCCGCTCCAGAGCACGCTATGCAAGAGCGTCAAGTGAAGATGGCTCCAAAATTTTAATTGAGATTGTTAAATTTTGACCAAAATAACAGCACTGAACACTCGCGTAGTGTTGCAAAATATGTTACGGAATTAATTATCCAATAAGAGACAAGTCCAAATGTGCAAAGGGAAGAGTGCCGTCTAGTCTATCACGTGGAGCTCTAACGTTGTTTGTTAATTGTTTTACACTCCGTCATTTTGTTGCGCTGTATGATCGAATCAAATTTACAATTTGATAAAGCTATTATCAGTGAGAATCGCTCTGGCGGTATTTATTTTTAAGAACATGAGAAATATGATATGGGGAAAATAATAGGTTGGTATATGCAAACTTCTAAGTATTGAAAATATTTTTTTTAAGGTGCGTTTATACTTAACGAACAAAGACACAGAGCTGGAAAATAGATTTACTTGATCGTTGAAATGGTCACCAAGGAAATAATAACAACGAGAAAGAACTGTCATCGCCCTTAATTTTGATTCCACGGTGTTCAGTAAATATACTCTATTTTCAAGCTCTTGGTCTTTGCTTGTTTGGTATAAATGCAACTTTATACAAATCCTGGGGACAAAGTGGTTCGACTTTGTAACAAACGTAACCGTCCGATCACGAACGATGCAACCTCCAGTGACAACGGTAATCCTGCGTTGACTAAGCTGGCTCGGCCATGTCCTACGTGTCCATAGAGCATGGAAGCCTACACACAATGACAATATGTATTTTACACAACGGGGTGGTACAAGAAGACGTGGCGGACCATGACTTACCATCAAGAGAGCTTACGATGAAGAACTTCGGGATACCGGCTGAAATTGGAATGATGCCCTGGATCTAGCCCAGGATAGAGATAGACGAGGCTTTGTGGCGACCACATGCTCCGTGGATTAAGTAAGTTTTTTTTATGAAAATTTAAAATAATATGTAGGGCAGTATTCGCATCGCAAAAGCGACGTGTTTATAGTTAAAGTTGTGACTGTTCAAACCACTGCTTCTGGTTTTCTAGAAGTCTAACAGCCGGTTTCATAAAAAAAATAAAGGAGACTTTAATATGTTTCCTTTAAAAAATAACGCTTTTCATAACAACAAAATGACACTTTATGTTAAAGACCCTTTATTGGGAGTCGACTTTATTGTAGTTCAATCTTTTGCCGTCGGAGTTCATAGAAAATTTTGTGGCGCTCTCCCTGTCACAAATGATGAACATTTGTATACGGTGACGGTGTGGTCTAAAATAGGATGGAAAACATGGCAAAACGGGAAGAATATTATTGTTTACATATTTCGTTTACTAATTCATAAACCATAATTTATTTTATTTATTTATTTATTACAATTATAAACGGCAATAGACTTTAAAACAAATACAATAATGTAAAAATACAGAAATGGCATGCAACATGTGTCAAAAATCGTTAAAAAAACAAATCAGTTGATGCAACAACAACAATATATAAAATCAAATAAGACAAAAATGGTCAATGTGCCAAATATAGAATCTAGCAAAATTTTACAGAATACAAGCAGTAAAATAAACAAGTGCAAATAAAAGTATGCAGCTTTTAAATTTGAAAAAGGTAGGACACATAGAAACAACTATTGATTAAATTAATAATAATAAAGTAACACAAAAAACGGCACTTTGATGGTCTATTGAGAAATGAAATTGACAGATTAATAACTGAAATTCCGCGAAAATATTACTACATAAGCAACCTATGTTTTCCATAGATTCCCATGGTAATACTACCAACTGCTACCAACTTTCAAGTATTTTTTTGACATTTCAAACTTTAGCTAAAGTACGCTGGAACATTTTTTTTATGAAACGCGTCAACTTAAAGGAAACTTTAAATTTTAAAAGTTCCTTTAGCTAAAGGTTCTTACGCCGCTCCTTTAAAACCGGCTGTAAGCGAAGAAACACGGATCACTTTTCTTTCTGTTACGACAAACTTTCTTCATTTTATATCAACTACATACAGTTTTTCTGAATTGGTTGTCCTTTAATGGAACCAATATGGTGCAGTATGGTATCCTGATAGATCACACAATGACATAGGTACCTACTCAGAAAATTTCTTTCAGCACTTCGATAATTTGGTTCTTCTAGCATTCATAAAGTATCTTTGATGATATTTTTGTTATAGGTAGACTATTTCATTAAGCATGCATGCGAAACAGCATTCGATATAACACAATTTTACGTAAATATTTTTTTGTATCATATGGGGCTCGTAAACGGGCAATAAGATAATATAGGCAGCTGAAATTACAAAAATACTGCAAAACTTATCTCCGACTTAATATATTGTCTCGCTTATGCGAAATAGTCGCATCTCTTTGTTAATGTGAAAAGAAATTTGAAGATGCAATCGAACTATTTACATATTTCCATCTTTTAATAACTGTACGAAAATTGACATTGTTTCCACGTGAACCTATATAAGGATCTTCAGTTGATATTATTTCAAAGAACGGGCCATTTTCAATCAAACGGCATACAGTTTAATTCCATCTTGTCATTTTAAAGGTTTTTATTTGTAAGCGAGAAACCCAAGGCAAATTATTTCCAAGTTAACTGGGATAGTAGAACAGAGCTACTTTTGTTAAATTGTTATAAAAAATGATAATGAAAGTAGATTGGTATCTAAACAAATCACGAAATTAAGTTTTTTTATAACATATGATAAAATCGGACAACATTGCTAGTGAAGTGACTGGGATGGGTTTGTTAACCAAAATACATAATAATATTCTCTTTACAACACCCGTCAGTTTGAATCAGCTGCAGTTTCAAATGAAATGATAAACCAAATAACAATATGCACAGCTTGATGGCATTATTCTGTTGCTTGGTTAAATTTAATAAAGAATTCTATTCTGAACATAAAAAAATAATGTCATTTGTTATTACAAACTCTATTTCGAAATATTTTGGTGTTTTGTCAAGGAACATTGATACAATACGTCATTGAATGTAATGATATAATAATTGGTCTACGTATGTATTGGTTATAGTTCATTACAACATAAAAATTACGAAGATACACTTTAAATATGGATTTTTTATTTTTGAATTAATTTCTTAGGAAAATATCAATGTGAGATTGGTAAAAGTTTAGATAAGTTAACAAATTATTAATGTGAATTGAACTATTCAATCTCTAATATAAAAAAAAGTCGGGTTAGTGCGAACACTATGTACTTATAACTTGTGATCGGCTGAACTGATTCTTCCGATGTTTGATTTATTGGATTCTTCTCCGCTCCGGATAACAAAATAACTAGGTAATAAAAAGTTAATAAAATGGATTAGTAATATTATAAAATATAATATTAAAGTTACTACGGAACGGATTTCTTGCGACGCCAGCGCCATCTATGAAATTTCCGTAACAACACAATTTTTATTTACCTGACAACCAGAGTTTTAAAACACTGGCAAGCAGATTATTGATAGAATTTCTTTCAAGCTTTCAAAAATAATATTTCAACATTCTAAATTAGGCAATTTAAACGTATTTTTGTATAAATTACCTACAAATTCGAAATCAATATTCATAGTAATGACTACAGGACAACGTGTGTCGGGAAAGCTAGTATTGTATAAAGTTCTCAAACAATATTATTTTCTTGAAATAATTTTATATTTTATTTATTTATTTATTTCTCTTATTTTCCATCGGCCCCATCTGGGGCACCTGGATTCGTTACGGTACAATAATACTGTATACAATAAATTGACATCAAAGAGCGTGAAAAAATTAATAATTAATATATATAACAGAGTAAAATATAAGAAAACAATATAAAACTTTCACACAGTTTCTTGATAATTAATTTTCATTATTTTCTTCCGGAACATTTTCAATCATTTTCATGAAGACTGGTACATTTTTATTTCAGATAGGTATTAATTTATATTTCAGCTAAATTGACTTTTTAAACAGAATTATTGCGGAACAAAAAAGTGTAAAAATGTAATCTGAGAGTCTGATATTTCATGTGTGTTCGCAACACTCCAAATAATATGATAATACCCCCTATTCGGATTTCAGAACGTTCTTATTAAGATCGTTCCAAATGATTTAGAATTAAGTTCACTCGAACTAAAATTCGTATTCGGAATTATGCCGTGTTCTAAAAACCAATATTAGTTCACCATAAATATTTTTTTGAATTATAATTGTCTATGGATCGAGCATGCGCCTTATTGCTTGATGCTGACAAGCGGACAGCCAATCGGAGAAGACAAATTCAAACGAGCTCCATGTTCCAAGCAAGTTCCAAGTAACATGGTCGCCGGAAACTGCCGAACCAACCCGAAGTGTAACGAAGACGACTGTATGATTGCATTGGTGTTCAATGACAATAATTTTTGATGCTATTATTTGTATTACTAAACTTATAATAAATTCGGGGTAAATGCTTAATATTTTTAATAAAAATAAACTTGTTTTATAATTATTTGGTTAAAAAAAACGTTTATCATAAAAATATCATCAGATATCTTTTTAGACGCATACAATTAGGTGTGAACTAAGATTAGGAACGTTTTGACAGATAAACGCACTAAAATTGACTTAAATACGAAATCCGAATACCAAAATGAACTAATTTCAAACTAAAGTCTAATTAGGAACAAATAGGAACATTCTAAAATTTCTCGAATACCAATCCGGCTAACTAAAATAGGAAAGTTCTTATTTTGGTTTAGTGCGCACTTAATTTGAATTGGAATAGGGGGTAATATCGTTCTTAGCCCCTACCTTTAAAACATATGGGTGTCTGTCTACTTTCTCTTTCGTTATTAATTTCATCGTTTATGGTCATTATTTTGACAACGTCAAACAGACTGCAGTACGGTACGACGTATTATTATAAATATTACCATATAGATGGAACAGTTTATTACTCTATGTTTAACAATAAGTTTTACGACAATAATTCCACAGACAAAGACAAGCGCGTCCAATTTTGAAAATTACAATAATATCTTTGAATTGCAAATTTGTTCCGAAAAATTCCATTTAAATTCATGTATTGTATTCTTAGGATTTTCGTTAGAATCTAATTAGAAAAATACTTAATACCTATGTATATTTTTTCGTTATTTGAAAATTGATCGAGATATCAGCTGTAGAACACGTGCACGTTCAATGATTTTTTAATGACCCTTGGCATATCCGAAGTGAATACAAATACACTTACGACATTTTTCACAGAGAGCAAAGTTATTTCTGTTATTCAGAAAGAAAGTGTAAATGGTCGGCCCCGGGATTTGAACCCACGACCTTCAGTACGCTAAATGGCGTAAAATGAACTACTGTACCACTAGTATAAGTTTTCGATGATCGAATAACGAAATGATCATCGAAAGAGTTTCGAAAAATTTCCTTACAAAAATGATGGAATGATTCGATCGTTTGATTTTCGAACACTATTTTGCACGCTAATAAGCGCTTATTGGCGTGCAATTAGCTTCCGATTACTCGTACTAGCCTCATTGTTTCATTGTCGTTTTCCAACTGTCGATTTGTTGAAGAGAAATTATTTCTCGAGACAGATCGGCAGTATCAAGCCAAGATACGTGAGTATTTATATGGCCAGGTCTACATTTTAAACGGTTTTTTAAACTGTCACGATAAAAAACCCTAACTTAGAGGCTTATAACTTTTGATTCGCTTGATGCACAAATCCTAAAATTTCAGAAAATATTTAATACTTTAAGCCTACAAAACTTATATACTCAGAATTTTGTAATTTTCTTTCAATCAGGGGTAATCAGCCTTTGAATTTTTACTTAATTTTTTCATATATCTCGAAAACCATAAAAGCTAGAACCCTAAAAATGTGTATGTATATAGAAAAATACAATATCTCAAAATAAATTCAATGAAAAAGTTCCAGGATATCTCAAACTTTTTTATAAAGAAAAATATTTTATTTTATGTCAAATTTACGATTTCAGTTCCTATATTTCAAAATTTAATAAAAAATATCGAAAAACGCCGAAACACACCAACTAGATAATTTAATTTTCTATAAAAAATATATATACATTATAGCAGTACATCTCAAATTTTCCTTAACAATTTTTGTAAAAATTTAATTTATTGACGACATCGTTTCATACAATAAACATACCGACTCAGGCCACCGACAGTTAGATCTCATGTTTACATGCAACTAGTGCTTAGGACCATCAAATGTTGGTAACAATGGTAACATAATATCATTATGTAAAATAGGTATACCTATGTAAGTTCGAGTACTTTTGTCCATTTCGCGTTGACATAAACGAGAGGCTGTACGACGTACGTTCATCTTATTTTTATTGTGCTTAATTATTCAAGTATATCCATGTTTGCCTCTTGAACGCAAGCACCAGAGTCTTCTGATGTTCCAAGTTGTTCTGAGATGTCATCTTCCATTCGATCAAACCAAGATTTAATCTGATTAAAGGAGATAATGCAACTAAAACAAAACAACGTATGTGCTGAGTACTGAGTATGAACGTATGATAATAATAAACATGAGAAACAACAATTAAATTTATTTTTATTCTTGATTGTAGGAACAACTTTAAAATGAAGTCACGTTTAAAATTGATGGCTTTTCGTTTTAAGACCACAGACAATCAGTCGGTGTATTCAAAGTTTTAAATGACCATCTCTACTGTAGTAAATAGGAAAATGTATGTTAGTAGTAGTAATTAAAAGCCCAGAAGAACTTTAGTCCATTTTTAGATGCCTCTTTGCAAAGTTAACGACGACTTACGCTTTTGAATTGTTACGACGCTTGAAAATTAACGATTTCATTTTGACATGTCATTAAATCCATAATATACAACTGTACAATATTATTATTGTATTTTTTATAAACCAATCTATGTTTTCTATAACTAACTAGGTAGGTACTATTTACATTTATGAACCTACTTAGGGGCATAGGGAGGGAACAAGAGCCCTCCACCCACACCATGTCCAAATACTTCACCCCTTCTTCGAAGGATCGGAACACGGTGTAGGAGGGTCCTCCTAAACTTCGGGACCCTGATGGGAGAAAGAACAGCGCAAAAATATTATAAGATAGGTAAATAGGTACTTACCCAAAAAGACATTAAGTATGTTGCAAATGATTTCGAAAACTTGACAGACGTGAAAATAATTAGATCCTTACCTGAAACAAAAAAAAAATATACTTATATTAAAATTACAATACTAGGATTTTTTTTAAGAAATACAAAAAAAAAACCTAGAAAAAACAGATTCAAAAGTTACAAAAATAAGAAGTTGAAAAGGGAATGATTTATCGCTGAAAATTTTATTACAACTGTTTTTTTAAATGTTCAGTCGTTTGAAGGTTGCTGGAAGGTATTTTTATTTTTTACTAGCTTTCCCGACAGACGTTGTCCTGTCCTGTTATTATGAATATTGGATTCCAACTTGTATAATATTAAATCGATTACCTTTAAACTGATTTATAAGATACGTCTGTTTAAAGGCCCTTATTCTGATAATCGCACCAATTATCAAACTTACTGACAGATGCCAAACGTCAAAACATGAAATTCAAAAATGATTTTTTATGTGTACACTACGTACAGGCCCTATGAAGGTAACCTGTGTAAAATATTCATGAATTTTCCGCGCAACATTCTTATTTTTTTTCCAACAAAGGCACACAACAAATTGAAAATACGCGTAATTGGTCCAGCCAGAGTCTCCATTCGTAATGCTTTACTAAAAGAACTAACTATTTACTCCCTTTTTGATCCCATTTAAGGGTAAGGGGAGGCAACAAGAGTCCTCCACTGCACTCGATCTTGCGCGGTTTCAATGATCTATTCCTGCACCATGCCCAAATCCCTCAACTATGCTTCGAAGGAACGGGATACGGCATGGAGGAAGAACAGCGCTCTCCTTGGCTCGGTGTCACTCGAGATCCTAAACACATGTCTCACCCAATTTCATCAATACCTAACACTTATAATTTGAATGAAACCATTAGGTAAACGGTCTTCGAAAACTACCGCAGAGGATGTAAACGGTAGCATTCAAAAACAGGTTAGTGAAAATTAAGATTATAATATAGAACTGATTTGTCGTGATGTGTAAAAAAAGTCATTGTGATGGGATACCTATATAAATTATGGGCTCCATAAAAATCTTTAAAATTGACACAACATCCCCCATAAACGCTATAAAAGCCTATCAGGTAATATCATGTAATGTTATAATAAAAAAAACCATCTATGAATAAAAAGGTGTTGCAATTATGAAAAATATCACGATTTTGTCATAAATTTTGAGCAAAAAGGTTCGGCCGGCGCCTTGAGGTTTATCGGGTAGTCATTTAAAGAACAGAAAGTGATCCTTTATTAAAATACTACAGCTTAGTTACGGGGTTCCCCTTGAATACTAAAACACCGCATGCATATCAGCCCCGTCCCATAAATCAAAGAGTAAATTACATTTTCTTCCCTAATTAAGATATTTTAAACTACTTACTTGACCCGACTTGTTTTTGAAATATGGTTTATATTGTGATTGTGTATAGGTGATTTTTTGTAGGTATGCTGAAAACAATATAACTTAGTGATTCTTTGTGTGTAATTAAAAAACAGCAAAAGAAAAACTGATCGATCAAACATCAATGATCTATTTAATTCTGAACTCATTTGATGAAGGTTGTAGCTATTATTATGTGACTTGACGAAAGCATTTGACTGCGTAGACTATTATAATAATATTATTTTAATTGACTAGAGAGTTCCTGCATTGGAAGAACGGCGGGCAACTTTTCCAAATCCTATCTTAGAAATAGAAAAAAGATCACGTAAATTAAAGGATTAAGATCGGAACAGAGCTATGTCAAATGTAGGGCAACTTTTTCAAATCCTATCTTAGAAATAGAAAAAAGATCACGTAAATTAAAGGATTAAGATCGGAACAGAGCTATGTCAAATGTAGAGTCCCTCAAGGATCTATAGTAGGACCACTCTTATTTATTTTATATAAATATACCTAAATGATAAAAAAACTATATGTGAGCAATAAAATGTTTTCAAAATAATTGTAACCATTATTTAAATATTTAATGACATTGTTTTTGGGTAGTCCATAGGCAAATACGTTAAGTCATCTGTCATTTTTGTAAAAAAAATGTGGTTTGTTAGCTTATTGCTCCAAGGTCTTCAAAATATTTTTATTACAATTTCTCAGTTTGTTGGTCAAATCCAATCTAACACATTAGATATTCCACCGACAAATAAAAGTTTCAATTGTGAATAATACCTATTCAATGTTAATTTGGAATGAAAAACAGACGATTGAGTTGCGTCGTATCCAATTTTTATTGGGACTTTTGACATTTCTCTATTCTGAAAATGTTTTATCCAATACATTAGATGCGTAACTACTGGCAACCGATTAAGTTCTAAGCAAAGGCTTCTTGCGTTGAGTTGGAACGTGAATTTGAGAATACCAGTCATTATTATTGATTAAAAAAGGGCTATTAAACATTTTGTTCTTTAGGCATTCTGAACAATAATTGAGTTGAACTCACTGCAACAACTGTAAATCGAGCTTAGTTAATATTTTAACTTTTGTTCTATTTAATTTGAGTAAGCTCAATTTACACTAACTACTACATACATTTACCAAGTTATGTATTTAGCGAGTATTTCACTCACTAAATACATAACTCAAAACGATGTAAGTAGGTATTTCCTTGGTTGACCATATTATCAAATAAAAATGAAACAGTCTTGTATCGTTTTATTATAAAATTTATTATTCACACGTGAATCGGTTTTGGGGTATTCATTATCAAATTTAATGTTTGAGAAACTCTTTCATTTCTATTTGATTAAGTTCAGATATTATGGGAAGTCCATCTTTGAGGAAATTTCCCTACAGTCCCTACAAATAATATAAAATGCCATTTATTTATTGTCTCAAAATTTGTTCATCAAAAATTTCAAAATTTGCCCCATAGACACAATTGTCTCAGTTGACAATATCTAATAAATTCAACATTTTTTATTTTAATGGGTCTGTGCTCACTCAAAGCGAACACGAATACATTGTGTCGTGAAAGAGGAAGATGGTCGGCACTGGGAGAAAGAGTACGAATGCCGGGGTATGTTAAAATTTCATTTTTCATCATACACATTTTTTTAGTTTTTCGGTCGCATTATGCAGGGTTTTATTTATTCAAAGTCGCTTGTCTGATACATTTGGAAGGGACGAAACCTCAAATCAAAACGTAGGTGGATCGTACGCCATGAAATATTCAAATCGGAGTGCTTTTCTGAGTCTAGCGTCACTGCTGCTGTCAGCCCGTCTGTCTATTATGTACTTCTCTTGTATGCCATGAAGTGAGAGAGACGCAGATGCGATTGCACAAATTGCTCGGTTGAAATTTGTTAGAAAGGATATGTTGCGAAGTAGGTATACACCAACTAGTAGCTTTGTCCTTACTTTTGTAATACATATCGAAATATCTTTCTGTCAATATTATTTGAATTAAATTATATTTAAGTCACTTACTCACTTACTCACTTCCATTTTCATTGTAGGTATTTATCTACCTATTGTTCAAATTCTACAATCTGTTTTATTTATTTATTTAATCTACGCAACAAAAGTTGCACTTACATTTCAAAGTACAAATTATAAGACATTTCACAAAACAACGCTTTGGTAAGCAAACGAAAGAGCTATCAAACAAAGAAAAAAACTATATACATAAATAAACCAGGATTAATCAATTTTCACCATGTCAGAGGAGCAATCACCTAGACCGCAAATTGGAAAAAAAACATATTTGAAATATTTTTCTTAAAGTTAATTATCTCAACTTGCCTTTGTTTTATACATATAAGGTGTAGGGGCCATTAGTTGGTAAGGTAAGGGGCCATTAGTTATATGCCCCTAATATCACCGTGATCATATAGATTATTGATATCCTTCCATTCATTCACAGAGCGCTGCTGCATTCAGAGACCCGCAAGTAGGTGTGAGGCAATAAGTCACCCTGAGGTTGCCTAGTACCTGGGAACCTTTGGAATTTTATTTCAAATTTGAGTTGTTTTTCTTCTTATTCTGCTGTTTCGAAGGCTATCTTAAAATTATCACTTTACGCTAACAAAGTTCGCCACTTAAGAAATATACGACGAAACTCTCGCAATTTTAAAACATGAGAATCTTCGACATATTATATGTAGGTATGTATTTTTGGGGTCAACGATGGTCGAGGGGCGATACGATTGGCGCAGAGCCGGGAGGGTTGAAGAAAAATAAATAAATAAATATAAAATAAATCTAGAGAAGACTGGCTTTAGGTCTTAACCTTCAGGAATTAAGAAAGCGACCAACGAGAAGAAGAAAACTTGAAAAAAAGAAGTGAATTCTACTAGAAATCTTACAAACCGTACAAAGAAAAAAAAATGTTAAATTAGGTGCACAAGCCGAAGAAAACCAAGAGATAATAAAGATATCAAAAATGTATCAGGTATTATGAATTAATTATTACCTTACTTCGATGAACTATGGGAAAGTTCGGCCAGGTTTTTTTTTTCATGAATAAAGAGCGCTCACATCTGGTATTGATAGGTAGGTACTACAACAGCAGCTGTTGTATGATGCGGGAGAGGTCGACAAGATCTCACCCCAATGACCAACTTCACTAAACTGTGATTTTTCTTTAATTATACATATACCTACCCTTGATGGATGGCCCTTGATGTGTGCGAGAAGGGTGTATAATAATCACGTGTCAATTAGAGTGGAACGAAATTTGATTTCACATTAGTTGATCGATGTTGAAAAGTTGGTGAAAGATTTAACTTTTTAAGCCATGAAAAATAGTCAGTTAGTTGGGTTTGGAAATAAGGTTTTTTTTTTCTTTAGCGATGTTACTTATTTTATGAAATTAATATGATCCCATACGAACACAATACAGTTTTGACATCAAAGCGTGCGTTGTAAAGAAGCAGATTGTAGGCGTCGAGAATTGAACCTACGATCTCCTCAACGAAAGTCGGCAACATAACGAACAACTAGATTGTCAAAACTTCAACGGAAAATTATAAAAATATCTGTCGACGCATGTTTTTTGCGTTTAATTGCTAAAATATAAGCAATAAATACAGCAAAACTAATACAATTAGAGATGGGACTAACGGCTTAAATTCAAAAACGTTATAGCCATTTCGTTAATTGAAAATAACGTTAATATTAAAAGCTGAAAGCTATTTTTAAAAATTTGGCATCTAGGATCTTAACTTTTTCCTAAAAAAAAAAAAAAGGTCGTTTCCAAAATTTGGTATCTGGAAACTTAGCTTTTCCTAAAAAAAAAGGTCCTTTTCTCAGTTTCATAATATTACGTGACATATACATACATAATAGGGGTAGGCTATTATTTCCCTGACTATTATTTATAAATAACGTTAAATATTAATAACGTTAGATACGTTATTAATATTTAGCTATTATTATTATCAGCTGTCGTTATGATGCCCATCTCTAAATATAATACCACATAACTCAAACTTGCAGAACCTATACTGAGATTTTCGATTTATATTTTAATTAAAAAGTAGTAATCACAAATATCTTTAATATTATCTTTGTTATATTCTAATACCATTATTTTTTATGTGCGATTAAGTTCTACACTTAGTTTTCAATGTAAGAGGTTAATCACATATTGAATAATTTCACTCATTTTACTCCAAAATCTTTGTCAAGCGATTTTCATACGGATTTAATATTATATGGTTTTAAGTCATGGATTAAAATTATCAGAAAATTATTCAATGTACCTACCGATTATAAACACATCACTTTACCTTGACTGATCGTTTTTAAAGCATTTTGAAAAACTCACGAAATGTATATCGTGTTCCACGTACTTAGCATCAATAATGGTTTTCGATTTACATCCATCAAATGTTTCGTTCAGTGTCAATATGAATTTAAAATGTCATTCGCAAATTGAATTTGACGTATTTTGGCCTATTTATATCGCGATTTTTTTTTTTCAATAAATTTCCTAAAATACGTTTTCACATAGGATGGATTTTTCGACATTTTGAACATGTTGAAGATTCCCATGTTGAGAAAATTTCTGGAATTCGAATTTGACCACCTAAATGATGACCGTTCTTAACGTATAGATAAGAAGCTAAGCCAGCCTACGAAATAACAGATGGTCGTAAGCCCGTGTTACCTAGGTCAAAATTTGAAAAAATAATACCATTTAAAAACCGAATATCCCTTGATTTGATGTTAGCATGTTGTTAAGGCAGCCAGAAATCAATCCAATATACTTGGGAACGATCTTCATAAAGAATGACGCAGACCAAATTTCAAGATGCAAGAAAATACCCACAAGCATCTATCTGTCTCTAGTAACCTTTTCGTAGAAGTAAGAGGGCAAGAAAATGAAGATGTTGCAGATGAATTTCAAATAACAACTGTATTAAAAATAATCACATTTTGGCATGTAGAGAGAATGAAGGAGGAGAGAATGACAAAAAGGATATACAAATCTGAAAGAATGGGTGCACGCAGACAAGGTCGACCTCGAACGACATGGTCCAATCATATCGATTCAGTCTTAGAGGAGGGCCAAGTCAGGAGCAAAAGGAACAGAAGAGCATGTATGCGGAATGTTATGCGTTTGGAAGAAGCGAAAGAGGTTTGTTTGGATAGGAAAGAATGGAAATCCGTACTCTCTGCCTACCCCCCTCGGGAAACGGCGTGATGGAAAAAAAAAATTTTTTTTGGAAAAAGACAAAGCGAGATCATGACACATTTATAAAATGTATTTGGGCTCACCTAAAATGAACACAATTTTCAAAGTAAGCTGAGCTTCTGTTGTGAAAGAGGAAGATGGTTGGCAGCGGGGATAGAACTTTGGACCTCTAATACAACAGTCGCCGACAAAGCCGCTAGACTACCAAACATTTTGCAGGTTAGTAAATCATTAAATAATAGGTAATAATAATATATAACAACTAATAACTCTAAAAATTCATTACTGATGTTTGATTTTTAAATCGAACAAAACACTATGGGCTTACGACCGTCTTCTACTGTATTTCGAAAGCTGGCTTAGTGTGACATTCGCCATTAGGTGGTAGTGTTTAATAAATCTACAAAACTCTTAATCATGAGAATTCTCATTAAATCGTCAAAAGTTATGATACCTATATATATTTTCAGGAAATTCAATAAATAAAATGGCGATATAAATAGCAAACGAATCGAACCTACGACCTCTAGAACTAAAAGTACGTGACTGAACCACTAGGGCACCAACTACTTTCAAAAGAGTAAAGCTCGGTACTCACTTGCGCGCGAACGTGTATCGTTACATCAATTTTATCAAAAGGATGCATGTGTTCCGCTCGCATTCGCTTTTTCGAATCACGTAGGTATACACTTAACCTTTCGATTAAATTGATGCAATGTCACACGTTCGCGGCGCAAGTGAGTACGATGCTTAAGTACATAATATTATGTCATTATTTTATTGTTGACTAGCTGACCCGTAACCTAGCTCCTCCTACTGCCCCTAATTTGGACCAACTAATTCCCCCTTGTATAAATAACAGAAATCTTCCTCAAAATAACAATAGATTGTTAGAAAAAGTAAATATGTATGAACTGAAGCTCTGCCTACTATCGGTAAGGCATTCATCTCCTGGCGAAGACAGAATTCCGTACGCTTTCTTTCAGAAAGCTCCTGACATCTTTATTGAATCCTTCCTCGACCTTCTCAACAAAATACTATCTTCGGGAAACATTCCCAACTCTTGGAAACACCAGTTAATTATTCCCATCTTAAAACCTGGAAAAAATCCTAAACTCGCTTCTTCTTACCGGCCTATAGCCTTGTCCGCATGCGCCATGAAAATTCTGGAACACATTTTGAAAAGCAGACTGGTTTGGTATATAGAACACAACTCTATACTACCTTCTACACAGTTTGGTTTTAGAAAGTCACTGTCTTGTGTAGATAATTTGAGTGTATTGATCACGGATATCCAGATTGCTTTTACTAAGAAGAATCCGATGTCGGTCGTATTCCTTGATATAACATCTGCTTTCGACAATGTCTCTATCCCTCTTCTTTTCAAAAAACTTGTAAGTCTTGGTATCCCTCACAAAATTGCCACATTGATCTTTAGCATGTTTACGGAGAGAAGCATTTCAGTGAGCGGAGACGTTCCTGGAGACCACAGGGTGGTCTGGAAGGGCCTTCCTCAGGGGTCAGTTTTAAGCCCTATCTTATTTAACGTCTATTGTTCAGACCTCCCCAAGATACCTGATGACTGTCAATTGATTCAATACGCGGATGATATTGCAATATATACTACTAATAAAAATAATGTATGCGCTGAAAGAGCTTTGACAGGAGCCTTAAATATTGTCAATACATGGATGGAACGGAATAACTTATTCCTATCCCCTCAAAAGTCGAGAGTTGTATCATTCTCCAGAAAGCACGTGAATCCATCCATTTCTGTAGAGCTTAACGGAAATATAATTCCTCAGTGCGAAGAGGTAAAATTTTTGGGTATGTCTTTAGATAGGAAATTGACCTGGAACCCTCACGTAACTCATACACTGGCCAAATGCGAAAGAGGTTTAAATATACTTAGAGCGATCTCTGGCACCTCTTGGGGCTCCCACCCTTCCTCCATGAAGAATATATACAATGCATTAATTCGCAGCCACTTAGATTACGGTAGCTTTTTATTGACTCCAATATCCAAAACCTTGGTGAACAAGCTGGATGCTGTACAAACAAAATCTTTAAGGCTCTTGGTTGGCGCAATGCCCTCCACTCCAAACAACTCTCTCCAGGTGGAATGTGTTGATATGCCACTAAAGATTAGAAGACAATATCTATCTGATTCCTTCTTTATTAAAAAACGGACTTTCACTGACCATCCATTGCTAAAAAATTTACCCATATTACGTAACCTATATCACGTTAACGGTTACTGGAAAAATAAATCGAGTCCTTATTTATGCAACAGTTACAGTAATTACATGACTCAGTTTGGCGTTAAACGTTACCCCTTTCCATCCGCTGTTTATGACCTTCCTTTGGAAGTCTTGCAATTCTCCCCAACCGTCTTTGAAAATATCGGTATCGGTAAAACTCCTAAAATGTCCTCCAATCGAATAAATCAGACGTTATTTTCAAAAGCTGACTCTTCTTGGCCAAACCACATCCAAATTTTTACTGATGGCTCCAAATTTTCTACCAATGATCATTCTGGATCGGCGGTTCTCATCCCCAAACTCAAAATAAAATCAATGCTAAAACTTCCTCCGGAAGCCTCCGTTTTCACGGCAGAGTGTGCTGCTCTGCACCAGGCTCTCACTCTGTGCGATCACCATGAATTGGAAAGAGCAATCATCTTCACGGATTCCTTATCTCTAGTAAATATACTTGCGTCCGGCTCAGGTACTGATAACTGTATTATCTTAGACATTAGGAGAAACCTATATAGTCATAAAGTAAAAGGGAGAGATATTGTCATCGCTTGGATCCCGGCTCATTGTGGTATAACACCCAATGAGGACGTAGACGCATTGGCAAAAGAGGCCACCAGCAATGGATTGGTCCCTCGAAACTTTGAACTCCCCCTGAGTGATATAAAACGTTCTGCCTTTCTCGGAGCAATGTCGGCCTGGACCGATCATTGGGATGAGGTAGGTAGAGCTAAGGGGTCGATTTATCGGGACATTAAGGAGTCTATCTCCAGAAAGCCATGGTACCATGAATTCAAATTCTCCAGATCAGAAATAGTCACACTGACTCGCATGAGATTTAATCACCACAGACTGGATAGTCATCTATTCAAAATAAATTTAGCCTCGTCTCCACTCTGTGAGTGCGAACTCGATATGGAGACATTAGACCACGTCTTCCTCGGTTGCCCAATAAGAGATTCATATGAACTTTATTACGAAATCGATGAAATTCAGTTCCCCATTAATATGTCTTGTCTGCTACACTCTGAAAAGCTTTCTGTCTACAAAAAAATTTTAAAATCAGTAAAACAGAATTACATAATTATATAAACAGTAGGAATGTGTGTGTGCGTGTATGTATATATTTTTATATAAATGCGAGAATGTATGTATGTAAGGGCGTGATTGTAAGTATGTAAGGCCGTGTGTGAATGTAAAAATAGTAAGTCTTTATATAAAATAATAGAAAAATAATAAATTAAAGCGTAATATTTTTGTTTTGCAAAACATCAAATATTTGAAACTGGCACAAATCGTCCCTCAAGGGATGGGATGCCATAAACATAATAATAATAATAATAATAGCTGACCCGTCGAACTACATCTCGAACATAGCTATTCTAGGTTTTATGTAACATAGCGTAAATTCAGTTTTAAGATATTTAACACGAATGTTTACTTTTACATCAAAAAATCTTAACCTGTATAAAATGTAGGTATATAAAAAGAATGATTCATTTCAACATTTATCTGCTCATAAGTCTTAAAGTAGGTTCATTAAAAACAAATATATGGGTATATGTTAAAATAACGTTTAAATAGTAAATTAAAAATATTTTACAAAACTTGAAATAAATTCTGTCGACAATCTGCGTACACACGTTTTGAAAACTCAATGGATTCTAAGTAAATAAAAATGTTCCTGTCACACGCCTATCCAATTTCACAATTTGGAATGAAATTTATATTTTAAAAAGTACTAAAAAGGTAACCTGCCTTGAGTTTTCTTTAATTTTCTAATTTTCTAAGCAACTTTCTTAATTTTTTCTTTCACAAGAACCTTCTACTGATAAAAGCCGACACAGCAAAAAAAAAGAATTAACGTAATCGGTCCAGCCGTTTAGACGTGATGCGATGACCACGCAAAATCGGTCTCCATTTTTATAATATTATAGAAGACCTATTGGAAAGTGGTGAAAACCAAATTTGAAAATCGAATACTTATCCTTTAATTTTATGATACCTACCTAACCCTCATACTATTTAGTTGTAAAATATTAGGTAGGTGTAATATGAGAGTCCGGGAAACGGCATACGAATCCAAAAATATTTGGAACGTTGTGTTAAATGACAGAGCTTTTACGTTGTCAATTAGGTAAGCTGTACCAGTTCGATAGCTTTTACCCGAGAGACAAATAAATATAATTAAGTGTTAATGGCGAGAATGCTTTCATTTTAACATCGCGCCCGTGACGGTTGGGGGTAACCGCCGAAATAATGAGCTTTGGGTATGTGAAACAGTGAGCAATTATTTTGTACAAGAAGTGGTAAAAAGAACATTAAATTCTGGCAATAAAAACAAGATTTTTATTACACACAACACTTCTCGGGACAGTTCTCTTCGTTTGCGGAATATATGAACGAACAAAATATCGCATTAAAAATGACAGTTTTTGTATCTTTTTTATCGTATTCATATATCGATTGGAATACGTACAGAATAGAAGTGATTGGTAGACTAGCGGTTATGACGCCGGTTTTCGTACTGTTTCGTGCAGAGGTCGTGGTTTCGATCCCAGGTGCCGACCATCTTCCTCTTTCACGACACAAGATTTTAGTAGTTTACTGTGAAAGAGTCAAAGAGTGTATTTATATTCGCTTTGAGTGAGCACAGTGTCATTAAAAAAAAAAACATTCTACCTAATTAAATGCAGAAATGATGAGAGCTCTATGTGGATAGATATCATATATTATTGGCAACACTGTAAGCTGATGAATGTGAAAAAGTTAAAGACGAAAGAAAATATTGTTTTGAAGTGGTTTCAAAGTGATTTTTGGCCGATTATACGATTTTTTGGTTTACTAACACTGACTCTGAAGCCGTGAAATTGTTTTGAATCCAATGTTTTGAATACAAAAGTATTTAAAAAAGAAAAGTTGAGAGACGGCGGGTGACAGTGCAGTTTATGGAATATTTTGTCTCACTCGCTTACTTGTGCCGCATGTGTGGGGGAGCGAGAGGACAACATTTTCGCGCACTTTCCGCAGCAAAATTTGAATATAGTCTTCAACAATCTTTTGGAGCTGAAAGTGGAGTGATCCTCTGGTAAGAGCATCAAACATTATCATATATATATAACATATCACATGAACCCGCAAGCATAACAACACTGCTTTTGACGGCGATTCATTTTTTTTCTCACTCATATACATACATACATACATAAGTACACCTACCTGGATTTCATCGAACTGTCATCTCACTTCACTGTTGTTGTGTAAGGTTATATTAGCTGAACAAACACACTTTATTCAACTTATGTACAAGACTCGAAAAATCCACGTTATGAAACACTCCACCTTCCACCATTGCATTGAACATTGATAAGGAACTGTGGACATTGAGCCGTTTCGCGACTGGGGTGTCTCGAAGCTACACATTCACACCATTACTATTTATCATACTCACAACACTTATCGCGAGGATCTGAATTATCGGCAGAGGATATCGAGAGTCATATTGGAAGTAAAGCAGACACGGTCACGCTTTAGCTAACTACCGGGGAACAATCAGTGCGCACGAGTTGTTTTGTTTACGTCAACTGTCAGACGCGCCACTTCTACTCGACCATAGAAACAGCCGAATCTGCATGAAAAAATTTCACCATTTACTTTATACATACATACTAATTACTAATATAGATAATTATATAGCAACATATTAACTTGTTTTTCAATCAACATTATTACTTGTATTTAAACCAACTATATCTTTCATATTTTGCTGATTATTATAATAATTAACTATCCTTTTCTTTTAACATTATTACCTTTTAACTATTTATCTTATTTGTTTATAATTTTTGTTTTGTTTTATTGTTTCTAATCGACACATCAAGTTTTCTTTTTCTTCTTGTTTGAAACACCTACATATATTTTTATTAATTGTACCTAACTGTTCATATTTTTACCTATTTGACTTATTTATTTGCTTGTTTTTCATCCTATATCATATCATATATTTTGATACTCTAATTATTTTCTGTGATTTTTATTTATTTATTTATTTACTTTTTATGACATATTTACTTGTTTTAATACATATCTTTATTAACTCAATATCTATTATATTATTATTTTAATACTGTTATTTTTATCTGCTTTAACTTGGTCAATCAGTTTATCCAACTAACATCACAAAAATTCGGCTACGGTCTTTGTAGTTGTCACCTTGCTTGGGTATACTTGTTCACAGAGATTCGTTCTTTTATACAATTGACTAATTTACAATTGACTAAACTAATTTCTATTATCTCTATTTTTATTGTTTCTAATCATTTTTTTGTTTATTTATTATATTTTTGCTTTGTTTTGTTTTAATATTTATGATACAAGTCTAGAACAAATATTGGAATCTTATGTGTTTTTTTTTTTTTTTTTTTGTTACATTTTCTTTTTCGCTCTGCAGTTATTTATAATATTTCATTTATCCTTAATATCTCTTCTTTCTTTCTTTTACTGTTGGTGCACACCTGCTGTGGGCATTTATTTGCCAGGTTATTTTTTGGATAGGTATCTCCCAGAATATTTCATACTATATCTGTTTGTTTCTTTTATTTTGCATATTTATTTTTCTGGAATTTCTTTGGGTTTCATTTGTCTGTATACTGTACAAACGCACATGATGAAGGGACAACTGAAGACATTAACTGTAACTAAGTGCGGTAAATCGGCCCCATCTAGGGAGGCATCACCTGTTGTGGTTGGGGGTACATCGCGTAGATCTGGTATTTCTGTGCGCGGCTCTCCTACAGCTGCTGATAACATGGACTCTGCATTCTCCTCGGCTTCACCGGAGGTAATTGCGAATGATATTATAAACATGATGAACACGGCTGGGAATATAAGTAAGGAAACAAGGAAATCAATTGTGCGTAGGATCAAAGAATTGCTCTCCATAACTCTCTTTTTCAAACGGAAGATTGATAAGGGGCCAGAAAATGTAAAATTGTCGGATACTTTAGATGAGATCAATACTAGGTTGAACTCACTGCATGAGCAAAACTGCAAAATCAGTGAAATATTAACACAGAGAAATTTATCCTACGCGCAAGTCACAGCAAGGAACGTTTCGACGGAGACTCATTGTATTGTTGTGAGCTCGCATGACAGTGAGGTCTCTGCAAATACGCTTGAGGGAACTCTGAAGAAGAATATAAACGTCAGATCAAGGGGTATAGGTATAGTGAACATGAAGAAGCTTAAAAACGAAAGAGTCCTTATTAAGTGCTCATCCGCAGACGACAAAAGGGCTATGAAGGATGAAATTGCTAAGCTGACTGATTACAAACTTGAAGAACCAAAGAGACGAAAGCCTCTTGTGGTGATGAAAGGAATCATTAAGGGTATAACAGAGGATGACCTAAACGAATCCATAGAGAGACAAAATAGAAGTTTGAGAATTTCGGAGAGAGTTAAGGTGTTATCCAGAAAGAGAAATAGAAACAGTCTTCTGATAAACCTTGTATGTAGAGTGGAGCCTGCAACGTGGAAGATTATGACTTCGATGGGTAAACTTAATGTTGGCTACCAGCAAATAGACGTGGCTGATTATAGCCCTGTTCTGCAGTGCTTCAATTGCTTGGAATACGGACACACAAGTCAACACTGTGTGAATGATAGACGCTGTCCCCATTGTGGTGAACAGCACGAACTACAAAACTGTGAAAAGCGAGTGGAAAACTGTGATCCTCTTTGCATAAATTGCCATAATAGAGGCTTAAAATCTAATCATCCAGGAACAAGCCACGAATGTCCCATTTGGAGAGGTGTCGACAAAAGATTAAGAGACCAGACTGACTATGGTATGTGCTGATTTGGTTGACCAAGGCTTTCATGCGGAACTGGATGAGTTGTTCAGTGTCTGCACAATGGAGTTCTCTGACCCCAAGAAATGTAAACAGTACATACACGATGATTTGTCACCAAGGATTCTAAATGTTAACATTCGCAGCATTAATAAAAACTTCGAAATGCTGGAAATTTTGCTGAGTGATCTTAAGATTAATTTTGACATTATTGTCCTTACCGAATGCTGGATAACGGAGGATAGTTTCATGAGAGAAATGGACGGCTACACTGTCTTTCATACACAAAATCACTATAACCAGAATGATGGCATAGTGCTCTATATCAGGGACCAGTTGGTCATCAGGGTGGAGGAATCTCCTGACTCTTGTGACTCTAACTGCTTAATTGCAACTCTGGTTGGTAACATTAAGGTCGTTGCTATCTATAGGCCTCCGTCATTCCAGAACCCTCTGCCATTTGTTTACTCACTGCCCGCTATTTTGGAAACGGAATCAAACGCTACAACTATTTTTGCTGGTGATATAAACATTGACTTATTGAACAATGACTCCTTTGTAACTCAGGAATATCTTAATGTGATGTCTATGATGGGTTTCGTTACAGCTGTGGAAAAACCGACCAGAGGAAAGGCTTGCTTAGATCACATAATGGTCAAAACTAAGCGGGAGACACTGGCTGCTGTTTTTCAGTCGGCGATAACGGATCATTATCCTGTGATTGCTGGCATTGTTAATGACACAGGGGAAAGGGCGCGGACGAATTCAAGGCGCATAAAATTTGATAGTGACAAGTTCGTTGAATATGTAAATGCGGAAGCATGGGACTGTGTTTATGGGGAAGTATTTACAAATCAGGCATACGATGCTTTTATTCAAAGACTACAAAGCCATGTTAACAGTTGTCAGTCAGTGAGTATTAGAAGGAGGGAGGATCGAAGGAAGGGTCTCAAGGAATGGATCACGCAGGGAATCATAAAGTGTCTTAGGAGGAGAGATAAACTACATAGACAGGTTTTGAATCGTCCTCTCGATGATAACCTTAAGGAACATTACAGACTCTACAGAAATCTCTGTTCCAAAATTGTTAAAAGAGCGAAAGACTCATATTATAGGAGTAAAATAGATGTGTGTAAACAGAGTCCCAAGCTCTGTTGGAAAACAGTTAGAGAATACCTCAGTAGTAAAAAGACATCCAAGGGTTTAAGCAACCTAATGGGGGGGAACGATGAGCAAAGTACCAAGGATAACCTTAATAGAATCAACACCTTTTTTGGAGCGATGGGTGAGAGCCTGGCTGCCAAGAAATTGTCTCATATGCGCACAAATTTGCATGTAATTTCACAACAGGTGTCCCTCAGTAGTGGACCAAGATCCTCATTTTTCGCTACCCCCACAGATTCACGGGAGGTTGAGAAGGTAATAGGGGAACTTAAAAGGTCCGCTTCGCTGGGTGTTGATGGAATATCAACAGAAGTGCTAAAACTGGTTGATAAAAGTGTTGCGCCTCCTTTAGCGTATATTTTTAATCTTAGTCTAGAACAGGGTGTTTTCCCATCAAATGCTAAGGTGGCATCTTTGGTCCCTATTTATAAAAAAGGTGATTCCAATGATATAAACAATTATCGTCCAATATCATTGCTTCCCACTACCTCCAAAGTTCTTGAAAAGCTCATGAAGTTCCGTCTGGTTTCCTTTTTGGAGAATTTCAGGCTCCTCTCTGACAACCAATACGGGTTCAGAAGGGGTAGAAATACTGAAAATGCTGTGCTCGAGCTTGTTAACTATGTTTCACTCGCTCTGGACGAGGGCAGAAAATGCATCGGTATTTTCATGGACCTGGCCAAGGCCTTCGACACTGTTCCGCACGAGGTGTTGCTTCGTAAGATGCACCGATTGGGCGTGAGGGGGATAATGAATGGGTGGTTTAGGGATTATTTGACTGGGAGGCATGAATTGGTCCAGTATGATGGTTTGTGTAGTGATCGTCATGACATCACGTATGGTGTTCCACAGGGTAGTGTGCTTGGTCCCGTATTGTTTTTGATTTATATCAACGATTTATGTGAGATGACCCTTCCCCGAGGCAGGATCTTGAGTTTCGCAGATGACACAGTACTGCTTTTCGACGGAGAGGACTGGAGCGATGTCTTCTCTGGTGCCCAGCGGGGATTTGATTTAGTTGCGAGGTGGCTAGACATTAATCTCCTGACCTTGAACGCGGACAAAACCAATTACATTTGCTTCCGTATTAACAAGCGTGTAAGACCTGGACCTGACTCACTTAATATCACTTACCATGACTGTTTTTATGACGATACGGGCGGACAATCATATTGTAGCTGCATACATTTGGCTAGAGCTGACTCGACGAAGTACCTGGGCGTGACAGTGGACGAGACATTGACTTGGCGACATCACGTTGGACAATTAACAAATAGGGTTAGAAAGCTGATTTTCGTGTTTGGGCAACTTAGATGCATACTGACTCCCGAGCATCTCAAAACTATTTACTTTTCTCTCTGTCACTCTTTGATCAATTATGGACTGTTGGCCTGGGGCGGGGCTGCTAGAACTATCATTGACCCGATATACAGGGCACAGAAGATTGTTCTCAAGACAATGATGGGGCTTAGGTATACTTACCCATCTGTTGAACTATTTAGGGAAACACGCTGTCTAAGTGTCAGGCAGATGTACGTTTTTAGGAGTGTTATGAGGAAGTTGAATGAGGAGGAATGCTTGTATGATAACGGATTCTCTAGGAGACGAATGAATTTACGGGTACCATTTTGCAGAACAGCTTTTAGGCAGAGATCACTGGCTTTTCTCGGTCCTAGGCTGTGTAACATAGTGATATCACATATCGGAGATAACCTCAAGAGGAGAAAATTTTTTGAATGGTTGATTGAGATGGGTGTGGAAGAGATTGAAAGATGCGTGAGCGAGAGACTTGTTTGATGTGAGTATGACTGGGATTGGAAATTGCGCTGAATTTATTGACTTGTTTATCGATATAAGTACCTATTCATAATATTATTTATTTTTTGACTTATTTATCTATATGAGTTTTCATCTTATTACATTGTTTTATTTTTTTTTTTTTTTTTTTTGACTTGTTTATCTATATAAGAATTCATCTTTAATTGTTTTATTTATTTATTGACTTATCTATTTATATAAGTATTCATCTTATTATTTTATTTATTGATTGATTTATTTATACCTATAGGTATTTTAGTTCTCATCTTATTTAATTTTTTTATTTATTATTATCTGGTTTATCTATATAAGTATTCACGTTATTATTATTTTATTTATTTATTGACTTATTTATCTACAAAAGTTTTCATCTTATTTCATTGATTTATTTATTTATTGACTTTTTATCTACATGAGTTTTCATCTTATTTCATTCGTGGTGTCTATACTGTTGTATTAATCTTAGTTACCTATATCTGATTTATTTTATTAAAATTTTATTCTACTAAGCGAGTCGGCTGTTCTTGGCGATAAGCTTGACAAGTCCTTAAGACATACCTACCTGTATTACTTACTTATTTAATTATTTATTATGCTTGCTTCTATCATTTTCTGCACCTGGTAATTGTGTTGTCTTTGTTAATTTTGGTTTGTTTTATGTAAGTGGCGTGAAATATTTGATAATTGACATGAATTTGTTCGATCGCATGTATTAATTATTCTGATCTATTATTTTGTTTGCTTAGTTTAGTACCTAATATTTGACCCTATTTTATATTTGGGTATATTCTCTCATGATTACCTATTGTCAACCTCGATACAGACCTAAGGTCTAGTGAGGTGACAAAATTCACTGTGATAAGTATTGTATCAATCATGTTTTTATGTTACATATCTTGTTGTAAATATTCTGATTAATAAATTTATTATTATTATTATTATTATTATACTGTGAGACATAGAAAGGAATGAGTATATTAGGAATGGACTAGAAGTGAGTGCTATTACAAAGATTAATGTTAATAAGTTGAGATCATTTTAGCATGTTGAAACAATGGATGCATAAAGAACTCAATATCAAATGTAATAACGTTTTTTGACAACCAACCATCTTCAGTAACCTAATCCATCAAAGGCTTGTGTCGTGGAAATGAAAATGGTCGGCACCGGAATTCGGACCCACGACCACTAGTACGCTGCGCTTTCGAAAGCTATCGACTGAACCGCTAGTCTATCAAACACATAAAAAATCGACCATTCATTCATATTTAATAATCAATTCTCACTATCCAGCGCAAAGGGTGTGAACCTGTTATGCTGGATGGTGCTATTTTTATAAGTTAACAAATAAATACAATTATCTACATAATATTTTAGTCCGTTTATATTTTTGAAGGCGCATCAATCGTAGAAAACAGACGTTAAAGTCAGATATTAATATGCTCAGAGCCATACAAAATGCTGGAGAAGGTTCTTAAATACAATTTGCTGCATTAACTTTAATATATTTAGAGCTATTTAAAAAACTATTTTTTTAGGATCTTCATACAAATTTCTCAAAAAGACAGTAAGCCATCTTTTGGAAACAAAATTACTCATGTAAACGTTTTATGGAATCTTGGTATTACGGTATGAAAATGTAATAAAATAATTGTAGATTGATTTGTTATACATATAAATGTTATTCAAATCTTATTATTCTCAATAAATAAAGATTTAATGAAAAAAAAATTGCAAAATAATTCCTCCATTTTGAAGTTTGACAGCTGCCTTTATCACACATAGCACAAATCACCTTCTATGGGTGGAATGCCTAATAAATTATCACACATAGAGGGCGTAGGGAATGTAGCTAAGATTCAAACCATAGAGAGAGTAAAACTTGCAAATTATGTCGGTAGGTTCGTATAATATTATGAGGTCGGTAAAACAAAAATTGTGAAAGTGTCATTCTTCATTTTCTGTGCTTATGTCAGTTATAGAGGTCTGTTAAGCAATGGGAAGCTAAACTAGAACCTGTTTAATTACCTACCGATCAATCCTGACAATCGGAATAAAAAACGTAAAGCAAGACGGGTATTAGCTAGTTCAAAATAATGCGGTTCCATATGATACATTATGTTCTAGTAGTGTTATAATTCTTATCTACTGACTTTCCGTCCAATTTTGGACGATTTTAGCCTTCATTTAAAGGTCGTAAAGTTGATTATTAAAACGATTTTTTCCTATAAATTATCATGCAAATACACTATCAGAGCTTTATCATAGCTATGACAAAATATTACAAGTAAATAAAAGGTTCCCGAGGGCAAATGTTATCGGTTTAATATCAGTGTCACGCAGTCCCGGCCGCACCCACTTCACACAGCATTACAAAAGGTGTAATTCTTTTTCACGTGTGATGTTATATTGTTATTTTAGTGCTTATAAAATATTTAACATAATTTATCATCCCCAACTTTATGTGTGACATTCCGACAAAGAAGGGAATTATACAAATCTGCCCTCGCATGAATTGTGAAGAAAATTACACGTTTAAAATTGTACTTCAAATACAAGCACCCGTACGTAATTTAAGTACCTAGGTTTGAACCCTTAAATACAAAACTGGATGTATGTAGTTTTGATGATAAAAAATAAGTTCGCAAACTTTACGAGAAACATTTTTTTCATCTTATTAGAATTTAGATTTGCGTTGATAAAACGTTGATGTTCCGAAACTGACCATTGGTGCGTATTTTGATCATTAATTTTCAAACTAAGCAAATATTGTGTGTGAACATGGAGCTGAAACCCACGCTGCCAACACACAATAAGAAAATTATGGGAATGACAAAAATTAAATATTTAAAGATTTTAACACGTTTCTTAAAACAGGCCCGACTGAAGTTTGCGATCACTTGGCAAAGCCAAAGGTCTCCCTGTCCTTAGCTACATAAAATAGTTCCCCAACGGCTTGAAAATCCCACCACGTCTTTCCTTAGTGATTAGAGTTGATAAGCATGATCGAGGTCTACGGGAGGAATTGCCCGAATTTTGGCAAGAACCTTCTTGCCAAAATTCGGGCAAAAAAAAAAACTCCGAAGGTCCGAGACTGGCCCAATTCGATGCGACCTCACGCCTCGAACAGGTACCAAAAAGGGGGCCGAAATTCGGCTATCAGATATAGTGTATATAGACAAACGGAAAAGGTTCCTGATGGTGTACAGACTACAGGGGCTGAAAGCTATATTTTAACTATCTAACTCTTGACTCTAAATACCTAAACGTACTTCCGGCAAAGACTCAAAATAGGACAGGATTTTACTACGCGAAAATTATGCCACGACTAGCTGCAGTCAAAACGATCCTGCCTATTAACAATTTTTAATGTCTATCTCGCGTGCATTTAATTATTATCGATCTCAATATCAAAATAAACGTTCAATTACTTTATAAACGAACCAATCAACCTTCTAGTCAAATTTCGTACAGGCTGTCATTAAACCGCAAGTCCTTCCTCATTGGAATTCCAAATCGCTCAACTGCTTCGGTCTTAGCGCGCGACCTTTTCGCCAGTGAACCTCATGAACTGAGCTGAAAAGCGTCCAAATCAGCAACAGCCCATTCTCATAGACAGTCATGTGGGGAAGGTCTTCAGCTTGCGCCAACAGCCCTCCTACACATACCGGTTTTATAACTTTACGTTTATCACGGCGGCGAAAACTAAAATACAAACTCTATCTGTGCGCGGACAGACGCGAACTTTTAGTAAACTCATTCATAGCTCGACTGAATAAAATTACTCTCACGGGGAACAAACACACCTATGTACCTACTTTTACAAATGAAAATTCTACACTAAGCTTACTAGAAGGTTCTAAATATGAAATTCTTAACCGGATTCAAAAATAAACATTAAAGATAGGTCACACCACTGGTATCGGAAAATGGGGTAACCCGCGAATGACAGATAACAATTCGCGACGTGTGCTTGACATGTGACGTGTGAAAACAATACAGGGAGGTACATGCTGCAATACAATAAATCCATTGGCACACAGAGATCACAAATATTCATAAATATGCCGTATCGCGTCGGCCATATATCTCTCATCTAAAACCACATCGAGCAATTTGCTCATAAGCATGCTTGGCGGGGGGCAACCAAGCAACAAACAAAATACAACATAAAAATATATCTCTGTGCCCTATCATCGTCCTGGGGGTAGCTGCCAGCGACGAAACAAAAACACTCTAATAAAAATATGGCCACTCACCCGAAATTCAGCATACCTTCAAAATAAAAGCACACAGCACAAAAGAAAATAAACACGTCACATTCACACATATGAGGTATGGTCTGTCACTTGTCCCTTTCCAACCACGCCACGCCACCCCGGATCGGGACATCTTCAATAAATAATAAACCATAATTAAACGGAAGGTTTAATTATTGACAAACGCGGGACTCTAAACAGAAAAACTCTAAATATGTGACACACCATAGCTCAATCGTCAGACACTTCCAAATTACTACAGAAACTATAAAACGCGACGGAAATAATTATAAATTGATTAACAAGGAAACAAAATTGCGATAAACTATAGGCGGAGAGATGTTTTCTGAACGAGAACTGATATTGAACTGAAGTCAAAAAAAAATCAAAGCATTCATCTCAAAACTGGAGAATTTGCCTTCTATACTAATCGTTGTAAACAATAAAAATTTTAATGGTTTCCTGGACATACATACAGTGCGTAAAAATACCCAACTATCTAATCCGCCATAAACAAATAAGCAACTGTTTTTCAAACTCTTTACCATCGCGTTTCCAAACTTTCAAATAATGACTTAACAATATTTTGAATAATAGCATACTATAAATGAGGGATTCCTCACATCAGAGTAGCTGCAGAAGTGAGAACTTATCGCTTCTGAGGACGTGGCCAAGGTATGAGATCTGAGGGATCTGAATGTACAGAATGAACAAAATATAAAATATTTTCTCTATCGGTACAATCGATGACAACTAGGCTTCATAAATAGTCAAGGTTTGTTTAAGAAAATGTATTGAAATAATAAAATGTACCTACTCGCGGTGTTCTGGCTGTATTACTGCCGTGGCTATTAATTCCTTCATCTAACCAAGTCTCTTCTTAAAGTTAATATTAATCTAAAGGTTTATAATATATTATCCCTTTTTATATGTGCCCTTTTTCGTCCCTTTTAGTGAAAATTTGGAAAAACTGTCCAAGAAAACTACTACTCAGTTCTATAGGAGAATTCATATGCCAAATCTCAAGTTCGTACCATGTCTAGTTTCCGAGATATTTGCATACTTTGAAAAAACATTCAACCCTATTTTTCACCCCCTTAGGGGTGGAATTTCCAAAAATCCTTTCTTAGTGGAAGGTTTTGTATTAAAACCTACCTGCTTTCCAAATTTCACTTCTCTACGATTAGCCGTTTGGGCTGTGCGTTGATGAGTGAGTATGTCAGTCAATCAGTCAGTCAGTCAGGCACTTTCCTTTATATTAATAGATATAAAAATGGAGGCCTATTTCCCTCGATCATTGCATTACGCGTTATCGGCGGGATCATTAATTTCTTTTGCCGACTTTGCAACTTTCAGGAAAAAGTTCTTATGCAATTTTATTAATTATTATTAGTTTCAAGCTTTCCCGACAGACGTTATCCTGTAGTACTTACCATGAATATCAATTCCAAATTTTTTCTATTGTATACAAAATTACGTTTAAAATATATTTGAATATCAAATACAAAATCATTTCTGAAAGTTTGAAACAAGTAGGTCCCATCAGAAATCTTACGTATATCGTACGTATCAATATTTTTAATTTCAATAGTTGTCAGGTGACAATAATTATGTTGTTATATAATTTTCCATAGATGGCGGCGGCGTCGCGAAAAATCCGTTCCATACTAACCATAATATTATATTTTATATAATTTCTTATACGTTTTTTTTTCAACTTTTTATTAGTAGGTAATCTGTTATCCGGAGCGGAGAAAAATTGAATAAATCAAACATCAGAAGAATCTTTTCAGTCGATCTCGAGTTGTAAGTGTTCGTACTAACCAGACTTTCATATATTATTATAAGATTAATTTATTGTAGAAGAAAGTAGAAAAATGTATTTGTATTCAAAAATACAAAAAATGAAAAGGAATATTTTGTTAACTTTCTATGATTAAAATTATAATTGTTGGAAAATTAATCTTATAAAGCCTTTTTCATAATAGGTAATAAATTAATTACTTTAATTTACTTTGCTATATCAACAGGAGCTGTTCTTGACTTAGTGTCAGGTTAAAAACTTTCTTACAAGTGACGACGACAGGCCAGCAGGAGTTGACATGGCTTAATCGTTTGGTTTAGGTTAGTAATAATAATTAAAATTACCTTAAACCAAGCGTTCGGGTTACGCTTTTTAAAATATTATCTTTGTATACCTACAACTAGCTTCCCCGACAGACGATGCCCCGTAGTCCTTACTATGAATATTGTAATTTATACAAAAATACGTTTAACATAATGTTTAAAATTATTTCTGAATGCTCGAAAGAAATTCTATCAAAAATCTGCGTACCAATGTTTTGAAACTCAAAACATTGGTACCGCAGGTTGTCAGGTAAACAATAATTTTGTTTTTACTGTATAATTTTTCATAGATAGCGTTGGCGTCGGAGAAAATCCGTTCTATACTAATTTTAATATTATATTTTATATTATTTTGTTTAAGTTTAAGTACCTGGGAGCAACCATTACCACCACTGGTGACCTCGGGGCTGAGCTCCCGATACGTATCGGTATGGCAAGTGGCGCCTTTAACAACATGACCAACATATGGAAGGCGTCGGTGTTTAGTGTCGAGACGATATGTAAACCGTTTGATGCGTGTGTATTGCCCATTCTCCTGTATGGGTGTGAGTCCTGGCACCTGACCAAAGCTCAGGCACAAAAATTATCTGCATTCGAAACGAAGTGCCTCAGGAGAATCTTGGGTATAAGATGGTACCACCTCATCAAGAACGACGCTATACGTCGGCGTGAGCCCATCACTTCTACTATTATGTGGAGGAGATGGACTTGGCTGGGACATGTGTTAAGGATGCCGAATGACAGTTGGCCGAGGAGAGCGCTGTTTTTCCTCCCATCAGGGTCCCGAAGACGAAGACGAGGAAGACCCTCTCAAACTGTGTTCCGCTCCTTCGAAGCAGAGCTGAGGAAACTGGACATGGTGTGGGAGGAGGTCATAAACGCTGCGCAAGATCGAGTGCAATGGAGAGCTCTTGTTGCCTCCCTATGCCCCTGAGTGGGGTCTTGAGGGAATTTGGATTTGGAGTGTAATAAAAAATAATTTGTGTTTTGTTTGAGGAGTCTCTCATTCGTTCCAAAAGTTTTTGAGAGAACAATGTCTGTCTGGTCAGCCAGTTTTATATGAAGATAATTATAATTATCATGACTGGAATGAGTTAAATTTAATACTGAAATGTTATTTTTTTGCTTCTGACACGATGATGGACATTTAATTAATAAAAACTAACTCGCGTAAAATGAGTAAATATAATTATTCAACGAGTCATAATGGAAAAATGAAAATTTTACACGATAGAGCGACATCGGCGTACCACTCTGCGTGATCGTTATTTCAGTACAGCGGAAACTGTCACGCAATCTACACTCCACACTGCCTTTAAAGTATAGGATATGGAAAGAAAATACATTTTCCTGGGGATGACAATACTGGAAAGTATAAAAATAATAAGAATCGTGAAAGCCAACAAAAATAAAATAAAAAAAAGATCCTATCTGATCCGGAAAAACACGAAATGACACTAGATTCCAAAACAGTATCCCTAGTATAAGTTTTCGATGATCGAATATGGAAACGATCAGCGAGAGTGTTTCGAAATATTTCCATACAAAAATGATCGAACGATTCGATCGTTTGATTTAAGAACACTATTTGCACGTTTATAAGTGCTTATAGCGTGCAATAAGCTTTCGATGAAACTCGTACTAGCCCCACAGCTTCTTTCTGCTTTGACCAAAAGATTCAAGATTGGCTGGGTTGGCTGGCAGAGATCCTTCGGGATAAGTCCGCCCTTTAAACTGTCAAAACTACTGTCGCCACGCTGTACTTTGAATGAATAAAGCTATATTTATTTATTTTATTTATTTATTTAAGATTGTATCTAACTAGATTAAAGGGCGTTATTCATATTCTATTTGAAAGAAAATCACCCAAAAGTTGTAAAAAATATAAAGATCTGAGTAGCAATAGCTACACAACAAGAAAAAAGTAAACGGAGATCTGAGTAGCAATAGCTACACAAGAAGATAAAAATTAACGGATAATAATAATTCATCGGCAATGAGAGTGTAAACGCATTCTTATTATCCCAAGAAGGGATATTGGTAGACCGAGGTTGAAATGGTTCCATTGCATGAGTAGGTACAGATCTGCAATCTCTGGGAATAGGGAACTGGCGCAGCAGGGGCAGAATGGCGACGACTGCTCGAGGAGGCCAAGACCTTCAATGGGTTGTAGCGCCATAGATGGATGGATGGATTTCTTTCGAATCTTATCATTGCTGAATTGATTAAATATGTGATCAACTTGAACTTGAGGTATAGCCTGGGAGCAATCTGCAAGAATCAATGTTGTCTTTTAAGCTGAAGCCATAACAATGACAAAATTCGAACACGACCTACAAAGAATGCTTGTTTAAAGTCAATTTACGTCAAAAAATTACCCTATATGGAAATATCCACCTTCAAATGCATCATAGGATCAAAAAACCAAAGTAGTTGTGAATAAACAGCAAACGAGCTTTTTATAATAAACCAGATCAAGAACGCGGCAGCTATGATCCGATGGGTCGGTCACAAAAAGTGGCTGGGATGAAAGACGCGACCCCATAAAACGCCAAACAAAATCTGTGCCGCAAGTTCGAAAAAGATCAAGGATGGGACAAAAAATAGACTGTGTTCATGCGGATGCGTCCACAACTAATATAATAAGATGGACAAACTTGGAGGAACTAACCGAGGAGAATGGATGAGACTCTTAGATTCAGCCCACCTCTTTAATATCTACAATATTATGATGAAATAGATAAATTACTAATTTATTATTTGCGTTTCTAGCGTTTTGCAGACAACAAAAAATGACAGTTATAATAAGTATACCTGTACAGGTAGGAACCTAGATAGAATCATTTAAACTTGAAGCGTTAGCAATGAAGTCGTAGAAATAAATCATTTCATTGTCAAAGTCCGTTTCGTCATAAGAAAATATGTGATTTACAGATGTGGTGTATTATTTAGTATACAGAGCGTTACATTATCGGCTGCGTTCTTTGTGATATAATTAATTTAAAAAAATCACAATATAACAATTATGTTGTTGTTTTTTATGAGGGAATAATAGCTATTAAGATGACATTTACCACCGATTAGAAATAATCTGTTAGTGTGAACATTTTCCAAAATATGTCATCTACACTTTGAGTCTCATGAGATAGACAGACTGCTATACCCAGTCCATGAATTCTTTTCTGAATGCCTTTACGTAGTCCACAATTACACCATATATTCTAGTTGTTTTCCGATTCCAGGTAGAATACTTTGGTACAACGAATTTCGGTTTATTTCTTTTACAAATTGAACGAAAAAAAGACCAATAAACCGACTAAATTACGTTTAAAACATACATTTAAAGATTATCCCTTACATGCATGGAAAAACGTATGGTTGATACTTATATTTAACACTTTACCATAAGGGACCGCATTTGAAATAATAATATGTTTGAAAAATACCTTTATATTATTGATTGAACATTTTTTTCACCATAACTTTATAAACCAATCGTCTCCTAATAATTGGAGTTTTTTCATGAACAAATTCCCACCTAAAATTTATCTTGTCTTAGTTCTTGAAATATCCGGTTTGAAATTGACGGAAAATAATGAATCTGCTATTTGACATTAAATTTAACAAAACTTAGAAAATGGTTAAAAACTCTTAAAGCTTCGATTCAGCGGTACCCACTGTCAGGAGTCAAAATTAGTTTCATCGAAAGGACTCTATGGTGCACGACTAACTTAAAACGTACCTATTTATGTAAGTAAAAACTTCATTAAGTTTAAATTAAAACTTGTTGTGACCAAGACCACGATTGTGTCCAAATTTCAATTGTTGTGTCGTTTTTATCTCATGATCATTGCATTGTTTAATATTTGTATTTGTAATATAATCTTATGCATTTGTAATAATAATTTGTATTATAATAATATGTTCATTTTATGATTAAGTCTTGTTGAAAAGTGATCGACATATAATATATGTAATTACCTAATTGTAAATTCAGAAGTCCTTAGTCGAGCCGGGACAGTGCGTGAACTCCTGTCGCAAGTAAAAAATTGTAAAATTTCATATCTGGGACACATCATGCATGCATGGAGAAAAAACAAGTATCGACTGATCCATCTGATACTAAAGGGAAAGATCAAGGATCGTAGAGGGGCTGGAAGAGGGCAAATGTCCTAGCTGCGCAATATACGAGAATGGACGGGTTTCCGTACTGCGGAACAATCGTTCAGAGCAGCCCAAGACAGAGAAGGATACGCCGCAGTGATCATCGCCATTGGGAATAAGATTATAAAAATGTCATAGGTTTACCGCAATACCCTGTATAAAACACTATCTAAAAAGATTATTAAAACTAACCGAGCATGAGACCGTCATATAATTAACACAGCGGGTGTAGATCCGCACTACAGCGCCGCGACGCGGAGAGACAAGGTCGTCGTAAGCCCGAAGCATCATGAAGTCGGCACCGAGTATTTATAGCTCGCTTGCGTGTCACCAGCCATCACGGGGCGCTACACTTGTGCGATGATCGTCATAACATATTTTTATAGATCACGGATCTAAAAGAGAATCGGGTCAGAAGATAGTCAACACTGCTTCCAGGTTTAACGGTTAATCGCTTAGCGAAATCTATAATATAAAAGAAAGTCGGGTTAGTGCGAACAGTAGTTGTTATAACTCGAGATCCGCTGAACAAATTTGTATAATGCTTGGTTCATTGGATTCTTCCCCGCTCCGGATAACAAAATAATTTTTGGATTATTTCATGACTCACTTTCGGACCTTCCTTTTCGTCATTATGTCCAATTTAATACAGATTTTTCCTCAAATTTTCTTGACCATCTTACTCTATAAAAATCTAGCCGTTTTCTTTGTTACCTAACTCCTCCTTTATTACTGGACGGATTTCGTTGAAAAAAATTGGAGATGTCGAGGGTATACAAGGATGGTTTAGATGAAAACAGGGGCTTTCTAGATACTATATTTCTGTTTTAATTAATGTTTTTAGTTTTTGAGTTTTTTGCTCCCATTTCAACTTTTATGTCAAAACACCTTCGAGTAAAACAACTACGTTCGTAAAAAGGGTGATTTTATTTCTAAAGAGCGTACATAAGACCTAAGAATCGTTTGTGTTTTTTTTTAAAACGTCATAAAATTGTCGTTCGTTTTCTAAGCAGGTATTATGTTAAGGTTTTTTCTTTATATTGAGAGAAAGATATAGGTAGGTATGTACTATCTGTTGAATACTCAATAAACTGAATGCAATTTAGCTAATAAATAAAAAATAATCATGGGTTCAGAAGAGGGACGAAGTTCGACGGGACATCTAGTAATATTATAAAAAAAAACACGTTACGCATTTTATTATTTCTTTCACCACCGAAGACTCAAACGAAGTATTTAAACGAACTTTGAAAAGTTCAAGATTGTTATTCAAACCACACGATCGACGCAAAAACTACAAATGAAAGAACTTTATGACGAAAATGAAATATCAGTGTTTTTGTGTTTCACAAAAAGTTTTAGTGATTTGAAACTATTTGTTCGTTTTTTTTCTTTTTAATTTTTGATTGGGCTGGTTTGGAGCACATCAAATGGACTGTTTCCGAGTCTATTTCCGAACTGAGACAAATTTAATGCAAGTTTATAATAATGACAATTGGGAATAGCAATTGAATAAAATGATTTTTAATGATTAAACGCTAAACGGGTGAATAGGAGCTTGTGAATGTTTTGATTGTACGCTGACGGAAATGTCAGCGGCGATGTATTATACCTAGTTGTTAGAAGGAACACACCGATAGTTAGAAGAATAGCTCAACTAATGATTTGCTAAACTCCGCATAGTTAGTCATACCTTTGTGTTGCATAACTACACGGGTTTATTTTCATTGGCGACAAAATCAGCTTTATAAATAACACGTTTAAAAGACAGCTAAACTGGTGGAAATAACATACGCTGGTTAGTTTTTAGCGGTCAACAAGATAACATGATGTTATTTTTTCATTTAACACGAAAGACATCAAGCTTGTTACAATATTGACGAGAAGTTTGTTTTGAGAAAATTAACTGCAGCCAAATATGAGAGTTATTTTACAATAAATGAAATTTGTCGAGCATAATATTATTCTTCACCCAATCCTTAATACTAGAAGAAAAAACTATACAAGAATATGATAAAAATCTTTTTTTTTTTTTGTTTAATGATAAGAATTCTGCCAGCTACTAAATATCATAGTTTCATATTTATTTTTTTTATTTCATAGAAGGTAGGACTATTGGGGTAAGGTAAATTGTTGTAAAAGAACTCATTAAAACCTTCTTCTCACTCATTCATTTTCATATTAACTTTTATTTTATTACTAGCTGATACCCGTCTTGCTTTACGTTGTTGATTTGGATAGTCAGACTTGAGCCGTAGGTTATTGAACAGGTTTTGTATGCAGCTTTCCCCTTCTCAGGACCAGTAGGCCTAGACAAAATGCATTTGGCAATCGACTACAAACGACTTCGACAATGTAGAGGAAGAAAATTAACTGTCCACTTTTTATATTTTATATTATAAGGATCATTGTTTGGTTTGAATAAATGTTTATATGTTATAGTGGACAGTTAATTTTTTCGCACTATACATTAGCGATATCTTTGTTTGTAGTCGAACGCCAATTTGAATTTGTCTACGACGGCAGGAGTATATATTTTATCTTAATAACTGAGTACACACGTAACGATTTATCTTTAAGATTAGACCGATAATCGCTCATTTTCAAAAAAAAATTTCGCTAAGATTTTAAAAATGAGCGATTATCGGTCAAATGTTATAGCTGATAATCTATCATTTTCAAAATTTTTCACGCCAAGATTTAGAATGTGTACCCAGCTAATGTTTCAAAAAAGGAAAAAATAAGAGTCACTGCTAAATATGCGAAAAATTTGAAAAACTAATGTCACTTTCAATATTTATAAAAAAATAGAAGATGAGGAAAAATTAATACTCACTGTTGAATACGCGAAAAAATTAAAAGAAGAATGTAGTTATACATAGGTACCTACCTACCTAGTATTATAATACGTGTAGTTGTTCCTAATGAAAACCTGTTTGTAGATATAGGTACCTACCTACCTAGTATTATATTATGTATAGTTGACCTACTTATGACTGTAGTGATACATTTAATGAGGTACCTTAGGAGAGAGAGGGTGCAAGCGAACGCTGCTTTACCGGCTTTAGTCATCTGTCATGGCGTACATATTTTATAAGAAGTTTCGGTGAAAATCTTTATAAAATAAGAATTAAAAGACTTCTACTTATGTATATTTTTTGTATTTCAAATCAAACTTCGATCGATTTTGTACATTTTCATACCGTAATGCTACAGTTCTACACAAAATTTAGACGTATAATTTTACTTTTAAAACATGACTTTCTCATTTTTGTATGAAGATTTTAAGTTTTTAGAAATTTGTAAATAATTTAAAATATATTTAATGAAATGTAAATATTTGTATCTCAGATTACCACAATTGTATTTGCGAAAAACTGCGAAGAAAAATATTCAACGCAGAACCTACGGTTTTAGCGTGATGCTCTTACATACAGTTGGAGTGAAACAAATAAATAAATAAATAAATATACATACATTACTGAATTATTATGTAGATTATTTACTAGCAGGAAAGTCTTTTGGACGACAGACATACGAGTAACAAACGTTTGCAGTTTGACATTTCTTCCCATACGTTGTGACGGTTGTATATAGGAACCTCTGATAAAGTATTGCAGAATTCGACGATATATTTTTCCCGCGGATACTATACCTAACTGTCGCAGCGACAAAATATCGAATCATAGTTGAATAAAATTCAATCCAATCCAAATCCAAACTCCCTTAAGACCCCACTTAGGGGCATAGGGAGGCAACAAGAGCTCTCCATTGCGCTCGATTTTGCGCAACGTTAATGACCTCCTCCCACACCATGTCCAGATTCTTCAGCTCTGCTTCGAAGGAGCGGAACACAGTGTGAGAGGGTCATCTTCGTCCCCCGGACCCTGATGGGGATGAAAAAAAAATAGGTAACTAATAAAATATTTATTTTGAGGTTGGATTTCTTATGTCATATCCATTGAACACATTTATAAAAAATATAATATGGTGGGGCTAAAGCGGACTTAGCCAATTATAATAAAGAATTTACATTATGTAGATTGTATAATTGCCATTATTTTAAGAATACAAACGCCACCAATAGCATAGACTGGCACAGAGGAAATTTTATAATATGCGATTGCTAAAAGAGTTCCAATTTTTTATTGTTTCGGAAATATAGCTTCAGTAAAATTACGTTCACATTGGTTATAACCCGATTTAAGGTTCCTTAACACCTTCTTTACTGGTGTATGTTTTGTAATGTATATGTATTGTCCTATTTATGTAACTAAATCACTGTGTTCAATATTATTAATTGAACATGTTATATTATATAGGTACCTACATAATTATGTATAGGTACATGGGTCAAATGTCACAATCCGTGGTTCGCATTGCAGGGCATGTATTGTTACCTATTTTCACTTCCTTGGGCCCTTCCTTGCAGTGCACTTTAGTAGTTGGTACTTACCGCATCTCGGGAACACACACACGGAATAAACCGCTCTTTATCGCCGCTACAAATTCAGAAGTCGTACACATCGGGACATTCAATCGTCATTAATTACATTTACATCTTGTGCATCCAAACATTTATTTAATATAAGTTTAACAAAGTGCAGTGCTGCCAGAAAACAAGGAGATTCGATCATACACATTTGGAGAACATTGGATTTGGGGTAAGTGCATTGCAATCCATTCACAGTCCACTTTTCTCTTTCCTGCTGATCACGTTAGCTGAAAGGACTTCGGCAACGTGTGAAGCAAACACACTGTCTGTATATTAATGTTAAAATAAAATAAAATGATATTACTATGTTAACCCTAGAAGCCTAATCTATTTCAGAAGTACACAAAGCCTTAACATACGTCTCAGAGGCGTACACATATAATTCAAGTTTTTTATGTAAAAAATAGCCTTATTTTGTGTTTTTTTGTAGTGGAAATTTAAATTTGGTATATAAGCTAAAAATAAAACAACACTGTTATAAATAATTACTATAATCACAGTTATTTATTACAAAAATAAAACTAGGTGAATAAATTGGAACAAAAAAATTAAATTCTTCAAAATCAACAGAAACGTATTATTATTTCATAGAAAATTTTCTTTTTTTAACGCTAATTAAAGACATCATTTGGTCGGAGAGTTGATCTCAACGTCTTATCATCCATCCTAAGGCATCTGACTATGAACTCAAACCTTTCTTTACGATACGTATCGTGTACCAGAAAAGGTAGGATCAAAAAGCTCGTCTTTGGAAATATGATTATCCTTCATGACTGCAGTCAAAGTCAGTAACCCAATAAATGCAAGAATTTCTAAATCACTAACATCTCTATGAGTCGCTGTAATTTTTCCTATCCTTTGGTCATCCTCAACTTCGGAATCCGAATCTTCCAAAGAAGGATCATCTTCCTCGTTTAGGATTGCTAAAATATCGTCTGCGTCTAATCTTCGAAACCGTGACATATTTTATATCATTATTATCTTAAACAACGCCGAATATACGAAAAACAAACAAAAGTAAAATCACATGAACCTAGTTAAAACTTATGCAAAGCCTAATCATACGTCTCGCAGGCGTGCAATACTTCGATAAATCAAAAATGGCGGGACTTACCTTAATGATAAGGGCACCGTACGCTAGCTCCAGGCAGCCAATGAGTTGGCAAAAGAGCACGACGCGCTAGCTTCGTCCGTTAGAAAGAGACAAACGATATTCGGTTTCGTGTACGCCTCGCAGACGTAGATTAGGCTTCTAGGGTTAATATAGAGTTACGGTAGACTCCCACGCTATGGCGATAACGCCATATTTCTATGATACACAGATATTATAATATGACAAGAGTACATTTGAAGGGAGTAAAGGAGTCAGAAAGAATACTAGTGTATGTGTTGAGGTAGACGAGTGATTCACTGATGTATGTGATTATGAAGTTTTCTTGTCTGTAATGATCGATTGCCTTTTCCATTGTTGTGGATTCTTGTGGACCTTTTCCCTGCATTCCGATGCTGAGTTACACTCGTGAGTTTTTATATTTTTTTGAATGAAAGGTGATCGGAGTGAATGACACTGTTATCCTGCATATGTGCAACTAGTCTCAAAAATATAGTTTATTTATGTTTTTTTTGTTATTTTCAATATTATACTTTATTAGATTTCTATATAAAATTCTAGTAGGTACTATTCCAGTATTTCTAAAAAAAAAGTATTATCTCGGCACAGGCGTCTGCCTAGTGAGATAATAAATCCCAAAATAAATAAATAAATATATATAGATTGTAAGTACTTGTACTTATTATTGTACTCGTGTTATTGGTATGGGAAATAAAAAAAAATATGGTGCAATCGATGACTGCCAGAGCAACATAGCCTAGTAACACGCTATGATCTTAGAAAATTGACAAATAATTTAATATATGGGGATATTGCCATAGCGCGGAATTCTACCTTTAGGAACTACACTTTTCAATGGATACAATTTTTATCTTTATATAGTTAGGTACTTCACCTATTGACACTGACAAGAGAGAATGTCTGAGGCAATAATATTTTCCGTCAACTCTACTGGCACATTATTTATAATGTAACCTTTATGGTAGGGGATTATTGCAATTATAAGCCGGTGAATAGACTGCTCGAACGGAAATATGCTTATCAGAAGTTTGCAGAGGTCTCATTGTTAAACAAAAATTATTATTAATGCAGTCTCTATAGAGCTCTCTCAACTTTAATGAAATCCGAAGATTTAATTTATTCTACGGATCTATTAATTTAAAAATTAATTTAAAGAAAATATTATTCGATTGATTTCTTGCTTTTAAATCAAATGCATCTTATATAATTTTTTTATGCTTTATAAGACTCGTATTATTTTTCTGCAAACATCGTTATCAAGATGCCCCCCCCCCCCCTCGTAGATTGATTAATATCTCTTTTTTTATTAATAGGTATCTTTTTTTTATTACAATATCCTTTTCTGACAATTTACATTATTCTGACAATTTACATTATTTTAATAATGCCAACTATAATTTGTTGCCCGTTATTATTGTCGTTATAATGTGATTTTGGATTTGGCTATGCTACCTACCTATATTTTTTTTTTTAAAACCTATAATTGATTTCATGAAAATTCTTCGAAACACAATTCTTCGAAAACTCAATTCTTCTAATCACGATTCTTTGAAAAATCAATTGTTCGAATTATGTACATGTACAATTATTGTTCTGAAGCGAAGTATTACTTTAAATTCATTCGAGGTCTCCACCCCCCAACCCCCCCACCCCCATAATTGTAACCTAACCTAACTCATTCATGTAAATAGTAGAAACCTTGCTAACTTTAACGTAAAATAACATTTTTCGAAGAATTGTGCATTAGGGGAATTGTGATTTCGTATATTATAGGTAATTGCGATTAGGTTAATTCTGATTTCGTACTGTTTCCATTAGGTGAATTGTGATTTTCGAAGAATTTGCGTGTTATCCTACCTATTATACCTACATAGTACGCTTTCAGTACGTATGAACAGCATTTGACTGTATTGAATAATACGGCAAAGTACCTACATACATAGGTAATATTAGATAATATTATTTTGATCACACTCATCTAGAATCAAATAGGTACAAGACTGATTATAATATTATATTCTGATTATCATAATATTATTAGCACAATATAACATCAATTCATTATTAATCTGCATATTGATGTATTGCGTAATAATGATGTAATAAGCCAAATAATATGTGATTGAAATTCATTTCAGGATTATTATCTATCTGAACTATCTGAACCCTACAACATCGTTCCACCAAGAAATAATATTCGTTACATTTTTCTTTATCAGCTGGATTAAAACGTTATTTAAAATTAAGATCAGATACATAGTATGGAAATCGCCATTTACCTACTGCGGATAAATGAAACAGCATAGGAACACTTGTATTCATATAAGAAAGTTGGAGAATGGGGTTATTTTTTATGCTAAATAACAAGAAACATATTTTTTAAAAAAATAGACATAAATAGGAAAATACATGAATATGGATACCTTTATTAATTAGCTAGTTCTAGCGGTAAAAAAATAAATATACTTTACGATCTATTCTACTCCCAAATAAATCTACGTGAAGGAAAAACTTTACGGACGGAGAAGTATGAATTTTTGCACACTATAGTTTATATACAGAAGGGGTGGCGAATGCTAATATTTTTTTATTATGCATTTAAATAGATTAAATCAATAAAAAAAACACTACGCACACTAATGTTATGTTATGTATTTCATAATCACATACACCTCGATGTATTTGACACAGATATTTTGTTTATATGTGGTCAAATTGAGAATAGATTAATAACCATAAAAAAAACTTTGAACATATCAACATATTAAAATTTAACGTATCCATGTCATTATTTTTTAAGGAAAATTGTGAAATAGCGCTCGCCCAGTCTTTGACAAAGGAATCTTAATAATGTTCAAACTTATAATCTAAATTAGTTATGATCGAATTTCGAGCACTGGCCGACCACTAGTACATAATCAAGCCGTTTCGGAGGATTGCTGTAACAAACAACGTGACATAACATTTTTATATATTAGATAATTAAGTATGAGCTGTGAATTTAGGGTGTAAACGATTCTAAGAACTGAACTGTGTTATATTTAGATGAAAGGCCTCAATAGGCTTGAAAATTTGTGTATGCCTGTTAAGATGTGATCACGTACCATCGAGAAATTTAACAGCTCATGGAATTGAGTCATTTTTTGTCAAAAAACATTTTTCAAATTTACGAGTTTCAGTGCCTATATTTCAGAATTTAATAAAAATATCGAAAAATACTAAAAAAAACACATCAACTAGATAATTTAATTTTCCATAAAAAATATTTACATTATAGTAGTACAACTCAAACTTTTCTTAACAATTTTTGTAAAAATTTAATTTATTGACGACATTGTTTCATACAATAAACATACCGACTAAGGCCATCGACAGTTGGATCTCATGTTTACGTCCAACTAGTCATTAGTAAATTTTTCTGTACTGAGGGCCAACTTGTCTGAACTTCATATTTTGGGTAAAATTATTTAATAGGTACAAAGACATCCGAAATATTCGCCGTATAATTCATGCTGGTCAAAAAAATGACATTGCAAAATTGTTTTTTTTTTGGAGTTATGACAAGTTGGCTTGGAAGTAAAGACACGTTGGAAATATCCTTTCTTCATGTTTTGGTTTCTTTTCGATTGAATTGGTGTTTGAATTTAAATGTTTTTTTTTAATTTAGTGTTCTTGAAATAAGTAAACACGAACTTTATAAATCATTTTTTTCCGTTGAAATAAAATCAAATCCGTTTGGGTTTCTGGTAATCTCATACATCATGAATAAAGATATACATTCTCCCTTTTTTACCCTACTTAGGGGTATATAGGGAGGCTAAAAAAAAGTCTAGTGCGCTCGATTTTGAACAATTTCAATTAGATCCTCCCACACCATGCCCAAATCATTCAGTTCTGTTCCGAGGAAACTTTTAAGAGGAAATAATAAGTCAGTGAATTGAGAAATTGTACAGTACCTTATAAGGTAGAAACATTTATTTTTTGACTTAGATGTTACTTATTTTTGTACATGTTAAAACTATATCAGGGTCGCGAAAACGAGGAAGACCCTCTCACACTGTGTTCCGCTCCTTCGAAGCAGAGCTGAGGGATTTGGACATGGTGTGGGAGGAGGTCATAAACATTGCGCAAGATCGAGCGCAATGGAGAGCTCATGTTGCCTCCCTATGCCCCTGAGTGGGGTGTAAAAGGGAGTATTGTATTGTAAAACAATTTGACAAACAAACAAAAAAACCATATTATGAAACATTGACTTGTTTATCATGCTGTAGAGTTTCTGTATCCTCGCATACAATAATAACAAAATAAAGCCTTTGATTCTTTTAAAAAATACAGAACTAGGTAATATTATGAAACTTTTATGACAATTCACTGTTATTGTACGTCACTTAAATGCTCCATAGGTCGCTTCGCATTGTTGGTAGAGGTTCATAATAATATTATAGACTACCATATGGAATAATCTGTATATTAATACGTGAAAGAAAAAGTTTGTGACCATTTTTACGAAAATTGCGCGGACGGAGGAGTATGAAATTTCGCATACTTATAGTTTATATTGAGAAGAGGCGAATGATTTTTTTTTAAATTGTGCATAAAAAAAAAAAAAAAAACATTGGGGTCCAAGGAAATGTTACGCGCAATAAAAGAGCATTTAATGCCTCTCAGCCACTGCATTTCAACTCGACTCTCACCTACAAGTGGAGGACCCTGTTACGTTGGCCCAGGCTGAAACGGCGGTTACATTCGGTCCCTGTGGATGCTAGGGTCAACAAGCCGAAGAGAGTACGGGGTGCCTTGCATGGCTGTCCAACATGCAGGGCATTTCCTTCACCTGATTCCTTTCCTCCTGCCTTCTATGAGCCCTCCCATCCATATTCACCTAGTCCTATCATTCCGGAAGGAGTAAACCTTTCTGCCCAAAAATCCCCAATCCAAGGTGTCATTCGACCCGTGCCGAGGGATGCGTGACTAACGGGTAGGTTAGTAACTAACGGAGGCTCCCTGATACCAGGCAACCTCAGGGTGACTTTTTGCCTTACCCCTACATGCAGGGATCTGTAGGGGCGGACTTTTATTTCCCTAGTTCTGGCTATGGAGGATGTACATGGCACCTTTGTAGAGCCGACCTGGTGTGATGGATATAATAGGTACTTCCACATCAGTGGTCAAAGTGGACATAAGTTCACATGATCAAAATAATTTGTTGCAACCGAGAGATGGGAATCCTGTTGGGACCTATCTTTCAAAAAGAAGATTAAGGAGACCTTTTGCGGAGGGCAGGAGCCGGGAAGAGGCACTGTCACTCTGCAAGAGGCCTCTGGAGACGTGGCACAATAAGAGGCAGCGCTCCACGAATTCATTGAAGGATGTCACAATAGATCTTATTGGTCGCGGTGACTCAAAGGGCATATGGTCCTTTGACCTTCTTTACGAGAAAAAAAAAAAAACATTAAATCAATAAAAAAAACATTACGCACACCACAATAATGTTATGTATTTGACACTCACGCATCAGTGGTCAAAGTGGACATAAGGTCACATCATCAAAAGCATTTGTTGCAACCGACAGATGGGAATCCTGTTGGGACCTATCTTTCAAAAAGAAGATTAAGGAGACCTTTTGCGGAGGACAGGAGCCGGGAAGAGGCACTGTCACTCTGCAAGAGGCCTCTGGAGACGAGGCACAATAAGAGGCAGTGCTCCATGAATTCATTGAAGGATGTCACAATAGATCTAATTTGGTCGCGGTGACACAAAGGGCATAATAATATGGTCCCTTGACCTTCTTTAAAAAAAAAGACACACACACTCCGATGTGACATTGACATAGACGCATAGGTATATTCTTTTGTTTATATGCGATCAAATCGAGAATGGAACAATGTTGTTCCATTCTCCATATCCATGTTATTGTTTTGGAAATAAAATTGTGAAATAGCGTTCGTTCAGTCTTTGAAAATGGAACCTCAACAATGTTCCAACTTATGAATGTAAATTAGTTATGGTCGAATTTCGAGCACTGGTCGGCCACTAGTAAGTATATTTTATATTGCTAACATCATGTCAACTTGAAATGAGTTGTAAAGACTTCTGTTTTATTTAATATTACACTGTATGAATTTCTTTATACTCATGTTTCATTCCGTTTCAGCCAACTAGCGGATACCAAGCGATACCAATATCATAAATTATTATACCATGATCGACACGATAAACACAATCTATATCTATAGGTAATATAAAAGAAAGTCGGGTTAGTGCGAACACAACTTATAACTCTAGATTAGCTGAACAGATTCTTCCGATGTTTAATTTATTGGATTCTTCTCCGCTCCGGATAACAGAATAACTAATTAGAAAATGAAAAATGGATAAAAAATGTTGTCTCTGGCGATTTTTGCGGCTTTTGTGTCTTCCATTCTTGAGACGTGGTCGTTCCAAAACCGTTTCCTCTGTCTTCCCACCTTACAACGTACTCAACTTCGCAGATCCTTCGGATCTCTGTGTTTCTGACTCTATCGCGAAGGGTTTTTCCGGAGATGTTTCTCAGAATCTTCATCTCACTTGTACGAAGGAGGTTCTTGGTTCGAACAGTGTCGGTTCTGGATTCTATACCGTAGGTCATAATTGGACATACATATGTTTTGTATATTCTGACCTTGCTAGGGATATTCATGTGGCCATTTCTCCATATCGCCTCTCTAAGGCATCCTGATGCCTTAGAGACGCAGCGCAACTCTTGCAGGTGGACAATTGGAGAGGGGCGGCTGGGGAAAGGGAGCTGTGGAGGCGAAAGTTACAGGAGGCCAAGGCTCGATTTGGGCTATAGCTCCATTGAAGAAGAAGAAGGCATCCTGATATGGCAGCACCTCCAGTACTTCCCCATAAAGGTCACTGTTGGATGCCATGCTGACGCCAAGATATTTAAACTTGGTGACTTGTTCGACTGGTGTTCCATCGATTGTCATTTTCTTTCAAAAACTATGACATGGATACGTAAAATTTTAAATGTTGATATTATATGTAAAGTTCTTTTCTATTATTATTGAAGAAATAAACAATATTAATCAATTCTCAAATAATTGATACAATGAGTTTGAATATTCCGCTACTTTCAGCTCCACCTTCCATTTAAATATACCGCCTTCAAAAAGCTTTCTGCGCCCATTATGAGGCGCTTTACATTTTATATTTTTTTTCTACGACGTTGATCTTTATAAGTAGTGGAAGTGTGTGTGAGTATCAAATACGTAACATTACAGTAGTGTGCGTACGGTTTTTATTATTGATTTAATTCATTTTTATGCATAATTTTAAGAATTTATTTATTTATTTATTTATCTTATGGTCACAATGTAGTACATCAAAACAAAGAGATATTCAGCACAAATATGTTTGTCAAAAATTAAAATTTCCTTTTCAGTATGAATTTTAAGAAAATATTACCATTTGCCACCCCTTCTCTATATAGACTATAAGTGAGAGAATTTTCATACACCTCCGTCCGCGCAATTTTTGTAAAAAGGGATAAAAAGTTTTTGCTTCACGTATTAATATATAGATTACCATAGGTTGATTTCATTTATTTTTTAAATCATTATTATTATTTTCTTTCTTTTTATCTTATCTTTTCTAGACTAAGTGCCATTTTTGGGAAGTACTTATAAGTTTTCATTTGAGTCATACAAGAATAATTGTTCTATTTTTTTTTATTTATTTATAGACCTCCACCCGGACTCGAGTGATTTTGGAATAGTTGTTCTAGAAATTTGTCATAATTTGAGAATATTGTTTTTCTGAGGGCAGGGGTGGAATAGGGAATAAAATAGCATCACGACAGAAAAATCTCAAACACTTTAAAGACTGGCCCAAGATCGAGTTCTTAATCGCAATAGTTCAAACGGGCTATCAGGTCAAAAACATATAAATCACGCCAACGTTATCTATGACAAAATCTATAACAGCAAAATTATTGTTTAACCTGACAACCATTGACATAGTGGATGGCGTCAGACTTTTGATGGATTTTTTTTCGAGTTTTCAGAAATAATGTATATAATAATAATCGTATTTTTGTATAAATTACAAATTTGAAATCATATTCATAGTAACGACTACAACAGGACAATGTCTGTCGGGAATGCTAGTTTTACACACAAAAAAAACTCACCATTACTTAAAATATTAAAAACAGAGTGTCGATAGAGATAATGCACTGAATGACGTCACCACCATTGACGAAAAATTAAAACAACACTTGAGTAGTCTACACTATAGTCTGAATGATGTCAAGGAGCAAATGAGGTCTCAAAATGAAAGTCTTATATTTAAAATGAACGAGTTAACTTCTAAATTATCTATCATCGATGAACTGGTCGCTGAAAATCTACTCTTGAAGGACAGAATAAATAATTTGGAAATTAAAGTAAATATGTTAGAAAGCAGTAAACCATCGGACGACACAGAAATCAATTCAATTGCTGCTGAAATTGAAGAGAGAAGCAAAAGAAAGAACAATTTAATTATTTGTAACATGGAGAAAAGCTTGTCAACGGATCAGAATGAAATCATAAACGAGGACAGGACGAGGGTGTACAACTTCCTAAAAGATGCTGACAACTCAATATCCCATTTGGAACTAAGGTGTTTCAGACTGGGTAAGAAGACCAACAATAAACCCAGGCCAATTAAAGTTATTCTAAAAAATCCTAATCAGGTTGCTGAAGTCTTAAAGGGTAAAATGAATTTGTCACACCAATATAAAATATACAGAGATCAAACTGTAATCCAAAGAAATCAATTCATAAAATTAAAGGAGGAACTTAATGCAAGGGTTCAAAATGGCGAAAATAACTTAGTTATCAAGTTTATAAAAGGTTATCCCAAAATTGTGAATAATAATAATTCAAAAAACTCCTATGCTACCTTCAAAACGTTCGGGGTATAAACACAAAACTTAATGAACTTCGCCAGTCTCTACCTCTATGTACTTATGATTTAATTCTTCTTACGGAGACGTGGTTTGGCCCTGGCATTGGTAACTCCGAGATCGGGTTTTCCAGTAATTATAATGTTTTTAGATGTGATCGAAATTCGTGTACTAGCAATAAATCGAGGGGTGGAGGTGTACTAATAGCAGTATCTAAAAAATTATCTAGCAGAAAGTTGACAACAAAGCATAAGAACCTTGAACAAATTTTTGTATTAGTAAAACCTCCCCTGGAATCAATTATATTTGGCTGTGTTTATCTTCCGCCGGGTGCGGATATAGCACAGTACAAAAACTATCACGAGGAGGTTGAGGTCTTGAGATCTAAGTATAAAAAGCATAAACTTATTTTGACTGGCGACTTTAACCTGCCCGAATGTGACTGGAGAGCTGTGGATGCGGCTGACAACGATCATGGTCCCGCTGAGTTACAGATTTCCAATAATATTGGTAGTGAAAGGGCTGCTGAGATCGTTGATTTAGTTAACTTTCTCGGACTCTTGCAGGTAAATAATATAACTAATAACTTTGGTAGGATCTTAGATCTTGTTTTTACATCCGATCCCAATTTAACATCTGTCAGCAAGTCTTCCTCAGTTCTCCTAACAGCCGATTCTTACCATCCCCCTCTCGATATTGCTATTACTTCATGTTTGCGAGATACAAGCAACAGACAAATCTTAAAAAGAAACTTCCATGGAGCTGATTACCCAATAATAAATAATTACCTAGAAAATATGAACTTTAATTTTATATATGAAGCTGATTTGAACACAGCTGTTGGGCTCTTTTATGAAAATTTACAAACTTGTATCGACATCTATATTCCAGAAATATGTGTAAGGCCTTCACTTTACCCCAAGTGGTTTAGTAAAGAACTAAAAAATCTGGTAATTGAAAAGAAGCTAGCACATAAGAAATATAAAGAAACTTTGGATAATAATGACTATTTTAACTTCTCTAGTCTACGCAGTCGGTGTTCTAATTTAGCTAAAACATGTTATTCACAGCATATTGAAGCAATTGCCGGGGGAATCTCAAAATCTATGGAAGTTTGTTAACAAAATGAGAGAAGATCAGGTTGAAATACCAAATAACGTGTATTATAATGGTCAGCTTTCTGAATCTGCTCTGGACGCGGCAAATCTGTTCGCATCTTATTTTCAGAGTGTTTATGATACGCCATCAACACATTCGTGCAATCGGCCTGATCTTGTCTCCAATGAGATTATCGATTTGCCCAGCATTAATATTACTATGGACGAGGTAAAAAGTGCGATCCTTGCCTTAGACTCATCAAAAGCGCCTGGTCCTGATGGCATTCCTAACGCATTTATTAAGAACTGTGTCAATACTCTAGCCAAGTATCTGCATGTCCTATTTTCTTCTTCCTTGAGATCGAGAGTATTTCCTGATGTTTGGAAAGAAGGTTTTATAAATCCTATTCTGAAGAAGGGCGATAATAGCTTTGTAACTAATTATAGACCTATATGTATACTGTCCGCAATTCCTAAGCTTTTTGAGTCAATAATAGTCGAGAAGATAAAAAAACCCATTAATAACATAATTACTGACTTGCAACATGGTTTTACACCGAACAAGTCAACGCTTAGTAACCTTCTTACTTACCAAGAAAAAAATATGAAAACTCTTGCACTGAGAGGGCAAGTCGACTCCGTGTACACAGACTTTTCTAAAGCTTTCGACAAAATGCCTCATGACATGCTACTATACAAGTTACAAGGATACGGAGTCGACGGCGTTTTCTACCACTGGTTAGAAAGTTACCTCAGTAAAAGGACTCTCAAAGTTAAGATAGGCAATTTTGTATCGGGGGCAATTTATGCATATAGTGGTTTCCCGCAGGGATCGCACTTAGGACCAATCTTATTTAACATCTTTATAAATGACATAGTCGAGATCTTCAGAGATATAGATGTATTATTATTCGCTGATGACTTAAAGCTTTATAAATCTATAAAAAGCACAGAAGACTGTAAAGTCCTGCAAAACAATTTAAATTATTTAAATAACTGGTGCATGGTTAATAACCTCCACCTTAATATAGCCAAATGCCAAGTCATCAGATTTCACAAATCTAGATCTCTCATTCCCTACAATTACACAATTGATGGCATTGCGCTCGAGTGTGTCTCGAACTTGAGAGATCTGGGCATCACCTTCTCTGAAGATCTGACTTATAACTTACACATTGAGAAAATTGTCAACAGGGCTATGAGAACTCTGGGCTTCATTTTTAGACTCGTTTCTGATCTTCGGTTGATTCGATCGTATAGACTACTTTTCGTCTCTCTTGTGAGACCATTACTGGAGTATAATACTGTAGTATGGTCTCCAAATTACGCTGTCCATATCAATAGCGTAGAGAGAGTACAGAGAAAATTCTTGAGGATGATCAACTATAAACTGGGTATACCTGTGGAAAACATTGACTACTTGGGTTTGATGAATGAGCTTGGCCTCTCCAGCCTAGAAAACCGGAGGACACTCTTTGATCTATGCTTCCTCTACAAACTCGTCAATGGCGAAATTAATTCTCCTGAGTTATTAGAATTAATCAAATTCAATATTCCAACCAGAAGTACTAGGCAGACAGTGTTGTTTCGTGAGCCTCTCACGAGAAATAATTACATGTTCTACTCTCCCATGGTTAGAATCCACAGACTGGGAAACCTGGTTGGTAATGCTACAGATATTTTTGCTGACAGTTTACCTAAATTTAAAAAGGACATATTAAATTATTTTAATGCACAAAGTTGACATTGGGCACTTCGAATTTGTTTGTGGTTTGTGTTTTGATTGTCTTTTTTTATTCTGCTATGTCATTGTGCATCTTGCAGGTATTTTTGATTTGTTGACCATGATAATATAAGATTTGATGTAATATTGAGTTTATTCTGAAAACTTGTCATTTTACGATTTAATTTGCATTGCATTTATTTATATTTTTTTATTTGATTTGGCTGTGTACACTGTACATCTCATAAATTTTTTTTTTTTTTAATAAGTTGATATTATACCTTATTTATTCTGTGATTTTGACATTATAATTATATTTTTACTTGACATTTTAAACTTTATTATTTGACACATGAATATTACATGACATTATTAAACTTTATTATATTATATTAATTTACTTGACATTCCTATTCTAACTTGCTTTGTTGACATGTTCAATCTGTGATATTTGACTACACACTCTATTGTTGTTTAATCTTTACCTATTCAAATGTTGATATTCTTATTTATTTTGTGTGGTTTTTTTTTCTGTCCTATCCAATAGGATTTAAATTTTTAACTGCTGTGTTGTTGAAAAAAATGTATGTATTGTTATAGATATTGTAAATAACATGTAAAAGGCTATTGCCGTTGATATTGAAATAAATAAAAATAAATAAAAAAAATAAATAAAATGTTAGTAAGAAACTTATTAAAATAAGGTAACGAATTACATAATAATAAATGACTTTTCTTTCGAAACCTTAATACCTACCTTAATCATTAACAAACCTTAATTTTGTTTCAAAGCTTTGAAAATTACAGCATGCGGGTAAATTTCAAAACTCATTTTAATTTAATAATAATGCAGGTAGACAGAAAAGGTTAACAAAAACATCCCTCCAAATTGTAATGATGTAGGTGAGGTAAAGTCGGCTTTACTTGGGATGAATATATTATTATTATTAAGACGATGATAATTAATGTATTGTTATTCCCGTATGGACCTTCACGGTCCCTCATGGACCCTCAGTGTGTGTGCGTTAAAACATAAATCGTGTTAAATGTTAATTCGTTTGATTATGAAACTGGACGTGGAAAAAATGTAACAAGGATAAAGAAGCCGGTAGCTTTTTGTCGTATGGGCGAAACAGGGATATAATGAAGGTGAGATTTTATCAACAAAAAAGACTGAAATTTTCATATCCGATGTTTTTTCTAAACTTTTAACCGTAAAGTGTACGTGCCGACGGTTTCCTTAGTCATGAAAATATAAAACCGTTCATACTGCAATTACTAGAAAAATAAATGCTTTTTTTACGTAAAGGAACAATGTTTCAACGCTAGTAGTGGAAAATAAGACACTTTTTTAAAACAAACTTTATAAAAATACGTACCTAGGTATATCAGTATTAGTTTTTATGGAAATATGATTTTGTTTAGAAGTATCTAGTTTATCACACCTTAGCTTCATGTATGTCAGCTATCTTAATATATTACACAGCAATATTTTATTGACTTTAAAGCGGGACGAAGTTCGGTGGGTCAGCTAGTATAATATAAAAGAAAGTCGGGTTAGTGCGAACATATTTTATAACTCGAGATGGGCAGAATAGATTTTTATGATGATTTGTTTTTTTGGATTCTTCTCCACTCCGAATAACAGAATAATAATTAAAAATTTGAAAAATGGATAGCAAATAATATGAAATATAGTATTAAATTTAACATGGAACGGATTTACTGACAACAATGGTATCAATGAAAATTATGTAACAACACAATTTTTATTTACCATTTTTATTTATCAATGAGATTCAAAACATTGAATCGCAGATTTTTTACAGAATTTCTTTCAACCTTTTCGACATATATTTTTTTAACATTCAAACATATTTTAAACGTTGTTTTGTAATATCTTATCATTCTCAATCAATATATATTTTTTTACGGCTTTAGAGCCTTTTACATTGGATAATTTTTAAACATACAAAAAAACTACAACAAAGAAAAACAACAAAATAAAAATAAAAAACAACAATAGCAACACTTGACAGTTTGTTATGAATTACAAAAACTTAACCTAAAATCTATGTGGTATAAGGACTATACATAGTATAAGGACTATAAAACAACGTCTGTCGAGAATGCTAGTTATAGTTATAGAACGCATTTCTAAATCAATAAGATGTAAGAAATATTCACGCAATTCCAAATCGACCCATTAGAACATAACTTGTTAATAATACATATGGACAAATAACAAGAATCGAGATCCAATTCATGAAATTGAGTTCATCTCGAAACTCTCCGACAAATCCTCCAGTCAAACACCATCACCTCGAATATTGGTTGAAGTCCCTCGAGAGATTTTCCAATTACCTACTCTGTAGGTAGTTCAGAGTTGAGTCAACTTATTCCGTCTCTATATACTCTAACTCTGAAGTAGGTACTCTATAAGTCGGATGTCGGTTAGTTTTATCATTATGCTGAAGCTATGTTGTTTGGTCAATAACTGCATGGTTATTCCTGACGCTTTCTTAAGTATTCCTTGATACTAAAGTTGCTACTTTTCAGCAATTGGTATTTTTGAAATTAAGAAGTGGCGCTATTTCGATGCGGATACTTTTGGAAGCTTTTCGTGACTAAAAAATCCGTTAATAAGTCTAGTTCGATACTAAATTGGTATTCCTGACGCTTTCTTTAAGGCCGCCGAAAAGACGGTTACTTGCGATTTGACATTTGATGATAAGATAGCAAAAGTGTTGTCTTATTTGATCAAGATAACATTTTTCCTAGCTTATTTGAATAAAATTTCGGGATTAATCCCGAATATTTAAATATTAAAACATCTAAATATTATTGAAAAAAAAGTCTTTTATGCATTTTTTAAACGTCAAAATATAATTTATAAGTTATTTGGTATAGTATATACGGTGATCCAAAATGTTTCGATATAATCTAATTAAAAAACTTTATCTGAACATTTTTAATGTAATAATGAAACACAAGTGAATATTTTGAAAGTGCGCCACACAAGAATAATTGGCGGGACCGGACAACACTTTTAGCGCGTAATTTCTAACCTCAAAAAATCGTGACGTTTATCGGTTTGCGCGCAGTTCATCTCTGTGTTTTATTGAAATTTAATGTTTTAAATACATTAAAATGAAAACAAATCAGTGCTTTGGTGTAGCCTGAAGACGTGAGGGATATTATGTTGCAGTTAGCAGTTCACAAAATTGCTATTTATTTACGAAAATGTAAGTCATACTATTCGTGTATAATTTGACATTACGTAGTTCATTTCGATTATATTATTTTGTGTAAAACTACATTCAAATGGCAATTTGATTACGCTCTATGGCTTATAGAATACTTTTGTTTATTTTAGCAATGGATGAGCTCACCAGATTGTGTAAATATGTAAGGGCACACATTTAAGAATACCTATAAACAAAGTTGTAATTCAGGAATTTGAGACTGGCCAAGAACACCATTAGGTCAAGAAAAGGAAAAAAAAATGTATGTATACCTTCATTCATTTAACCAAGTGTTATGCATTAACTTGTGGTTTGTTTAAATAACAATTTATGAAGTATTATACTATATTTCACGACTCTCATTCAAATAAAAACTTACATTGTGAATCTGTTTTTTCTTTACCATATTCCCTTCTTTTTTGGGATGACATACTTTGTTAAGTCCCTCATCATCATCAACACATAAAGATGGATAGAATTGTTTTTGAAGGAAAAATAATTTAGGGTGAGTATAATGAGTTGAAGGTAATATATCATAATTGCAAACAGCATTCATGAAAAAAGATTTTTTCATCTGTTAAATACAATTTACTTAACCTTGAAGCTTTTATTTGCTTACTATATTGATAGTAGAAGTTGGTAGCTTAGTGATGAATCAGCTGACTTTACATTCTTAAGGTACTTGAGTTCGATCCCTGGTACCTGCCTTATGTTTATAGTTATGCCCGTCATTCAGTTGTAATAGCAACGCAGGGTGCTTTTGTTGAATCATTTCTGAATGTAAGACAAACGGATGGTCCCATATAAATCAATCGATTCTCCCTTTTACACTCTTCTCAGGAGCATAGGGAGGCAACAAGAGCTCTCCATATTACAACTCAAACGGGGCATAGATTTTTATGTAGATATAACTACCTAAATGGATTGGAGAACTATATTTTTTCAAAGCAAAAAAAGAGAAGCCTCATTGACCTGCAATTTTAACAGTTTGGTAAGCAAATCGGATCAATTTTAACAGTTTGGTAAGCAAATCGGATTGTAAAAATAGATTTAAACTTTCACAAAGAAACATAAAAAGTACCAATTGCACTTATTTTAAAGTAAAAATTATGATTTAAAGCAAAACATTAGAAACAAACATAGGTATCACACACCGCGTATTTTTGGAACCAAGCTGTCGAAATTGTAATATTTTGGCTTCACTTTGGAATATCGAGTCGGGATTCTAGAAGAGAATTGTGAAATTATTAGAGAATTATGTTTTTTTCATCACGCATCAGCACTTAATCATAACGGATAATTCATAACGTTTAATTTCTAGGTTAGGGAAAGCTTGTTTATAGTCCTGACAGTTGTCAATAACAATAATCAGTATAGCCAACTTTGAAATATCAAATTTTCTTTTAAAAGATGATTTAAATTGAAATAATTTTACAAATAATTAAATAAATGTAGTAATTAATTGACATTTTTAATATTTTATGTATTTGTTTTAAAAAATTTCGTTAAAATTAAATATTTATAGCAATAATATCAAAATAAGCTGAAACCATAGACAAAACGATAAAATTACAATTAATGTTAACGGGCCGTTAAATTTAGTATCCGACAAGATTCAAATCACAAAAAAGAATCGGATTAAGAAAGCGTCAGGAATACCAAATTTAGTCACGGACTTTTTAGTCGCGATCTTTAGTCTAGTATTAGTCTCGAATAAGAAAGCGTCAGGAATACCCCTGCTGATGCCCGTAATATATTTATTTTTATTTCAGAGAGATAGTGCTCTATGAATATTTCTTTGAAAATATTTTCACTTCATAGATCATCTTTTATTGTAATGGTGCGTTTAGACCGAACGAGCAGAGAGCCTGAGCATGAAATAGAGTAGGTATGTTTTCTTGATGGTTGATAATACTATGGTCAGGTCACCAAGGAAAAACAACGTGAAAGAATCAGAACTCTGTCATACGTAGTCTAAGGGGCCGGTTTCATAAAAAATAAAGGAGACATTAAATTCCCTTTAAAAAATAACGGGTTTCATAACAACAAAACGACATTTAAAACCGACTTTTAGCTAAAGTACCGTCATTGATTATTATTTTTAGTTAAAATCGACTTTAGTGTAGTTCAAATTTTTACCACCGGAGTTCATAGAAAATTTCGTGGCGCTTTCTCTGTCACACATAGATAAACATTTTGTATGCGGTGACACTGTGGACAAAAATAACTAAAATAGGGCGGAAAACATAGCAAAACGGGAAGAATATTATTGTTTACAGATTTAGTTTACTAATTCATAAACCATGATAATAAATTAACACAAAAAAACGGCACTTTGATGCTCTATTGAGAAATGAAATTGACAGATCAACAGAAATTCCGCAAAAATATTTCTTTTTTCCATCAACTGCTACCAACTTTAAAATATTTTTTTTGACATTTCAAATTTTAGATGGAATATTTTTTTTATGAAACGCGTCGGCTTAAAGGAGTCCTTAAATTTTAAAAGGAACTTAAACTAAAGTGTTCATTTGAAGCTTTTCTTGTATGTGTTGTTGTTGATAGTTGGGTCTAATGATGAATGTGGGTAGTGAGTGAGGACCGAGCGAGCGAAGGTTTATTATAAGACTAGAGGTCCTCCCCAGCTTCGCACGGGTAGATAGATACTTAAAAATAATTTAGTTTTCAGACAGATCCCTAACTTTTTCAAAATATTTTATAGCATAAATATGTTAATCTGGAATAATTGCATTGCAATGTATCGTGTCACGTCACTTTACCACCGTGACTACTTTGCGCGGTATTTCTACTAAACTTGACACGACTCCCCTCAGCCCTCCCCGGCTCCCATACGCACTCTGCATCGGATAAGTTGAGATGATAAGAGACTATGCTTTTTTTTCCAATACTCACATTTTTAAACTCGTGATAACTTTCGAATGGAATGTCCGAATTGAATAATTCAAAAAGTTATACAAACATATTGAAGCAGACTTGAATATGAACTAATTTATTTTAATAAGGAGTAATACCAAGATACCAATAAAGAGCTTTTTCTAAAGGTGACATTTTATTGGGTTTTTTTAAATAAAAAAACACTTATTGTGGCATAACTATAATAGTTAGACATATGCTGTCGCGATACTTTTTGTAAATAATGATGTCTTCTACAAAATTGTAGAACATTGTTTTATTCTATCATCATTAGTTTTCACAGCGTTCGCGATAAAAAGAATATTTTAGGTAAATTTTTTACACCTTGGGTTACATTATTGAAGTTTTCGTAGGTTACCCACTTTTTTTTGGAAATTAAATATAGCCTATGTTCACCGCCGATATTGTAGCTTCCCAAAAGTGAAAGAATTTTTCAAATCGGTTCAGTAGTTTTGGAGCCTATTCGAAGCAAACAAACAAACAAACAAACAAACAAACAAACAAAAAATCAAATCTTTCCTCTTTATATATTAGTATAGATTAATATTACGAAATGTCATAAGTTAACTGTGTGTACATAATAATTGTTATAAGATAATAATATATAAATAGATTTTTATATAACTTTATAAAATTAATAAAATAAATAACATCTGTCATTGCCCATTAATTAATTTGCTCTTTTTTGTTTCTATGGTGTCCAATATCAACCATAAAATAAAGTATGCTCTGTTTCTAGATTCGGCTCTATGTTCATTGGTGTTAACGCAGACTGACTTATATGCAGTTTTCAGAAACTCATATTATGATAGTTTACGATGTGTGTCTATGTAACAACTCAAAAATAGTTAATTTTTATATAATCTTAAAAAATAAAGCAATTAATGCAAACAAGGATAGAATGGTACCGGTATGCGATTATCAAAAACAGCCTTTTCTCATTATTGCTAAGATGTCATGTTGTATTATTTTTAGTATCTAATAAATGCTCAATAACTTGTTACAGTATTAACTCAGGGATCCGTTTTTCAAAAGCAGGCCTTGCCCTTTATTAGAATATTCGAATATAAAATAATATCACTTAGCCGGCGTTTGCCCTTTGGATAACAATTTAAGATAATAAATTGGATAATATAAATTAATGGGGGTTCATCTCGCTTACAGGCCGAACTAATCAAACTTTGTGTAATTATTATTGTAAGACGGATATTGTACAACTTTGAATAAATTCGTCATTTACTAGCAGATTGGCTAATTTGAACACACTGATATTTGTGATCGGCTAGAAGATAGCCTCATTTGAATACCTCTAATAATTGGTCATAGATTAAGAGATGGGCTTATTTGAACGTAAACACGCCAATATTTGTCATCGATTGAAAAGTAGCCTCATTTAAACACGCCAAAATTCGATATTCTATTCTATTTTAACATGTTTTTATTTTTACTGGTTGGATGATAGGTTTATCTAAAAACGTTGAAAATTTGATTTGACTAGTAGAGTTTGCTTATATGCCAGCTGTCTCACAGTAGTCGACCACGTAGTTGTAAGCCGTCTGGACCATTATTCTGACTATATTCTCGTTTTATAGAATTAATTATTTAACCAATATAATTCCAAACGTTACACCTGTTTAATCGATAATTACAGGAAAAAATTCTGTCGATCGCACAAATTACCAAACATAAAAAACCTTAAACCTTCATCGGTCAGAAAAGGCACAATGAGCCTCGGACGCATTCCAGTGCAATGGAGAGCTCTTGATGTCTACCTATGCCCCTAAGAGGGGTTTAGGCCCCTCGCATTGCGGATTGGTTTGGGGGGGTATCCAAGGCTTGCTTGATTTGTGTGGGCCCGGATTTCTGGTTTGATTGCTTCGATCGAACTAGGGGGTTGGTTTCATGCGGGTCGGGTTTGCTGCGGATTGGTCTCCTCTGGGCTGGCTTGCGGTGAGCGGGGGGCCTTAAAGGGAGAATGTATGTATGTATTAAAAAAATATATATATAAAAAAAAAATTGCTTTGTTAAAAACCAATTTAAATAAAAAAATAGAACAGTTTAAAAATGGAACAATAACTCACATAGATTATTCTAAAATTTTCCAACGGCACAATTTTAATTCAATCAATGAAAAAAAAAATAACCGATTGCCGATAACCCAGTGAAAAATACAGATAGTTCGGAAGCAGCCTGGACCAAGGTTAAAAAAAATATTTACTCAGCGGCGTTTGAAGCAGTTGGTAAACGCAAGATTAACGTCAATGCCGAAAACAACACAAAACCCTGGTTCTCAGAAGAGGTGAAGCTTCTTTCTACGGAAAAAAGACAAAGTTTTCTAAAATACAGAAGTAACCCGATACCTGAAGAGTACCAAGTCTATAAAATAGTCAGAAACAGGGTGAACTCCAGTATCAGTAAAATTAAAAAGGATTTCTGGTTGAAATACACAAAAGACATGGAACACGATTTATATGGTGCACAGAAAAAGATATGGAAGGCACTCAGAAAACAGAAAAAACCAGTATGTGAATATAAACAGGTTAAAAAGATAGACATACAAACTTGGGAAATCTACTTTGAAGAACTATACAGTAATGAAGATCAGAGAACGCCTAGTATAGTTGAAGTTACGGAACCGGAAATACTGACTGAGATAGAAATCACCAGGGCTATTAAAAAGCTTAAAAACCGTAAGTCCTCTGGCTTGGATGAAATCACGAACGAGATGCTAAAATATGGCGGCCCAGAGCTGACAATAGAGCTACAAAGACTCTTCAATAAAATACTCGAGGAAGGTAGCATACCTGTCGAATGGAGAAGCAGCATCACAGTTCCAATTTTTAAAAAGGGCCTTAAAACTGATCCTGGAAACTACCGAGGTATATCGTTACTCTCTTCAACACCTAAACTTTTTACATCTATACTGAAAAATAGGCTGGAAGAAATAATTGTCAATAGAGAAGAACAACAGGGTTTCAGAAGGAACAGATCAACGACAGATGCTATATTTGCTGTAAGACAAATCAAAGAAAAAGCACTGGAGTATAACAAACCAGTATACATATGCTTCGTTGACCTCACAAAAGCCTTCGACAAGGTAGTTCTGGAGGATGTAATATCACTACTACAGGCAAAAGAAGTTCCATCAACCTTTGTGAAGATTATTCAAAGCTTGAATACAAATTGTAACACTAGGATCAGGGTAGACAATGACCTGTCAAAAGAGATACCAGCAGTAGGTGGCATACGACAGGGTGACAGTCTTAGTCCATTCCTGTTTAATCTGGTTATGGACAGCATTATAGTGGATGTCACATCGCTCAACATTGGGTACAGGATGGGGAATGAGACTGTCAATTTGATATGTTATGCGGACGACGCTACTATTATAGCAGAAAATGAGGCCGACCTACAACAGCTACTCTGCAAATTCCACCAGAGTGCAAGCCTACACAACATGACAATCTCTGTGGGTAAAACCAAGTGTATGGTAGTCTCAAAAGAGCCTAGAGTATGCAGATTAAAAATTGACAACGAGGAAATAGCGCAGGTGACCAGTTTCAGGTACTTGGGGGTGGAGATTTCAAGTCAAAGCGACCTGTATAATGAAGTCCGAGAACAGACAAATAAAGCAGCCGCAGTATCCGGCTGCCTCAGAAATTTCGTGTGGGGAAACAAGCATATGAAGGTGGAGAGCAAAGTGAGGATTTACAAAACATGTGTGAGGCCAATTATGACTTATGGTATTGAATCCAGGGCCGACACAAATAGAACCAAAGCTTTGCTCAGAACATCCGAAATGAAGACTCTTCGTGCTATTCTGGGGAAAACATTAAGGGATAGAATTCGCAACACTACCATCAGAGAGACCTGCAACACAGAAGACATTGTGAGATGGGGCAGGTCACGGAGACGCTTCTGGCGCGACCACGTGGCCAGGATGGAAAATACCAGAATCCCTAATGTGGTGGCAAACAACATCCCTTCGGGCAGCCGCCAACCCGGGAGACCTCCAAAAAGATGGAAGGATAGTTGGAGTTCGGCGTCCCAGGAAACTTCTTTGTGAAAAAAACAGATCCTCGGATCTATATCAAGAGTAAGAAGAAGAAGAAGAAGAAAAAAAAAATTCGCAAAATTGGTACATACAGCATTTAACGCGTGATTGTGACAAAAGAAAGCAGGGATCCATTTATATCCTTGAGATAAATCAAACATGCATTTCAAAATTAATTTGAGGTTTTGAATTATGTTGGTTCAGCTAAAAGAAAAGATCAATTCCTAGTTAGGTGGGTATCAAATTATTTTACCACATTATTCCATAAATCAAAAGAAAATCGGCATGAATGAATGATTGTCGTTTTTATTTAAAACCGCATAAACCTTCTGGCCGAGAGCGTCCCTTTGAAGGTAATATATATATCTAATTACAACCTCAGCGTCGGTTACTTAACCACACGACACAAATCCGCAGGACCACAAATAAATTGAACAGAACGTGCAATAATTATTGGGTATTTGGTTGTAAAATTAGGACAGACTCACAGCTGTAGTGGGTGAGACCTGCGTATTTTATCAGCTCCCAACACCTCATGGTAAGAGAACAAAGTTTCTGGGGTAAACTGTTGCTCGTTATGTATCCCTAGGTGCCTACTTCATGCGTAGGTACACATATACAAGATGCCTGAAGTCAGAACCGAAACAAGGGTAGAAAATGGGCAAAGGCATAAATTATTTTATGCTTGCTGCATCTATATATTAATACGTGAAGGAAAAACTTCGTGACCATTTTTACGAAAATCTGAGGAGTATGAAAATTCGCACACTTATAGTTTAGAAATAAGTAAATATATCTCTCAATCGCTGGTCTTATTTTGTATCAATTATTATTTTGTATACCTAGTTATTGCAGTAATCAGAGTTTCAATTTTTGTTCTATAAAAATAGGTACTTTTAATTTATGGTTTTATGTGTTGATATGACTAATTCAATGTCAACTGTAATTTATATATTTATTGTGTTGTCAACCATTTTGTTTCTTTTGGCTAAATATTTTTAAAAGGTGCTAAAGAAAAAAAAAACACAAAACAAAAAAATTACAAAAGGTTAAAGAAGGGGTAAGTAAACAAATAAGTGAAAAAAAAATGAAATGGGAAATTAAAAAAAAAACATAATTATTAGTTTTGCGATTAAAAACAGTGTTGTTAATCTTTATAAGGCGCGTCTTCAAATTTATCTTTTGCTAAAATGTTTGTGTAAAATAATTATAAATTAATGTAAACATTACCGAATCCACCCCGTACCGCATACACGCACGTAGTATGAAGGGTGTGGTTAGAGGGGTATTTTATCGGGCTCTTACCCCTAGTTAACCTCGATGTATGTAGACACTGCCTCCTTAGACCCTACTATACAGTATACATTGCCAAATTAATAGACCGAAGGGGCAATTCTATGCCCCATCTTTTAACCCTCACTTTGTTATTCTTATGGAAACCTCACTATTATTTTTAGACAAGACAGTGAAATGATTTCTTGAATGCTATATTTATTCCTTTATTTTAGAATTTTCTTTGAATCTTTGAAAAAATATGCATAAGAACCTATTTACCTACAACTTGAACTTGTTTGTTATTTTATTTATTTATTAGATACAATAACTGAAAACTAAATAACACGAAAATAGGTATATGAAATCATGAATCACGAAACAAAAATGCAGAATCTTCAGTCCTCCGATAACAGGTATCCCACCCGCATTGGTAAATGATTATTGAAATTTTTAACTTCCTGCTTATAAAATAGTTCGTTAAGCTTATGGATATTTTTATGTGTAAATGAACTAGCAGCAAAGCCTATGGGAGGACAGATAAAGAAAAGGGTCATTAATTTTTTGAATGTCCTATAAATCAGTGAAATCGCCATCAATTTTACTTAACCACGTTGGGGTCAATTTGAAATTTCTTCCCGAAGCAACAGTTTTTGTTGAAACCTGATTTGATATATAAATATTATTTCACGGACAGCGTTATTGTCAACGCAGCGAATATTCACGAAAAATATTTCACTTAGTTGGACGGATTTCGAAAAATATTTCAGGAGATGTGTCAATAGACTCAAGGCGCTAAGCAAGCCACCTGTCTGTGCTGACATAGCCCAAGAAAGATCATCCTTGGAAAGAACTAGTGGTCGACCAATGCTCGAAATTCGACCATACTAAACATTAGACTGAGCGAATACTATTATTTAACAATTTTCTTTCCAAAACAGTGACATGGATACGACAAAAATTTTAAATGTTGATATTATGATGTATAAAGTTTTTTTCTATTATTACTAAAAAAACAATATTAATCTATTCTCAATTTGACGCAATGAGTTTGAATATCCCGCCATTTTCAGTTCCACCTGCCATATAAAAATACACCGCCATCAAAAAGTTTTTTGCGCCCATTATGAGATGCTTTAAATTTTTATTTATGAAGTTGATCTTCCTTATAAGTAGTCTGTGGAAGTGTGTGTGAGTATCGAATACATAATATTACAGTAGTATTTGTAATGTTTTTTTTTATTGATTGAATCTATTTGCGAATGCTAATATTTTAAAGAAAATATTAGACAAATATAAATTAAAATAAACAAAAAAACTTTGTCAGTTCTACTCGAGTCCACTCAAGTAGAACTGACAAAGTTTTTTGTTTATTTTAATTTATATTTGTTTATTAAAATGTTCTACAAAGTTACTCACGACAAAAAATTTGAAGAAAATATTAGCATTATGTAGCCACCCTTCCTCTATATAAACTATAAGTGTGCGAAATTTCATACTCCTCCGTCCACGCGTTTTCCGTAATAATAGTCACAAAGATTTTCCTTCACGTATTAATATAGTTATAGATATTCTCAACTCATAAAAAAACCCGCAGAAAATTGCATCCTTATGTTGAAACTTGTATTGTTTTAAAATAATTAAATCAGATCATCACGTACTTTAATATGAATAATGACAAAAGTACCTACAGAGGAACAAACATAAACAATCCCAAAGTGGAAGCGGTGAGATTTTGTTTTCATTTCAAATTAAACAATTTAAGACGTTTTATGCTAAAAACAAATGAGTTTGGTGCTTTGAGGTCTGACGAATAATTGAATAAGTTATTCCATAGTTACATCAGGGTTGTGTGAGAGCTTCCAAATATAATTCGGTTTGCTTAAAAAATTTATGACATTAATCATGTTTTCATATACACGCACAATGGTGAACTAATTCTGAATCGGTTCTGCTAAAATTTAGCTTAATGTTAACTGATTCCAACCAACCAGAGCGATCGATTGAAGTAATACTTGATTTTAATCAAATGATTTGCAAATGTCAAAATCATCTTACACAAAAGCTATTTTATGATAAAATAAGAACACAATAATGTTGTTACTGAAAATAAAAAAAAAAGTTGTTTTGATGCATGTTTTTAAGAGGGGTATCTGAGAAAAAAAAATACACGTGTTATTTTGATATTACCTATTATAAAAGCGGTTCCTGTAAAATTTTGGCGAGTTTTTCTATGTTGCCGCTTAAATTGATCGAATGGCGGGTCATAATTTAAATAAAAATTCTACTAGGTATTTTTTAATATTTATATTTTTTATCAGATTACAAGTTATACGGATTTTATAGGAAATCGGGGTGGTCTCCCTAAAATGGAATGTAAAGTGGATGATATAATATGGGGAAAGGATTCGATTTGATCCCTCTAATGCGATTTCCGAGTGAAATTCTCATTGCACGGAGAGTGCGTTTTCTTTCTGACTCTTGAAATTCATTTCCGATTTTAATGTCAGCCGACCGTGTTTGAATTAATATTTCGATTCGATGACTCTGTAAGTAGATAACTTAAGTTTTTATCTACACAAAAGTGGTAAAAATTTATCATAAAGTACAATTTTATATAATTTGCTGTATTAGTTAACTTTTTTACCACCGGGCGTAAGTTTGATATAGCATGCTTTGTTATAATATTCTCTCGTTACCAGGGTGGTTATAATCAGCCAATAAATTGAAACTAACTGACGCAACACCTGTATGGGGTATGTGTGTGTATTTTTGAAAAAAAAAATTTTAATTGTCGTCCCTCTGCAGCTTCGATAGAGGGACGAACCATTGGCTAGCAATTGTTACAGGTTGGACAAGATTGCGGGAAGTGGAAGAGTCTGAAGGAGTGGGCTGATACAGGCAGAGAAGGAAGAAAGGGGGGGTTATCAAAAATCAGAAAAAAAGATGAGTTATATAAAAAAAATAAGCTTGGTAAGAAATTAAAAAAAAAACGCTGCTAACGGAAAGAGTTTAATTATTTGAAAATTACGAAAGAAGAAAAGACAATAGTAATATATATATATATATATATATATATATATATATATATATATATATATATATATATATATATATATATATATATATATATATATATATGTGCGTAAGGTATTGGCGCAAATTAAATCAACAATAGTAATAAGCAACAGATTTGCTTATATCAACATGAAGCACCCTTGAGATGGAAATCCATTAAACGGCGCCAAACAAACTATCCAGCATCATCATCATCATGTAGGTTAAGTTCATTTCTTATGATAATATTTAAATCGTGGCCCGCGGGGAATCTCTGGGTAGGTGGCGTTAGTTGATCATTCAGAAATTAAATAAGTTTTCTGGACTATTATAATAAATGTTATACAATGCACGTTTGTATTCCATAAATTCTCAGCGCACGAAACATCTTACAAGTTTGTAAAGAGTTAGATTTATTCTTGAAAGTTTCCTAATTAAGTCCAGGCACAGCCCTACCTCTCGATTCGTATTAAAGTGTTTGTTTGCTAGAGTTTTGCGACTTTATTGGTATCTCGAGAGAGTTCGTACGTGAATGTTGCTAATCATAATACGTTTCTGGAGAAAATGTTTTGCTCCAATATTTTCGGGCATGTGAAAATAAAATAAGTTTTAATTGCTTGTCTTCTTGCGTATACATTTCCCAAGTGGCTCGGAGCAGAAGGGCTGATAGTAATAATTGTAAGGGACTTATTATGGTATTCATTCATAAGTCTTCTATGTTTGCTTGTGTTCATAGATTGGTATGTGTTTGATAATGTGGTAGGTAGGTAGGTACCAAGTTAAAAAGTAGCAAAACTTTTACTTCAATTAGGGTAGGGTTGGGAGAAAAGTGCCATTTTTCACTTTTAGTCAAATAACTTGAAAATACGAAAAATAATTTTGAAGTTAGTCGCGTCTGAATCACAATTATTGATCCCAGTTTTTACATGAAATGCATTGCACCCACTCTTATCCAGGTACACTTTCTGCATAAAATTCGCAGCATATTACGCAAAAATATTCTTCATCATTTTGAACTCGAAGAAAATTAACGTGCTCTAGGCTTGTGCTGGGGTGAAAAGTTCCATTGTCACTTTTCACCCCACCCCTACCTGTCAATACAAAACATATCACATTTATTATTAAATACAAACAGTTAACATTTTTAGCAACGAGCATTTCAAATAGAACAAAAATAACTAGTAAATAACCCTGGCTTCAAAGGCTTATCTCAATACGTAGGTATGTTCACCACTCAAAAAAGAACTCAAACCAAAAAAAAATATTTTTGAGGCGAAAAAAATTCAAATCTCTACTCACAACCGCTACGAATGTCACACGCCGACTGCACTACTTGTACATACAACCTCGGATAGAAATTTCAAGTGAAGAAACACTTAGAAAAACTCTGACCCGACCCGGAATCGAATCCGGGACCTCGGATCTGAAGTCCACGCTAGTACAACTAGGCTACCGAACAACTGAGTAGAATATAAGATGTTTTAAAATGAATAAACATCAACAACCAATGACTTTTATGAAGCTTGGTTTACTGGATTCTTCACCGCTCAGGATAACAGATTAATAATAATAAAATAATAATAATAACTTTATTACATCAAAATAAATATGACATGAAAACAATACAAACAAAATCAAAAATCATTCAAGACAAATAAACACATTCAAGTGCGATCTCGGACACCCTCACTAGGCATATCCTGTGTCGAGTAGTGTCCGTAGAAATAGCCTTCTTCTAAATCCACAAAAGGAAAACTAATAAAACATCGAAAAATGGATAGATAATAATATAAAATATACCTAATATACCTAAAATATACCTAATAGTAAGTAATTTCGATACAACAACGCCATTTGTGAAAAATTAAAAAAGAAAAACAAAATTTTTATTTACCTACCTGACAACCATTCACATTCAAAATATAGGCACGCGGTTTTTTATGGATTTTTTTTCTAATTTGTTAACATTGAAGCGTATTTTTATATAAATTAAAATTCAAGAGGTGAATAAATCTAATTTTGAAACCAAATTGTTGTTTGACACAAACTGTCAGTTGTTTCATAGTTGGTGCGATTGACTGAATTCGGATGGAAAATATGTGGTTTAGATACAACAGATGCATCTGTCGGAAAGACATTGGCTTAAAGTCATTTTTATCATTCTTTTAAATTCGAATTAAGTAAATATTCATATAGTTTGATTTGATCACAGGACAACGTCTGTCGGGAAAGCTAGTTAATATATCCATATTTTTAAGGTTCCACTTTTTATACTGGTAAAAACTTTGAAGCAAACTGCTACAAAGAGTTATCTTCCTTCAAAGATGTTCAATGTTTCGTATTTTTTCTAACTTAGAATTGTTGTTCTTATAAATGTCTCAATAAACTCAGCAAGCAATAACAAAACGGCAGAAAAGAAAAACAGAAGAACGAGTGAAATAAAATAATGAGTTCTACGAAACGTTTTGTTGATGTTAGAAAAACATGAGCGAAGAATATAGCCTGGGTTGTTCTATAAATGACGAGAAAATGTGGTCGAATGGGTGATGTGAAACATGTAGAGAAAACTCAACATAATGTATGTGAAAGCAACCGGCATTGTAGCACTTTGAAGAAAACCTTTTCAGATGAATACGTAACAACTATGTAGAGACTCATTCAACGGTTTAATTGATTATTCATCCTGGTGTGAAATAAACGAACTGTTGAACTAAGATAGAACTTTATGTTATAAAATTGTAATATAATACCAAAAATGTAAAAAATATAACTCAACGTTCGAAGAATGTCTAAATTCTTGTGTCCGTTTTTAGGACTGAAGAATAATTATTAATATCAACTAATGACTCGGACAACAAATCACTAATAATGTTCGATTTTATTTTAAACGGTATGAAGTGGTTGGTAGTCCTGTGGTATCAATCAGCGGCTTTCGTATGTACAGCCTATTGGAGGTCAAAGGTTCAAATCCCGGCCGTGCCGACCATTTCCGCTTTCACAACCCAAGGATTTGCTTGGTGTGAAAGATGTCAAAAGTGTATTTGTGTTCACTTCGAGTGAGCACAGATTCATAAAAAAAAGAACAAATCACTGTGGGATTACATACGTCTTCTACTGTTATTTAGAAGGCTGGCTTAGTATGCTCACACTTAGTACGTCAACAACGTTCGTCATTAGGTGGTAACGTTCAAACCCCCGAAACTCCTAACAATTTTCAACCACCTAACAATCTCGAATCATTCTCAGGATTAGGGTTGATGACTGGTAAAATAGCCAGTCAAACTTATTACTAGATGGGGTAACAAATTATTAAGTATGTATCTAACTAATTGGTCTCAAGACAAGCCAAACACGGGTAGAAAAAGTACGTGGAAAACAGACAAAATGCTTCTTTCACCAAGAATCGAAACGGGAATCTAACGATAGTAAATGAACTATAAACGGATAGATTAAACTGTAAAAAATAAGTAATAACAAAATATTTCGTTATTTTCACAATTTTATTACTGAGCTAACCGTTTTTCGACGACTAAAACGTCTTCTTCTTCAGGCTATTTGATTTTTACTTAGTTATAAAAGCTACTAGGTAGTAAAGTTACTATGTTAACATCAACTAGCTTGAAGGAGAAGACTTCAAAAACCGGCTTGCTTAGTAATAAAATAATTGTGGAAAAACTAAATATTTTGTACTTATAAAATAATTCCAAAATTTGGTCCATCGAGTAGTTACGGTCAAGAAGATCTTTGCTTTTTATTAAATTTTATGTGAACATTGTATTGGATGTTTTTTGTGAGAAATTTTTTATATTCTATTTTTTTCAACTGGTGGCATCGTGGATGGTTTTAGGTCATTCAACTAAAAAACTAATTATTATTGAAGTAGGTGATATATTGTACTCATAGGCGTTGTTGCTACTTAGCTTGTTCGCTCTTAAAGACGAAAGTTTTCTTTGTATACTAAACATTCTACAAGTGTTAGAAATAAAATAAACAACGTCTAGTACTCCTCTCGGGCAGATGGTACCTACCTGTCGCATTGCGCAGGACACTAGACGCATCATCAAGACGTGGTTGTCATGGCAACTATTTGCAGTACAGCCAGCTCCCGGGACAGGGTGGTTCTGCGTGATAAATTAACAGAGTGAGTTTCTACACTTTGTGAAATAACCTGCCTGCTGCATCATCCATGTTTCTCTCCTAACTTGAGATTCATTTTATTCCAAACTTAATGAAATATCGTTTGAAATTGATATTTTGTTTACCTATCCCATAGAAAACTACATTTTATTTCATAAATCATGCGTCATGTGTCTAGTCGCCTTTGACCAGATCAAACCAGATAATTGTAGCTTAAGACCTTTGACATGGATGCGTTTTGCATTTTTCTAGTCCTTCTTTTTACAATGATTATGTATTAATGTGGGAAATAAGACGTCTTGTATTCACCCGGTTCAAACAGCAAAACACTCGCATCACTGCATAGAAAAAGTCAGTCAGTCAGTGTTTTGGGCTATAAATTTTAATGTACATAGACAAGAAACACTTACCCATTCTCTTACATTTCAAACAGGTCATATTTTCTTACTCACCTGAAAAAAAAAATAAGAATAGTTAGTATTTTTATTAAACGTATCTATACTTTAATATTATTCTACTGATGATCTCTATATATAAAAATAGAGCCTTATTTTCTTTGGTCATCCTATCACGTATGAATATCTGGATGAATTTCCCAAATTCTTTTTTAGTGTGTATGTATGTTGTCGTCAGGAGAGGAGAATATAGGACGCAGCCCTCGGCGGGTCAAGATTACTACCGGAAAAGCCATACGAAAAGTAAAGTAAGTAAGTTAGTAGGAGAAGATTCTTATGAAATCTAAATAGAACGTTGCGCGAACATTAGAAAATACAATTAAACTTAAAGTAGGTCTTAAGATAATAAATTTATTCTAATTTTGAAATTTAGTTGTTGTTTGACAGAAACTGACAGTGTTTGATAGTTGGTACGATTGACAGAATGCAGATCGAAAATATATGGTTTAAAACAGATGCATAGGTCGGAATTACATTGGTTAAAGTTATCATTATATAAATAACTAGCTTTCCCGACAGACGTTGTCCTATGTTCCTAACTATGAATATTGAATTCGAATATGTATGGTGATGAATAATCATTTGATCAATGTGATTCCGAACAATGCGTCTGTTTTAAACCATGTGTATATTCCATTCGCATTCTATCTATCGCACCAATTGACAATTTCTGTCAAAATTGGAATAAAAATTATAACGTAAAAAGTACTAATAAGGTTGTATGCGTACAGTTTTCTTTAATTTTCTAATTTTCCATACATTTTTCTTAATTTTTTCTTCTAAAAGGACATTATCCTGATAAAAGCCTACACGATAAAAAAGAATTAGCGAAATCGGTCCAGCCGTTTAGGCGTGATGCTATGACATCGGGAAATAGCTATCCATTTTTATATATAAGATTCGAATTCAATATTCATCTGAATATGTAACAACTAATGACTCTAACAATTCATTACTGATTCGATTTTAAATGGAACAAACCACTATGGGCTTACGATCGTCTTCTACTGTTATTCGAAGGCGGGCTTAGTGTATCACTTTACGTTAACAAAGTTCGCCATTAGGTGGTAATGTTTAAGTTTCCGAAACTTCTTGTCATGAGAATTCTCGATATGTTCAACATGTCGAAAAATCCCATGTATACAACAAGTAGATATTCAATAATTTAATGAAATATAGACATAAAATTTAGAAATTTTTGAGAACAAGTAGAGCAACCAAACTTAAAGACTGCGACTACTGTCATGTATTTGGCGCCAGGATATGAATATTCATCTATCGGGAAAGCTAGTTGTACTATAAAATGGATAAAGTACTACGTGTAGGTTTTCTCAACCCTCTGGGGCAGTGGTTCCCAAACTTTTATTTTCGCGTACCACACGCGAAATTAAAAATCAGCAGCGTACCACTGAACTGTAACCGTTAAAAAAAAACTTCAAAATGGTAAAGTAATAAAAACAACTGTATGATAACATTATCATTTATTAATTGTAGAAAAAAAAATACAATAGTCTTAGTGCGAAAAATGGTGATGCATGTTCGAGATAAGATAGGAAATTTCTGGCTCAATTATACTTGATTTTAAGCACAAATTCGGGTCTACGTTAATGTACATACGATATTTGTTTTTATTATCAACATAGCATAAATTCCGCTCTCGATATGTGGTTGTAAATGGAATCAGAAAGAGTAATGCTTTTCTGGACAGCGATGGATATTCATTTTTAACTTTTAGCCAAAATTCACACAGCTCTCCTTTGTTGAATTTCGCTTGCAAACCTCCATCGCAAGAGAGTTCTATCAGAGATTCCTTTTCACTCACACTTAAATTTTCACCAACACTATCCAGATCCGAAACGAATGGATCCAATTGAACTCCGAATAATCTTTTTTTAAATATTCTTGCGTACCACCTTAATAATTGTCACGTACCACTGGTGGTACGGGTACCATAGTTTGGGAATCACTGCTCTGGGGGATTAGACTGTTTCGAACTTCTTTTTATGAAAATTTGATAATGTTGTGGCGTTTATAGGATTATAACAAGGTTTCATTTTGACGCCGTCCCTTGGATCGCATACCGGATTTGAATAATGATTTTATTCAAATAAATAAAAATATTTATCATTTTCAGTTTATTTTTCTTTGGTGTGAAATATATAAAAACAATTTTTTCAATTGTCTTTGGGTTTACCTTGTGACAGTTATCCATTTTTTGTACAACTGCGTTGTTTCTGTCACTAGGAATAAAATAAAATAATTAGTAAAATTTAACGTAGTTAGGTATAGGTACATTTATTTATCTAAAAATATTTAAACAAGTTTGAAAAAGGGAAAATAATATTCGTAATATTTATTACTTTATCTACAATACTATAGATGATTCTTATTTATGATGGAGTTTTTTTCAATATGTGAAGCCAATATTGTAGATTGACTAAAGTTGGATTTGGAACCATTGGGGCTTTTGATCCTCGCATTAGCGGCTGGTTTAGAATGATCATTTTTACACTATAGAAACTATTCACCATTAGATTCCATTGATCTGGAACAATCAACCACTAACGCGAAACCAAAATCAAAGTCCAAATCAATCTTATATTGGCTTCAAATATTGAAAAAAATTCCATATCGCGACTTTGTAGGAGACATCAATATTTACAAAAAATGTTGCGACAGCATAATAGGTACGTCTAACTTTTATAGTTATGTCACAATAAGTGTTCATTTATTCTAAAAAATTAATTGAAATTCCGCCTCTAGAAAAGGCTCTTCATTTGTATCTAGGTATTACTCCTTATCAAAATAAATTAATTCATATTCAAGACTGCTCTAATACGTTTATAAAACTTTTGGAATTATTCAATGCGGACATTCCATTCGAAAGATACCACGAGTTTAAAAATGAAAAAACCGATTAGAAAAAAAGAGTCGTCGCCGCTCTCCGTGGCTCACTCTGCTCATCTAGCTAGGCAACGATATAGGGCGTCACTGGGGTACGAGCCGTACGGGATGGGACCATTAGAATGCCACATTATTCCAGATAAAATAGCTGTAGAATATTTTGAAAAAAAAAATAGGGATCTTCATGAAAACTTTTTTTTTTAATAGGTAGTTACCCATTTCCCGGGCGAAGCTGGGGCACACCGCTAGTATATTATACAGGTAATAAAAATACGATTCTTCCTATCTAATCTGTATAAAGTAACAGTTGATATCACATTATGTACTTGATTGGTAAAGAGGTAAATTAATAAAGCTACGGCTACACTATGGCCCATGCTTGTCCATGATGGCCAAATAGTGGCTCTGGCCAAGCATTGGCAAGTAGCAACATTATTTGGCAAATATACTTGTACGCCTGGCTACACTATTGGCCCAACTCTGACAGCTGACACGAGGCTAGACTCCTACACAATGTTTCTATCACTGATTTATTGATTAATTCTTGCTTTTATTCATCATTTTACATTCTTATCTCCAATTATTCACTGTCTATCTGAGTGGGGAATTTCAAGAGAGTTTATCTCCCTGGGCAAAAAGGATATTTTAATATAATTTCCAATTCACAAATATACACAATAAAAACATTCATAATTTTATTAAACCTAACCTTCAATTTTTATTGATGTTTATCGTTTTGCAATAGATATATATTTACCTAGCTCTTACAGGTTGATTTGGACTATAACATAAATGAAAAATAAATAAAAGATATTGATAAAAAAAAAAACAAGAATCATGGGTACATTACATACATACTTGAGTGGTTTAAAGAAAGCATCAACCACCTTCTTTGCCGTTTGCGTTTTTAATTATTTTTAATAACAGAAAAGCAGATGCCGCATGTATCACTGTATAAGATGCTGCAATTAATGCCATAATATGATATTATCATTGTCAACTTCCATTATTTTATCAGTATTATAAAAAAAAAATGTACAAAACACTATGAAAATAACAACATGGAAGACAGCTGTCAACATTGTTCCAATATTGGTGAATACTTGCGAACTCGATAGACAAGTAAACAAGTAACGGCCAATGTCAAATATTGGTCGATATTGGTCATTGGTGGAGCGGCCACACTATTTGCCCATGATGGGCCAGAGCCTCTATTTGGCCAGCATGGCCCATAGTCTAGCCGTGGCTTTACCCACTCTCTTTAATTGTAGGTATATCATTATTATGCAAGTAAGTTTGGATATTGCATGTTGATATTATTATTTCTACATTAGAGATGTCAAAACATGTACAAAGCTGACTTTTACTTAGCACATATTGTAATCCCGAATACTCCAATAACATGCTTCATCGCAATCTAGACTAGTAAAATATACAATTTGATTGTATTCAAATTTCGAATGTTGGGATTCCCCTTCATTGCACTTATTATAACAGACCTCGCGTTAAAAAGTTTAAGCTTAAAGCAGATGCTCTTTAAGATTGAGGGATAAATATGATTGAGACAATACTCGATCTATATAAAAGCGGACTAATTTACTATTCACAATAAAGAAAAAGTGTGTAATAATCCATTTCGTTGATTTTCTAACAATATTCTTCTTACAAGGTTAATTATTATTTAACAGAAATTTAACGTGACTGATGCACATGAAGAAATCATTAGAGGCTTCATAATACGGTCTTCATCTGTTCCTTCGAAGGCTAACGGATTAAATAACCACTTTATATTGATATTACTACTTTACGTCTTATAAGTAAAACCCCGCAGAACATGCACATCTATTCGTATTTGGATTAAACGATCGAAGGTTGAGCTCCTTAAGATGATCCTCAACAAACTGTTTTCTTAACCTTCACTCACTAGATAAATGATAATTAGTATAAAATACAAAATACACTTCTTGTTGGACTTTTAGCCCCAACCCGAATTGTAGGTTAAGATAATTCTTAACCTTCTTTCGTCTACAAATTAATAATAATATAAGTACCTATAGGTGAAGAGCTAATAAGAATATATATCCCACCTTTTTTCTATACTCTCCATCGCTTTGTAAATTTTCGAAATACAAAATTAGATAACATGTCAACTGACGAATGGCCTAGTTTAATACAAAAAATCCACATTAGCCTAGTAAAAATCCATGAATGGCCTAGTAAACACAAAAAATCCACAAACACAAAAAATGTTATTGAAAATTTCACTTGTATACGCATTCTAGCTCTTTTTATATTTTTTATACGTTTATGTTTTAGTTTACTTGACTTTTTATTCAACTTCTTTTATATTTATTCATTCGTTAGATTAAAAAAAAATCAATTGGAAGTTTACAATATCTCTCTACTGAAGGTGGTTGCTTCGATGGCCATAAGTATAATTTTACAAAGTTTGTTTTATTTATTTGAACTGATAAAATAGATTTGTACTTACCTCTGTTTCCATTAAATTAAATTACATTACTGAGGGCCGGTATTTCGAATGAGCATTAAACAGCCTAATAGTAAATGGACATATAACTTTAAAGGATCCACTAACTCAAAACGGGTCTTTCATGAGAAATTTAATGGACCATTGGTTAATTGACAATCATCTTGTTTTTTTTTTGCGACTGGCAATATTGAACTTGTTGCTATCTTCACTCTATAGATGTGTGAGAGCGAGACGCGCGGTAAACACCATTCGTCAGAAAGAGATGACAGACAAGGTCTTATGTAGGCCACACACGCTCCGGTATACCTGCACAGGTCGCCTGCGCAGGCGGCCTGTTCAGGTGTACCGGAGCGTGTGTGGGGGTAGACCTGTGCAGTTTTTTAGACCTGCGCAGGCGACCGGAGAAGAATCGAAAATCAATTTTTTCACAGGTTCACCGGAGCGTGTGTGGCGGCACTCCGGTCGCCTGCGCAGGTCTTTCAGTAGTTTTCCAGCGTTTGCATGGAGTGGTTGTGCATTCCAATTGCATATGGCTCAGTCGAGAGTAGAACTAGAGGAGTTTTTTTATAATTATTATTTTTTTAAATAATAATATTTTTATATTTAGTATATAGCATTGTATTTAATTCTTTTTTTTATTATAGTTATACAATGATGTATACTTCATATATAATATATTATTATTTAATAAATAAATATTTTAAATAATAATAGGTAAATAACACTCTTCTATACATCCAACCTAAACTCCCTTAACGCCCTACTTAGGGACATATGGAGGCAACAAGAGCTCTCCATTGCGCTCGATCTTGTTTATGACCTCCTCCCACACCATGTCCAGATTCCTCAGCTCTGCTTCGAAGAAGCGGAACACAGTATGAGAGGTTTTTCCTCTTCTTCGGGACCCTGATGGCAGGAAGAACAGCGCTCTCCTCGGCCAACTGTCATTCGGCATCCTTAATACATGTTCCAGCCAAGTCCATCTCTTCCACATAATGGTAAAAGTGACCGACGTATAGCGTCGTTCGTGATGCGGTGGTATCATATTAAACCCAAAATTCTCCGGAGGAATGTTGGTTCTTCTATACATAGGTGTCAGTATAGCCGGCGGAACTCAATGCTTGAAGCATTCTCTACCAGTCAACCGGTCCCGTCCAATCTGAGACAGGATTCCAACCCCGAGTAGAAATTTCAAGTGAAAAAACACATTGAAAATTTCTAACCCGGCCGGGAATCGAACCCGGGACCTCTTGATCTGAAGTTGGAGCCTTTGCCACTAGGCTACCGAGTTCGGAATTTTGAATTTTTTTAAATATTTAGATTTATTTATTTATTTTATACTTTATGCATATTAAAAATAGTGTACAAAAAATAGTGTATAGACAAGTGGCAATGGCGGGATTATAGCCGTAGCAATCTCTAACATCCAACCACAATTTTTTTTTTCACATTTATAAAAGAAAATAAAAAATAAAAAAAATTCAAGTAAAGAAACAGAAAAATTCTGGCCCGACCGGGATTCGAACCCGGGACCTCGTGATCTAAAGTCCACGCCTATAACCACTACGGTACCGTACCGAGGTCGATCAAAAATATAGTCAGTAATCAAAAAAATTAATATCTTTCTAAGTAACTGCGCAGGCCGCCTGCACAGGTATACCGGAGCGTGTGTGGCGGCACTCCGGTCGCCTGCGCAGGTCTACCTTACGGTAGACCGGAGCGTGTGTGGGCGTTGTGAGGTATACCTGCGCAGGCCGCCTGCACAGGTATACCGGAGCGTGTGTGGCAGGCATTATGTGTTTGTTTTACTGCAACTGTCAAGTCAAGTTTTATTTTATTTCTGTTATTTAAATATTTTTAAAAGGGAACCCAAACAAACATATAAAATAATTCATATATATTATTTTCTGTATTAAAAATAAGTATTTAGAGATTATTCCCATTAGTTTATAATAATATTATGTACTACGTGCGTCATCTTGTGATTTTGACATTTCACTTAGCATTACTAAAAAAGTGAGACATTTTTTATAAAATAGACGATATTTTAGTACCGCATAGTTCCTATTTTGATGCTTTATAGAAAGCATTGTAATCCGATTTATAAATTGGTCGAAAAAAAATGGACTCTCTCATAATAAGAAACATCAACAATTTCGAAAAACGGTATGAAAACAGACAAAATTGGAAACCATTTTGACAGTTCTATTGTCCATTAGTGTGCTATTGGCTGTTGGAGCAGCCCACTAACTTTAATCTTTCATTAAGGTGTTTAATGCCCCAATCGCCGCTATTTGACAGTTGAAAGATCCGTTTTTTTCTCTAATGGGACATTAGTGAGTTAATCCTCCATTAAAACTTATTTGACTGTATAATGCTTGTTCAAAAGATCCACCCTGAATTGATTGACTGACCTAGCTAGTTTTGGCAACTCAAATTACTAAGTGACTGGGATATTCTTCAGAACATATAAATAAATGCAATATCGAGTATTTGTATGTATATTAAATCTATGTATGTGTAAAAATGCAGCCCTAGTTGCCTGGTCATCGCATCGCGCGTTATCTGCTAGACCAATTATTATTACGCTAATTATTTTTTGTAATGATTGTTATTTTCAGGAGTAGATTCTTATTAAAGAAAAATGTAAGAAAGTTACGCGGAAAATGAAGAAATTCAAGGAAGGTACTTAAGTAACTTTTTTGTATTTTGACAAAAGTTGTTTTGTTGTATGTATAATGAAACGCACAAAAGAGCACCTTTAGAGACGTCGAAAAAACAATTTTTAGTGCTCCAATAAGAGGTATTTCCCGCATGGTTATTGTCATAGTTTGTCGTACTATGACCTATAAAATATTGACTAGAAAGTATAGACTGAAATAATGATAAAAATCTTATATTTTATTCAGATGCATTATATAATAATCCACCAAGGTTCATAAATAATTCAGATAAGTTATTATGGAATAGTAGTACAAAGTGCGGGGTGTAACGTGCTCGGATCGATAGAGCCTTAGGCAACAACAACGGGCAACAGGTCCGCATCTACTATTGTTTCACCCCCCGCGTGGCCAGAGCGCCCCTTCGTGCGGCCGAGGCCCGGTTAAATGTCACCGCAGTGCATTGCCTCACCCCTAACACGCAAGGTTCTCATTTGAAAAATATCTCACTAAGATTACTATTTTATTTTTAATTTTTTACGAAGTATGTTGGGTTTTGTCGGATTCCGTGACTTGATTTCCTGTTGTAATATTGGCTCCAACTGATGGAATTAACCAGAAAATAGAAATACCTATAAAATTGAATCTTTCTTGTTAAGGTTCTAGGGAGATCTTTAATAATTGCCAGTCCTATCGGAGGTTGGCGACCATCTGTGAATAAGTCTAACTTTCTTGGACAAATCTCACCAGCTCTGCATCCTCTGGCATACTTAACCGCTGTCTCAGAGTCTTAAGCCATGAGACTCTTTATGTCTTTCAAGGGATTCAAAATCGTTGATTCCTTGCCCTTTGCTATCACGAAAGGTATTGATTGCTGAGATCGCCAAGTTCAATATGGAACCCTTTCCTTACTCAATGCTTTTCTACATTTTCGTTCAATTTCGCATCAACCACTGCAATATCATAGCCCATTTTACACTTAATCTATGGAAACATTTCTGAATTCAGCCAAACTGTGAAGTTTTGCATTTTAATGACACGAAAGCCAAGAATTATAATATTGACCATTGCTCCACGTTGGTCGCCATTTTCTACTGGATACAGTAAGTATTTCCAGTAAGGACCAAATTTAAAGAGGGGAAGTAAAAATTACTTTTATTCGAGAACAAATTCCACTCACCGCACCTACACTCGTCCACTCTCATCTTTGCGCCTCCCCATTTTTTACACGACATGGTGGGTGGCAAAAGATTGTCAAAAAGGGGTTAATGATCTTACTATCATTTCAAACAACCTTTCGATGCTTTATATATGTAATTCTGCAAAAAATGAACGTTAGCTCTCTGAAAGTGCACACAAATACAGTTTATACATATTTCACACTAATCAAACATTGTCTCGTGAAAGAGGAAGATGTTCGACACCGTGTATCGAACCTTAAGATTAAAAGTAGGCGGCCGAACCACTAAGCTCTACCAAGCACATCAAGTCGACAAAAATGCAGGAGTATTTCGCCATCAATGTACTTATTGAAAATTTGGTGGTTAGTATTACAATATTGAAGTGGTTGGTGACCCAGCGGTTACAACGCCGACTTTCGTACAGCGGACGTCGTGGTTCGATCCCAGGTGCCAACCATCTTCCTCTTTCACGACAGAAGCTTTCAGTAGCTTACTGTGAAAGAGTCAAGGAGTGTATTTGTGTTCACTTTGAGTGAGCACAGATTCATTTTTAAGAAAAAAAAAAAAAAAACTAAGGTATCGTATTTCACAAATCTTTGATAAGGCTTTAAATTAAATTTTACCCCATCAATCTCACCTAACCTGTAGCCATACACGTCTTCTAAGGCAAAAATAAAAATTTCATGACAAAGTAGAAACCAAACACTTCTACCACATTTATTAATGAAGAATTTGAGCTATTCATCCCGCAAATTCATCAATAGCTTTTATCAAAATGTTCAATTAATTCCAATACCATTTTAAATAAATAATTCAGTCCGTTTCCGGTTTGTACCCAAGTAAATAATTCCGTTGGTGGCAACCCTATCAGTCTATGAATTTATAATGTATTGCACCGCACATAGGGGTGTCAACCCCACACTCGGGTGGTAGTATTGCACTGAATAAACTAGGTCCGCCACGAACAGTTACTCTCTATGTTCAACGTGCTTATACAACTCTGCAAAGAAAATTTCTTTCAATGGTTACGCTATAAAATCGTACCTATTTTTATTCAACAGAAATTGAAGCATTCATTTTTTAATGAATCTTTCCATGGACGCCATTTGTGAATTGGTTGTAAGTGGACGAATAAGAATCGTCAGATGCGAGATTCAAAATGTAAATATGTAGAACTTCAATGTCACAATGAAGTTATTCTTTATCAGTCGTACTAATAGAACGTTAAGTATTCCTTGAGTAAGCGCAGAATAAGCAAATATTACACGACCACCTCCCAAATGAAATGTCAAACCATCAGGCCCTGTTCTAGCTGGTCGCATGAACGTGGACGCCCTGTTCAAACATATAACATTACCCCCTATTCTGGATTTTTTCGAACTAAAATAAGAACGTTCCAAAATTTAAGAATTAAGGTCAAATGAATTAAAATTCGTATTCTATAAAGCAATGTGTTCTAAAAACTAAAATGACTTAAATTAGTTCACCATAAACAAAAATATGAATTATAATTGTCTATGGTCTATATCGCGCATGCGCAGTTGGTCATGTTTGTTTATTAAAAATAATACGACTGTCAAAGTAGTGACCAAATGGGTTAGAAGCATCTCAAATTTGCCTTTTTATCAGACCAACTCTTAGATTTCCTTTTGAAATAAATAAGTATAATTAGTTTTAGTGCAAATCTCGTGTTGTAATATACGCAAGAGTATTTTATGAAAGTAGTGATTTTGATCTAACCTCCAATTTTCGATTTCGGCATAACGAAACACGCGCAAATAATCAATTTTATGATTTTATTTGCCTTAATAAAGATATTTTAACGTTTTTTTTAAACTTATTAGGTTAAAATAATACTTTTATTATAAAAATATCATCAGATATATTTTAAGTCGCATACAATTAGGTGTGAACTAAAATTAAGAACGTTTTGACATAAGAACGCACTAAAATTGACTTAAATAGTGTTGTAGAATACCAAAATGAACTAATTTCAATATTAGTCACATTAAGAAAGCTCTTAATTTTTATAGAATACCGATGTGCACTTAATAAAATTGGAACGTTCTTATTTTAGTTAGTGCGCACTTAAATTGAAACAGAATCGGGCGTATTGTATGAATGTGTCCTAACTGGGCAGACGGACAGACGTAAATTCGATCGTGCGATCATGCGAGCAGCTAGGACAGCGCCTCATACTATTTCAACATCTTATACCTAGGTTTGCTTATTCTGCGTTTATTCGATAAATAGCTCTATTTTAAAAGGTACGTATAACTGTAATGAAGTGGTTGGTAGTCTAGCGGTTACGAGGCCGGCTTTCGTGCTGTTTTGTTCGGAGGTCGTGGAATCGATCCCAGGTGCCGACCATCTTCCTCTTTCACGACACAAGCTTTGAGTAGGTTACTATGAAAGAGTCAAAGGATGTATTTGTATTCATTTTGAGTGAGCACAGGTTCATTTTATTAAAGAAATAAAAAAAAACTGGTTAGTTTGTCCGTAAATCGGTACTTTCGTTGTAATATACCTAAACCCTTTGCGAAATATTTTCATACAAATGACAAAACCAATCGGTGTTTGGCGACCATAATTCTGAAGTCCTCATGGTCTTGGGCCAGCCTTATCAATGATGCCGCACCCAGTATTCCAAACCACTGTCTAAGGTGAGGCAAGAGAATCTCTTCCTCCCCATACCCCTTATTCTCTCTATTTTTCCTTGAATTATAAGTTGTAAGAGGAAATATTTTTCACCACGGATTATTTAGCCAAAGTATGCAGCCTTACGTTTCTCGGCAGCGGTCAGGAGCTTTCTTTCCTTTTGCATCATAATGCCCAGGACTTTCCGTTTGGAAACCCTATCGACCCGTTCAACCACATCTCGAATGCCTCCAGCTTGTTTATCATTGAAATTTTGAACGTCCAACCTTCGTCGATACGACAGTTGTCGTTTGTAAGTCAAGTGGTTTGGACGTGTTTGTGTGTTGTCAACGCTAGCGAGACACCAGTAACGCCGTGCCGTGAGATTAAAAATTTCAACTTTATATTATTATTTCTGTCGTAATTACTTAGATATTACATACATTACACATATTCATAATTTGTTTAATATTTTCTATTTCTTGTAGATGTATAGTTACTTTATATTATTTAGTAGTTTAGTTCAATAAATACTTGTTGTAGTTTTGTTGCAAATAACCCGCCTTGTAGCGGGGAATTCTCACTGCGTTAAATATTTGATTTATTATTTTAATTTTTTTTCTCCTTCATTATTTTTAAGTAAATATTTTTTTTTTCTTTCTCTTTTTCGTTTTGTTTTGTTTTTTGTTTATTAGGGTTTACGTTATGTAACTATATAAGTTAAGGTCTTTTCTTTTTTATTTAATTTTATATATCTTTTCGCAATTACTTGATAAAAAGTTCTCGTTTTGTCTATTTTTCTTAATACGTATAAATATTTTCTAAATATTTATTTTCATTTTTACTAAAGAAATTGGTTTGATGGTATAATGCAGCCACCAGACCCTGATCCGCCTGATTTAGGAAAGAAAAGAAAGTTTAATGGCGTTATAATCCCCAACATTATGGACGAGGATAGTACAAATGGGAAAATGACAACCGATCCCCAAAACACTATTAATACCGGCCCGGTCCGAGAACATTTTTACTCCCCGAAATCATTGGGACCCTATGTTGTCAACATACAACTTTCAGACAGTAAGCCTATTCATCCGATGGACTTTGGGAAATTTATTTTTAAGAGGAATATTAAAAACGTGGTTAACGGATCCCTCAGGGCAGAGGGGAAGTATAAATTATCGCTTGAATTTCAAAATGGTCAGGCAGCTAACGCTTTTATAAAAAATTTATATTTAATTTCCAACTCATTATACAAAGCTTTTATACCATCATATAATGTTAGCAGAATGGGTCTGATAAGGGGTGTCTCAGTTGACATCTCGGAAGAAGAATTGCTTGAGGGACTCAAAGAATCTAATCCAAAGTTGGACATAATAAAAGTTAGAAGATTAAAATTCAAGGACCGATCAGGAGAGAAACCTGAGTATAAACCCTCTCAAACAATTGTTATCACCTTTGAAGGTCAGTCCCTTCCCGATAATGTTTATCTATATTATAATTCTTTTGGTGTGGATATATACTATTACCCCACCATTCAATGTTACAAATGTTGCAAATTTGGACATACGAAAGCAGCCTGTCGATCCCCTGCCAAATGTTTTAAATGTGGAGAAAATCACGAGTTTAACGATTGTTCTTCCGATAAAATCCAATGTCACAACTGCAAAGGAGCCCATAAAGCAATAAGCGTCACGTGCCCAGAGCTTTCAAGACAGAAAAATATTAAAAACACAATGGCTCGTGAGAATGTGTCCTATGTGCAAGCGTCTAAAATGCACCCATTATTGCATACATTTGCTGAAGTAACAGCTAACCCTAAACCTAATTCACAGGTCGCGCCCCCAGCAACGCTGGGAAGCTCCTCCAGGTCAGCCATAAAACATAATTCTAACCAAAATAATTCCACGCCCCCTACTAAAGGTGTTTTTAAGTATAAAACTCCAAAAGCTGCAGTAGTCCCAGGATATGATAGGTCGGAGTACAACTCTATGCTTCTGTTTCCGAATGGATCAGAATGGTCTAGTGCTCCTAATGGTTTCGCCTTAAATGATTCCCCAGCCCAAGAAAATCGAAATCAAAATCTGAAAGACAATCTGTCAACAGATAACAATAATTTTCTAATGACTTTAATTACGATGCTTATTGAACTATTGTCGTCTCAAAGATCTGCCCCAGTTAATTCTGCTCATTTGGTTTCCACGTTAAGATCATTTATTTCTGAAAATGTCCCGACAACATCACATAATCAATAATTTTCGAATTCTCCAATGGAACAGCCGAAGCGCTGTTGCAAACCGAGATGATATATCCCTCCTTCTTAAGGAACACAGAGCCGATGTCTTTGCTTTATCGGAAACTTGGTTTTCCAGTGACTCGCAGGTTAATTTTTCTGGATTCGTGTGTTTGAGAAATGACCGCCCCGATGGTAGGGGTGGAGCAGCTCTCTTAATTAAAAACTGTTATTCCTTTAACCCTATTACTTTACCTGAACACCCAAAAATACAAATTGTAGGTGCCGAGATATTCGGTATCGCAGTGATCTCATTATACTGTCCGCCTAGGACGAAATTTGACCCCCGTTTTTGGAGAGACGTAGTTGGAAAACTTCCCTCCAATTTCCTATTATTGGGCGATTTTAACGCGCATTCCCCCTCTTGGGGTTGCCACTATTATGATTCTGCGGGAAAGGATATTCTGGATTTTGTGGATTCTGAAAATCTAGTCATCCTTAACAGTGGGGAACCTACTAGGCTAACCCTTCCCAACCAAAACAAAAGCGCGGTTGATCTTTCAATCTCATCTTCCAACATAGCTTCCATTACAACTTGGACTGTTTTAAATGACCCGTACTCGAGCGATCATTACCCTATAATTTTACACATTAATCATCAAGTTCGTCAACAACCAAGACCTGAAAAAAGACAGAAACTTAATATAGGAAGGGCGAACTGGACCCTTTTTCACTCTCTCCTGGAGGAAGGAAAATGTATTTCTGTAGTAGATTCAGACAATCAGATAGATATTAACACGTATGCCACAGAAATAACTGACTATATCAATAATGCTGCAAGTCTCTCAATACCTAGCTCTTCCGCGAGTAAAGGTAAATTCTACAGCCCCTCCCCACCATGGTGGGATCAGGAATGCACAGACTCGGTAAAGCAGAGATCTTTGGCCCTAAAAAAATATAAAAGAAACGTGACTGATGAAAATTATTTAATATTACGAAAAACTCAAGCTATCACAAAAAAACTTTTAAGAAGGAAAAAACGTCAGGGCTGGCATTTATTCTGCTCATCGCTTAACCCGGAAACCAACATTTCAGATGTGTGGAATTCGGTTCGTAAATTTAGAGGGGCTTGTTCCCCACGACCTGATGTATCAAAATCGTTCGATTGGATTGAGGAATTTGTGGATTCGCTTGCACCTCCGTACGTCCCACAGGAAATGGAACTTCAAAAAAACCAGATCACTTCCCAATCTCCAAGTGTATCCTTATCCTCTCCTTTCACAATGAATGAACTATCATCTGCAATTGATTCATGTGGAGTTTCTTCTCCAGGTCCAGACCAAATCCCATACAGCTTTTTCAAACACTTCCCAAAGTCTCTACTTTGTGAAATATTAAAACTATATAATTGTATATTAATGTCGGGAACTATTCCAGATTCCTGGAAAGCCCAATTTGTTATTCCAATACCAAAACCAGGAAAAGATATTTCAAAGGGATCCTCATACCGACCAATATCTATGTCATCATGCTTTTTGAAAATTCTGGAGAGAATGCTTAAATCAAGGCTAGAATGGTTTGCCGAGAGCAGTGATTTGCTCCCGGTCTGGCAGTTTGGCTTCCGTAAGGGAAAATCTTGTATTGATAACTTGAGTACCTTGATTGCAGAGATTCATTCTGCCAGATCGGTTAAAATGGATACTGTGGCTTGTTTTTTGGATATATGTAGAGCATACGACAATGTATTACTTCCTGTTTTATACGAAAAGCTGGTTTCACTGGGTATTCCGTTACTTTTATGTGATTTGATTTCCAATATCATGTGCACAAGAAGACTCTTAATAGAGACACCCTTGGGCATAATTGAGAGGACGATCTTTCGTGGCCTGCCTCAAGGATCGGTCCTAAGTCCATTTTTATTTAACTTGTATACCTGTGACATTCAAAATTCTATTCCCTCTCCGTGTAATGTATTACAATACGCGGATGATTTTGTAATCTTCGTGTCCCAAAAAAATATTGTCAAATCTGTCGAATATCTTGAGAGATCATTAGACTCTCTGAGTTCCTGGTGTGATATAAATGGATTGGAATTCTCACCATCCAAAAGTCAAGTAGTTTTCTTTTCAAATAAACACTCCACCCCAGACATTCCAATAAGCTTTGGGGACTTTTCCATACCTATCAAAGAGTCAGTTAAGTTCTTGGGAATGGTTTTGAATAGAAAATTGTCATGGAAAATGCACATTGATTACATAACAAGCAAGTGTGAAAAAAATTTCAATATTTTAAGAGCAGTTTCGGGAGTGTGGTGGGGAGCTCACCCATCCACAATGAGAATGCTTTACTCAGCGTTAATAAAAAGTCATTTAGACTATGGTAGTTTTCTTATGGACCCACTCCCAAAATACCTCTCGATCAAGCTAGAAAGGGTTCAGTCCAGAAGTTTGCGACTCATACTCGGTGCCATGAAATCATCGCCAGTAATAGCTCTCCAGGCTGAATGCGTGGAGATGCCGCTGTCGTTGAGAAGGAAGTCTCTGGCTTTTAAATTTTTATTGAAACGCATGAATCAGACTAATCATCCTATTTTCTCTAGGCTACAGAATTTGCTTAGTTCCCGACAGCCAAACCTGCTCCCAGGTTTGCGTTCAGTGTGGGAGTACTGTTTGAAAATTTTTTCTAATCTATCAACTGTAAAACATAACATTGTTTCCTTCCCGTGCATTCCCTCTTCCTTTTCTCCTGAAGTTTTGGATAATATCCAATTAGACAAATCATACTCACTTCTCAGCCCAAATATAGTCAACGCGATTTTCTCTCGTAAGATTGAAGAGCATTGGCCTTCGACTTATGTGAGATTATATACGGACGGTTCCAAGTTGCTGGAGGGAGATTGCGGGGCTGCGGTCTATATTCCGTCAATAGGTATTAAAAAAATGTTCAAGCTTCCCAAATCTGCATCTGTGTTTACCGCAGAATGTTTGGCCGTCAAAGAAGCCATCTTGGAAATACGTAGCCGTTCCCTCACGCACACTTTAATTCTCACAGATTCACTTAGCTTTATAGAAGGACTAAAATGTTGCCAAAGGTCATCTACGAGTAGTCACTTGCTTTGGGAAATCAGGACGCTATTATACGAATGCCACTCTAATGGAATTAAAATCGTTTTAATTTGGATACCTGCGCATATCGGCATTAGTGGGAACGAGACGGTGGACGCTGTGGCGAAGGAAGCTTGTCTTTCTGGTAGTGTCCCCAGCTCGTTTGTGCTGCCGTTTAACGACTGTATTGCTGATGTTATGACATTAATACGTAAAGAATGGGACGATATATTTACCCAGACCCCTAAGGGGGCACGATATAAACAAATCCAACCGCTAATACCAGGAGAACCATGGTTCCAGGGTAAGCGTAGAAATAAGTTATACATATCCCTGTTGACTAGATTGCGTATAGGACATGTCGCCCTGGCTTCACATTTGAAGAGACTTGGTGTGGTCGACTCGTCCCTCTGCGAGTGTAGGGAGGATGATGAGACCATCGACCATGTATTCTTCGGCTGTAGTCTGCTTCCAAATAATGTTTTCCTCCGGGAGTTACTGGAAAGGGGTCTTCCCCTTCCCCTGAACGTTGTGTCTTTGCTGTCGAGGAATGAACAAGATATCAATGATATTATAGTGAACCATTTGCGGAGAAATAACAAGAATCTTTGAATCCCTCTTTATTTTCCTTTTCTTCCTAATTTTATTCTTTTCTTAAACTAATATGTCTATGAAATAAGCAAAGGCTGCATCACCCGAATACGGGTGCTAGCCTCAAAAAAAAAAAAAAAAAAAAAAAAAAAAAAAAAAAAAAAAAAAAAAAAAAAAACCTTCGTCGATAGGACATACGCTTCTACAGCTCTCCATAGAGTGATCAATCTAGAATCGCGATTTTGCAACAAGTATGTGCATTTTTATAAAAGGTGGTATATAATTTTTCCTCTGCTCTTTTATTAAAATATAACACAAAAAGGTGAATGTGGGTTCTAAAAAAATATATATCTACTTACGTTTGCATGAAACAATAAATCGTATCTGAATATTTTGATTATAAAGAACGGATTTCAGAACAATTAAAATTTTAATTGATGCAACTTGCTTGCTGTTTGTGTATATCACGGACGAACCAATAAAAATATAATTTTGATGATCTCTATTATTGAACATTAAAAAAACTCAATCGTAGATATTTTAATGAATTATTGCAGAAAATGTCAAAGATAATATAAAAATACATAGATTTCAAACTGATATTAAACGATTCCATAAATAACAATAGGTATATTATAAGAACATACCTGATAGCTTGTTAGTGTACTATCAGATATAAAAAATCGATCAAACTTTATCTATGTACGTAATCTACGGCTGGGTGTATCATATTTTATTGTTCTATGGACATACAGCACGATATCTGATAGGTTATTGATATCGCTGTTATATTCTAACAAAGGTTTTTTTCTTTATTGTTTATTTTGTTCTCGTTATAATGTGGAATATCTCTGATTATTTAAAAATATTCATGACATCGTGAAATCCGATGCATATTTCATTCGATGCTTTGTTTAACCGAGTCCTTGAGGTTTAATAGAAGCTAAAATTCTTCTATAAATTCGTTAAATAAAAGTTGTTTTGTGATAGTTTAATTGGACTGTCTGAGTGTTTGCCATCTTTTGAAAAATGTTTAAATTCTTACAACCTCATTTTTGTAAATAATATAATACGTATAACACTTTTCCATACAAAGGTGTCAGTATAGCCGGCGGAACTTATTGCCTGAGGCAATTTTTTCCAGTCAACCGGTCCCGTTCAATCTGAACAGACCAACCCCGGGTAGAAATTTCAAGTGGAAAAACACTGTCCCGACCGGGAATCGACCTCGGATCTGAAGTCCGCGCCAGTATAACTAGACTACCGAGGTCAGTAATAGGTAGTATAACCGACAAAGTTACATTTTAAATTGCATTAAACATACTGATTTTTGCCGATATTTGGTAAAAACTTCAGTTGTTAAGCTCGTGACGCTCATCTGACTATAATATACAACCCTTCATTCTGAATCAAAAAGAGCTTTAAAATACACATTTTTTTTTTGATAGTGGCATGAGATCATCCGATTGTGGATGGAAAGTGGAAAGCCAATGATAATGAAAAAAATTATAAAAAATAAAATACGCATACATTGTGAAGAAATCTCATTTTAATAGCAAAGTTTGAGCTGTACAGACATTGAAACTTTGCGAGGCAACTTTTTTAGCAATTGAGTAGAGGGCGCTCGTGAGGTTTACTCAAAACAACTATTCATTAAAATAGTAGTTTTCAATTTATTTTAGTCAAAAGTCTTCAAATTGGTTATACGGAAGAGATCCTGCGGGATTGTCACTGAAGACAGCGTTCCAAATATTTATAGATTCTTGCGCCGTTTTCAGACTAGATCCACCTAGGTATAAAATGCAATCGTAGGGGCATGGGATTTGTCGACATGTCGAAATAGTATTTTTTGACTCGTTGAAAGACGGCCAACAGGTTCTGTAATAGAAATATACAAGACTCTCTTATGTTTAGTTGAAATAATGGACCAAGTAGGTACCTACCTTATGCCTAAAACATCTAAGATCTTAATTTATTTACGTCGTTTATAATTTCTAATAAAATAACTAGGCACCTACTTTAATAATTGTATTTTTTCGAGCTAACAATTTCTTAAATCTACTTGAAAAGCAAATAATTACTAACAAGAAAATAGTTTGTCCATGACATTTATCGAATCTATGTTGAGGATAGATTCAACTCTTTGATGACGTGACTTCTGTACGGTAAGTATACTAATGCAAGGGATAAAGTATTTTGATGAAAAAAATCTATAGGTATAGGTAGTAGCTAGAGGTTCATAGGAAGATATTTTTAATAGATACGTGTATTGCGTACGAGAAAAAAAATTCAGAAGATGAAGGAATGGGTAAAAAAGACAGATGAAGGGATTAAGAAGTCTCTATGTCAAGATGGCGCAATACCTGATATGAATTATTGAGTAGAAAGGCGGGGGCCTAAAAGGGAATCCTTAAGTATTTAGGAGCTCAGCTTATTAAAGACTTTCCTTTATATTTTTCGCACGTATACCTACTAGTATTTTGGCGTTTACTACTGTGAGTACCTTTAGATTTTTTTTTTATAATAATATCTATATCTGCGATTGCTATAGAACTGGAGTTTGGAAACATTATTATTGACAGAATCGAATCATTATACATTCCAATAACATGTGTTATGTTCCTATTTTGAAAGTTGCCATATTAATTATATTTCTCGAAGTTTAATAATATACGGCTTAAAGATTATAAAGTTTTATAACTAACTAGCTTTCCCGACAGACGTTGTCCTGTGGACCCTGTGATCCTAACAAAGGCAGTCCGTTCATATGTGCATAATGTGCACTGCGCCTCCAGAAACAAAAATAAAGTAGATAGTAAAACAATAGTAAAACAATGAGGTGGTTGATAGACCAGCGGTTACGACGACGGCTTTCGCACTGTTTCGTGCGGAGATCGTGGGTTCGAATCCCGGCCGTGTCGACCATTTTCCGCTTTCACGACACAAGTATTTGCTTACCGTGAAAGATGTCAAAAGTGTATTTGTGTTCACTTCGAGTGAGCACAGATGCATTTAAAAAAAAATAGCATTAAAATATGTAAACGTCCATATTTCTATCGTATTCTAACTTCAGGCAGGAAAAACGCGCACAATTTTGTTGACTGTATGAACATTATCTAAAACGCCCGAAAGGGTGCAGTAGACAATAATTTTGTTGTTAGATTTTTTTTTATAAATGGCGTCGTTGGACATCCATTCCATACTAACTTTGATGTCATATTTTATTTCATGTTTTATGCATTTTCAACATTTTATTAGTTATTCTATTATCCGGAGCGGAGAAGAATTCAATAAATCAAACATCGAAATAATCTGTTCAGCCGATCTCGAGTTAAGTGTTCGCACTAACCCGACATTCATTTATATTATAGATTAGAAAGGAATGTGGAGTGGATGTTAGCGTAGCGGCTAGAATGAAAGTGAATAAATTAAGGTGGTTTGGGCATGTAGAGAGAATGAACGAGGAGAGAATGACTAAAAGGATTTACATATAAATCTGAAAGAACGGGTGCACGCAGACGAGGCCGACCTCGAATGACATGGTACGACAATATCGGTTCAGTCTTAGAGGAGGGCCAAGTCAGGAGCAAAATGAATAGATGTATGCGGAATGTTAGGCGTTTGGAAGAAGCGAAATAGGTTTGTTTGGATAGGAAAGAATGGAAATTCGTACTCTCTGCCTACCCCCTTCGGGAAACGGCGTGATTGGTAAAAAAAAACTATTAAGTACCTAAAACAACAACAGAAAATTAGCAAACAAAACAAAGTTGTTGAACATGCATTTTTCTTGGTGGAAGTAATTTAAATAATCAAATTTAAATAAAAAAACTTTTTAACTATTCCACAAATTTATTGAAACAACCTGTTTCAAATAACCTGTGACCATGAAGGGCGTGCCCCTTCGAAACATGTCAGGTACAATAAATTTGGGAATAGTTAAAATTTTTTTTTATTTAAATTTGATTATTCTAAATAAATATCAAAACAAATTAATATAACGATAGCTTCAATGTATCCATTCCGCCAGACACAACAGTCAAGAAGTAGGCGTAGTGGCCAAAATCACTCGATATCGGGTGGAAGGCCTCATCAAAACAAAAAAGTAGGCGTAGTCCCCATTATTGTTATGTATGGAAATTCATATTGATGCCCTAAGGGGCTGACGAAGTAAGCTTCGTCAAGATATCGCAGTCATAAATGCACCAACTGATGATGTGGTAGGATGTTTTCGGCATTCCTTGTCTGATTTAACCCAACTGATGTTTATTTGGTCTCCTTATCCGATTATTCCTAACTGATGTTTTTGTAGTTTTCTTCACCTGATTATACCTAAATTATCTTCCTATAATACTTTTTACCCGAATGTCCTAGATAATGTTCCTATAGTACCTACTTCTTACCCGGTTTGTTCCGACTATTTTCATTTCACTGACGTGGATAATTCAAACTGATGTTTCTGTGATAGGTATTCTTAAAGCGACAAGTCTCAAATACTGATGAACAAGAACAAGATGAACAAGAGAACCACTAAAAAGTGGTTCTCTTTACGCGATAACTTTCATGTATCCTTAAATGATGTTGTTGTGATACTTTTTGATCCGATTGTTCCCAACTATTGATCTTATAATTATTCCTATCTAGAGATATTATTATTCTTCGCCCTATCTCTACTTTCTTCAATAAATTCAACCAGAAGTCTCCGTTTACGATTTCAGTTTTGCCATAAAATTTGTCGAAAAAATCGAATTCTTACTTCAATTCCATAAATAGATAATTATCATAGTGTTAGAAATATGGAGGTGCTTGAAGACAAGTTAGTATAGACATCTATCCTTGTCACACGTGTTCTATTGACCCAGACATGTATGTTAAACCGAGCGACGTATAATTGGTGATTTCAAGATAATATTTTCACAGCTAATAATAGAATATGGGATGTCCTTAATACTACGAAAGTAGCAATTTACGGTAGACATTTTGAAATGTTAACTATTTAGTCATTAAGTATTATTTACCGCAACCCATCACATTAAGTGATTATGTAGGTACTTAGTGGAAGCTATACCTATTCTACGAGAACCTACGTTGGTATTTTAGTAAAGTTCACACTTCACCCTAAATGGATTCTCTAATAGAGATATTAGAAGGATCGGGATCATGTACACAAATTATTATTAGTAGCAACAATTTGACCGGTAGCCCCGCAGTTCAGTCGACGCCTTTCATTCTGCAGCAAGATGGTTTGAATTTTTTTTCCACATCCACAACACAAGCATTGCTTCGTATGAAAGATGTCGAGGGTTTTTATTGTATTGTATTACAAAGTATACACGTTCGTTTTATTTTAAAACATTTTACTCCATAGAAGTAAAAACATTTAAACAAAGTGAAACAATTATTTAGCTTATTTTACTTATGAAATGTTATCATAGACTTCCATATTGTGAAAATAAAGTAGTAATTTAGAGTTGTCGTTTAAAAAAAACTTGTTAATAATAATTGGGATACTAGCATGTGATGAGACTAGGACAGTAAAATTTCAACTCGTCTGGTATGCCGACATCCGTACTGGTAGGTACAGATCGCTCGATTCTAGACAAAGAATGGAGACAATTTTGGACCGTATTGTCAGTAATTAACCAGAACTTAGAAGCTTACCTGACCAAAGAACTCCATTGTTAGCAATTCATGGTAAGTAGGGGAGAGTGGGGAGGTATGGGACAGTACTCGTATTATTCATATTTGGCACAATTATAGCTTCCTATACTTGTCAAAAGATCTCATCAGAGGTATGTTTAGTGTTAAATCATTGCCAGTTGGTGTTTTGTACGCGTGGAGAAAATAATTCTTGTTTATCATTTTTCTAAATAAAAAATAATATTATACCTAATAAAATCCATCCTTTTGGGAGACAGTAGACCAAAGGTAAGATTATTTTTATATTTTATTCCTAAACCTGTGATAATTATTCGTCATATCAACGCATTTTTTTTTAAATTATGTCATTTACCGTTTTATTGTTCATGGTAGAGGTTTGGAACAGTTCATTGAGGGAGGTATGGGACATACCTTATACCTCCTGTGTGTGAATATTTTTGCAAAATTAGTTATTTTTTGATCAAATCAATGAAATATTGAACCTGTAATTTATTTTTGTAGATCCCGAGATTATGGATAAAAAAAAAATTGAATAAGGAATTATTATACAAAAATTCGCCAGGCTGTTCAATTACAAAAGAATATAGTACTTATATTTCTACCACCTAAAAAACATGACGGTATAAAAAGAATGCAAGAAGTTTATGCATTGGAAATAAAATTTGATCGTTTTGGTGAAGTTAATTAAATAAAGTTATAATTTTATATGCATGTCCCATTCCTCCCATATACTTAGGCGTCCCAAACCACCCCACTTTGTGGAGGAATGGGACAAAATTAAGGTTTTATAAAATTTTGAATGACTCATTAAAAATGGTCAACCGTACAATTTCAATAATTAATTGTCATAGTTAATTGCGTATCTTCAGCAACCTTTTATTTTTTAAAAATAAATTGATTTTATATTTCTAAAATTCAATTTTTTATAAATTTGTCCCATACATCCCCACTCTCCCCTATTATACAACCCAGAATGATATGGCGTAAAGTAAACTGAATAAGTTAACCATTGCAAAACTGCATAAATGGGGATAGATGGCTTAACCATTAACCAATTACCATGAAGGATGACAGAATCAATAGATCGTATACTAAACGAATACACAAGCGATCCAATGGCTTCGGTCTCCGGAGGTCAAATTGTGAGCGCCCACAATATGAAGAACCAAATTCCAAAACGAACAAACATGTAACTGTAGATTATTTAGTTTTTAAAGTGTTATTATTTGAATTTATTGTTTTAGGAGATAAAAATTCGTTCATTCAATTAATCTAGGGATCGGTATCTCTTAATGCAAACATCAACGGAGGGAGTTTAATCAAGAAATCCGTGTACGGGCTGGTAATATTAAGTATTGTTGTAAGTTCACAGTACGTGAGCGAACTTTCTATGTCATGTAAATTTGTCAATTAAAGCTGGGCTAAGTAATGAGAACGGCCGCTGGAGGGAGGCGACTTAATTAAATCGTTATCTTGTTAATGGGAATATAGTTCTCGTGATAGATCGGCGCTGGTGGTGTACATAGGTACCTACTCTAAAGCCTAGTTCATATTGGTCGAGTACCGAATAACTTAGTGATAAAACGTGCCTGAATATCTAAAATTTTGTCGAGTAGTTTAGCCGGCGCTTTAGTCAAATCAATCAATTTTGTTATAATTTTTTGGTCGATTAGCACCCCCCTCCACGCGTCTCTGATAGTCTGTGAACATCTATATTAGGTAGCTGGAACCAATGACAATAGAACGATAATAGAATAGGTATCTACCGCATTAATTACATTTCATGACCTATTTTTTATAGAACAAAATACGGATAGTTTGAATAAACGCTTTATATTACAAAACAATGTGTAACAAAAGGCTACGTAATATGAAATGTAACGTAACAATATGTGATATAAAACAATGAATTGTAATGTTACGTGATGGATTGTGATATAATGTAACGTAATGTTGTTTAACAAAACAATGTGTAGTACAAGGTTTCGTTATGTAATGTAGGAAACATAACAGTATGTGATAAAACTTCACGTAATGTAATGTTACGTAGTGCATTGTAATATAATATAACGTAATATTGTATTACAAAACATTGTGTAATACAAGGCTACGTAATGATATATAACATAGCAGTTTGTGATTTAAGAATACGTATTTGATCTAACGCAATGTAATGGGATATTACATAATAGTTTGTGTTGTAACACTGAATTAATTGTTACATAACAGTGTGTAATATATCGTTATAATGTATTATAAAATTTTGTGTTATACAATGAAATGTAATGTAAAATTACATAGCAGAATGTAATATATCGCTATGTAATATAATGTTACGTAATGTTGTATTACAAAACATGATGTACAAGGCCTTATAATTTAATTATTATGAATAACATTGTGTAACAATGCAATATATTTTTTAATAAATCTAGGTTCTGCCAAAGAGAACACTTTCAACATCTTTTAAACAAATAAAGCTTGTGTTTTGGCATCGGAATTCGAACCCACGAAGTACGCTAATCATACGAAAGTTTGTTCTGCAATAAAGTCATTGTTGTACAACATCTGCTATGGACAAGAACGGTTTCCTTGACTTCAGTCTTTCAAGTGGAATCTGTCTGAATGCCGTGTCGAGATCTTTTCAAACATAAGTACTAAGTGGTTGGTAGACTAGCGGTGCCGGCATTCGCATTGTTTCGAGGCCCTAGGTTCGATCCCAGGTGCCGACCATTTTCCTCTTTCACGAGCTTGAAATAGCTTAATGTGAAAGAGTCAATGAGTGTATTTGGAGTGAAAACGGATTCATTTAAAAAAAAAAAAAGGTGTAAAAAAACATATTTAACAAACCAAATAAGGAACTAAAATGTTATCATATATTTTTAGTTGGTTGTGCAAGCACAACATCTCTAAATGTTATATGTACCTATAATACCCCCGGTACACAAAGTTTATTAGCATGTAAATTGATTTGGGTTGATATCAATTAGCACAGCTTTCTCCACAGGGGAACTACTTAAATGAATTTCAAGGTAGCTGGACACACGTAAACAACTTTCAACGCCCTAATATAAAAAGTAATATATAGGTATAGTTTTATGGGTATTGGTGGTTGGTAGAGTGATAGAAGGTTGGATGGATGATCAGGTTTATTGATGAAGTAACAGACAGAAGATACAGAATACAGAAAATACTATTGAGCGGGCGCCGAGTGGCGCACCGCGATGCGCGTCGCGAGGTAGAAGGTGCGTGTTGACTCTATGCGGATTTGGTGAAGACTTGATGGTGACTGATGGTTGGTGTGCTGCCTTGTACGATGTGGCAGGCTGCTACTGGATGACGACATCTTGAAGGAACGCTATTGGTTGATGATGTCGTCATGAACAGGGTCGAACGCTATTGGTTGATGATGTCGTCATGAGCAGGGTCGCCACAGTACTCCCCCCCAAGTGACGGAGTCACGAGGTTCAGCGTGGAAACTGTCGTTTTCTGGAAGGTATCCTCGATTAGGTCATCTGCTCTCCAATGCGATTGAAAAAGATTGGTACAAATAATGCTTCTTAAAAAATGTTGGTCATCTATGTCAGTCGCGACCAAAAGGTTTTACACCCCTGGTTAGCAGGTGTAGTTGTTCAATACTGTGTGAGTAATGAGAAATCTATACAATGCAAAAATGATAAAATAATAATGAGTATTAGTTATACAATAGCAAGATTGTCACGAAGTGTTGTAACATGATTACTGTAGACAAAACAACAATGTTCACGGATGGATTTCTGATATCCACTGCAAGTGTCCACTCGCCGAAGAATAATTTTAATTATTGGCGTTCTGAGAATCATATTACACTGCTTATTACTATTAGATATAAGAATGTCTGATGTAAACAATTTACTGCGACGAAATCATGAGTCATGTTGCATTATCTTAGTCTTGATAAAAAATATGCTGATGTAACACATAAATGTTTGTGAGAACGGAATGTAAAAATTTATTCCACTAAATTTTGATGTTAATATTTTTTATAAAATGAAGTATTGCACTTTCATATGCTGTTGAAACTGATTTTGTTTGCTTGTTGCTTGCGTAAGCGTTAGTTGTTGCTGGGTCATTTTATTTTGCACGATTGCATTCTTCTTGTTCGTTACATAGATTTTGAGTTGGTGCCAGTGAAGAAGTGCTGATCCTGGTTGCTGTTGCTGACTATATCTTGCTAGTCAATAATTCATGTCGAATTATGGGTGCTGCCATATGAATATGCCAGAGCGTGTGTACTCGGGATGCAGTATTCATATTTTAATGAGTGACGTCGTTCGTCGTGCTCAAAGTGGCGTTTGCTGATGAGGATCGTGAGTAGCGATGGTTATTTGAAGTTCCAGCGTAGGAAGAATAACCTTGCTGCTACCTAGTGTCTCTTCTGGCGTAGGCAAGCAGTCCTTTGCAGCGGTGATGCGAGGATGCTTATTTGTTGTTGTCTATGTTGGTCACTATCTATTGACAAGTAAAATGTCCAAGTCTGATAGATATGTGTGACGGTTTGAACATTGAGAAATGTTGATATGATGAAAAATATCGTGGCGAAAATGAGAAGTTCATTGAAGACATTGTTGAATGACTCACAGCATGTTGAAGTGTGCAAGTTGCTGAGCTTAGAGACAACTAAGTAATGTTGCTTACTTTGGAATGTCCTTTCTTGCTCGTACGTCTTGTTACTTCTCGAAGACATGTATATAGTTGAGTCTTCATGTGAGGTGGTGTACAGATGCTAGTTGCTACGTCTGAGTGGGCCAGTCTGTTGTGATGGCTGCTATGTCGGTTTTTTTTTATTTGTCTCGGTAGTAAGCACTGTTTGAATTCTCACTTGGTGTGAGGCACTCTACTGCAATACCCATTTTTTTAGTTTTCCATGTTCTATCCTTTCGGCAGGACAGCGCTTCAGAAGGTTGGTTGCGTGTCAATGCGTGTTCATATCACGTCGGTGGTCACCACTATGTGTATTGGTGGTTGGTAGAGTGATAGAAGGTTGGATGGATGATCAGGTTTATTGATGAAGTAACAGACAGAAGATACAGAATACAGAAAATACTATTGAGCGGGCGCCGAGTGGCGCACCGCGATGCGCGTCGCGAGGTAGAAGGTGCGTGTTGACTCTATGCGGATTTGGTGAAGACTTGATGGTGACTGATGGTTGGTGTGCTGCCTTGTACGATGTGGCAGGCTGCTACTGGATGACGACATCTTGAAGGAACGCTATTGGTTGATGATGTCGTCATGAACAGGGTCGAACGCTATTGGTTGATGATGTCGTCATGAGCAGGGTCGCCACAGTTTTATCAAAATTCTTTTAATGAATATTTTGACGGATCTTGTCAAGAGAATCCCCAAAATTGTTTACAGAGATTCCCGGAGGTCAGCGATTTTTTCATAGGTAGACTATAATATTATTTTTAAATTATTTATATAAATGTTGTTCTTGTAAAAAGTCATAGACTAAAACACTTAAACTAACTACAAACTCTTCATTTATAAGCCTTTTATCGTACGAAATCATAAGCCTTAAACTGAATTGAAACTCAACAGCAAGAGAAGCTTAAAATCATAACTACATATTACAGTATCTTTGAACTTTTCAATTACTTGATTCATTCGTCCTGTGTATCTAAAAGAACTAGTTGGTCGACCAGTGCTCGAAATTCGACCATAACTTATTTAAATTATAAGCTTGAACATTATTAAGGTTCCATTGTCAAAGACTGATCGAGCGCTTTTCAAAATTTTCTTTCAAAAACAATGACATCGATACGTCAAATTTGAAATGTTGATATAATGCATGTACAAAGTTTTTTCTATAATAATTGAAAACAATAAATATTAATCTATTCTATATTTCAGCACAGATAAACAAATGAATATATGCGTCTGTGTCAATGTCAAATACATCAAAGTGTGTATGTGAGTATCAAATCCCGCAATTTCCCGCTCCACCTTCCATTTGAATAGGTACACCGCCTTCAAAAAGCTTTCTGCGTCCATTATGAGGCGCTTTTCATTTGACATCTGTTTTTATGAAGTTGAAGTAGCCTGTGGAAGTGTGTGTGTGCGTATAGAATACATCATAATTATTACATCAAGTAGTGTAGGTATGTAATGTTTTTGTTATTGGCATAATTAAAATATATATTTTTTTTAATTTTATTAACAACTAAAAAAAGTCATAATTCAGCATAACAGGTTTGCACCCTTTTCGCTGAATAATGAGAAACAATACAAAATATATAGGCATATAAAAAAAAAAAAAAAAAAAATACAGGCAATGAAACATTGGTAAAAATAATATGAAAAAAAAAAACAATATTATTATAACATTATAAAAAGTTACCAAGTATGTAGTTAAAAGTACATTACTATGTCTATGATACAAACAATAATTGTTATTATTGGTGCGCGATAGATCTGTCAACATGCACCGGCACAGGTAATCACCTGGACAGTATTCACTACAGTTGCATACATAGGTACATAATTATCAACACACAGCGCAGTGACACTTAATAATAATACTGCTTATCAAACTAGTAATGTGAGCGCGCACATCGATGAAATCCAATCATCGATATTTCGATTTATGGAAGATGCTTGGACAGAAATTTTTCGTGTTACTCTTTACTTGCATGGATAAATCGACAACATATACAAAATAAAATAAAATTACATTATATTAAGAACATAATGGTTTAGACTTATAAGCTAAAAAATACATAAATAATAATATATACATACACATCAATAACCAAGTGGCACAAATGAAACCTCATGATATCAATAAATATAAAGCTTGTAAGCAAAAAAAAAAAAAAAAAGAAAAAATTATAAAATAAAAAAAATAAAATGAAAAAATATAAAATGAGAAAAATATTCACTTAATTATAAAATATACGGCCTCTTTAAACTTGTTATATACTACATTGAATATGTCAATTTGTTCGGACATATAATTAAAAAGTCGAACTGCTTTATTTATTGGAGAATAAGTAATCAGATTAGTTCTTCCAGTAGAACAGTAAAACAAATTGTGATGACGAGATCTCCCATAGCAGTCAGGGACATACAGTTGTATCTGTTCTAAAATTTCTGGGTTACTTATGGAACCGTGTAATAGTTTAAAGAAATGTCGAATCAAATATTCGTCTCTACGTTTCTGGAGAGTAGACAGACCCAGACACCCATTAATAAACAGAGATGGAAACATGTAAGGGTAATACCCATACGTCAGTTTGTAGTAATACCTAGCAAATTTTTTTTGGACTTTCTCTAACTTTAGAATGAGTGTGGTTTCATATGGAGACCATATTATAGATCCAGATTCCAAGACAGAGCGCACTAAGGACTCGAAAAGTAATTTTAAAGTATTGGGATTTTGAAAATGACTTGTACTTCTGATAATGAACCCGAGCATTTTAAAAGCCTTATCCACAACATTTTCGACGTGCTTTCGAAATGATAAGATACTGGTAAATGTAATCCCTAGATCCTTCACTTCAGATATTCTATCCAGTTTTGAGTTTTCCATGACATAGTCATATACAATGGGATTTTTTATTTTGGTGTATGACATTACATGACATTTGGGGGCACTAAATTTCAATTTATTTACGTTAGACCATTCTACGATCGAGTCAATGTCACCCTGAAGTAACCTTGCATCATTCAAACAAGTAATCTCCTTAAATACTTTCAGATCATCAGCGTAGAGAAGAAACTTGCAGTTATTTATATTTTTATTTATGTCATTTATAAATATTGTAAACAGTAGTGGGCCCAAGTTTGAGCCCTGGGGTACACCTGAATAAGCAAAATATTTCTGAGAGTCGTAACCACAGTATCTTACATATTGCTGTCTATTATGAAGATAGCTTGCCACATATACTATCATTTTGTTACATAAACCTACGTCATTTAGCTTCTGAATAAGTATGTCGTGATCTACTTTATCGAACGCTTTTTGAAAGTCCGTATATACTACATCTACCTGTGACCTCTCATCCAAATATTTCCCTACGTAAGTATTGAAGCATAATAAATTTGTGACAACAGATCTGGTAGGTCTGAAGCCGTGTTGCTCATTTATGAGAAGATGTTTCACAGAGTCCCATATTCTTTTATGAAGTATAATTTCCAGTAGTTTAGCTGGTGTAGATATGATAGCAATAGGCCTATAGTTCTGTATATTCGATTTGTCGCCCCCCTTATGTATTGGGTTCACTTTTGTGGTTTTCCATAATGTTGGAAATATTCCCGAATTAAAAGACAAATTAAACAAGAAATGGAATATACCCCGGAACTCCATTGAGGAATTTTTAAGTAAATACGCCGGAATTTGGTCAGGTCCAGACGAACGAGTCGATTTAAGTTTTCTAAAACTATAGTCCAGTTCACTGAGAGAAACATTGAAACCATCACAAAAATCACCCTCTGCAGATACATTGGAATAGTTATCAATATCTAACAAAGGTGGAACATGATTATAAACCGAGGAAAAATAATATGAGAACGCATTTGATACATCCTGTGGGTCCGAGTACGTTTTATCGTTCAAGGACATTTGTTCCGGATATTCCGAAGATACTTTTCTACTGGCAATATAATTCCAAAATTGAGATGGATCTCTACAAATATTGGTTTCTGTTCGATCTAAATATTGCTTATAGCAACTCTGCAACTCAGTCTTCACTAATTTTCGAAGTTCACTAAATTTACCATATGCAAAATCGGACCTATTACGCTTCCAAAGCTTGTGCACAAAATGTTTATATAATATATATTAGCATTCGCCACTCTTGGTGCGAAATTTCATACTCCACCGTCCGCGCAATTTTTGTAAAAATAGTCACAAAGTTTTTGCTTCACGTGTTAATATATAGATAAACACAATTTTATTCTTGGCTATTTTCTGCCCCGAAGCACTTAAGGAAAGTAAGGCTTAAATTTATAATGAACAAACCGACCAATATGAACGGCGCGGCGGTCACAAAGCAACGAGTCGGTTTAGTGCAAACACTTATAACTCGAGATCGGCTGAACAGATTCTCTCAATGTTTGATTTATTGGATTCTTCTCCGCTCCGAATAACATATTAACTAATAAAAAGTTGAAAAAAAAAATGGGTAAGAAATGCTATAAAATACAATATTTAAGTTAGTATGGAAGGAACACCTGCGACGCGCCAACACCATCGCGGGTAGTTCCCACTCATTCTCGCATACGTGATTGCCGCTCTTACAGTAGCCTATCCCACTTAATCCACCGCAAAGTCAACAAAATTATCGGGCACATTCGTGTCGGTACCTACTTCATAGGTGAGGTAGAATGTGTGCGGGCGGGCATATTATATTCTCACGTTGTTCCCGCCTGAGCTTTGAATACGAATGAAATATGGATGTTTTAGAAATATTTATTTATTTATTTCCATTATCAATTACACTTAACAAACAGTTTACATATATAATTATTGGAATTTACTGCCCCACAAGACAACGAATGTCTATTGTATTTATTTAAACATTAATATTTTATTAGTAACTTAATCGGATTAATTATGTATTTTTGTTTCTAGAGGCGCAGTGCACATATGAACGGGCCGCCTCTGGTTAGGACTACAGAACAACGTCTGTCGGGAAAGCTAGTTTATAATAAAAAAAAACATCGATTGCTATTTTTTGTTTCTTTCCTTCTCCGCAGTCAATGACGTTTGTTTGTGCTTCTTTTATTTGAGAGTGATTACTTTCTATTATTGGAATTTGTGTTGGAACATACATGCACCAATTCAATTTGTTGATTATTCTTTTTCCAGTTAAGTAATTGATCCATTAACCGACCAACAGGAAAAGCAAACAGTTGCTTTTAATTATGTCAATGCTTCAGGTTCTTAGGGAAAATGTATTCTATTCTCCCGATGGTTGGGGGTAAATAATTCACCCTTTTCCCAGATGGTTGCTTAGTAATTCAATTATTACTACCCGCTGTCCTTTATCTAGGTGAAGTAACACACACCCCATCTAGGAATAATCATGCAAATTTTCCAAACTTTGTTTAGTAGAAACTGTATGAATTAGACATTTTGAGTAAATTATTCTCACTAATTTACAGTAAAAAATTCAACGTGACAGTTAAAATCAGAGAAACATTCTGGTGGGTAACTTTTGAAACTCAATCTCGAACGTCAATAATACTTGTGTGTAATACTAAAAATACTTGATTAAATCCTTATTTTTACCTATCTAATCATGATAATGACAACATGGTTATTTGGATTGAAATTGCATCGGTATTGTTATTGAAATGCAGATTAACCCCCTGATATCTAGAGGTAAGGTTCTAGATAGTCATGAAATTACACCTACGTATTTTCAGAGCTGAATCAACCAAGTGTTGAATATCATTTGAAAATTAATGCTTGCTTAGCACCTTGTAAAAACATTTAATCGGGATTATAGGTGCCAATGTGTTATCTAGCTAGAATATTATTATATATTTATAAAAAAAATATTAATAAAGTACCTATATGATTTGGGATTGGAAGGAATCTGGACATGGTGTGGGAGGAGGTCATTAACGTTGCACAAGATCGAGCGCAATGGAGAGCTCTTGTTGTCTCCCTATGCCCCTAAGTGGGGTCTTAAGGGAGCTTGGATTGGATATGATTTGGGATCTTTATTCAAATACTAGCTTTCCCGACAGACGTTGTCCTGTGTTCCTAAATATGAATATCGAATTCGAATTTGTATGGTGATGAATTAATTATCATTTAAACAATGTGATTTCGAACGATGCGTCTGTTTTAAACCATTTATATTCCATCCGCATTCTGTCAATCGCACCGATTGACAATTTCTGTCAAAATTTCAAAATTGGAATAAAAAGTACTAATAAGGTTGTCTACGAAGAGTTTTCTTTAATTTTCTAATTTTCCATGGATTATTCTTATTTTTTTTTCTTCTAAAAGGACATTCTCCTGATAAAAGACTACACGACAAAAAATAAATTAGCGAAATCGGTCCAGCCGTTTAGGCGTGATGCGATGACATTGGGAAATAGCTCTCCATTTTTATATATTAGATAAGGATTTCTTTGAGGATGATTGAGACTAAATAAAGAATCTAGTTACAATATGCTGACACATTATTGCCTATAGGTATTGTGGATTAACCCATTGTTACATGAACCATCCCGATTTGATGCAACAAAAGATTCGAAGTCCTCTTTCTATCCTACTTATAATAATTTATAATTTCGCTGTACTTTTACTATCTTAATTAAATTACTGATTAAAATAATAAATCTTATAAATTAATTTACGCAAGATTGCTTCAGTAGTCGGCATGGATGGTTACCTGCCTGTAATATTGCGGAAGCAAATAACATAAAAGTGAGGTGTTTAACGGGCGTCGAGAGCTTAACGGAAAGAATTATGCAAATTAGAGCAAGTCGAGACAACGTAATTTGTTCGCAGGAGTAAAATTAGGTTTGTAATGTTTCAGAAATTCCCTTGTGTTCTTCTTTAATATGCCAGAAGATACTATTTGAGACGCATATAACTTCTGTATTCTGATTTCGTGATGGTTTAAATTAATGTTATTCAAAATCACCGCCAGAACATTAAGTACCTACACGTACAACGTAATCCACATGCTCCAACTACAGGTGTCTGTCACATGCTTTGTACCCTCCTACAAAATTACATCTATCAAAATCATTTGCAGTTTATAATTAACTAGCTGAATCGCCCGTTGAATTTCGACCTAACCTAGAATTAAAAAAAAAACTCCTGGTTTATGCAATGTTTGTTACATTTTAACCTTTTCTACTTGTAACTACTCTCCAAGGAGTACCACCAACCAAAGTTCATTGAAATACACACACACACACACACACACACACACACACACTCATTCAGTTTTATATAATTCTAACTTTCCCGACAGACGTTGTCCTGTGATCTAACTATGAATATTCTGTTCTGTCAATCGCACCAACTATCAAACAACTGACAGTTTGTGTCAAACTCAGTTATTTTGTTATCCAATAAACCAAAAATAAACAAAAAATTATAAAAATCTGTTTAGCCAATCTCGAGTTATAAGTGTTCGCACTAACCTGACTTTCTTCTATATTATATATACCTAGATTTAGTTAGACTGAGAAAGTAGAAAAATGCGCAGGGAGGTATAAAATCAGAGAAATATTGTGAGTGGTTAGCGTAGGATAAAGGAATGATGATGTTAGTGTACGTTTACACTAAACGAACATAGAGCCAGAAATAGAGCATTCTGTCCTGATCGCTGACATTGACACCGAGCAAAAGCCCTGGCTTTATGCTCGTTTGGTTTCAATGCACCCTTAGAGACGAGAATTCTAAAGATACCAATACACTGTAGAGAGACCCAGTCAATCTACTTTGATTTATCTTGGATTTCGTACCTATGTATGCCAGAACTGTTTTTATCTTTCTGTAGCACCTAGAGATTTTCTTTTTTTTAAATAAACTTACCAAATGTACACAACAGCGTACAATGAACATGGTTTTTTCAGTGTTTTGAGTACCTGCCCATCGTTTTTTACTTTTTTGGAGTACTTAGTTACGTAGAAAAAATTGGATTATGGAGGAATAGTGTATTGTCACAATAATAAGAAGAAGAGGGAAGGAATATTAATGCTATTTAATTCACCATTTTGACCCCTTGATCATTATTGAATTTTGTATAGAAAACGAATTTTTCCGAAACCAGGAATTTATAAAATATTCAGGTGTAAAAGAATTGCATTTTGCACTTAGACATTACCCGCGGATCCTGATAAATATTGAAACACGTCTCCGAGAACCTCGCCCCTTTTGAATATTTTCTCACGCGGGGATGTTAAATTTACATTATTCTCCCCCAAACAATCAACCCTTTCTGCTATTCTCTGAGGCTTCAGATTTAGAAGCATTCCTTCATGGTATGTAGTCATGCATGGAAATATTATGTTAGTGGAATGTGAGACGTAGAAATTATGATGTACCTACAAATTGTTTATTCACTTGACTTTATTTTATTGGAAAACTAGCTTTCCCGACAGACGTTGTCCTGTGGACCCTTTGGTCCTAACCAGAGGCGGCCCGTTCATTGTGCACTGCGCCTCCAGAAAAAAAATAAACTAACTAAATAATAAAATTAAAATATAAATTCTAAAACTTCCATATTTCATTCGTACCTATTCAAAGCTGAGACGGGATCAACGCGAGAATATAATAATGATATGAGCACAATTTGTTTGACTTTGTATGTAAATAGGTATTTTCTAAAACGCCTTAAAACGGTGGAGTAAGTGGGCTACTGTAAGAGTGGCAATTGCAGAAGACAATAATTTTGTTGATAGATTTTTTCAAAGATCTATCAACAAAATTTTATCCGAAGTGGAGAAGAATCCAATAAATCACACATCGGAAGAATCTGTTGAGCCAATCTCGAGTTATCAGTGTTCGCACTAACCCGACTTCAATTTGTATTCAGTTTAAGCTTCTAAGGACTTCCAAAAATAGGTAAGAGGAAAATTGTACGAAAAACAAAATATGGTCTTGAAATAAATAAAAAATGGCAAGACCTTTTTCTTTAAATTGACACTATTTTGAATATTTCATAAAAAATACGATTTTTTTTACAAGTGAGGAAAGTTAGCGACTATAAATGGGTGTGACTATTTTTATATACCTACACATAGATTGATGTAAATCTACGCTTCTACTGAACAAAATATTAAGAACCTATGTAGTAAATAATATGTATATATTATTATTCATGTACACTTTTAAACCATTCTACAAGTATTTCTAAATATTTCAGGATGCAGCATAAAAGGAAAAAAAAACTTTACATATACGTATATAAAATGTGGAAAAAATAATAACAAGCGAGAAACCTGTGAAATTTTAAGAGAGAATCTGTTTTGTGTTGTATTACATCTATACTGTCTATATTCTATATCTATACTAATATATAGAGAGGAAAGATTTGATTGTTTGTTTGTTTGTTTGTTTGCATTGAATAGGCACCAAAACTACTGAACCGATTTGAATAGTTCTTTCACTTTTGGGAAGCTACACTATCCCCGGTGAACTTTCATAAAAATTTGGGATCCTTACTAAAACTCCAATAATGTAACCCAACGTGTAAAAAATTTACCTAAAATATTCTTTACATTGCGTGCGCTGTGAAAACTATTGATGATAGAATAAAATAATGTACTGCGACTTTGTAGAAGACATCAATATTTACAAAAAATGTCGGGACAGCATATGTCTAACTTATAAATAAGAAGGGTTCATTATTATTTTAAAAAATTAATTGAAATGCCGCCTCTAGAAAAGACTATTCATTTGTATCGTGGTATTACCTACTCCTTATCAAAATAAATTAGTTCATATTCAAGTCTGCTTCAATAAGTTTATAAAACTTGATATGCTATATTTTTATTTTTAAGACTAAATTTCACATTAAAAAAAATATGTTTTGGGTATATCATAAATAATACAGTTAAACAATATTTTAGAAATTTCTTCCGACAAAGGTTTCACGAAAAGCATTGTGACGAAAGAAACTAACATTCGTTTTGTTCTTAAAGTGTTAAAAAACTAGGAATTGAATAGGATATTGTCTTAAATTTCGGATGTTTTAAAAAGGGTACGACTTATTGAGGGTAATAAAATATAACTGTAGAGGGAATAATATTCTAGAAAGTCTTTAATGGGACTCGGTTTATTTTCAAAAACAAGAGGAACCATAAATGAACGTTTTCTTTAAATCAATAAAAATCTTGAAGACGTGTCGAATTTTGAGTTTGGACAATGACGCGAAAAATAAAATAATTTCTGAATGATTCAAAATATAAACAATGAGTTAGGAGAAGACAATCTATAATAATAAAGGAAAGTGCCTGACTGACTGACTGATTGACTGACTGACTGATTGACTGACTGATTGACTGACTGACTCATCAACGCACAGCCCAAACGGCTAATCGTAGAGAAGTGAAATTTGGAAATCAGGTAGGTCTCAATACAAAACCTTCCACTAAGAAAGGATTTTTGGAAATTCCACCCCTAAGGGGGTGAAAAATAGGGTTGAATTTTTTTCAAAGTATGCGAATATCTCGGAAACTAGACATGGTACGAACTTGAGATTTGGCATATGAATTCTTCTATAGAAATGAGTGTTAGCATATTCGGCAATTTTTCCAAAATTTAACTAAAAGGGACGAAAAAGGGCACATATAAAAAGGGATGATTTTTAAGTGCCTCCTAAAAAGTTTAAAACTGGTTTTATCGAAAATTCAAAAAAATGATTTCTTCAGAAAGAGTCAAATTATACTATTTCGTTTTCAAAAGATATCAGTAATTAGAGGGGAGGGGGTGAGGGGCACTTTTCCAACGTGTATGTGTGTGTATCCGTCCCCTCTTTATAACTTTTGATTCGCTTGATACATAGATCCTAAAATTTCAAAAAATATTGAATACTTTAAGCATACAAATTTTGTATACTCAGAATGTTGAATTTTTTTTTCAGTCAGGGGTAATCAGCCTTTGAATTTTTATTTAATTTTTTCATATATCTCAAAAACCATAAAATCTAGAACCCTAAAAATGTGTATGTATATAGAAAAATACAATATCTAAAATATAATTTAATGAAAAAGTTCCAGCATTTCTCAAACTTTTTTTATAAAGAAAAATATTTTTTTTATGACAAATTTACGAGTTTCAGTGCATATATTTCAGAATTTTATAAAAATATCGATAAACGACGAAACCCTCCAACTAGATAATTGATTTTTCTATAAAAAATATATACATCATAGCAGTACATCTCGAACTTTTCTTAACAACTTTTGTAAAAATTTAATTTATTGACGACATCATTTCATACAATAAACATACATACACCACGAGCTGGTCCGGTGCAGCGTGTATGGGTAAGAACACGTAGAAAGCCGATTCCGATTTGCGCCGACAGGCTCATAGATCGTTGTCTATAGTTTCAATGTATTTCTTGGAGGAATTATTATATATGGAGAGATTGACAGCTGAATTTTGTACGAGAGCAAGTGATGCCACTAGAGGGGATGTGAGGAAATACTGGCGGCCATCTTGGTTGCAACATATTTCAACAATTCGTATGGAATAATTGAAAATATATATCAGAACTTCGAATAGTTTGAAATATCTTGTGTATTTGACTTAAATTAATCATCTCTTCAGTTTAAGGAAGGATTTGAAATAAAGTTCACCAAATAAAACCAACATAACATTAAATCATCAATTTAATATGAAAAAAAAACTGTAATTAAACTTTAAAAGAGTAATAATATGTCTACTCGTAAACGTAGTTATTAACAACAAAACACTAAAAAAGAGATCCAGCAACATATTCGTTAAAACAGAGAATATGTTCCCGTAAGTTCCATTAAGATGGCGTCGTAATTCATTTTTCCCCCCGACCCCGCGGCTTCAAAAGTTTTATCAATGAATCCATCCATAACCATAGATTCATCCAAGATGTATTTAAATGGGCATGCCGGAAAGCGGGTTCCTGCTTTTTCTGTGGGTGTCCCCGTTCAAATGCATAGTAACATTCTTTGCGCAGGTCGGCGCGGATCGGAATCGGCTTTCTACGTGTTCTTAGTCTATGAATATATATGTACGTAGGTAGGTACCTACCCAACCCAACCTACTTTCTCCAATACACGTGTCGAAACTATTGCGTAATCTATAATCTATTAATATAAAGGAAAGTGCCTGACTGACTGACTCATCAACGCACAGCCCAAACGGCTAATCGTAGAGAAGTGAAATTTGGAAATCAGGTAGGTCTCAATACAAAACCTTCCACTAAGAAAGGATTTTTGGAAATTCCACCCCTAAGGGGGTGAAAAATAGGGTTGAATGTTTTTCAAAGTATGCGAATATCTCGGAAACTAGACATGGTACGAACTTGAGATTTGGCATATGAATTCTTCTATAGAAATGAGTGTTAGCATATTCGGCAATTTTTCCAAAATTTAACTAAAAGGGACGAAAAAGGGCACATATAAAAAGGGATGATTTTTAAGTGCCTCCTAAAAAGTTTAAAACTGGTTTTATCGAAATTTTAAAAAAAATGATTTCTTCAGAAAGAGTCAAATTGTATTATTCTGTTTTCAAAAGATAACATTAATTAGGTAGGAAGGGGTTGGGGGTGGTTTTTATTGAATAACCATATCTCTTAGATAACTGAAGTTAGAAAGCTCTAAATTAATATATAGATTCTAATTTTAATATAAAAATAAAATTCGTGTTTCAACAAATAAATATTATTTTTTAAGGAAGATAAGCCATGATAAAGATTTGCATCAAACATTTATTGTAACAAGGTCACACCCCGTGAGCAGTGCCGTTTGAATAATATAGGTAGGTACCTACTACGCGTCCGCCTCGCGAGAATGACTGAGGTTATAAACTAGGTAGGTAGGTACCTACCCAACATTTTTTTAGTGTAGTGGAGTACCTACGCCTTTGATTGGATTATTAAATTCTATATGTAAATTCTATTTGTATATGAAACACATTTTCATCAACGCACAGCCCAAACGGCTAATCGTAGAGAAGTGAAATTTGGAAATCAGGTAGGTTTTAATACAAAACCTTCCACTAAGAAAGGATTTTTGGAAATTCCACCCCTAAGGGGGTGAAAAATAGGGTTGAATGTTTTTCAAAGTATGCGAATATCTCGGAAACTAGACATGGTACGAACTTGAGATTTGGCATATGAATTCTCCTATAGAAATGAGTAGTAGTTTTCTTGGACAGTTTTACCAAATTTTTACTAAAAGGGACGAAAAAGGGCACATATAAAAAGGGATGATTTTTAAGTGGCTCCTAAAAAGTTTAAAACTGGTTTTATCGACATTTCCAAAAAAAGATTTCTACAAAAAGAGTCAAATTATACTATTTTACTTTCAAAAGATATCATTAATTAGAGGGGAGGGGGTGAGGGGCACTTTTCCAACGTGTGTGTGTGTGTGTGTCCGTCCCCTCTTTATAACTTTTGATTCGTTTGATGCACACATCTTAAAACATCAAAAAATATTGAATACTTTAAGCCTACAAAATTTTTGTACTCAGAATTTTGAATTTTTTTTCAGTCAGGGGTAATCAACCTTTGAATTTTTATTTAATTTTTTCATATATCTCGAAAACCATAAAATCTAGAACCCTAAAAATGAGTATGTATATAGAAAAATACAATATCTAAAATATAATTTAATGAAAAAGTTCCAGGATTTCTCAAACTTTTTTTTATAAAGAAAAATATTTTTTTTTATGACAAATTTACGAGTTTCAGTGCATATATTTCAGAATTTTATAAAAATATCGATAAACGCCGAAACCCTCCAACTAGATAATTGATTTTTCTATAAAAAATATTTACATCATAGCAGTACATCTCAAACTTTTCTTAACAATTTTTGTAAAAATTTAATTTATTGACGACATCGTTTCATACAATAAACATACCGACTCAGGCCATCGACAGTTGGATCTCATTTTTACATGTAACTTTTTTTATAAAGTAAAACATTTTTTATGACAAATTTACGAGTTTCGGTGCCTATACCTATTTCAGAATTTTATAAAAATATCGAAAAAAGCCGAAACGTTTAAAACTGGTTTTATCGAAATTTCAACTGCAGATAGAGTCAAATTTTATTATTCCGATTTTAAAGTAAAAAATATTTAGGGTGCTTGGTAGTTTTTTTCGAAAAACCATATCTCTTAGATAAATTAAGTGAGAAAGCTGTAATATATAGATTCTTACTTTAAAATAAAAATCGACCGGTTTCATTGTTTTGTCAAAGATTTATTTTAAGCAGTGATATGGTATGATAAAGATTTTTGCAACAAACAAAATAATACTATGGAGATCCTAACCTTGAAACGCGGCACGATGAAGTTAATACACGTGCGGCTAGGTATATACATACTGCATGTATCTTATCGTAATGCCCAGAACAGTGGTTTCCAAAATTAAAGATTTTCCAATTTCCTATCAGGTGACAACTCTTCTGGCAGCTAATCTACTCGGCAATTTTTTATTGATCACACAACCCTTAGTAGGGGAGAGTGGGGATGTATGGGACAAATTTATTAAAAATTGAATTTTGGAAAAATAAAAAGCAATTTATTTAAAAAAAATACTAGGTTGCTGAATGTATGCTATTAGCTATGACATATACTTAAAATTATACGGTTGAGCATATTTAATGAGTTATTCAAAATATTATAAAACCCTGATTTTGTCCCATTCCTCCACACAGTGTGGAGGGATGGGACACCTATATGGGAGGAATGGGACATGCAAATAAAATTGTAACTTATTTCGCTAAAACGATCAAATTTTATTTCGAATGCATAAACTTCTTGCATTCTTTTGCACTGCCATGTTTTTGAGGTGGTGGCAATACCAGTATGTACTTCATTATTTTGTAATTGAACAGCCTGGCGAATTTTTGTATAATCATTCCTTATTCAATTTATATTTTTTTATCATAATCTCGGCATCTACAAAAAATACATTACATTTGAAAAAAAATAACTAATTGTGGAAAAATATTCACATACAGGAGGTATGGGGTATGTCCGATACCTCACTCAATGAACTGTCCCAAACCTCCACCATGAACAATAAAATGGTAAATGACATAATTTAAAACAAAAAGTTTTAAGTTATGTTAAAACAATGCGTTAATATGACGAATAATATTCGCAGGTTTGGGAATAAAACATAGAAATAATCTTACCTTTGGTTTACTTTCCCCCAAAAGGATGGGTTGTAATAGGTATAATATTACTTTTTATGTCGAAAAATGATAATCAAGAATTATTTTTTCCACACGCACATAACACCAACCGTCAATGATTTTTTACTAAACGTACCCCTATATACATCTTTTGACAAGTATATGAATATATAACTGCGCCAAATATGAATAATACGAGTACTGTCCCATACCTCCTGCATCCCATACCTCCACACTCTCCCCTACTAAATTATTCGTCACTCGATTAAAACACTCAACCAACGTAAACTACGCTACTGTGAACTAGGCTTAAGTACCTTACTGTATTAATTGATCACCAGTATTTCTTTATCCTCATGTACCTACATACGTACCTCGGTGTTATTTTTATAGCAATAGGAGCACGCCTCATGGCCTTGAAAGCCAACAAGGACACTGTTCTGTTGTGTAATCGGGAGTTGGCTGGGTAGGTAGGTACCTACCTACTTATGACGTCATTTATTTTTATGAATGGGTACGACTTTTTCCCAAACTGTAGGTAATTTACAGAAGGCTGTTATTGGTGTGCTATAAGTTTGCCTATATTGATGGTACCTACATTGAATAAAAAAAGAATAAAATATGCACATGATTTTCCAAAAAGGCCCCACTCTTCCTTGGTGATGTTTCGTGATTGTTTTCTTTTAGAGAACTCCACCGTTTACGCCGTTTTAGAAATTTTCATACAAAATGAAGCGAATTCTCGGGCACGTTCAAATGTTAACTCGCAGTACTGTAGTAATATTTCATAGGCGAGGTATATTTTCTCGCCTATTTGTTCCCACCTGGGATACGAATAAAATAAAATATGGATGTTGTTTCCGAAATATTTTAATGATGGTTTTAATTTATTAGTTTAAATAAGACGAATTAATAATGTATTTTTAGCAGGGAGCACAGTGCACATTATGCATGTGAATGTAGGTGTCAGCGTTCCCCCAGTTTAAGAAGAGAAACCAAAAAGCACGTGAGCGAAGCCACGGGTAACTAGCTAGTAGTTTATAAATATAATAGGTGAATTTTGTAAGGATCTAGGAGACAATAAGTACAGTAAAGGCTGCAAGGCACATGTTTATCTCGGTCGCAAGTGTGTAGAAACGACTTAGGTACTTACATTAGGTACAGTAAGAAAGCCGTTCGATAAAATAAATTATGCACAAAAATTGCATTTCTAATTGGACTAATTATAAATTTTAATCTTAGACGTGTCACACCCCGTTTAAATTAAAGTGCTCCTGATACAGAATGTAAGGCTTAATTTATATAAGATGTCACCAATGTATTTCCTTGTAATTTTTCATAAATAATTATTGTGTAGTTGAAAGATGTAATTTTAATTGTAAATCTTGTATACAGATGATAATTAAATTGTTCTTGATCATGAATCAATTAATCTCAAAGGATATTCTCAAGTTTGTTTAAAATGAGGAAGTAATGATATTCAGTCGACATTTATTTGGAGGACATAGCATGTTTCGAATTGGAAAATGTGTAATTTTTTTTTAAATGAGTAATTTTAATGTAAAATAATAACGTCAGCCAGTAGGTACTGAGCCCTTGTTGTAGTAAATGAAATAATGTCGAAAAACTCACATCCCTTTATCAATGTAATTAATAATAATGCTTTGTCTTAGTAGTATAGTTGAAACCAAAGGTCCTCCAGTGATACATTTTAATGAAATTGTATATACCTGCCTATAATTGTATTTTTTTACTATAATTAAGAAATTACTTTTCAATAAATTAAGAGATTGAATTAGTCGACCAAGTTATAGTTGTAAGTTATTTTTTTTTATAATTTAGATATTTAGTTTCATAATTGTATATGATGCACACCCCAAAAACACTAAACATTAAAATTTCCTTATAAGTCATTGATTAAATAACGTAAATAATGATCCATTATCTAAAATCCAAATTCTTTTGCATACATCTCCAAAGAGATATGAATTACCTTATGTATATAATAGTAAGTAGGTAGCTAGGTATGTAATTACATAATGTACCCAATTAATTGTAATAATATGTAATTATTTTGTATTAACGTCATTTCGTTCAATGGGTACCGAAAATATTATTACGGTGCACAAACAACCGTGGAGAGACGAACACATAAGTCCATAAATCATCCACAAGGGCGTGCGCACAATCTGCGTGAGACAACGAATCACGGAGATGACAGAATGGTTCCACCACCGAAAGCAACCCCCACATTGGCCAAAAGGGGTTGGTTTGCTGGAAGGCCTATATAACCCCATAGTAGGCCCCAGCACAGAGAGTTGAGAGTTGAGTGAAGAGTTGAGACACTGCGTTGACAGTGAGTTGAGAGCTACTCCGTGAGTGAAGTAACAGAGGGTTACTCCGTGAGAGTGAACCGTAATACGTGACAGTCGGGAAAGTTACAAACTATTGAGTGGTTCCTGAGTGAGAGTGCCAAGGGTGTCATTACATCCACTGAATCATAGGGGGAGTGTGTGCTAAGGAAGCACACTGAAAGCAGCGGCAGCCGACCCACAGCGTGCCAAACCACCACAAAAACAAAGGAAAATAACAACTTGTAAGTCGCAAATTTTATTTTGACCACCCCGCAAATTGGAAGATTGCCAGCCGGTCTAGCCCAGGTGGACCAAGAAGGACCGACTCAAGTGGACGGACAGGTGCCACTTGACGAGCCCCATTGAACATTACCCGGAGATTTATGGATCGTCCCTTGTCCTTTTTCTTCATTGTTAATATTTCTGCAACTTTTTGCCCAAGTGAATATTCTGATGTATAATTATTTCATTGTGTATCTATTTTTTTTTGCTTTATTTTTGTTGTTGTGTTTCTCTTATAAATTGTCGGGGTGTGACATCTTAGTTTAGGTACTAACGTAATTTTTTTTTTCTTGTTTGTTTCGATATCCCATTTGACTAGTAAGTAAGTGTAGGCCAGAACTTAGTTTTCTGAAATCTTTGTATTGATGTACCTATTTGCTCTTTGTTCTTTCCCCCGAAATAAATTCGTTAATAGCAAAAATCTAATCGGTTATTTTAATGATTACCCCGCATGCCTTCCCTAAATAAGCCACCTGTCTGACCAGAGAGAGATAACTTTACGGATTGATACAGAGGTAGGGCGGTCCCAGTGACTTTGACTGAGCTAGCCTGGTGAATTCTTTTACTTGGGGACCGTCTACCGCCCCTCTACGTAAAGAAGACTTTACCGAGAGGGTGAAAAGCAGGCAGACCTCGCTCTGTGCTCTGCTTTCTCTCTGGATGAGAGAAAGCCTGTGTATCAAAGTGGCGGTCCCAACGTCGGGCTTTGCTTGATTAGCATGCTATTAGTAGCACCCACCGCGGTGTGAAAACAGCAAATTTTCGCGTCAAGCACGGACCTGGGGGTGTAATGCTTTACAGCAGGTACACGAGTTTGAATCTCTCTCTGGTGCGCGATATGGGTGACGTGAGTGGATGCCATGGACGGGTGTGTAATGTACGCGGTTACATTACTTTGGATTAGGGTAGACCGGTTGTTTTATTGTAAATTCGAAAAATATTGTAGGGTACACGGTTATATTAGAATTATTGTGTTAGAGTGATAGGATTTAATGTAGAGAAATGTATTATGTTATGGGAAATGTTTATGCTTAAGTTTGCATTACGTTAGATAAGGGTAGGTATATTGAAATTTTTGTTGTGAAGATTCGGTGGATATATGTATGTGTATTTGATTTTGATTTTTGAGTTATGTGTATACAAGCTAGGCTATTTTGTATTTTGAGCTATGCGTAAACAAGCTACAGTGGGCTGTTGAACCCCAGATTGCCGCCATAGCGACAATAGGAATATTATACGATTTCTGTTATAGAGACGCGTAGAAGAAACCTACACACAGGTGCAAATGTTCCCATTGCTCGATACTTTGAGCGGCGTCCGTAGACTTTGGGAAAGCGATACGTGGATAGTATTTGTACTTAAGGGAAAGTTTTGAGGAATGTGATTTGATTGTGAGTCAGGAATTGTAGCCTTGTAGGTCGGATTAGAGGTGAAGTGAACGGGTTAATGTGTGAAGAAACCAAGCTTGTAGTAGATGGAAGGGGAGTACAGGTTGCTGGTAATGCAACATTATGTGTACAAATTGTGAATAGTAGATAAATTAAATTTCGGATATTTTTAAAGATGAATAGACCAATATGATATTAATTGTGTATTGTGTTACTGGTAGTTAGTACGTGTATAAAATAGTGAATTAGATATATGTAGGTATTTGATAATATAAGGTACGAAGGGTCGCACTCCTTGGATATATTTTTTTCACTTTGTAGAAATAGGATTATTTCTGTGTATAGGTCGTTATATTATATTAGCAAGTTAGGTAGATAGATAGTTGGTAGATGGTTATTAAAATTATGTTTATAATCATAGGTATTGTGATTGTTATTTAGCTATTAGGTCAAGTGAATATGTTTAATTTTTAGGGGGATTTATGACTTCGTTTAATAGGTAGATTTACGTTAGGAGATAGATATTGGTTAGTGTGGGTGCACCTATAATTGCATAGTTGAAGATTCACATAGGAGTAGTTGACGTGTACTCAACACTTTTGATGTTTTGGAGTACGTAAATTCACGGGTAGGTATATCAAATTGCGCGTAGGTGTTTTTGTTCAGAAGTTCCTAGTTAAGCGCAGTGTTTAGATTATTTACTTGTTCCGGAGTTAGTTTTGGTACAAGGGTTGTTTAGGTGCACGATACAGGTTGCTCGCTAGGTAGTATGGATAGGTATTTGAAAGTTCGTGTGTCTCTAGTTGGGTAGGTTAATGTGAGAACCGAAGGCTAGAACGGGGGGGTTAATGGGAGAACCGAAGGATAGGTTGACGTGAGCGAAGGATAGAGTGATGTGAGAGCTGACGGATAGGTTGAAATGAGAGTTGATGGATAGGTTGAAGTGAGGATTGAAAAGCTAGGATCAATAGGGCTGTTGAGGGATGGAGAACGGTGGACACCAAGACGAATACGGGATGAATAAAGAAAAGTTATCAGAGGGTTTCTTTCACTTTGAGACTGGGATGTGCCGGAGACAGTAGACTCCTTTCTTATATAGTAAAATGGACGTGTATAAAAATACCTACCTGTAATTATGTACCTTAGAGTGGGCGAGTGAGTATTTTTGTAGCGGTTGGTACGAATACTTCGTACCCCTGTCTGTGGGTAATGATAATAATCATGTTATTTTAATGTTGTCGCAGTCGATATTATATTAGGATAGTGATAGCTTGGTCGACCAGTAATTAAGTGTTTATTTTTTCCCTTTTTTGTTTTTACGTGTTTATAATTATTATTGATATTGTCATTGTTGTGCATTGTTTTGATTAAGAAGTGATGTAAGGGGTTAGATGTTGCAATCAGGGTAGGAATAGAGAGTTCATACAGGTGTTTTGTACATACCTCATACGTTAACTAGGTACACGTAATGTAAATATTGTAGATTTTTAGTAATTAGCCAACAGGTAGATTGGGTCTAGAGGAAGATATTGGTACAGCCCGTTGTGTACCAGTAGCTTGGTCTACGGTTCAGTTTATAGTTCGAATTGGGGATACTGTGAATAGAGAAGGCAGACAGGTGGAGTTCAATGTTTGTTTTAATGTTTTTTTTTTTGGAATAGTTGTGATTAGGTATCATAGTGTTAGAATGTTATGATATGATGGTAGACTTGGGGTTAGTGCCGTGAAAGCACGGTGAGAGAATATGCTTTCCACTGGTTTTACACGGTTTTCGAGTGTCCTGTAAAAGGCAGGAGAAACGTAAAAACCCGCGTGCCGTGAAAGCACGGTGAGAGAATAGGCTTTCCACTTCTTTTCGTGGTTTTTGAGTGTCCTGTAGAAGGCAGAAGAAACGTAAAACTCACATAGGGTGTATGATAGTATTAGTTTGGTAGTATTTACTTTAGTAGACTAGAAGAAAACGTTCACTGGGGAGATCGCTTGGTAGAATAAGAACAATATCGTTTTAGTAAGCATTGTTAGATTTACTTCATAGTTTCAGGGAATTTCGTGCTAGATTGATTTCAGAATAAGTGGAAGGGTAGATGCGTTAATAATATATAGGTGGGTGGATATAAATAGTGTTGCGTGTTCTTTTGTAACCTGGTCCAGGATAGGTGATAAGGTAGTCGTTACCTTTGCGTCGTAGTGGGGATAATGAGTGGAATGGCTCGAGTGGTAACTGGTGGTGTAGCAGGACTCCGTGAGGCAACAGAATGACTCGCTCTTCTGGTCCAGTTCAGAGGGGAATTGGACACGGCCTGGAGGTTTGGGAGAAAGGTTACGGTTAGGTGAGAGCTCCGTGGGGCAACAGAATGACTCGCTCTTCTGGTCCAGTTCAGAGGGGAATTGGACACGGCCTGGAGGTTTGGGAGAAAGTTTACGGTTAGGTGAGAGCTCCGTGAGGCAACAGAATGACTCGCTCTTCTGGTCCAGTTCAGAGGGGAATTGGACACGGCCTGGAGATTTGTGGAAAAGGTTGCGAATAGGTGAGGACTCCGTGAGGCAACAGAATGACTCGCTCTTCTGGTCCAGTTCAGAGGGGAATTGGACACGGCCTGGAGGCAGAGGAAAGTGTAGGTCAGGGCAAGATAAGTGAGGGATGTTCGTACGGAACAGATGTTTGAGGATAGGTATGAGGAAAGGTTGCGAGTTTGGAACCGAAGTAGGGAATCTGATCAATTCCCAGGGGGGTTAGTTGTTTTGGTTAAAGGAGGAAATGCGATAAGCGCAGATTATTTGTTAGGGTTAGGACAGGTGTAGCAAGGAAACGTAAACGAGTTCAGGGGTTATCCACCAGCACTTGAGGGAGATGTGTTAAATTAAAATGAAGGGATTGAATGACAGTAAATTCTTAAATTCGGGTTATTGAGGGATAGTTTATTTTTAGTTTGATGTATCCAGTTAATTAGCGAAGTCAACGTACATACGTGGAATTAGTAGCATATACATAGATAGGAGAGTCACGGGCTTATAAGATCTTAAGGATGCATGTTATATTCTTTACCATTTGGGATTATAACAGAGAAACGTAAGACATAACAAATGGTTGGCGCCTAGGGATAGGGATGTTGCTAATTGTGTGATTACGTATGATACTGTAATTGTATAAAGTGAAATTTAGTCTTTTTGAAGGGGGGCGAGTTGATATGCTATATTTTTATTTTTAAGACTAAATTTCACATTAAAAAAAATATGTTTTGGGTATATCATAAATAATACAGTTAAACAATATTTTAGAAATTTCTTCCGACAAAGGTTTCACGAAAAGCATTGTGACGAAAGAAACTAACATTCGTATTGTTCTTAAAGTGTTAAAAAACTAGGAATTGAATAGGATATTGTCTTAAATTTCGGATGTTTTAAAAAGGGTACGACTTATTGAGGGTAATAAAATATAACTGTAGAGGGAATAATATTCTAGAAAGTCTTTAATGGGACTCGGTTTATTTTCAAAAACAAGAGGAACCATAAATGAACGTTTTCTTTAAATCAATAAAAATCTTGAAGACGTGTCGAATTTTGAGTTTGGACAATGACGCGAAAAATAAAATAATTGCTGAATGATTCAAAATATAAACAATGAGTTAGGAGAAGACAATAGTTTATAAATATAATAGGTGAATTTTGTAAGGATCTAGGAGACAATAAGTACAGTAAAGGCTGCAAGGCACATGTTTATCTCGGTCGCAAGTGTGTAGAAACGACTTAGGTACTTACATTAGGTACAGTAAGAAAGCCGTTCGATAAAATAAATTATGCACAAAAATTGCATTTCTAATTGGACTAATTATAAATTTTAATCTTAGACGTGTCACACCCCGTTTAAATTAAAGTGCTCCTGATACAGAATGTAAGGCTTAATTTATATAAGATGTCACCAATGTATTTCCTTGTAATTTTTCATAAATAATTATTGTGTAGTTGAAAGATGTAATTTTAATTGTAAATCTTGTATACAGATGATAATTAAATTGTTCTTGATCATGAATCAATTAATCTCAAAGGATATTCTCAAGTTTGTTTAAAATGAGGAAGTAATGATATTCAGTCGACATTTATTTGGAGGACATAGCATGTTTCGAATTGGAAAATGTGTAATTTTTTTTTAAATGAGTAATTTTAATGTAAAATAATAACGTCAGCCAGTAGGTACTGAGCCCTTGTTGTAGTAAATGAAATAATGTCGAAAAACTCACATCCCTTTATCAATGTAATTAATAATAATGCTTTGTCTTAGTAGTATAGTTGAAACCAAAGGTCCTCCAGTGATACATTTTAATGAAATTGTATATACCTGCCTATAATTGTATTTTTTTACTATAATTAAGAAATTACTTTTCAATAAATTAAGAGATTGAATTAGTCGACCAAGTTATAGTTGTAAGTTATTTTTTTTTATAATTTAGATATTTAGTTTCATAATTGTATATGATGCACACCCCAAAAACACTAAACATTAAAATTTCCTTATAAGTCATTGATTAAATAACGTAAATAATGATCCATTATCTAAAATCCAAATTCTTTTGCATACATCTCCAAAGAGATATGAATTACCTTATGTATATAATAGTAAGTAGGTAGCTAGGTATGTAATTACATAATGTACCCAATTAATTGTAATAATATGTAATTATTTTGTATTAACGTCATTTCGTTCAATGGGTACCGAAAATATTATTACGGTGCACAAACAACCGTGGAGAGACGAACACATAAGTCCATAAATCATCCACAAGGGCGTGCGCACAATCTGCGTGAGACAACGAATCACGGAGATGACAGAATGGTTCCACCACCGAAAGCAACCCCCACATTGGCCAAAAGGGGTTGGTTTGCTGGAAGGCCTATATAACCCCATAGTAGGCCCCAGCACAGAGAGTTGAGAGTTGAGTGAAGAGTTGAGACACTGCGTTGACAGTGAGTTGAGAGCTACTCCGTGAGTGAAGTAACAGAGGGTTACTCCGTGAGAGTGAACCGTAATACGTGACAGTCGGGAAAGTTACAAACTATTGAGTGGTTCCTGAGTGAGAGTGCCAAGGGTGTCATTACATCCACTGAATCATAGGGGGAGTGTGTGCTAAGGAAGCACACTGAAAGCAGCGGCAGCCGACCCACAGCGTGCCAAACCACCACAAAAACAAAGGAAAATAACAACTTGTAAGTCGCAAATTTTATTTTGACCACCCCGCAAATTGGAAGATTGCCAGCCGGTCTAGCCCAGGTGGACCAAGAAGGACCGACTCAAGTGGACGGACAGGTGCCACTTGACGAGCCCCATTGAACATTACCCGGAGATTTATGGATCGTCCCTTGTCCTTTTTCTTCATTGTTAATATTTCTGCAACTTTTTGCCCAAGTGAATATTCTGATGTATAATTATTTCATTGTGTATCTATTTTTTTTTGCTTTATTTTTGTTGTTGTGTTTCTCTTATAAATTGTCGGGGTGTGACATCTTAGTTTAGGTACTAACGTAATTTTTTTTTCTTGTTTGTTTCGATATCCCATTTGACTAGTAAGTAAGTGTAGGCCAGAACTTAGTTTTCTGAAATCTTTGTATTGATGTACCTATTTGCTCTTTGTTCTTTCCCCCGAAATAAATTCGTTAATAGCAAAAATCTAATCGGTTATTTTAATGATTACCCCGCATGCCTTCCCTAAATAAGCCACCTGTCTGACCAGAGAGAGATAACTTTACGGATTGATACAGAGGTAGGGCGGTCCCAGTGACTTTGACTGAGCTAGCCTGGTGAATTCTTTTACTTGGGGACCGTCTACCGCCCCTCTACGTAAAGAAGACTTTACCGAGAGGGTGAAAAGCAGGCAGACCTCGCTCTGTGCTCTGCTTTCTCTCTGGATGAGAGAAAGCCTGTGTATCAAACTTATTGAATTTTTCAATTCGGACATTCCATTCGAAAGATACCACGAGTTTAAAAATGTAAGTACCTAACTATTAAAAAAAAAAGCGATCGCCGCTCTCCGTGGTTCACTCTGCTCATCTAGCTAGGCAGTGCGTCACTGGGGTACGGGCCGTACGGGGTGGGACTATTATAATGCTATATTATTCCAGATTAAATGGCTGTAGAATACCTAGAATACATTTTGAAAAAAAAAAATAGGGATCTTCATGAAAACTTTTTTGTTTTAAAAAGGTACCTATTTCCCGTGCGAAGCTGGGGCAGACCGCTAGTATTTCATAAAGATACAACAAAAATGCTTTTCATGTTGTGAATGTTAAATAGTTAGAAAAATAATAAACCAAAAAACATCTCATGTTTCATTTAGTTTGAATTTATTTTCAAAGTTGTATTTTAACAAAGTTGATTGTACATATTATGATTTTTTTTTCAATATTTTTTACTATTTTTTTGTGATCTACTATGTAAGGGGCAGGAACAAGTGACAATATGGGACCCCTTCACTGAGCTTGATGTTGCATAGTTCTAATAACCTTCTCCCAAACTGTGACCAAATGCCTCAACTCTTCTTGGAAGCAACACAAAATGAGAGGGATTTCCTTGTTTTTAAAACCAAAATGGGAGGAACAACATTGCTCCCATTTCGGCCTACTGTCATTCGACAACATTGTCAACAAATACCTGTAGGTATCCATATTTTTCTCTTGAAATGTTTTCTTTATTCAGCAAAAGTCGAAATGGTCGTAAGCCCATAGTTGTCTTAGTTTCCCTTTTAAAGTTCAAATAATTTTGATAGTAAATTATTTGATTACTTAATCTTACCATAAAAGAGGCATTTGGTATAATTAATTATACAAGGAAATCAAATCGTTTAATTTGGAAACAATCTGTAACAGATATCAAAAAGTAGGATTTAAAGGATCTTGTTTTATTTGTACGAGGAAATTTGTCGCAATTTCATTTAGGTATATTCAAATATACTTGGACCTCGCCTGACAGGAGAACAAAAAACCAGATTGACCATCTTCTGGTAAGGGCCAGCAACCGAACTGACCTGCGTGATGTCCGCACCTACCGAGGGGCAGACATGGATACTGATCACGAACTCCTTGTGGGTTCGTTGAGATTCAGATTTACCCATTTCCAGCAGGGGCCGTCTGCCTCTCGCCCGCTGGACATACGCAGGTTAGAGAGTGCTCAGTGTCGTCATACGTACGAGGCTGAGTTACGCACCAGGTTTGCCCCCTTGCAGGATTCACACGGAGCTGTTCCGATTGAGACAGCTTGGAATAGCTTCCGTGACGCCGTTATGGAATCCGCACGTTCTTCTGTCGGCTATAAGAGCAAAAAGAGGCCAATATGGATGTCCGATGGGTCCTGGAGCCTCATCGAAGATCGCCAGAAGGCTAAGACCCTCAGAGACAGCGAAAAATACCCTCAAAAACTGGCTGCTTTGGTGTCTGAGTACAGAGAGCTGAGCCGCAAGGTGAAGCACTCTGTACGAACAGATAAGAGAAGACACCTGGACTCTCAGATACGGCGAGCGCAGTCTGCTGCACTCGGAAATGACTCAAGGACACTTTTCGAAATCACCCGGGAGGTCGGGGGCAGGGGTCAAAAAAGACCCGTGACGGCAATACGAGACTCTCGTGGAGCCACTGTCACTGCCCCCGAACTGATTAAAGGGAGATGGAGGGAGTACTTTGAGTCAATATTAAACCGTCCCGAGCCCTCCTCACCTTACAACTTTGAGGAGGAGTTGGCTGGTCTGAATATACCTCAGGCAACTGGGATATGTGAGGACCCGCCGACGTACAGTGAGATGGTGCTGGCCGTGATGAGACTTAAGAACAACAAAGCGCCAGGAGACGATGGAATTCACGCAGAGCTCCTCAAACAAGGCATAGACACCCTTGGCCAACCACTATTAGATATATTTAAAATGGCGTGGGAAGAGGAGAGGTGCCCAAAAGATTGGCGGAATGGATCCATCGTCGCAATATTTAAAAAGGGGGACCCCCTTGAATGCGGAAACTACCGTGGAATTACTCTGCTGAGTGTTCCCGGTAAGGTATTATCTCAGATATTACTACACCGCATTCGGGGGCCTGTCATGGCTGTCCTGAGAGAGCAACAATGCGGCTTTGTACCTGGAAGGTCCTGCACGGACCCAATTTTCTGTGCCAGGTGCATCTTTCAGCAGTGCAAGGAGTTTAACTCTCCAGTCGCTTGTTGCTTTATAGATTTTGAAAAGGCCTTCGACAGCCCACATAGACCATCGATATGGAAAATTTTAGCTCTGTACGGTATACCTCCGAAGATAGTTAAAATGGTGCAGTCCCTGTACGAAGACTCCGAGTGTAGCGTGAAAACGCCAGGTGGTCCTACTGAAGCTTTTAGGATCACCACGGGAGTCAGACAGGGCTGCGTACTGGCTCCTTTTATATTCATAATAATTGTCATGGACTTCCTGTTGAGAAAGTCCATGCAAGGAGCAAGAGGTATACCGATAACACAGAGAGATGGTCTAATGGGCGAACTGTGCGATCTGGAGTACGCGGACGACCTAGCGTTGTTCAGTACGACAGTGGAGGAATTACAGCGCAGTGTTTCAAGACTCTGCGACGAAACAGCACGCCTCGGCCTTCGGGTCAATGCCAGTAAAACGGAGCTCATGGCAAATAATGCCTGCCCCGATAAACAGCTACCGATAACCATCGATGGTCACCAGGTCAACAAGGTGGATAAATTTAAGTACCTGGGAGCAACCATTACCACCACTGGTGACCTCGGGGCTGAGCTCCCGATACGTATCGGTATGGCAAGTGGCGCCTTCAACAACATGACCAAGATATGGAAGGCGTCGGCGTTTAGTGTCGAGACGAAATGTAAACTGTTTGATGCGTGTGTGTTGCCCATTCTCCTGTATGGGTGTGAGTCCTGGCACCTGACTCTGGCCCAGGCACAAAAAGTATCTGCATTCGAAACGAAGTGCCTCAGGAGAATTTTGGGTATAAGATGGTACCACCGCATCACGAACGACGCTATACGCCGGCGCACCCAGCGTGAGCCCATCACCTCTACTATTATGTGGAGGAGATGGACTTGGCTGGGACATGTGTTAAGGATGCCGAATGACAGTTGGCCGAGGAGAGCGCTGTTTTTCCTCCCATCAGGGTCCCGGAGACGAGGAAGACCCTCTCATACTGTGTTCCGCTCCTTCGAGGCAGAGCTGAGGAATCTGGACATGGTGTGGGAGGAGGTCATTAACGTTGCGCAGGATCGAGCGCAATGGAGAGCTCTTGTTGCCTCCCTATGCCCCTAAGTGGGGTCTAAAGGGAGTTTGGATTGGATTGGATATTCAAATATCCAATTACTTAGTAAATTCTCCAACTGGAAAAATGCATCGTCTTGAAATTGGTTCTTTATTAGATTATTTTTAAACTGCTCAAACGCGTACCTACACGCAAACCATTTTTGTTTTAAGCTACGGCTACACTATGGCCCATGCTGGTCCAGGATGTCCAAATAGTGGCTCTGGCCAAGCATCGGCAAGTAGCAACATTTGGCAAATATACTTGTACACCTGGCTACACTATTGACCCAACTCTGACAGCTGGCACGAGGCTAGACTGCTACACAATGTTTCTATAACTGATTTATTGATTAATTCTTGCTTTTATTCATCATTTTACATTCTAATCTCCGATTATTCACTGTATACTCCTATATCTGAGTGGGGAATTTCAAGATAGTTTATCTCCCTGGGCAAAAACGATATTTTAATATATTTTCCAATTCACAAATATACCTACACAATAAAAACATTCATAATTTTATTAAACCTAACCTTCAATTTTTATTGATGTTTATTTTTTTGCAATAGGTATATATTTACTTAGCTCTTACAGGTTGATTTGAACTATAACATAAATGAAAATAAAAGATATTGATAAAAAAAAAACAAGAATCATGGGTACATTACATACATACTCGAGTGGTTTAAAGAAAGCATCAACCACCGTCTTTGCCGTTTGCGTTTTTCATTATTTTTAATAACAGAAAAGCAGATGCCGCATGTATCACTGTATAGGATGCTGCAATTAATGGCATAATATGATATTATCATTGTCAACTTCCATTATTTTATCAGGATTATAAAAAAATGTAAAAAACACTATGAAAATAACAACATGGAAGACATGACAGCTGTCAACATTGTTCCAATATTGGTGAATACTTGCGAACTCGATCGACAAGTAAACAAGTGACGGCCAATGTCAAATATTTGGCGATATTGGTCATTGGTGGAGCGGCCACACTATTTGCCCATGATGGGCCAGAGCCTCTATTTGGCCAGCATGGCCCATAGTCTAGTCGTGGCTTTATTTGATTTAAATCCGCACAAAAGGGGTCTAGGAAAATTCATCGCGAACCATTCATCGTCAGTATAATATTCATCGCAGGTACAATTCATCTCAGGTACAATTCATCGCAGGTACAATTCATCTCAGGTACAATTCATCGCAGGTACAATTCATCTCAGGTACAATTCATCGCAGGTACAATTCATCTCAGGTACAATTCATCGCAGGTACAATTCATCTCAGGTACAATTCATCGCAGGTACAATTCATCTCAGGTACAATTCATCGCAGGTACAATTCATCTCGAATACTTTTAGAATGCAATTCGATTCCGGGTTCTGGGTTTTTGTTTACAAACTCTGTACCTAAATATTTTTGTTAAACTTCAGATGGCGGCGATTTTGACATACGCTGGAGTATTACCGGGTTATCGCTCGGGGAGGTGTCCAAAAGCGTATGGGGGCTCCCATCCCCCAAACCCTCCTTTTGACTACGTTCCAACCTTAACCTAACCTATTCAAATCGTATATAAAATAACCTCGAAATCATTAGGAGTGCCTAAACTGAAGTTTTACCTAAAATAATTATAATATACAAAACACCAGAACCCGGAATCGAATTGTATTCTAAAAGTACTCGCGATGAATTACGATGAATTGTACTGACGATGAATTATTCGCGATGAATTTACCGGCTCCGCAAAAAAGAGAGATTATACCTACAGGCTGCATATTCAAACGAACTTTCAACACGAAAGCTGTATTTAAACCGGTATCACAATATTTGCAAAACATATTAAGCTCGAAACACTTTTATAAATAACCAATTATGATTCGGGAAAAAAAACGTGAAATACCTATATCGGATAAAATAATATATCAGCGCAAAAATATCTTCTAGCAAAACTAATTCATATTCCAATTGTGTAGAAGCCATTATTTAAGGAGAATACATCGCCCGGTACGTGTAATAATATAAAACCCCATCAATGTTATTTGTCATGTTTACGATAATAATTTGTGGGCAGCCCGCAACCGTGATAAATCACCGGGTTATTATGAAAAATATTATGAATGTTCTGCTGGTATGTTTTTTTCATAATCGAGTTTATGATATCGTATGGCCGGAGCGTAGGTACAGTACGTCCAATAAATTACAATCCTTTAGCTGGAATCAATAATCCATCAAATATCCAGGGGAATATCTGCGCGAATGGGATCATACAACTTAATACATTTTGTTTTTAAATTTGTATTTACTTTTCTTTCAATTACTTAGTTCAGCCTTCTTCTTGTGTCCATTATTGAACAAAGGCCTCCCTTTTGGACTTCCATACATTTCTGTTTGCCGATGCGACTCTCATTCAGTGCAGGTCCGCTACTCTTTTAAGTAAGCTCAAAGGGGGGAGGGAGGGTCCGTAAAATATCACGAAAGATCATGTAGGGGGAGGTGGGGTCTAGTTAGAAAATCCAATCCAAATCCAAACTTCCTTAAGAGCCCACCCATAGGGAGGCCACAAGAGCTCTCCATTGCGCTCGATCTTGCGCAATGTTTATGACCTCCTCCCACACCATGTCCAGATTCCTCAGCTCTGCTTCGAAGGAGTGGAACACAGTATGAGAGGGTCTTCCTCGTCCTCGGGACCCTGATGGGAGGAAGAATAGCGCTCTCCTCGGCCTGTCATTCGGCATCCTTAACACATGTCCATCTCCTCCACATAATAGTAGAAGTGATGGGCTCACGCTGGGTGCGCCGGCGTACAGCGTCGTTCGTGATGCGGTGGTACCATCTTATACCCAAAATTCTCCTGAGGCACTTCTTTTCGAATGCAGATACTTTTTGTGCCTGGGCTTTGGTCAGGTGCCAGGACTCACACCCATACAGGAGAATGGGCAACACACACGCATCACACAGTTTACATTTCGTCTCGACACTAAACGCCGACGCCTTCCATATTTTGGTCATGTTTGTTAAAGGCGCCACTTGCCATACTGATACGTATCGGGAGCTCAGCCCCGAGGTCACCAGTGGTTGTTATAAACGTTTTTATAAAAGTAAGTACCTGCCTACTCGTAATTGATACTTCGATAAGTTACCAATTTTTATATTGACAGAAATGAGGATAACAGAATGTTTAGAAGACGACGAATAATATCCGAGCTTCAAATAAAAAAGAAACTCTAGGCGAAGAGCCGTGGGACACGTTTTTTTCTAAGTATCCCAGAACTGAAGGGTTACTCTGTATTCTTCTTCTTTCGTATGCGCGCGACCTTTGTTGGAGTTATAGCTCCGCGTCAATATTTTTTAATATACTCTACTGCCCTAGGCGTCACCCTGCTGATTTCTTCTAGTGATCCCTCGATTTTTTTAATGGGGCAGCTCAGCACAATGTGTCCAACAGTCTCGATCTGGCCACATTCACAAAAGGGATGATCCCTTTTACCCGACTTGTGTAAAAGGTGTCCACATCTACCATGACCAGTCCGAATCCTATTGAGGGTTTTTCCTTGCCAGTATTGACATAGCAATTCCAATTCACTTGCAATCTCAATAACAGTGTCATTATGACATATACATAGATTTTGGTTGGTTAGCATGAAAAGAGTTCCACGATTGAGTATTCTGAGAGCTGAATAATTTCAAACAAGATCGGTCAATTTAATTAAAATTAAATAAGCATTATTTCGCTTTGCTAGTTAGTTAATTCAGTTTGTTGGATTTAAGTTTAGTGAGCAAAGCGATGTAGTATAGTTGCATGAAACAAAAATTACTTACCTACTTGATATATTATCAAAGCTTAGTACAACGTTTTACGAGAGTTTCCCCATTCAGAGAGTTTTAGTTCATCAACCGACGTGGATAATAAAATGAAAAGTTTGCGGGAGGTACAACAATAGGGGTTAATTTTGTTTATGAGGAATCGAAACGTTAAAAGTTCGACTCTCTCCCTAACGTTTTATCACCGATAAAAATGTTAAAGCTTTGGTTCATTATTGTCATATTATTTTGTCTGAATCTGAATTATAACAAGATTTTAAAAGACATTTCAACTGACAAAAGAAATATTAAGCTAGATATTCTAAATTCAAATAAAGATGAGACATAAACGAAAATGGATATTTTCATATCCTGGCGCCAAATACATGACAGCAGTCGCAGTCTAAATTTGGTTGCTCTCTTGTTCTCAATATTTTCCAACTTTTTTCTCTATATTAGATAAATTAATTATTGAATATCTACTTGTTTTATACATGGGATCTTTCGACAAGTTGAACATGTCAAGAATTCTTATGATTAGAAGTTTCGGAGACTTAAACATTACCACTTAATGGCGCACGTTGTTAACGTAAAGTGATCACACTAAGCCAGCCTTCGAAATAACAGTAGAAGACGGTCGTAAGCCCTTGGTGGTTTGTTCCATTTAAAAATCGTAATCAGTAATGAATTGTTAGAGTCATTAGTTGTTACAAATTCTTTCAAATAACGATTTATAGATATCAATTCAGCTGCCGAAGCGAATGAACTAATATAGATTTCAAGTACCTACTGTTTTTTCTTCGACTTTTTAGTATCCATGCACATTGAACACTTCTTTCGCTTCTTCCAGTGACATGTAATTTCTCATACAATCTCTCTTATTTCTCTTACTTCTGACGTGGGCTTTCTTGAGGAAGGAATCGATCCACGGCATTCTCGGTCCATCGTGCCTTCTTATACACAGTTCCTTTCAGCCTTATTTAATTTTTTATTGTCATTTTGTTTGCATCCATTATTAGCTCATGCCCAAACCATCTCAACCTATTGACTTTCATATTTTTAAGACCGCGTTCATATCACATTCCGCCATAATATTCTCACTTCTTTCCATATCTATCAGCAGTCTCTCCATAAATTCTTCGTAGAGCTCTCATCTCTACTTCATTTATACTACATTCTTCTGTATTCGTGTCCACGTTTAACATCTTTATATCATTAATGGTAAAAGGATTTGTTATGCACTTGTTTTTTAGCTTGGAGTGAAATGTTGCTGTTTCTCATAATGGGTCTAAGTGCACCCAACCTGCTATCTTCAAAACTATGAAATTAACCTTGAAAGCCTAAATTCCTACAGAATACTATAATGTGATAATAATTCATTCATTCTCCTTTAAAGGCCAACCGCACACCGCAATTCAGCCCGGAGGAGACCAATTCGCAGCAAACCCGACCCGCACGAAACCAACCCCCTAGCTCGATCGATGCAATCAAACCAAAAAGCCGGCACCACACAAATCAAGCCCGCCACGGACCTGATATGTGATAATAATAGCGAATAATTTATAAAACTGCTGACCACAATCGTTAAAATTTAAACACTTCTTTAACATTTGTCTTCTTAAATTTGGTTCTTTACTGTTATTGCCAGATATCGTAGAATCATGAATCCCTAGGGATCAGCAGGCTATAAAAGATCTTGAAGATGAGAATTATATACGTACCGATTAACTGTAAAGAGTTGTCTTGCTAGAGAATAGTCTAGAACATTTTCTCCTGAAACACCAGCAGAGCGTTTTGAGTAAACTGTCCTTGTTTTCAAAACACGTACCTATTCGGTAACGTCCGTGAGCGATCTAGCGAAAGTAACAGAAATACTACAATGAATACCGTACAATATTGCAAAAGCACTGTTCTTCTTCCCACCAATGTCGGAAGACGAGTGAATCCCTCTCATACCATGTTCCGCTCCTTCGAAGCATAGCTGAAGGATATAATATACCTATATTGTGGGAGGAGGTCATAACTTTGCGCTAGATCGAGCGCAATGGAGAGCTCTTGTTGTCTACCTACACCTGTTAAGTTTGGATTGGATTACTAAAGCTAGGATTTTCATTCATCTGCTAAAGCTCTGTTAATAAGAGTTCCTGACTCAAAATAGATCGCGCTACTTGATTTACTAAAATTTAAAAATAAACAGCGTATATATTAGAAAGGAATGTGGAGTGGATGTTAGTGTAGTGACTAGAATGAAAGTTAATAAATTAAGGTGGTTCGGGCATGTAGAGAGAATGAACGAGGAAAGAACGACAAAAATGATGTATAAATCTGAAAGAATGGGTGCACGCAGACGAGGTCGACCTCGAATGACATGGTCCGATCATATCGGTTCAGTCTTTGAGGAGGGCCAAGTCAAGAGCAAAAGAAATAGGAGAGCGTGTATGCGGAATGTTATGCGTTTGGTAGAAGCGAAAGAGGTTTGTTTGGATAGGAAAGAATGGAAATCCGTACTCTCTGCCTACCCCCTTCGGGAAACGGCGTGATGGGTAAAAAGAAAATAAACAGCGTACTTTTCTATTAAATAAATACTGTATTTCGGTATACTGTATGATACAATAATAATATAGAGATGCTGCATACACTAGTGGCCAAAGGAATGGACACTCTTTAAAAATATATGAAATTTTCCATTTGGTGTAGTATTAAAATAAAAATTACTATATTTATGGGGTTTCTTATATTGATTATTGTTTTCTGATGTGTTTGGATAAAATAAAACAAAAAATTTTGAATAGTTTATAATTTAAATTAATAATAATAATTAAATAACAAAATATGACAAAATTTTGACGACAAAACGACGAAAAAGAGTTGACAAAAAATTGGCAATAATTTAAAAAAAACCTAATATTTTGTTGGATATCCACGATTTTCTATTACAGCATTGATTCTGCGAGGCATTGAGTCCACTAAATTAGCCAAATCTTCTGGATTAATCACACGAAACCATGATTTGATTATGGCCTCGATTAATTCTCTCTTGTTTCCAGGTTTCTCTTTCCTCACAAGTTTTTTCAGCCGAGACCACAGGTTTTCGATGGGATTAAGATCTGGACTGTTTCCAGGCCACTTCAAGAGATTGATATTTTTTTTTTAAACCAATTTTTCACACTTTTTGCTGTGTGGCATGGAGCACTGTCTTGCTGGAACACACACTTTTCTTGTTTCCCCTCAAACAGATCGTCAATTGATGGAAGCAGTTTAGGCTCCAATATATTTTCTTGGTATTTTTTGGCATTCAATATGCCATCCACAATATGGAGACGTCCCACAGCATTCCTGGTCATGCACCCCCACACCATAACACTTATGGGATGCTTCATCGTCACCAATGTGCATTCAGGCAGGAGATCTTCACCGGGCCTTCTTCTCACATAACTGATTCCATCACTCCCAAAAATGGATATCTTGGATTCGTCGCTCCAAATAACATTTGCCCAATCTTCCTTAGTCCATTCCTTGTGCTCTTTTGCCCATATCAAACGATTTTTTCATTGCTTTTCGTTTAAATATGGTTTTTTTCTGGGTCTTCTCGCTTTTAAGCCATTTTCAACTAGTCTTCTGCGAATCGTCCTTGCACTAACTGAAACTCCAGCTGCGTCCAATTCATTTTTAATTGTACAAGATGTTGTTCTTCGGTCCTTGAGTGCAAGTCTCACTATCATCCTGTCATCGTTGGCAGTTGTTTTCCTAACTTTTCCTTTTTTTGGCAGATTTTGAAAGGTATTAGTTGCCTTGAACCTTTCACACACCTTCCTTACTCCAGACTTGGTTGCCCCATCTCCCAACTTTTTGGCGATGTCCATGTAGGAATAACCTTCTTCTCGTAAAGTTACTGCTTTACAGCGTTTTGTAGGTGACCAATATCCTTTTGCCATTATAAATAAAAATATTTTATTAAAAACACACACACCGAATCTTCAACAGGAATTTCGACTTTACACCACAATTCTCAAAAATCAACTTAATGACTACAAAATAGAGTCCTGCATTTATATTTCAAAAAATTTATGGGAAAAATATTAAACAATAGTAGAATAAACTATTAGTCATCCAAATAAACAGAAAAATATACAATAAATACTTAAACAATTATTCATGATTCACCCTTTACTAGAGAAAGTCATTAGCAGAGCCGATGACTCATTTTAACACCTATTGACAAATCCTGTATTATTAAAAAAAACAATGATATTATTTTCAAAAAAATGCAAATTTCTATAGAAGAAACAATTGGTGACGTATTTTAAACATAAAAATCACTAATTGAAATTATCACATGCATGATATATTCACTTATCTAAGAAAAAAGGCAAAATTTTGAAGGGTGTCCATTCCTTTGGCCACTAGTGTAAGTAGGAAATAATTTAAATCCGTTTTCTGAATGGATAGACAGTTTTTGAGGGTCATTATTATTTCTGCCCTCCACTTTAACATATTTTAAATATAAAAAAAATATTCTAAATTATCGTTACATACTTTTTAAAAAAAAACTTCCTCTCAGTAATAAAAATTTTTAATGACTCTCGCAGAATCTGATTGCTGAAAAATAATAAAGTTTCAATATTTTTGACACACTTCGGATAAGAGTTTTGTAGGTACTACGTGCCTTATCTGTCAAATTTACAAAAATAAAGGGGTTCAAATTTTATTAAATAAGTTAATTAAACGCATTCTTAAGGGTCTATTGATTAATAAGTAAACTCAACAAAATGGTTAGCAAAAATTAAAATAAGAGGAGAGCTTAGTCAGACATATGACAGTACCATGTCGATCCATATAATATTATAGCTGACCCGTCGATCTTCTTACCAGAATAAATAAAAAGCTGCTAACCTAGGGTAGCCCAGAACTCATAGTACCTATATAATATTATAACAGCCTTTTCTTGTAAAACATATTTTTGCAAAAAATTCATAATTTTACGATTAAAATGAATTTATCCTTGAAATTATTATAGAAACTTTAAAATGATATTGAATATGGGAGCTTTTTATTATCTGCTTTAGAACTACATATTCAATATTAATCGGTACTTTAAGGGGGACCCACTGAAGTTACGCACCTCAAATTTTACGTGCTTGTGTAGGAGCATAAGACCAACTCGTATACCAAATTTTATGAAATTCGAATTTTTTTTTCTTTTTTAGCCCTTTTTCTAGCACAAGTGAAATTTTCTTTGGACACTTTAAGAGGGTTCCCCTGAAGGTACTCTCATCTCAACTTTTCTCAACATTTTACTGACTCATCTACATCGAGGGGCTAACCGTTCTACTAAATTTCAATCAAATCGGATAAGAATTACTATGAGTTATGGGTGCGCACACATTTTTAGCGTACGCGTACGGGTACGGGTACGCGGAAATTTAAAAAAATATATATTTTCATTGCATTTTTGGAATCCACACCCTACAAACGCCGAGAAAATTAATTTCAGCTAAATCTATTTTTTTTTGAAATCCGATCACAAGACTCATGTATATTCCGTATACTATGAGTAATAGTATTATCGAATTAACTGAATTTCGTTTTACATGTAGATATACCTATCAGAGAATGATAACAAAAATATCATCATCTCGCCATATTACAGTAGGTACATTACATAGGTATATTACATAGGTACATCTACGCCATATTACATAGGTACATCTACGAATCACGCCATAGAAGTTTTCACACAGGAATACTTCAAAGAATTTTCGATAGATGGCAGCGATAAAATTTTCCATTAGAGTTCTATTATTTAAATTCAATAGGTAGGTACCTACATTATAAACAAACTGTGGGACGTTTAAAATAATAATTTATTGCCTATGAATAAATAGTATGAAAATATGCTATGATACTATGGAAACAATATTATTGAGGCATATTATTATGATGACGTTTCATAAGCTAAATTATTTTGCTTTGTTTTAATGTTTTTACTTCTATGGAGTAAAATATTTTGAAATGAAATGAACGTTTATACATTGTAGATAATATATAAATTAAAGTCGGGTTAGTGCGAACACTTAAGTATAACTCGAGATCGGCTCAACAGATTCTTCTGATGTTTGATTTATTGGATTCTTCTCCGCTCCGGATAACAGAATAACTAATAAAAAGTTGAAAAAAAAATGGATAAGAAAAAATATAAAATATGATTATAAAATGTTATATATAAATAAAATGTTTAAAAACTGATTAAAAAATTATGTAAAATACAATATTTAAGTTTGTATGGAACGGTTACCTATGACGCGCCCACGCCATCGCGGGTAGTTTCCTCTCATTCTCTCATACGCTCCTATACTAGTCCATCCCACTTACTCCACCGCACCGATTCGAGCGTTAGAAAATTTTCATACAAAGTCAACAATATTATCGGGCACATTCGTATAGGTAATAGGCGAGGTAGGATGTGTGCGCGAGCGCATTATTCTCAAGTTCTTCCCGCCAGAGCTTTGAATACGACTGAAATATGGATGTTTCAGAAATTATTTAATGTTATTATTTTATTAGCTTAACTCAATCGAATTAATTTTGTATTATTTTACGGGGGCGCAGTGCACATATTAATGGGCCACTTCGGGCTAGAACCACAAGCAGCGTCTGTCGGGAAAGCTAGTTGTAGATTAAAACAAAGCCGTACATAAGTACCGACAGTCTAACTAAATGAGATTTAAATACAGTTCTGTTTCAAGATACCTGAATAACTAATCTAACTAAACGACATGATATCAAATCGATTTGTATGGGAATTTTCTAAAAAAAAATAATGTAATATCTTTATCAATAATAATTAAGGTATTAAAAATATTTGTAGACTATAGGATTAAGCCCTAATAAGAGCTGATATAGAGGGTATTATTTTTTTTTACCTCTGTCTATCTCGGTTACTGTGTCTATAAAGTATATAGGTTTTTTTTCAGACTTCATTTTAAATAAATAAAATGCCACTCTGATTGAAGGTCTAGTCTAGTATCAGTGAGTAGGTAGGCACTTCTCTCGATCTTCAGCAGTCTTAAGTCAACAAACAAACCATCCACAGTCTTATTTTTTTATGCCAAGAATATACCGGTCCCGCTAGCCGTTAATTTTCCCGCCATCAATAATAATTTATAATATTATTTATTGTGAAAGAGCATAATTATTCCGATTGACGAATGACGAAAATGGTGAAATCATTATATAATGAGGCGTTTCGTTTTTGACGAAGGTTTGCAACTCAATTTACTAATTCACGTTTGGAAAATGTTTGATCATAATTTAAAGTGGAAGGATCATTATTTTTTGTGGTTTGACTTAGTTTGAATTTAATCGAAACCAGAAGAGACAAAAAGCATAATATTATCATGTTAAAAACTTGAACGATTGAAAGAAATCTTTCTGTTTCTTTTTCTAAGTAGGTATTTTGTTTAAGATTCTTTGAACAAAAAAGAAAACAAAATTGTCATTTTGTAACAAAATAAATAACAATAATAGTGTTATTTTGAGAATCATAATTGATTATTGTAGGAAGTATTCACCTGTCGGGAGCTGTTTCTTTGTTTGGGAATCCTTTATTTTGTTTCTATTCTCTTTCTTATTTGTACAAAAAAACTCTTCTTTTGTTATCATCAGGAAGTACAAAACGCGGCTTTCGCGTAATGGATTATACCTATTTATGTTTTTGAAGGATCCTATGTATGTATGTATCCTATGTATGTATCTGAGTTCTGTCATCCTGCCGTCTTGGATAATCGCTAATATTATTAGCTGCATGATCTTTTATTATAAGAAATTCATCTTCTTGCGTGTGGAGATCAACAATCTGTAAAATATTCTTTACATCGCGTGCGCTGTGAAAACTATTGATGATAGAATAAAATAATGTACTACGGCTTTGTAGAAGACATCAATATATATACAAAAAAAAAATGTCGCGACAGCACATGTCTAACTTTTATAGTTATGCCACGATAAGAATGGTTCATTTATTTTTAAAAAAAAATAGTTGAAAAGCCGCCTCTAGAAAAGACTATTCATTTGTATTTTTGTATAACCTACTCCTTACCAAAATAAATTAGTTCATATTCAAGTCTGCTTCAATACGTTTATAAAACTTTTTGAATAATTCAATTCGGACATTCCATTCGAAAGCTACCAGGAGTTTAAAAATGAAAAAAAACCGATTAGAAAAAAAGAGTGGTCGCCGCTCTCTGTGGCTCACTCTGTTCATCTAGCTAGGCAACGATATAGGGCGTCACTGGGGTAGGAGCCGTACGGGATGGGAGCATTAGAATGCCACATTATTCCAAATTAAACGGCTGTAGAATATTTTGAAAAAAAAAATAGAGATCTTCATGAAAACTATTTTTTTTTTAATAGGTCCCTATTTCCCGTGCGAAGCTGGGACAGACAGATTTATAAACAAAGAACTATGTAGTACCTAGAGAGTAATGAGCCGTTTCCACATTGTTAAGTAGCAAGTATAATATGATCGAGTGCCGGTGCGAAGTAATAAATAGGTGTAAGTACCCTACATGTGGACAGAACTGCTAGTTGCGAATGAACTTTTACCTGTTGTTGGACTAGCACCAACACGCACTTCACAGAAGTGGACACTCACTTTTGACCCGCAATTTTGACTTGCTACCTGAAAATGTGGAAACGGCCCATATAGTTCGCATTTTCAAAACACGCGTCAGACCTTCGGTGACGAGTCGCGCTCGGAGACATTGAAAACGAAGTAACTACTCGAAAACAGCGTAAATGACGACACGAAGACTAAACTAGGCAAAATCTCAAGTGAATATAGCAACCCCAATTATTATTATTAATAGACTTTTCCTTTAAAAAAGGTCATTTCCAAATTCAGGGGGGGGGGGTCATAACCATAATTTTATTATGATCATAATAGAAAAGTAGGTAGGTATTTTATTAATAAACGTTAAGTACTTTCTGTACTTAAAAATAGACAAAATATAGGGCCTGGACCCCCCCCCTGGATCCACTACGAGTAACTGAATATGTCATCATCATCAGCCCTCTCCAGTCCAGTGGGTACCTCTTTACCGATTTCCATTTCTCCCTGTGGGCAGCTATCCTGTGCCCCTGGTCTCCGGTCCCATTCCTTATATCTTCGGACCATCGCATCTGTGTAATATTATTTCGTAAAAGTAAAATTTCGTAAAAGTTTTGAAATCGGTCATATTTCAAGTTGTACACTGTTAAGTTCAAGTACCTGCCTACCTAATAACTCTGTGCTTAATCAACTGTGTAACTTCATTATAAAAACAAATATTTTCTGGATAACTCTTAAGTTGTTCGGTTTGTTTTTAACATTCATTTATGTGTGGTTTATCGCCATGCATCAGTTCTCATATTATTTTAGTATTAACGCTTGTTTTATTTAAAAGTTGATATAATTTTGTGTTGTTATTACTGGTTGATTCTACTCATAAACTTTTCTTAAAGAATAAGTTTAGTTTCCTCTGACCTACTCCTTGAACAACTTGTATCGTTAGTGAAATCATTGTTTTCTTTTTCGTAGAAGTGATTCATACTAACTTCTGGTTGTGTGTTTTATGATTGTTTTAAACTCTGCGACGCAAAAACTCGACAGTTGTTTTGTTCTGGTTTTTATCTGCATAGTTTGAAAATATATAATATTATTGTGTAGGTAAAAGTATAACCCGTCAGTTAGCATGCCAGGTACAATAAATTTGTGGAATAGTTAAAAAGTTTTTTATTTAAATTTGATTATTTAAATTACTTCCATCACGGAAAAAATGCATGTTCAACAACTTATAAATTTTTACCTTTATAAGTTTATTTATTTTATAGATTATCCAGAAAGCTCTGGAGCTAGTATCAAATCCTTCAAAATACTTAAAACGTAGAGATACCTTATCTAACTACCTATACTTACGTGGGTTTATATATTATTATGTAAGGGAGGAGGGGTGGTATGATCGGTCCACGTCAATCTACTTAGGTCGGCAAAGTCTCCGTGCACCCATTCTTTCAGATTTGTGAATCCTTTTTGTCGTTCTTTCTTCACTAATTCTCTCAACATGCTCAAACTACATCAATTTGTTCACTTTCATTATAGTTACTACGCTGAAATTTACTCAGCATTCCTTTCTAATATCATTGCTTACCTTAACAATCAGTCTTTTACCGCATATATTGCGTTAACATCTCGTTTCTACAGAATTTATACCAACTTTACCATATTTTTCGTCCATGTCCAAGTTTCACTCCCATACATCATGGATGGCGATATGTTCTTATTTCTCATTGGAAGTTTGTATCGTACACCGCCAATCCTTCAACCCAGTCAGATTTTTTGTTTTAATCTCCTTTTCACAACTTTAATCTCTTCTAAATAAACTAGGTACCTAAATAAGCATACTCATCACTTGTTTTAAATTATAAATAAATAAATAAATAAATAAAGCTTTATTGTGTATCAAAAATCAACTCATACAAAACATTCAAAGATTCAAAGTTTCATTAAAATTATCAAATTCATTAAAATTATCATCTTTAACATTCACAAAAATTGCGTTCTTACTTCTTCTCTCTATAAAAAAAAACAAGCTCCTTTGTTTTATTAATATTCATATTGAGTCCATTCATTTACGCACATTTTGATAAACAAGCGACACAAGTTCTTGCAAATCACTTGAACACAGGCAGTTGATGATTTTTCATGTACCTACTTATGAAATGCTTTAAAAACTAAAACGTATCCTATTTTACTACTAATATGAAATTTTTATTTATCTACCTATGCGAAAAGAAAAATAAAACACTCGCTTAAATAACTAATAATCATTTAGTTGTTAACATAATTTTGATTAACATAATCCTATGAATGTCCACGTGTACCATTACAAATATTATTATACATTAAATTATTAAACGGATTTTCCAAATTGATTTGTATAAATTTATTTGATGTAGACACATAGATACATTATTAAACATTCCCCATAGACTACACACTCACGCATCTATGAGCTGTTTGAAACGGCCGGATACATACATATTATGTACATATCCCATACATGTGTCGTGTTGTTATTATTGTCGTTAATTTCGTGTAGACAAAATAAGTTAAGCCATCGCTTACACGTATCATTAGACATCGGGTGGATTGCCTTTATTATTAAAAAAAAATATTATATATAATTGCGTCATATAGGTAGTCACGGGTGACTCGAAGTATGTGGATAGTAAAATGCGAACGATACATACATACATACATAAATTCTCCCTTTAAGGCCCCCAGAACACCGCAACCCAGCCCGGAGGAGACAAATCCGCAGCAAACCCAACCCGCACAAAACCAGCCCTCTAGTTCGATCGAAGCAATCAAACCAAAAAGCCGATCCCACACAAATCAAGCCCGCCGCAGATACCCCCCAAACCAACCCGCAATGCAGGAGGCCTAAGCCCCACTTAGGGGTATAGGGAGGCACCAAGAGCTCTCCATTGCGCTTGAAAGGCGTCCGAGGCTTATGGTGCCTTTTCTGACCGGTTGAGGTTTAAGGACGTGAGGTGGTCAACCTCACGGTCCCGATCTGATTTTTCGATTTTTCTGATTTAATAATATGATTGTTGACTGATGATTTGATAAGAAAATCATGTATTTAATAAGAGTTATTATAAAAATCTTACCTGTTTTGATGAGTTTGAAGCTAACAGCATTGTGATTCTTGAGGTGTTCATTAAGTGATGGATGTGTCAAGTCTCTCAAGACAGATTCCATGGAGGCCATCTTACTCCTGCTGTGGGCCCTGCTTGGAGGTTCCGCCGAACGGTGCCGTATCCTCGAAAAGAAGCCAGCTCTTCTTCTTCCGCTCGATGGCTCTGTTTTTAAGACAAAAGGAGCACCATTAGTCAAGGACAGTAAACATTCAATATTGTTTTGATCGAATGCGTTTGGTGGGTTATTAAAATAAATAGCACTCTTCTATATAAAGATGTCAGTATAGCCGGTGGGACTTAATGCTTGATGCAATCTCTACCAGTCAACCGGTCCCGTCCAATCTGAGACAGGATTCCAACCCCAAGTTATTAGGTAAAAATGTAACAAAAGTCTAAAATAAATATGAACTACCATAAGATCATGCCATCAAAGAATGCCAAACCGCAAATATAAGGTATGGAGTGAACAACTTAAGCAAAAATTGGAGATTTTGAAAATAATAACTCAAGTAATAATTATTTTTGGTCACTTACGAAGAGTATAATTGCAAAGTTTTTCAAAATTAACAACAATTTAGTGAAGTTTCTGAACTCATCAAAACATAAAAACATGTTTTTGATGGGCACGTAAATTTTCTCCTTGCAGCATTTTTACATTAATTTTTTTTTAATCCGTAACTATGCGTATTCTATTTTCACACAGATCTATATTATTAAGTCAAACAAATTGTTATTTTCTAAAATATATAAAATCTACAAAAAAGAAAACGGTTAGTTTTGTTACTAAAAAAAACCCTCGTAAAACAAGGGATTATTTTAAAAGCAAACTTATATAAAAAATGATTTTTGTAAAAATCAAGTACTATCGTGAGGAAATTTTCAAATTTTAATTAATAATTTCAATATAACGTAAGTACATATAAACAAATTATTTTTTAAAACAGATTTAAAAATAACAATAACATTATTGTTTTTTTTTTTTATCAAATTTTACTTCAAAATCAATTTCATAGTACCTTTTGGGTGAGGGTACCAAAGAGAACGAGGTATCTTATTGTTGACTGTTTAAACATCTCATTTGTAAACAAATAAATGGAAATTTGAGAAAAAAAATATTTTATTTCTGCTTGAAAAATCAACAAAAAAACAAACAAAAGAAATCTTCCAATTCATTATAAAATAATATAATATTATTTTTAATAACTGATACAGTATCGGATATATTTTGAAGTCACAAAATATGACTCAAGTACTAGTTTAAATGCACGTACCGCATTTAATATTGTAAAAATTGGCACTTAAACTAAGCGATATGTAGTTTAAAAATTGAATCCTCCTGTTGATGTTCTGAAAATGACTTTACAACAAACATATTTTGTACTCAATGAAACCATGTGTATTGTAAAAAAATTCACCCATTGAGCTTTTATAAATGATTGATGTTTAATCAATAAAATGGAGTATTAGTGTTTGCTAAATCATGAAGCGAAAAACTGATTAGGTTCGAACGACCTACAATAATGATGAGCGTTCATTGTTATACACACGCACCCAAAAAACAAAAACAAACATAACAAAAAAGAAACCTTCGAGGGATGAGGACTTAGCGATTGGCGGTGGAGCTCGTGGAGGATGCGAGGGGAGGGGGGGGACCCGCGAGAGCTCACTCTCAAACCCCTTGCCCATATCCTCCTCTTCCATCTCATACCGGAGCTGCTCGGCGTACTCTTCCTGGTCTCTGCTCGCTCTAACAGGCTCCGGAGTGACCACTCGAACTGTCTCGGTAAATTCGGGCTTGTGAGCCACTTCGAATAGAGCGTCGAAGTCGCGATCGAAGATGTTCTTCTTGGAGAAGGCCGGCGTGTCCAAAGGTGCGGGTTGCTCATAGTTATAAACCAGAGGACTCCTCAATGTTTTACCAAACTCGGGGTCTTGATTCTTCCCGAGCCGTAGAAACTTATTTTTCGCCTTCTCTTTGAGCTTGCTACGCTCCTGGTGTTTGGCAGGGGGGCGTGCCCCATGGTTCTGATAATCGAATATATCGGGGGTCTTGTGGCGCTCCGTGGCGACTGGAGTGATGGAATCGGCTCTTAAAGGATAAGGGAGGTCCGGCAGACGGTCCAGGGTAGGGCGGGGTCGCACCCGCAACGGGTGGTGGGTTCCGTACGTTAGATAAACTACTTCCTCCGCTGGGAATATCACGTACATTCCTCTCCAGCCGGCATCTCGTGTCCGGCAGCTGCGAGGCCCGCTCCCAACACTCACAACCTTTCACTCCCACAGATATTCTAATTATTTCTTATTACAACACACCAACACAAAAATACCCTCCCTTTTCTATATACTAGCACCGCCTCTAATCACAACACTAGGGTCCTATAAATACACCCATACTAACAAATATTATTATTCATACCTTAGGCAGAATGGCTACTAATTTTATAATTGTTCTAACACAAACACAGATTGTAATTAGGGTTGTTCAAAATTTTCCCTTCATATTTATTTTACGAGGTTAGTCATTTTTTTTAAAATTTAAATTCACATATTTCTGTTTTCAAAAATAGTACCAAATATGCTTGTGTAAAATCATTTTTTCTTCTTGCGATACAAACAAAATAATACTAATAACACTGAATTTTTATGTTTTAAAGGACGCACGTTCTATATTTTCGTTTTTTCATGTATTCTTTAACACTAGGGGAATGCTCATTCTTGGATATTTTTTCTTCAATTATCAACTGAAATGAAAAGAAAAAAATTATAAAAATAAATAAAAAAATAAAAAAATAAAGATACGGACGCAAAATAAAAATTTGAAAATAAATATTAGGTATATTTTTTTAAATAAAATGAATCTTGCTCACTCGAAGTGAACAAAAATACACTTTTGACATCTTTCACAGTAAGCAAATGCTTGTGTCGTGAAAGCGGAAAATGGTCGACACGGCTGGGATTCGAATCCACGACCTCCGCACGAAACAGTGCGAAAGCCGGCGTCGTAACCGCTGATCTATAAACCACCTATAGGTATAGTTAGTCCAATTGTTTCATTTTTGTGAGGTACCTACCAAGTATTGTTCAATTATTTGAAGAAAGATCAAAAATATTATACCTAAATGTTAAAGTAAAAATACATTTCCAGAATTAAAAGCATTCTTAAGAGCTGTGAAATGTGATGTTCTTGGTAACTCAATTATTTTTCAATACATGTTACTATCTACATAGGTACATACAACTATAACCAAAATAATTCTCTCTGAATTTAACATAGGGAGAGAAGGGGCATATTCATACAGTCTTTTTTGTCGGATTAAATTAAGTTAAAATTAGCGGCAGTTTGTGTCAAGTAGGTGTAAATGGACAGGATGATGAAAGTCAGGAAATCAGTAAGAATGGACTTACGAAAGCGCTTAAGAAAGCAAAAAATGGGAAAGCTTCAGGTTGCGATAGGATATCAACGGAGCTTATAAGGTATGGCGGCCGAGTGATGCTTCAATGGTGCTTGGAGCTTTTCAACTTGTGCTGGACGGAAGGCCGTGATTGGAGGAAAGCCATAACCTGCCCTCTGTACAAGGGGAAGGGCTCCCGGCTGGACTGTGGCAACTATCGTGCAATCAGCTTGTTGAGCAACGTGGGTAAATTGTACAGTAGAATCTTAGTAGAAAGGGTTAGAAAATTAAGACGAAGTATTGAAATCCATTTTGGGGGTCGTAGTTAAGTCTTCTTACTCACTATTTTATATATTTTCTTATGAATATCCCACTTCTATGAATAGCCTCCCCCCCCCCTGATACAATGTCTTTTGCAAAAGTCTCACTGGTGAAAGGAAAAAACTAGAGTGAATAACATTTTTTTTAAAACAACAAAAACACAATATGTGTGCACATTAGTTTCAATATGAATATTCAGGAGGCTATCCTCTTGTTGGTCAACCCAAAAAAATACAATATCCTAACCTCTCTTTCGAGAGATTGTCTGAAATTAGGATATAATAATATACAAAATTTAGGATACTTTTGCGTTATATTTAGAGTAATTTAATCATTCAATAAATAAAATAAAAATGACGCCATATTATGTCCAAGATATAACCGCGTAGGCTTAAACAGTTTTTTTTTTTCAAAAACTTTTGTTGTATAATTACTCCTCTTGCATCAATCTGCCCCATTTCACCCTATTACTAAAATTTCAAAAACCTTACCAGTGTATGATGATAGTAATAGAGTGACGTAAATAATAGTTTGCACTGTTTTAAGCCAGAACGAGTGACGTCCTCTCATACTTTATCCCAAGACTATTTTTACAAGAACGTCCAACTAATAATTCTTCAGCGTAGTAATTTATCACGAAAAAACAAACGGTTTTGTCTTTAGCAGTGATCTGCAGTTGTTGAAAGATATCTCCTAACCTGACGTCAGCCGACAGAATATTACAAAACATCAGCTATTCTCTTGCTATACCGCATGCGTGTTTTTGACATTTCTACATTATAATGATAGTAAAAAAATATAAGCAAATGAACTAAAGGGAGAATCTTACTTGACCCAAACTTTTAATGAAAAATTACCTATAGGTTTTTTGACGTTAAGAGTCTGTTAGTTGATAATGTTAATGCGACTTTGACGAAAATAATTTGAGCATAGCTTTTTCAAAATGATAGTAAGGGTGCATTTAAACCAAGCGAACAATTAATATTATTTCCAGAGCTGTTTCAAGTAGAATATACTACATTCTTTAATCGTCTATTGGACTCCATGGAAACGACAACTACTTATTAATGGACAGATGACAGTTGTTTCTCGTTGTTATTTCTCTGGCGACCATATTATCAAAGATCAATAAGTTATATCTACTCTATTTTTCAGGTCTAACTCTATGTTCGTTTGATCTAAACGGACCTTTATGTACATTGAATAGACGAAAACTCCAAGAATTATTATTTTTTTTGACGGCTGTGATTTGCAGATTATTCAAAGTAAAGATTCAGAAGATTATATTCCTCCTAATCGAAAAAAGTTCAAATGATACAAAGAAGTGGTTGGTAGTTTGATGGTTCAGTCTAAAGGTCTTGTGTTCGATTCCCGGTGCCGATCGTTTTCCTCTTTATTTCTTACTAGCTTTTCCCGACAAACGTTGTACTTTGTTCCCAAATATTAATATTGAATTCGAATTTGTATGGTGATGAATTAATTATTATCATTTGACCAATGTGATTCCGAAAGATGCGTGTGTTTTAATAAACCATGTATATTCTATCGGCATTCGGTCAATCACACCAATTGACAATTTCTGTCAAAATTTAAAAAATGGAATAAAAATTATACTAATAAGGTAAAAAGTAGGTACTAATAAGGTTTTCTACGTAGAGCTTTCTTTAATTTTCTAATTTTTCATGCATTTTTCTTAATTTTTTTCTTCTAAACGGACATTTTCCTGATAAAAGCCTACACGACAAAAAAAATATTAGCGAAATCGGTTCAGTGGTTTAGGCGTGATGCAATGACATCGGGAAATAGCTCTCCATTTTTATATATAAGACTAGCTTTCCCAACAGACGTTGTCCTGTATTCTAACTATGAATATTTAATAAGAATTTAAAATAATGATAAAAATGACTTTTAACCAACGTCATTTCGATCGAATTCTGTCAATCGCACCAACTATTAAACAACTTACAGTTTTGTCAAACGACAATTTGATTCCTAATTTTTCGCGTTTTATTTATAAAAAAAAATCACAGATAGCGTTGTATCGAAAATCGTTCCACACTAAATTTATATTTTATATTATTTGCTGTCCATTTTTCGATTTTTCCAATAAAGCAAGCATCTATACCTATTCTTTATTAAAAGTGTTACTTCTCTATGTTTACTTATTTACATGACAAGTATTTAGATATTGACGGCTATTCTGAAATTCACGTTCCATCTCAACGCAAGGTTGCGTTGAGTTATAATCATCGGTTGCCAGTAGTTACGCATCTAATGTATTGGATAAAACATTTTCAGAATAGCGAAATGTCAAAAGTCTCAATAAAAATTATTGGATACGACGCAACTCAATCGTCTGTTTTTCATTTCAGAATAATCGTCATTGTCTTTTAACAATATTATGATCCTCAAAAAACCTTTAAAACGTTACTTTCTATACTCAACGTCAAAATGAAAATAATTAAAATGCCCTACAAAATGGATTGATACACGAAAATTGTGTAAAGAAATAAAATAAAGATGTTAAAAATAAATATTAATTGTCGCGTCAGCCACCTGTTGTGACGGATTTATTATCTCATACTTTGTGTTCATATTTCAGGGGAACGAGTTATCCCGTTTCTATCAGACTGATAATTTTTAACGCACTGTCATTTTGTACGACCTTTAATTTTCCAATATTTTGGAATTTCTTTCTGGAGCATTGGCCACATTTTTTTATTACAAAGCCTTGATTGTTAAAGACCGTATTCATGTTGTTTGTTCGGGTGGAATGTTGCAATCGATTTTCAACCAACTTCACAACTAAGACAATGACTGAAGAAATTATTTTAACGAATATGTAACAACTAATTACTCTTACAATAATTCATTACTGATGTTTGATTTTTAAATGGTAAATTTTAACCTCGGTTACAGAAAGAGGCTTTTGGTAAGTTTATAAAAATATTTAATGAATATATGTACTATTTGAGTTCAAATCTTGACATTATGTTTGTTGTTACATAAAGTCAAACTTGTATTATTTTAAAACACAAAAACACGTTAGTAGTGCCGGTTTTATTTTAGTTTTTTTCTGAGAAACTCGCGTAAAACCCAGCTTATTCTAGCTAGTATAAAACAAATTGCGTACAGCACGTATGTTGTTTGAAAACATAATGTTATTATTATCTGCTTTTTTCATGTACAAAATACGAAACGGTGGGTGTGTAGGTACCTAACAAAGATTAAACAAACAAACCAACGTTTCGGTGTTTTTATATGGGTGGCATTGTTTGCGATTTATCATTGCTAAAATATACATTCGTTACTTTTACCTTAGTTTGTATGCGAACGTAAAATGAAATAACCTGGAGTTGTACGCTTTATTGAGCACTTTGTATTGAAGTAGAAAGTTGTAAGTATTTTTTTTATATTACCTTTAATATATTTCATGACTGCTTTTTGTGCAACTATTTGTTAAATTAAATTAAAACTTAACAAGAAACGTAAAGAAATATCAGATTTAAAATAGACCCACGTGGAACTATGTTTATTTATACATAGCAAACAAAATCTCAGTGTGATAATGATAACGTTATTAAGATTGAAATTGGATCGGTATTGTGATGAAAATGCAGAGAAACCCCCATGGAAAGTCAGGAATTCGTTCTTGTTTCAGTTATTTTACAGTTAATAATTACGAAGTTAGGTAGGGGAACAAAAAATAGATCATTACCATTCGATTCACATGTTTAACACTTTGAAGTTTATATCTGTGAATAATAATTATTAATGACATATAAATTATTTGATGCAAATATTTGAAAGTTTTCCGGTGTACGATCAAAGATTTAAAATATTATAATTAGATGCGCGTGGAAAATGTTGTTAGGTATTATTATTACTATCCAAGGTCACGTGGCTTCTTCAATATTCAAGGACCAGGCAAAAAATACCGAGCGCCCGAGATGATCCAGTGATCTAGAAATAGTGTTGCATCTGTGTTATGAAAGATATTTTTTGTCGTTCGTACGGTGAGTTTGTTAACCCGAAATAGATCATAAAACCCGTTATTTCTGAATATCTATTTATACTGTTGTGCGACACCCATCATGAAAACATCGGTGCTAAAGACAACATTGTTAGGTAATTATATTCCGGTACGGATATTAAATATCGTGTTATTACTCAGTGAGGTTGCTGACATTAAGTTTATTGTTTTTGATGCCGTTAAATTTATAACTAACTGAACAATGACCTATCAAATCCATCCTTACACTTGAATTTCTTCTTTCAAAGATAGTTTACTTAATCTATTTTTTTTTTTTGATATTTTTTGCAGGAGTTTGAACGAATGGGCATCATCAATCATCATACCACAAATATTTAAGGTATTTGACAGTTTTTATCGTGTTAATTGAGGATTTTTCTGCTTTTTTTTTAATTATTCTTTCCATTTAAATTTAACTTTTGTATCATTTTGCGTTTGTTTTAAAGAAACAAAATATTTAGTTTTTTCCACAATTTTATTCAGCTAACCGGTTTTCGAAGACCGTACGTCTTCTTCATCAGGCTAGTAGATGTTAACTCAGAAAAGATGTTAACTCAAAAAGAAGACGTACGGTCTTCGAAAACCGGTTCGCTGAATAAAATTGTGGAAAAAACTAAATATTTTGTTTCTTTAAAATAAGTTCGAAGTATGTTCCACCAAGTAGCCACGGTCGAAAAGATAAATTATTTTGCGTTTGAATTTACCAGAGGTTAAGTAAAATATCCATAGGGTTTATCAGAAGAAAAGCGCCAACAAATACCCGATTAATGATTGCTAAGACTTTAGTAGAATATGTAATAACTAATGACTAACAATTCATTACTGATGTTTGATTTTTAAATGGAACAAACCACTACGGACTTACGAACGTCTTCTACTGTTATTTCGAAGACTGGCTTAGTGTGATCACTTTACGTTACAACGTTCGCCATTATGTGGTAATGTTTATGTCTCCGAAACTCCTAATCATGAGAATTCTCGACATGTTCAACATGTCGAAAAATGTCATGTATGTAACATGTAGATATCTCATGTATGCAACAAGTACATATTTAATAATTAATGAAATATAGAGATAAAAGTTGGAAATTATTGAGGACAAGAGAGCAACCAAATTTAAAGACTGCGACTGCTGTCATGCATTTGGCGCCAGGATATGACTAGGTATATCCATTTTTGTTAATGACTTAAGTAACTTCCAACAATAATTTGAGGCATTTGACAATCAAGATAAAAACAGAAAACTCTAATGCACCTTCAAAGACTCTGCCTTTGGATATGTTTGAGGATGATCTTTACATTGCTACTAATAACGAGAAGAAAAAGACGAAAGATAAATTGAGGTTATGTAAGGTTTGAGACAAAGAATGAAACCTTAGGAGTGCAAAAGCAGCAAAAAAATAATCCTATTGAAAAACTCGAATTCGAATAATTCTCAATGAATGCATTGAATCTCAATGAGCCTTTGCCTGTATTTTATTGCTAGTTCAAAAGCTCTAAGAAGCCAGAATTAAAGGGTAAATCTTCTCTGTCTCGCACTATCCAAAATAACTCCTCCACGCCTCTTATTCCGGTCCAGTCTCCAACATTTCGCAGCCAAGATACCTTCAAAATGAGTTGAAGTGTGGTGTATTTATCACCCCTCAGCACATATGAGATCTTACGTGTAGTCTTAAAATGAACTCCGAGTTTATAACTTTCTCAGTCCACGATATGTCTAGCATCCGTCTGTGAATCCATATTTCGAAAGCTTTTTTTCATCGTGTTGACCTTTAGTGTCCACGCTTTATGTGGATCCAATGGGTGCGTATAGAATGTCTTATTGAGGAAGGAGTAAAATAAGAATATCGAAATTGATTTTTGCCTACATGTTTACAAATCATACTGAAAATACGTAGGTAGGTACATCAAACTCATTTAAAAACTATAAATTATGGAACATTCTCGAAGTGATAATTGGAAACAAGTCATATTCTTGCAACAATTATAATAAAATTAAATCTCAACAATAATTTGATTCTTGGCTGTATTGAAACGCAAGCTTACAATCAAGTAGCTTTGGAATCATTTCAAAACTATACAAAATATGACACACTGTTTAAATCATTGGCAATAATAATAATTGTCGTAAATCACAGTACAAAAACTGCAGCCAACATCCGACAATTCGAGGCAATTAATTGACATTGACACTGATAACGAGAAACAAAAAATGGCAATAACAATACTTAAATTATTTTAATTTATTCTATTGACCTATTTCAACCAAGGTACTTTGGTTCATAATAGAAAAGATGTCTTTATTGTTACCTGTTTTTTTTATAAACTCTCAGTAAGCTACTTAAAGTTGAAGTCGTGAAAGAGGAAGATGCTACTGGGATCGAACTTACAAACTCCGCACAAAACAATTCAAAAGTCAGCGATGGAACCGCCAGCCTACCGTCCACTTCATTTTACTTCAGGCTATGTTATAATGAAAGCATTTCCTTCCTTTTTACATAGGTGAAAGGAAAGGCTGTGCTAAGAAATTGGTTTAAATAGTCATTGTACAGTCAATGGTGTCACCCGCCACTTTGCAGTGTTTTGACTCAACCACAAGCCATCAGGGTAACACATCTGAAACGATGAAACGCCCCTTTGTGTTGAAAGACGAATGGCAGAGTTAGAGGATGTTAAAAACGAAATAGAGGAAAATTGGATTTCGAGAACATATTTGGGTAGACTGCAATAAAAATTGAGTGCTTCGCTGTCGTCGAGCCCGTATTCATGGGAAATGTATATATAGATTCCTCTGGACAACCTTTCTTTAAGTAAGGTAAGAAGACATAGAAAAAAACCTTGCGAGCCATGGAGTAGATAGAGAAGAAGGCTATGAAGGAACAATGTCGAAAGGATGAATAGCAACAGAATTGCCTAGTTCGTTATGCAGGGGATTCTAAAGAGACGTCATGCATCAGGAACAATCCACAAACAAAGTACAGCTACACCATCTTCATTATTTTCTCAATTGTCTTTATTGTGTTTACTTTATTTTATAACTAGCTTTCCCGAGAGACGATGTCTTGTAGTCCTTACTATTAACATTGATTCAAATGTAATTTATAGAAAAATAGGTTTGAAATATTATGTTTAAATGTTAATAAATTATTTCTGAAAGCCGAAAGAAATTCTAGCAAAAATCTACGTACCAATGTTTTGAAACTCAAGTGGGTGTCAAGTAAAAAAATTGTGTTCTAGTGGATTTTTTCACAGATGGCGTTTGTCGCCAGTAAACCCGTTCTATACTCTCTCTTTCCGAGTCCGGATCGTCAGAGCAAGAATCAAACTTTTTCTTGGTCTCTCCGGTGGTGGAAGGATTGGCCGACATGGTGTCGTTTCCAGGGACGCCCGATCGCTCTATTGCAATAGTTCAATCTACGTGGAGGCTCCTTCCGTGTCCGTTCTATACTTACTTTAATATTATATTTTATGGAATTTCTTCTGCATTTTTCAACTTTTTAATAGTTGTTGTGTTATCCGGAGCGGAGAAGAATCCAATAAATCAAACATTGAAAGAATCTGTTGAGCCGATCTCGAGTTATAAGTGTTCGCACAAACCCGACTTTCTTTTATATTAGAGATGTACCTATCTACTGGTGTATTGTATTGAGACGGATTGAGTGCTAATAAGCACATCATATTTTAAAAATATTATTTTAAAAATAGAAGAAAGGAATATTTTTTTTGTGTACAAAATACCTAACCATAAAATGCAAAATAGTAAAATTTATGTAGTGGGTGTAATCCTTCTTATCTGTGTAGGTTGATGTTTCCTGTTGTTTTGATGAGTAGAGGAGATAAGTTTGCCATACTCCCAGTAAAGTACTTACCCACTAATGACTTCCTGTTTAGAGAATCAGCAGGTTAACATCTTCGCTTAAAGAGCTACAAACATTACGTGCCTCGTTGTAGCTAAGGGATTTTATCACCAGAGAATACTGTGATGTATTGTATCTAAGCTTTCACAGTGATATACATTTAATATGCAATTTAAGTATTTATATTTTAGCGAAAAAGTTTAGGTAAGGAGCAAGTCAAATATTTGAAACATAAGGGAGATTTGCACGAAAATAACAGTTTTTTAGCACTCCTCAATAAAATTAATTTAACAAAAATGAAACTGAAAATAACGATTTATTGAGGAACAAAGATACATAAAAAAAACTCAATTTGTCTCATCAATAGGTTTGATACATCGCATAGAAAAACGTTGAATATGCATACTAACAATATTTATTTATTTATTGTTTATGCAACTATAGTGGTTGATTTTACAAAACCCTTTAAAAACATTAAAAAAATACAATAATTGGTGATGCCAAGAAGCAAACACCAAAAGAAAATAAATCAAATACAAACAAAAGACACAAAACAAACAGTGAGAAATACATAAATATATACAAATTCAATAAATTGAATATTGTAACATGGGGCCAATATCAATAAGATAGAAGGAAACATTATCGCATCGCAATATGTAAATATCGACGTTTTTTCAATGGGGTGCATCAATTATTGTTCATTGTATGTATCGAAGTCTAATTGTGTATTTTTTAGATCTTTTCGACTCAAACTTTTTTTTTTATAATCCCCTTCGACAGCATAACATAAGGTATTGTATATCATAACTGATGCATGCTTAATAGAATATTCTCATCAGATTTCCTAGATTTTTTTCAGATTCTGAACTAACAATGATGCTGTAATCGCAACTAACAACTTTTGGTTTAAGAAGAAGAAGAAAATCATATTATATAGCTGGATAAAATAGGTCTACGTAAATATTACAAGACACAGACTCCACCACTGACTAAAAAGAACAAGCCCTAAAAGAGTAAAAAGAATACAAATTCAAGTTTCACTTTCATCTCTCTTAACAAGCTACCTGGAAGATAAATATTTAAAATATTATACATTCAATCAAATCGATTTCAATACTATTGATACATCTGTCTTACAGTTATTAAGATGCTATCAATAAAACATTAAAATTACGTCTTTCTCGGATGTTTATCATTAAAATAAACTGAACAAATCAAAGTCAAATCCAAGCTGTAAACAATTTCATTCAGAGGTTATTAAATTCATTTGATTATCAAAGTAATAATATTATTTCGAAAGGAGAAGTTTATACCCGCCATTTATGACCAGAAAACCTTCAATCGCATGCTATTACAATGGTTTCAATAATATGGGATAGGCTTTTTTAAAGAATTATTCGAACCTCACAGGCTCAAAAATGGATGATTCTTGTTTGGTTAGGGCAAGAGAAAGGTGATAGGAGTCTGATAAAGGTTGATAGGTCGGTATTCTAAATAACCTTTTCTCACACACTTATAATTGACATCTGACTGACAAGATATTTTATTGGACGAAAGTACAATGACCTGCCTTTCATTACTCAAAAAAAATATCAAATTTATATACTTTTTGTTCACTCTCTCCAGAAAATACGGCAATTTCTCAGTCGACAATCAAGGTTGACAGAAGACATAATATTTGCTTCGATTATCTACACATCATTTAAATATAGTCTTTATTTATAGCCATTCTTTAAAAGCTTGAGTTTCCCTGTAAAATTACCAAATGAGCAATGCACATAAAAATAAAAAGCAATAAATTTTGTGGCATCTGATTTGTACGGTAATATTTTTGCTAAAATAAAACGATAAAAGATGTAAAATCTCACTTGGGGAACCGTGGTTCTTGTAAAAAAAACTTTTCATCTTCTTTCAATCTGCATAAAAAATCTTGTTTGTTTAATTAACGTTAAACAACGTACATTAACAGAAAGTACATCAAGCTCAAATTGAATCGTTTACCGTATTTAATGACGTTGACTTTAAAAAATCTTCTTGATTTCCTTGAATGTCGAGTCAATGATGAATTTCATTTTATTTCATTATTTTTTGTCAGTAAAAATATTTCTAATAATAATATAATTATACAACTCATTTGAAAGTCAAATTAACTCTTGTTAATCGTTATTTCAAATTTGGGTAAGCGTCTGTTTTTCAAAGAACTGTAAAAGAAATATGAAATAAGGGGAGGATTTATGTAAAAAAAACCGAAAAACTCGAATGGGTTAAATTATTTGATTTATTCAGATGGTGAAAATTCTGTGAAGAATATAATAATATGATTAGGTGGTTCAGCATTTTTGGGTTTATTTTTGATCTCAAACACGGGTTTTTTGGTCGAGGGAAATAAAAAAATATTATTTTAAAAAATATTTTATTTTTTTGTAATACATATACAAACGAACAGAATAATAATCTGACTATATAAATTATTTTTTTGCTTATATCTATAATATAAAAGAAAGTCGGGTTAGTGCGAACACTTATAACTCGAGATTGGCTGAACAGATTATTACGATGTGTGAATTATTAGATACTTCTCCGCTCCGGATAACGCAATAACTATTAAAAAGTTGAAAAAAAATGCTTAATAAATAATATTAAGTTAGTATGGAACGCATTTCTTGCCACGCCAACACCATCTATGAAAAATTCTATAACAACAAAATTATTATTGTTTACCTGACAACCATTGACATTAAAAACATTGGTATACGCGCGCGGATTTTTGAGGGATTTTTCTCGAACTTTCAGAACTCTTTTTTTAATATTCAAACATATTTTAAACGTATTTTTGTATAGGTAAATTACAAATATGAAATCAATATCCATAGTAAGGACTAGAGGACAACGTCTGTCGGGAAAACTAGTTAATAATAAATTAAGAACAACTTTAATTATAAAAACATCACAACTATTGAAAAACATCACAACTATTGAAAACCACAGTATAAAACACTTTTTTATAACAGTCGTTGCAGATAAGTTTAGAGCACTGCAAGCAGACTAGTTTACGGCTTGTCAGCCATACCGGGCTTTGCGACTTTTCATATTGCACTGAATACAATCATGATCAGGAGCCTATTCGTCACCATGCATTCACCGAGGACACAACGCGGATGCCTCTTCGTCGAATCTGTGCATGGAGCCAAGTTTCGGTCATTTCTTCCTCGTCGGCAATTTTCGCCTCAACTCCAGATTAAAAAAAAGACCAATATTGTAGAACTCTTTTCGTGCTTAGCAACCAAAACCTAAATTTTATATTGACATCGTTGTTGAGCTCGGAATCGCGATGTAAATCTAGAGTATACCCATGATGTCACCAATCAAACTCATTCACAAGATTCCAGAAAACCATATTCACGTCTATTGAAAATAAATTCGTACTGATAATTTTCATTTTGAATTATTTTCATGAGTAAGGATTCTTTTTAATAATATAGGAACATTTTCCTTTTATGGATTCTTTTCGTCTAAAATTAAATCAACAGGGTAAAATTAATCAGAAGGATCAAGTCAACAGAGGGATAATGGAGTCTGCCTGCCTGCTATTATCGTACACAAAGAATGATGCAATGATTGAAAAAGGCTAAAGTTAAGCCATGTCAAACCAGTCAACGCTCTGACGTCAGACTTCATTGCCGTCTCGTCAATCATTGGGGATTATTTCGGCTGGATGTAGGCTTTACCTGAAATGTTTCGTCAGACTACACGATATTATCTACTCTGTGGTTTTGTCAATATTGTGTGAAATGAACTTGGCGTTTAATAGGTTTATATATTACTAGTGGCTACCCATTGGTCGAAATTCGACCATAACTAATTAAAATTATAAGTTTAAACATTATTATTTTTATATTGAATGAGAGCTTTTTCATAATTTTATTTAAAAAACAATGACATGGATAAGCCCAATTTGAGCACAAAAGCCATCCGATTGGATTTTGGTTCTAGAAAGAGAAACAGTCGATTTTTTTGGGAAAATCTAGAGCCTAGAATCTGACTCGATAAAATAACTCTTTTTCACAACTCAGAAAAGTGTAGGTATCGAATTGTCTAAAATAAACCGAATTGTATGTGAAAGGTCGGCTGTACCGCTTCAATCAAAAGGCCCTGTCTCTCTGAAAAGTGATCGCGCGACCATGCGATGAGTGATCATACAATGTTCTCAATTTGAACGATCAACGACGCGCTAACGCTTTCCAGTTATGACACACAGTAAGCGTTTGCATTTGGGATGACAAAAAACATTACCCATCTTATAAGATGGTTCTTTGTGGTGCCGAATGCTAGCATTCGTTAACACTTCAGTCTCTGGAGGTCAAAAAATGAGCGAACATAAGCAGAATACCTAATCATAAAAAACCTTATTAGTATTCATTTCTGTTTGATTTTAGGATTTAATCATAAAATAATTCAGTTTGTAGAAAAAAAAAATAATATTGAAGATATTTATTTTAAAGGCCTAATTTCTGATATATCTAAAGCCAAGCAGAAAGTTGGCTTGAAGTTGGAGATCAAACGCTTTGAAGTACAGAGTGAAATAATAATCGTGAATACCTTCACTCCTTTCCTTCTATCTCTACTCCTCACACTTTCTCAAAGTTATTTCGCTCTATGATTACTCGGTGTAATAACTCATCACCTCTCACTATTACGACAAACGTCAGACAGCGTCACTTGAACAAAGAAATATAGCAGTGATGACGTATACAATCTGCTATAAGTGAGAATAAAAGTGAGTAAGTACTTTCTCACATTGCAAGAAATGTTTGACATGTGATGAGTTTGTTGGAAAGAGTATCTGTTGGAAACATTTAAATATATTTTTGATGGCAACATATTGTTGGGCTTCTTTTTACATTGGTCCTTCGAGCCGGATCAATACAAGTGATTTTTTCTTGAAGTATTTCCTTAGGTGCTGTACCGCACAGCTGCGGCACAAGGGACTGTAAAAAAGGGTATGTATTACAGCCGCGGGTGGAGCACCCAGTGCTCGGTACGATGGCCTCTCGTCTGCTTCTGCGCCCGGCGGCTCTCGCGTCTGCTTCTTCGCCCTGCGCCCACGACGAAACTATTCGTCTCACACGTCGGTCGTCAGCTGCGCTTTTCGTTCCCTGGCTTGTAGAGTCCCCAGACAGAGATCAAAGATCAGAGCTGGTTAGCCTCGTACACCAGGAATCTACTCAGAACACTTAAAGCTTCAGACGTCGGTGCGTACGTAGAATAGCCTCGGTCCAATGGTATCGGTCGTTGTCCAGGTCCACAGCAAAGGTCCAGTCCACGTCCAATATCCAATCAGAGGGGTCACACAGGTCAGCGAAGGGGTTCCAGGTCCAGGTCAGGTCAGGCAGTTCCAGGTCAGATCAGGCAGGTAGGCAGGCAGGCAGTCAGGCAGGCAGGCAGGTAGGTAGGTAGAATAAAACACCAAGTGTATACGAGGAATGATGATTATATTGCACAAATATGGTCTCTTAAATTCTAGTCGAGGTGCGCTTGCGGCTATACAATACCGCGCGCTAGTGGAAAATGGTTCGGAGTACATCCCGTTCGCGCTACGGGGAATTGGCAACGTAAGTAAGCTCGCGAGTTACTTTCCCGCCAAAACTCACTTCCCGCCCAAACCATTACCACCAGCTCAGCGCACCTCGACATAGAGCTACACAATTTACAATATTACACATAATGTAGGTACATATTACATAATGTATGTACATATCTACCTGCCGGTAGATATGCACATAGGCCTACACTATTCTTATGAGAGCCGTGCTGCCACTCATGGCCACTGCCGCTCCAAGTTCGGCACCACCAGGGTCTCAAACCGCTGGTGTGCCTTTCCAACAGATATGTCCACCAGCAGGTAGACATATTGATACCACCAGGTATCGGCATGAGCCGCTACATGCTACATGCTCGGCACCACCAGGGTCTCAAACCTCTGGTGTGCCTTTCAATAGAACACAAGAGAAGCATGTGCTATGTTGCTTGGCCGTCTCATAGCCCAACCAGTCACAGCATGCTTTAGCCACACCAGAGTCCAATCATCTGGTGGGCTTTCAGTAGGTAGGTACCTACTTTTATCACCTTACAGTAGCGGCTTGTGCTGGGTTGCTTGGCCGTCTCTTGGCCCAACCTCAGCCACAGCACGCCTAGCCTCACCAGTGTCTAATCAACTGGTGAGCATTCGGGTGTACTATCAGTAGGTAGGTACCTCCTTTACTTCACCAACCAGGTGAGGCATGTGCTGGGTTGCTTGACCGTCTCACGGCCCAACCACAGCCACAGCATGCCTAGCCACGCCAGCGTCTACTCAGCTGGCGGGCTTTCAATGAGTACAACTCGTAAGTAGGTACTTCTTTCACAGTTCTACCTACAGAGATCTATACAGTGTTCACAAATATATACATGTCGTTGGCCCCCCACCTCGGCACAAGGGAGAAATCATCCTTTATTGATTGTCCGAGGTGGGGAACACAACGATAATACAATTTCACATATTATGAACATATCGATGTGTGTACCTATTCGTTAGGTACGTACCTAATCGTCAGGTATGGGGACACGAGGCGAGGTTCAACGCGACTCGACGGCCCGCGGTCATGCGAGGCCCCCCGAGACACACCAGTGCGGGGCGCCCCGTGGTGCACCACCGGGCGTGCATGCTCCGCGGTCGTCACTTAATTCGGGTCCTCGTGTTCCCATACCTGATAGGTATTTACATGACGTCATTCACTGCCGTTCGATACACATCTATCACTACATAATATTCACAACACTCTGGCGTTCGGTACACTCCCCTCTAAAATCTCGTAGGGGTTTTAAATTCACTTCCCGAACGTCAGTTGACCCCTCGGGTCATGGTTGGCACCTCCTTGACATCATGTTGGTGTACTGCGACATAACAAACCTCCCATCAGGACGTTGTAGTTGCTCGTGCACTCTGTCGATGTCGGAGCTTGCCATATGTGTTGTGCATTGTCCGAACTATTTGAAGGACTTCGCCCTCTCCTTTGGATGCGGCGGCCAACACGGGTGGGCGAGACATCCAGTCACAAGACTGGTATCCCCCGGTTGATACCCCGACCCGCATCCTGATGCAACGACGCCTCGCGTCGCGACGAATTGCGGCTCCTCCCCTCGTAGGTTCACCGCCGTGCTCGAAAGGGTGTGGCGAGCGGCGATCACGCCCAATGCTTCCACCACTTTCTCATGCCCTCTCACTTCAGAGCACCTCTTTGGCACATCAGTGCACACTGGCAAAGAACTTCTCAATTTCAAAAAAACTGTTTTTCTATTCGGCAACCAGTCTGTGTTTCTTTGCCATTCTATTTGATCTGAGGGAACCTCCTTCTGAGTTTTGACCTTTGTCGACTCGAGAGGTTCTCCCCTCATTTGATTTGCACGCCTTCTGGCGTCCAATGGGTAGTGGTTGGCATTCATGCCCAATAATCCCACTCTTATATGCTGTGGGCTCTTTTTTGACACCCACTTGCTATGATAATCGTAGTTCATAGGTGGGAGCCTGTCTGACTCCCCCGTCACTGTGATTTTCAATCTGACTCGGACCACCACAAGGTTCACAGTCAACTTGCACCCAGCCCTGTTCTCTCTTGGCTGAACAGGTTGCGTGCTGCGAGCAAGGTTTCTCCCTGCTCGCTTTCTTTCGTTACTTTCCCGCGCAGGTTGTAAGGCTGTTGCGGGCCTTCTAACGCTATCAGCTGTGGGTACACCCCAAACAATATTCGCCTCTCGAGAGCAGTTCTTCTGTTCTCGCTGTGACAACCAGTCACGTCGTGGAGGTATTTGCTTCAGCCAAGATGACTCCTTACGTCGCCCCAATTGCCAAGTCAGTTCTTCATATCTGCTTAACAAATGAATAGGGGTCACAACGCGTATGGAGTTTTGTTTGACACTTCTTGGACGTATATCAATCCACCAGTGCAAATGTTTTGCCCGTGCAGGTTGTAAGGCTGACACGGGCCCTATGACGCTCTCTGCTATGGCACCTTCCGTCCATGCAGCTTTCGCCGTCCGAGGGCAGATTCTCTGGCCTCGTTGTAATCGTGGCCGGTAATTCTGATTAACACCACTTTTGATCCGAGCCCGCTTCCGTGCGAGCCCGGTACACGCTCTCTTGACGTATAGTGCTGCAATCTTTCTAGGTAGGGCAGCTTCGGCCCTTCCCACTTGCCATGAAAGGCCACTTTTCGAACAGACTAAGACATTTTCAATCGCATGTCCTAATCGCACAATTGGTTTTAGTTCACGTATCAAACACTGAGAACCCAATTGTTCACAAGGCTTTGTAATTGCCGCAGACGTCGTCTTCACAAAGACGCGCCCGCTAGGCAACTTTTCACAACCTTTCGAGAGCTCACAGCAGTGAAGCTCAACCTTTTTCACGAAACACTCTCTTCCCACATAAGGGAGCCACTGATTTCGCATCACTGGTTTTATATCATGTAACAAACACTGATAATCCCATTGTTCACAAGGCTGAATGGTTGCCGCAGATGTCGTCTTCACAAAGACGCGCCCGCTAGGCAACTTTTCACAGCCTTTCAAGAGCTCACAACAGCGAAACTCGGCACTTTTTACGAAACCTTCTCTCCCCACATACGGGAGGCACTGGTTTCGCGCAACTGGATTTAAATCACGTAACAAAAACTGATAATCCAATTGTTCACAATACACAATTGGTTTTAAATCATGTAACAAACACTGATAATCCAATTGTTCACAAGGCTGAATCGTTGCCGCAGATGTCGTCTTCACAAAGACGCGCCCGCTAGGCAACTTTTCACAGCCTTTCGAGAGCTCACAACAGTGAAGCTCGACACTTTTTACGAAACCTTCTCTCCCCACATATGGGAGGCACTGATTTCGTAATATGTCCTGTTTTTCGACAACACATTGACACTTGTTGACTGATGAAGCCTGTCTAGACACCGCAAACGCTGCCAGATCACCGGCACGCTCGCTAGGTGTCTCATTACAGACTTCGAGGGCACATGACAGCTTCTGCTGTCCACTACCCGGTACCACACACATGTGGGGGGCGTTAACACACTGAACGCACTGCTCTGCAACAAGTTCATTGACAACACTTTGACACTTGTCGGCTGATGAAGCCTGTCTAGACACCGCAAGCGCTGCCAGATCACCGGCACGCTCGCTAGGTGTCTCATTACAGACTTCGAGGGCACATGACAGCTTCTGCTGTCCACTACCCGGTACCACACACATGTGGGGGGCGTCAACACACTGAACGCACTGTTTTTCAGCAAGTTCTATGACAACACTTTGACTCTTGTTGACTGATGAAGCCTGTCTAGACACCGCAAACGCTGCCAGATCACCGGCACGCTCGCTAGGTGTCTCATTACAGACTTCGAGGGCACATGACAGCTTCTGCTGTCCACTACCCGGTACCACACACATGTGGGAGACGTCAACACAATTGAAGCACTGTTCTGTAACAAGTTCACAATGTCTATGTGCTGTCATTATGTCAGCTGATCGATCCGTTTCACAGACACACATGCCTGCTGATCGATTCATTTCGCGAATATGGAGCAGCTTCTGCTGCTCACTCTCCGCTTTCAGAAGGTCGGTGGCGCCAGTAGTCGCCGAGACGCGGTACCTATCATCAATGGCGTCAATGGACGCCGCGATAAGGTACCTAGCGTCGTTAGGCGTCGCGACGATGTACCTAGCGTCGGTGGCGTCGTGAGACGCCGGGACGCGGTACATACCGTCTACAGGCGCCGTGACGCTGTACCTAGCGTCGGGGGCGTCGTTAGACGCCGGGACGCGGTACATGCCGTCTACAGGCGCCGCGACACGGGACACACGCTCACTGTTCACGACACTTTCGCCTCGGGGCACACGCACAACACTGTTCTGGGCGGGGGCCGCCAGGCGGGCGGGCGCGGTGATGCCACCTTCGAGAGCAGCGGCTCTCGAAGGTGGCCAGGAGGCACCGCATTGTTCACTGACGGACCAGAGGGCTCCGTCTTGTTCACTTGCGAGTTATTCAACGAGCCAGGAGGCATCGCATAATTCACTGGTAAATTGTTCAGCGGGCCAGGAGGCACCGCAAAATTCACTTGAAAACTCGCGTCAGTGCTCGCGGGCACTGCTTCACAAGGGGCACTCGCGGGTGCCTGCTCGTGGTACACGGGTGCACGGGCTGCACGATGGGCGGCTAGCTCGGCCTGGCTAGCCGACAGCGCCTTCCGCAGCTCTTCCATCTGTCTCAGCATTTGGTGCACCGTGTCATCAGTCCTCGATGTTCTAGAGCTGGATTCTGAAGAGGCATCGGAGTCTCGGCGTTCAGCAGCTTCACTCCGTCCGGCTTCAGATCTCAGCGACATGGGCATCGTAGGTTGCAGTGGGTGATCCGGCTCGACGAAGGACCAATTTGTACCGCACAGCTGCGGCACAAGGGACTGTAAAAAAGGGTATGTATTACAGCCGCGGGTGGAGCACCCAGTGCTCGGTACGATGGCCTCTCGTCTGCTTCTGCGCCCGGCGGCTCTCGCGTCTGCTTCTTCGCCCTGCGCCCACGACGAAACTATTCGTCTCACACGTCGGTCGTCAGCTGCGCTTTTCGTCCCCTGGCTTGTAGAGTCCCCAGACAGAGATCAAAGATCAGAGCTGGTTAGCCTCGTACACCAGGAATCTACTCAGAACACTTAAAGCTTCAGACGTCGGTGCGTACGTAGAATAGCCTCGGTCCAATGGTATCGGTCGTTGTCCAGGTCCACAGCAAAGGTCCAGTCCACGTCCAATATCCAATCAGAGGGGTCACACAGGTCAGCGAAGGGGTTCCAGGTCCAGGTCAGGTCAGGCAGTTCCAGGTCAGATCAGGCAGGTAGGCAGGCAGGCAGTCAGGCAGGCAGGCAGGTAGGTAGGTAGAATAAAACACCAAGTGTATACGAGGAATGATGATTATATTGCACAAATATGGTCTCTTAAATTCTAGTCGAGGTGCGCTTGCGGCTATACAATACCGCGCGCTAGTGGAAAATGGTTCGGAGTACATCCCGTTCGCGCTACGGGGAATTGGCAACGTAAGTAAGCTCGCGAGTTACTTTCCCGCCAAAACTCACTTCCCGCCCAAACCATTACCACCAGCTCAGCGCACCTCGACATAGAGCTACACAATTTACAATATTACACATAATGTAGGTACATATTACATAATGTATGTACATATCTACCTGCCGGTAGATATGCACATAGGCCTACACTATTCTTATGAGAGCCGTGCTGCCACTCATGGCCACTGCCGCTCCAAGTTCGGCACCACCAGGGTCTCAAACCGCTGGTGTGCCTTTCCAACAGATATGTCCACCAGCAGGTAGACATATTGATACCACCAGGTATCGGCATGAGCCGCTACATGCTACATGCTCGGCACCACCAGGGTCTCAAACCTCTGGTGTGCCTTTCAATAGAACACAAGAGAAGCATGTGCTATGTTGCTTGGCCGTCTCATAGCCCAACCAGTCACAGCATGCTTTAGCCACACCAGAGTCCAATCATCTGGTGGGCTTTCAGTAGGTAGGTACCTACTTTTATCACCTTACAGTAGCGGCTTGTGCTGGGTTGCTTGGCCGTCTCTTGGCCCAACCTCAGCCACAGCACGCCTAGCCTCACCAGTGTCTAATCAACTGGTGAGCATTCGGGTGTACTATCAGTAGGTAGGTACCTCCTTTACTTCACCAACCAGGTGAGGCATGTGCTGGGTTGCTTGACCGTCTCACGGCCCAACCACAGCCACAGCATGCCTAGCCACGCCAGCGTCTACTCAGCTGGCGGGCTTTCAATGAGTACAACTCGTAAGTAGGTACTTCTTTCACAGTTCTACCTACAGAGATCTATACAGTGTTCACAAATATATACATGTCGTTGGCCCCCCACCTCGGCACAAGGGAGAAATCATCCTTTATTGATTGTCCGAGGTGGGGAACACAACGATAATACAATTTCACATATTATGAACATATCGATGTGTGTACCTATTCGTTAGGTACGTACCTAATCGTCAGGTATGGGGACACGAGGCGAGGTTCAACGCGACTCGACGGCCCGCGGTCATGCGAGGCCCCCCGAGACACACCAGTGCGGGGCGCCCCGTGGTGCACCACCGGGCGTGCATGCTCCGCGGTCGTCACTTAATTCGGGTCCTCGTGTTCCCATACCTGATAGGTATTTACATGACGTCATTCACTGCCGTTCGATACACATCTATCACTACATAATATTCACAACACTCTGGCGTTCGGTACAGGTGCCGATTCAGATAGTAATATGGTATAAAATAAAATGCATGCGTGCGATCGAACTTACTTTAATTGACTGACTTTAAGAACTTCAAGAAATGTTGTTGACAAAATGTTGAAATTATAAACAAAAAGTTTCACTAAAACACTTTAATGCTCCAATGACAAGAATCTCCCGCATAATAATTATGTTGCAGGGTTAGGTAAGTTCACGGAAACATTCAATTGAAAAAAAAATAATAGTACATTTTTTTTGTATTAAAATTAATCTGGGCTCACCCAAAGTGAACACAAATTTCACATAAAGTAATGTATATTCATTCAAAGCAATCACTTAAAACTAAAGTGCATAAACTGAAACACTAGGTTACCGACCTCCGTAGCCTAGTGATATAGGTGTGGACTTCAGATCATAGGGTCCCGGGTTCAATTCCCGCTCGGGCCAGAGTTTTTCAGTACATTTTCACTTGAAATTTCTACCCAGAGTTGGTCTGTCTCAGATAAGAGGGGGCCGGTTGACTGAAAAAAAATTGCTCCGGGAAATGTTCCGCCGGCTATATACTGACACATTTGTTTTGAAAAGTTTTTTTTTAATTCAAGTTGCCGCCACTTTGTCTCGTCGCTATTAAGTATAACTTGGTTCAGTGTAAAGAAATATTTTGTAAATGTCGCCTCTAATTATTTTCGTTACAAAAGATAAACAATTTCACTTTTTACATCGTATCTTATTTTTCAACGTCATCTCTGATATTATAATTATTATCACCCTTGAGAACAGTTAATGGACCAAAAAGTGTGTAGTACGTCTCTAGAGCACATTATGCTAAAAAAATATACCGAAGATTATTGTGTAATTTTATTACAAGTTCGCGTCGTTTCTTTAGAGAATTTTGAGCTTTAAGTGTTTATTTTTTATTGTGTCGCTGAGAGAATGCTCGTTTGGTGGAGATGATAAAATTTTCTCAATGTTGTAATATGGAGAAATAATATTTTTTTTTAATCTCAATGAAATATTCATATGCGTTTTTTTTACACCAACTGGCAACACTACGTGCCAATGACGAGTTTCATAGTTCTTTTGATTTTTATAATAATTTTATTGAGATATTTAAAAATGTATTCATTTTCTTATGTTGTACATTACGAAATGAAGACTTTTAAAACAAAATAATAAAAATAATGTTTAAAGGTACCTACCGACATTACATACTTAGTATCTGTATGTAATAAAGAAGGCTTTGTCCTTTAATTTGTTGGAATTTTGATTTCGAAAAAAAATATTAGTTTACATAAAATCTGCTTTTTGTTCGAATTTTCTCACATATATTCAAGATTTTCCATAGATACTACTTATTCGTATACCAATAGATCGGTCATCAGTTCTTTTTGTACATTGGGGTGCATTTAAACAAACAAACATATTGCTATTTTTATTTACTTTTTTTACAGTTTGACAACTGCAGATATCAAAAATATTTTTGAAAATGAAGAGAACTTTGATGCTGCGAATATTTAACTACAACCACCACTAGACGGAAATGAATCTGAAGAAGATAGTGGTGATGAAAATGATGGCTGTCCAGATAATTTGAGTGGACTTCAGTTGCAAACAGATGCATATTATACAACTGCTCGAGTTGGCAGGAGACTATAATACTGGAAGAGGTAACCCTGCCTAAATCTTCTGCTAAGTGGATAAAAGAGCGTGATATGGAAATCAATTTCAATTCATTTGTGTATTTTGTATTGACACTGATGCAGTCTACAATGCATGGCAAAAAAAATTGAAAAGCCCCCCGTGCTTGACTACCTTGCTATTCGGCGAAATATTGTGATGGTAAAAATATGCAACACCAATAACGTACTTTTGTGGGCCTAAGAGTACCAAACCTATGTCATCCAAAGATTATTCAACAAATCCAGGAAAAGAACATTGGAATGTTACAGCACCGAAACAAAATCGTTGTATACATTGCAAAAAAAAAAAACAAGGAAAATGTGCCAAAAATGTCAAGTGCACATCCATACAAATTGTGCCAGGGCATTTCACTCTAAATAAAAGCTTTTTTCATGTTGTTTATTACTTTTCTTGATGTATATTTTTTGTTAATAATTTCATTAAATGACGTATCGCCTGGAATAACGTTGAATATTATACATTAGGTCGATTTTCGGTTTTTTTATACCATTCGATAGAGTAGACTTTTCTCTATCTACTGGCATTTTCTATAATTCAAATATCTACTTCTAACACAGCAAAAAATCGATTTTAATCAATCAACTCATCAAAAATTTCATAAAAATACATTCACTTTGATTGGTATATGCTCTATTGTTTAAGTCACAGGTACCCAGCATCAGCGCACCTGCTAATGTTAAACGTAATGTCGTGGGGTTTATTTAAGTTTTATCATATTTCTTGGAAAGATTTCAAATTTATAGTTGTGGTCAGATTAGATGTTATTTAGTGTGTTTATATAATAGACGACCAGCGTGTATTATTATTTACACTTACTTTATAGGTGCGGCAAATTATTATTTTGTTATCTAATGCACCCTAATATTGTTTGTTTTGTAAATGTCTTTTGTTACAAAAATAAACAATGGTCATTGTCTCTTTATTTTATGGCACTTCTTTTAATACTATTACATAATATTTATTTATTTATTTATTTATTTTATACTTTATGCATATTAAAAATAGTGTACAAAAAATAGTGTATAGACAAGTGGCAATGGCGGGATTATAGCCGTAGCAATCTCTAACATCCAACCACAAATATACTTATCAACAATAAAATACTTCATCAGTTTTAGATACTTTATTTTCCATGCAGTAGGGTGGATTATTCATCATGACATATTTTTTGAGAAACAAGAACACAGAGTAAATTAATTAATATGAAATAACCACAAAGACTGAGAACCATAATAACGGAGAATTCCCCACAGTTTGAGGGCTTGGCTATTTATATACCTGGAAGATGTTTCGTAGAAATTTGAAAAGACCCCAAAATTTTTTTTTAAATTTACTTTGGTAATCTTTAAACGATTTTTTCTCGAAACTTTTAGTATACCTACATATCTAAAGTTCTTTCATGCGATACGTCAAATAATATTCAAATATGTTTACATGTTTGTTAAAAACATTTTTCACATTTTAAGATGTTTTATAAATTAATTTTATAACAATAAAATTTTGAGCCATTGAACTCTTTTTGTTGTTAATTTTCCCAGAGCTGCCCTTTGGGAACACCACATATTTTGGCTAAAAAAAGTTTTTTTCCATTTTTTCAATAGAAACTTAATTAACCATCGTTAATCAACGGTTCTTTAAGACGGTTACAAAAAATAATAAGAAAAAAAAGTTGGGCAAAAATGAGTCAATGACTGTAATAAGTAAGGACTTTGAAAATAAATTCGTTTGACCTGGTAATTTTGGTGAGGTTGAATAGTTTCAATAACATCCCGTCAACCCTACGCTACAGATCTGTCCAGAACAACAGCTAACTGCTACACAAGCAAACGGATTTCAGAGTCTACGGATGTTAAACTGTCGGCCTCAGGCGACACAATATACTATTCTTAAACCCAATTACATTCCAATCCCCTTTTCCCTTTGCAGAGAATACGCGGACCAACTAATCGTGATTTAAATTGAATTCTTGGATTCGCTTTCGGACCATTTTCAATTTTCTTTAGCAGCGATTCGTCTATTTTAAGATGCTTATTCCAATCTGTGATTATACTCGTAGGTACATAAATTCGTTTAGCTCGCAATATTTTCAGATGTCTAAATAATATTAATTAAAATTTCATTTAAGCTCAAATTCAAGATATAATCATACTGTCTTCATCGAGATTGAAGTTTAATAAATTATTTCCTGGATTCTCATTTATTATAATACTAGTTATTATCCGTCACTACGTGTTAATCCGTCACTAAATCTTATAATATAAAAGAAAGTCGGGTTAGTGCGAACACTTATAACTCGAGATCGGCTGTACAGATTCTTCCGATGTTTTATTTTTTGGATTCTTCTCCGCTCCGGATATCAGAATAAGTAATAAAAATTTGAAAAATGCATAAGAAATAGTATTAAAGTTCGTATGGAACGTATTTCCTGCGACGCCATCGCCATCTATGAAAAAATCTATAACAACAAAATGTATTGGTAACTCAGTTTTCTGCACCTGATGATAGTTCCCTCTCGTTCTCGCATATGTTATTGCCACTCTTACAGTAAGTAGCCCATCCCACTTCACCGTTTTGAGCGTTTTAGAAAATTTTCATACAAAGTCAACAAAATTATCGGGCAATTTCAAATGTGCACAAGCAGCATCGATACTTCATAGGCGAGGTATAATGTGTGCGCGCGCGCATGTTCTCGCGTTGTTCCCGCCTGAGCTTTAAATACGAATGAAATATGGATGTTTTAGAAATATTTTAATGTTAAATATTTTATTTGTTTAACTCAGTCGATTTGTATTTCTGTTTTTGGGGCGCAGTGTTCATGCTCATATGAACGGGCCGCCTCTGGTTAGGACTAGAGATGGGACTAACGGCTTAAATTCAAAAGCAATATAGCAATTGATTGAAAATAACGTTAATATTAAAAGCTTAAAGCTATTTTATTTTATAGGCCTAAATGGACATTTGGTATTTAGAAACATAATTTTTTCCTTAAAAAAGGTCTTTTCAAAAATTTGGTATCTGGAAACATTACTACCCTAAAAAAAGGTCATTTTTAAAATTTGGTATCTGGAAACATTACTATTCCCTAAAAAAGGTCATTTTTAAAATTTGGTATCTGGAAACATTACTTTTCCCTAAAAAAAGGTCATTTTTAAAATTTGGTATCTGGAAACATTACTATTCCCTAAAAAAAGGTTATTTCCAAAATTTGGTATCTGGAAACATTACTATTCCCTAAAAAAAGGTTATTTCCAAAATTTGGTATCTGGAAACATTACTATTCCCTAAAAGAAAGGTCATTTTTAAAATTTGGTATCTGGAAATTTTACTATTCCCTAAAAAAAGGTCATTTTTAAAATTTGGTATCTGAAAAGCTAAGTTATTATTTTCATTCGCCTAATATTGCCTATATATTAATAATAATAGGGGTAGGCTATTATTTTTGCTTAATATTACCTGACTATTATTTATAAATATCGTTATATATTAATAACGTTATAGGCGTTATTTTTATTTATCTAATATTTTTATCAGTTATCGTTATAATGCCCATCTCTAGTTAGGACCACAGGACAACGTCTGTTGGAAAAGCAAGTATATAATAAAAAAAATAAATTAGATAGCATAATATTTTTATAAGAGCGGTCTCAATATTTCACTTTTTATAACGGATTGAAATATTTAGTATCGAAGGCGGTGGAAGGCTCTTGTTGTCTCCTTTTTCCGTCCTCGGTAGCCTAGTTTTACTGGCGTAGACTTCAGATCCGAGGTCTCGGGTTCGATTCCCGGTCGAGTCAGAGTGTTTTATCACTTGAAGTTTCTACCCGCGGTTGGCCTGTCTCAGATTGGACGGGACCGGAAAAAATTGCCTCAGGCAATAAGTTCCGCCGGTTATACTGACACCTTACCTTTGTATAAAAAGTGTTATACTATTATTATTATTCCCTAGGCAGTATTGTTTCGTTTTAATACAGTAGGAATTTTATTCAAATAGTGATGCCATATTAATTAAAACCTCACACTGAAACGATTTCAATATTTTGGTAAAAAAACTGACAGCCTCTAATGTTCTATTTTTGTAATGAGAACAGAATTAATGCGTGTTCACTTAGTCGTCTTCTTAAATCCAGTAGAGGCCAAAGGGTTTCTTGGACGTTCATAATCCTCTTACGGGTGCCAACCTTCGGTGTTTGAAATAATTAACTTTCTTGATCACATCAAGCCATATTATGGTCTAATGTTTTTTTTTTATAATTTTGACGGAACGGATCAATATTTTTTTATATGCTTACAATGACATACTTCCATAGAGTGAACATAAATACAATATTAGAGGAAGATGGTCGGTATCTGAGATCAAACGCAAGACCTCCAGTAGGCAACAGTACGAAAGCCGGCGTCCACTTACCACTAGGCTACCAACCACTTCAAAATCGGATATTAATAATAAGTCTCTAGAACCCTAACCATTAATGGGTCAGAAATTTAAAGTGCCGCGTGGTTAAAGTTTTGGTTCGATATTGTTTGAAATACTTATAGAAGGTTATAATTAAATTGTATTTATATATATCCTGGTGCCAACTACATGGTCGTTTTCTATAAAAAGTTGGTTGCTCTAGTTGTTCTCAAAATTCTCTATACATGGGTACCTCAGTAACATATCAGCTACTTGTTATATACACGTATATGATGGAATCAGCGACATCTGCATGGGACGACGAGGGGCGCAAGTTCAAATCTCCACATGTTGAAAATTCTCATAGTATTTGGGGATTCGAACATTACCACCTAATGGCGAACTTTGTTAACGTAAAGTGATCACATTAAGCCAGTCATCAAATTAACAGTAGAAGACGGTCGTAAGCACCTATGCAGTGGTTTGTTCATACCATTCAAAAATAGAACAGTGTAAGCGATTCATTAGTTGTTGATATAGGTACATTACATATCATACAAGGTTCGAGCTCTGGAGACAACCATTTCCTTTCCCACTCACTATACTAATTTGTGCTCAACTTAAGTTAACTTAAGGAGAATTCTGGGCGTAAGATGGTACCACCGCATCACGAACGACGCTATACGCCGGCGCACCCAGCGTGAGCCCATCACCTCTACCATTGTGGGGAGGAGATGGACTTGGCTGGGACATGTGTTAAGGATGCCGAATGACAGTTGGCCGAGGAGAGCGCTGTTCTTCCTCCCATCAGGGTTCATAAACATTGCGCAAGATCGAGCGCAATGGAGAGCTCTTGTTGCCTCCCTATGCCCCTGAGTGGGGTGTAAAAGGGAGTGTTGTTGTTGTTAAGTGAATTCAAATTCATGAACAAAAATGAAAGAATCCAAATAAAATGTAAAGCCGTATATGAAAATATTTGTCGATATCCAAAACCTGCCACCCACACAATGGAATGACCATAGCACTAACAATTATTAGCTCATACGATAAAACAGCTCAACAAGCTTAATTAAAATAATGACAAAGATCCACAGGGTGTCAATCAAAAACACAGATCAAATTTGTTTGATAAAAATGGCCATCATGCATGAAAATAAATAAAACTAAAAATATCATAATATCTGCTAGAAATAAATTGAACGCAATTTTTTGTTTTTCATGTTATCTATATATTAATACGTGAAGGAAAAACTTTGTTACTATTTTTACGAAAATTGCGCGGACGGAGGTGTACGAAATTTTGCACACTTATAGTTTTATTTTTTTTTATTTTATTGAATCTTACAGGAACATACAGTCATTCTACTATACTATCAACAACAAATCAAGTAATAATAATTATAAACCAGCAAAGTTCCTTCAATTACTTATCGAATATCCTACAATACAGTGATAAAACATAAATCAATATATAAATAAATACATAAATATAATATTTAAGAAACAGGAATATAAAGTCAAGGTAAAACACAATAAGACATAAATCTTTCAAATATGAAAAAAAAAGAAAAGAAGTCACATAACATCATAGATATATAGCAATGTATAAATATGGTAAAACAATGAAAAACATAAATAATTGAATACAAACATATAAGAATTCATCCCTCTCATCTCATCAGCCCAACAACTCCCGCTCTAAATTGATCTTTATTCAGATGGAAAATGTCTAATACCTTGAAGAGTGTAGATATTATAGAGCTTACAAGAACGATGAATAAAACAGCCCTGCATGTAATTCGTAGAGCAATGAGGCAGCCTAAACAAGTATTCGCACCGGGTATTTCTTAAGGGCCAATTAAAACTTAGCCTTTCTAGCAGCGATTCCTAGTCGACCTCGCCAGATAAAATTTTAAAGAGGTACAGCATATCAGCCTGGGTTCTTCTGCTTTCAAGGGACGACATGCCATGGTAAATAAGCGCCTGCCGATAGTCGCTAAAGTGCCGGCCTCTCAAAAAACTGAGATGTCGCAGTTCATATTATTATAGAGTAGGAGTGCCGAATGCTAATATTTTTTTTTAAATTATGAATAAAATATATTAAATCAATTAAAAAAACAATACAAACATACTGAAATGTTATGCATTGGATACTCACTACTATTTATAAAGACCATCGACTTCCTGGAAACAAACATAAAATGAAAAGCGCCTCATAATGGGCGCAGAAAGCTTTTAGAAGGCGGTTTATTCAAATATAATGCCCCTACCACACGCTCCGTCTTACCTGTGGTCTTGCCTGCGCAAGCCTGGCTTGTCAGGTAAGACGGAGCGTGTGGTAGGGGCATAAGGTGGAGTGGGAAATGGCGGGATATTCCAATTCATTGTAGGTATGACCCAAATTGAGTATGAAAATTTAAATAAGTTATGGTCGAATTTCGACTACAGGTCGATCACTAGTATTTTTTTCCCTTTGCAACACACCATGGTAAATAAAAAAATAGAGTTTATTTTAATGGAAGAAGGATGGGTAATATTTTTTTTATCTATAAGTACATACCAATTTCATATCGATTTGCTTGGGAATAAAAAGTTTTTTTTTATTTTATTTAAAATCCATATTTTTAATACCTACGCTTTAATACTGAAATTATTTTTTTTCGCAATTAATTGAACTGGTGATCGACCAGTGCTCGATATTCGACCATAACTTTGAACATAAGTTTGAACATTATTATGGTTCCATTGTCAAAGAATAAGCGAACGCCATTTCAAAATTTTCTTTCAAAAACAATGATATAGAAATAGATACGTCAAATTAGAAATTTCGATATGTACAATTTTTTTCTATTATTATTTAAGACAAACAATATAATCCTATTCTCAATTTAACCACAGATAAACAAAAGGATATGTGCGTCTGTGTCAATGTAAAATACATCGAAGTGTGTGTGAGAATCAAATACATAACATTACAGTAGCGTTTGTAGTATTTTTTTATTGATTTACTTAATCAGTTTCATGCATAATTTAATTAAAAATATCAGCATTCGCCACTTTATCTCTACAAGTGTGCGAAATGTCACAAAGTTTTTCCTTTACGTTTTAATAATATAAGATGTATGCGTTGAAACAATCTATTGGTGGGGTTCATCATTACGGAAAGGGGTGGATCGAGTTTTGAATTTTCAACCGGGCGCATACTACCCTCATTATGGTCCTGATTTATACCTACTTAATATTTTAATAAGAATAATGTATTGTACTTTATATATTGTGTATTATGACAACAATGTTTCGGATAAACGTGGACAACACGGTGCAAATATGCGGTATGATGATATGTAATCACGCTGAAGCAACGAGAACACTCGGTTTGAGGCTACAGTAGACGGTCAATTATCAGAATCTTAACATGGTACCCACATACATGATAATAATACATTGTACATTATGCACCTAAAGTTTTATCCTAGTCCCTAACAGTTTAGGAGTTATGTCAAAATGAGAAGCTCTACGTCTCGCCTCGGGCGACCTCCGTTTGTTATCGGTTTTAACATTATCCTTGACGCGTTGCGTACGAGCGTTGGCGGACAACTGAGTTCCTCGCGAAGTAGAACGAGTGTGTGGCGATGTACTTCGGACTTCGGTCAACTTTCCCGAATACTTCTTCGAGGAACTTCGCGAGTAGTGGAGTGCAGGTATTGAGTTTTTAGGCTTTTATGGAGACAATAATCAGAATGTAGCCAAAGGCAGAGATGGGAATGGATAAAAAAACGGGGGTGCGCTTGATTATAATCAAGAGCAAAGAAAATGAGAGTTTTAGAACGGTAAAATCCGGCACTATTTGACAACCTAGACGGTAAGAGAAACAAAATACCGTTTGCTGCAACTTCAAAGATGCAGTATGACAGTACATAGCTTAAAAAAAATAGATTGCCTGACAGTTCTAGATAAATAGTAGCGCTCTGTACCTACTTCAGAAGTGAACCCGACAGTACTTATGGCTTAAGTTGTATGGTTTCCAGACCGTCTAGGACAAGTCTCAATAATTGGAATTTGTTCAGTGTGCTCCATCTCATTATGAATTTCTTACTTATAACCTAACCTAACCTAAATATTATTCGTAATGACAATATTATGATGACACAACACGCAACCCTCCTAAAATATTGTTTTAACAACCGGGAAATTAGGGACGTAACGTCTATGTATATGTTACGCAATCGTACGCTTGATGATGATAATATTATTTAGTGGTGAATGTTTAAAACGTTTAAGTCTATGTGATATTGATTTTTTTTGTGCCACAGTCGTATGAATAAATAACTTCAGTTCAATAACTCTACCAGCCAATACACGATTATCCGTTGATGTATTCGTATTGATTTGTCATAGGAATTATTATTTTTGTTCGTTTATAACAAAACATTCGTATGAAAATTTCAAACTATACACTTGAAATAATATACCAGTTGAAAAAACATTTTTTCATTGTTTCTATTAATTTTAATTATTTACGGAAATTATTAAGTAGGTAGTAGGGTGTCCCAAAAAAAATAAAGTTAAATTTTTGTGCCGACTTGACGTCAAAGTTTAAGTTCAAAAGTTAGTAAGGAGCTACATAGGAATATTGTGGAGTTCATTATTTATATTCAGTTAATAAAACACTCTTTATAATATTTATTATGTATTTATAGTAAAAGACACACATTAATCATTAAGTTTCCTTTTTAAAGTCAGTTTTTTTTTTGCAATCAGGATACGTTTCTGTGTTCTTGTACGCAGCCTAATAAAAATTGCTTTTGCTCCTCTTCAACAGTAATTAAACTATGAAAGTCTTGCATTAATTTAACCGCTCTTTCTACCGTATCTTAAACTGCTTTCGGTGTCATTAGCTTCCTTTTAGCTTGTTGGAACAAATCAACATTTGACCATAAAGAAGGGTTATTCTTCGAGTGCTAAAGAGAACCAGGTCGGCCTGGCCTGAAAAATGTCGATGCCGAAATATACAAATCTGTACAGAAAAGCTCCAATCCAAATCCAAACTCCCTTAAGACCCCACTTAGGGGCATAGGGAGGCAACAAGAGCTCTCCATTGCGCTCGATCTTGCGCAATGTTTATGACCTCCTCCCACACCATGTCAATGTCCCTCAGCTCTGCTTCGAAGGAGCGGAACACAGTGTGAGAGGGTCTTTCTCGTCTTCGGGACCCTGATGGGAGGAAGAACAGCGCTCTCCTCGGCCAACTGTCATTCGGCATCCTTAACACATGTCCCAGCCAAGTCCATCTCCTCCCCACAATGGTGGAGGTGATGGGCTCGCGCTGGGTGCGCCGGCGTATAGCGTCGTTCGTGATGCGGTGGTACCATCTTACGCCCAGAATTCTCCTTAGGCACTTCATCTCAAAGGCTGAGAATTTTTGTGCCTGGGCCTTGGTCAGGTGCCAGGACTCACACCTATACAGGAGAATGGGCAACACACACGCATCAAACAGTTTACATTACAGAAAAGCTATCTTGTTTAAATGTTCCTGGGACACCCTAGTAGGCAGTGTTGATTCATTTTCTTATAAGAAAAGTTCTCAGTATCGGATGAGAAGAATTTGTGATTTTTGTAATTTTGTTAGTAGGTAATTATGTAAGTAGTAAACTATCAAAAGTGACGATTCTTCTAATAAGAAAAGATTGCCGTTTGTGCCTATTATGATTGCCTATTATGATCACTAGCTTTCCCGACAGTCGTCCAGTCTTTACTATGAAGATTGAATTCAAATTTTAATAGTGATAAATTAATTACCAATTAAATCAATATGATTCCGATCGATGCATCTGTTTTAAACGACGTTTACAGATCACGTAATGAATTTTGATAAGCTCAGCAATAATTATCAAACAACTGACAGAATATTATATCAAAAGCCAATTAAAATAATTAAAAAAAAAATTAAAGTTTAAATAATTATCATAGTCGCTAAGGAGATCATATATTATAATATTGTGTATTCTTAAATTTTCTAATATTCTGCGCATTTTTCCCATTTTTTCTTTCATAAGAATCCTCATCTGTTAATACAAAAAAGAATAAGCAAACTTGGACCTGCCGTAGATGCGTGATGCGATGATCCAGAGAAAAAGGGCTCCATTTTTTACCGAAGAGCTCGTACAATGTTGAGCTTAACTAGGTAGGTACATAAAAAATATCTTCTGAAGTACATATTTCATTAAGAACTTTCTCTATGCATTAATTTAAAAATTTCTTCATCTTTTTTTAGATCTACGATTCGTTTAATAAGAAGCGCTCAAATCGGGCTCCTGTGATGATAAAGTCCTGCTTTCTCTCCATGTTTTTGGGGGACGTCCATCTGGGATCCCCTTCATCACGACCTTGAAAATTCTGTTGTGTTACATCCATATTTAAATACGAAATTTTATTTTTTAGTAATCAGCAAATAAAAAAATCTTGTTGTCAATCGAGTTAACATTATGATTACCTATACAATTAATAGCCTATATTCTTTATATATACTATTGTGAGTTGCTTAATTGATTTTTTTATTAAACAGCTGTTTGCAATAAAATGTCAGAAAAAACAATGTTAAAGATCGTTTATATATTATTTTAATTTCAAAATACTTAAGGCTTAACAAAACATCAGATTTTTCTGTTTCAATGAGAGCGGTCATTCCTCTGTCGCGCAAGCAGTGTTCTAATCTCAATGATAATCTTTATATTGGACGCTTCAGTATTATTATACGGGGAATTCAACATTTCAACACTAAACAGACATCCGACGAAGCTGTTGTCTTTGATGTGAAATTTTGGTTTAAGATATCGATGATTTCTTGGTAAAACTTTCGACACATTTTTGCGTTAGTTCATAATATAGGAATTTTAATAATATCTTTGATAAATAGAATTCATCAGAAATTTCGCAATAAATTTTTTTTTTGTTTCTTTGATTTTTTTATAACAATGTCGTATTCAAATTTTATTTCAATAGTTCAACGATTTTTGTTCCACTTCGTTATATTTTTGGACCAACTTATATTTTTTGTAAGGTTTGTAAATTTATGTTGTAAAAGTTCATTATTACCTATAATTTTTAAAGAACACATAGTAAAACTTTCATTAAAACCTATAATCTAAACTTGGGTACCTATTGAAAGTTCATTTTTCCAGTGAATTAATAAACTCACAATTATCTATTATTGCGATGAACAAAATTACGTGTTTTAGTAACACTCTATTAGTACTACTCTTTAGTAACAGAGGTTCCCTAAACTGAGCTCCGTCCCAAATTTCAAACAAAAATTTGCGATAACGGAACCCACTTTTCAACTGCCTTAAAAACGGTATAAATATTGGTGATTCTCAGACTCTGTAATGGAGAGTCATGCTGCTACACAACTTAGTACTTATTGCCTTTTCCTAGGAAAAATGTGTAACAAAAAGCAAAAATAATCCCTCATTAGAGCCAACTCAATATTATTTGGTGGGTACGCGACTCATAATTTGGGAAACACTGATTAAGAGCCTAAAATTCAATCATCGAAATACTAAAACATTATAAATTACCAACTATTAATAACAAAATACTCGATTGATTTTATGATTTAATTTGAGAGGAGGAAAGATGTTCAGGCTAAATATGTAAGAAATAAAATATTTCACCCGGAATAAATAAAATATCCATAGGTTATATTTTAGATAATGGACTGGAATCCAAAGTGTTTTAAAACTGTCCCGCATAGAGCAGAACAAAACAAGTTTCCACTAGAAATGTAGCCGATGTCTGACGGACTGAATTGTTTATAAATAGTAGCTGTCAATGTCAACAACACAAATGTCATCGCGAGAATAACTTGATTGACATCTTTGCGGAAAAGGTTTATGTATTTTTGAACTGATCGTACATTGGGGGATATTTTCGCGAAAATCGTTGACTTCGAAATCGACTTAAGTTTGAGAATCTTCAAGTTGTAATAATATCTCAAGATTTAACATAATATCCTTACACTAACTAAAATTTATTCAGTAAATCCAAATCTATCGGATGACGGTATTGAAAAAAGGATAATGACTGGTATTGTCAAATTCACGTTCCAACTCAACGCAAGAAGCTCTTGCTTAGAACTTAATCGGTTACCAGTAGTTACGCATCTAATGTATTGGATAAAACATTTTCAGAATAGCGAAATGCCAAAAGTCTCAATAAAAATTGGATACGACGCAACTCAATCGTCTGTTATTCGTTTCAGAATAACCGGCATTAAACTGTTTGATGTTTGATTGTCCCTATAATCAGTTATTTCGTCCCTTAAAGAAGGGTACCAGTTACCACGTTTAAACCGGGGGCAATTTGACACTTACTTCCATAATAACAGTTGTATGCGGAATTATTCTTTTGTCAAGTACATTAGTATCACACATTTATTCGGAATTGTATTTTATTAATATTTCCGCGATTATAAAATGTTTCTATAATATTAATCGTCAAAGCAACTATCGTCTAACGGACGAAAATAATAAGAAAATATAAAAAATATTTCCTGTATGTGGTTGAAACAGTTTTGTCCTTGGTAACAAATATTTCCAGTAGTTGTTCAGGTTGGGGCATGTGGAAAGAATGGATGCAAATAGAATGACAAAGAAAAATTTTAAGGCTGAAAAGAAAGGTGTAAGAAAGCGTGGCCTACCGAGAATGACGTGGATCTAATACATCGATTCCGAAGGCTGGCCAAGTCAGAAGTAAGAGAAATAGGAGAGCTTGTATGAGAAATGGTATGTCGGTGGATAATTTTATTTATTTTAAACAATTTTTTTTTCGATGTACGAACGAACTTAATCAATTAATGCGATGTTATAAATCTAGAATCTAACTCAACAAGGAAGTAAACCGGAATTCATACAAATAAAATAAGTTAGCAATAGGTACCTACTTGAGTCAGTGATTTTCAGGAACTAATTGTGAAACATACCAACATGATAATATTGGGAGACATTTGATACAAGTAATGATGATTACGTAGTAGGTGGGTATATCCAGAGATTGCAGCTAATCCAAACTTTCTCGCCAGCGTCATTGCCGTGAGTGGACCATTATAATTAGATACACTCCCAATGGCACCAGGGCGGGATGGTCGCCCAGTGCCCGAGCTGCTTGGCAAGGTGACAAAATGATAACAGCGACCCAACAGATATTAACCGTACGTGAACACACACCACACTTGTTCACCGCCCGACAATCCTTGTTCTCTGATCGGAATATCTGATATTGGAACAAAACAGTACAAGTTACAGCCATGTCACTTGTGGCACAGGGAGAGAGGTACAATCTATGTGAGCCATACGTAATTAGAAACCTTATGCCTAACATACTACGTATAAGACGCGGTATTTGGAACAAAATCTTCAAAATATTTTGACACGTTTTAGTTAATGAGTAAAGGACGGAATAGTAGCGACAACCTTATAAAATCATTGCAAAAAGTCTGAATTACAAAAAAAATAAGTATAGAGTAGGTATCTTGATGAACGGCTAAGAGACATGGTGCCTATTGCCTATTCGACAGAGATAAAATTAGACTGGAAGCTTTTCAGATGTGGTCCTATAGAAGACTTCAAGTAATATCCTGGAGAGATTATACAATAATTATAAAAATGAAGAGATTCTTCAAAAAATCGAAGAAGGAAGGACCTGTTCCAAACCCTGACTGAAAAAAGAAACACTCACCTACGTATAGCATGTAAAGTTGGAGATAGGCTTAAAAAGTATGTAATGTATATAGAGAATTTGCCAGACAAATATAATCTATGCCTAAATCATCCCTCTTGTACATAAAATGCCAAAAAAGGAGAAAAAAAAAATACTTTTTAACCTCGTCCTCAATTGCATGATCGACTCTATTGCAGATTACTTCCAAATGAATTGACAGCTAGGAGTAAACGTCTCAACTGGCTAAAACGAATTCGTAAGAATCTAAGGCAAAGAATGGTAAAGTTTTACATATTATTATGGTCGGTGCATCTTTGCGGAACTGAAACATAGAAACTTAAGGTAAATACGATGAACAAAAAAGAAGCTGTTGAGATGTGGATTCATCGTACAATGTTGCGGATTCATTGGACGGATGTGATCAACAATTCATAGATGATTGTTGACAAACATTTAGATCCCGTAAATCTCATATCTTGACACGTTCTCAGAGGCGATAAGTACTCCTTCTGCAATTGATTGGGAATCACCAAAATGAAGATACCAGCTATGTTCAATATCATTGTACTTTAAGTAGATACGTAAAACTTTGCTTTGAATACATATGTCTGTAGGAAAATAAACATTGGAAATGCGATGTTTGATATGAAGTAATCTGTTCACACAGCTTGTTTTCTGAGGTTTTACCAAGAAAATATTATCCGTGTTTTATTAAGAGGCGAGTAGGTACCGTATATTGTTGTTTGATACAAGAGAAAAGAAGACGTTCTTATTTCAAAGGTTTCCACACGTATTAAAGAAAAACACCCCTTTCATTATTTTCTCTGCCAGAGTCTAATCACCCCATAACGAGAACAAACGGCCGGGGGTTGGACGGTAAAACAACACCCTATTTTATATTTTAACTATTTTATGCGATGCTAAATTCGTTAAATGCTTCCGCATAGGAAAAATAATTGATGCATTTTATTAACATTGGCAATAATGGCAAAAATCTCGATGTAAAAGACGAATCTCAAGTTTTTAAGAGAATCCAGCCAAAGTGCTATAGATAGACAAACGAATCATCAATCAAATGAAATCAAAACGTTTGATCTTCTGCTTGTTCTAGGACTGCTCCTTATTCTGTTCCTGGATCATGGATTTCCAGCAATCTCACCATCTCTTAAGTGTTCTTCCTGGGAGTCAGGCTGCACACAGCACTTTCCGAAGAGCAAACATTCTCCAATGTCGATTTTGCTGTCTTTGTTTTTGCAAATTCTGCGTTTTTTTCTTGGTCGTTATCTTCGAATCTGAATGTTGTGACGTCATGCCAATCCGGTCTTTTCAACCCTGACGATGCTTCTCCAACCTTTCCAGAACCGGACATTGCTTTGGCTAGAGTCGACTCAATTTTAAGACTTGACCTATCCTTTTTTCCCATCCCATCGTCATTTTATTTTTTTTTTTTTAGTTCCACTTAATGATGTGCCCAAATAATCCGAGATCCCGATGTGATTTAAATATTTAAGGATCTTTGAACATCCCCAATCATATTCTAAACGTCAGAAAACTACTCTTTTAAGATGATTGTTTTCTTAATATTTTTTTTATAAAACAGAGTTTTTCAAGAATTTCAGTTTAAGTATATTATCTCAACAAAAAAAATTAGGTCTTTTTTTATGAAAATAGTATTATGCTATCATTATTTTGTAATATTAAAGAGGTTTCATTTATTTTTCACATGAGATCGAATGCAGTAGAAAGCTTCCGTTGCCTTAAATTATCTTGATGCAATATTTATTACAAGCATCGGCATTTAGTGTCGAGACGAAATTTATTTTAAACTGTTTGATGCGTGTGTGATGCCCATTATTCTGTATGGGTGTGAGTCCTGGCACCTGACTAAAGCCCAGGCACAAAAAGTCTCAGGTTTCGAAATGAAGTGCCTCGAGAGAATGTTGGGTGTAAGATGGTACCACCGCATCACGAACGACGCTATACGTCGGCGCACCCAGCGTGAGCTCACTACTTCTACCATTATGTGAAGGAGATGGACTTGGCTGGGACATAAGGATACCGAATGACAGTTGGCCGAGGAGAGCGCTGTTCTTCCTTCCATCAGAGTCCCGAAGACGAGGAAGACCCTCTCATACTATGTCCCGCTCCTTCGAAGCATAGCTGAGAATCTGGACATGGTGTGGGAGGAGGTCATAAATATTGCGCAAGATCGAGCGTAATGGAGAGCTCTTGTTGCCTCCCTATGCCCCTGAGTGGGGCCTTAAGGGAGTTTGGATTGGAATGTTTATTTATATTTCTCAAAAATTAAGTATTGTATTGTAAACTTATACATGGTGCATGAAATAAGCGATTATAATAAGTATCTTTTTTCTGCAAGAATCTTTTTTCAAAAAGAAGTAGCGTTGCATGGAGTAAGTAAAAACAAACATAACACTTAGGGCGGTAAACTCACCATTAAATTTATTATTAATTTTACGTTATTTTAGGAAGGAAACATTTCCAGATACAAGATAATAATTAACAGATTAATAATTCATCTATTCCGTTATTTTTAACGTCCCGTTTTAACGGTTATAGTAAGACACTTCCCGCATGGAAATTGCCAATAAAGTCCACCACGGAGTTGCGTATGAAAAAAACGGTAAAAAAGAAAATGGACTTAAGAGGACTCTCTATGCTAAATTAACAAAGTCATTGAAATATTTCATTTATTTAAATATTTTTATACAACAATTAAATTGATTATACTCGCCGCTTTAAAACACATGGAAGGAGATGGTATTATTACTAGTTGCATGTAAACATGAGATCCAGCTGTCGATGGCCTGAGTCGGTATGTTTATTGTATGAAACAATGACGTCAATAAATTAAATTTTTACAAAAATTGTTAAGAAAAGTTTGAGATGTACTGCTATAATGTAATATAACGCTGCGTTCTCCTCCGAATTCTGAGAAAATCCATTTATGGAACATATATGCTGCGAAGCCTCTAAGTTGGTGTTTTTCGTCGTCAAAGTTTGGAAAACCGTTTAAAATGTAGACCTGGCCATACAAATCTCACGTATCTTGGCTTGATACTGCCGATCTGTCTCGAGAAATAATTTCTCTTCAACAAATCGACAGTTGGAATAGAAGTCTATATAATATGTATGTGATTGGACTTTGTTTATTTTGTTTACCATATTTTATATTATTATCATCAGCATGTTATATCATTATGGTTTATGCTTTCTTATATTTCTTGTAATATTTATGTTGTTATTAAAGGCACTTGGTGCCGTGTATCTAAATAAATAAATTAATTATTTGACACAAAATAAAGAGTTAATTAGAATTCTCTCTGCCTCCTACTCTATACGGAATATGAACTACAAATATATTTAATACTAAATTTGATATTTAAAAAAATTAATAAAACAGGCTTGAGTGCTTATTTGAGATGTTGGGCCAAAACAGAAGTTTACGTTTTCGTGAATCTGTGGCAGTAGTACCCTTAAAGGTCAAAAGTGAACATCGAATAAAGGTAGTGCCGTGTAATTAACAGCACTTTACAGTGCCGTTAGAATTTTATTGGAAACTTATCTGCCCCGTTAAGGAATAATGTTATTACAGTGATATACATTTTGTATCTCTATGGAAAGAACTGTAATAAGTATTAATAAAATATGAAAGAAATTTAAGAGGTGTCCATGTTAATGTTGAACGTTAATTTTTTTGAGGAGAAAATAATTTTTCATGTCATAGGTATTGTATTTATGAATATTTAGATTCAGTAACGTTTCCGGTGAATATGACTTCGAAGGCAATATCGGGGAAATTCGTGGCGTGGAAGGGTGGATTCAAAGGATTCAAACCATCGGAGAAGTGATTCATGCATAGGGAGGCTTTTGCCCAAGTGATAGTCTTCATCGGGGGTACCTGACGGGCCAGTCATGAAGAAGAAGAATGTTATTTGATTTTATTAATACCTATATTATGGTCGTTGGGAGGTGGTCATAAGCATTACGCGATGGAGACCTCTTGTTGCCTCCCTATGCTCCTGAGTGGAGTTCAAAGGGAGTTTTGATTTGATTTCATTGATGGTCGTTTTATTACATAAATAAAACATGTGATGAAATTTATGAAATAATAAAATTTAAATATAGGGTGGGGCAAAAGTCCCGCTACCATTTTGATTCATATAACTTTGTTCAAAGAAAAGTTAAGAGTACAATAATTTAAATAAACCAATTGATTTGTTATTCCACAATATTTATTTACCTGACTAGTTTCGCAGGAACAGGGAGGTTATTCTCGTAGCGAACTTTTCTTAAACTAGTACTTAAACTGGAGGCTCGTTCAAAACGGACCAATCAGAGAGAAAGAGGGGAGCGTCATGATTAAGACATTTTTCATGACACCTGTAACATCTCGGGCTCCTTTCCTTTCCGAAATTCCTTCAATTTCCTAAAGTTGCATAGCGAATCGCGGTCACCGCTTGGCCGATATAACTTTCCAATCGTAACGAAAAAAATGTAAAGATCAAATAAACTTTTTATGAAAACCAAACCTAGGTACTTATTTTTTCTTTGAACAAAGTTATATGCTATCAAAATGGTAGCGGGACTTTTGCCCCCTCTATACAAGGTGTTTATTTATGCGTGTATTATATTCCTACCAGTTTCCATAAAGGAAACTGTATTGAATATAGTGCTGAGAGCTTTATAAAAATTGTGATATTTTTTTAAGTAACTAAGTTTTATCAAGCTGTTTTATCAAGCAGTTTTATCAATAGCAAATAATGCCTGCCCCGATAAACAGCTACCGATAACCATCGATGATCACCAGGTCTCCCGGGTGGATAAATTTAAGTACCTGGGAGCAACCATTACCACCACTGGTGACCTCGGGGCTGAGCTCCCGATACGTATCGGTATGGCAAGTGGCGCCTTCAACAACATGACCAAGATATGGAAGGCGTCGGCGTTTATTTATTTATTTATTTATTTACTTCATCCCCCTTAGGTCTCTTGCGAGACACTTGGGTTCATTAATTTTTTTACAATAAACATGAAATCAGGTAACAAAAAAAAAATAACAGGCAACAGTTACAAAGAATCCAAGAAAATCACAATGAAAGATATTTTTCAATACCAGGAGAATGTAAAGGGTTCCCCTGGTATTACGTCAAATACAATACATGTTTACAATGTTGTTACGATGCTATCGAGGAGTCATTCTCGCTTAGCATCTCGTCAACCGTGTAGTAGGATTTATCGACCAGACACGATTTCACCCCTCTCCGAAAAACCCCCAAGTCATCAGACTTTAATTTGTCATTCAGTTTATTAAACAATCTGACACTGAGACAGACAAAACTTTTGTCCACCTTAGCCAGTCTATGATTGATTGGTCTGATGTCATTTTTCTTTCTGGTGTTATAGTTGTGGAAGTCTTGGTTCAAGGGAGTGTTTTGAATATTCTTGTGAGCGTAAAGAAGGCACTCATATATAAAGAGTCCGCTCAACGTGAGAATACCGTGCTTTCTAAACGCGTCCCTACATGAGTCACGAGGCTTTAGTCCGTCTAAGGCTCTTATAGCTCGTTTCTGTATAACAAATACACGATTTATCTCAGCGCTTCTGCCCCAGAATAGTATGCCATATGCTAAAATACTTTGAAAGTACGCAAAATACACAGATCTTGCTGTACTTGTTCCACATATATCTCTAATTTTTTTTATTGCGTATACCGCTGAACAAAGCTTAGGCGAGATACTTTCTATGTGGGAACTCCACTGCAGGGTTCTGTCTATAGTTATCCCTAAAAATTTATGAGTAGCGTTTGTGTCGATGCCTTGCTCGGCAAGGGTATCGACTATCACATCTGATTCCCGCAATCGTTTCAGAGAGAAGTGCATCGCGCTGGTTTTCGTCAAATTTAATAAAAGATTATTGTCGTCAAACCATTGACTCACCCCAACCAGTGACTCTAAAATTTTGTTCTTTGTGGTGAGTTTATCTTTAGAATATTTTACCAATAAAGAAGTATCATCGGCGAACATTACAATTGTGTCATTCCGGTTTAAGGAAAACGGCAAATCGTTAACATAAACTAAGAAGAGCAATGGACCCAGGATGGAGCCCTGGGGGACACCGAACTTAACGAGTGCTGTCGATGATTTAATGCCATTAATGTCTACAATCTGCTGCCGGTTGCTTAAATAGGACATAAAAAATTTCAGTGGGACATTTCTGATACCATAATGATGGAGCTTTTTCAACAGAATATTATGATTGACGCAGTCAAACGCCTTCGAAAGGTCACAAAAGATTCCGTAGGTATCACTTTTATCCTCGAAGGCCATCAGTACACTTTCAATCATATGAGCGATCGCATTGGTCGTACTTTTTTGTTTCTGGAAGCCAAACTGTTGTGGATGTAGTATCTTAAATTTATCTAAAAAGTGCGTCAACTGTTCTGCAACAATCTTTTCCAATATCTTACTCAATACGGGGAGAATCGAAATGGGCCTGTAATTACCAGGATCACATTTATCTCCTTTCTTGAAGATAGGTATAATTTTTGCTTTTTTCAATGCACTAGGAAAAACTCCTTCTTTTAAACATTTATTTATAATTATTGATAATGGCATCGCTATATCAGCTATAATAAGATTTAGAAATTTGGTTGACATATGCCACAGGTCAATCGAATCTTTTTGTTTAATATCCTTACATACTTTGATGATATCATCCGAGTTTATTGGCTCAAATTCAAACAAACCCTCATTCCGTTTCGTTAGGATCAAGTGCTTTTCAGCACTTTCCTCACACGCGTTGAGATTTTTCGTAAGAAGTTCTGCAATATTTGCAAAGTAGCTGTTAAATTTATCCACTTGTATCTTACGTTCGACATCATCATCACCTAAACTAACATCATTATCAGTACAAGATTTTCCAGTTTCAGTCTTTATTATTTTCCAAGTTGTTTTTATTACATTATTTGATGTTTCAATTTTATTTCTATTGTATATCTTCTTGGCTTCGTCACAAACCCGCTTGAACACCCCACTGTAAGTCGATACAAATGACTTCGTACCCTGTGAACTACCACACCTCAGTTCGTAGAGTCTAAAAAGGCGCTCTCGGGAGACCAATATACCAGGAGTTGCCCAGCACGCGAATGATCCCTCAGTTTTACACTTCACCTTTCTCACTGGAATATATCTATCCAGGCTTTGTATAATTTCGGTAAAAAAGTTATGGAATGCCTTCTCAACATTTTCTCCCCGATAAGTGTCGAGACGAAATGTAAACTGTTTGATGCGTGTGTGTTGCCCATTCTCCTGTATGGGTGTGAGTCCTGGCACCTGACTCTGGCCCAGGCACAAAAAGTATCTGCATTCGAAAGTGCCTCAGGAGAATTTTGGGTATAAGATGGTACCACCGCATCACGAACGACGCTATACGCCGGCGCACCCAGCGTGAGCCCATCACCTCTACTATTATGTGGAGGAGATGGACTTGGCTGGGACATGTGTTAAGGATGCCGAATGACAGTTGGCCGAGGAGAGCGCTGTTTTTCCTCCCATCAGGGTCCCGGAGACGAGGAAGACCCTCTCATACTGTGTTCCGCTCCTTCGAGGCAGAGCTGAGGAATCTGGACATGGTGTGGGAGGAGGTCATTAACGTTGCGCAGGATCGAGCGCAATGGAGAGCTCTTGTTGCCTCCCTATGCCCCTAAGTGGGGTCTAAAGGGAGTTTGGATTGGATTGGAAGTTTTATCACCAACTGAGATTGGTATATGGCACCAGAATATTTACCTACTATGTCAACTTTTAAATGACTTTATTTTTATTGTCTATTGACTTGGTTAAGCTTAAAGTTCCAAATATTTATGGATTTTTATGCCGTTTTACACTAAATATCTCCCTGCAGAGATTCACCGCCCTGTGCGTGACCGAGTGATAAGTAGTATAAGAAAACAAAAGTGTCTGATGTAAACTTGGCTTTATTATAATAATAAGAAAAACATTTATTGGCCGCTGGAGGTCGCTACAGCGAGACGTGTTTCAAGTTTGTGTTTGAAACAAAAAGAAGTTTAATACGACTGGGAGTTGAGAAATGCCCTTAAGCTACACAACATTGAACATGGGAACGCCATTCACGCGAATGCTCGGAAAAAAATAATTTATAAGGCACGAAAAACTTTTTTTTTTGCAGAAGTTCAATATAAATCTTATAGATGTCACATGAAAAATAAAAATTTACCAAATTAGCTGTAAATAATAACCTAGCCTGTCTCGGGGAGCCTTAAAAATATAGGATATAAAAAATAGAACAAGACATAAAATACAGAGATAAAAGGCACAAAAGACCAATACCAAAAAAAAAATGCAATGAGTTTTTATACAATAATTATCAAGAAACGCAGTAATGACGGAAAAGCAAATGCCGCATGTATCACTGAATATAGGATGCTGAAATTAATGCCATATTATTGTCAACTTCCATTATTTTATCTGAATTAAAAAAATGTACAAAACACTATGAAAATAACAACATGGAAGACATGACAGCTGTCAACATTGTTCCAATATTGGCGAACTCGATCGACAAGTAAACAAGTAACGGCCAATGTCAAATATTTGGCGATATTGGTCATTGGTGGAGCGGCCACACTTTGCCCATGATGGGCCAGAGCCTCTATTTGGCCAGCATGGCCCATAGTCTAGCCGTGGCTTTAAATGGGTCAAATTTTGAACAATGAGTTATAAGCTGAAAGTATAGGTACATAGTAACAAAGGTAAATTTGACCCAATTCCAAAAAAAGAATTCCCATGTATGTGTTAATGTTGTGACTTTTATTAGACTTAAGAATTTCTCATAAAAAAAATGTTCAAAGAAGTTTTTATTTAATTCTCAGAAAAAATACAACGAATGTTTCTATCGGTTGTTTTTTTAAGCGTATGATTAGATGTACATAGGTACAATCTTTTTTTTTTGTTTCATGTTACATAGTTTTTAATATGTGGATAATTCTGCGTTTCGGCTGATTTTAATATTTGGGTTTTAAGTATTTGTAATGATTCACCTTTGAAACATTTGATTCCTAAATATTTTCAGTATGAACAACGCGAATTCCAATGATTTCTTTTATTTGAAAATGAATGTGTGCTCACTCAAAGTGACCAAAACATCCACTCTCTGACTCTTTCACGGTAAGCTACATACTGAAAGCTTGTGTCCTGAAAGAAGAAAATGGTCGGCACCTGGGAACTAACCCACGAACTCCAGAACAAAACAGTAGCTACGTACAAAAATCGGTGTCGTAAACGACCTTGGTAGCCTAGTTGTACTAGCGTGGACTTCAGATACCGAGGTTTTGGGTTCGATTACTTCGATTGCCGGTCGGTTCAAAGTTTTTCGGGAACGTGTTTTTTTTTTAGTTGAAAGATTGGATGGACTGGAAAAAATTGCCTCAGGCAATAAGTTCCACCGGCTATACTTACACCTTTGTATAGAAAAGTGTTATATTATTATGTCTAGATTCTTGTGAACTTTTTTCAGGACTAGATCTTAAAGAAAAAATAACAACTAATGACTCTAACAATTCATTACTAATGTTCGATTTACTACTAGGCTAAACCTACCACTTAAAAGACTACAGGACAACGTCTGTCAAGAAAGCTATTGTAAGATTTACTCGGCTATTGTACTTTCCCTCTCTTCCTTCCATCTCAGCCTTTATCAGTTCACTCCGGACATAGGCCTCCTCCATCTACTTCCACTTTTCCCTACCTCGTGTAACCTTCCATCCACTACGAGCCAAGCTTCTTAAGATTTCATTCCTCACGTCGTATTGTGATATGGAGAACCAGAGTGCCTGATGTTTTATCCTGATTAATTTGAACTTTTTTGAAATCCTTTTCCCGGTATACCACATTTTCCCGGCCTCCGTGATTTAATATTTTTTTGTTGATCCATCCTCTGCTAAATGCGAATTTGTATCTCACTTACTATTAAACACGTGTAAACGCGCAAGTACGAGTTCATTGTAAATCAACCAAAAGCACGGACGTCATTAAATTCTCGTAATACGAGATGATGAGCATCCAGCTTAATTAGGAGTTAGTTATAAGGGAACGTAGGTATTTAACGCGGTTTTCCTTTAAAATAAAATAAATAATGGTACAATTTAATTCTGATTAAGGATTCCGTTGTAGCATAGGTTTTTGATTACTTCATTAAAACGATAAAACATTCAATGTAATGCATATTATTATTATACCTATATAGGATTTTATTTTTTAAATATTCATTTGACTGTAGGATGTGTCTGTCAATAGGATTTTCTTTCATATAAATAATTATCTTTTCGCTATTTCGGTAAATATTAATTGTAAGTTTTATATTTTATTTTAGTGGAATTGATAACTTTTCTGGAGAAACATGGTTTTATTTATTAAATATAATTTTTTTGTCTTGATTATCTTGTGACTTTCATCGTTTTGGACGTTCAAAAATATATAATTAATCAAACAATTCTCCCTTTTACACCCCAGTTAGGGGCATAGGGAGGCCACAAGAGCTCTCCATTGCGCTCGATCTTGCGCAATGTTTATGAACTCCTCCCAAACCATGTCCAAATTTCTCAGCTCTGCTTCGAAGGAGCGGAACACAGTATGAGAGGGTCTTCCTCGTCTAATCTATAATAATAAAGGAAAGTGCCTGACTGACTGACTGACTGATTGACTGACTGATTGACTGACTGACTCATCAACGCACAGCCCAAACGGCTAATCGTAGAGAAGTGAAATTTGGAAATCAGGTAGGTCTCAATACAAAACCTTCCACTAAGAAAGGATTTTTGGAAATTCCACCCCTAAGGGGGTGAAAAATAGGGTTGAATGTTTTTCAAAGTATGCGAATATCTCGGAAACTAGACATGCTACGAACTTGAAATTTGGCATATGAATTCTTCTATAGAAATGAGTGTTAGCATATTCGGCAATTTTTCCAAAATTTAACTAAAAGGGACGAAAAAGGGCACATATAAAAAGGGATGATTTTTAAGTGCCTCCTAAAAAGTTTAAAACTGATTTTATCGAAATTTCAAAAAAATGATTTCTTTAGAAAGAGTCAAATTATACTATTTCGTTTTCAAAAGATATCATTAATTAGAGGGGAGGGGGTGAGGGGCACTTTTCCAACGTGTATGTGTGTGTATCCGTCCCCTCTTTATAACTTTTGATTCGCTTGATGGACAGATCCTAAAATTTCAGAAAATATTGTATACTTTAAGCATACAAAATTTGTATACTCAGAATTTTGAATTTTTTTTTCAGTCAGGGGTTATCAACCTTTGAATTTTTATTTAATTTTTCCATATATCTCGAAAACCATAAAATCTAGAACCCTAAAATTGTGTATGTATATAGAAAAATACAATATCTAAAATATAATTTAATGAAGAAGTTCCAGGATTTCTCAAACTTTTTTTATAAAGAAAAATATTTTTTTTATGACCAATTTACGAGTTTCAGTGCCTATATTTCAGAATTTTATAAAAATATCGAAAAACGCCGAAACGCTACAACTAGATAATTTATTTTTCTATAAAAAATACATACATCATAGCAGTACATCTCAAACTTTTCTTAACAATTTTTGTAAAAATTTAATTTATTGACGACATCGTTTCATACAATAAACATACCGACTCAGGCCATCGACAGTTGGATCTCATTCGGCGAGCCGGGCCGGTGTGGTGCCGCGGTGTATGGCTAAGAACACGTAGAAAGCCGATACCGACCCGCGCCGACCAGCGCAAAGAATGTTACTATGCATTTGAATGGGGATACCCACAGAAAAGCAGGAACCCGCTTTCCGGCATGCTCATTTAAATGCATTGAAACCATAGGCAACAATCTATGAGCCGGTCGGCGCGTATCGGAATCCGCTTTCTACGTGTTCCTACCCAATGAATATATACGTAGGTAGGTACCTACCCAGCCCAACCTACTTTCTCCAATACACGTGTCGAAACTATTGCGTAATCTATAATATTAATATAGTTTTGAACTAGCCGACCCGTCAAACTTCGTCCCGTCTTGGAATATAAATAATATGTTCGAGATTTTATGTATAAATTTAAGTTTATTTCAGTTTAAAGTTATTTAACACAGACGACGACGTGGTCCTTATATTATTGAATATGAATTAGTATAATGATACATTCATTAATACCTTTTTAACTAGGTACTGTAACCGATGCATCTGTTATAAAACATATCATTATATTATTTTCTATCAGCATTCCGTGAATCGTATCATTTATCAAACAACTGATTCCTGTTAAACGCCTGATTTAATTTCAAAATTAGAAAAAATGTATAGTGGAAGTTTTATTTTTATTCCGTGCAACTTTTTTCTTTCATAAGACCCTTCAGACAAAAGCAAACACGACAAAAAAATGGGCGATATAAGTTCAGCTGTTCTCATAGGGTAAGAAACACGTAGAATGCCGATTCTGACTAGCGCCAACCGGCGCAAAGAATGTTACTATGCATTTGAACGGGGAAACCCACAGAAAAAGCAGGAACCCGCTTTCCGACACGCCCATTTAAATGCATGGAAACCATAGACAACAATCTTTGAGCTGGTCGGCGCGGATCGTAATCGGCTTTCAACGTGTTCTTACCCATACGATGACCGCGCAAATAAGCGTTCCATTTTTATATAAGAGATAATACACTTTCCGTGAATTCAGAGAAACACTTTACGTACCTACCTACTTCAATATATTTTTCGTACCATGCATCCTGTACAGCGATTCTGAATTGTTTTTTTTACGATCGACATTAAAATCATTATGTAGGTACCTACCTATTTTAGTAATTTAGTATCTCTACTAAAATAATTTACGGTAAGTTCACGAAAAGAATCTGGATTGTATTGCAATTCTTTATGTCTTGATCTGTCAAAATATTTGAAGCCATTTCATAAAAACACTAGCTACAAAAAAAAACTATGTGAGTAATCTTGCTTTGAATTTATTGCGTAAACCATGAATAGCAAGTTGATATAATATGTTGAAAAAAGGTAAATAGTATTATGAAGTCAATAGGTAAATTATTTTATATCAAATGTAGTCAATGTGCAAAATATTAAATTTTAAAATTATCTACAAAACCTCACATCATTTTAGGACAGATCGTAAATAATTGTTTTGAAAACACTGGCAAGTCAATGACCACATCATTTCGTCACTGTACAGTGCGAAAAAATTAACTGTCCACTGGAACGTATAAAAAATAGAGACGAAAGGGATAGCAGTTAGCCGGATATTATGACCTCCTCACACACCATTTCCAGATCCCTCAGCTCTGCTTCGAAGGAGCAGAACACGAGGAAGACCCTCTCGGTATGAGAAGATCTTCTTTGTCTTCGGAACCCTTGCGGTAGAAAGAAAAGCGCTCCCCTTAAAATATCGGTGTTTTTATTTTCAAAAATTTATAAAATTCGCAGAATGCTAAAGAAGTCCTTACTAGAGCCCGGCCAGTGCGTAAATTACCGTGGGTACAACGCATGAATTACGCTTACGTAGGCGGTATATACCAATTGGACTGACTCCGTTGCCGGAACGTTATTGTTCCAAAAATCGCGGAAACTATCTGCATCTTCAGCCAGGATGATATATGACGAAACGTTGTTTTATTAAACTTCCCTTACTTACGAAGACCAGCAAAGCTGCTGTTTTCCTCTATATAGTCTAATAGTCTATATAACGAAATATTATATAGAATTACTCTCCATAATTTACCTTATGCTTGATAATCAATTTTCTAAGTTGTAGAATTTATTTTGTGATTATAAGGTGTATTTCTTAAGTGATACTTTAATAAACAAATCAATGAGTTATCCAAACATGCCTCTTTTTACTATCCGGTATCCAGCAGGATATTATTTACGCCGCCGGATAGACCGGATATCGGATAGTTGCCGATATCCGTTTCATCTAATAAAAAATATAAACAGTGGACAGTTAATTTTCTTCCTACTCTACATTGTCGAAAATTCGTTTATAGTCGAACGCCAATTACTTATACCATTAGAATACTGAGGTTGACCACCTCACTTCCTTAAACCTCAACCGGTTAGAAAAAGCACAATGAGCCTCGGACGACTTCGAGCGCAATGGAGAGTTCTTTATGCCTAACCTATTCTCCTGAGTGGGTCCAAGGCCTCCCGTATTATGGGGTGGTTTGGGGGGAACCGCCACGGGCTTGATCTGTGTGCGGCTGGCTTTTTGGCAATCGGGCTAGGTTTTGGCTTTGTGCGGATCGGGTTTGCTGCAGTTTAGTTTCCTCCGGGCTGGTTTGCGGTGAGCGGGGGGGCTTAAAAGGGAGAATATTACGTTATTATAAAAATGGAGACCTACTTTACGTGGTCATCGCATCACGCCTGGAGGCCAAGTCGAAATATTAACGACAGCTCCAACGTTAACAATTTGTTGTTATTTCCATAGAGATAACGTAAAAACTGTTGTTCAACGTGCGTTAAACAATGTTGTTCCAAATTCCGAGTCAAAAAAATAATTCTGTCAGTTATTCAAAATTAACGATAAACGTTACCTCAAAATCTTTGGAAGTATTACGACGCTGCTATTATATTGAAGACGAAACGCATTTTTTTTTGTTTGGAAACCATTTTCAATTTGGTAAACGTTAACGTTCGGAACGTTAACAGTTTTCACGTTTAACGTTATTTATTTCGACCTGAACGGCTGGACCGATATCGTTTATTCTTTTTATGTCGTGTTTGCTCAGGATAAGATATTTATGAACTAAATTTCGAACCTACGACCAGACAAACAACAACAAATCAACGTGAAAGATATAAATTGAAATGTTAAAAAAACGTCTGTAGCTTGAAAAATGCCCAAAGCAGATAGAAATAAGTGTTTTAAAGATCACTAATTTCATTGCTTTTCGAGACCTGAATATTTTTCTATTCATATTCAGCAATATAAAAATTGATTTCAAATAACGTCATTTGATGGAATAAAAGTTATTCGAGTTATTTTTTGGGATTCTCATAGAACAATGTCAGTCAAGTTAGCGAAATTTTTAAGTTCGCGGGCTGATTCTATTTGTATAAGAAGCACATCTTTTTTAAATACAGATTAATAACGACAAATATAAATAAAAATATAGTAATTTAATGGAAATTTTAGAATATATATTTAAAAAAAGAAATGTTGATGATGTTTCTTATTATTATTAATTTTGATGCGAATATAATTAATTCTGCATTGTTTAGGAAGAGAAAGCAAATACAGTAACACGTGAGCGAAGCCACGGGTAACTAGCTAGTAATTAATAAAAGAATTCAATTTTTTACTAAGGGTAACGTTAAGATTAATGTCATAAGTTTATTTTTTTTTTAATTAAATGAAACTGTCCTCGCTCAATGTGAACACAAATACACTTTTTGACTCATTCACAGTAAGCCACTTAAAGCTTTGTGACGTGAAAGAGGAAGATGGTCGGCACCTGGAATCAAACCTACGACCTCGACACGAAACATTACGCATTGACATCGTAACTTTTATTGTTTTCTTTAGATAGAAAAACTTTCTGTATTAAGAATGAGATTAATTTCAATAAAATATGCCATTTAAGAATTTTAGAAAAGAAACAAAATACAGAGTACAAATTTATCAATTTAAAACAATATTTTGCCCCTGATAAACGAAAATACGCACATTTTGTTTGATCAAGATTTTGAATAATTTCCAAAATAATCAGCAAATAGATTTTTTCGTCGTGTAGTCGCAAAAATTTAAACTGAGAAACGAGAGAACGCTATTTTGATATTAAATGATAGATCGTGCTCATTTTGTATAATCACAAAGTATACTTCTTGATCTAATTTCCAGCATATCTTCAAACAGCTCATTGAAAAATATTCTATCTCAAGATACGACGTGCTAGTATGAGTTTCACTCATGTCGCAAAATAATAATATGCCGCAGCGAGGCTTTGAATTGAGTGCTCGGAGACAAAAAGCCAGACTTTCATTATAATAAGCCATGACATCATGATATACGAGATGACATCACGTAGTCTGATACTGTGTTAGCTACCCACATTCAAGGAATATAAGGAGCTCCAATTATTTCTAGTTTTCATTGAATCTTATAGAGTAGGTTATCAAATACGAACCTCATCAAAAGGGTTTACATTTTCTACAACGTATTTTGTAATCATTTTTATCTGCTAAAGTAAAATTTTATTTAAGAGAAAACATTGTGTATCTTTTTATCTCTTTATCAGATGTAAAAGTAAAAAGTCGACAAGAAGTAAAGAAATAAATAAAGTGGTTATAAACCAGCGGTATCCGTCGACGGCTGTTGTAAGTACAACCATCAACTGAAGGTCATGGGTTCGAATTTCAGTGCCGACCTTTTCCGCTTTCACAACATATAAGCTTTGCTTTATGTGAAAGGTGTCGAAAGTGTATTTGTGTTCACTTTGGATGAGTCCAGGTTCAATTTATAAAAAAAAAATCTTTCTTTGTTACTCGCAAGCAAAAATTACTCAAATTGTTCATTAATGATTGTTTGTGATTGCTTGTAAGGTGGAGTGCAGTGGACCCTTATTAGTGGAATCTTATCTTATAAGTTTGTTATTTAGTAAAGACATTATTATTTTTACTTTTATTTAGGTATTACTATTATTTTTTTTCTTCACTGTAGGTATTACGCTTTTTTGTTGGATGATTGGTTGGTTACATGATTTGATTTGAAGTAGTATTGCCCCAGAACAGACTTTGTCTAGTGGGGCAGTAAATTCCAATAATTATATATGTAAACTGTTTATTGTGTAATTGATAATGGAAAATAAAATAAATAAATAAATTAATTTATTTATTTATATAGCACTATGTGCCTTTAACAAATAAAAATTACACGTTACATAATAAGATTACAATTTAGGTACAACAAAAAGAAGTACAATGGTAGTACAAAATATACAAACTATAAAAAAGCTACTAACCTAGGGTAGCCCAGAACTCATAGTATATTATAACAGCCTTTTCGTGTAAAACATATCTTTGCATAAAATTCATAATTTTACGATTAAAATGAATTTATCCTTGGAATTATTATATGTAGAAACTTTAAAATGATATCGACTATTGGAGCTTTTTATTATCTGCTTTAGAACTACATATTCAATATTAATCGGTACTTTAAGGGGGACCCACTGAAGTTACGGACCTCAAATTACGTGCTTGTGTAGGAGTATAAGACCAACCCGTATACCAAATTTTATGAAAATCGAAGAATTTTTTTTTCTTTTTCAGCCCTTTTTCTAGAACAAGAGAAAAATTCTTTGGATACTTTAAGAGGGTTCCCATGAAGGTACAGATCTCAACATTTTACTGACTCATCTACATCGAGGGGCTAACCGTTCTACCAAATCTCAATTAAATCGGATAAGAATTACTATGAGTTATGGGCGCGCACACATATTTGGCGTACGCGTACGGGTACGGGGAAATTAAAAAAAAAAAAATTTTTGCATTTTTGGAATCAACACAAATAAGGTAAGAATAATTACCTATAGAAATTATTATAAAAATTCATCACATGCAGAAAATAAAAAAAAAACATAGACAAACAAATTATCAAAACAAAAGAAAAACTTTGTGTTTCATAAAAAGGGTAGCTAATAATTAAAGTTTCTTGTCTATGTCTTCCCATACAGGAAACGGGTTTTTCAATTAATTAGTATATCCGCACTCAAAATAACCAATATTTATTGACGTATTTGCTTAAATGAAACAGGAAACCATATTAGTAAACAGCTCCACATCGCTTCTAATGTTGTATGCGAAACAAATTGGGTCATCCCGATGTAATAAATATTATATTTTGCATATCCGCGTCGAGTGGAGTAGATAAAGCTCGAGCCAGCTATATAAGCGCATATAAACTGTATGCATTGTGGCTTAAGGAACATTGAAAAGAGCTGAGTAGTGCATAGATCAACAGCCCCTGATACTATGCTAGTAGTAAGGAAAATGTGTAAGTTTAATTAGGTTCATAGTATGGACAAAACCTGTTTATCTCTTTATATAAAAATGGAGCCCTGTTTTTTGTGAAAAATTCTTATGTAGGTATGCTATTGTCATACGAAAGTTCTTATGGAAGAAAAAAAAAGGAAGTCGCGCAAAAAGAAAACTTAAATCTGTGTTTTAAAAGATAGTCGGGTTAGTGCGAACTGTTATAACTCGATATCGGCTGAACAGATTTTTATCATGCTTGGCATACCAGAATAGCTGTTAAAAATTAAAAAAATGGATAGCAAATAATATAAAATATAATAATAAAGTTAGTATGGAACGGATTTACTGACAACAACACCATCTGTGAAAAATCTCGTAACAACACAAGAATAAAACAAAATAATTTAATAAATTGAGGATTAGTGTACCTAATAATTATAGGTACGTTGAAAACGTTCCTCATTTTAGAGGTCAAAATTACCTACTATGTTCAACAATTACAAATATCAACAGATAGAAAAACCGTAGATAAAAAATACTTTTATTAAACCTAAATCAGACAAAAGAAAAATTAAAACTTGTATCTTAGCGTATTGTTGTAGGTATCCCAGAGATTTAGTAAGATGATGAGGGAAATTTAGACATGTTTTTAATGACGTGACTTTATAATATTTTAAACAGAATAATAAGAAGATATTATGATTAAACCTTTTAGAGACCATCAATCATTGATCAACAGAAATGAAAATGGGAGTGACAGTCCACAGAATCTTCTTAAAATTAATATTTTAGGCAAAAAATTGACAATATTCCTTGATATATTATTTTGTTTTACACTCTCCAAAAAAACGGCTAAGAAAACCAAGTCATAAAGTTATAAAAAAAATATTTCTAATAAAAAAAAGGTTCGCAGGAGTAATTTAAAAACAACTTGAGAGTCTTTACAGATAAATCTCATTGGTTACTGCTCGGGTCCTCTGGTTACAAGAAATATCCCGAGATCTTTTTTTTTAGCCGTTTCTTCACCTTTTTTTTGTTGGTTTCCCTTTATTGGATCTAAAAAACCTTTATTGTATTATTTTTCGTGCTTCCCGAAAACCATTACATTTTTCCATTATGGTATACGATGTATGGATAATTGATACCTACACTTTCTTTATTTTTTGTTGTCTCCATAAAGAAACCATTTCTCAGAAGTAAAATTGTTTTTTTTTATGGTCTTTTTCTTTTGTTCCCCAATCATGATTGAAGTTTGTGTTTTTTGAACCTTTAACAATATTATGTTTCAATAAAAGCAAAAGATATATTATTATATATTTTGTAACTTTGTACCTATCCTGTTTTTTTTTTTAGAAAAAAATTCGCATGAAAAACTCACATTACCGTTCATTGATTAATACAACTCGTCTAATTCGAATTGAAATCTTTAATTAAGGCTATGTTCACATGACAACAATTTGACGCGCGTTTTCAAATCGCACGTTTTGATATCCTAATATTTTCCTTTAACTACATGAACGCGCGTCAACGTGCGACAGCGTGCGTTAGCGCGGCGCTTAGAGAAAAAGTATCTAGACGCGCGTTGACTCGCGTCTTGATATTATATCTAACGACGGTTGGTGATCAGATGAGCGCGCATTTTCATTGAACATAGCCTAAAGAGTTGAATCCAAAACAAATTTCTAACAATATTTATTCAGTGACGACTTCAGCATAGTCAGTGACGGCCTTGCATATTCGATGCTGACTTCTGCCGACCTCGGTAGCCTAGTGGTAGAGACGTGGACATCAGATCAATAAGTCCTGGCTTCGATTCTCGGTTGGGTCAGTGTTATTTCCCATGGAATTTCAACCTGGGGTTAGCCTTGGTCAGATTGGACGGAACCGGTTGATTGGTAAAAAAACTACCCAAGGCAATAAGTTCCGCTGGCTATACTGAGACCATTGTATAGAGAAGACTAAGTTTATTTATTTACTAGGAAATTCAACTAAGGGTTTTTTTAGATTCATTTGGATGGAGGCATCATTTGAAAGATATTAATGCGAAAATTGTTGTAAGCCACTAAACTTATTTTGACGCATTTGTTTTTGATGCATTAACATAAAAAGACTAATCGATCATTCTCATCAAAAAGTTGAGTCTTATCATTTGTGGTTATTGCGTCGATTATGTCAAAAAAACGCAATAACACAGCCGGGTATCCGCTTGTATTTAATACGAGTAAACAAGATCAGTATTTCAGTTATCTCACTTGAAGCTTGTTACAAAATTATTAATGATGAATTTATAAAACAAAATATCAAAAGTTCTTTCTTGACAAAGGATCTATTCTATAAGGAGGATGAAACAGTGACAATCCTTCAATAATAATAATATTTCCGTTGCAAACTCTTTAAAAGCCTTCGCGATAATAAATAACGGGCTAAACAAAATATCTGCGCACAAACCATCTTAATAAAATCATTTTAGGTTAATTAATTTAGAAATAATAAGCGTCATGCTAAGCGAGTAAGCGACGTCATTGCGTTGATTATGAAAGTAATTTTTGAAATATATGTACTTGCAAATCCACGGGATAAATAAATCAAATAGATTTTCTTTATTATTATTTTTTTATATCCACCATGTCGGGTCCCTTAAGGGGTAGGCAGAGAGAACGGATTTCCGCTCTTTTCTATCCAAGCACACTTCTTTCGCTTCTTCCACCGAAATAACATTTCTAATACAACCTCTCCTATTTCTCTTACTTCTGACCTGGGATGGAATCAATGTGTTCGATCCACGTCATTCTCGGTCGGTCACGCTTTCTCAAACTTTTCCTTTCAGCATTATAAATTCACTTTGTCATTAGGTATGTTTGAATCCATTCTTATCACGTGCAAAAACCATTATTCTCAACTTATTGACTTTCATCTTTGTCACTACACTAACTTCCATACCACATTCCTTCCAGATATTCTCATTTCTTTCCACAATATATTCTTCGTAGAGCTCTCATCTCTACTGCATTTAATCTACATTCTTTCTTTCCTATGTTCGGTAAGTAGCTGGTAACAGGGTGGGCGGTGCACCAAGACCTATGATGAGAAACAACAACGCCTCACTGCAAGCTAAGAAACTAGTCCATACCGCAATAACTTTTCTTAATAATTTAAAAAGCTTATAAATATGAATTATCTAACAACTAATGACTCTAAAAATTCATCACCGATGTTCGATTTTTGAATGGAACAAACCACCATGGGCTTACGACCGTCTTCTACTGTTGTTTCGAAGGCTAAATATGTACGACTTGCTTTATAGATTAAAATTTGCTATTAAAATATATCTGGTTGTGGCAACATATTCCAAAGGTAATCTTGTTAAAATGTATTTGAAATTATGTTCGAGTTTCTGATGTTTATGTAAGAATATTATAATAATATTGTATGGAGGCTCAGGGCGTACACCTGTGTCAATGAAATTGAATTATTTAAATATCTCCAGAGCTGTTATCTCGAGATTTACCTACCCTTAATAATCTTCATATTACGGCAATTAGATGATTGGGATTTTAATTCAACGACACGCTTGAAGATTCATGATAATAAAATCTGTAGCCCTAGTATAAGTGTCAGATGATCGAATATCGAAACGATCATCGAAAGAGTTTCGAATAATTTTCATACTAAAATGATCGAATGATTCGATCGTTTGATTTTAGAACACTATTTGCACGCTAATGAGCGCTTATTTGCGCGCAATAAGCTTTCGATAAAACTCGTACTAGCCTCATCTGCTCCTTGACAATTTTTTATGTTGTTTTGGAAAAGAGTGATTGTTGTTTCGTCGTTTCTTTGATTGTCATGCAACTTTGTTCAAAAACAATTCCGTTTCTTTGCACTATCATAGGGTAAGAACACGTAGAAAGCCTATTCCGACCCGCGCCGACCGGCGCAAAGAATGTTTCTATGTATTTGAATGGGGAAACACACAGCAAAAGCAGGAACTCGCTTTCCGGCATTCCCATTTCAATGCATTGAAACCATAGACAACAATCATTGAGCCGGTCAGCGCGGGTCGGAATAAGCTTTCTACATACTCGTACGTGTTCTTAACCATACTGATGCAACTCCATATTTTAAAGACTCATTTACACCGTGTCCTTTGAAATTTCACAATTTTATTCACGAACACTCGGAAGCGTTTTAGTTCTTAAATGGCCTGTAAAAATCTCACAACGCGCGGTAACGTAACCTCTGTGTACACTGTACATACCCACACGCTTAATCCAATTAATATTATGATTCTGACTTGCCCTTTTTTTTCAAATATGAAATTGGTCGACTGGTCGAAGATTCTTAAGTTATACGATTCTCTGAATTGCTTGATGAATCATCGTAATAAACATTTTACATTTTTTGTTATTGAATATGTGCTCACTCAAAGTGAACACAAATACACTCTTTCACGAAGTTATGTCGTGAAAGAGGAAGATGGTCGGCACCTGGGATCGAAACCACGACCTCCGCAAGAAACAGTGCGAAAGCCGGCGTCGTAACCGCTAGTCTACCAACCACTTCATCTGCAATAAAAAAAATTCTCTTTCATAATTATTTTTTAATACATTATTTAGTTAGTAGAATTATTATTTAAACCGAACCGGATTTCTACATGTAGAGCATTTTTATTTTTTTTTATAAAAGTCGTTCTTCTTCTAAAGTTTTGGGGTAACGACACATTTAAATGAAAGACGTAAAGCCCATGGAAGAATTTTCATTAAGTATAACGCTTGACTAACATTGTTTTGATATGATAATCAAAATCACGCGGGATAACAAAACTTCACATTTGTTTGCATCAAGAAAATGCAAACAAAGATGATTGTAAAAGAATATAAAAATGTAGTAACTTCTCTCTACATATAGATTTGTATGTATAACAGGTGGAAATTTATGTCTAAGGCAGTTTCTATCAGTCATAAATTCAATTAATGATGTTTAGAATTTATTGAAAAAAAAACACTGGTTGTGTAAGTCGAAATCAGAATTTCGTCATGCTTCATGATGTTCTAATGCAATGAGGTATTAACTCAAATCAAGATAAACATTCGCGTATCTGTCATATACAGATAACAATATTAAACATTTTTCTCCCACGCCAAAACCATTACAGGATTGTATTAAGGCTTTATTGACCACACACTATAAATTCTTTCACTTGCGTCCAAACATATAAGCTCAGCACACGATATTATTTAGATAAAAATTCCACAATGATACACGAACACTTAAACAAAAAGTTTCGGGTACATTACGTAACATAAAATTTTATTTTTTATCGTTTTAAGCTACCTTTTTAAGTGTCTATCTATAAGATTCGATAGACCTAACTTGAATTTGAAAATTCGAACGAATTTTCTACAATTAATATATAAAAATTATAATTAATGCAATGATATCATAAAATACCTACAATCGCCTGATAAAATTATACTAATGTTCCGCTCCTAGACACCCCCCCCCCTCCCCCACCCTACCATATATCGCGTGTTGTGAGCTTATGAATATAAATGACCGGTTTGATATGAAATGAGGAGACTTGCATATAATTTTGATAACGGGTCACTTATTTCTAATTATTATTCGACGAATTTTCTCTAAGTCAATGAACCGCGATTCATAGTATTTTAACGGATATTTAATATAATCTCTAATATAAATTAAAGTCGGGTTAGTGCGAACACTTATAACTCGAGATCGGCTCAACAGATTCTTCCGATGTGTGATTTATTGGATTCTTCTTCGCTCCGGATAACAGAATAACTAACAAAAAGTTGAAAAATGATATTAAAGTTAGTATGGAACGAATTTCATGCGACGCCATCTTTGAAAAATCTAACAACAAAATTATTGTCTTCTGCACCTGCACCCTCTCATTCTCGCATACGTAATTGCCACTCTTAGGTACAGCAGCCCATTTCACTTACTCCACCGTTTCGGGCGTTTTAGAAATTTTTCATACAAAGTCAACCAAATTGCGCGCATATAATTATTGTATTCTCGCGTTAATCCCGTCTGAGCTTTGAATACGAATGAAATATGGACGTTTTAGAATTGATATTTTAATGTTATTATTTAATTAGTTTATTTTTGTTTCTGGAGGCGCAGTGCACAATGAACGGGCCGCCTCTGGTTAGGACCAAAGGGTCCACAGGACAACGTCTGTCGGGAAAGCTAGAACGAGATAAAAAGCGACTTTTTATACATTTTTCCTTACACATTATATAATAAATGTCTCTTTAATGTGGTGGTTGGTAGTGTAGTTGTATCAATCGGCGGCTTTCGTACTTACAGCGTATTGAAGGTCGCAGGTCGGATTTCCGTTTTCAATACACAACCTTTGCTTAGTGTGAAAGAAGTCAAAAGTGTATTATTTGTGTTCACTTCTTTTCTAAAACGGTGAACTTTTTATTAAAACCTTTATTATCTACCTACTCATGCAGTTATACGGCTTTTTTCGTTATGAATAAAAAAATGAGAGATATTTAAAGTTGGAGCGTGATTCGAAATAGCCTGAAGACTTGCAAAATATTTTTTTTTAAATCCGATATGTATTTTTAGAGTATTACTTACTGAATACTATTTATTATGTTTGAATATGGCTTAAGTATTAAAATTTTACCTAATCGTCGTTTGGTCTGCTATTCTGAAAGTTTCAACAGTCAACAGCAAGATTCCACACGGACAAACAAACGAACAAACAAAAAAAAGGGCCTAAAAATCGTGGCAATAACAAAACAGATAGTTGTTATGGTTTTGCAATAAATTTGAATGTGAAAATTTTAACTGGGTAGTGGGTAGCCCAGCAGTAAGGTTGACGAATTTCTTTTTGACGTCGTGGATTCGAGACTCGATCTGACCATTGTCTTAAATGACAGACATGTTTTCACATCAGATTTCAGTAACCACAAACTCATCTTTAAAATAAATGCCGTAGAATCAGATTTTTATTCGCTGATTACCTTAAACAATGGAATCACCCTTAGCAATGGGTAAAATATTTGAACTTCTTAAAATTTGGGCTTAAGGATGAAGAAGATAAAATTGTTAATAATCGATAATAACATACACAGGACTCGCCCAATAATTATGATATGTGTTTGACTTTTATGTTATTAATATGTTATTTTTTACATGTGATGTTATTTTGTCATTCGGTTTGTTTTCAATTCTTAGTACGAGTTTGTATACATAATTTTAGACAGCAACAAGTTATTTTTAGATGCAACATAATAACTACCTTTTTAACTTAAACCATTTACGGGACTATTCAAGTTCTCACAAGATCAGAATATACTTGACCGTCGCCCTTGTTTTTAGTGCGCCCAAAATAGACAAAGACATAATCAGACAATTAATTAGATGTTAAACCCCATTTCTTAAAAAATGGCCTTTGCAAGTTAACCCAGTAAAAAAGATAACCATCTTAAAATAAGGCGGATAATATACCTAAACTAAACCTAAAGTTTGTTAGTGAAAGAAAATATTTCATGTTTAAGCATCTTGAAATCAACAGTTTGTTTATTAAAAAATAACCCCAAATCGCAAATAAAGTAGGTAGTTAACTTAATTTAAACTATCTCAACCAATATTAAAACATACACTCCCAACTCTTAGATAATATTATATAAAATAACTTTATTTTGAATTATAAATAAAGAGGGTATACTTAATAGTAATTAACTAAATGTTGCGGCTATAAAAAAGAGACAAATTTAAGATGTCTACGGAATAACACACTTTGATATAAAAAAAATAAAATAACATTAAACAAGAAGCTACAAAATAAAAATAAACATTGAGCAATTAAAAATAACACTTACTCTTTCAATTTTAGACCGTATAGTGTTTCCAACCACTTGGAGATGTAATAAAAAATAGTAGTTTGAAATTAGCACAATTTTACTTTGAAAATTAATTTACGTATATTTATTTTTTTCTTATAAAACTACACTTAATTACTTTTTGTTTGGTCCAATATATTTTGTTTATTATTATAAAAAAATGTGAAATTGAAATAAAAATAAACAAAAATAAAATAATTTACACTGTTTTATTTTTATTTACACATCACTTGTTTTTTGTTACGCGTTCGTTATATTTGTTTCGAAAGTTTTTTTTTTTTTACACGGCAATCTAAGCGTAAATTGACTGCAGGACTACGGGAAAAAATATGTAAATTAATTCCTTCGGGCGAAAAGGGAATCCCCGGCATTCGGCGGCACAGCCGTACACGGCTCCCTGTAAACTGACGTGAAAAACACTTGTGTATTTCAATCCTGAAGAAAATACACGTTTGATAACAAAAGACTGACGCACTGAATTCAGGCGAACGCGTAAAAATGTTCAAAACATTTACTCAGCAATTTATCATTCCGTACATAAATAATCGTAAACTTTTGACTTTGTTGTTTTGATATTATGTGTCTGATAGTTAGATGAGGTCGTTAATTATTATCGGAAAAGCGCTCACCTAGCGACATCTTGCGTGATGTTTTCGCTGCATATTTTGATTTTTTTTTCATAATTTTTCTACGATAAAATTTTCTTCAACAACTGAAGTGATCCTTAAGTAGTGGCCCTTAATCTCTATCTCGCCGAGTGCGTGAATATTTAATGAGATATAGTAGAGTGGGTATGTTATTTTGATTCACTCCACCGCCCCAGCCCCGGAGCTTTTGTGAAATATATTTTCGCGAGATGGGGTGAAAAGCCTCGTTGATGAATACAACAAATTATGCATGAATTTTGAAATCTGTGAAACGCGAGATGAATAATACCGCCCGTGCATAGTGTAGGAAATGAATCACGCAGCTCTGTCCTTTTACAACTGTTTCAATATAATGAAATAATCTGATAATACTTCGGATACCTGCAAAAATTGCTCTTTAGCTGTTCGACTTTGGGTGATCTATCAGTTTTACCTTAGGTGACCATAAACTTTCCTAGATTACTTAAATAATAAATAAATAAATAAATAATGCTTTATTGTTTCAAAAATTCAGTCCTGATACAATCCATTCACGAGAGTCAAAGGGCGGACTTATCCCGCAGGATCTCTTCCAGTCAACCCAAACTTTATGACTATTACTTACTGACTATCAAAGATTTGTGTATCAATGAAAAATAGGTTTACAAATTTGTTTCAATAGGTATCTTTTTTTATTAACAATTTTTTAGTTAAGTATATTTGTTTTATTTTATTTTATAAGTGTTTATTTTTATTCTACTGATGTGAATGTCTTGATCGTTATTTTTAGAATAATCTGATACATTGTTTATGCACCTTTTTAAATTTTCTTTTTATCAACCATCACGATTTTTTTATTTTTATTTCATATTATTTATACTTTTTTATCATGGTTCTATAAGTTCTAATGACTCGGGATATCTGTGTTGACCATTATCAAAATTTCTTACCCATAATTTACTTATTCTGTTGACTTAAAATTATATTTCTCTAATTATTCCAGTATTGAAGGCTCCATTTAATAACTCTTAATTATTTATATATATTTTTATTTGTATTTTTTTTTCTATTTTTATTATAGCTTTGTAATTGTTTAATCTATTTCACTTACTTTATTTTTTAATGTGATACTCTATTTTTGATTTATATCATTTGTTTTATATATTTTTCGATATTTTTTATACTTTTATATAACTACATAGGTCCTTTCTTTTTAAATCTTTTTGGTTATATTTGTTTCATTTTATAAATGTTTGAAATGGACGTTTTAATGTGTTGACTGAGTATTGTTTAGTTATTTTTATATTGTTAGATTGGATAGGCATCTGTTTGTTCACTCTATGTGATTAAGTTTTTGATTTCAATTTCCATATATATTTCAGTATTTTCATTTTTTACTTTCATGATAAAAAAATCAATTTTAGATACCTAATACTTCTGTAATACCCATCCACGAACGGGCACCGCCTTGTGGGATTTCTCGTTTATGTGTTATTTGATATTATTTTAAACTATCATTTGTATAATCTTGTTGTTTATATGTTTAAATTGTCTGCAAAAATTTTTATGCGAGAAATAAAGAAAGATTTTATTTATTTTATTTTTTTAACTGTCTTCATGTACCTACTCCCTTTTTGATGCAGCTTAGTGGTTCCATCTAGCACAGTTTCAAAAACATACCTACACGCTTTTTCCGAATCCCTCAGCTCTAGTGCGAAGGATCGTTACACAACATGAGCACACTTTTAAAATATTTCTTCTTCTTTTTCTTCTACATCTTTTTATTTAAGGCCTGAAGATGGTGATTAACAGGTGAGGTTAGCCTCTTAAAAATATTTTCACATGAATATCAACATGATTTTAACTTTTATTATAGGCACAGTTCTTTTGCGATATTGTATATTATCAAGAAGTGGTTGGTAACGTAACGGTTAAATTGTAGACTTTCTTTTTTTTCTGAAGTCTTTGTTTGAATATTTCCTATTAACCTATTTATAACCATTTCCTCTTAAATACTATGAGAAGATCTTCTTATTTTAAAAGACTTTGACAGTGTATTTTTTTATACTTTTTTTCAATCAGGATACCTACTCAAAGCTAAAACGATTTCTCGACTGAGAAGCTCCGAAAGAAAGGCACTGAAATTTATAATTGAAACAACATTACGTAAACAATATTTCTCATTCTCATCATATGCAATACCTACAGAAGGCTTCATATTTCCCCAAAATGCAACGGAAGTTATCCTGAAGAATGACGACCCTCGGGAAGACGTCTTAAACGATGCCTAGACAGTTGGCAGTTGACACCCTTAAAGGCTAAAGCAGGGGCACAAACACAGGATCTATAAAAAAGGAAGAAGAAGAATTTGGTAAAAATCATAGCTTTTTATATATCACTACCTAGATGGAGTACCTACTCCTAAATCTTTTCATAGTAAAAAAGTGAAGCCGCATTTGTCTGCAATTTTGACAGTACGATAGTCAAAACGGAATGTGATGTTCACATTTATAAAGAAACTTAGAAATTATTAAATTTCACTTTTTTCAACGTAAAATGTTGTAAAAACACGAGAAATAAACTGAATAAATAATATACGCAGTACCACGTTCTTTTGGGAAACAAACTGTCAAAAGTTGCAATATTGCGGCTTCATTTTTGAACGCGAGTCGGGTATCTAGGTTATGTGGTAAAAATATGTTGTCAACAGCATGTTCGTGCGCAATACTCCATCCGTGTTCATGCACAATCTGTCTGTAGTGGTACGCGTATGTTGTCTCACTTATAATAATTCTCAGGTGAAGAACTGCTTGGAGGTATAATTACATAAATGACAGTTTTTGTTGATGTAAATAATGAGTGTATGGAACTTTGGAGATAGAACGGCTCCTTCTATTCATCAAGACAATGACGCGCCATCAAGACTAATAAAGAGCGTAATGACGCGGAGTATAGGGGAACTACCCCATAAATCTGCGGGGTTTTGGTGTGGGGAATATCAGCTACCCCTACAACTACATCAAAATGTTTGTTAAATTAAAAGTTTGTAATTAGGTAATAACATTTCTGTTCTAAATGTTATAATTAGGTACCTACCTATTTAGTGTTTACAAGACAATCCAACAGATGTCTCGATACACACACCTACCAACAAACAGTAGGTATAATAATATTGTCCTATGAACAAAGTAATCAGCATCGTTTGGTAAACCCATAGAAAAGTCTCTATATACAGGTTCAAGTCGTGTCGGAGTCATGGGGTACCAATTCGCCTGCTTCCAGCGAGTATCTTTCGAATCTCCATCTTTCATTGAAACATCTATAGACTCTTTATCTGTGAAAGAATTCTATCAACCTTGCAACAAAATGTCACGTCCTATATGGTTACAAGAGGTATTAACTACCTATTGTTATTACATTATTTGTAACTTTGTAATACTTAGCCATTATACCAATTTATAAAGAAAACTACCTTTATCGTAATACTGCAAAGTGAGTTATCTTTATAAATTGATATATAACTGTTATTTCTTCAAACACATTATTTGTAACTGGCTTTGTAATACTTAGCCATTATACCAATTTATAGAGAAGCAAAGTTAGTTTTCTTTATGAATTGGTACAACTGTTATTTCTTCAAACACATTATTTGTAACTTTGTAATACCTACTTAGCTATGAAACCAAATTATAAAGAAAACTACATTTATTTTATCGTAATACTGCAAAGTGAGTTATCTTTATAAATTGGTATACCTAACTGTTATTTCTTTACAGTTTCTTAGTCTCCTTTTACCATGCAGGTCTTTGCTTACGATCTTTTTATTATTATTCTTAGCTTATTCTTTTACGTATTTTACTAAGATTGTTGAAGAGCAATAAATTCGTAGTAGGTATGTGAATTACGTTAATTTCATTCAATAAACCACTAGTATTTGACGGTTAAATACCTGAGTGAAAATTATGGATAGTTCAATTTATTTGATTCATAACATATAAATGGCATCGATGCCCTTTAAAAATAATTAGTAAGCATAAGAAGTGAATGAAATGATTACAATATTTTTAAAAATTAAGATAATGTTAAGTGAATTAATTAAAAAAAGACAGCCAAAATCTCACTTTTATACATAAATCATAATTGCTCATTAATTAACCCTTTGAGGACCAAGGGAAGCATGCTTCCCAAAACTTTTTTTTATAATTATGTGACCTAAGATTTTTGAGAAAAAAACTTTAGAAGAATAATATAGGATTTTATTTCAACTTTTCAAGCCTCCCCGATTATAGAACTCGGTCAATTGATAAACATGATTGTGCTGAACTACAATGGCCGCTATATCACAAGTATACATAATATAAACAATACCCATAAATTTATAAAAGGTGGCCCAGCGGGTATTCAAAAATTGTTATGGGGCCAAGCCATCAAATGGATATCTTTTTCAGTTTGGTGTGTAAATACATGATCAAAATCTCACAACTGTCATGATTCTTGACCAGGGGATCCAAAACATACAAAATAAGTGTGAACGCAATGAGCTATTTAGGTATTATATCTATTTTTCTTCAACAAAAAAACTTTTTTCTTGGCTACTATTCCTAACAGTAATATACATAATATATGTATTATATACTTACTATATAAAAAGAAATGACAAGTTAAAGTCATTTTCTATCTTTTATGTTTGAAAATATTGTAAATTTTGACATAAAAGTAGTTAAAATAGCATCCAAAACATAACTCAATTTTCAATATAAAGGTACCTTTAAGGACCGTAGGGAAGTATACTTCCCAATCATTTTCTAAAAATCTGAAAAAAAAATTCGAGTTCTGTTATATTTTTCTATCATGATACATCATTTTTGATAATAAAACCCACTTCAATGCTTAAATTTATTTCTAGAAACCTTACGGTCTTCAAAGGGTTAATGAGAAGTTCTGGAAATAAAAGCGAAACTACATTGTTTTTGGAGATCTCATTATATCTAATAGTCCACCATTGTTACAGAAAAAATATCATTACCTACTGTGTATTGACTATAGGAGCTGTTTGTAAATGACCCAGACTGTAACCTCACTTTATAAATAAATAAAAGTATGATCTCGTACTGGCAGACTTCGGCTTGTTCACTCGCAACCACCTGGTTCACTCGCAGTTGAATGAAATATTTCGTAGCTGTGTTTCTGATTGCATCTATCTAAATTCTAAACGATGGACAAATTTTGGTATTTTGAGTCAAAAGTAAGAAAAAAATCAATAAAAAAAAACATCGAGAATCAAAGGTGAACCCAGTTTCATAAACTATATACCTTCAGATTTCATCGTCTTAAGCTAAGATATATTTTACTTATAATAAATTACTAGGTACTCATGATTACCTATAGGTACTAAATTTCGTAAAAAGTTCATAGCATCGATCGTATACACTCAAGATACCATTTTTTAAATATAATTTTGTTCACCACTACTCTTCTTCTTTTTCCTTGAAATAATTCCTGCCTTAATATCCGAATATGAAGGAGGTAATTCTGTATTTTCACTTTATTACTTCCTTTGAATTATCTTCTTTCTTCCAAAATCAACACTGTTGATTCAAATGAAATATACGCTGCTCGAACTTTTGGCACTGTTACCTATCTTATCTTCAACTCATACATTTTTAGGACTATCTTTTATCGAATTCGGTAGCCTAGTGGTTTGGATTTCAGATCAAGTGGTCTCGGGTTCTTTTTCCAATCGGATAAGAGTTTTTTAAAATGTTTTTTCACATGAAATTCCAACCCGAGATTAGACAGACTGTCTCAGATCGGAAGTGGCTGGTTGGCTAGAATAAAATACGTCAGTCAATAAGTAAAGTGTAACAGTTATTTAAAATTTAGTTTCTGATTCATTTTTAGTGTCCTGTTTCATTTGAAAAATATTAGTGCGAACATGGTTTTAAACCACTGAAACTTATTAAGAGCGCATTTCAAGACTTTTAATATAACAAAACACTGATCTGTCATTCTCATTAAAAAAAGTTTATTTGCCTACTTATATCATTTGTGGTTATTGCGTCGATTATTTCAAACAATCGTAGAAGCACAGCCAGGTATCTATCACAGGCTTATATTTAACTAGAGGTCCGCCCCAGCTTCGCACGGGTAGATAGATACTTAAAAATAATTTAGTTTTCATACAGATCCCTAACTTTTACAAAATATTTTATAGCATTTATGTTAATCTGGAATAATTGCATTGCAATGTATCGTGTCACGTCACTTTACCACCGTGACTACTTTGCGCGGTATTTCTACTAAACTTGACGTCATGACCCCCTCAGTGCCCTCCCCGGCTCCCGTACTCACTCTGCATCGGATAAGTTGAGATGATAAGAGACTATGCTTTTTTTTTCCAATACTCACATTTTTAAACTCGTGATAACTTTCGAATGGAATGTCCGAATTGAATAATTCAAAAAGTTATACAAACATATTGAAGCAGACTTGAATATGAACTAATTTATTTTAATAAGGAGTAATACCAAGATACCAATAAAGAGCCTTTTCTAGAGGTGACATTTTATTGGGTTTTTTTAAATAAAAAAACGCTTATTGTGGCATAACTATAATAGTTAGACATATGCTGTCGCGATACTTTTTGTAAATAATGATGTCTTCTACAAAATTGTAGAACATTGTTTTATTCTATCATCATTAGTTTTCACAGCGTTCGCGATAAAAAGAATATTTTAGGTAAATTTTTTACACCTTGGGTTACATTATTGAAGTTTTCGTAGGTTACCCACTTTTTTTTGGAAATTAAATATAGCCTATGTTCACCGCCGATATTGTAGCTTCCCAAAAGTGAAAGAATTTTTCAAATCGGTTCAGTAGTTTTGGAGCCTATTCGAAGCAAACAAACAAACAAACAAACAAACAAACAAACAAACAAACAAAAAATCAAATCTTTCCTCTTTATATATTAGTATAGATAATTAACCAATATCAGTTTTCAGTATTCTCAATTGAATCTTAGTAGGTAGGTACTATATTAATGATGAATTTGAATAAAATATATCAAAAGTTTTTATCTTGATAAAAGCTCCACTTATCTTTCATTTTATTTTTATTTATTTATATCATGTTAATATTTCTATCAGGGCACTCATAAATTTATATAACAGTAGAATGTTATTGTTATTTACATATTATGTGTTTTTGTTATATGTTATTTATGTATTAGGTAGGTTGGTATATGTAGTAGCTATAGACACGTGACATAATAACATTCTTTGTCGAGAGACAAGACAAGGAAGGTTAGGCACCGTCCCTTGCCGAAGATAAGTCACGTCACGTTATAGATTGTTGGCAGCCGATATAAAAATATCTAATAACTCGCGACAATGTCGTCTCTACAGACCGACTCAACCGTCCGACGTAAGCGGCGTCGCCGTCGGTCGGTAAGTTTGGCCATATATGAATATTAACGAATATGTAACAACTAATGACTCTAACAATTCATTAGTGATGTTCGATTTTTAAATGGAACAAACCACTACGGGCTTGCGACCGTCTTCTACTGTTATTTAGAAGGCTGGCTTAGTGTGATCACTTTACGTTAACAACGTTCGCCATTAGGTGGTAATGTTTTAGTCTCCGAAACTCCTAATTATGAGAATTCTCGACATGTTCAACATGTCGAAAAATCTCATATATACAACAAGTAGATAATATCTAATACCTACCTCATAATTAATGAAATATAGAAATAAAAGTTGGAAATTATTGAGAACAAGAGAGCAACCAAATTTAAAGACTGCGACTGCTGTCATGTATTTGGCGCCAGGATATGACTCTATCCATTTTTGTTAATGTCTCATCTTCATTGCCTATTGGCTTTGTTGGAGCACAACGTTCTAATTATGTCTAGATTCTTGTGACCTTTTTTTCAGGACTAGAAACTTATTATTAATATCCGATTTTGAAGTGGTTGGTAGCCTAGTGGTAAGTGGACGCCGGCTTTCGTACTGTTGCCTACTGGAGGTCTTGCGTTTGATCTCAGATACCGACCATCTTCGAAGACTGCGACTGCTGTCATATTATGAATATTATTTGAGATTTAGTACTTTTTACCAAAACTCATAATTTGAATCCTTTAAATATCAATTTTTAAACAATGTACCTAACAAACTACTTTCCAGGACTTGTAAAATATTTTAAACAATTAAATCTCGATCCAATTGGGGTTTGTCCATACTATGTCCGTGGAAAATATTGCGCCTAGAAAACAACTTAATACTTACTTAAAACAACTTAAACTGCTGCTTTGGGAAGAACTGAATGTCAAATTGTCCGCAGTTATTAACGCGGTAAAGTGAAATTGAGACACTTTCTCTGAGGGATGGTCAAACTGATTTATAGGAAAATCAAGACTAAAAAGTTAATAAAAAGTGATGATTCCGGTAAATTAATAGGTAATATTATACCTATAGTGTGAAATATATACCTACATACTTTACACGATCATGCATTAGACAATTTGAATTTTGCAAACGAATATATCATCAATGTAGAGTAGGAAGAAAATCAACTGTCAACTTTTTATATGTTTATATGATTTCCACGTTTCACTTTTCTACGATTAGCCGTTTGGGCAGTGCGTTGATGAGTGAGTATGTCAGTCAATCAGTCAGTCAGGCACATTCCTGTATATTATTAATAGATTAGGTATAATAGGTGTCATTGTTTGGTTTAAACTATTTTTTTTTATATGTTTCAGTGAACAGTTCATATTTTCGCAGTCTATTTTGACGAAAAAAATGTTCTAAAAATTCAATGTCTGCGGAGACTGGTTACTGAAATATCAAAAATATTAGTACTAAGGCTTCTATTCAATATAAATATCTTCAATAAGTGTTTCAAAATGTATAATATTCATACAAAAACCGACATAATTAGATGATTGCTTGTCTTTATAATTTACATATACGTGTAACCAATCGGTTCCTCCTGAATGAAATCATTTGAAAAAAAAAACCTTTAGGTTTAAAACTTTGACTCCAAACAAAGTAATTAAAGATTTATGTATAGTTACTCGAAGATGTTTGAGAATTTAAAATTCTATTTCACGAATAACTCAAGATTTGGTGATTTGCCGTCACAACAAAATGTAATGAAAGATAGAAGAATATGAAGAAGTTGGGTCTTAGAAATCGTACAACCAAATCGCCTCGTGTATGATATCGACTCTGATTAAATTTGACCAGCTAGTTAGCACGAGATTGGTCCTAAAATAATGACTCAAGTAAGAAGGTACGTACGCGAGTTACTACTTGGTGTGTTTTTAAGATAAAATTTCATTTTACTGAACACCACGATGTCAGTGGTTCAGAATTTGCAGCAGATTTTCACGGCTTTGTCTCATTCATTTTTAAAGCAGACCTGCAGATTATACGGCAATGCATAGGATCATGGGCAAAATTTAATAGGTAAATTGATTTGGTTGTTTTTTATATACCTACCTACAAGAAAACTCATAGGCTCAGACATAGAAACAATGGGAGAAACATTAACAGCACTCATCTTCAGCAGAAATTCAAGGGATCTATACTGGGGAATATGCAACAAGCCGAAATCCAACAAATCTTACAAACATATTTCGTTCTTTGTAATGTAAAATGTGCACTATCCTTCTTCCTCTCCTTCTAAACCTTTTTAGAAGGAGAGGAAGAAGGATAGTGCACATTTACCTTTTACCCTGGCCTCTTTTTCCCTTTCCCAATATCTGAGCCGAGTAATTAAATGTATATACTTCACTGGTGTATAAGTTAAAACATATATTCATATGTACTTCACTGGTGTTTGTTTCGTAATGTTTATGCACTGTATCTTATTTTTGTATCAATTTCACTGTCTGTAGTATGTAAATGTCACAATCAAAATCAGCGGTGAATCTTGATGAGATTTTATGACTGCCTCGCTCGCAATCTTTTATTCTTATTTTTTAATACACAGTACTAATAGTATAAGTTTTCGATGATCGAATATCGAAACGATCATCGAAAGAGTTTCGAAAATTTTCCATACAAAAATGATCGAATGATTCGATCGTTTGATTTTCGAACACTATTTGCACGCTAATAAGCGTTTTTTAGCGTGCACTTAGCATTAAATCAAACTCGTACTAACCCCACAGGTTGAAAATAATATACAAAAGTAAATAATAATTTATTTTCTTATTATTTGCACCGTTAACAAAACTATTTCTCATATTGTATTCAACAGAAAAAAAATACATTTTAGTATATAAAATGCAACAATCATAATATTAGGTACGTTCTTTTGACACCCCTGGTAGACACGTTTCATACTAAAATAAAAACGATATGACATTTTTTGATGAATTTTTAATCAAAACAAATAACAAAACGACAAACAAAAATGTTCGAAGACAAAAGAAGCTTTGATCAAGAATTCTTTAGAAGTAACGGGTTCACAATAATCATCATTAATTATGTAACTTGTACGTTATTACTAATTTAAAACTTTTATGTAATTTTAACGTTTTATTAAAAAAAATATGTGGTTGGTTGTCTGGCGGTTACTACGCCGGCTTTAGTGCTGTTTCCTATCGTAGATCGTGGGTTCGATCCCAGGTGCCGACGATCCTCCTCTCACTCGACACAAGGTTTAAGTAGCTTACTGTGAAAGCGTAAAAAAAATATTGTGTTTTAATATCTGTCTTGATATCATAAATTTTTTAATTCTTCTTCTTCATCATCTACTTAGGTATTGGCAACATGGCAGGTCATTTTTTTTTTTTTTTTTGTTTTGGCATTGCATCCAAAAAAGGATGATACAGCCAGATTCTTGCCATATTAAGTCAAAACAAAAACAAATAATAATTCATAAAAAAGAGAAAAAAAAAATACAACAAGAGCATGTTTTTATTTATGAAATTAAACAAAATTTAGCTCTCGGTAAAATTAATGATTCAAATAAAATTGTTCCTCAAAGGATAGGATGCCATTACATCACAATTAAGTCAAAAAATAGATTATAAAACTTATATTAAAAGACAGAAATGGATTCCGAATGAAAATGGCTCATTTTGACCACATGCATTGTTAACGACTCAAATCCATTCTCATCAAAAACTTTATCATTTGTGGTTATTGATTCGATCATGTCAAACAATCCTTGTATCCGGATATCCGCTTCTAGCTTAAATTGTTGACACCGCAACAGAATAGCTCAGTCTGTACTAATGAAAAGATAACAAAATAGCTTGGTTTTTATAATCATCTTATGCTACATTTTATTACCATGTATTATTATTTTTATAATAGACCTCGCATTGTTTCAATGATCTGATCGTTTCGAATGACAACCACCCGTCCAATTCTACACTCGATATCAAAATTGTCGCTGAATCACTTTATTAATACCAGATACTTGGCACAGAAGTCATTATCACTGGTCTATGTTTTTAAATGAAATCTATTGTTAAATCGAAATAGTTTTGAAATAAGCCAGCGAATAATATGTCTGCATTAATTTAAAATGAGAAGTAGGTGCTTCTTCTTCATCTTCTCATCTTATTTCCGTCTCCTTCTAACAAAGTTCTCGTCCATCTACTTCCATGTCACTCTATCTTGACCACTTTTGGAACCAATGTGCTTCACGAAGTCGTTCTTCCGTCGTATTGGTGGCCTACCAACGTTCCTGTCAGTCGGTCGGGGTCTCCAGGTTTCGGTCTTCTTAACCACTTTACTGGTGGGTTCTTGACATAATATATTATGACCTGCTTACTGCAATTTGAGAGATTTGATAAGTTGGTCGATATCTGTGACTTTTATTTAATAAGCTAGATTCCAATTCAAATTAAGTGCGCACTAAACTAAAATAAGAACGTTCCAATTTTAGTTAGCCGGATTGGTATTCGAGAAATTTTAGAACGTTCCAATTTGTTCCTAATTAGACTTCAGTTTGAAATTAGTTCATTTTGATAGGTATTCGAATTTCGTATTTAAGTCAATTTTAGTGGGTTTATCTGTCAAAACGTTCCTAATCTTAGTTCACACCTAATTGTATGCGTCTAAAAAGATATCTGATGATATTTTTTATGATAAACGTTTCTTTTAACCAAATAATTATAAAACAAGTTTATTTTTATTAAAAATATTAAGCATTTCCCCCGAATTTATTATAAGTAATACAAATAATAGCATCAAAAATTATTATCATTGAACACCAATGCAATCATACAGTCGTTTCCGTTACACTTCGGGTTGGTTCGGCAGTTTCCGGCGACTATGTTACTTGGAACTTGCTTGGAACATGGAGCTCGTTTGAATTTGTCTTCTCCGATTGGCTGTCCGCTTGTCAGCATCAACCAATAAGGCGCATGCTCGATCCATACACAATTATAATTCAAAAAAATATTTATGGTTTTTAGAACACGGCATAATTCCGAATACGAATTTTAGTTCGAGTGAACTTAATTCTAAATAATTTGGAACGTTCTAAAATCCGAATAGGGGGTAATAACTTAAACATGCATACATTATACCTATAATATACGACACAAAAATACAACAATAAATAACTTTTATACCAGGATAAATATGAATAATATATATGGCTACTCTTATTATAATATTATCTTATTATAATAATGTTATGGTCTTGGGGATTTGTCGATTTTTGAGTAGGTATATTAATCATTTTTTCTTTCCTTAGTCTTATTTATAACTCTTATAGCGTAGCCGAGATAAATATAATATGTATATTGTTGGAAATTTTCTATTAAAATTCCATCTTTTCTCCTACTTTCCTACTTTTTTCAACATCTATCACATAAAGCAAACATTGTTTCAATTTTTTTTTTATATATTAAAATTTAAAATTTAGTTCATAATTCATAATTTTCCTCCCCGTTTTACACAAGCGTCTTTTCGCTTTAGAAACGGGGTCTGTATTGACTCAATAAAATAAAATAAAAAATAATCAAATCTTTTTTTTATTAACAAAAAGAGTGATAAATTAGATATGAATTTCAGATATTATATTATTCAACGATCAAACGCCATCTCTACATATTTTTAAGAAATAATTTAGTCGACGCGCGAACTGAAACTTACTTTTCACGGTGAAAATACATTATGTTTTCAGCGGTTTTCAGTAGATGGCATGGAATACTTGATACGCAGTCACAAAATTAATATTTTTTTTTTAAATGAATCTCTGCTCACTCGCAGTGAACATACATACACTATTTGTCTCTTTCACAGTAAACTACTTAAAGCTTGTGTCGTGAAAGAGGAAGATGGTCGGCACCTAGGATCGAATCCACGACCTCCGCACGAAATATTACGAAAGCCGGAGTTGTAACCGCTAGTCTACCAACCAACGATTATTACCTACTCTTCCATATCTTCGGCCGAAATCTCTAACTATGTTTTTTTCTTATATATTTTCCGGCTGCAATTTCAGATTTATATATTATTGTATAGCTATAAGTAGCCAGTTACTAAAGAAAACTGTGACAATTTATGTAATAAGGCGAAGTAAAATGACAGAAAATAATATTCACCTACCTGCACCTATATACTTACATTTGAGAACCATTGTTTGAAAGTTTCGATAACTTAGTACACCTTAAAAGTATGTCACAGATAAGAGATGTGACTGGGGTTTCAAAACGATGTTCGAAATTCAATTTTTTTTACAAAAAATATATATAATAACCTGTCTTGGAACCAAGTTCTTACCTAAAAAAACATTCAAAACATGCAAAATTTTCATACGAGTCGGAATTTATTTGGATTCCAGCGGTCTCAACAAGGGTTTCGATACAGAATCCTGAGATTACAGGGTTCAAATGACAAACTATCTACCTGGTATTCAACGTAAGCTTTGCTTAGTGTGAGATATTAGGTAGGTAAGTATAATACATCTTAAATCGTCAAACTAACTTGGCTGAAACCTGCCAACGCTTCTTTGACTTGGTATAGTTCTCGAACGCAAATCGAGAATTTATTGGTCCAATCTGCTGCCAGTAATCACATGCTCAGATAAGTAAGAGGTTTATGTTCAAAAATGGATATTAGAGAACATAAGAAGAAATAAAAAATTGTACAATAAATATGGATTAAAAGTGGAGTTGGGCTGGTCATGTGGCCAGAATAACAGACACTATATGGACCAAGAAAGTTGTTGAGTGGCGTCCAAAAAGGCGGAGAAGTGTGGGCAGACCTCGGGCCAGGTGGTCTGACGACATGAGAAAGATTTCCGGTTGTAGGTGGATGCGGCTGGCGTAGGACAGAGAGCGATGGAGGTCACATGGGAGGACTGACTTATGAAAGAAACAATTGAAAGACTTTCACTAAAACAACACAACACAAATCATCAACAAAATATTTAAAAAAAAATCAATAAAAACGTACCAAAAAACACACCATGACGAAAAACAGTGCCTTTATAGGTTAGGGTACTATTATAAAAAAAAACAATAAAAACGTACCAAAAAGTACATCATGGCGAAAAACAGTGCCTTTATAGGTTGGGGTACTATTATAAGTACCTGCATAAGAACATCATTCATAAGACTAATAATTAGTGAGGTAATATCGTACAATTTCAACATCGATTGATGTCACCGTCACCATCAGGTATAAATAGGATACCTAAGCGATAGACACCTGTAATTGGAAAGATTTTTAAATTATGTGATTCGTTTGAGTTAGGTAGGTACATAATTGATTTTGTTAAAACAGCTTGGTTCAGTAGAGAGAAGAAATAAATGAAGAAAATTGACAACCCCTGGTTGGACGGTATATAACCAAGATGTAAAGTTTGATCCTCCCCGCCCCCACCTGGGGTTTTGTTGTAATCTTGATAAGCCCCCAAATGTAGGCAACCTCTGCAGCACCTCAACATCTCGACCTCACGCAGGTAGAATCATTATTACACTACGTTCTATTTAACATGACACTTCAATAAATTATCATTAAAACTTCGTCATGAATAATTAATTGCGAAACACATTACTTTTTTCTAAAAACATCATAAAAGCATTTCGTCGGCTTCGTGAAGTTTTTAGAGAAATTTCAAATTTACACCGTCTACAAGTTTTATTCATTGCCCTCTATTATCGGTGCTTGAGAAATAGTAAGTACTCCAAAGAGCTGCGTATGTCGTGAGTTTGAATTTCGATTGTTGAATTTAATATTTTATATGAAAAAAAATATGAACAGCTACAAAACATTTTTTTCAAACGTCACATGTTAAATAACCATTAAAGATATTCATGGGTTGATTAATATGGACATTGATAAACTGACAATTTTTTATACTTCTTTCGAAAATTGTAGAGCTGATTTTATAAAATGTTTGTTGGATATATATTCAACGCCAAATAATCTTTCTAGATCACATAAGACACATGCAAAACGGTATAACGAGTAATCTTAGTGTGATAATGGAACTTGGAGGACCAGATGTAACTATGAACTGGAAAACTTTTACGGCGGACCCAACATTATTAAATGCATAAAATTACATTGGCTTAGATGGTTGTGGCATGTTCAGCAAATGGAAGATGGCAGTTTTCAGCATTTTTCAGTATTTAAAAAAAAAAACTAGAGGGGAGACGTAGTGTGGGAAGACCAAGGCTGAGGTGGATGTATGTATGGTGTGGAGTGCAGTGGAAGTGACTTACTGGAGGAGACAGGCGATGTATAAGAGGGAATGGTAGAGAATTCTGGCGGAGGCCAAGGCTAACAATGGGCTATACTGCCAATTATGATGATGATTAATGTGGAATTCCTGAGCAACGACGACTGCAGTGACTCCAGACATAGCGCGATGCTCGAGCGCCAGCTGAGTCATAAGAATGGGTTTCAAATATTTCCATTCGTTGCTCAGAGCTGGAAATACCATAGATCACAGTAATGAGGAAATTAAGCAAAATGAGGATTGATGTTATCCAAAAAACCACTAACAGGATCTTCCGCACGAGACCAGAGGGAAGGAGGAACATAGGAAGACCGAAGCTACGATGGCTGGATGGCGCTGAGAGGGATCTAGGGCTTTTGGGGGTTGGTGACTGACGCGCACTGGCGGCGGACAGGGTGGCTTGGAGAAGTTTGCTGAGGGAGGTCGAGACCCACTCAGGGTTTTTTTTTTTGGCATTCACTCTTTAATTGAGAGTGTTATCTGCCATTGTCATGTTTTAAACATTACACACAGATAAGAAATACAAGCAAAGAAGATCTAAAAACTTATTTAAATCTGAACATTGTTTTTAATAATAAAACTTGATATTATCTTAAAAACGGAAGGGTCAAATTTAGAGAGCAAAAGCTCAACCGTAGTTGGAAATTTTACGCCGCATTTGGCTAAATCAGTGCCAACACCTGGGTATGAATTTCTCAAGATACAATTAAAAAATATGTGGTTTATGGTTTCCTCCTCTAGCCCACTCAGGGTTGTAGCGCCGCAAATGTATATATGTATGTAAAAAATCACTTAGCGCAGCAATGATCCTTATCATATTTGCAAGCGTCATAGGCTATGTACTTTGAAGCTAGATTTTCAAAATCGTAAACCATTTTCCCGAGTCATGTATTTAAAAATATGAACTAAGCGGCTTTGATAGAGCAAACTTATATCTAAATTGACATGTAAGATTGAATACACTACAAAAATATGATATAATATATCGTCATATAGTCAAATAGCGGTATTGACAATCTGGCCATAACACGTGTAAGGCTGTACTCATTTATTTATGTACAACCCCAGAATTTAGGACGTGGTAAAGAGTCTTTGAGTATAATGGTGATGTATTGAATGGACAAGATCACACTCAAATAATTCATTTTAAGATCTGAAATAGCACACAAGAGACTTGTAATATTATTTAAAACCAAACTTGAGCCATTTTGACTTAACTAAATAACTAATTTACGGGATTTTTTTATCGTTTTTATTACGCGCACACGCACTGCCTGATTATCACTGTCGTGTGCCGACTTTTATTTAGATGTCGTCGCCTTTTCTCCCACTGGGCCATTTGAAAACAACCGTTCTCGGGAGGGAAAAAAATCGTTGCCGAATGTAAAATTCCATATAATAAAACATTCATCCACAAACGTACCTACCGAATATGTTGTGCATCCGAAACACTACAAGTGAGAACTGGCAGAAGCTTGCTAACATATTTTTTTTTCAAAAGTTCTTTCTACTTGTAAAAATAAGCCCTAAGATATAAAACATAGGGAAATAAGGTATATTATTAAAAGTGGTTTAAATGTGAAATATTAATAATTAGTTGGTAGCATATCGGATCACTGGCAGACTTTCTTTTCCAAGGTCATGGGTTCCGACCATCTTCCTCTTTTACAAGAAACTTTTAGTTTTAGCATACTCTTGTCCCGATTTTACAGTACAATATCCTTACATACAAAAAATAAGTGCTCAACTGTTTTATGTTGACGCTACACCTATCATGATTGAGTGTTAGCGATAATTTTCAAATTTGAACCACCACGGGCTACAGATAGGGTTGCCAGACGTGTTGAAAAAAAACCGGACAGGACATTTCCTAAAAAAAAGGTCATTTTTAAAATTTGGTATCTGGAAACATGACTTTTTCGTAAAAAAAAAAAAGGTCATTTCTAAAATTTGGTATCTAGAAACATGACTTTTTTTTATCTGGATACGTGAATTACTCCTAAAAAAAGGTCGTTTTCTCAGTTTCATAACCGGACATTGACATTTCTTGCATAACACAAGCTTAACGAAAACCGGACATCTGGCAACACTAGCTACAGATTGTTGTTTTGAAGCCTTTTCCATATTTTACTATTTTTCCCAACGTCACTGGGTGACAATGAAACCCACAAAATCCACTAATACATAAAACTACCACGGCGTGCTTATATACCGAAGATAAATAAAAAATAAAAAACACCGTAAGATCAAACATAAATAAAACATAGGTTAATGGGACGTATAGGTACCTAAAACATACGCTGAGAATAACAACCAATTCTAAATAACCCCTTTAAAAAAAAAAAAAAACTCAATGTTTTAAATTGCATAGAAATACCACTTGTTGTTGTGTTACTATAACCTTTTGTTGCTTTGTCCAATTCACGGAAATTGCCAAAAACGACGTTATAATATAGGCAATGTTCGTTATTTAAATTTTCCTTTGGACATGGTGAGAAAGGAGGCCTTCTTTTGGAAATTCCCAGCAATAATTTTCAAGTAAATATTCACAAACTTACCCGAGTCACGCACCAGCAGTGGGTACTTGAGTATCGAACATCCATTTATCGTGTGTCATTTACTTTTTCAATTAATTTACAGGGAGATAAGAATATACATACCTACTAACGAAGATATAGCCAGTACTTCGGGTGTGTTGGTTACAATATTCAAAGCATGAAAGAATGTGAAGTTGTAACAATTCATTACTGATGTTCGATTTTTAAATGGAACAAACCGTCTTCTACTGTTATGTCGAAGGCTGGCTTAGTGTGATCACTTTACCTTAACAACGTTCGCCGTTAGGTTATAAAATTCCCTCGTTGCCAGGACGGTTATTTTGTCAATTTTGTAGCTGACAACCGTGTGAAAAACTAACTGTCGTGGTACCTTTATGTAGCAAATGTTTGTAACCGCCCGTTTCAAACGAAATAACTCACGCAGCACTACATGGATGTAAGTTTTTGTGGCCCGCGGGGATCTCTGGATAGGCGGCTTTAGTGAGCGATTCAGTCAGTATTCTGGGCTTTTTTATTTTTATATTTTTTTCCATAAAGTTCATACCTTATACTAACATCCAAAATATATTATTTATTATTTATTTATTTTTTATTTATTTTCTGTCAAAAATTAAGCATTGTTCACCATTACAGAGTAATCCTTTGCGGTGAACAATGCACATACAATACAAAACAACAACAATATTTTCTTAAACTAAAATAAAATCAAAATCCATACAAAGAGAGAAAAAAATGGACAATCCATAGACAATAATATTAGGTATAATAACATAACATGGACAGTTTACTTCGCCGACAGTCACATACACACACACACACACGCAGATATAGATCTATGCGAAATAAACTATAAAAGTATAATGATAAAAAATTAAAAAAAACGTATGTCTCATTATTTTATTTGAGCAACTAATGTGCGACATTGTTTAGAACTCCTGAGGGGAAAAACCGATGTCGAAAGCAAATTAGAAATACGTCGCCCGAAGGTATAATAAGATAATTGTATAGCCTCCAAACAACGCTTTCTTTCGTATCGGGGTTGTCAATTCCTGTTCAAGCTATGTCAGTTTTCAGTACAAACACATTATAACTTAGTGCCTAGAATGTTTTTATAACCATCAAACAACATGCCACTTTGATAGGACAGGGGGAATAAAGCAAAACCAATATTTCAGACAAATCCAGGCCACTTAACAAAAAGATACGAACAACTCGTTAGAGTGTATTTGTTAGTCCTTACAAATATTATGACCTATTTCCGACTGCACTGGTAAAACGGTTGTGGTTGTAGGAAAAATACTTCTGCGCATGTCCTGCGTACGCCATTTTTCCTTGTCATCACCAAACACAAATACGTTTGTTGGAGAACGCCTGTACTCGGTTCTTTTTATCAAAAAATATAAATAAATAAAAAGAAAACAACGGATTAAACAAAATTAATAAACAACAAAATTCTAATTTGGAACGAATTATATAAAAATTCTTTTTTCAAAAATCGTTGCACATTTATTTTTGTTTAATTAACGGTTTAAAAAAAGAACAGTTTGACAATTCGATATTTTCAAAAAGTGAAGGGTGTTCTAATTTTTTTGAATTTGAACTCAAATCGAACAGTTTTGTGTGAATAAGAATAAATAAAAGTGTGTTGAATTTGAAAGAGCAGTAACGGGAACAGCTCCAAGAACTGGTAGTCAAGTACCGAAGTACGAACGGTAATATTTTCTAAAATCGATATCCAACCTGTCTGTTTACATCTCTTTCTCGCGTGGGTGGGCGCGCGCGCGTTGGACAGAGACACGAAGCGAAACAACTAAGCACATAGTACCCAGAGCTGTGATATAAGTGAGAAGGATTTTGTGAGTGGTTTGATATTGAAAAGCAGAGGAAAAATTATTTGTTGAATTCAACCAATAAAAGGTAAGATTTTGATTCAAATATTTCTCGTTCTTTTTTTTAAATTTAGTTACTTTTAATTCTATTCTAAGAGGCTGCATAACTAAAATTTTAAATAGGCCTTATCAATTAAGTACTACTTGTTTGGGTTATTTTTAGCTCTTCGTAACATGTGCTAACGAGTGAAACCAAAAAACATAAATTTTAGAACCCTTGCAATTCCCAATATAATATGTCAAGAAGAAGAGAGGGAATAAACAAGTGTCAAAAAAAACGAGAACAAAAATAATTATTGTTACATTATTAGCTGTCACATTAAGAGCAAATCTATTTAAATATGTACCTATGTTAAATAAATATCATTATGGATTCGATATTCCACGAATAAGAACTGATTTTGTTCACTATTAAAACAAAATTATTGTTTCCTGTTTCAAAAGAAATATACTTTTTTATAACCTTAAAAAAAATATAGTGGATATTCTTCATGACTTTTGAGTTTCAAAGGTAATATTCTATTGAGTTTTTGAATAATAATATTTACGCTTTTTGAGAATAAGATGAAGATACCATAGTAAACAGATCTTATAACAGATCAGGTTTGAACGCCTTTCTGTCTTTAGTTGTATTGGTCATGTCAAGTTTTATTGTGAGGGAGTCTGGATGAGTCCATTCTCTCGCTAGCCCAGAGTCTTGCTTTGTGTTTTCCACATCTTACTGAAATCGCGACCTCCCATATTATCCATTTGTTTACAAAATTAATCCCTTTCTTGATACTTTTTATACTTAACTAGCTATCCTGACAGACGTTGTCCTGTAGTTCTTACTATGAATATTGATTTCGAATTTGTAATTTATACAAAAAAACGTCCTAAATATTATTATGTTCGAATTTTAAAAAAATGTTTCTGAAAGCTTGAAAGAAATTCTATCAAAAATCTGCATAGCAATGTTTAAACTCAAAGGTTTTCAAGTAAATAAAAATGGTATTACTATTGAATTTTTCACAGATGGCGTTGTTGTCAGTAAATTCGTTCCGTACTAACTTTAATATTATATAATTTACTATCCGTTTTTCGATTTTTTAATAATTATTCTGTTATCCGGAGCGGAGAAGATTTCAATAAACCAAACTTCATAAAAAAAACTGTTCAGCCGATCTCGAGTGATAAGGTGTTCCCACTAACCTGACTTTCTTTTATATTTTATGTAGATTTGGATTTCGTCTTCCATAGTTAATTTGGGTTTCGTCTTCCAAGAACGCGTTTACATATTTTGTTCATTTCAATCTTGCTGCTAATTTTCATATCAGGGTTTTTCCAGATGAAATAACAGAGGCATCCTGATTTGTACGCAGATTCCTTGAGCTATAAGTGCTCGAAACCTATTAAAAATATATGGTTGGATAGGTATGTTCTGGATTTCAGGCAAGCGCCTTAAAAAAAAAACACCATTGTAGACTTCAAATCCTCTACGTCGAGAATATTATTTTTATTCCGATATGAGAATCATACATATTACGTACATGCCTTTTTCATGAATTGAAAAAAAGCTAGCTGTCTTTAGAATCTGTGTATATTATGTTTAACGGTATCATGTTAAATATTTCAACAGAGACGAACGAAATTTTACTTTTAAATTCAAATAATATATTTTAATAAATAATTATTTTTAGTGTCAATATCTTCATGTTTTTATTCAAAGTAGATAATGATGTTCTGATTTATTTTGTCAATATCTTCATGTTTTTATTCAAAGTAGATAATGATGTTCTAATTTATTTTGTTCATATAGGATTGAATAAAAATAAGTTCGTAAAGTAAGAATAATATAATCATATTGGGAAGCACTTTCAACTGATTACGCGGCTGTCAATTTTTGGACAGTAAAAAACTGACGGCTAACAACCTTTATCATAGAATCTGTTCATGCCACGTTATTTTCCCAGCTTGTTGATTATTTTTTTTATAAAATTGGTCTTTTTCGTTGTAAATTAAAAAAAAATTAAGAACGATGAACTACAAAAATATAATTATAACAATTTTCCCAGTTTAATATACCTAAAATTTACGTGTTTTTTTTTTAATCATTTTAGTTTTTTTTTTGTTTTAATATCGATTTATTTTTTTGTGATTGACTCCTTGTTGAAGTAATAATTTATTGGATGTTTTTCAATATTTCCTAGCAAAAACCTTGACCTGTCAATGCTATATTCAAGGAAACCGTGTCGATTTTTTTCCGAGTACCTTTACGTCAACATTGTTGCATGTTCTACTATAATTTGTATTCCCAATGTTCAACTAACACGAAAAACCATTTTTGTTTTAGGATTATACATGACATTTGTATGTAATTTATAATGTTTGTAAACAGTATTTATCATTAATCATATTATCCCATATGCATGTTTTCTATTCATGGTGTAAAGCCCAGCAGGAAGGATAAGTATGGGTGAAAACTTACCTCCCTCACTGCGTAATAATTTTATGCCATTTTAGAGCCTTCTATTAAGTCAAATCAAATCTCCCTTTACACCCCGCCTAGAAACATAGAGAGAAAACAAGAGCCCTCCAAGAGCGCTCGATCTTGCGCGATGTTTATGACCTCCTCCCACACCATATATCCATCAGTTCTGCCTCGAAGGAACACGGTATGAGAGAAAGAACAATAATTTAAGACCATTAGAAAATTCGTTTTATTGAATGAAATTATCAAAGGTGCTACATAATATTATTTTGACAAACTTGTTTCAAAACAATTTTCATTTGGGCATATTCCATTTAACAAGGTTCAAGTTAAAGATGAATTGTTTTTATTCTTTATTCTTGTTATTATTTTTGTCCTTCCGGGCGAATTTATAAAAAGCGAAATCATGATGAAGGAGTTTCAGGAAAATAAAAAAGAATTATCTCGAGCTAAAAGAAAAACAAGGATTTTGTTCAATAAAGAACCTCTTAGCTTTTAGAGTGTACTTACCTATTTTTGAAGAACGCCTTTTTGTTAAGTTATGTATTGAAAAATGAGAGGTATATTTTAATTATCACAATGTTAAGTGTGCTTTATTTTTACTGAAATTTATTGTACGGTTCTTTAAAAATAGGATGTTGTTTTTATGATACTAACTTAATATTTCTTCAAGTCATCTATATATTTCAACTCCTTCTGAAATCTCGACTTTCATTGTGACCTTTTCTTTGAGAATAAGTTGATTCTAGAGTAGATTTGATTCATTTTTATAAATAAATGATATTTTAAGTAGCCATTATTAATGCATGCATTATTTTATATCAAAATCAATAGATGGTATTTTAAATGCTTCTCCTTTTTATACGATATTGTTTGATTGGAAACGCTAGAAATGGAGTCAAAAACTGGACAATGGGCTTCCCCAGGGATCAGTTCTGGTTCCTTTACTCTTTAAACTTTACATCTCAGTAACATCGCGTAAGTTTGGATACGTTAATGACTGCATTGGCTATTGCATGACAATACCGTACATTTGAGGTGGGAGAGTCTACATTGACATCCGACCTTGGGACTCCTGATGTTTGTTACATTCGAAGCTTAATACTGGAGCCTAATGCCAACATAACTGACTTCGCTAGTTTCCACCTCAACAATAAAGAGGCAAACATAACCCTGGACATGATCTTTAACTGTAAACAACTGAACCACAAAAAAATCCCAAATATCTGCGAGTGACTTTGGAAACAACGGTGTATTCAAGAAACATCTTGACAGTCTCTCAAAAATCGCAGCGTTCACTGCAGAAAGACTGCGAATACAATATACGTTCGATTTGGTACTCTTGGCTACAGAGTCAGCAGGGATTAACAGCCCCCACACCGCACTAGCAGATTTTGACGATTGAAGTAATTATAGCAAAAAAAAACGATAAATTTGTCTTGTGCTTAACTGAAAATAGGTGAAAACGGGTGACGGGTTATCCTACTAGTATTAGAAATTGATTTTATCCAAAGATGTTTAAATAATATATTTTTATATATCGAAATAAACAAAAAACACTAAACGTGTAACAGGAATTCTTTATTCTCATTTAGTTCATCTTAAAAGGGTTTGAAATATTAATTAGTTCCTCTAAAAAAAATAATCATCATCAGTTGCTTTTACTATTCGATGCAGACCGGTAAAACGTTATTTGGGTTTTTTAGATAGATACCTATATACATTTATGAATATTTTTTAACCTTTAAACTTAAAATAATGAAAAAAAACTGTAGGTAATCAGTTTAAAGGATTCCGCCCTAAGCCTTCCTGTCCAATTTACCAACGGTTCGCATTTTTTTTCAAATATAAATCCTTAGTTAAACATAGGTACCTAATATTATTTTTTTGGTAAATTAAAAAAAAAGTTCCCATTGTATTTTTTTATCATCTTGTCCTGAAAAAAATAACAAACTGCGATGATATTAAACTAGATATAATATTTTTTTGCGCAATAAAAGTTTCTTTATATTTACATGTCTGTAAGTTTTCATGTAACAAGCAGAACTAATAAAACTCAACTTAAAAACTCAAAACAAATCTCTCCTAACTTACAAGGACATTTTTCAAATAATAATTCCCTAGAAATTATTACATAAGGGGATTTCTAGAAGGGAATCTTAAAGGAAGAAAAATCTGAGGGACGTCATAATCTTGTAGGCATCTACCTAGGCGATTTATCTTATATAACAGAGTTACTACCAAGATAGTTTCATTCCGAGAATTTTCATACATTCTCATTTCTTTCTTTTTTAACAAGGTAGGTATATTATTTTTCTCTTATGAAATAAAATTGTCATAATTGGATTGATATATGTATCTTCGTAGAAATGTTTGCGAGTATTTTTCTGTATTTATCTGAAGAGTGCTTGAGTATAATATTGTATTCATATTCGGATATTGACCAATATTACCAAAATATGGAAAGCGTCGGCGTTTAGTGTCGAGACAAAATGTTTGATGCGTGTGTGTTGCCCATTCTCCTGTATGGGTTAGAATCCTGGCACCTGACCAAAACCCAGGCACAAAAAATCTCAGGTTTCGAAATGAAGTGCCTCAGGAGAGTTTTGGGTGTAAGATGATACCACCGCATCACAATGCTATATACGTCGGCGCACTTAGCGTGAGCCCATCACTTCAACCATTATGTGGAGGAGATGGACTCGGCTGGGACATATTGTGTTAGGGATGCCGAATGACAGTTGGCCTAGGAGAGCGCTGTTCTTCCTCCCATCAGGGTCCCGAAGACGAGGAAGACCCTTTCGTACTGTGTTCCGCTCCTTCGAAGCAGAGCTGAGGAATCTCACTAAAAGTGAACACAAATACACTCTTTGACTGTTTCGCAGTAAGCTACTTAAAGCTTGATTATGATCGTCGGCATCTGCGATCAAACCCATGACCTTCAATAGGTACCAAATTGTACAAAAGTCGAGGTCGTAACTGCCAGCCTGCCAACCACTTCAATCTAAAAAAAAAGAATAAGGGAAAAGGATATTATTTTTTTATTCAACTGTTCATTTAAGGCCTAATGAAGAGATTTTTTAAATCATTTTCGTTATGAAAATATCGTTTTATCATTTCTTGTTTATCTCAACCTCAGTTAAAACATTTTTTTGAAAAGGTATATAAAACTTTTTTCTACAGATTTTTTTCCAATCGTATCAAGGAAATAAATAATTCATTTCAAGATATATAATGTTTCAAAATGATAATTTATTCGCATTCATACATTAAGTACCTATTATAATGTTTTATTCGATACAATAGTTCGTTGAATATTTTATCAAAAGAGCCTTTGTAGCTTGAAAATTGACTGCTTCAATCAATATGATGGCAAATCAGCTGTTTTATAGCCGTATATTTTGATTCAAAAGTCATTAATACATTACTATGATACAAAAGCTTTACCAATTTTTTAAAATAGCTTACCTACCAAATTTTTTGTAAGACAGATGAAAAGGTAAAAAAAGTACCTAAAACGCTTGTTTAGACCCGCAATATCTTCTTATAATATAAAAGAATGTCGGGTTAGTGCGAACACGTATAACTCGTGATCGGCTGAACAGATTTTTATCATTTTTGGTTTATTGGATTCTTCTCCGCTCCGGATAAAAGAATAAGTATTGAAAAGGTGAAATACGCACAACAAATATAAGAAAATATAATATTAATGTTAGTATGGAACGGATTTCCTGCGACGCCAACCCCATCTGTGAAAATTTCTATAACAACAAAATAATTGTTCACCTGACAACCATCGACATTAAAAATATTGGTACGCAGATTTTTGATAGAATTTTTTTCGAGCTTTCAAGAATGGAATTTTTTTAACATTCAATCATATTTTAAACGTATTTTTGTATTAATTACAAATGAAATAAATATTTGTAAGGACTATAGGACAACTAAAAGCTAGTTTATTATATTTCTGGACTTTAATTGGGTTTGCAAGTATGATTCTTGGAGGACATTTTTGTTCAATGTAGTGCACAAAATCTTCTTATATTCGATTAAGGTAATAAAAAAAAAAACGAAAACTACCACTCGACTGTGTCCAATTATTGTTGACTATAGAAAGGTTGCGAAAGTTTTGTTGATTTTCACTATATGAATTAAAATTTTCATCGTGGAGTGTTATTGCAGGACTATTCACAAAAACATTTAGAACTAGTCAAATCTTAAGACTTAAGAGTGCTTTGCACCAAAATACCCGTTATTGTCACTTAATGATTGCGCGAGTACCTTGCATACGATACAATTAACGTTTTATTGTAGAATCTTCTATATTATAAAAATGGAGAGGTATTTTCCGATGTCATCGCATCACGCTTAAATGGCTGGACCGATTTCGTTAAATCTTTTTTTGGGGTGTCGGCTTTTATCACGAGAAGGTTTTTAATGTAAGAAAAAATAAAGAAAAATGCGTGTTTAGTTAGAAAATCAAAGAAAACTCAAAGTAGGTAACCTTATTAATGTTTTTTTACAGTAAAATTTTATTCTTACAATATTTTTTCAATTCCAAATTTGAAAAATTGAAATAAAAAAAAAGTTCGACATAAAATGTCAGTTGTTTGACAGTTGGTGCGACGGAAAATAACAGATTAATTGATCTAAATTACATTGATTAAGAGGTAATAATCTTATCAGTATACAAATTCGAATTCTTAGGAACACAGGACAACGTCTGTCGGGAAAGCTAGTTAATTATAATGAAATAGTTAAGCTGGGTTAGCATGCTTTTTGAATAATTTTCTTCTTTCTGAAACATCTCTCAATTTTTTCTCGATCCATAACCTAATTAAAATGCAATACTTATTTTATATACTTAAGGTACCTGCATAAATTTCGTAAGAATGTAAATATTAATCTTAATATTTATTGGGATTCTTCTAATTTACTTTAAACTTGTTTCTTTTTAGCGTTATAATGCCTCTTAAGAAAATAATTAAGTTTAGTTGGAATCTAACTTTTAAAAACAAAATATACCCGTGATTGCGGACTTGAAGTTCAATTCAACTAACACAGTATAACAAGCTAACTAACAGTATAACTAACTGACAGTATAGCCTAACAAACATAGTTCACCCACGGCCCTAAGCGAGAAGACGACAAACGTAAGTGACAAACCAACAATAGGTACGCAAGAATCAAAGAAAGTCCTCGACCTCATTTAAGTGCAACTATCCTCGTAGCTGCGACCGTGTGTTCATTGCTTCGTTTGCTCATAGGCGAGAGAACCGAATTCTTTGCTATTTTCTTTCGATTAAATTGGATTTCATGAACCTGTTATATACCAATTTCGAATCCAATTTAAAGGAGATACAGATGAGAACTTCAAAATCAGTCGTACTTGAAAACTAAAGAGTTAAAAACTTTACCAATTCTCAGGGGAAAATGAAAGGGTTTTTGACAAAATTTCTAGGAATTAAATTATAAACAATTAGACATTGTTGACACAAAGTTACATACAACAAAAAACAACTTTTTTATTCTCTTAATATAATGATGAATAATTTTGCAAACTTTCTAGACATTATTTAATTAGTTCACTGTTTCAAAAAAAGCCTTACTCGTGTCGTAAAAAATTAAAACCAATTTTAAAAACATCAAAACGAAGTTTTTTATTTGTTTTTCAAACAATTAATTTTTTTCACACTGTTCAAATTTTATTCAATCAAAAAGACAGGAAAAATAATTAAAATTTAACAGACAGATGTGGGTAGGAACTGTTAGTGGGTAGGAATGAAATTGAGTATTTATTTTTGTTACTTAAAAGTAAGCGAGTCAGATAGACAGAGTAACACCACCTATATGAAGGCCTTAGCGCTGGGACTGTGACGTCACATTGTAAGACCCAGTATGTACTTGCCTTATATCTGTATGTTCTTACCTGTACTCTATGATGTCTGTCTTACAGCGCCGGCGGCCTGGGCCTCGGGTGTGATGTTAGAGGCAAAAAGGCACAACTTATATATGAGACAGAGAGTCAAAAATGGTTTACTTATCACATAATTTTGAATATTCTTTGCTTGCTTCATTCCCAGTGGACAAACCGAAAATCCGCCTCGAATGATCTCCTTATCGTTTGGAGAGGTCTGCAGCGTCTTAAGTTGCCTTCGTGGTATTTGAAGCTATGACGGGTTAGGTCTTATCTGAGCTTCCACAAAACAAGGCCTAGCCAAGTTATTCGACGGATGGTAGTGGCGACATGCGGTTGAATTGTTAACTCTCCTATGGCCGTTTTTGGCACAAAGTTATAACAGCGGGACGTCCAGCATTCGTAGGAGGTACTTGCTCTCAAAACCTGCTAAGCGTGTGTTCTGGGCATTACTTGAGTGCCAAGATTCACAGCGAAAGATTAGGACAGGTAGAACGCACGCCTTATAAAGTCAGATCTTTGTTATCGTGCCGAATAGGTTTATTAAATTTCTAAATCCTCCTTAAACCACGGCTACACTATGGACAATGCTGGCCAAATATCGGCTCTGGTCCATCATGCAAATGACATTGATCATTACTTGTGTACTTGTCGATCAAGTCGGTAAATATCGCCAATACTGGTCCAATGTTGACAGCTGTCACTTCTTCTAGGTTTTTATTTTCATAGTGTTTTATACTTTATTGTTTTTTGAGTTGAGAAAATTTAATGAAAATATATAAGATTATTTTAAATATTTACTTACTTGTTCTATTTTAAAACACAAAACACGTTCAAGATATCCTATAATTGAAGCACGCCAGCTGTCAACGTTGGTCCAGTAGCGTAGCTACGTATGCAAATATACTTGTCCAATATTGCCACTTGCCCACGATTGACCACAGCCCCTATTTGACCAGCATGGACCAGCTTTGTTCATAGTGTAGCCGTAGCTTTAGTTTGCTGAACGTTTGGTGAGCTATCTGTGCATGGTACCATTTCATCGAATGTGGGCGCCAAAGTATTTGAAATACTCAATATTTTCTATGGGTTGGATGAATAATTAAATTAAATTGAATGAATTATTATTAGGTATTATTGGTGATGAAAGTCTTATATCTTTCTGGAAAATGATTGAAAACGATTACAATACTTTCAGCGACTAATAAAAGATTCCAAGAATCCCCCTTGTTTGAATATAACATAACTATAAATATAGGTCCAGTTCCTGCGACATACAATTAATTATCTCTACTAGTTTTAAAACACTAAGAAATGTAAGGGGCTACATACACAAATACTAAAGCACAGAGATTCCAAAGCTATACGATGCCTGTATGATTACGTGAAATGGACATGACAGACAACGAAGCTTTATCTCGGTCCTTTACGATTGTCCGTAAGAATATTTTACGGTCTGTTTACACACATTTATACATCATACTATGTACATAGCATATAAATTACATAACCTCAAAGGTTTAGAAAGATAATTGCCTGTCAACGTACCAAAAACAGTATCTCTCTAATGACAAATAAACAGATTTGAAACTCGGCAAAGGGTTTCATAAAGGTTATAATAATATGATACATAATATGCCTTGAGACAAAATAACCAGACAACTGAAAATAATTATATTTTTCATTTTTCATACACAGGTTTTAAAAATGATAAGAACACCTACTCATATCACATTTTTTCAACTTTTTATTCGTTATTCTGTTATCCAGAGTGGAGAAGAATCCAATAAATCACACATCTGAAGAATCTGTTGAGCCGGTCTCGATTATCGCCCTTTAATTAGTTCTGGGTGTTATTTGTGAGAACTTCAGCGATCAGGAAGGAATGCTTTTTTTTCTGTTCTGGCCTTTCGGTGTAAACGAACACTAAGGACTGAGATTTATCTGTGAAACGATGACGTACCAAAATACATAACTTGACTTTGTTACTATTAATATCTCTAATATAAATGAAAGTCGGGTTAGTGCGAACACTTATAACTCGAGATCGGCTGAACAGATTCTTCCGATGTTTGATTTATTGGATTCTTCTCCGCTCCGGATAACAGAATAACTAATAAAAGTTGAATAAATCGCTAAGAACTTATGTAAAATACAATATTAAATTATGATGATGGAAAATAGTATGAAATAATATAATATTAAAGTTAGTATGGAACGGAGGAGTTTTAGTGGTTTTGAAATAACTGATTCATAATTAATTACCAAATAACTTTTGATATTTTTACAAAGAGTGGTCATGTATGTTAGCTATGTTATGTTACCCAGCAAAATTTTATTGACTTTAAGGCGAGACGAAGTTCGATGGGTCAGCTAGTTACTAAATAAAAATTATTATTTTAAATTCAAATATTGAAGTGAAAGGTGTTCTTTATACCTAAATTGAATAAAGAGGGATACTTTTTTCCTGATTATCTTACTTCTTAAAATAGTCGTTATACTAAGTACTAGTAATATAATGTTTACCTATAAATAGTTTCATTAACGTTGCGTGCATGAAAACATTTCCATACAGTAATATAAGCCGTTCTAATTGTTCTCATCTATCTATATATTAAAACGTGAAGGAAAAACTTTGTGACCATTTTTACAAAACTTGCGCGGACGCAGCAATATGAAATTTCGCACACTTATAATTTATAATAAAGAGGAGTGGCGAATGCTAATATTTTTTTTTATTATGCTTAAAAACATATTAAATCAATAAAAATTAACATTACGCACACTACTGTAATGTTATGTATTTGATACTCACACACACACACTCTCCGATGTCCCTAAGTGGGTTCTCAAGGGAGTTTGGATTTGGATTGGATTATGTGTAGTCAAATTGAGAATAAATAAATATTGTTTGCCTTTAATAATAATAGAAACAACTTTGTGCATATTATCAACATTTCAAATTTGACAAATCCATCCATGTCATTGTTTTTGAAAGAAAATTTTGAAATAGCGGTCGCTCAGTCTTTGACAATGGAACCTTTATAATGTTCAAACATATAATTTGTATAATTTATGGTCGAATTTCGAGCACTGGTCGACCACTAGTATTATGAAATACTCGTACCTCAGTAATCAACAGGATATTTAGGTAGTTTAACACGTTTTTGTTATCACATATTGATACGTAATCTTGTACGAACTGCTAGTACCTAAGTGACGGTTATATAATGAATTAATTGCATTTATCTACAATGTAATCAGGTATTGTAACTAGTCACTGACCTACTGCGACACTTTTTTATGAGTTCCGTAGAAGTCGAGTGATCGAAATGATATCTAGCAAGGAATTTCACACATTTCACCATATAATATTAAGTTGTACATATGAAAAAAGTAAACAATAATAAAATAGGTAAAAAGTTTATAAAAAAAAAAAATTTCTTTCTTAGACTTAGAATATTTATTGCTAAAAAAAGAAAAAAAAAAAAGTATGGTGATTTTTGTGTTACCGTGTGTCCTAACTAGAAAGCGTTCGCGCGTCGAGTTTCATATATACTCGAACGCGGATGGACGGAAAATGATCGCTCATCGCATGGTCGCGCGATCACTTTTTAGTTAGAACTTAGTCTTAACTAGATTAATCGACAGATGTTGTCATCAAATATAAGTTATTAGAATGCCAAAGGCTCCTAAAAATAAAAATTTGCGCATCGATATCTGATTTACAATTTTTACTGTTGCAGTCAACCATATTATTTTGATTTTTGTTTTTAAATTCAACTTTCTACTTATTGAAACGTTTCATACAAATTTAAACAAAAAAATCGACAAGAACCTTCAAAATTAAAAATTTAATTAACATTTGATACACACGTAATTTCACAAAAATAAGGCCAGCAGTATAGTCATAATATTTAGCTGGACAGAAGAATACTCGTAAAAATTGGATTTAAAAAACGCATTTGACGCTATCATTTAGTCAACGGATGTTCGATTCTTAAACGGTATTTTTCCATATTTCAACTGCTGCGGGCTTACGACGTCTTCTACTGTTAAGACTGACTTAGGTAAAAAAATTATTTTCGGTTATCATGTCTCGCTATTAGATCGAATTATTCCATGCATCTTACAGGAATCGAACCTCTATCCCTTACCGTCTCAAACCATAACATTAAGCAAATTCAAATATCTTACATCTTTCTCTTTCATTATATTATTTATCAATTAATAAACTAGAACACAGTTTAGTATCAAAACTATCTTAAAAAACGTGATATATCCCGATATTGTAAGACATGGCGGTTTTCAATAAAAGTTTTATAGGAAACATAAATTTCAACATGTGCGACCTTGAAATAATTTATGAGTTCGAAATCCACCCTCTAATCAGTAGTTCAGTGTACAAAAACTATAGAATACAACAATTTTATTGATTTTAAAACAACAATAAGTCCGAAGAAGACAGTTTTTGACCTATTCAATATTCATTATTAAATTTTTCTACAAATATGATTGTGAACAGATTATCATTGTTTTTATTTGTTAGCGACCTCAAATTGAATCGTTTTACTAGTGGTCACGAGTGAGTCGTTGTTGGTAAACAAACAGATCAATAAAATCATTCCATCTCGTCCCTGAGAACATAAAACGATTATTAAAACAGTTTTACGGTTTTTCTAAAAAAATTTTTTTTTAATAATTTTTATTTTCTGTCAAAATTAAGCATTGCTCACCATTACAGAGTAATCCTTTGCGGTGAACAATGCACAATTACAATTTACCGTTTGATTGTTTTTTGTAACATTTTATTTAAAAATAGGAACTTTTTGTCATGAAAAAATTATGCAAACTATTCAAAATCGTTGAGATTCTTTTGAAAAATGAAGAGATGCTTATCAAAACAGTATCGCGAATTTGCATTGACAATGTAGTGAAAAAAGTTAAATTTTTTTTTTTACCAATCACGCCGTTTCCCGAAGGGGGTAGGCAGAGAGTACGGATTTCCATTCTTTCCTATTCAAACACACCTCTTTCGCTTCTTCCAAACGCATAACATTCCGCATACATGCTCTCCTGTTTCTTTTGCTCCTGACTTGGCCCTCCTCTAAGACTGAACCGATATGATCGGACCATGTCGTTTGAGGTCGACCTCGTCTGTGTGCACCCATTCTTTCAGATTTATATATCCTTTTTGTCATTCTTTCCTCGTTCATTCTCTCTAGATGCCCAAACCACCTTAATTTATTAACTTTCATTCTAGTCACTACGCTAACATCCACACCACATTCCTTTCTAATATTCTCATTCCTCACCTTATCAATCAGTCTCTTTCCGCATATCCTACGGAGTGATCTCATTTCCACAGCATTCATTCCAACTTCCAGATTTTTCGTCCATGTCGTCCATGACGGGACCGGTTGACTGGAAAAAATTGCCTCAGGCAATAAGTTCCGCCGGCTATACTGACACCTTTGTATAGAAAAGTGTTATATTATTAGATATATTAAAAAGGTTAATTAGTTAGAAATATTGAAAACTTTAAATATTTTGAGAGGCTTTCACGGCCGGCGTCAATACTATTAATATTATCCGGGCTGTATGGCCGTGGTCGATGAGTCGACTTTATAAAAGACCGTTCAATTGGTAATCCGCTTTCCTGGTAAAACAAACCATTCGCCAGTTTTAGTTAAATGGCACGCCTTTAGTGGTCAAAACTGAAATATCATTCATAAAAAATCGTTGTAATAATGTGATTCATAAAAAATCGTTGTAATAATGTGATTCATAAAAAATCGTTGTAATAATGTGATTCATAAAAAATCGTTGTAATAATGTGATTCATAAAAAATAAAAAAAACTTCCTACCCTTGAATTAGCGGGGAAAATAAAACCACTAACATATTGATGAACTTTTGCCATCGCTTTGAATCTCTCTCAAATGACTTCACCTAAAACCACACAACATCAATTCAAGAAGTTTCTCTGAAAGTTACATGCGATTATTTATGGGTGTTTCCTCATCGACCGAATATTAGATTGCGTCATGGTGTACGTCTTGGCGCCAAGCTGTGCAATAATTCTCAGACAAGGACTCTGGCATATTCAGGCCATCTCGTTTATGGGCATAACCAAATACAAAAATAATATTACACAGTATACTTACGTCATATGATTCCCTCTCCCCTTATCCCCTATAGAATTGTGCCACGTATTAACATAAAAATGTATCCATTTGGTATATTTGACACAGTTTAACTCTCAATCAAATCATGAGATTATGAAGTGAGCGATTAAGACATATTGTATCCATGTTACATATGTGCCTGCTTAAAAAACTGTGTAGCTGTAGGTACTTTTTGGGTGGAAGTTAACTTTAAACTACAATTATTTTTGAATGGTTAACTCATTCATTATCAAACGCGATCGGTTTTTTGAAAGAATCAGAAATTCTAGAACTTATCGTACAATAGGTACCTACCCATTTTTTCGTGAATCGTCCTCTTCACAGTCCATTTTGATGTATTACCTACATATACGTAAATCCTCAGTATTTTTGTCCGTTTAATCCACTTTCACAGTTCAGTCTATCATTTTGCTTCATTTTGACATTCACCCTTTATAAGTTCTCGAAAGTTTCTCTCAGCTCTCTGCAAACACAGCAAATTCGGTCATCCAACTCTTCTTCTATATTGTTGCTTATGAACTTATCTCATCCTTGGCACATGACAAGCCTACGAAATATATTTTTACAGTTTTTGTTTAACTTTTCTTTCAAAAAATACCTACGCACATCCTTGCACAAATTAATCATTAATTTGCTGAGAAAAGCAGTTTTCTTTGAGACAAGTACAAAGCATTCTAAGTATTTATCTCTTTCACTGCTGGCAGTAAAGTATTGAAAGTGGTAAAGAGATAGTGTAATCTTGACATCTAGTGTCAATTGGCGTAGCTTGGATACCGCAATAAACAAGAAGTACACTAATAATATCTAATACTATCTCGATGTTTCTTATGTAACCTTTATTTGACTATTTGTTGATATATTTTTTGTGTTTGTGTTTAATTGTTTGATGACCATTTTCAAATCTTGATTTCATATATTTTTTTCATAAGTATATTTTTTTTTAATTTATATGATTGTACAGTTGTTGTCTAAATGTAATGTTATGTATTTTTCTACATTAGAACTGTATTATGGAACACTTAACATGTAAAAGGCCTAGGCCGTAGATTTCATAAATAAATAAATAAATATAAAATGTATGAACTAGGTAAATTTTTAAATTCAAAAGCTTTTTCAATATTCAATCCTTAGTTATATTGAATATTACAATTTTTCTTTGTATTACGGCGGTAAATTTAATGTATATCCGCTTTTCTATAAAACCATTAGCGTGTTGCATTTAAGAGTACGTAAATTTGACTTAGGATTCTTAGTTTTATCGTGACACATTTTGATTCAAAATTATTTTCCTAAATATTTAGAATAAAATAATCAGTTTTTAGGGAGTGTTGTTTTCGGGTCTTAAATATAAAAACTTAAATATATATATAAATATAATATAACGTGATTGATAACACATTAAGGCTGACTGTCCACTGCAGCGTAGCGCGATGCGGCATAGTACACCTTGCAGCATTTGCAGCCTGGCGTACTGAAGTGTGTCCACGATGCTTATTAAATCCATACATTTTCCATAAAAAAATAACAATTTTAAGTAATTCGTATATTTTTCATTTACTTACTCAAAATGATAATCACAATAATTAATAGCATTCTTGTACACACAAACATACTTTTCTACCACCTGACCAGAAAAAAAACACGTGAATTCACTCGCTGTACGCTCAGACGTATAACATGCAATACGGATGCATGCATTCTACACGACGCGATGATAGCGCGTCGCTGCTGCACCGTGGACACAGTCTCATTGTGTTGAATGTGAAGCTGCACGCAATCGTACACCATGCGGCAAATTACGTGTACGCACTGCGTACGCTACGCTGCCGTGGACAATCAGCCTAAGTTACAACTTTAAACGCTAGTTAACCCACATACATATTATCGCTACTTATTAAGACTTATAACCGTACCTTATTAAGAAGGTATGCGATATGACAAAACTATAAAATCCACATACAAAAATGGGAGGTTATTTATTTTATTGGTCGTTTTTTTATTACCATGTTAAAATATTACTCTCCATAGATGGGCTAGTGCTTGGGTCACCGTATTTCATAGAGCGTACCTACTCTAGGTTTAAACCAAACACTTCTTTTGTTAACGAATACCTATGTAACAACTTATGACTAACAATTCATTACTGATGTTCGATTTTTAAATTAAACAAACCACTACGGGCTAACGACCGTCTTCTACTGTTATTTCGAAGGCTTCTTTTGTTCCTGCTAAAAGATTCGTTAAGTTAAAAAAAATGCCGTTGTATTCACTTTAGCTGAGCTCAATAATTTATCTCTATAATCTAATTAATCTGAAAGAAGTGTCTATTGAACTAGTTATTTTAAGTGTGTCTTTGAAAGATTTTGGATAATGTCATAGAAACATGACTTTTTTTAACCCTTTGCACTCGCTGTAGTCGTCGAGTGATTTGAGTGAAACTTGACTCATCTCATTGAAATTTATTGTAAGATAAGCAGCATTGAATTTTAAGAAAAGAACCGGCGCTCATCTGATTGAACCCAAATATATTTTTGACATCTTTCACACATCTTGTCAGTAAACCGCGACTAAGTTGGTTATTGAACTGCCAGTTTTACGCATTATTACAGTTTATTTCAATTTGATTTGGTGTTTACTTTTAAGAAATACTAGCTTTCCCGACAGACGTTGTCCTGTGAACCCTTTGGTCCTAGCCAGAGGCGGCCCGTTCTAGGTGCACTGTGCCTCCAGAAACATAAATAAACTAACTATATAATAAATTAAAATATTAATCCTAAAACGTCCATATTTCATTCGTATTCAAAGCTCAGATGGGATCAACGCGAGAATATAATTAAATGCGCGCAATTTGGTTGACTATGTATGAAAAATTTCTAAAACGTCCGAAACGGTGGAGTAAGTGAAATGGGCTACTGTAAGAGTGGCAATTATTACGTATGCGAGAGAATGAGAGGGCGCAGGTGCAGAAGAAAATTTTGTTGTTTTATTTCAAAGATGGCGTCGCATGACATTCGTTCCATACTAACTAATAATCATATTTTATATTATTTCATATCCATTTTTCAACTTTTTATTAGTTATTCTGTTATCTGGAGTGGAGAAGAATCCAATGAATCACACATCGGAAGAATCTGTTGCCAATCTCGAGTTATAAGTGTTCGCACTAACCCGACTTAAATTTATATTAGAGACAGGTATATTAAGTAGGTATATAAGAAATGATGGTGGTTGATAGCCCAGTGGTATCAGTCGACAGCCTTCGTACATACTGCACAGCGTACTGAAGGTCGTGGCTTCAAGTCCCAGGGACGACCACTTCCTTTGTCACAACAAAAGTTCTGCTTTTGAAAAAAAGAGAGACGATGTAAGAAAAATGTTATTCCGGTGGAAAAACGAAATGATAAAGAAAGGAATAGAAAAGAGTGGAGGTCCGTTCGTGGAACTCTGTTAACACTTTAAGGCGCGATGATTAAAAAAAGGACTAGGTTATACATATAACAAAAATAATAGGTATGGTTTGAATTAAAAAACTAAAACTACGTACCTACCTTTATTACATATGTTGATGGTTCATTTTGAACCTATTGCGATTTGATAATTAAAAAAAAAAACATGAGTAAAACCATTCTTAGTTGTTCTGTTATTATTAAATTATTATGCCTGAGTCCTTTATTTTTACTACATCAATATTTCTACCTAATAGACCTTAATAATCTATATATTAATACGAGAAGCAAAAACTTTGTGAACATATTTAAGAAAATTGCGCGGATGGAGGAGTATGAAATTTCGCAAACTTATAGTTTATATACAGGAGTGGCGAATGCTAATATTTTTTTTAATAATGCATAAAAATACATTAAACCAATAAAAAACATTACAAACACTACTGTAATGTTATGTATTTGATACCCATACACACTCCGATGTATTTCACATTGACGCATATATTCTTTTGTTTATCTGTGGTCAAACTGAGAATAGATAAATATTGTTTGTCTTTAATAATAATAGAAAAAAGATTGTACCTACATCAACATTTAAAATTTGACGTATCCATGTCATTGTTTTGGAAAGACGATTGTGAAATAGCGCTCGCTCAGTCTTTGACAATGGAACTTTAATAATGTTCAAACTTACATATAATTTAAATTAGTTGTGGTCGACCACTAGTGTGGTTTATTCCTTGAACTGATATAGGTAAAAAAACTTTCCTCTTAATCTATTTTAAATTGATATTTTCCCTTTTCCTTGTTACGTTCTTGGAACCTTTTTATCAAAACCCAAAAAAAAAACAATAGATTTTTTTAAACAAATTGTTTTGTCTAAAACTTATGAAGGTTTATTTTTTGCAGATGGCCGGGGGAGCAGACCCAAAATGGCAGAAAGATGCGGCAGACCAAAATTTCGATTATATGTTCAAGCTACTCATTATTGGAAACAGTTCTGTAGGAAAAACAAGGTAATTTTTCAAAACTTTTGCAGTGGTAGATACTAATAGAAACTGCGTTATAACACTGTTATGACGGGAATAGTTATTACGGCATAAATCGCCTGTACCACGCGCTACTAACAATCAACCCTATACCATGTCACAACTATATCGTTGAATACTTTGGCAAGCTCACATTTATCAATGAATCTTGCATGATGGTTTTAAGAAACGAGAAACAGACTAGAACATGCCGAAACCTTGAAAGACAATAAATTTGTCAGACCGATAGAGCAAAATGGATTACATCTGCTCTGGTTACAATCCTTATTTTAGACAATCTTTCTCTCCACTCCGTCCTATCAGAAACAGTTTTTTAAATTTCCTCATAGGAAGCACAGCACATGTCATGTGTTAGTTTGGGTCTTGTAGATGCTCTTGACGTGGTTTTGCCCGGTAGTTCGTCCCCTCAATTATGATAATATAGCACTCAATCAATTATAATAATATCAAGTCTCTTACATATTATGTAAGAGACTTTCATTCTGTATTACATAAAACCTCCCTAAACTCAGTTCAATGTTCACCATTTCCTAACTGTCTAAACTCCCTTCGTTGAAGGTTATTTAGTTTTGTAAATATAGACTGTTATCCAAATATTTTTACTTTGCTACGATTTGTTTTGCTAGAGACATCTATCGATAGACTGGAACCGCGGTTATCGCTATTTATGAACATCCTATTCGTTAGTATTGTTTAATTCTTTCGAACTTACTTTCAAAATTTTAGTTAAAAAAAACACAAAAATGGACGTATCAGCTATCTAAGGCGTTTTATTGTGAAAACGTCTCGCTCTACGTAACTTCATTGGTTGATTCTTACATTATTTTTCAATTAAACAAGGAAATATTTAGAACGCGCTAGGTCTTATTTTGAAGACATGAGAGAAATAATTAAGAACTCCAGGTACATTTTGGCCAAAATCTATATATTAATACGCGAAGGAAAAACTTTGTGACTATTTTTACGAAAAATGCGCGGACGGATGAGTATGAAATTTTGCAAACTTATAGTTTATAGAGAAGGGGTGGCGAATGCTAATATTATTTTAAAACTATGCATAAAAAATATTTATTAAATCTATAAAAAAAGACACCACGCCCACTACTACACTAATGTTATGTATTTCATACTCACAAACACTTCGATGTATTTGACGTTATTTGACACAGATCTTTTGTCAAATAACGTCAAATACATCGAATTTTTCTCTGTGGTCAAATTGAGAATAGATTTTTATTTTTTGTATTAAAAAATAACCATGGAAAAAACATTGAACATATTAACAATTCAAATTTGACGTACCATGTCATTATTTTTAAAGAAAACTGTGAAATAGCGCACACTCAGTCTTTGACATAACAGTCTTAATAATGTTCAAAGTTATAATCTTAATTTTAGTTATGGTCAAATTTCGAGCACTGGCCGACCACTAGTCTAGAATAAAAACATTAAATTACATATGTACATACACAGCATTATCACAATAATATACGTTATAAGTTGGGTTCTACCACTAGGGTGTCCTTTTTCGGAGCTCTAAGCTGCTTTCGTGTGATAATAGGGGTGTGTTTATAGGCTGTTTACTGTTTCATACACAATAATCTTGGTCTACAAGGGGTAGAAAAAGAATTACTCGTTTCCGCTATGTATTCGAGGATCGATTTTGAAAAGGTTTTACTTAATTTAATTTACTTTTTCGGGTTATCATTTTTCTGGGTGTTTGTTCGTTTGGTATATGTAAATGCACCGTATGAAGAGTTATGAAACATTCTTTATTCTTAAAATGTTTCCATAGGCCCTTACGGGCACTCGGAATAGCCAACAACACAAAAATACAGCAAAATGCAAACAACAATAACAATAATGAAATGCAACAAAGCAAAACAAGCATCAACATAGGGTTCGGTTTTGATTTAATCGTTATAAGCGAAATGATCCATTTGAGTCATCTTGTTATTTCGTACTTGACCTTAAAACATAATATTCCCCAAATTTTAGTCACATTGATCGATTAGTAGGAATAAATAGCTCTACAAATTTCACCCCCGGTGGGAAATTGGACACACATTGATTGGAAAAAAAGAAAGCAACATTTGTAGTATATATATCTTAGAATCAAAATATTTTGCATATTTTACGGTACAAAATAGAAAATTAATACCAAATTACGATAATAATAAATCCAAATCAGTGGTGTGCGAAGTCCCTGGATAAATCTATAAAAAGCAATTCGTATTTCTCTTGAATAATAAATTCGAAATAAGATTTGCTTTCGTTGTTGGAAGACGTGAGGCTTTATTATTTACGTCAGTGGCTGTTCCTTTCACAAAACCTTTTCAATCCCAGAACTCTTAACAAAAACTTGGTTATAAAAATACATTTAATGTTTTTTATAATACACATCATCAGTTGAAATTTTTCTTCTCCTTGATACTGGGATGTGTCCTGTTAATTCTCTGATATATTATTCCTGGGACATGATGTAGGTAAAACTGTCTTTTCATATTTTTATCGGGCATATAGAAGTTCTGCTAGTTGTTGATGGTTTTATTTCTAGCCGCTATTTTTATTTTACCACTCTCACCGAATCTCTTCTTTTGAGGAGGTCTCTCCAGTAACGCCTTATGTTTCTATCCCATCACTCGCCATCCTGGACATCATAATATTTTTCATAGTATTACGAATCCTGTTTTTATACAGATTATTTTTTCACACATAATTCACAAGACTGAGCATCAGTTCCGTGTCAATTTTTATAGACAAAAGCTTAAAGTGCCTACAGCCATAATTTACGTGTCGAATCTTAATAATAATTACGTTTATATGAAACTAACATAGATTCAGAGCTGTAAAATAGAGTATATTTTCTTAATCGTTGATATTGGACACCATGGAATCTACAACAATCAAGAACTAATAATTATTAATGGGCGATCACAGTTCTTTCTCGTCGTTGTTTACTTGGTGACCATAATATCAAAAATCAAGAAAATATACTCTATTAGCTTTTCCGACAGACATTGTCCTGTAAGAAGTTCTTACTATCAATATTGATTTCAAATTTGTGATTTATACAAAAATACGTTTAAAATATGTTTGAATGTTAAAAAAATATTTCTGAAAGCTCGAAATATATTCCATAAAAAAAATATCGTACCAATGTTTTGAAACTCAATGAATAAATAAAAATTGTGTTGTTATGGAATTTTTCACAGATTATGGAGCTCTGTGAGTCTATTTTCATGGGTATAGGAAAATTCGTCGCGAAAGATTCATTTTCAGTACAATATAAACAGGCACAATTCATCGCGAACAATTCATCAATCTATATTGTAAACTGTCAAATTGTTTTTGACCTAAAAATAAAGTAAAGTAAAAATCAGTTTAGTCACTCCTATAAATTAAAGATGGCGACTATTTTGACATACGCTGGAGTATTACAGTTTTATCACTCGGGGAGGTATCCAAAAAGGTATGGGGATTCCACCCCCCTAACCTACCTTTTTAACTACGTTCCAACCTTAACCTAATCTATTCAAATCGTATATATAAAATAACCTCGAAATCATTAGGAGTGACTAAACTGACGTTTTACCAAAAATTATTACAGAGTTATAGGTATACAAAAAACCCAGAACCCGGAATCGAATTGCATTCTAAAAGTACTCGCGATGAATTGTACCCACGATGAATAATTATTTATTTTGTAGGTACCTGCGATGAATTGTTAACGATAAATTTACCGGCTACCTATTTTCGTAAGGCTGCTTCAATATCAGGATGCCTTAGAAATTCCGTATGGAAGAACCCTGATATGCGAATCAACAGCAAGATAAAGATCTATAAAACTTGTGTCAGACCCATCATCACATACGGGATCGAGTCCAGGGCCGATACCACTGTGACTAAAAATACGCTGAGAGTTTCAGAAATGAAAACTCTCAGGAGCATAGCCGGGAAGACCCTCAGAGATAGAGTCAGAAATACGAGGGTACGGGAAATATGCGAGGTCGAGGACATAGTAAGATGGGGAAGGCAACGAAGAAGATTCTGGTATGCACATGTGAGGAGAATGGACTCAACCAGACTCCCTCACATGGCATTGCACGGCCAACCCCATGGAAGACGCCTGCCGGGCAGACCACCAAAAAGGTGGAAGGATAGCTGCGAATCGACCTCGCAGGAGGCCAACCCCACCTCTTGAATTACAGGCCACAAGGCCTAAATTAAGAAGAAGAAGAAGACATATTTTCGTTTGGTATAAACGCACCCTAACATGGTAAAGAAATTACAACTCCTTGTTGTATGCAACCTTAATACACCTGAAAAATATCCATATGACCTTGAAACAAATTTAAAACAAAACCCGCTAAGATTAAAGCTGTAGAATATGAATAAAATAACATGAAAGCTCTCCGGATACGAACTTTTCGTGTAAACGTGTATCCACAGTATTAAAATTTTGTTCGAGATAAGCTTTGCTTTACGTTAACGTATCTACAATATTATATTGAAAGTTATTTACAATGTGGTTCTTCCTGATGCCGATATACCTACGTTAACAATATATACCTACCTAGAGGGAAGGATAAAGAAAACGTGATATTAAAAACGCCTCTTCATTTAGACAAACAAGTCTGTAAAAATAAATGTGCGCCGAACAAACAGAAAGTATTAAAATCCGCGCTGTTGAAAAAAAATGTGCTGAAACAATTCATCGCAAAGTGAACATGGTCTATTTATACTTTGTTGTTTTTTATTATTTTATCACCGAGCGTAATTCTTGTTTAAAATGTGCTATTTCGACACTTGATCGAACGAAGCATGCGAATATAATGGACAAAAGTGCGAAAATTGTTGTTCTCGTAAAATTCAGTGATAAGTATCACGAGAACAAAAAGAGAGACCCATTTTTTTTCAATTAAGAATTTCGATAAAACAAACAAAAAAGTCTACCTCAACTATCTAATTAAAAAGTAACAGACCAAAAACAAACAAAAACGTCTATACCTCAACTATCTAGTTAAAATGTAACAGACCAAAAAAACAAAAAAGTCTATACCTCAACTATCTAGTTAAAATGTAACAGTCCAAAAACAAACAAAAAATATATTACAAACATCCGTTTGATGTTGTAAGTTTTATTATTTTTTATATGGGTAAACTTTCTGGCATTCAAATTATGTTAATTTAAAGAAAATGAGCCAACTTATTTATTTAATAATTTATTAGTGACACCAACAGAACACTAAACAACACAAATAAAAAAATCATGAAAAACAAAACATAAAATCTCCCGTGCTATAAGAGACAATAAATAAAAACACAAAGTATTAAGTTTTCAATTTCAAAAGAAATCAAGTGCACCTATTAAAGAAAACCATTATTTCAAGTAATGGGTAGACCAGTGGTATCAGTCGACGGTTTTCGTATGTACAGCGTACTGAAGGTCGTGGGTTCGAATCCCGGCGCTGACCATTTCCCCTTTCACAACACAAGTTTTGCTTTATGTGAAACATGTCGAAAGTGTATTTGTGTTCACTTTGGGTGAGCTCAGATTCATTTTTTTTAAAAAAGAAAGAAGAATTTTCACAAAAATCATAATCCCCATCATTTTATCGATAATTTTTGTGTTTTGTTTGCATATTTCGTTTGATCAAGTGTCGAGATAACACATTGTATGTCTGGAATACGATTCGATTCGTATTCATATGTGATATCCAATCTCACCCGGTATCAAATAAAGACATTTCGAAAATGGTTCACTCCTGAATAAACAAGAATATATAAAGCTGTGAGCAAATTCTTTAAGCAGATACAAATCGTCTCAGCGGGACCAAATCTGGAAATGTTTTATAGCGGAACAAACAATCGATTTTATTTAGCGTTTTTTTCTTTCCCAGTACTCAGTACCTACCCGTATTCTAACTTTTATCGGAAGGAAGTCACGTGTATAGCGCCGCCACAAGGATATTTCTAGAAACAAAAGCGATTTTCGCATTCGATACGTACTCACGTTTTCCACACAAAATGTATCGTGTAATTTTATTTTTTTTATTTTTTCTTATTTTCCATAGGCCCCGTCTGGGGCACTTGGATTCGTTATTGTACAATAATACTGTATACTTAACAATGATAAAATAATAATAGTTTTATATTCAATGCCATTCTAGATGTAAAGGGTCCAGAATGGCATTTCGTCAAGCATATAAAAAAATAAGAATCACAAAAACATTATACAATTAGCCATTTACCTACATACAATTTGTTGCCAAGAAAACTATATTAGATATCAATGTTAAATGTTGCACATTGCTCCATTTAACATGTCCTCAACAGAGTAGAATTCATTATCGACAAGATACTTCTTCACTCTTCCACAAAACTTATACTCACTATACTTTCGTGATTACCTTCCGATATAACTTATAATACGGGTACAATTTTAACTATCAACAAAACTTGTCGCATGACAGACAGAAAAGGATCATTCATAGTTTGATTGTTCTATAAATCACTGAGACCTTTCAATATTCAATCGCCGCGTTATGTTGAGTCGTTTCACGCATGTTAATAATTAGTCTAAAATCTCGTTCAATTTCTATCGTAATTTATCTTTGTTATTATTTTAATGTCTTTCTTTATTGCGTTACTCACGGGGGCGACTACGAGAAAGTCCAGCACGTCCTCTCCCAAAATATGTAAATCAGTAATATAATAAAACAGACAAGTGATATAAAATATTCCCAGTATTTGGATTGGTTTATTCACACGAATGCGAATTATTTCGCGTGTTTTACAGACGAATTTACCAATTATTATATAGGATCATGCTGCGTCCCGTACGTCATACTAATTTCTAGTGTCATTCCTAATAAGGCTTTCCCGTTTTCTAAGTCCTTATAGAAACGGTAGGTATATAATAATACTACTATAGTCGGTTCATTTTAAGATTGACCAATATAAAATATCAATTTAAAATTTTTCTGCGCAATAAAGGCGGGTCTTTAAAATGTTGACCAATGAAAAAAGTTTTTCAGCCAAATTTAAAAAATGACCGATAATCAGGCGGAGACAAAATATTGAAATACCGCCTCAAAAGGGGCATGAACATGCGTGAAAAAGTCATTCTCTCGGTGAATAGATAATGCACTATTTTTTTACATATATGTAAAGAGAATATTATATATTTCTCGGAATTGACAAAACGGAACTATTTACTTATTTTAAAGAAACAAAATATTTAGTTTTTTCCACAATTTTATTCAGCTAACCGGTTTTCGAAGACCGCACGTCTTCTTCGTCAGGCTAGTAGATGTTAACTAAATTACAAAAAGTGATCCAACAGAAAATAGAAGCTATATAATTCAAAATTAGAATTTTTTGTAATTTAGTTAACATCTACTAGCCTGACGAAGAAGACGTGCGGTCTTCGAAAACCGGTTAGCTGAATAAAATTGTGGAAAAAACTAAATATTTTGTTTCTTTAAAATAAGTTCGAAGTATGTTCCACCAAGTAGCCACGGTCGAAAAGATAAATTATCGGAACTATTTACCCCTTAGTATATAAATGTAGATGAGCTGGACATGGTTATAACATGAAATGGATGATGTTATTCCACATCGAGGTTCCGCAAACGAGCAATTCGCCTCAATGTCGGGAGATGGTATGATGAAACGTCATTTACAATGCACAAAATGTGATGTAGAGGAGGTCTTTTGTTGCCTCCTAAAAGAAGCTAAAAAGGAGAAAAATTATGATCATAGGTTACCAAAAAATATTATAAGGTCATATAGTTATTCATACATACATACTGTGTACTTTCTGTTATATTAAGGTTCACTAGACCGTTTGACTGGAAAAGGGATCTTCGTATCTTCAAAAAGATCCAAGAAAATACATAGGTACAGAAAGGTTTATCAGGTAAGATACGGATAGTGTGCTAATGGTTTGTCGGCACTCTCCAACCTTTTCCACTTTTTTACAAAGACCCTGACTCCAGCAGAGCAGAATAAAATGAGGAAAACAGCTGTACTTAATACCGTTTTTTAAATAATATTTGCATCTCATTTACGTAGTTTTAACATAATGCGACGTATTTCAATTATATAAGAATACAGTGTCAAAACCCTTGTTAATATAGTTCCAGAATCATTCAACCAAGAACCATAAATAAGTAAAAAAGAGATAAATAAAAAAGAAGATTTCTGAGGGGAAAGGAAAGGATTTCAGGATGGGATGGGGAAAGAGGATTACAGGATTGTGATGCATTTGAAGATATTATGTTGTTTGGCAATTCTAGTAATACTATAGAGTAGTGATTACTCCAGTCTCAATGGAAGGCTATGGCTCATTTTGCTTTATTCCTACCAAGTCTCGTTAACTCAACATTGTGTATACGCGAGTACGACGAAAGCGCTTGAGATTCGATTAAATTTTGTAAAAGTTCGAATTGTTTCCTTTAATTCTTTGCTATGAACCTGCACTACCAATATGTAAATTAAAGCCCTAAAAAATATAGATTTCATTTTATTTAATTTGAAATGGGTTAAACATGGAACTGCAGACTGGATTGTTATTTTAGCATTTCATAACGTGTATGCTCTTATTACTTTACCTTATCAAAGTCACGCTGTGTCCAAATCATGATCTCGTATACCTAATATTTAGTAGGTAGGTGAGACCTCAAGGTACCACTGATATAATTTAAATAATGTAACAAAATAGTAGGTAAGATAAAAATGTGGTTTAAAGCACAAAAATAGGTAAAAATAAGATGTTTTCAAGATTAAACAGTAAGATCTTTTGTTTGCAGCTTCCTGTTCCGGTATGCTGACGATTCCTTCACATCCGCCTTCGTATCCACAGTTGGGATTGACTTCAAGGTCAAGACAGTCTTCCGGCATGACAAAAGAGTCAAACTACAAATATGGGTAAGTTTCACATATGATTATAATATCGTTTTGATACTTTTTATATTGTGCACAATGTATTTTGTACTACGTTGGATAAACACATTATATTGGCTGGATGTTTTAAAGAATCATTTTAATATCTTCGGTAGATGAAAGCCAATGATGAAAGAATGCAATAAAACCTGAAAGTAGCTGATTTTGGATGAAACAGAGACGAAATTCGGTCATGTTTTCTTCCCCTTGTTCTAGGCCATTGCCTGTTTAACTAGACGGTTTCCATGTCTTAGGATCTCGATGACCAGCAGAGCTACCGTTCAGCATTCAGTGGTCGTCGTTTGCTGAATTTTGGGAATTCATTTGCAGACAAATTTGGGCATACTGTCGTCTTCCGTTCTCCCGATATGATCCCTCCAAAACCGTATTCCCTCTCTGCCATACTCAACGTCATTGATATTACATCATCGCTTTATTACCCCATTCAAAACTCTGTCCATGAGAGTTCCGCCCACTATTAATAATAGAGCGCAATGTCGGCGTCTCGAGCATCAGTCGTCTAGAACATACTACATTGAATAAGACCCTCCACCACCCGAGTATTACAGGGATTTGGAGATTCCTTTGTACTCGCATTATATAAGGCCAAGACGGGACTCCGACATCGCCGTAAGGGTTTCACATCGGAGTGAAACCCGTCCGATATTTTAGACCACCAAAACTTATTCAATGTCCCACAACTATGATCTTTTTGTTTTGTTTTCTGCATGTGTGTTAGCCGTCTAGAACAACAGAAATGCGTATGCTAAAACTTAGTGTTGAATTTTACTTTATATGCTTAAATTCAAGTTTCGCCGCATGCAAACAATTTTCAGCGGTCGCTATAATAATTGCAGTATATATGTGTTTTAACTAAACTTTCAGACCTAATCCAGTCCTGTTTGTAAACTTTACCTGGCAACGAAAGTACATGACTTAGATGTATTTGGAGATTCTCCGTTGATTTTTTTTTTAATTTTATACAACGAGATTTCGCCCTTTACGACACCCTGTCCTAATTACTTAGTACATTTTATCAAATGTTTGAATAATTGATTCGTTGGTGTGACAAAAATGCCTCCAAATTGGAGGAAAACCCCGGAAAACCTATTATTTTATGCGGCAAATTTTCTAGCATTTTAGAAAGCGATCACACATGAAACCACGAAAAAATATCCATAGTGATAATCAATAATGACAAAAATTCACAACAACTTTCAATACTGTCGGAGGAATGGGATGTTTTTTTTCCTTTTTGTGCCGCTAGAGGCGCCCTTGCTAATCCGGTCTATTGTCAAATTCAGTGTTGCCAACGGGGGCGATTTACTTCTTCTTCTTCTTATGGTCGCTCACAATCTAGCCTCCAAAATATCATTCTAGTTTATTTCAAATTAAACAACTTATATATTATTATACATGATAACTTACAATAGGTTTAGAGTAATCATTGTACATTTTTTACATACTATTACAAATAAAATTGTTCATCTTTTTTTATATACCTACCTAAATACAAATTAAAAAATACAGAACAGCACCCCTGAGATTTATTCTCAAATTTATGCGCAACAAAATCAACAACTTCTTAGCAACTCAATCAACAACTTCTTAGCAACACAATGGAAAACAAACTTCCCAACGTTGGCATCACTGAAAAAAACATCTCTACGTTGGCAGCACTGAATTTGACAATAGACCTGATTAGAAGTTCTGCCAGTGTATTGTCGGAAGCTCCCCAGAAAACTTCCCATTAGAATACTAAAAGAAAAAAGATTTTTTTTTTAATAATAATAATTAAACAAGACAAAAAGACAACCAAGTCAAGGATGGGTATCTCTTTACATAAAGACGATCCTGCCCAATCGATCAATCTTTATTTTCAATCATTCTCCACTTATCCTTAATTAAACTCCCTTTTGATAAAAAATAAAAAAAACACAAAGATTCGGATAAAACACGGCCACCCAAAAGAGAGAGGGTGATGAAAAAGAACTCTTCTAATTCTATTTGCGGATGAAAAAACCGAGAGTCTAAATCCCAAATTATTAATTTTGTTCTCTTATATTTTATTTAAAAACCATTTAATTGAATTCATTATTATTCGAAATAAAAAGGATCTTTTAGGTCCTCGTTATATTTTTTTAGGGTTTGGAATATAATGTTGAATCTTCAATGTTTTAGCAAGGTACGTACATATTTTTCTATTTAATACAAGCAGATATCCGACTCTGCTACTTCAACCGTTTGACATATTTGACGCAGTTAATATATAACGAGAATGAAAGATCAGTGTTTTTGAGTCAAAAGTCTTTGACAAATCCGTTCCTAATAAGTTTTAGTGGTTTTAACATGATTTTGGCGTGTTGAAAGAATCGCTGTTAATAAGTAAAGGAAAAGGCATCGATCTAGATTCTAGAAAGACGGGGTTATCTTGAGAGTTCTTAAAGTTACAAAGAGATAAACTTCTCTACACACTACGTAAATATACTAACAAAACATTTTTTAGAATTTATCAAAAACTCTTAATTGAATATATTTTGGTGTTCGTAAGTAAAATGGAGGAAGAAAGACTGTTATAGGAAGGTACCTAGTAAAAGAGCCGCCACTACCAATGTGATTAACGGAAATTGGCGGCTGTTTTGGTAATTGATTAAATTGGTTGTCGTTATAGGAAACTAAGCCAACCCAACTAATGAGCCTCTGACACAGTTTTTTCGGGCTATTTACTTCATATAATCTTTATGTAGGTAACTAAAATTGTGAGATAAATAAATAAATAAATACGACTTTGTACACATTATTATTTTATCTTTTGAGAAAAATCATAAGCTTGACGTTTATTTTTATCCCTTAACTACCTTTCCCGGCAGACACTGTCCTGTTTTTAACATGAATATTGAGTTCGAATAATTTTAATGCGAATATAATTCCGAGCCCCATGTATATATTTTTTATTATAATATTTATAGCATCCCATCCCTTGAGGGACGATTTGTGCCAGTCTCAGAACATTTTTTATGGGGCTACTGTGATTGCAATGGGAGATCAACTAGAATTAAATGGCAACTTTTAACATTTGCATTTGGTATATGGCTTTGCTCCTCCTGGACATAAGCATTGCACAAGATCGAGTGCAATGCAGAGCTGTTGTCTCCTTACGCTCCTGAGTGGTGTTCAAAGGGAGTTTTCATTTTGATTGATTTGATTGGTGAATGGCTTACAATAATCCTTTAATTAAAACAACAAGATAGAAAGAGACATTCATCTTCTTCTTTCTAATGTGGCAATCCACTCACGAAGGAGTGATCTATGAGAAAGAGACATTGAGCCGTTCGAATAAAAATGGATCCGAATTTTATTGAATTTGCCGGAACATGGAAAGCTAGTATTATAATCGCGATGAAAGGGCACTTGCTACTTCTAATTTCCCTTAAACCTCGAGGCACTGAGGCGATTAGGAAGCGTGGACCGACTGTCGGAGCAGTTTCCCTGTCCGGAATGCGGGAGGATCTGTCTGTCGCGTATTGGTCTCTACAGTTGGCACCAAAGACAATAAATAATGATAGGTATCCTTCTTTTTGAGTACCTACCTTATGTCCGTTTAACGGGTCATGGGCTTGAAATGTCTCTTCAGCCCCGTGCCATATTGTATTATCTCTAATATAAATTAAAGTCGGGTTAGTGCGAACACTTATAACTCGAGATCGGTTGAACAGATTCTTCTGATGTTTGATTTATTGGATTCTTCTCCGCTCCGGATAACAGAATAACTAATAAAAAGTTGAAAAATGGATAGTATAAAATATAATATAAAATTTAGTATAGCACCGATTTCCTGCGACGCCATAACAACAAAATTATGATGGTAGTTCCCTCTCATTCTTGCAAACGTAATTGCCGCTCTTACAGTAGCCCGATTTCATCAAAGTACGACCACATAATATTACGGTGTAGGTTAACTTACATATGAATAAAAATAAAATTACATTGTTTACGAGTATGAAACATGTCGTTCTGTTGCTATCCATTAACACGACGATAATAGCACATACATAGACTAGATCTCAAACAATTGGAAATGTGATATCTTCTCATGTCTAGTCCATTTACGTCACAGCACTCATGGCTGACTACCATAAATAACAACAAAACCTATTATTATCCCTCCAGTTATGCTGTCACTGAAGAAAATTCAACTCTTATTTTATATTTATTTTTTTTTATTTTATTTGCTTGCGCCATAGACCCATTAAGGGCACTTGGGCACGTCATGGAGTGCATAGTTACAATAATAAAAACAAAAAACATACAATCCTTACATAAGGCACAAAAGTTCAAAAATTCAAGATTTGCTCTAATTCAGATGTAAAGGGTCTGAAATTAGAGCATCGTCAGTATGTATAAAAAAAGACAGAAGCAATGATTACAAAAAAAAATGGAGCCGATTGTATCAACACAATGACATGACAATCCATTAATACAAACAAAGTTGGAGAAATAAAATAATAAATAAATCTTATCAATGCTGAATGATGCATTCTGTTTCATTAAGCATATCGTCAATAGAATAAAATGATTTGTCAACCAGATACGCCTTCACCCCTCTCTCAAACCCCCCCTCATCCAAGAGCTTCACACCAGGAGGGAGCTTATTATATAATCGAACACTAGTGCAAATAAATCCCTTAGATACCCTTGATAGTCGGTGCTCGATCGCCCTGATATTATGTTTACAGCACAAAAATAATAATACAAAAATGAAATTCTATCCGTAGTACCATCATGGATGGACTCACAGAGTCTTAAAGTGGAGACCATGGGAAAATAAAAGGGGAGTCGGCCGGCCACAGAAGAGATGGGCCGACGATATTGTTGCGGTCGCCGGGAAAAAATGGGTTGAAGCGGCCCAAGATAGAGAGAAGTGGAGACAGATGGAAGAGGCCTACATCCAGCAGTGGAGGGAAGGCTAGGAAGAAGAAGAAGTACCATCATTGGTTTACATAATACCAACTATATTGCTTAAATGGTGCTTTTTCACACCTGGATGCATACATACATACATTCTCCCTTTAAGGCACCCCGCATGCCAGCCCGGCGGAGACCAATCTGCAGCAACCCGCACGAAACCAACCTCCTAGCTCGATCGAAGCTATCAAACCAAAAAGCCGGCCCCGGAAAAATTAAGCCCGCCGCGAACTACCCCCAAACCAACCAGCAATGCAGAGGCCTAAGCCCCTCTCGTCTCCTATGCTATGGATGCATACATGCAATATTCTTTCTTGCCTTAAAATTAACACAGGCATTTATCAAACAACTAAAACGTCGAACTATCAAATGAAAACATATTTAGTTGAACTTAGAGAATCTTAAATTAGATAAACAAACAAACTATGAAGAAAGATTTACAACACCAAAGAACAACACATTAACCCTGGATAGCTAACCTTCTCGAGTACCCTGTCAAAGCTAACCGTCCGCCTAAACGACGGGCATTCGAAAAACTATTTTTTTCTTGTAATAAGTTGCAATCTTAGAATATTTATTTCTTTATATTAGTAAGTTATTTAATAGGTTTCTTAAATTAAGAGGAAAAAAAATATTTTTATTTATTTTTCAAATTATAACGGTTTTTCTTAGACCCCTAAAGAAAAATACGCATTTTTTCATCAAAATGTTTATAATGCTCAAGGTACAAAAAAAAATTAAAATAATGAGTTTCCTGGCGTTGCATTGTACAAGGAAACATAAAACTTTATTTTTTTTATACAAAATGAACTGTTTTTTTTTTTAAGAACATGTGACACAAAAAATAACTTAAAGTTCACCACATATTGCTACTTTAGAAATACTAACTGTTATCAACTTTTTCTTCCCAAAAGTCTTTTTTTACGTTTTTCTCTCTTTAATGACTCTTTTTCATCTTCTTATACTTGAAGAGAACCTTAACCCGAAGGCTGCTGCTCTTGACTGGTGGATATCTGCCCTGAAATATCGCTCCCGATCTTTTCTTTGACTTGCGTTGGAATCATTGTTTTAGCCAATCTTACCATAGAATATGATACTGCTTTGTAAGGTTTCTGAAGGAGCAGCATCCGAGGCCAACCCGCTGACAAGCGTGGCCTTGTATTGCCAACAATCCCAAGCATATATCAATTCAATTCAGAAATGGCCGGATATAATATATGAGGGAGGGCGTCATCCAGCAGTGGATGCTTGAGGCTGAAAAGAAGAGGAAGAAGAAGACAACATACTTTCACCGTCTTGTACTCTCGTTAGAGAGTATATGTGTTCTGTGGTCTTGTATGTCTTTCTTCAGAGACTGATGGTTCATAATTTTCGTCTAAAGAGATGTCCAAAGGGACATCATCTTCCGCCAAAATGTCTTCGGTTTTACTTTCAGAATCGACATTCAGATCATTGTCACTGTACTCCTGGCTTATCACAATAGTTATCGTATCTTCACTTAATAAAAACATCGTAAAAATAAAAAAGCAACAGTTTACAATTAAAATATGCACGCGTAGTCAAACTAAAATACTAACGTTAAAGCTAACCATCCGTCGAAGCGACGGGCAGCAGCTACATATATCTCAAAAAAGTAAAAAAGCATGACACCTACCTTATCAGCGAGTATGCTATTAGGACAAGCTCAACGCCGACTGAGTTTACTAGCCGAACCAAGATGATCGGATGCATCGTTAAAAAGATACAGCGATATTACTATTCGATGCCCGTCGATTCGACGGAGGTTAGCTATCTAGGGTTAATGTATACTTATGGTATACTTCTGTCTTGGCATATATGTTGCAAACACTCCTAAAGTTTAATACATGACGTTTTGATATACCTATTTTATTTCCATATGTTACAGGACACGGCTGGCCAGGAGAGATATCGTACAATCACCACAGCCTACTATAGGGGAGCCATGGGATTTATTCTAATGTACGACATCACCAACGAAGAGAGCTTTAACAGTGTGCAAGACTGGTAAGAATATTACTAATCTACCTCTTATGGTAGTCTCTCCTTCAAGTCTTTGAATTAAATTTAATGAGGAGTATATTATTTTAAACTCAATCAACAAGTGTTGAGTTCATGTGTTACAGAGGAGACAAACTATTATCTTTCAAAGGTGAAGAAAAATTCACCAATTTTATTGAATCAGTTGGTTTATTTGTTCGTGAGAACTTCCGCATACTTTAAATCGCTTCATCATTCCACCTGTACCTACTTTTTCAGATTTTATCTGTTTTTACTTACAGGGTTACTCAAATTAAAACATATTCTTGGGACAATGCTCAAGTAATTCTAGTTGGTAATAAATGTGATATGGAAGAGGAAAGAGTCATCAGCTTCGAGAGGGGCAAGCAATTGGCTGATCAGTTAGGGGTGGAATTCTTCGAGACAAGCGCAAAGGAAAATGTCAATGTAAAAGTACGTACAAATAATATACTTTTGGTTCCATAATAATTAATTAAAATTTAAAATATACCTCAATAGCCTGGCTGACTACTACTTACAACTTCTGATGCCAGTACAACTTCTGGAGAGAAAATAATATGCCCTCCGGAACAATGTTTTTCCATCCGACGCAACGCACTCCCATTGATCCCTCACACCCAGCACGTTCAGATTGTGAGTGACTTTCTCCATCAACCCCAGTCTTGCTGCCAATGGGCTTTCTCTTCAGAAGATTCATTATAGACTTCTTTACCTGGAAAATGCCCGATTCATACTAATCTTCGAGATCTGATGTCACCGGTTGTCCTGTGAACGCACGTATCTCCACATTGACCCTCAGCCTCCAGGTGCCAACTGCAATTCCCGACCTAGTCCCAAAATCTTTTTCTTAAATGTCAGCAGACGTTGCTTATCTTTGAGTGTCCAATATTCTGAGCCATACTTGGCTAAGGAGCCAAATTTCTTACACTTTTTGTGTGTTAACGTTATTTATTGACTAGCTGACCAGCCTATCGAACTTCGACAAACTCCAGAATAAAAATTATTGCATTAACTTCCGTTTCATTTTCCAATATCTAATGTAAGGAAATTTCAAATAAAAATCCCCACAACACTATTTTGTATAAATGACATAAACTAATATCCGATAGTTACGCATATGGAGTTGTATTACGTTGGTTCCGGTTATCCTAGTAGACTATGGATAATTTATGTTTGATTCAATTTTTTATACTGAGGCTGGACGAAGTTCAACGGGTTAGCTACGATTTATATAACTTTTAAAAAAAATCAAGAGATGGCGGTGAAGTAGAAAATACAGCACATATGGAGTATGTTAAGTTGTGTCAAGTGATTGACGATTTTATTATGGAAATTAATATCGACTGTATTATTTCAGGCTGTTTTCGAGAGACTGGTAGACATTATTTGCGATAAGATGTCCGAAAGTCTTGATTCAGACCCGAGCTTATTGACTGGTGGTGCTAAAGGACAAAGGCTCACAGAACCTCCACAAGGGCCTCAGAATCCAAACTGTAACTGCTAATGCATGTACTGTTACATTATGTTGTCAAAATTGTAATAATTATAGAACCAATGTTTAATCAAGTATTGTGTTCGATAACACAAATTTTATTCATTCCAGTTACCAACCTATAGGATAATTCTGTTCATACGTCGCTGCCAAAAAACCAAATACAGGAAACTTAAAAAAAACATTCCCCTAAATACATTATTAATAACATTTTGTATCGAGTTATAATTTCCAAATCCTTGTTTTGCAAAAATATTAAACATAATGAATTCTTGACTTCAACTTTTCTAGAAAAAATTGCTAAAAAGGGCAGCCTTCTTGAAAAAAGAAATTGATTAAACTTCCAAAATTAATTATCCTAGCATAAAGTATTATGATATAATATTAATTTTTTAATACTTATAAATAACGAAATATGGTGACCAACATGCTTTTTTTTTCATAAATTTTATAAAATCATATTTTTAAAAACTATCTTTTATTTGTTATGTGAACTTAATTAAGTTCAAATATTACTAAAAAACTGACTTGTTAACTTTTTTTTTTTGAAAAAAATTCTCTCTTGTTTTATTTTTTTTATTTGTTAATTAGATAGACACTGCTTGCAGTGCCATTTAAAAAATTTATTACTTTTGAAAAATCAGAAAGAATTTAATATTGATATACCTATGATCGATATGTTGCGTACCTATCAATGTTTTTAAATTATTTATTCCAATGTCAAAATTATGTACCTAAGTGTGCGTTTACACCAAAGAAACATATAGCCAGATACAGAAATAAGGCATTCCTTCTTGATGGCTGACATTGACACCAAGCAAATTACAACGAGCAAGAATTAGCACCAAGAACTAGTGGATGGCCGATGACAGATTACATTTGCTAGTTCTTGCTCAGTGTCAATATCAACCATATAGAAAGAATGCTTCATCTCTGGGTTCTATGCTCATTTGGTGTAAACGCACCCTAATGAGAATAATTAAAACAAATCGGTCGATATGTGGCAATACGTGGAAGGTCATTTTTGTAAAAACAAGTTTTACAAATCAGCACAAGAAACAACAATAAGAATAATAATTATTACTTATTTAATATTTTGCAAATTACATCATGGTTTAAGTATGTATTTTATTCCTTATTTTCATTATAAATAGGTATTATATTAAATAATAATTGTTAAAAAATTTAAAAAGTTAATAGAGTATAAAAATTTTATGCCTGGTTGAAAAAGAAAATTGAAAAAAAAAATTAAGTACATAATATTATGAGTACTTAGTTGATGAATGTTGAATGGAGTGTGTAGAGAATGGTTGTTCTAGATGTTCAGTAGAATATGTGTAATAAAGTATTCACCGCATGTATTTTTAGGTAAATAATGGACGGTTATACTTCATAATATATGTAACTAAATGTGTAACAATTATTAAATGTAGTTTGCTTTTGCTGGTAACTGTTAATAATTAATTGTCTGTTAAATAATCACCTTAATATTACTAAATTATTCACAGTATACTTTACAAAGAAGTATGAACGATATTCTTTTGTTAAATCATTAAATCATTTTTATTTTGAACTTTCAAAATAAATAGAGGACAACGAGGTGGATGTTGGCCCAGTGTTTCAGTTGACGACTTTTGTATGTACAGCGTACTGGAGGTCGTGGGTTTGAATCCGGTATCAAATTTTTTTCCAATAATTTCACGATACCAGCCTTTGCTTAAAGTAAAAGATATACTTATGGCTATTCGCTAAACCTAATAATTACATACTGTTTGTAACATTCTAACGACAAGACTTACCAACCATTCTATAAGGTGTTAGGTTATGTCAAAGAAAGTGTTCATCTATGGCTAGACCATTTTTCACAAATGTACGTGTCTCCAGTTCTCAAAAGTGCTTAGAAAGAGATTATATTTCAAAAATGCTATTCTAAATAAGTTATTTAATTTTTTTTTTTTAAATACGCATGAAAATAATTCAAATAATCTTTTTATAATCATAATATCAAAACAAACAATGAATTATTTAAAACCGTTTCGAAAAATAATACTGTTCTTATTTAAATAATTATTATATTATCGTCTTCATAGTTTATTTTCTAATGCTTATGTACAATCTGTAAATAATGACTTTGAATTAAAAACAAAAATATAGTATTTACTACATTTATAATATTAAAATAAAATTGTGTATATGTATAATTTAGAAATATATACAATATATTATAAAAATTGATCAAATATTTGCTTGCATGTAGAAAAATAATTTTAATTTGCGGTAAGTCTTCTGAATTGTTTGTTCGTTGATATCAAAATGCTAGTTAGCTCCTTATTAAAAATTTGACACAAAAATATACAAATTAAATATAACTTAATATAGCTGGTTTTCCTCTATAGAATTTGTATCAACTTTATGAAGACTTGCCTAGAACAATAATTTCTGAACTTTATTTTCATTGCTTTTTTTTGTTTTTAAGATAAATCATCTATTTATTAATAATTGTAATTTTTCACTAGATGAGAAGAAAATCTCATGGTGTAGACACACTTATGGAATAGACAATATGACTTTAGTCTATAAAAATAATTGTATCTAAATATTACTCTAAACAAACCTAATACGACGTATTGCAGTATGTTTATGCCTCAATACATTTCAATTATTAATTTAAAGTTGAAGCAAAAAAGACCTTTTCAAATAATAAAATTTAAATATTTTTTTCAATTTCTTATTATTTACGTTATTTAAAAACACTTTCACATTGCAAATTTTACTGTTAAATTTAAAATCAGTTTATGTCAAATCCTAGAGTAGAAAGATTTACAGTAAATTGGATATGTTATGGGAAAGAAATAATAAATTTTACTTCCAACAAGATCTCTCCCACAATGTGGGCCTTTGAATTTTTCTTTTTCTTCTACCTGGAAATTTATTTGGTGTTGGTAAGAGGGCTTAAGTTTGATTCTCTGCTGCCTCAGATTTTTTTTGAAAAACTTGCCTAAGACCAAACTGATACCTTTGTATGATGTATTCTGTTTTAGAACATTTAAGCCTGCTTTGAATATGCGTAAATTTATTACTTGGACTAGTGTGAAAATTAATGTAATTTGGACGGTGAAAAGATGGATGGTATATAACTCAGACAGGCAAAATTTTATTGAAAAATTTAAATAACATGTTATTTAAAAAAAATTTACATGAAGATTATTACTTTATCTTTCTTCTCATAGATATCAATCGGACTTTTTTATTTATTTTTATATTGTTGTTATACTTTTTATTTTTATTTTGTAGTGATGGGATAAATGTGAGAAAATTATTATTCGATGTTGTGTAAAATAAAATAAAAAAACTTCAACGTTAATAATTAAAAATAATGTTTTGTATTAACAAGGAGAATCTTTCATCAAGTGCTGTGATCACGTTTTACTCGATGTCGTGAATGTTCAGATAATTTCTTTGAACATAAACTTTGTTTAAAACTGGATTTGTATCTGTTATGCAACAATTTTTATTCTAACTCAAAAACAAGCTGGGATTTCTTGTAGGTAGTACAAAGTTACAAAGGCATGTTCCGTTCAAAGACATAAAGTGCTAATACACTAACAGAAGTCACATGCCTACCCAAAACAGATCAATGATATCACTAAAATCTTTTTGATAAACATGCAATGTGTTTCGAATGTTACTATCAGAAGAATGCTTAAGTGAAAGCTCATTCTAATAAAATATGACAAAATCTGTAGTTTGAGCACTTACATCATTAGTTAATAATATCAACGAATTATTGACGAAATTTTTAATCTACATTAAATTATACTGTAAAAAAACTCATTGATTTAGAATAGGAGAAGTTTCTCAATATCATACTTAAATCTTTATGAGGGGAAATTATTCAATTATGGAATCCTCTTAACGCGTTCTACGGCATCGTCAGCTAGTATAGACTTGGAGTGATTGTCCACATTAGAGTATTTATAGCAAGTATTTTATGGGGTGCAAGAAATGTTTCCAAACTACTTCTAATGATAAAAAATATACAGATATGAATAAATTGGTTCGCTTGACAAACTTGTTTCAATCTTGAACTAAATTTGAATAAGTTCCTCAGATTGAGTCCACAAACTGGCTAATTTAATAATTCAAAAAATTGAATTATTTTTAAATTTTGAAATAATTATGTAAAGAACCTGTTGACAAGGCTTGTAAAAGCCTTAACAGGACTTGTATTATTTTTATTATTTTATATAAAAAGTTTAGGATTAAATTTTGTTAAAACTAGTTTATTGGCTCAAAGCTGATTATAGTAGAATTAAAAAATATACGGTAAGATTTTTACAGTTTCAAAAGTAGGTACGCAATTTCAGCCTTCGATTCCGAGACAAAAAAATAAAACTTGTGTAATAGATATAAATCCACATTTCTTTAATGATATAGATTGTTCTTAGAAAAAAAAATAAACCAAATAGATTTATATACAACCAACTTTTTGATGCAAATATTATAATTTGTTTACAACTAGGTACATATGTATTTTCAACTGCATTAGTACTTTAAAAGCCAAGAACACTATTTTTTAAACGAGCACTATGGCGAACAAAAAGTGATCAAATGAAGTTAGCTTTTTAAATAATCCTTCAATGGCTGAAATTGTAATGAAAACAGTACACAGTAAATGTAGTGTTGGTAACAAAAAGTTGGTGATATATAAATATATTGAGATTTAGTATCCTAAAGAGCACAAGATTCTGTTAATATTTAGAGAAATAAAAGCATAATCAAAATACACAATTATCTAACTGTGCCCTATTTTCTAAACTATTCACTGACAAATAAAATCAAACTTATTTTCTTAAGAACAGTTTATATTAAGTAATAATATTTTTCTCGGTGTTGTAGAATCACATTATTCATTCATTTGTTTACTGTAAAATAGTTTTTTTTTCAGAGCTTATACAATAGTTAATGTAAAATAAGATCGATGTGTCTCTATGTATTTGTGTAACATTACGAAAAATAATACATTGATTGACACGCTTCGCACAGAAAAAGTTGTATATAACATACTGTTAATATGCATATTCAACGTTTTTCCATGAGTTGCGTCAATTAATTATTATTCAAATATTTAATATCGAATACAGGTAGTAATAGAAAGTTTTTTTTTTATTGATATCAAAGTGATTATGTGCTTTTGATAGGAAATGACACTTTTGCACTCTCACAACTTCATATTGTCTGAAAAACTAAAAAACACTTGCATATTATTCAAATTTTGTAGGGAGTTTTGTAAATATTTTCTTTATATTATTATCTCACATAATCCTGTTTATACAAAATAGTGTGGTTACTTTTAAGAACAAAGCATTTTTTACTAATCTGTACATAGTCAAATATTTGAAGGATTCAAAATAATGTTTTTTTTTTGCTATATATATTACGAATAAATTATTTATTTATTTTTCTATTGAACCCCTCCCTCCGAGCATTGGTCATGCTCTATAAACTTTTTATTTTCTATATTCTTTTGTAGGATTATAAATAATAATTAATTACTTATTGTGAGTTTATTTATTAGTGTATCATTGTGTGTTAATGTTATCTATTATTATTATTAAAATAGTATTGTATTACTTATATATATAAAATATTTGCATATCCTTAGAATCAATTTGGTATTTAATACTATTATATTTATATCTATGAAGAAAAATATATCGTTTTATGTTCAAAACAAGAAAATGTTAACCTTTGAAAAACCGCAGTTAGACGTGATGTGTTCACACAATATGAATGATTGGTTGTAACTTGTAACCTATCACAATACTTAGCCTATTGCAATTATCTATCATTATTTCTATTTATCTGATTTCATTTCATTTGTTTTTGGTGAAAATGAGTTCCCTAATTATACCAATAAAAGGTAAAACAAACCCTTAACACACAAATAAATTTCTTACTTGAATTTTTGTCCTTTCGTTTAATTTTTTCTCACAACAAGATTCTCATTTAATTTGTGAAAAATGCTCATACCTCGTTTTATAATACTTTCACTGCTAATATTATGAAACTAAATTTTGATTTTATCTGATAAAAACTGAAAAAATGGATAACAACGATTCCAGCAAACAACAAAAACAATGTAATTTTGACAGACGTCAGAAAATGATAGCTAAAAACTTGCCAGTTAATAACTAAAATTAATTTCCCGTTCGAAAATATATTTTCTTATATCACTTCCTATTTTATTTCAAAACAGAAAAAAAATATAAATGAGAGTTTAATAAAAACGATAATAATTTATTTATGAATTAATATTATTAAGATTTCGTTTTTGTGAACTATTTTATATCCCCAAAGTTGATAAAAAGAGGTGGTGTTGATAAGAAGCTTTTTTATTCTGGTAACATTAATTATTTTTGACATTGACAGTTTGACGTTTGTCGCGTTTTAGAAGGATGGCAAGTGGATGGCAATTATTGGTAATTCGTAAGTAAAAAGAGAAAATAATAATACGGTTTTTATTTTTTTCTTTTGAGTATTTTGTTATGAGAAATTTTACATAATTATATACGCTAGGTTTAACAATTAAAAGGAATGTAAGTGTTGCATTGTTTTATCTTATTAACATTATATGTTAAAAATTATCACGTATTGATTATTGTATGTATTACTATTATGTACCATCATTGAATGTTTATTGAAATAAAGGTTAACGTAACAAATTATTATTATAACAACATATACATATTATAAATCTATAGAAGAAATCAAAATATATAATTGAATAAATGTACTGTCAAATAATCTGTATTAAAAGTATAATTACGATAAGTTCAATTCGTCTTATCAATTCTTCCATACCTTAATTCATTGATTAAACTTAAATCTTTCAGTTTTTAAGCTTAAATTGTATGGATGAATACATCGTAAAGATGGAGCAAGTTCAGTCAGAATTTTTCCAAAAACAAAATGATGACTTGTGTTTCCCCCTTACAAATTTGGTTATGAGCCGAATCACTCGAATGCAGTGCTATACAAATTGGCTATAAAATGATGTATTTCTCACCTATAAATACATAGATTTTTACAGATAAGATAGCTTGCACTTTAAAAATAAATAATAGACAACATTTTCGGTTTGTTTTGTCTAGTAAAGAACCTTAGTGTTGCTTACAGTATTTCTCTGGAGGATGTGCATTCTTCTATGAATCCACATTCAAACGTGCATATTTTGATTGCATAGCTCTTTTAGCTAGTTTGTAGGTACATGTAAATGATTTCTCCATTTAGTAATATAAAAAAATCCAAACACAGAATTAAGCTCATATGGTAACAAATATATCTAATACTGTTTGGTTTTTAAATGGTATGAACAAACCACAACGGGCTTACGACACGCTTCTACTATTATTTCTATAGGCTACAAAAAAGTAGGCTTTGCCACTAGGCTATCGATCCGACTTCAGATCAAGAGATCCCGGGTTCATTTCCTGGTCGGGTCAGAAATTTTCAATGTGTTTTTATCTTGAAATTTCTACTCAGGGTTGGAATCCTGTCTCAGATTAGACGGGACCGGTTGACTGGTAGAGAATGCTTCAAGCATTAAGTTCCGCCGGCTATATTGACTCCTTATGTGTATAGAAGACTGTTATTTATTATTCATTTATTTTGAAGGCTGGCTTAGTGTGATCACTTTACGTTAACAACATTCGCCATTAGGTGGTAGGTATTGTTCAAATCCCCGATAATTATGAGAATTTTCAACATAATGACTATTATTCTGAAATGAAAAAGAGACTATTGAGTTGCGTCGTATCCAATTTTTATTAAGACTTTTGACATTTCTGTATTCTGAAAATATTTTATCCAATACATTAGATGCCTGACTACTGGCAACCGATTTAGTTCTAAGCAAGAGCTTCTTGCGTTGAGTTGGAACGTGAATTTGAGAATACCAGTCATTAAGCATGTAGAAAAATCCCATGCCCCAGGCAGAATTCGAACCTGCATCCCTGGTCGTCCGATGCAGAGACGGTAACCACTGGGCCAACTGCCCCGACGCTAATTCCTTCATAATATGTGTATATAACAAGAAGCTGATGTTATATGAGATATAGAGCCATGGAAAAACTCTGACCCGACCGGGAATCGAACCGGTGATTTCGTGATCTGTAGTCCACACCACTAGGCTAATGAGGTAATTTTATAAGGTGTATCAAGGTCGTCGCCAGCCCGGGGCCAAGGGGGGGGGGGGTCAATTTGACCCATTCATAGGCTATTTTCTATATGAAGGATGAGGAAAATATGAATTGGCTACATTTTTAAATCTGCTGCTGTGCAGCTGCCCCCCCCCCCCCTACCCCTATTGGCGACGCCCTTGAGGTGTATTATTATTATTTGTTTACTAGGCCTGCCGCCTAAAGAGAGGCCGTCGTCACTGCGTCCCATAATGGAACTTTTGTGACTGGCCCTGTATCTAGAGTTCATCCCTCAGCCCGGCCTCCTGAAGGAAGCGGAGGATTTTGCTGGCGTTCAACTCTTTGATTTCATCTGGGCACATCAGGAATTTGCCCATATTTTTATGTCTATTATGCATCATTGGTAGGCATTCACACAGGAAGTGCATTGGGGTCTCGAGTGATTCCCTACACATCCTGCATAAAGGTGTATTAACAGAGTTAACAGTTGAATCCATTCATGGTTGGTTAAAACAAGTTTTTTTGACATTTAAATAACATCACAGTTTGTCAAAAATGTTGATTGCAATACAATACATGGGAGAACGCATTTTGTTTCTAGCTACCTTTCTGCGTACCTGCCCATCTGCCTCTATATTTGGCTATTCTGTCACTATCCACAACTCTGGCTCCGCTAAAAATGTGGTTGAGAGAGGCTGGGAAAGGAGGAAAATGAAATGCTATGAGGTAGACCTCTTTCGATTATTAAAAAAATGGTAAGATAGCAAAAAAAACAACCGATTTCTATTTATATATATATATATTTTTTTCATATTTGTTTCGATTCAACAAACACATGTAACTTTTTACAATAAAATAATAACTATATACGAAATGATTGATATTTTGATATATTATTATTACTAATAATTTTTTATTATTTTTAACATATTTTTTATAAAAATACTTGCATAGTAACAAAAACTTTGGAATAAAGGGTTAGTTATGGTGATTAGGCACCTAGATCATTTAATATTTTCAAGGCTTTTTAGTATAACAAGTAATAAAGTTTTATAATATTTTTACAAGTAACAAAATTTGAGTACTCTCGTGTTGCAATTTTAGTAATTTTTCAGAATTGTAGTACTTTATTTAGTACATAAAAAGGCAGTAAATGGAAGAAAATGTATCTCGATATACATAGTCGTGGTTTCAGGCAATTAATTTTGATTGTCGTCATAAAATGATTAAATTTGAAAAACAATTAATGAAATAATACATTAACATAGGTACATATTTATAAAAATATGTGTACTATTTATAAATTTTATATGTTTAAATAAAATCGCATAGAAATGAAAATTATCGTGGAAAGGTTATAAATATGACAAATTAAAATTCCATTTTTTCTTATCAAAATTTCAATCATGCCGTATTTAATGTAGGATATTTTAGGTATTTAAATTTGTAATAGATCTAATAATTATTATTATTATTCCTACTTCATTAGTTATCCTTTGTTTTATTTTTTTTTTAATTAAATAATATTATTTTACAAATTTATACCTAAGTATTTTTTTTTGAAATATAAGAATAGAGTTTACATGCACCAGAGATGTAGGAATTCCATTTGAGGCAACGACTGTCTCAGTTATAAAATTTCTTCAAAATGGATGATTCTACAAAAGCGACCAATCAAATCAATATATTGTAATCTTTTATACAGAAGAAGCTAACGGGATTTTTGTCTTTGTTTTGATTTTTAATTGTTTGAAACTCAAGCTGTACATAAAAAATTGGAAAAACATAAAAATATTGATTTTTATCATACAAGTACAATACACTGACTGAATCTTTTTACTTTCTGAGGCACATAAAAATAGTAGTAAGTATAAAGGCAATTAATCCAAATCCAAACTCCCTTAAGGCCCCACTTAGGGGCATAGGGAGGCAACAAGAGCTCTCCATTGCGCTCGATCTTGCAGTGAATAACATTGATTAATTTTTTTACAAAACACCTATGTTTTCATAAATTAGAATGTTATTGCAATGTTCTAGATTCAATACGTCTAAAGCATGAGCAATAAAAAAAACTTTTATTCAAGTTGTTCAAACAGTTTTAAGTCTTAAAATAGAGAAGAGTTCACTATTAGATATACTTTTGTCCACCAGAATTTTTCTTGTTTGTTTTCTGTTAGGTATAGAAATTGTGTGATCTGTTCTAATTGAACATTTTATTGTATCGACCAGTACATCGTGACAATAGTTAAAAAAAATCTGGATAGCTCATCGATTGCTTCAACGCCAAGAGTAAAAGATAGATCATTTACTTTTAAAATTTTAAGAGTTCAATTATTGATATTAACAAACAAAGTTGCTTATAATGATTATTTTACTAATCGCATCAAAGAATTTTTGAAAATGACTAATCTACCAACTGTAAGCTTGTAAATAATAATTACTTTTGCTTTTAAATTTTTTCTTTTGATTAAGTACATTTTTTACTCTTTGTTTATAGGCAATTTTTAATTATCTACATTAGAAATGTTTTTAATGATAGTTTGTCGACGGTTCACCATTGATTTTTTTTCTATTGATTTGTGCACTTTAAAAGTTTATAAACAATTTCGTAGATATCAATAGCTAAATAGAAATTCATTAGGCAAATCTTTTAAATTTTGAAATTATTTTGGGCTGTTATTGCTTATGAAGTTCTAGAAATAAAATCCTACGCTAGGTTATCCTTGATTCGTAGGAAATACGATATATTGACTATTTTATTAATATTTGGTGTGAAAATTTAAATTTATAAAAATGTATGTTCTTATATTCTAAATTCCTAAAGTGTTACTAGATTTTAATATCGTTTCACATAAAAGTTTTTATTGAAAATTAAAATAAACTTTTAAATTTCTACACGCTTTTTAAAATTAAATTTTTATCATCTAAAATACACTATAAAGCACTTTCATTCAAAGAGATTAATTAAACAAATGTAATGTTTTCAACATTTTTGAAATCAAATAGTCCAATTCAGTATATCGTATACCAAATTCGCTACTACAATAAAATAAAAAATATGCGACATATCGGTTTTTTGTACAGTTACTTATAGCATTTTTTTTTATCTAATACATAATGAAACAACTTAAACGATAAAAAAACGCATAACCTCTATTATTTATTTATTTACGGCAGAATGCCTTGAATACGGGTCGAATCTCTTTAAAATGAATACAGAAGTAACAGAATTTCTAGTACTTTTTGTCCCAAATCATTGTTCATAAAAAAACTATCGACATATTCGAACACATATACCTACGTTTTTCGTCACTTCAATTACATTTTGAAAAGATTTGACCTGTGAACCATCGTAGTGAAGTGTCATATAATTTGGATGGCAAAGAATTTAGAAGCAAACTATTACTGGAACGGAATAAAATATAATAGATTTTTAAAAATCTCATGATGTAAAATGGCAACACTAATCATTTTTTTATTCTATTCACACCACAGCCGCCAAAAACACATGAAGAGTAGATGGAAAAAAAATAACCCAAATTTTTAAATAAACTGTATTTTGATTGTTTCTTGTACGTCAGTTATAGTTATTGTTTGCGCCGTTTTTTAATCATATTAATATTCTGGCAACACCCTTTTCAAATTAAATTCCAAACAACAGTTTTTGTTTCCTACATCACCTTTTGTGTCAAACTCGCCATACCATTAAAATAACATTGTATATAATATAATCATCGCAATAATAATCTTCATATCACAATATTCATCGCCAGTCTCGCGGGTAATCTTTGTCATCGCATCACTAAGCGATAGCAAGCTTTCTTGAAACTTTCTTGCTTTTAGGAACTCAAAATACCATTGAAAGAAGAAATTATCCACAAAGTTATAAATAATCTAATATAAAAGAAAGTCGGGTTAGTGCAAACACAAACTCGAGATCAGCTGAACAGATTCTTCCGATGTCTTAATTTATTGGATTCTTCTCCGCTCCCAATAACAGAATAACTATTAAAAAGTTGAAAAATGAATAAGAAATAATATAAAATGTAAATTTAAAGTTAGTATGGAACGGATTTCCTACGACGCCAACGCCATCTATGAAATATAAATTTCCATCCACTCTTTCAAATGCCAGCTATTCAATTTTGCAAACATTGAATTTGATATAGAATATGATTTGTCAAATGAAAATTTCCAATCCTGCATGTTAAATTCTTTTTTTTTTTCTTCATAAAATACAATATTATTTCTGGATTAAAATTTACCAATAAATAAAAATGTTTAATTCTGATATTTATAAATAAAATAATGTCATTAAAAATTCAAATCTACATAAATTTATCATATTGTAACAATATAATATATCTCCTTTTATAGTTAGGGCCAACTTAACGGCTACAGTAAATTTTTTGATTTATTATATTTTGTATATTATTAGATATTATTAAATTTTTTGTGTTTCCTATGTTATGCATATTTATTGCACTTGATAATATACATATCTATTATTATTATATAATAACAAAGAATACCAATATTAAAATTAACATTCACTGAAGATATCATTTATTATATTTATAGATGATAATAATATAGTTTCTATGTATTTAAATTTTAATTAAATACTTTATTTTGTAATTCTAACTACTATTCAAAAGAGAGAAATGTGCATAAGACTTCAATTATCACTAGACAATTTATTTATTTAAATTGTCCAAAATCGCATTCAAATATATCAACAGAATAAGTTCAACGTGGACCATAGTATTTTGATTAGTCAAAATAATATTACGTCCACGAAGCAAACCGAATAAAACTGCGTTAAGAATTTTATGTTAGATTTTTGCCAATCATCTAATATTGATAGCAAAAAATCAATATTTTGTGTTGTTTCGAATAATAAACTAGGTATGGTGGGATGTTCATTGGAGGTTAGTTATTCAATTAATTTTTAGTTTGTTTTTTGGCCATCGGCGCTACTAGTAGATTGTATAGAGCCATCTATGTTATATTTTCGAAAACATATGAAAATTGTTAAATAATATGAGTGATATTAATTTTATCTTCCTTGTCAGCCCCTTGCCTTTAACCTTTCTACTCTAACACCATAGAGCAAAAATAAACCACTTTGTAAAACTGAACTGCTGACTTTCTTTCAATCTGGACCTCGATAAACTACCTACTTACCCAAAAACTTATATTTCCGTACCTATTTGAAATAGAATTTTTTTTTAGCGCTAGTATCTAGTGTGAGATATATACGGCTAAATGTTGTAAATTTCTCTATGATGCTATGTTAAGTTGTTATTTGTGGATTTATTTATGGTTTTTCATTGCCGACTAGTATTTACTTTCAGAGAATCCAAAATGAGTGGAGGGATTATCTACTTGGCGTATGGTTTTGACGCCAACAAACAATAATCAAAGTAGTAATATAAGCACGCTGATTGGTTTGTGATCTATTCTGTTGATATATTAGCACAAAAATTGCTGTTTTGGTCCATAAAATCAACGCGATTTCAGATGTCGTAAAAATTGTCTAAAATATTAAAAGGATTAAATATCTATGTATATTTATTAATAATAATTTATGTATTACTTTATAATATATTATTATTGTTTAATATAAATATTCTTTATTATATAATAGTATCAATATTACATATTATTATAATATTGTTATTTATTTTTAAAATGATAAGCAAATGGCAGTTTTCGTTTATTAAAAAATTTACAGAGCGTTTTAACTTAGATTTTAATTTTTTTTTTGTATAAACTGTATGGAGTTATTAATACTTTATGAACCACTTTAATAATATCAATCAAATAACAATAAATTTCATAATCATAATTATAATAATTCATATTTTACAAATTTCTATCTTCTAAATAAATTTAAATTTATTTTTCACAATTTTGTTATATTCTCTCTAATAATTTGAAAATTGGAAAAAGTCAAAATGATAAATAGGTAAGTAAGATCCAATAGGTTTATATAAAAAATGAAATGATTCAAGAATGACATGCTAAAGTTTACCATGCAACGATATTTTAATAAATATGTTTTTTGATAATTTTTTTTGAGTAAAAGTGTTTAGTAAAATAGTATGTAAAATTTAGAGCGTTGCATTGAAATCTAGAGATAGGCATAGTTGATTAGAATAGAGATAGATTCAAAAAGAGAAGCTACAACCAAAATAATTCTATCTAGTTATTTAAATTAACTCGTTTTGAATATAAACTAAATTTCTAGCACTGAAGCATGAATGATTTTCAATGCGCTTATTTTATCATAATGACCTCAACGTGATTTTAATCACAGTGCTTCTAAATACACCCTTCTAACATGAGGTATGAAATTTCATTCCAGAAATGATTCTGTCGTCATTCAAGGAGGTTCAGAATTTTCTTTTTCTCTCAATGCCGTTAAGAAATGGCTTCGGAGTTCAGATTCGGAACTCCTCCATAACAATACTAGTTCTTCTTTTGTTAATCGCTCCAGTGGAGATTTACCATCGGATGTTCTAGGTACGACATTCGGATAAGGTGGTGCTGGTGGAAGATTTGAATCGTGAGATAACCTATAACTGGTATCAGAACTTGAACTTCCCCTTGATTTGTTTCCATCAGAAGGTTCACCTAAAGTTTTATTCGTGGGATCTTTTGGGAAACACTCAGGAGTTCGAGGGCGCCGTCTTCTTTCATCATGCAAGGTTTCTTCTGAATCTAAGCTTTTGTGACGTTGTTTAGAAAATGTTTCTTTAACAACCGGTGAAGAATGGTCTTCAATTTGAATCTTAATTTGATGATTTCTTCTCACAGAACTATCTTCAGTCTGTTGACTGACACAGCGTCTAACTGGAATTTTGCCTTGTTTATTTTTATTGTCGCCTCTTTTACTCAAGTGTTCTTGTAATTCATCAAAAGTCTTTTTATGTTTCCGTTGTAATTCTGAATGAGGAAATTCTGGCTTAGAATGTAAATCATCAACGCTATTTGAAGTCTGCGGATCGTTAGATATTTCTTGTGTTTGCTGCTCTGACACATTTTGGAATGATCGTGCTTCGAGCGAATATCCGCTGCTATTCTGCCCGAAAGAACTTCCTAAGCCAAGTCTGTTTTTATTCATGGAACTACTGTTTGGAGAAGAGTCTAAATATTGTCTCCCTCTGTACATGGGTATTGTAGCTACTTTTTCTTTGACATCCAGACTGTCGCTTGAAACATTAGGGCTACGAGATCCGAGTTTGTCAAAGTCCATATAACTCGATCTCCTACTGTTTATATCTGGTGGACTATTTGATAAGCATGCAACATCTTTACTTAGTCGTCTACCTATAGCTACACTTGTATTTTCAAATCTTAACATAGAATTTGAGCTAAACACACTATCCGTACTAAATCGTCTTACATTGAGCCCGCCCGTGCTCTGTTTACGCTTTTTATTTTTTGCTCTCGGACTCTTGAAGAGTTCTTTATTGAATATTTTGGATTTCAAGGGAGATTTAATTTTGCTGTCAGTTCCAGTCGGTGATAGGAAGTTGGGTTTCTTAGGAGGCGAAGTTGAAGATTTCTCGTCTGAGGGAGATGCTGGCTCCGAGTCGATTTCGGTGACGGCTTCTAATGGCTGATCTCTCTCTTCTTGCTGAACCCTGAAATTGTTCATTCTAATAATACATTATTACATTATATTTTGAAAAAAAAATAATTTTTATTTTATCCTATTTTTATCTAAGAAATATGAAGTTTGTATACACACCTCCGTATCTCTTGAATCATCTCAAAGAATTGTGCTTTGCTCTTCCGTCGCCTGCGTTGTTCATGTTCCTTCTGAAACAAAGGTATTGCATGGCAGGAAAATTTGTTTGATTCATTCTTAAAACCCAACTTTCTAACTTCTACATGTTCCCTTTGCTTAGTTCCCTTAGTTTTTTTTTTTCAATTCCAACCAATGAAACTATGTACGCCAACAAATTCTACTTTACTTCACTTGTTCAACAAAAACCCCTTTATTCAAACAATTAACATAGCATTCACTAAAATACTAACAACATCAAACAGTTACTATATATTATAAAGGTTTCAATATTTTGCATTCAAGGTATGCTGACAATAAAGCAACTTATTTACATACATGTAAGTAATCTACCTGAATCTAAGTAAACACTGGGATATAATTTGGATGATTTATTAGTTTATAACCGTACTGTCCATATTCTACATTTAAAACATTTACTTATTATAGTTTCTAAGGAGGGAAATTCTACATTCAATAAACATTTATTCAAAGTGTCTATGACTATTAGGAACAATGTAGAGGTTTTATCTACTTTAATAAGAGGCAAATGATGCCGAAAACGTACCCTTTTTACGCTTTTCTGAAACAGTGATGTGATTTGCCCTTGTCGTAGGGTGTGTACCAACTCTCGAGCTGCGTGGTGTGGAGACACTAACTCTACACAGTTGATAAACCGATACAGTTTCTGAAAAGAAAATTAAAGATAGGTACATATTTAAAAAAAAACTATAATATGTGGAACTATCGTCGTAGTAGTCATTATAATGTTTTTATAGAAATTTTTTGAGCTCAAGGAGTTCGTACACCTAAGTTTTGTCAGAATAAGCTAGATCCCCTGTAAGAAAGCCCCAACGTCAGCATTCATTGTAGAAAGTTCTTGTCTTTTTTACGGTTTTGCATCCTATTTATAGCCTGATACTTCCAGGCAGAACAATAGTTATTGTCTTCAATCATTTAATTTAATTTGAACATATAAAAAGAAGCAATGCATACATTAGATAGTTTGTTATCGGTAATGGCAATAGTGAATATCATTAATTTATTTAGCATATGGTCATAAATTAAGTACATCACATATTTACAGGAAGAAACAATTATTAATTTAGATTGTTCAGAGACACAAATCTTAATTCAGAAGCAATAAAATGGCTGCCACGTTCAACAACCGCATACATTTTGATGGTATTCTCCAATGTGATGTTGTGATTTTACATAATGTTGTTTCAAATTCCGATATAAATTTGACAGATTCTGATGGTCACATTGAATTATCAACGTGGTAGCCATTTTGTAACATCTGAAATACGTTAATGATAAAATTATGTCGAAATGATTTCCGACACATTGCAATGTTTGGTTCGAATACTTAACTCAATTAAGGGAAAAAAACAATATTATCAGGTAGGAAATGTATAAATTACATAATAATGCTGTAAAATTTTAATTTAATGATATCCGTTCATGCAATAAGATATGTACAATAACGTACCATGTTGCACATGCCACTTATTTTCTACTACACCGCCATCTCTTGGATTTTTTTTAAATTTATGCAACTATAGAGGAATAATAATTATTGTTTTTATTACAAAATTATGATCATGCCTGTCGAACATCATCTCCCATCCATATCAACAATAATTATTACATAATAAAATACATTTTTAGCTAATTTATTTCACTTTTAATGTCGTAAACTGTATTCAATTCATGTAATATGTCAAAAAAAGTTCGATGGGTGGGTCAGCTAGTTATAAAATAATTGTTTGGCCCAAAGTTTATTACCGTCATGCTCAGGTAGAAAACGTTATAAACAATCATAAAATAATTGTTTGGCGCAAAGGTTTTTACCGTCATGCTCAGGACCCCTATTCTGTAACAAGTGTAGGGTAGTCACTTGAAACAAAGTGACTATTAGGCGATACATTGTGTATGAAAAACGTCTATATGCGATTCTCGCATTCGATACGTATAGACGTTTTTCATACAAAATGTATCGCCTAATACTCACTTTTTTAAGTGACTACCCTACACTTGCTACAGAATAGGGGTACAGATAGAAAACGTTATAAACAATCATAAAATCAATGATTGGCGCAAAGAACTTTACCGTCATACTAAACAGTGCAATTTTTTAACAGTAAATAAATAAATTGATTGATATTGTTACCTGACTAAAAAACATGATATTTCTACTCCTCCAAATGGTTCCTTTAGGTTTGTGCCTCAATATTGGGAGAGTGTACCGGTAAAAGAGATGCTCTACCAACAGGATCAGACACCCCACGCCCATTCCTACTCCCAGTAAGATGAAGACCCCTGCTACGGCTGCCACACCTGAAAAAAAGATAATGTGTTTTTGTACTACAGCCTGCACACGAGGCCTACATAAGTAAGATGTAATAAAATGGCGGTCAGGTTCAACGACCGTCAATATTTTGACGGCATCTCTGACGTGATATTATCGTGACGTCACACATGTTGTTTCAAATTTCGATATCAATTTGACAGTTTGTCACGTTTAACCGGTTGTAACTGTCAAAGTGGTAGCCATTTTGCTACATCTAACGTAAGTCCCTTATCGGATGGGTGTCCTTCCTATTCTTTTGTTGATAACACACTTTTTTGTCTCACGACTTGAGAAAAAATGAGACAATACTTTCCCGCCAAACGGATTATAGTCTCATGTGGATTCACTAATATTTGCTGGGTTAAGAATTTAACATTATTAACATACAAAATTGAGCATTACCTAAAGGTCTGGGCTGAACACCAAAATCGTGCTGCAGTTTGAAACAAGGCAGGCCTCCGTACCACTTTTCTTGTAAAATATCCATATAACCATTCGCCAAATATTTCGATATCAGTGCCGATATGCTGTCCTGAAAATAAAAAATAAAACATTGAAATACATTATCTTTAGGTACCTGAATACCAATCCATGATGTGTGGGAGTAAAACTTGGACATGGACAAAAAATCTGGAATTGGATTGGATATAGGTAAATGCTGTAAAATGAGATTTCGACGCAGGATATACGGAAAAAAAACTGATTGATAAGGTAAGGTAATTTAGCGGAGCAGAGGGGTTGGGAGATGGCAGGTGTCTTGGCTACGAAATGTTCGAGACTGGACCGGAATAAGAAGCGTGGAGGAGTTGTTCCGGGTAGCGCAAGACAGAGAAATTTTCGCCGAAGTGATCGCCAACGTCGGGGTGACCTGATACGGCACACGAAGAAGAAGATAGAAGTAAGGAATGGTGATATTAGAAAGGAACGCGGAGTGGTTGTTGTCGAACTTAGTGATTAGAATTAAAGTGAATAAATTGAGGTGGCCATATTGAGAGAATGAATGAAGAAAGAACGACAAAAAGGATCTTATTATCTGAAAGAATAGGTGCGACCTAGATCGACGTGGGCCGATCATATCGGTGCCGTCATAAAGGAGGACCAAGTTATGAGTAAAATTAATAGGAGATAAGGTTATAAATAAATAAAACTTTATTGTTCAAAGGTACAGTGTGGCGACAGTAAAAAAACATTTGGACAGTCGAAAGGGCGGAATTATTCTAGCGAATCCCTGCCAGCCAACCCTGCACGGCGTAATGGGTAAAAAAACTATAGGTACCTACACCACAGTCACAATATTCATTTTGAAATGGTATAATTATTTTATTTCAGCTTTGTTGCCAACAATCATGTAAGCCTGGGAAAAGCCAACAGCAACAGAGTTACTACATACAATCCATTAAGATCCGAAAAATATCAAATCTGAATATGAAAACGGTGGATGGTCAAAGAAGTTCTGGCCGTAGGAAAATATCTTGGATGCTCAACGTGAGAGAATGGACCGGAATGGTGTGAAGGGTTGTTCGGAATGGGGCGTTACACCGACAGGCCACCGCAGAAGTGGTTGCCAACGTCGGGAAAACTTGATACGGCACAAGCAGAAAAAAAGATATTCCAGCTCTAGTCAATGAATGACTTCAGGGTAGTGAGTACGTAACTTTTGCTATAGCACGACTAACCACACATCAATCTAACTACTCATAACCACGACTTAACTACATTAGTAGTTAGCGCGAGTACGTAACGCGATAACGCAATGTAGTTAAGTTTTAAGCCGGAAATAGTAAGGTTTGCCAACATCTAACACAAAAAAATGTTTTTTTCATTGTATTTTTCAATGAAGAAACTTGTGGCGGCCGTCATTATTTGACATTTTTCATCAAATATATAAAAACAGTTATGATTTGTGGAATTTTAATAATTTTAAGAAGTAAATACACTTGATGTTTTCTGATACTCTTTGAATACTCTTTTATTTTCCCTATAGATTTTTTATCTTAATTATTATTTGTATGTCTTAATTGTTTGTAAAATATTTGCTTGCGAGAAATAAAGAAAGATTTTATTTTTATTTTTTAATAATTTCCATACAAATGTTTAAAATCACCCTTTCGTCTGATCCTTTTTTACAAACTTGAGTTGTTCCAATCGGCTGACTTCAAAAAAATATATTGGCAATATCTCGTGCGACAATAAATCCCAAATAAAAATAATATTAACCAGTTTTATAAGTATTACGGTATTAGTAGGTACTTTATTATAAAATATTTAATTGGGGAAATAAAATAATGAAATTAATAAAAATATTCGTGATGCATTTTTATTTTCAATAAATTAAATATTTAAAACAAACGTTACAAAAATAATAACAAAGCGCGCAACTTTGACAGCTCTAAACCACATATAAACAGCCTAACTACTGCTAACTACACTGGAACGCGACCCGACAGATGCTGTTATAATAACCACGTTGAAACGCACATCTAACTACATTTGTAGTTAAGTCGGACGTTACGTACTCGCGCTAACTACTTCCTAGTGTAGTTAGCGCGAGTACGTAACGTTACAAATGTAGTTAGTTGTGCGTTTCAGCGTGGTTATTATGTAGTTAAGCCGTGGTTAAGAGTAGTTAGATTGATGTGTGGTTAGTCGTGCTATAGCAAAAGTTACGTACTCACTACCCAGTATTATAGAGCTAACTACTTGAACTATTATAACGCGAGAGATGCCTGATATTGGAGTAGTGGAGAATATTTGTATCACGGCCTCTCAGAGATTTGATTTCGTTGTTTTGTATTCGTGTCTTTAAATATAAAAAATATAAAAATCTTGTCCACAAAATTACTTAGTGTTGGTAAGATTGTGGCCTAAGGTTCTAGTGTGTGCCTATATTATTATGTAGATTCACAAGTCTTGGTCCAAATGTGTTGTTGATCGTTATACTTATAATACAATATTATAATGCTATCCATCATGTCCGTGGGGTATATTTGGAGCATTATGTAGCGACAGGACGCGCTAATGTGAGGGAAACATAATCCTTATTACTCCTACACGATCAACCGTCTAAGTAGTGGTCGACCTTCAGCGACATTTGGAATCAAAACCAGTGAACTCATTTTTTTTTTGAGAAACAATTTCTTACCTAACAATTATGTTGTAACGATAAGGAACGAAATCTTTTAAAATATACCAAAAACGAATTTGATTTTCATGTATGTAGTGTAATGGTACTAAATGAGCTGTCAAATATCAGCTGTCCGTGTGTCCGCCATCTTAGTTTGGTGCTACTGCGTCATCTTTACACCGTTCGAATGGATAATTATGGTTTCTTTTTTCTAGCCTGTATTGTTCAGACAGCTGTTTAGTTACAAAACAGAAGGAGGTAATAAAAATTTGTCCTTAAATGCTCACCCAAAACTCATACGGCTCATAATACATTAATCTAAGACCCCATGGATGAAAAACAATCGAAATTTAACAGGCATTAGAGAATTGGTGTAATTTTTGGCTTTGCTGGGAGATCACTCGAGGAACCACTAACACTACGGAGATCTCTAGACCCCAAGAAATACCCCATGTACGAGTATGTAACTAGAGAGTGAAATCATGAAAAGGCATTATCAACTTGCTAACTATGTAAATTTTATTGCTATATTTTCTTCGGGTCTCTTTTTTTTCAAATATTATAGACACGTACGGTTAAAAGACAGTTTTATATTTAAATTTTATCCACAGACTCCATCCATTGGTGTTTTCTTGGGTAGTTTACATAGCTTAAAAGTACATAGTCTTCTTAAATGTGGCACTTGAATTAATTTTAACCTCCCCGTGGTTGCTGTAGGAAAATTTCACCCTATCTTTCTTCAACATTATCTTTATGCTTTTCTCATTAGTGTTTTACGTGATCGAGATACGCTGATGCCATAATTCAAAATATTAGATACCTATATGAACTTTTTTTTTCAGCCTCGATTTCAAAATTACCTCACGGCTCAACCATCTTCATTTATATTTACTTTGTGTCTGGCTAGATTAACTTCTGCTACAAAATAAATATTGTTTTAAGTGAGGATATACATTTTTTTAGGAAAAAATGTGTAGTTTAAATGATACATCTCCTGTGAAACCAATAGAAATTAATGCTTTTGGTGTGATCATTTGTAAAATATCGAAGCTGTTAAAATTTCGATCTCCAAATTTGTAGAAACAATTATTATTTAATGTATGTAGATCAGAAGAGAGAGTGCAAGTTCTTGCTGCAAACAAATCAAAAACATGATAGGTAAGTAACTTTATTCGTATTGTGTGACTAGCTTTCTCACTTTGCCACTGCTATAACGATATTATGCAGACTTAAAACACAAACAGCATTTTTAACACCATGTTCCATTTTTAGCAGATTCTGTTTTCGTCAATGTGGAAGAAAATCATTACGAGACTCAATCAGGTACATGCGACTGCAAAAGCACGCAAACTCTTACGTTGTCAATATGATTGAGCTTTCTATAAAACCATGTCAATAATAAAAATTGGTTGATTTTCATCGTTTTTCTTTTTTTTTATTCATTTTTTTAAATGAATCTGTGCTCACGCAAAGTGAACACAAATACACTCCTTGACTCTTTCACAGTAAGCTACTTTTAAAGCTTGTGTCGTGAAAGAGGAAGATGGTCGGCACCTGGGATCGAACCACGACGTCCGCACTAAACAGTACGAAGGCCGGCGTTGTAACCGCCAGTCTACCAACCACTTCTATTATTAACGTAGCGGCATTAAAATAACCAAAATACCATAATTTTGATTCTTTGGCGCCTAAAATTTAATCGATTTCCATAATCGAAGTGCTCGTTGAGGCGAATATGATCGTCCTCACGTGGGCGCTGTAGTGCGTATTATCAATCTCCAGAATGGATTTATCCAGGAATGCTTTTCCTCTCTTCCCGGCGTATCCTGCCATCATCAATCATCCGGGTGCCCACAGCCTACCTAATGAATGCCAGCTATTAGTACTCACATCTCGCTTTAATGTATTACCTACCCTGTGTTGTGAGGTGGTGTGAATCCCCCTATACACTACATTCCTGTTATTAGCCTTCTTGAGCTGTTCCATTTTCTAACAGCTTGACGTGTCTATTTGTTCGGCCTTTTTACTAGGTACCCAATTTATTAATTGTTTATTTCTTTGTCTATTCTTTCCTCTTGTTCTTTTTTTTTAATTTAAGCATGAAATTGACCCTAACTACTTTATTTATTGGGGTTCGTATTGAGAACAGTAAGCTGCTTCAATAATGTTTATGCCATAAAATTGTTGTTTACTTCCCTTGTGCGTAGTATACTTGAGTACAATTCACCCATTTGGTCACCGTACTACATCGAGGGCATTGAAAAAATTCAAAGGAGGCTCCTAAGATTTGTAAACTATAAACTGGGGATCCCTATGGAACAGATTGATTACAGTTTCCTGTACAGTTCAGCGGACCTGATGAGATTGAAGGATAGAAGAACTATTAATGACCTTGTTTTTATTTATAAAATACTCAACTCTTACTTCGATTCCCCTGACTTGTTGGGCAAGATTACATTAAGAGTTCCACAGCGCTGCACACACTCCCAGGAACTATTTTTAATTGCGCTAATAGCTCTAAGACCTGCCGCGCACTGGCAACTTGATGACAGCAACTATTTAATTGCGGCAACTAAGAAATCGCTTGTGCGCGGGGCTGTATTTGATACCATGCGTTTCATCGGAATTTCTTCAAAGCAACTAAATAGTTGCTTTCAACAAGTTGCCAGTGCGCGACAGGTATTACACCAACTGCCTCCAAAATGCAGTCGTTCCGCGAATCTTACGCTTGGGTAACGAGTACCTCGATTGTAATGATGATATCTTTTGTGGATTTAAGACCTCTATGAATGCAAAGTTTGGAATTTAAAAGGCAACTAGTACTTGAGGACATTGTTCAAATTTTTAATTATTTTTTCTTGAATTTGAATCGAATTTCTTGAATTGCTTTCTAAACCAATGTTATTTGTCTATTATACGTTGTTTGTTATTTATGTATTAGTTTTATTATGTATCGTTTATTATTTGTTTGTTATTATTATTATTTTATTTTAAATAACGTTTAATACTACGATTATTTCAAGGCTGTATTTTAAAATACTTAATTTTTTTATGATTGTATAGTGTATTTTTATATATTTGCATATTTTTATGCTTTTACTATTTATTATCGGGTTTTTAATAATAGTTATCTTGAAGATTTTTATAATTTTGTTGTTTGTTGTCTGCCATGGCTGTTGTTGTTCTATTTATATTGTAATATTTTGTATTAATATGAATTATTGTTTTGCTAAAGTTTGATTTTCTCATTATGTAGTCATTTATTTTAAGCGCTATATTTTGTTGTGAATTATTATTCTTAAAGGCAATATGCCGCATATCGTGAATAAATAAAAATAAATTTATAAACTATGATCAGCGGAAAAAATAGATCACCGAAAGAAAATCATGCGACCAAGCTGTCGTCGAGATAGTTTAGACGCATTAAGCTTGATTGTGAGCTGATCTCTGTAGATTTTGAGCCGCCATGTTGGATTTAACGTCAACTGACAGTTTTGTTTCGAGTGTACAAGAACGCTTTGTGTAATAAATACACTGTATTTAAGTTTTTTCTCGTCCAATTATGTGCTTCCTTCATATTTTGGACCATTGAATTTTGGTTCATCATTTTAATAATAGAAAATTTAAACAAATATTTAAAGCAAATAATATGCATTCCCTTAATCATTAGAGGGCTTACGACCATGATGCACCAACAAAATTTTTAAGAAAGATAAAAACATTTTATGAAAAATATGTCATCTTCATACATAACAGACACGGATCAAATATTTTTTTATAAATGAAGTAAAAATTGATCGGCTAATCGGACGTGATCTTCGGATCAACGATTTTTTTTATAAATAAGACTGAGTGTCTCTTTGGGAAAATGGTTGAGAAGTGCAATAGAGATTATTGTCCATTAACTACCAGTCATAATAAGTCTTGTCATGAATTTATTGGTCCATCTTCCCTAAAAACTTGATTGAAACAACTACGTGTAACCCTTTATTGCAATAGTTAAGAATATTATACAAGCGCCAAATACATATAACTCTCCTTTTTTTCATAATTAGCAACAATAAAAGTCATGCTAGTTAATTATATTACATAAAATTACGCTATCGTAGATCAAAATGCGAATCCCAGCAATAAAATAAAATTGAACGAGTTGGACGTATTAGCAATAAAACGGAAAGAATATTTTTTATGACTCTTGAAGCGAAATGAGGGGGTTGATGATAAAAAAAGAGGAGTCGCTAAAAGGGTGGGTCCATTGCAAAGAGGTCATCACTAGTATATTTTTTTTACTCGAAACACGCAAACGAGGGGTGACAGCTGAAAATTCTTTACTTATGCCTTGTACCCACGAGAGTTAAAGAACCGCTGCTTTTAAATCCGGCTTTACCGTTTTCAAAACGTCCTTGAAGTGCTAAACTTGTTCATACGACTAAATTACTCTTGCTCAAATCACTCTTGTCCCGTTCCTTGCTGTACTAATGCAATGGGTTCCTAGGGAATGGTCCGTTGTCTGACAAGACGGCCGTATTTTTAAATTACGGCAATGTTTTTGTCGTTACGATAACAACGTTCTACTGATGTCATTCATCGCTGTTAGCGGTTCGTATTACAAAAAAGCGAAAAAACATCTAGGTACTAATTGCAAAGTGACTTTTCAAAGGTCATTTCGTGACACTATGAAGATTTAAGGCAATACATTTTCAATCAAGGCCTTAAATTTTTTTCGGATGTTCTACGTACTTACCTACATTTTATGGGCTTTTAGAAGCATGTACTCGAATAACACTTCAAGATACCAACAAGCGATAGGCGATACTATCTGAAGAACTATTACCAACTTGTGAAACTGAGGTAAGTAATTAGGTCCATAACGTCCAAGGCCCAGCGCTTTAATACTCGGATCACCGTTTGTTTCATCAAAACGCTTTTTAATTGAAGTTGAAAAAGCTCTCGTGTGAACGAGACTTTATTATTATTGAAAAAAAATATTCGTCATATTTGTAGATGTTTGAGAACCAATGGAATTCACTGCGTGGTTCTATATTCTATAGGTATTAAAATGGATTTTATTGTGATAGTTTTTCGAAAGCTTTTTCGGAATTTAGAAAGAATTTTTCGTACTGGAGAGAACATTTTTGATGACCTTGAAATAAACGTGGACGAAAAAATAACAAAAAATACACCGCTAATATTTTTTTTTATATAAGACACAATAATGATAAAAGTTTTAGATACTTATGTTGAAAATTCTATTAATGCCGGTATGAATAATTTGATATTTTTTGGGAGTAGATAATATTTCCTGTGTCAAAATATTTTTTTTCTGGTTGGACCACCTTTTTAAATGAAACTATTTTGTTAACAAGAAACACGAATTTTACACATCATTTTTTTTTCACATAAAAAACTCATATTAATCACGTGATGATTTTGCAACGTTTTTTTATCTCTCCTCTCGGTAGTTAGGTTTCAGACTTAACACGATATTTTTTTTAGATAATACAGGGAGGGGCAGAATAGACTCCCTAGTTTCGAACACTCACTAGAGCGCGCAGGTAGGCTAGCGGAGTGGGAGTAGTAACGTTAGGTGGGGGAAGCAACGCCATTTTCATTTCAAGTAGTCGCCATGCAGTGGTTCGGTGAGCATCGAGGCTTTGTCGTAGAAACGTTATTTAAAGACAACGACAGTCTACGAATAGCCCTCTGCGTCGCCACCACACTATCATATGAATATTTTAATTCACTACGTTTACGTATTTTAATATTTTACCTTCAAAGGGAATCCCTTCGCCATCGCCACCGCGTAAGTGTCGTCATAGAACGCTTCGCCAATCCTTTGAAGCTTACATCCGTGGTCTGTAGCTCTATAATAATCCAAAACAGGCGTATCGGCTATCAGCAGATCCAAAGAACCATTCCTGGAAAAAAATGCAAATTTGAGAACAGTACAAATTATGTAGGTACTTATTTTCGTAAGTCATCACATTATGCATAATCAGCAGTTAGAATTTAATCGTCGCAGATCCTTGCAGATATAACTGTAGTAAAATTTAATTAGTCCGTGCTCGTTCGCTACAGGACAAAGTCCTCACATTCACGCCACTCCTCCCTGTCTCTAGCCATCCCCATCCATGTACTTAGCCCCAACCCCGTACAATACCGTCGCTCCCCTACATCGGCTGTCTGCAGTGTCTGCTACCCAAACTTCTTCGGCCACTCTCTGATCTCGAGTCTGTCGCCCTCCTACTCCATCGTGCCATGCGGGATAGATGATCAGCACATCTCAATTTGAGCTTGACAATTTTATCACCCATATCATGTGCGCTTTCGCATATCATTATGTACTTAATTCTGATGCGATCTCTTATTGAAATACCCAGCTTCAATATTTAAAAATCTACGAGAACGTCACTAGTTGATGTAAGGAAAGTGGCCTTACCCATCATAATATAAGTATGTGTTTTTTATACATTTCGGTGTAAAGTTTCACAGCAGTGGTGGTTTATTACGCTACTGGTCCTGTATACGTTTCCAGGGTTAGACCCTCTTCGAACACTTATTTTTTGGGTCTTTTGCCAACGCTATTTGAGAATTTACCGGCAATATCCGTTACTCTTGTTCTCTGCTGTATCATTTTGTTCCTCACCCTCGGGGTAATAAATGTCATGGCTTACCATTTTCATCCACATAAAATCAATTCGGTAGACATATTTTACACTTTGAAAAGTTTAACAAATACTCCAGAGTTGACGCCTAAAAATACAAAGTTTCAGAAGCACAAGCTCATCCTAACTAATCCCTTCCTAACATTGCGACTGGTCCTTTTAAAGCCTTTCAGATTACCACAAATTGTACATTATAAATTTCATATTTCAATCCAAATAATTATTGGATGAAAAGTTTAAGTTATGTAACAAGTGTAAGTAAGATTTCTTACTTAAGTTTGCGTATTCCATCTTCTACATCTGCTAAGGCATATTTTTTCATGTGATCCCATAGAGGTTGGCTGGATCTCTGGATGTAATACTCAGCTGCTGACGCCTTTGGAGCTCCAACCCTTAGAGTCAGCAACTGGAAACACAAAAGAGCATTTTTTACTTCATATCTTATGCATATTTTACGTTTGCTTAGCGATACCTGCGATTGGAAAATTAGAGTAGATGGTATGAAAAAAGCTGTTATCTTCCGAAAATCGTTTTAATTTGTAGAAGGTTATTTAAAAATACGTGGTTCGATAACAAGGCATCAATGAAACTTGATAACAATTATTAATCAATTGTATGAAAATACTCGGATGAACTCTGAGCCGACCGGGAGTCGGATTCAGGAACCTTTGTTGCAAAACTGTTACCCAAATGTCAGGTTATAATATAAATAAATGAATTGACTCTTTTCTATACAGAAGTTTTAGCAAAGAAATAGTTAGTGTTGGACTTTTGTCATTCTTCTTCCTGTGCCATGTCAGGTCCTTTCAAAGTCGTCTACCACTATAGCGTAGGCTTCTCTATCCTGGGCTAACCGGAAGAGTTCTTCCACCAGCTGAATTCCGGTCCATTGCCTGAAATTCCTTAGCCAAGACGTTTTGATTTTTTTTTTGTATTTGATTTTGTGTCTATCTCTCGTTGCTCAGCGCAAAAGGTTTGTAGGTACCTGTTATGCTGAGTGATGATTTTTTTGACTGAATAAAATAAAATAAATACCAACACATTCATACATTTTCCCCTTCATTATCAGGTAAAGCAATTTGTATTTGGTATTGCGAAATGTGTTCCCAAGGTTGGATAATTTCCTTCTCTTGATGCTGGCCAACAATTATCTACCTATCTAGTCCAGCTTTTTGCAACACCAACACCTCCGTGTTAGTGACCATATCGGTGCACGGAACATGGAGCATTCTGTGGTGGAGCCACATTTCAAATAACTCCGTATGATTCATTATATTATTAACTTGAGGTCTCCAAGTCTCCACACCATATTATAGTAATGTGGACCAAACACAGGATTTGACCGTTATCTGCTTAAGCTTAGAGTTGCTTCTTAGGATTTCCTGGCCTAATGGAAAGAAAGAGAGGATTGATTTGTGAAGAGACCGCTAAACAATAACGAGCCGTGTAGGGATGTGAATTTTTAAGTTCCTAACCATTAACTATAGGAAAGAGAGAGATTTTTTTAAATATTAATCTGTAGGATATTCTGAAACAGCGAAACACCTCACAAAATAACGGAAACATCTCATTAAACTGAGCAAATAAGGAAAGTTTATCGCTCAGACAAGTAGGCTACCGAAATTCGGTCGGTGGAATACAAATCTAAAATATTAGAATAATAAAAACATTCGAAAATTGCAAACCCTTGACTTTTTGAAAAAAAAAATATCTTACGCTATTTCGAACCGAAAAGTACCCACTTACTTTCACGAAAAAATTCCAACCAATCATCAAACGGATACTGTTGAAAAACTTTCTTTTTATGGGCAGTTTACTATAGTCTATCTCTTTCTCTATAGTAGGAGAACAACTCTGGCCCGGAAATTTCGTCAAAATCAACTCATAATATAGTTCGCCTACTTTAGAGAAAGGTATTTGGGATAAATTTAATAAAGAGCCTTTTTGCTCAACCCAAATGTTGATCTCGAGTAAACATTTTTATTACTTTAATGAAGTTGCGTGGTGCGATATACAACCTTATTAACAACAACACGTTACTGATTTCTCGTCAAACAAAGTTTGACATCTCTGTTATATTATTATTTTCGGTCAAAGTTAATAAAGTACCGATATTGTGTTCTTTTTATTTGATCCCCGCACCACACGTTCGTGAATCAATACGGGAGAGTTTTGTGATCATTTGTCAGAACAAAAATACACTAAAAAGGTTCTGTTTTTGTTTTTAATATTACGAATAAAAGGTTTATAATTTAGGAATTATTGTCATTTTGATCCTGCATAGACAACCACAGTTGTGAAAACGGAAGGAAGATTTTGAACAATGTGCTAGGGTGATTTGTAAAAAGCCTAGGATAGAGCGTCTAGAAATATATTGACGAACCATTCTTCCAGGAATGGATGGAAATGGACTAGAATTATATACTCCTCATGTCGTGGTCATTAAAGCGACGCCAAGCACCTCTACCGTGGCGTCATTACAACCTAAGCTGGTATCCCGAAGGTCTTCATCGTACGCCCTCTTGATGGTGAGTCTTGATCTGCCACGTCTTCTTGTACCACCCGGTGTGTAAAATAGGCTGCCATAATTTGTGGACTCGGGGCACATACGTAGGACATGGCGAAACCAGCTTAGCCTACGATTCAGGATTATCGTTATCACCATGACTCACACAAATGGACTAGGATAGGAGAAATAATTACATAAGCAATAGATTCTAGACCTTGTAAAGTTCACACCGAGTATCTCTTGCTCATCCAAGAGATGAAATCGCTCGCAAAAGTCTTCGTAAATGTGTAGGTAAGAAAAAATATCTACTAAAATGCGATGAAAAAGACGATATCGTATATTCAGGCCACTAATGGAGGAGATACTGGAATGAACTAGAAAGCCAACGACTACGGAAAAGATACAGAAAAGCTGGTGGCTTTCCAAGTTCACGTAGTACATAATACAGCCTACCAAGACTATTTAGAGAACAATAAATAATTAAGAGATGAGCTTATAAAAACCCTTAGATGTTTCAGAAAACTCAGTTTTCATTTCATACAGATTTACCTATAAACTAAAAAAAAAGAAGATACAATAGGTTCAAGGTTTCGGATAAAAGTTGAATGAATGAAAAAATAAATTGGAAGCGCATCATTACCTAATTTAAATGTGAAGAACAAGATGAATAAGTTTAAAACTTTTCATAATAAATAGCTGAAAGCCAGAACGACAAACCAGTCAATAAAGGGATAAAAGCGGTTCAAAAACATCCCTAGAATGCAATGAATGCAGAAAAGGAGATGATTTTTTACGTAATCGAGTTACAGTTGCACTATTAGCCATACCATTGCAAGCATATATCTTTCTTAATATATATAAATCTCGTGTCACGATGTTTGTCCTCAATGGACTCCTAAACCACTTAACCGATTATAGTAAAATTCGCACACCATGTGCAGTTCGATCCAACTTGAGAGATAGGATAGTTTAAATCTCAAAAAAACCTTGGGTAACCTACGAAAACTTCAATAATGTAACCCAAGGTGTAAAAAATTTACCTAAAATATTCTTTTTATCGCGAACGCTGTGAAAACTAATGATGATAGAATAAAACAATGTACCACAATTTTGTAGAAGACATCATTATTTACAAAAAGTATCGCGACAGCATATGTCTAACTATTATAGTTATGCCACAATAAGTGTTTTTTTTATTTAAAAAAAAATCAATAAAATGTCACCTCTAGAAAAGGCTCTTTATTGGTATCTTGGTATTACTCCTTTTAAAATAAATTAGTTCATATTCAAGTCTGCTTCAATATGTTTGTATAACTTTTTGAATTATTCAATTCGGACATTCCATTCGAAAGTTATCACGAGTTTAAAAATGTGAGTATTGGAAAAAAAAGCATAGACTCTTATCATCTCAACTTATCCGATGCAGAGTGCGTACGGGAGAGGGGAGGGGACTGAGGGGAGTCATGTCAAGTTTAGTAGAAATACCGCGCAAAGTAGTCACGGTGGTAAACTGACGTGACACGATACATTGCAATGCAATTATTCCAGATTAACATAATATGCTATAAAATATTTTGAAAAAGTTAGGGATCTGTATGAAAACTAAATTATTTTTAAGTATCTATCTACCCGTGCGAAGCTGGGGCGGACCTCTAGTCTACTATATAAATTAAAGTCGGGTTAGTGCGGGTCAGTGAGATTGGCTCAACAGATTCTTCTGATGTTTGATTTATTGGATTCTTCTCCGCTCCGAATAACAGAATAACTAATAAAAAGTTAAAAAAAATGATAACAAATGATGTAAAATACAATATTTAAGTTTGTATGGAACGGTTACTGGGACGCGCCCACGACATCGCGGGTAGTTCCCTCTAATTCTCGCATACGCTCTTACAGTAGCTTATCCCACTTACTCCACCGCACCGTTTCGATAGTTTTAGAAAATTTTCATACAAAGTCAACAATATTATCGGGCACATTCGTGTTGGTAATAGGCGAGGTAGAATGTGTGCGCGAGCGCATTTTTCTCAAGTTGTTCCCGCCAGAGCTTTGAATACGAATGAAATAGGGATGTTTCAGAAATAGTTTAATGTTTTTATTTTATTAGTTTAATTCAATCGAATTAATTTTGTATTGTTTAACGGGGGCGCAGTGCACATTATGTACATATTAACGGGCCACTACGGGCTAGAAGCACAGGACAACGTCTGTCGGGAAAGCTTGTTGTATATATTACAAGGTGTATATGTATTGTATACCATCTTTCCAACAGTGTCTAAGTACAAAATCTTCCCTGTCTTCCCCTTAAGAGAGCCGTGAAAGTATGTGAAGGTAATTACAAAACTTTTCTTTTACTTAAGTAAGTATATAAACTAAACTACCCATGTAGTAACATATAAATATTTCCGTATCTCGCTTAAAGCTTAAACAAACTTAACCTGGCTATCTATCTCACATCAGACACGCCAGAAAGAAACTTTTCGAATGAAATAGGCCAGTTACATTTCAATATTTTTACCTTCTTACTCTATGTTTCCTATCTTTTTTTTTGTCCAAACATCATTACGGATTCCTTTATTCGTATGCATGCGACCATGGAATATATGGTTAAAGTCTCAGCTCCGCATCAATATTTTCCAAAAACTCCCTTGCCCTAGGCGCGTCACCTTTCTCCAGTTCATCAAAAAAATTTGATGGGATACTACTTAGTCTAACAGAATGTGTCTCACAGTCACAATCTGGCCACATTCACAAAAAGAATGATCTCTTTTACCCCACTTGTGTAAAAGATGTCCGCATCCACCATGACTAGTACGAATCCTGTTCAGGATTGTTCATTGACTGCGGGGTTAGGGCCAGTAAGACCGAGATCCTCGTGATTGCTGTATTTGTCGTTCGTATTTACGTCTATCCGAAAGGGACAGCAATCACTATGATGACCGAGATCATCGTGATTGCTGTATTTGTCGTTCGTATTTACGTTTATCCGAAAGAGACAGCAATCACTATGATGGCCGAGATCATCGTGATTGCTATATTTGTCGTTCGTATTTACGTCTATCCGAAATAGACAGCAATCACTATGATGACCGAGATCCTCGTGATTGTGTCTCTCTTATTCGAATTGATGTCAATGCGAAAGTTAGACAGCAATTACGATGGTCTCTCGGGTAGACTGACTGTGGGATTAAGAACAAGCGGTCCATCGTCGGGATATTTTTATGGTGAAACGGAATTTGAACCATAATGGATTGAATAATTCTAACCATAATACAACCACATTTTCCTTATAATTTTTAGAATTGCATAGTGCCGTAAATTTCATGCATTCGATAGGACTCGAAACAGCGTCTCTCGCTGTTTCTGACCAACATGCTAGCGGCTATAGATACGTGAGACAACATTATTTTAATCTATAATTAATTAATATATTTTTTTAATATTAATTTTATTATTTTGGATAAAAAATAAATAAAGAAAAACATGCTTTTTTTTCATCAAGATTTTTCAAAACTTTCGGAAAGCCATAATTCAAAGTTTGTTTAGGTTTCGAGGACTTCGAAACTTGTTTTTTTTTCGGGTTAAAACTTGAATAATTATTTTTTCTTACATAATCAGTTTGAAATAATAATAATATCATGTTCGCTTCTTTCAAGAGTCCTTTTAAAATATCTTGAACATTGCATATACAAAGAAATGATTGGATCGAGGTTGATATTACAGTGTGATTGACCTCACAGTATAAAAGTAATAATCAATAAAGCGAAGCCTTCATATTATATAAGACGCGGCTTTATTCTCTGTAGGAATAGAAATGAAATAAATACACATCCTTATGGAGAATGTTTTTATCAAACTTTCCCTCAGGCGAAAATTCAACATTATTTTGGGAACAGAAAATTCTAAAATACGTTTTTTTATATGTATTTTAAAAAGGGAAATGTCTTTGGTTATCTTTTTATTGCGTAAAGGTTATGGTAATAATAAATTAACGACGTCAAATTGTATATTCTTCTTGGTTTTCTAAAGGGTTCGAAAGGCCAAAAGGTGCACATTGAGCTAGATCTTGTTTGAATATAGAAATATACAAATACGGTGAATGACCAACTTGCATATTTTCAGCAACACTTTTGACAAGTCCGAAGAGATCCTGTTTTGGGAATGTAGTTATAGCAGACAAAGAGAAGGTTGATGGCGAGTTTTTGGTGCCTACAAAGCAATAGGAATCAATCCTAAGAATATTACCTAAGTGAATGAAGTATTTAAAATATAAAAGTAGTGCTAAGTTGGTTTTTATTTTAACAAACATCTTTAAGTGAACTCTTTGAACGTGAAATTTAAACAAAACGATTTGGCCCTCGATATTTTATAAGCGGACAATCTTCGACCGCTTGATGGGTTGAACCAACACCACCTATATAAGAAGGCCTTAGCCATAGTCACGTGGTGAGGCCCAGCATTCACTTGCCTATATCTGTATGTACTTACCTGTACGCTATGATATCTGTCTACACGCCGGCGGCCTGGTGACGCGAGAGGAAAAATGGCAGCCAGCGCTAAGGCCTTCTTATATAGGTGGTGTTGGGTTGAACCGGCTCTTCGCTCTCGCATGCATCACGTACGTATGTGAACACATTGTCCTTAAATGTCTTTAAAGCCTAACGTTTTTCTGTCCGTGTCTTCTGTGTAACAGATTTCATTATTTTATTTCACGGATTGTCCTTTAATAACTTTAAAGCCTAGGCATTGTCCTAGCATGTTTTACTCAAATTGCACCAGAGAAGATGGCTGAAATATGGTATTTTTTCCCGAGAAATCACTATTGCATGATATAAGGTATCCATTGTGATGATCACCGTGTTGTGTTGGTCAAATATGGCACAGACACAAGTTTAATAATGCTACCTACTTTGGATTCGGAAGGGTAGAATAATTTTCAAGCATTCATAATTTTGTATTCATTGTCTAGAAACGGTCACAAAATAAACAACATTCTTTAAAATCAATAGCCATTCAAAAACAGCAACAACATCGATCAGCAAATAAGTTTCTAAATTAAAAATAATTTTCATGTCTAAAAAAATCTTAAAATTATCTCTCAGATTTTTTCTTAGGTATGGGGTGAGTATCGCTGAAAATATGTTGATGGGGGTAGGTCTCTATGAAGGGCTGTTAATTAATCATTCTCCACACACAGCTAGGGAAGGAGAAAGAAGGATTCGGGATGTGGTGCCCCTTCTAATGGACGATGGATTCCACTAGTATTCATCACTTTCTCCATTATATTCGCTTCAAAACGACCTTAATTATTATTCTATTGATTGCTTTTGATTTACGATGCTTCAAACAAATATTGTTTTTTTTCCTTCTACAACTCATCATTTCAAACACAATGAGGCCTTTTCATTAAATACAAATATATTCGAAATAATTCAGATGTACACTGTACAGCTCATTTTGATCTACATTTGCAAACATTTTGGAATATAGGTTAATATTTCATCCCAATAAACAAGCCGGGACCATTTTATTGCAAATGCAAATTTTTAACAATAATCATGATTTTTGAGAGTCAAAATCTCAATATGCAAAATATAAATTAGTAGGTAAGGGAAATTCATAAGAATCTTTTAATATCACCCACTTTAAAAAAGAATGAGTAGGTAACATGAATGCTTTTGCTTATATCATAAATGAGTAACAAAATCACCACTTACATTTTTGTCGCTGTAATCCACAACCGCATTTTGGAAGAACAGTCCAGCGTAGAGAGCAGCAATGTTGGCAGTGTAGCTGGCCACGAATATCACAGAGAATCCTCCCCACACGTTGATGAGGAATTTGTTCGGCCAACTCTTAGGTGCCTTGAACGCCACCAAGTGCCCGCAGAGCAAACCCCACATCACCCAAAGCGCACTAGACATACTGAAGTTCTTGGAACGTTGTCTTCCCCACGGATTCAAACCGAAGGGCGATAACCATTCGTAGATAGCGACGGCTATGGCTGTTACATTCAGCGACGTAAAAATTGTAATCCACAGCTCAGGAGAAAAAGGCAACAGGAATGCAAGAAGTGGAATCTCGGATTTTTCTGGTGGAGCAGCTAAAAACGAAACACCGCTAAAGAAATATGGAACACTAAAGTCGATCACTTCCGATCTAGCACTGGACACACTGAGAGCAGCAAAGGACATATGGGCCGCCCCCGAGATCAGATCTCCAACTATTCCGTTCCATTTCATATCCGCCGGTGTTGTACTTCCTATGTCACCTTCTATATTTCCATCTCCATAGTATCCATTTCGGATTTCTTTCTTAAAATCAGCCTTAGAAATCGGATCTCTGCTGTCTCTATAATGTGTTTTGAAATCTCTCCTGTGAATATGTTTCCTAGTCAACTTTCTATGCCCAAACAAGCCGTCGCTCACAATATAAAGGTGGAAATCAAACTCTAGTTCTTCTGCGATGTTTTCAAGCAGATCCATACTCAAACCATAACAGCAGTTTGTTCTGTATTTGTATTTATTCTTGAACGGAAAAAACTTTTGGTTTATCGTTTGATAGCTGGTGTGGTATTTAAGATGTGGAAAAAACGATCCTTGCAGTACTTCTTCGGCTTCTTCTTCCATTCTTTCTTGTGTTTCCATCTCGTTAAATACAAGAGTGAGGTTATCTTTATCAGAAGTTAATACTCTATGACAAGGTAAACCTCTTAGGCACTGTCCATCTTCATCTAACTCTCCTTCCATAACGAAAGGCGGTGCTAGAGCCGTAACTATCCTGAAGACACTTCTGGCTTGGGAGGATAAACCTGAAACTATGATATCTCCTCCAGGCCACATGATGGTATCTATCTGCACATTTTTACCGGTAATTCGCCCAACGGATCTCCACTTTAACTTTTCATTACTATTAACTTGACTACCGTCTTTTGTCTTATCGAATTCAGGCACTAAGTTGAGAATTTCGAAATTGCCTACAAGAGCTTTCTCCAACTTTTCACTTCCGTCCCTCGAAAACTTATTACCAGCCAATGAATCTTCCACAAGATGATTGAGTTCTCTGAAACAATGAAAATAAAATTGAATTAGAGGTGTTGTATGGTTATTCTTGCTTTTGATCCATCTGACATTCTCAAATATATTTACGTTATAATCTTGCAGAACTATATGGTTGATATCCTACTGGTTTCGATTGTTCGAGCCTATATTTGCCAAGTTTAATGTAGTGGAAAAATTCAAAGTGTATTAGCATAACTTGTGTTAAAAGTTATTTTAAGTAGGCATATAAAACAAAATATTTTGTTCTCTTCTCCTCAATCAGGATTTTAACGAAACTTTTAAAATGATAAAGGTTTTCAAATAACACAACGGTTTCAAAACGCCAATAAATAATCGGATTTCGCTTTAATTAATTGGGTGTGCGAATAAGGTATAAATCGTCCCGACATTCCTCGAACATCAGACTCCGGGGGAAATCGTAAATTTTAAAACTGATGTCATTTATCGATTAAATTTGGTCGCAAAAACGAGAGCCGAGACAATCTTAGCCCACAGCTCCCTTCTAGTCGTAAATTGTCTGAAAGCAGAAACAGACGCACGCGTATAGATTTCAGTAGAAACGTCATTAATTCCAACTCGCTAAGTTCGAACTTTTGATAAAATATACCTACTTAAGTCCCCCTTATATAAAGTAGATCGATTTTAACCACGCGGTTAAGAAATTAAAATAATATATAGCTTTGTTTGTGTTTTCTACCAAATTTTCTATGAGAAAATCGTAAGTAATAATAACATACTTTGCCAGTAGGTACGTAAAGTAATTTAGTAATTTGCCTAGGTTCTGATTTTTTCAAATTTACATATTACACTTAACAATGTAGAATATAATTTAGAGGGTCAACCTAGTTTCAAAACACATAAATATAATTATCATTCTGAACGAATTGTCCTACTATGGAATTAAAAGAAACTAACGGGATAGAATTTTATCTAACTAGCTGTCGAAGACAATAACAATTGTAGAATATGTATATGTAAGTCCACTAACACGTAGCGCTCTGGAAACGCCACTGTTAACGGAACATGACTTATTATTCTGTAATTCCCCTTAAACCACATCACGTGTGAGAACTTTACCAACACAGGAGTATAAAGTTTAAAATTGCGCTATTAAATTGACAAACGTCATATTATTTTCATTTCTCTAATGATATAACGATAGAAGGATCCCTAGCATGAGTCTATAGCTAGCAGCACATTTAAAAAACAGACGCACGGACTCACTCTTACTATAGTCCATATTGTTTCATACTACTTAACATTTAACACCCCACGTCCATTGAAGTGTAAAAAAATGACGCCCACAGTTAAAGGTTAAAATTAAAGTGTCGCCGCATCTAAAAAATGTTTAGCAGTCATGATAATTACGTCAAGCACTATAATTTAGAACGCAATTCTCGCCTGCTCGTTGACATTGACTATAGTATTCTGAAATAAAAAAACAGACGATTGAGTTGCGTCGCATCCAATTTTTATTGAGACTTTTGACATTTCTACGATACGATGCAACTCAATCGTCTGTTTTTCATTTCAGAATAGCCGTCAATATCTAAGGAACCGTTTACACCAAACGAACATAGATCCAGGTTAGAAATAGAGAATTCTTTCTAGAGAGATGACACCACGCAAACATAAATGAGCATGAATTAGGTACCAAAGAACTAATATTACGCGCGCACCAGAGTTCTAATACTTGCTCGTTGCTGTTGACTTAGTGTAAATAACAACAATCAAGAAAATATTATCTATTTCCAGCTCTGGCGCTATGTTATTTTGCACCCTATCAGGACGATAGTTCAATATACGAGATTCCCAAATCTATTACAGTTAAACACCTTATTACTGGTATAAACCATAGAATTACTAAATCTCTAAAACCGTGGTACAACGAGGATGCTATATGCTTATTCTATGGTTTATTATGGTATACCTGGATTATTAATAACATTTTTCTTAGACCATGGTATGTAAACCATTGTATAACGTTACACCAAGATTATTAATAACGCTCTAAATGCATAGATTTTGGCGAGTATCTGCTCCTAAGCGAAAGAACAAGGATGTGTATGGGATGTCACATGTATGGGCAGATGGGATTCTATTCCGTGAGAAGTTATTTAATAAGTTGAAACAATATAATATGTGAAAAAGAATATGTCGTAATACAAGTAAAAAAACTAAAACCTAGCACCTGTCCTTAGTATAACGAAGGATTGGGCATGTAAACGTAGTGGTAGAAAATATAATAAATTCCCCGTACGCCCGCCATCTATCGTGACACGTGTAAAAGCTTCAGTTGTAATCTTCAACCTTCTCGCGACCTATGCTAAGTAGAATCTCCATACAGAAATAATAATATATTTGTATATTTTACTACCATCGCCCATAGGTCCTGTTTCTCACTTTCCTGGCCCTTTCCTGTTAGATTTATGTTTCTACCGGTGAAAGGCGAGGTTATCTCTAAAACAGTTGGAGCTTATGGCCGATGAGGATCGAGCTTTCACCCAAATAACTGCCTAAATATTTTAATACGGAAAATCTATATTATGTTGAAATTGTTGATGTAAAATATTGAGTTTGCATATTAATAAATTGAACATCCCTAAGTATTATATTGAACCATTTTGACAAGAGAATTGTTTTACATTGGAAGATCTCATTTATTTGACTATAGACTGACTTACACACAACATGCACTGATTTTGAATATCCTGACAACTAAAACCCCCATAGATAATAATGTTCTACACTGGCACGATTGCCGCTGTTTATAGCAGTATCGTATTCCTAGGAAAACAGACCATAAGAGAATACTGTGTAATGGGTTTGTACTGCTATAAAAAGCGGTGAATGTGTCAGTATAGAATATTGTCAATGTTGTTATATTGTACTGTAAACGACAAAAATACATTGTCGCAATTTTAAAGACAGCCATCTTGTTAGAAGACGGACCGCTCCCTAGGAACCCATTCCGTTATCTTCTGAAACTTTAGACACATTTTTAGCGTCTGGTAAACAAAAACGGTTGGGATTTTAAATCATCTGTTCAGACCACAGGTTCATCAGCATAGAGTCTAAGCAGACTGAACAGTTCTATTAGCTTAGGCGAAGGGATGACTAACATATTATAGGTTGACATCTTGAAATGGGTTTTTTGATAAAAGCACACACCTACTCAGTTTTTGTTTTGTACCTACCTATATAAATATCACTAAATCAAGTCGATGTTCCTCTGTTGAAAATAGCAGGTTATTTTTCACAGATATTATACTCACTTGATTAAATGTAAAAAAATTCCGGATTGTAATAATAGCAATCACAATATTATGATATTACACGTACGTACAAACTGAATAATCACCATTACCACGTACTTACTACTAGACGAACAGCGAGGAAAAATTGCGGAGGCTTCTGTTTTTTTAAATTGGTGAGATTTTTTGCCATCGGATCATCGAATAATGTTGGGTGAATACTTAAATTTGAACTGTCTTTGAAAGACTCTTAAATGTAATCGTTCGCAGCATATGTATGCTACATCATGACAACGCCCAATGTCACGCTGCCCTCTCTATAACGTATAATATCTCATTGTAGTCATTGTCTCTCCCACTTACCAGTCGCTTGCTGCTTTAATATTTTGAAAAGGCCTTCCACAGCCCATAGACCATCATCGGTACATATTTAAAATAATTGCTCCGTATTGATATACCTCCGAAAATAGTTAAAATGGTGCAGTCCCTGTATGGAGACTCCGAGTGTAGCGTCAAAATCCCAAGTGGTCCTACTGAAGCTTTTAGGATCACCACGGGAGTCAGCAAGATCGAGCGCAATGGAAGGCTCTTGTTGCCTCCCTATGCCCCTACGTGGGGTTACGAGGGAGATTGGTTTATTGAATATTTTAATACGAATGAAGTAATATTATGGAGATTGGTTTATTGAATATTTTAATATGAATGAAGTAATATTATCCAGAGTCTTAAAGTGGAGACCATGGGAAAATAAAAGGGGAGTCGGCCGGCCACAGAAGAGATGGGCCGACGATATTGTTGCGGTCGCCGGGAAAAAATGGGTTGAAGCGGCCCAAGATAGAGAGAAGTGGAGACAGATGGAAGAGGCCTACATCCAGCAGTGGAGGGAAGGCTAGGAAGAAGAAGAAGAAGAATATTATGAATGCTTACATTACACTTGTTACATTTGTTTTTAAATAATAACGCTTTTCTACGGTCTCCATGACTTTTCTTACCCTTTTCTTTTGCTGAAAGAATCCTCAAAGGACATCATTTGGGGACACCCAAAAGAGTGTAACGCACTTGCTGAAGACAATGTTGGTTGAAAAATTTAAAATTTCAGTGCTGCTACCAAAAGTGAGAACAGCGCCTCTATCGGCGTGTAGCTGCCCAAGGGAATTTCTTAAAATGAGATAGCAATGACGTCTGAAAAAATTTTTTTTCGAAACATCTGTAAGATAATCACTTTTCTTTGTCTCGTTGACGCTTAATCCGACTTAATCTTGTTAACGCTAAACGCTTAACTAAAGATAACTAATGCTTTTAAAATTTCCCTCTAAGCAGGGCAACTAACAAAATATACAATATATACATACATATGAACAAACACCCCTTTAGGGGCAATAATATATTAAAAGGATAATGATACACACGTATAAGATGATATGTTCACGTTATCATTGGCGCGTGTCTGGTAGAATAACAGTTATTTAATAACGTACTCTTTCTCTCTCTCTATCTCTTTCTCACTCTCACACACACACATTGGTGAAATATAGGACATCAGGGATTAGGAACCTTTTTAAGAATACTCATTTAACTTATTCCGTACGCTCGTCCTATTGAATACGACGTGATCTTTGCTCTCTTCAAATTGAAATGTTTTTTTTTCAGGTTGACATTGACCCACCATTTAGTGTAAATGTTACACCTACCTTTATTTATGAGAAAAATGACATTTGTCAGTAAATAATTAATTCCTTATAAACTATGTCACTATCATACACTGAATAAATTAATAGAAGAGCGATAAATAAATCTGGGGTCGCTGATAATAGAACAAAATGAAATCAGCATCGAAATAACCAAAGATTTATCTCAGCCAATAGATGCAATTTAGGTCTAAGCTGCTCTCCAGAAATTCAAAGGAGCAACTGGATAAGAATATATTATAATCCGACTGGTGCTCCTGAGAGATTTGGCCGGTGAGTAAACGTGACAAGCAAAGTTTAACCGCAAATTGTATGATGATATTAACGCCGCAAAATTCATGAGGCTTAACCGACTCCGCTGGCTGGGCCATGTTCAAAGATCGAGCTAACCGTTCGTCCTCAAGAGAACTTTTCTTTAGGAAATTCACTGGAAGCAGAAGCATTGGAAGACCCAGGCTGAGATGACTCTGGATGGAGCGGAGAGAGACCTTAGACTGCTGAGGGTGAACGATTGCCGGAGCATGGCCGAGGACAAAGTGGCATGGAGAAATCTTCTGGAGAACACCGAGATCACTCATGGGCACTGTGAAGATGTTTATTTGAATGATGATGAGTGGGACACAGGGCTGTAGCGCCACGGATGTATGTATGTGTGATAAATACATAGCGGAGACAATTTGAGTCAAAAGATAGGTACTTATTAAAGTGGAGACCATGGGAAAGCTGGGGAAGTATTCAAAGGCCTGAAGAGATAGGGTGATATACATATAGAGGCTGTGGGTGAAAAGACAAGGCTGAATTTGGCAAAAGACAGTGAGGAATGGAAGAAGCTCTAAAGGCCTATTTCCAGCAGTGGACCTGAGAAGACTGTGGGAAAAATTAATCTAGGCTCGCAAATTCACTTTTGAAATCTTTCACACTAAGCCTTGCATGTGTTGTGAAAGAGGAAGGTGGTCGGCACCGTGGATTGAACCCACTACCTTCAAAACGAAAGTCGGATCAACCATGTAGGTTTCTGAGTGCAAAAGAAGAGAATATCATTACAGCTTCTTAAACTTCAGCATGTTGTTGTTTAGTTATAATGCGATCAATTGACAACATTCTTAGCAAAAGACTCTACTACTACTTTAACGTTAATATCAGAATGGACTAAAAACAGTTATTTGTAGATAAAATATAATCATAGTAGGTACCATTCTTTTGTTAATTATTCATGCCTTAACCCTAGAAGCCTAATCTACGTCTGCGAGGCGTACACGAAACCGAATATCGTTTGTCTCTTTCCAACAGTTGAAGCTAGCGCGACGTGCCCTTTTGCCAACTCAGGGGCCGCCGGGAGCTAGCGTACGGTGCCCTTATCATTAAGGTAAGTCCCGCCATTTTCGATTTATCGAAGTATTGCACGCCTGCAAGACGTATGTTTAGGCTTTGCGTAACTTTTAACTAGGTTTATGTGATTTTACTTTTGTTTGTTTTTCGTATATTCGGCGTTGTTTACGATAATATAAAATATGTCACGGTTTCGAAGATTAGACGGAAACGATATTTTAGTAATCCTAAACGAGGAAGATGATCCTTTTTGGAAGATTCGGATTCCGAAGTTGAGGATGACCAGATTATCGACGACGTTCAAAGCGAAGACGAAAATAGTTATGTGACTGAGTATGTTTCGTCTTAACAAGAACCTGCTTCCTCTGAAGAAACCGACCCAGCCCCTATTACAGAAGATGGTCCATCATCTGACGCTGACCGTGTTTCACCACCTCCCAACTTGGGGCGAATTTATCGTGGTAATACTCCCCGAGGTAAGAATGGACAAATTTGGTCGACTGTTAAAGCTCAATCTCACAGAACGCCAGCTATGAATATAGTTCGCACCTCTTGAGGTCCAGCTGGCATGTTTTTGATCCTGTGCAAATATTTAACTTATTCATTACTGATGAAATTATATCTGAAACTGTGAAATGGACTAATGTTGAAATGATCTCTAAACGCCAAAGGATAGGAAAAATTGCAGCGACTCATAGAGATGTTAGTGATTTAGAAATTCGTACATTTATTGGGTTATTGACTTTGACTGCAGTCATGAAGGATAATCATATTTCTATAGACGAGCTTTTTGATCCTACGTTTTCTGGTACACGATATGTATCAGTTATGACTATGAGCAAAGAAAGGTTTGAGTTCATAGTCAGATGCCTTAGAATGGATGATAAGACGTTGAGATCAACTCTCAGACCAAATGATGGCTTTAATTAGCGTTAAAAAAAGAAAATTTTCTATGAAAAAATAATATGTTTCTGTTGATTTTGAAGAAGTTGATTTTTTTGTTCCAATTTATTCGCCTAGTTTTATTTTTGTAATAAATAACTGTGATTATAGTAATTATTCATAACAGTGTTGTTTTATTTTTAGCTTATATACCAAATTTAAATTTTCACTACAAAATAAAACAAAATAAGGCTATTTTTACATAAAAAAACTTGAATTATATGTGTACGCCTCTGAGACGTATGTTAAGGCTTTGTGTACTTTTGAAATAGATTAGGCTTCTAGGGTTAAGAAGCATTTACCCCAAACTTCCGTTTTCATATTCCTCAGCCTTGTACGACACATATTTTGAGAAACATATCGTACTGCGTATATAGAGTTCCTCTTATTATAATACCTAATGATTTTTATATGCCCACTCGAATGTAGGAAGCTCCCAGTCATACACGTGGATGGGATGGCATGTTATATGTAAGTTTTCTTATTTCTATGGTTTTTACATGTAATTTTCAAGATTATAATATAACTACAATATTTTTGTTGTTGTGAATATTGTGAATGTTTAATAATGTAAATTTTGTGGACAAATTATATCACACATAGTGCCAGAAAATGTATTTCATATTTATTTAAAGAAAAAATAACAACTAATGACTCTAACAATTCATTACTAATGTTCGATTTTTAAATGGAACAAACCACTACTATGTTTATTATTTTTTATTTACATTTTATTTACATTTACATTATAGTTTATTTACATTTTGCTCACTACGACTTGTTTCACATATTGTATTATGTGATCACATACCACATGGTGTATTACGAATTCTATCACATTTTGCGCCAGTAAGTACTACGACTCGTTTAACATGCATACTACTACCTCAAAATGTGTACTACAATTTTTTTCAATCTTTGCGAAATTATGTGCAGTAAGACTTGTTCACATAGTGTATCAAAATGTACGTTGTACCAGTATGTCATTGTGTGGTTAGACTTATTTCACAAAGTGTATCAAAATTTGTATGACAATAATTATTATTTATTTCACATTTTTCGCCAAAATGTCCATTATGACTCGTTTCACGTATTGTAAGTGTAGATTTAATCTTACCAGAAAGAGTATTGCAAATTGTTCCACACTTTGTACCAGAATGTGTATCTATTGCAAGGCATAATAAGTTATTGTAGTTGTAACTTCTACTTATTATTAGGAGTGGAAGGCTAATAAAAAAAAATATTATAGAACTCAAAGGTTAAACTTAAAAGAAGGCCAAAATAAGTAAAGTACTCTCCAAAGTCTATGTATGTAGATGAGTTAGATAACCTGAAAAAACTCCGCTAGCCGAAAATAAAAATACAATCATTCATTAGAATAATAGGTACAATCATTCACAGAATAATCCTTCGGAGAGTGCAACGGGAAATCGCCCTCTGGGTAACATTTTCCCAGGAAATCACCATTACGAATTATGACCACAGTTGTTATCCTTATAAAAAAGTACACAGAGGAAAGTTATCTTCAAGGTGATGTGATTATAATGAGTAGGTAAGTAACCTTTTTGTCTAAGATGCCAGACTGATTACCAAAAGGTTACGAGTTCAAATCCTGGTGGAATCGAATGTTTTATGTATTTTTCAATTACGATGTCGGCCTCCTGTCTCAGATAATCGTACTTGGTTGATTAGACGAAATTGACAGAGGCAATAAGTATCAAGTACTTACCCAAACCAGCACAAGAACTTTTAATAGTTTTAACAGTCCACAATGATTTTCTTTTCCAAGAATTTAAGAGAGCACGCGCACAAAAAGACCGGTTAAAATAATTTCAATTCATTGTTCCGCCGGCAAAATCTCCGTCGTCTAAATTATTCTTTTTTAATTTGTTAAGTAAACCATGACATTACAATATTATAAAGTCTCCACAAAAAGCGTATTTTAAACGAGAGGAGATTTTCTTTTGAATTAACATAGCCATGCTCTAAAGACATGCATACGTATAATATATTTTTAGGTATATTAGTATATCCTAGAACACTTACTGGTCGACTAATGACGCCTACCCGAAGCGTTCCCATACCTATCTGCAGTGGTGCATGGGTTCTGTGTCGTGAAACGGGCGGATACACACTTTCTGTTGTGTATTTTGTGAGGAACTTTAGGTACCTACCTACAGTGATCCATCTTTTTTTTATCACCCATCACGCCATTTCCCGAAGGGGATAGGCGGAGAGTAGGGACTTTCATTCTTTCCTATCCAAACAAACCTCTTTCGCTTCCTCCAAACGCATAACATTCCGCATACATGCTCTTCCATTCCTTTTGCTCCTGACTTGGCTCTCCTCTAAGACGGCACCGATGTAGTCGCACCATGTCATTCGAGGTCGGCCTCGTCAGCATGCACCCATTTTTTCAGATTTATATATCATTTTAGTCATTCTTTCTACATGCCCAAACCACCTTAATTTATTCACTTTCATTCTAGTCACTACGCTTGATGCATCATTAACGCGTCGAATCGAAATTATAAAAACGTCACACTGGTGACTAGCAGCCCCAAGTCTTTTATTTTTTTTTTCAAAACGTTGTAGTTTTTTTTTTGTAAAAAGTTCAGTTTGGTATCCACTAAGAAGGTATACTTACTTTAGGTTTACTTGTATATTGTGTCTCTTAAAAAAAATCTCCCGATCTTTAAAAAAACTAGCTGAACGGCAAACTGTCAACAAGATATACCCGGAGACGTGTCAATATAAAACTTTTTACCTGTCATATAACTTTAAATCTTGGTCTCCGGAGACTTTATTGAAAAAGACATCGACTTGATACTTCGTTACATTTATATGACAAGAGTTCAAACAAGACATAACCACTATAGAACTGATACCTAATATTGTATGTAGATAAACTCTGATATGACACTTTCTACCTTGGCACGTACTTAGTCTTCAAAATCCTTAATTTTTAAAAATTTTTTTCAAGTAAAATATATCAATTACCATTACAAATTTTCTCCTTTGCGATGACTGGTGTATTTTTAGTAGAAATTAAGGTTAAAGTAAACCTAAAAATTATTCTAAAAGTAAAACTAAAGGAATAGGAAGGAATATAAGCATGGAATGGTTTAAATTATATTTTAACAAATTGAATGTTGTTGCCTCATTAGACTTGAGTTCTGTAACGAGGCAGACAATAATCATGAAAGACTTATCAGTGGCGTACCGAGGGGGGGGGGGGCGGAGGGGCGGACCGCCCCGGGCGCCTCTACTAGCAGGGCGGCAAAATATGCTCGCGCTATACTATACGTCCGGTTTTCGAAATAGGCATGTACCAAATTTTGGAAATGACCTTTCTTTAGGAAATGTCATGTTTCCAGATACCAAATTTTAGAATTTTTTTTTTTTTTTTTGGAAAAGTTATGTGGGGGCGCCAAAGGGTGTGGTTTCCGCCCCGGGCGCCAATAACTCACGGAACGCCACTGAGACTTATAAATATGACAAAAAATAAACAAAAAATCATTAACAAATCAAAATATCGTAAAAAAAAACAACCAAAGCTTACAATGCTATGGCTAATTTTTATAACGTGATTATTATACCTATGGCAAAAAAGATTTCAATATGATGAATGATGATGCGTTTGAAGACATACGATTTTTAAAGATGGTGGTGATCCCTCCACAAAAAGTCTCAGCCTTTGAAATGAAGTGCCTCAGGAGAATTCTGGGCGTAAGATGGTACCACCGCATCACGAACGACGCCATACGCCGGCGCACCCAGCGTGAGCCCATCACCTCTACTATTATGTGGAGGAGATGGACTTGGCTGGGACATGTGTTAAGGATGTCGAATGACAGTTGGCCGAGGAGAGCGGTGTTCTTCCTCCCATCAGGATCCCGAAGACGAGGAAGACCCTCTCACACTGTGTTCCGCTCCTTCGAAGCAGAACTGAGGGACATGGACATGGTGTGGGAGGAGGTCATAAACATTATACAAGATCGACCACAATGGAAAGGAAAGGATGTAAAAGGGAGAATTGATTGATTTATTGATTGGTGATCCCTCCAGGGAATTGTTGGCAACAGGGCACATGCTCTTGAGGTCCCTGGTAGGAAGTCACGAGGGAGACCCAAACGTGAAGATGGCGTGAAGTTGTGTGTCAGGACATGACGAGCTGCGGAGCTACCCCCGAGGATGCACAAGACAGAGCTGAGTGGCGGCGTAAAATACAAAAGGCAGACCCCACCATCATGTGAAAACAATAATTGCCCGGGAGAAGAAGAAGAGGTGATCCCTCCAGCCTTACAATCGACGAAAGGCAGAGCATCATGAACAACAGCAAATGAGTAATTGTAGAACGATGATCTTCGTGCCTATCTCCAAAAACGCTCGCTCCTCGATCTCAATGGGAGGCCATGACTCACTACATGGATAAATAATAAGAATATACCTACTTTCTTTCAAGTAATATGGGAATGACAGTGAGTACAGAGATTTGTGAAAAGGTTGTGTTCGATAAATTCTCCTTTAGTTTACTACAAGATCCCCAAGTTGTTAGCGTGAGCCACTTTCTCTTCAATAATGCCACCTCGGGCTTGCTTGAGAGCGTTGGGAAAGGGGGTGTTTATTTTAATGGGGTTAGGTTAACCCCTCGCATTCCCACAATAATTTTCATAAAATATAAATATTTCGATGGGAGCGTTTAAACGCTGAACGCTATTTTACGGCCACTCATAAATCGTGTTGTTTAAATTAATGGGTAGCGTTTAACGTATTACTTCACCAGAGGAATTATTACATTTTTATTCCTTTTTTTTCTTACATTTTCATAAAAGGTGTAACATTTTTCTCTTTTGATAACCAACGTGATGTGAAACATACCATAAGCTATTTCATCTATTATGTACATGTAGAACGATTTCGTGAAATTATTAATAGGAAACTAAATTAATATTTCTTAATAAACCGAATCCGTCTAACTATTTTTTGTTTTCATAAAACAAACAACATCAGTAACTTTGCCCTACAGACTTTTTTAAAAAGATATTTGTACCTACCGGAGTACGATTAGGGCTATTTTGTGAAGGTTATTTTTGTGTTCTTTGTGTAGATGAAAATGGTTGAAACTGCAAGAAAAGGTTACCATGGTAAAGAAGAAAATATGGCATGAAAACAAGCGACCCACTTCTAACTATGTACGCAGAAAAGAAAGAAAAACAGCCCCGCAGGCTTACAAAAAGCAAAACTAACGAATTTTTTATGTTCTACGTGTACCTACATACATGAGATATATTAGGCGTGGATCTCAGATCACGAGGTCCCAGGTACGATTCCCGGTCGGGTCAGAGTTTTTCTAAGTATTTTTTCACTTAAATTTCTACCCGGGGTAGGCCTGAATCAGATTGGACGGGACCGGTTGACTATAAAAAATTACCTCAGGCAATAATCTCAGCCGGCTATACTGACACCTATGTATAGATAAGTTTATAATTTATTATGTCATTTGAATACATATTATAATAGTTATTATAGTAGTTTTTTTTTTGAAAAACAAATAAAACATTGGTTCAAGGTTGAATAACAGATTTCTTCATATTTTTCTCAACAGCAGAAAAAAATATCAGTTCTTGAAAAAAAAAAAAATACGGGCATTTTCGTTTAATGGGACTCCGCACTCTCCGCCTGATAACGCTAAAGAAAGCGATTATCTCAAATCTGTTTTATTTATCATTGGAATTGGGGTGGGTTCTTTTTTTTCATAAATATTCGTCAAATGAAATGGAAAATAAATGCTTTTCCTCTTTCTACCTCAACATAATAATATATACCTACCTACCCAACTCACCTAGATGAAAATGTTTGTTATACTTGGTGAGGAATACATTTCGGCATTAAAAAAAACACATCATAATAATATAAAACTTTTGCACACAAAGGTAAGTATTGGCATAGAGGCCAACCCCGGGTAGAAATTACAAGTGAAAAAAAAATGAAATTTTCCAAACCTTCGCAAAAATAGAATTCTTAAAAATATTAGGTATACAAATGCATAAAAATACGACATTTAAACCAGCTAACTACCCATTGGTAATATTGTGAAAAGGAAAAATAAATAATGACGCTATATTAGATATATTAAAATCAAAGTTATGAAATGTTAGTTGGTCTTGGAGGCTTTTTGAGTATTGATGGCAGCGCCCAGGATTATGGATGAGAGCCGCTGAAGTACAAAGTTATATTGTGTAGGGGTGGTGGGCGTGGCTGGCGAATACAATATTATTTATTGTTCGTCGCTTCGGTTCAAGGGATGTTTTCAAAACCGTCCCCGGCAAAAAGTTAATTTCTGCGTCACTGACTTTTGTCTCCCGGTTTCCATTGGCTTTAGTCACGGTGTACGAAGGATAAAGGGCATTGTTTGGATTAAGGACAAAAAGTCCTCAAGATACGTATTGATCCGTATCACAAACCAGATTATCAGATACGTCTTTGAAGAGTCGAGTTATTCAAATATAAAATTAAGCAGGTTACTTACTTCAAATTGTGTGTTTCAAATCTAAAGGAACCTTTTTTTCAAAATAAAATAATAGAGTATTGAAAGTTTTGAAATCAATTACCATTGCCACAACCTACTTATACTTATGCGAATTATTGCATTAGGTGTTTAGGGAAGGGGGAGGGGGGAATGTTACGGTGCGTTTAAGGGGGAGGGGGTCAAAAATCTCAAAAAAAATTAATTGGTGTACCTTTGAAATTTCTTGATTTGGTAGGTGTACCTTGGACACAAAAAAAATTGAGTAACACTGCCATAGACAACCATGTGATCGGCAGGTATATTACATAATATGTGTTTATTCAGGTGGTTTTCACTGGAAACTCTACGTCGGATTGGTGTCTCTGGGATTGGACGGGACCGTCAGAGAAGAACAAATTACCTCAGACAATTATTTATTCAATTTTTTTTATTAAAAAGAATACCTACTGTGTTGTAGCGGCACGCCACTGCCTTGGGAACGCCACTGTTCCTCACACGTATTGTCACCTTATAACAAGGAGCGACAATACGTCCCGTAGGTCCTCCAGCCCTACAGACGAGCAACGAGAAATCATTCTCGTGTGAGACGTCGCCTGTCGCTACACGCCTTTACTAGCTTCTATCAGTTTAATATTTGTATTCGTTTATTCATGTAATTCATTGTAACACATATTATTTGATTCAATAAACTAAGTCTAGATTTACTCGCGTTTGTTATATCATCCAATTAACCTAATCAGGAAACAGCATCTGAGCGCCCTGCTCTGCTGCATGGTGTCAGAGCCAACCGGCTCCACCATATTCCCAGCGTGAGGAGTCAGCGCTGGAAGGGAGTAGCTTCCATACTCCAGATAGCTCCTCCAACTCGAGAGCTACAGTGTCAAATGTTAAAGGTCCAACGAAATTTGAAAAATAACCTACCAATGTGATTTGAATAAGGTGAAAGTTATAGTTATGTATGAATGAAAGATTCTGTTCATTTTATTTTAAAACTATATCACTTTTAATTCTCTCTTAATCTGCTTCTAAATGTTCATCAGATCATCACCTATTGCCTACAATCTCATGACATTTACTACATTAAAATATAACAACCAAAACAATTTTGGTATAAAGAAATTCCAAAAATATTCTAATCATAAAACATCATAAAAATAATGATGTGTCTATCAATAAAAATACAGAAATGATTATTACCCCCATTCTGAGATCAGATATTTTTTATACAAACGATAAACGGAAGTGAAAAACTGAAAATGGAGTTTTCCCGCAGGATGTCACTCATCCCGAGGGCAGAGATATCTTTGTGACCCCCTACCCCGGTCATAATGCGAAATACGCAGATTATACTTTATAGTTCTACAAACCTTAAACGTCCGTTTGTTATGGGCGCTTTATCGCTTGTTTTGGATTAACCTTGGAATTTTATTGTGAATACTTACTCACTCAAAGTGAACACAAATTAATACACTATTTCACAGTAAGCTACTTAAAGCTTGTATCGTGAAAAAGGAAGATGGTCGGCACCTGGGATCGACCTCTGCATGATACAGTATGAAAGCCGACGTTTTTACCGCTAGTCTACCAACCACTTCGACATTATACGTCTTTACATTAACAAAATATTTAAAGTAATTGTTCCTTGGCAGTAATTCTTTTATCCAAACAACTTCTTTTTTCTTTGAATTATCCTTTTAGAACTGCCCCTATTGGAGTAAAGATACTAAATTTCCTTACATATTTTTGCAAGGTTTCCCAAATTTTCATGGCTATTTTTGTAGATTGATAGGGGAAATAGTTTGGTCAATTCTTCAACCCCGAATATACCTGTCCTTTATTCACTTCATGCTCAATCTTGCAACATATTTTGCGCCAATTATTTTTATATTCAGATCAAAAGATCGGGACTGAGCTACTTATACGTATCGGTATCGCAAGTACCGCCTTTAGCGACGCGCTTCGGCGTCGTGGAAAGCGTCGGCTATTAGAGTCGAGATGAAACCTCTAATATAAATTAAAGTCGGCTGAACAGATTTTTATCGTGTTTAGTTTATTAGATTCTTCATTGCTCCGGATAACATATTATAACAACTATAATATAACAACTATTAAAAAATCGAAAAATGGATGGAAAATAGTAGTATGAAATAATATAATATTAAAGTTAGTATGGAACGGGGGAGTTTTGGTGCTTTTAAAATAACTGATTCATAATAACCACATATCTTTTGATTTTTTTTACAAAGAGCAGTCATGTTAGCTATGTTATATTACCCAGCAATATTTTATTGACTTTTGATTGAAGGCGAGACGAAGTTCGATGGGTCAGCTAGTATAAAATAAAAGCAGATAACGGGCTCTGCTACTATGTTCGACGCAATAACGACAAATTATGTAATTTTTGTGAATGACAAATCAATATTCTGTCTAAAGTAACAAACAAATAAACATAATAAAGTTGTTTATTTTCGACAATAAACTACATTGTAAACGTTACCTTAACAATTAAATAAATCGAAAAATCCCACAAGACAAAGCCTGTGTGTGGGTGTTACAATAATTGAAACAACAAAATTTTTAGTGCGGTTAAAATAAGTTTTAGTGGTTTTATCATTTTCGCAATATTATGTTTTAAAATGAGACCGGCTAGGTAAGGGGGACGTCGATTGGATGGTGTCATAAAGGAGTACGTATTAATTGTTGTATTGTAGGTATTAATTAAAGTAAGAAATCTTAAAAGATAGGGATAACGTAGGTATATCTTACCAACCTCGGCAGCCTATAGTTGTACTGGCGAGGACATTAGATCACTAGGTCCCGCGTTCGATTTCTGTTCGGGTCAGAGTTTTTCTATGTGTTTTTTTCACTTGAAATATTATCTACCCGGGTTGGCCTGTCTCAGATTGTACGGGACCGGTTGACTGGAAAAAATTTCAATAACTTCCGTTGGCTATAATGACACCTTTACGTAGAAAAGTGTTATTTATTAGGTATATCTGCCTGACTTATACATTATACAATCTGTATGTTAGCCGAGATCTACATAACAACAAACTTGTATATTAATGGAATAAAATTGAATTCACGGGTAGGTTCGTATTTATTTAGCTTTTGCCAGTCAAATTGTAATAACAATTTTACAGGAAAAGATTTATACAAATAAGAAGAGAGTAGCACAGGGTCAATTTTCCTGCTTGTCAGATGCTTATGTCTAAATTATCAATAAAATAAATGCTATCGCTCCGTCGGTCAAGGTGAGGAAATCTGAGAAACTGCCTTAATATGCTCTTCTATCACACTGTAGCTATGTGATTTATGGTCTGTCTCTCAGCTGCACAGTCGCAACCAGGGAGATCTGTCCTACTACACCACTCCAAGAAGATATCTATTTGTTCATATTACAATGACACACAACCATACAAAAGACATATTTTATAATACCTACCATGATTTTGTTTCTAGTACTTCGCTGTTGTTTTATAAATTAAACAAAATAAGGAAGTATATTCTTCCAATGAAACCACAACGATAATAGAATTTAAAGTGTAATGTCACTTCACCAGATCTCACCCCTCATTCGCTCGTCACATAAAATAAATTGAACCCTTCTCCCCGACTGATGCGGACCCTAAACACTCCCGAATTTATAAATATCCGGCCGACTCTAAAATAGAAAATAATCCGGTTTTATTTCGGGGATTTATTTATTCGAGGACTCGGCCCATCGGACTTAAACGAGGCGGGATCCCGGTATTATTTTTATATTACCAAAAAAAAAAAAAAAACTCTGTACTCCGTAACATTGTTATCGGTATTTTCGTAATCGATTCCAATTTCCTTAATATCATAAATGTGTTTGTGTGTGTGCGTTTTTTTTATATATATTTTGGAAAAAAAAATATCCAACGTTTCTATGAAAGAATGTTGATATAAAGTTTTTTTTAATGCAGAGACATTTAAATAAATAAATATTTCAAACATTATTGTTTTTAAGTTCAATGTGGCGACACAAAACATTTTGACAGTAGAAAGGGCGGGCTTATCCCGAAGGATCTCTGCCAGCCAATCCAGTAAAAACAATGACAACATATAAAAAAAACTAAAAATTGTCAAAACAATAAAATCAAAACTCTCTTCGAATTCCACTTATGAGCATAGGGAGGCAACAGGAGCTCTCCATTGCGCAATACTTATGACCTTATGGCATTCAGATTTGTCGGATCTGATCCATAAGATGAGATGAGATTGAGATGAAGAAGGAGTACTGATTTCTTTTCTCAAGGTCAAAAGATATTGGGGAAAAATGGTCTTTATCAGAAGATGAGAAACTCTCTTATGAGTTTTGGCAGGATTAAGAATATCTGGAGTACTCACCAAGTTTCACTATTTCTTTATGAACTAGATTAAACAGTAAGGGAGGAACTCGACTAACTACCAAAAAGAAACTCGATTTTATATTATAAAATACACAAACACTATATTAGAGAATTCAAATAAAGTATCACAGAAAAATATATTTTAACTTAAAAACTAATTACAATAATATGCACTGGTAGGTTCTGAAGGAAAGAGTGATAAAATTGTATACTGAAAAAGCTTTTATAGTAGGATTATTCACGCAAGATCTTTTTTCCAAAATAGGTGGTGTGTTCTCCCTCTGGTGTGAAATATCCTAAGTTAGTTGACTTGGTACAGACGGTGATGAATCTACATTGTTGATAAAATACGAGATGTATTCGTCGTATTCCGCTAGATGGCTCTTTATTCTGGATGGTTCTATATACTCGTTGTCATCAGATAGAAAAATAAAATGTTGCTGAAAGTTCACTGCCACAACCTCCTCCCAAAACCTAGTAAAAACAAAGTCAAAATATCAAAAAGTAAAAATTGACAATAACAATATAATATCACGTTTAATTTTTTTTTGTACGAACGTACCTAAATACTATTGTCTTGGTAATATTTTGACAACTGAAGTTCATCATAAACAAAATATCTCCAATGTGCTCGATCTTGCTCAATGACTTGCTACTGATTTGATCATCTGTTAAACTTAATAATTCTTATACCTACCTAGAGAAATTTGAAAAATCTTCCTATGATTTTGTATTTAAGTGAACGATGCGACATCATTTTCGAAATTTACGAAATTCGTCATTTGGTAAAAAGCGGGCAATGTCCATCGTTAAAAATAAATTATTGAATGTTTTTGGAGAAACCTTAAAAGTACTTTTCGAGTAGGTACAGCTCGAAATTTCGCAATGGATGAAAAGCAGCATTAAACTTAATGCAGTTTTAACTAAATTTTTGTAAGGGGAAACCCGCTGGAACAGTTATTTTTTTTTTTTTCATTTTTGTTCTTGATTTTTTTTTATTTGTTGTAAATTTCATTACATCCAACTGCTCGAAATTTAATTTCAACTTAAACAAAATTCAAATTTTAATATCGCACTGTGGCAACATTGTGTCATCTGCCATTTTGTATTTCCTTTTCAATTGGCAGCATCGAATCTTTAGATTGACATTTTTATTACTTGTTTGTTCAAAAAAAAACTGAAAGCTTATCATAGAAAACGGTACTAAAGAATTATTTGCTACTTGTAAGAAAACTTTATTAAGTAGGTACCTACCTACTTTTTCTTCTTCTTCCTCCATGTCCGCTCCCTAGTTGGAGCATATGGACTCCACAAGTCCTCGCCATGCGGTCCTGTCCCCTGCGATTCCAGCAGTCGCACCCCATTCAACACCAACGACCTGAAGGTCATGACCTTCCCAAACAGCACATGGATATCCCAGGGATGTCCCGAATGTCTCGTGATATCCCTGGGATATCCATGGGATATCCAAATGTCTCGGGATATCCGGGATATCCCTGGGACATCCCTGGGATATCCCGCATATCCCGTGATATTCGGGATATCCTCTGGATGTCAATGGGATATCCCGCATATCCCGGGATATCCTCTGGATGTCCGTGGGATATCCCGCATATCCCGGGATATTAGGGATATCCTCTGGATGTCCCAGGGATATCCTGCATATCCCAAGATATGCAGGACGTCGCAGGGATGTCAAGATATTCAATGAAATGGAAGTTGAAAGAAACGCACTCGAAAAAAGTTATCACTTATTGATACAGACAGTGTTCATGTTCATCTTATTGTATTGTTCCTTTCCAGTAGGTGGCTGAATTTGGCAGACTATTTGGTCGTTTTCAACAAACAGTAGTTGCTTTCTCTATCTTCAATATACATATGTTGGTTCCTATGCAACATTTCCTTACGCTGGTGTGTTTACACTAGTCCAAAATTAATTAAAATAAAAAAAAACGAATGTTGTAGAATTTCGATAATATTTTTAATCCGTAATATATTTTCGGCCGACTTAGCGACCATCTTCAGTGGAGAAATTGTGTAAAAATAATAATGTTGACACTACTGATTCGCATTATGTGCGCCCTTAATTATATTTTTTTTTATTTTAATAAAACTATTACATTTTATAAATTTTTTGTTAGATAATGATATTTCTCTGAAAAAAGAAAATATTATTACCTATCATCTTTTGTTGGATTTTTGGTTGAAAATTTATTCGATATCAATTCTATATTTTATATAATTTTCCACAACAATAAAGTTTGAAAGTGGTTGGTAGACCAGCGGGATCAATCGATGGCTTTCGCACGTATGTACACTAGGGTGGGTAACAATTGATTACATAAGGAAAACATCTTATTTAAAAAATTAAAAAGTAATCAGATTCAGATTATCAGAAATTTCAGGGCCGATGCGATGCCACTACACAAGCTTGCTTTATGTGAAAGATTTCGAAAGTGCGTTTGTTTTCACTTTAGTTGAGCCCAAAAAAGTCATTAGGTACACTTTGAGTATACTTTTTGTCATATATTATTTTTCAAATGTAGGAATTTGACAATAAAGTATCTTTTTTCATTAAAATCAATCACGTACACGTGTTACAAGCTAACATTGTAAACATGGATAATATAACAGTCATATTTTCGTCGTTAAGCCAGGAGTAAAATTATAAAGTAAAGCGCGTAGTAAAATGTCTTATGTAAACCTGGCAATATTGCTTTAGTTACTATTGTATATGTATATGGTTGCTCATAATAATTATTTCGCAATATTGGGTAAATGAATGTGACAAGATGGCGTTAATACTGTTAGTGTTTAAAATTATATTGTGTTTAAGGTCTTTCTTTAAAGGGTAAGTATTGTATTAGTAATTATTGTAAATTATGCATTAATTCATGAATGCATTAAATATTTTAATCGTCATATTCGCAGTTTTACTATCATTGAAGAAATCTTGCCAATTCTTACATTTCGTGTTTGGACTATATTTTGCCATTATCTATCATTATCTATTGCTTTTTCATTTGCTAAGATCAGATATTCTGACCTCCAGACTTACCCCCGATCTGGTTTTTCAGCCACTCGGGATATAGAAGATGTTCTCAAAACCAAATGAAAAAAATGCTTAGGTATACTACAGTAATATTATAGATTCTATAATTGTATTTTTTGTTGTTGTTACAGACATTCTGAACCGAAAAGAGAAGAGATAATCTTTATATAATTTCAAATGCGGTAATTTAACCTGAATTAAACCTGACTGACAAAACAGACTGCGAGTGACCATTACCACTATCGGTGAACACGGAGATTGAGCCTCCCATAGGTATCAGTATGGAAAGTGGAGCCCTCAACTACATGACCAAAGTATGGAAAGTATCAGCTTTTAGTGGCGAGAGGACATGTGAACTGGTTCATAGGTGTATGTTGCCAATTATTCACAAAAAATACGTCATACGCCGGCACAGTACATCATTTATACCATCATGGAGAGAAAAATATTTTTATTTACTATTCACAGAGAACAAACAGCAATAAATTTAAATACTTACCTAATATGTATATAATATACCTATCAATAAATAGACATTATTGAAAAAACGTACATTTATTTAATATTCCTCTAATATTTTGATATCTGAGATTCAGGATTATTACACAGTAATTCTGAATATTCAGGATATCCATGAGACGTCGCAGGGATATTCCGGGATATGCGGGATATTCCAGTAATGCCTACGGGATATTCGGGATATCCATGAGACATCGAAGGGATATTCCGGATATGCGGGATATTCCTGCAATGCCAGCGCGATATTCGGGATATGCAAGATATCCATGGGACGTCGTATGGATGTCCCGCATATCCCGGGATATGCGGGATATCTCTGGGATGTCCCTGGGATATCGGGATATAAGGGATATCCATGGGACATCACAGGGATATCCACGGGACATTCGGAATATCCCTAGGACATCCTGAGGATATCCCGAATATCCCGGGATATTGCCGGACATTTGGATATCGCAGGGATGTCTCAGGGATATCCCGCGGGATATCCATGGGATATCCTGTGCTGTCTGGGAGCTTCGTAGAGCCTTTTAATTGTTTGGAGGGGCCTACCGCGTCTTCGATTGCCTTCTGAATGGTAGTTGAGAGTTGAGACTAAGACGGGTTATGTCCTCTGTAGGCTTCCTGAGTACGTGACCCAGCCAGGTCAGTCGGCGGAATCTTATAGTGGTAGTGACCAGTGGTTGGCCTGTTAGGTCCGTGACGACTGTGTTCGGCACAAAATCATTCCAACGTATGCCCAGCATTCTTCTAAGGCACTTGCTCTCGAATCCTGCTATGCGGGTGTTTTGAGCGCGTGTTGGGTGCCAAGATTCACAGCCATAGAGAAGGACCGGTAGGACACAGGCATTGTACAGTCGGACCTTAGTTTTGATGCTGAATGTATTAGACCTCCAGACCTTCCCAAGCTTGCTGAACGCCGCTCCAGCCAGTGCTAAACGCACAGAGAGTTCTCTTTGCATGGTACCATTTTCTTCTATGTGGGCACTAAGGTACTTGAAGTACTGAACATCCTCTATGGGTCGGTTGTTTAATGAAAGCCGCGTGTCTGCGTCTGTAACACTACAATTTTTCATACAAACCGTTTTGGCTACATTTATATTTAAGCCCACGGCGCACAAACAGGTATTTAAAGATTCTACGCGGCCAATATTCAGAAAATGAAATCTGAAAATAATACTTTTTCATCGACTTCCTGAGGTAGAGGAAACCCCAACGAACAATATGCTGGCCTGCGGAACATCCAATGTTGCAGCTGCCCTAAAAAATATTAGTCGGAACTTGATCATTGAAATTTGCGTACGTGTTTATTCTCTGCTACTTTCAAATAGATTTTATTTCGTGAGAGAAAAATTAATATTCTGCGGTTAACTGGTGAAAAATGGAGATGGATTCGGAGACTAAAGGTATGTAACAATAAAAATAAAGTATATTACCTTAAATAATTGTTCATTTAGTGTTCATACAACGTTGGAGACATAGCGATTAAAATAAGGTATTTTTTTTTTGAAATGTATCTTAAATGGGAGATTTGTTTGGGTATTACAGTAGATCCCATAAGTTTGATTATTTTTATATAAACTTTAACACTCATGTAAACGAATGAAGAAAAAATTTACCGCGGAATACCGCAGATGCCTAAATGAGGGTACTTTAAAAATGTTATAGGGTAAAAAAATCGAAATTTCTAAAAGAAGTATTATTTGAAATTAAAACAATATTTATTTGTTTAAGGGTCAGAAGGGACCTCAGGAGTGAGGATTGTGACTCGTTAATCCTTACTGGACATTATGAATAAAGAAAATTTGCGTAGTTTGAATGAATAACTATGTTTTTTGAAAAACTATATATTCTCGCGTGAAGAGCTTGCAGAGGACAAATTAAACAAACTGAAGGCAAATTTTGCACATGTTAAGTGTAGAATGAAGCAAAGATGGGCTAAAGCGCACAAAAAAGACGAAGTTTTTTTTTAAAAAACAATCGTCTTTGGCTTGAAGGTACATTTGAAATACCAATCACATCACCAAATCGTCCAGGTCGCGACAGTCGTCCCATTGGACAACTGTCTGAATAAGCAGCAGAGGCACGCACTAAGCATTTCAGGGTATACAGACAGGATTTTTCGAGAAAATTTTCTAGATAATCCTGTAATAGAGACATACTAAATAGACTTCTCTTAAGTTCAGATCCCTTGCTCAAGGATTATACAAAAAAGAAAAAATAATTCCTTTTTGCATGAAACAATAGACATGCTTCAATCAGCGCAGCCAAATCTCTCAGACATTGAGAATGAATAATTAAAATGAATATTTTTTATTATGAAATAACTAGCGGGCTCCCGTGGAACTTCGACCCACCTGGATAGCGGGACATATAGATGCGTTCTCAATTCCTCCTATAGCCTAGGCTCCAGTTCCTACACCCATTTCACCCACTCTCAAGTCAACATTATATATTCGCTAGTTACCAAAAATAACAATTACTTACTCCTATCAACGTTTTATTTTACATTTTAACATTTTACCCTCCAACTACCCTCCAAGGAGTGGTATTGAACTCATACTCCGCTTAAACCTTCCCGGACATTAGTGGAATAGATCACCAAAGTTTCATTGAAATACGTTCACTGGTTTTTGAATCTATAAGACATACACACATAAACATTCAGTTTTATAGATATAGATAAATGTGCATGTACTGAAATGTCTTATTTATTTTATTTTCATCATCAAAAACCTAATATATCATAAATATAATTTTGGCCGCGTAGATTCTTTAAATACCTGTCTGTGCGGCGGCCGATTGCAGCTGGAGACGTCCCAAGGAAGAGGCAAGATCAGCCACGCTTGATTCTATTACATATCCAATTAATTGTAAAGTTTATGTTTTTATAGCTAGTCTATTAAAAAACTGTGTAACTTTACACATTTTTCATATCGTAAGATACAATTTAATGGAAAATCTTTATATTATTTATTTGAAATAAATGTACTTATAAATATGTATTATAAAATATAAGTTTTTATTGCATAAACTATTACGCTATAAAAATATATATTGTCTGAATCAAACAATATAAATAAAAATAAGTATTTCAGCCTTTTCTAACTACCGACAACATTCCGTATGTAGTGATATGAAATAATCCTTTTTTCTTCCGCGCAATGGTTCACTCAATAATTTATTTCTCTCGCATGATAAATGAGGAGAATATTTCAAAGAGATGAGAAAAAAAAGAGTTGATTTCGACTTACGACAAAACGTTGGGGTAGAAGTGAAAGAAAAAAAAAAAGATTTGGCGAAAGAGAAAAGACGAGAAACAGACAATCTCAAATAAGTTTCGACAAAAAGTCTGTAAGTCCCATCTGTCCCGAGGGAAATAGAAAAGTACATAGTAGTTCCATAACATATTATAGTATGTTGTGGAACTGCTGAGAGTGTTGTGGCGTGGTAGCTTAGTCGTAAAATCGACAACTCCGTAACGGTTATGGTTCTCGTTTGCATAAGGGCTTACGCATCGCATTTTCGAGTGGTTTCAGTCCTTCGTCACTCTTTTGAGCAAACAAAAAAGACAGAAATCCAATTCTTATGCAGATTTACAAAATTGTATTAGGTATTTTCTAGCTAGGTAAAATACAAATGTTATGCTGTTGACTTTATCTACTTTTTTTCCCTTCATCCACCGACATAACATTTCTCATACACCCTCTCCTATTTCTCTTAATTCTTACCTGTCCTTCCTTGAGGACGGAATCGATGTGTTCGATCCACGTCATTCGCGGTCAGCCACGCTTTCTTACACCTTTCCTTTCAGCCTTATGAATTCTCTTTGTCATTATGTCTGCATCCACATGTCCAAACCATCTCAACTTATTCTGCATTTATACTACATTTTCCTTTTTTCGTCCATGTCATCGTTTCACAACCATACATCATCGATGGTAACAGGATTGCGTCATGCACTAGTTTCTTTGCTTGTAGTGAGACGTTGTTCTCATTAGTTATAGGTCTTAGTGCACCGGCCACCCTGCTACCAGCAACATTCCTACGTTAGATTTCTTTCTCACACTTTCCATCCCGACTAAACATGCTTTGTTATTTTTTTACTCAGTCGTGCGCTCTTATTTATGGTACCTACAAAGCTTATATGCATGTGTTTTCCCTTCTCACCAGTGTTCCTCAATAATTATTTGCTTCTCCATCAGTTGCAGTGATTTCATTAACTCTAGCTTTTGGAGTGGACCGTCATCCATTTTTATCACGCGTTTGCCAATTTTTATTATTTACAGTTGCTTGGAGGTGATGAAGTGTTTCGGCTTTTTTCACAGAGCCTTAAGAGACCATCATTCTCAAGCCGTAGCTTCCTTAAATTTTCTCTGAGACTTTCTATTTCTAATCCTGTTTTAATCAGGATTTCGCATGTTTCGGTTTCTATGGCATAAAATATACCAAAATATTCCTTGGATTATTGAATAAGTTTCTGAAAATATTCAATTTTTCTTATTGCAGTGTATTTATGTGTATACAAACATATTCGGAAGAATGTAGAATCGCGATTTAGGCGCAACATCTGTCCGCTAAGACTCGTAAGAAACGACATTTTACAGCTTAGGAACATATCGAGAGGCTTAACGGAGCTGATGGGTGACCCTCTCAATAAGCTGACCTTCAGCTCTTATATTATAAAATATTACATTTCTTCTGTTGTATCCCAAAATTTGCCGTTATGAGATTGTCGCATGTGCCAGTAATAGCCGCATAAGAACACGAAGTTCATATTTATCTAAACTAGTGGTCGACCAGTGCTCGAAATTAGACCAAAACTAGAATTTGAATTATTAGTTTGAATTTTATTATTTAGATTCCGTTGGCAAAGTCTGAACGAGCCCGATATCACAATTTTCTTTCAAAAACAATGACATGGATATTGGATACGTCAAATTTGATATTTTGTGTTTTTTTTTTTCTATTATACTACAAACAATATAAATCTATTCTCCATTTTTGACCATTTACATTTACCATTCCATTTTACAAAATCATATATGCAACTGTTTCAACGTCAAATACATCGAAGTGTGTGTGAGTGTAAAATACATAACATTACCGTAGTGTTTGTCATGTATTTTTGTGCATAATTTAAAAATATATTTTTTTTTGCCATTTCTTCTCAATATAGGTAAACTATAAGTGTGCGAAATTTCATACTCCTCATGCAGTCTGCGAAATTTTCATAAAAATGTGTACCTATAAATTTTTTTTCACGTATTAATATTATATTTGTATAGATAATTTAAGTCCTCTTGCCTACATAAAACTGACATGATGTATTGAGGTCTATAAGTTAAATATGTACACATAAATAATGTATCTACTGGCTTTTGTAAATTAAGTATCAATTGTATAGTAATTAGACATTTGCCATAGATTCCATTTTGAACGCAAAATAATTCAATGTGTTTTTTTTCTGAGATTGTTAAGTATAATAGCGGGAAGAATATCTGTCTTATCTCGAAGCAAATTCTCCAATTTCTATATGAGATAACGAAGGCGTTCTAACTGAAAGGGCCAGGAACAAAGAAACCAACCAATAACAGAATTCTGGTGTTGTGAAGCGTCTCCTTAACCTACACCATCGAACAATGTCCTTTGTGTTTCTCTGATGGTTGTATTGAGAATTTATGCCTTAATGAACTACTCAGAACAGCACGCAGAGTCTTCATTTCAGATGTTATGAGCAATGAGCAAAGTTTTAGTTCTATTTGTGTAGGTTCTGAATTCAATACCATATGTTATAACTGGCCTTTTGCATACGTTTTGTAGATACTAACAATTTTTCTCTCCACCTTTATAATAGTATGCTTGTTTACCCAAATGAAGTTTCTGAGGCAGCAAGATCAATAGATCAAATTAAACAATAATTAATTATAGCAGTTTTGTTGTTGAAGTCATGTGGACTACCTTTTCTCTTTAAAAGAGCAATTATCTTAAATATAGTTGGGGTGTGAGTCCAAAGTCCTGACCAAAGCCCAGGAACAAAAAGTATCTGCATTTGAACAAAAGTGCCTCAGGAGAGTCTTGGGTATAAGATGGAACCACCGCATCACAAACGACGCTATAGGTACGTCTGCGCACCCATCGCATCATTTCCACCATTAGGAGATGGTAAGGTATGGCCGGGACATGTGTTGATGATGCCGAATGACAGTTGGCCAAGGAGACCGCTGTTTTTCCTCCCATCAAGGTCTCGAAGACGTGGAAGATCCTCTCATACCGTGTTCCGTTCCTTCGAGGCATATCTGGGGGATTAGGACACGGTGTGGGAGGAAGTTATAAGAATTGCGTAAGATGGAGCGTATAGCGTTCTGCATGAAAACAAACTTTTTCTTAAATGTTCAATTAATGTTCTATTAAAAAAAAATGTAATTTGCGAAAGTTAAGCTGAGAAGTTGACGAGTTTGCGTATTGTACGGTTACTTCTCTTTATGGACGAGAAACCCCGAAGGTCCGTTTAAAAATGAACACTAAACAAATTGAAATGATAACATGGTCATTTTCAGAAGGTTATGTTTTAAATGACACCGCTGTGTCTTATTATCCTTGTTTACTTCATAAAGATAAATTAATCATGTAAATGAAACAAACAAGAATAATTATTATTACACTATGACACTTTATTCAAATGGGAAATTTCTAAACAACATTACATTTTGTAATGTTTATTTAAATTGCGTTAAAAAAGACAAGACTTGAATGTCTTAAATATTTGTAGATTTGAAAAAGAAAAGAGTTAAATTGCAAACTTATGAAATCTCTCAGAGTAAATGAGAACAAACCACGCATTTTTTCAAAAAGAACAAAAGAATAGAAAGCAATTATTTATACAGTAATACAGTGATTTTGTTAAAAAAAATCAATGTGAAAATGATCAAGGTATTTGAATCGCTTAAGATGACAAACAATTTTCCACATTATTGTTTGGAAGCGATTTGGATGCCTAGTCTAATGTGGACTTCAACGTCAACAATGGCTATTTTTTTATTGTAAAGCATAGATAGTTTAAAGTGTATTTTATTAATTGATTGAAATATTTTTATTATTTAGTATTTTACTCATAGTATATGGAATATACATGAGTCTTGTGATAGGATTTCAAAAAAAAAATAGATTTCGCTAAAATTAATTATCTCGACGTTTTCGAGGGTGTAGATTCCAAAAATGCCTTTTTTTAAATTTCCTCGTACCCGTATGCGTACACCAAAAATATGTGCGCACCCATAACTCATAGTAATTCTTATCCGATTTTATTGAAATTTGGTAGAACGGTTGGCCCCTCGATGTAGATGAGTCAGTAAAATGTTGAGATCTGTACCTTCAGGGCAACCCTCTTAAAGTATCCAAAGAAAATTTCACTTGGTCTAGAAAAAGGGCTAAAAAGGAAAAAAAATTTCTTCGATTTTCATAAAATTTGGTATACGGGTTGGTCTTATGCTCCTACACAAGCACGTAAAATTTGAGGTCCGTAACTTCAGTGGGTCCCCCTTAAAGTACCGATTAATATTGAATATGTAGTTCTAAAGCAGATAATAAAAAGCTCCAATAGTCGATTTCATTTTAAAGTTTCTATAATAATTCCAAGGATAAATTCATTTTAATCGTAATATTATGAATTTTTATGCAAAGATATGTTTTACACGAAAAGGCTGTTATAATATACATACTATGAGTTAGCTGCTAACTATGAGTTAGCTGCTAAGCTGCTAACCTAGCAGCTTTTTTAAGTTATATTAGACTTTTACTATTATTATTATTTTTATTAATTTTTTTTTTTTAATAACTTTTGAAACATTCTTGGATCAATCATTGTTATTAATATGTGCACACATTTAAGTGGGGCATTACATTTATCATTTCATTTGTTTCTATTTTTGTAGCCTAGATATATAATTATATCTTGTCTGTTTGTTGTGCCATGAGGAAATAAAAAAATAAATATTTAATATTGAATATTTATTTAAAAAATAAATAAATAAATAAGTAAAAAATGTAATCCCACCCTTATTCAATGATGACAAAATATGATTTAATGATGACAGAATATGATGAATATTTAGTTTTGAAAGTCCATCTCGTCGCTCAAGCATTAAGATGCTTTAGACGAGATGGACTACACAATATTGTAAACAGCTGTAAGAGATTTTGTGTAACAAATCACTGTGTAAAATAATATATTAGGTAAGAATAATAAATAAAGTAAAATAAAAATATATTTTGGGTATGTTTTGTGATTTGTGAATGTAGTTGTGTTGTTACTCGTTCAGATTATTTTATTTATAGCGGAATGTATGTATATAAAATAAATATTGTTGATTTTATCATCGTAAAATGTAAATATTGCTATTATTCTAGTTTTCCAACATCAACATTAGAAAAAACTAAATACACAAAAAACAACCCCGCTATTTTCCAATTTTTTATGTACCTACTGCTTGTTGTATTTAAAACTGATAATCGTTGTGGAAAAAATAGGAAACTGTATTTTACGGGTAAACCTCGTACAACGAGAAGGAAAGTTGTAACAAGATTATGAGTGTAGGTCCATACAGAAGACATTTCCCCTCTGAAGCTGATAAATGAGAGACGCAGATGTTCCATACGAACTACTTATTATTTAATCCAATGATTTATTCCAAGATTATCTCTTTTAACATTATATCAAAATATTAATATATTATTTACCTAGATGTTAGTACAAACCTACGCCAGTAGCCAGCAGAATATTTTAAAACATAAATACATATATTATTTTACTAGCTGACCCGCCCGTCGAATTTCGACATAACCCAGAATAAAAAAAAATACCCTTTGAGAATAAAAATAATACTAGAGAAATAATGTGCTTCTGCGCATGGTCCCAACATGTTCCACGTGACTGCTGACTCATACAAACTGTGATATTTGTCGGTAGCGGAGTGTGACATTCGATTTTTAATTTTTAATATTTTAGCGTTAACACAGAGGAATTTTATGTTTCGATCATATAATTAGTTAAAGGAAGTAGTTATGGGTTTGTTGTGTTATATTATGCTTGTGGATGAAAGTAAAATGAATTCTTATTGATAATTTATCATTAGTCACGTGACTGTTGAATATAGGAACCAATTTTCGGTTCTCCGCATCCTGAAAAGTTCTATTATAATATTTGTACACGGAGAAATTACCCCTGGTTTATTCAATTAGTAGAACAGATCACCAAAGTTTCATTGAAATACGTTCACCCGTCTTTGAATCTATCGAGTACACATACACACACACACCCTCACACACACAAACATTCCGTTTTATTTTATTTCAATATTATTATTTGTAAAGATGTCCGCTTGAATTTCAGAATTAGGTTTGCTCAATAAATTAAAACTAAACCATTTTCTTTATAACTTTCAACCTGACTCACGTTCAAAAGTGAAGCCCGAATATTGCAACTTTTGACAGTTTGGTTCCCAAAAATACGTGGTACAGCATCTATTTTTTTGTTTTTTTTCTCGTGTTTTTTATAACAAATCGTATTTTTACTTTGAAATAAGTGCAACTTGATCATTTTTAAGTTTTTTTATACCTAAATGTTAACATCATTTTTTACGTTCCGTTTTGACTACCGTACTGTCAAAATTGCCGGCCAATGCGGCTTCACTTTACTATGAAAATATATAGGGGTACTCCATCTAGGTAGTTCTATATGAAAATCGATGCACAGAACTGGACATTCACTTATCACCTGCAATTTTTACTGCGCAACTCGCACTCGCACATACCCTTGCTAATGAATGTTAATTACTAGACAATGTATGAATGGCCCTTAAATTCTTCTTCTTCTTCTTCCTTCGTATGCGTGCGACCTTTGTTGGAGTTATAGCTCCACGTCAATATTTAATTGAAAAACTAAATTTAATATTTTATTTAAACAGGTCTTACGTATAGAATTCGATTAGTTGCCAGTAGTTACACAATAGTTGTGTTGGATAAAATGCACTCGGAATAGTTAGAACTGTCAAAAGATGTAACAACTATATATTGGATACGAGACAATCAATCGTCTTTTTGTCATTGCAGAATAAAAGCTCTTACTTAGAACTTAATCGGTCTCCAGTAGTTACGCAATTAATGTGTTGGATAAAATATTTTCAGAATATAGAAATGTCAAAAGTCTCGATAACAATTGGATACGACGCAACTCAATCGTCCGTTTGTTATTTCAGAATAATAGTCATTATACGGACTTTTCTTCCGCATGTAAGGTCACGGTTGAATAGTCTTTTTATATATATTTTATATCAGCCGTCGACGTGGACTGTCGAATGACGGTTGATGAGGCACCATTGTTATGTACGATTTCGAATGTCATATTGTTTTTCTCTTTTTTTTCGTATATGTTAAGGATTTGTTCATACTTCATTGAATGTTTGCGATCTTTATGTGAGACCTCGGGTAGTTCTTAAGTGAATTGTTTAATCAGTAGGTATCTGATTGTGTTGTATATTTTGCTTGCTGATATATTTTGTTGACATCTGCCGGTGCATAGGTGAATACTGTAATGCCGGCTGATGTAAGAAAAATCGAAAATAAATAAATGATATGTGGGCATAATTACGTTGAAAGAAATTTAGTGTTATTTCGAAAGTTATTCAATTAAAATAAGTTGTGTCGCTGTATCAAAATATCAAATCAATACGCTAGATATATTTCCAAATCTGATCCACAAAGTTTGGCTTTATTTATGGTTTTAATTTCCTTTTGAAAGTTTTGTATGTTCCCCTAATCTATTATCACTGATTGTAGATACTTACGTAGCTATTGTACATACCGTAGTAATCTAACTTGATAGTGTTTGCTTTACGTTGTTACAAAAAAATAAGAGTCACTGCTTTAATATACGAAAAAATCAAAAAAGGAATGTCACTTTCAATGTTTATAAAAAAATAGAGCAAAAATTAATACTAATAATAATAATAATATTTAAATTTAGTTATTTACTTTATATGGACGATTTAAAATTATTTGGTAAAAATTTAGTTGAATTAGAAAAATTAATCAAAATTACAAAAAAATTTAGTGATGATATAAAAATGGAATGTTCAAAAAGGAATAATCCGAAACAATCATCAAAATAGTTCTTCATCTGTTACAGACATTCCTCTTTTAGATAATCAAAATTACAAATATCTTGGCTTTCAACAAAATCTAGTTTTTGACCACAAAATTATTAAAAATAACATTAAAAATGAATTTATTAAACGATTAAAAAAAGTTTTGAAAAGTTTTCTCTCCGGGAGAAATAAAATTATGGCCATTAATTCATGGGTTGTACCGAAAATTTTGTATTCTTTTGGAATCATTAAGTGGAACCAAACGGAACTAGACAAGATGGATTTAAAGGTACGTAGTTTGCTCACACAATATAGGATGCATCATCCAAGATGTTCCTTGATGAGATTATATTTACCAAGGAAGATTGGTGGTAGAGGCATGTTAAACATCAAAAACATGAATAACAAAGAGATAAACCTCCTCCAATCTTACTTTATCTCATCAAGGAATAAATTGGGTTATGAGGACCTCATTGCGTGTGATTTGAAGTACACGCCCTTAAATTTATCAAATCCTGTTTCACCACCAATAATTGGGGTACAAGATCGGGTTGATATATGGAAAGGCAAGTCTCTCCACGGTCGATTCTTCGAAACTTTAAATTCATCACATGTAAGTCTTGAAGATTCGACTGGATGGTTGAGGTTTGGTGAACTATTTAGCGAAACAGAAGGTTTTGTCTGTGCAATACAAGACCAGATCATCGTCACTAATAATTATAAAAAATATATTATTAAAACACCTGATATAATTGATAAATGTCGTGCATGTGGCCAAACAGGAGAAACACTCAGACATATTTTGTCTGGGTGTTCTCTCCTGTGTGGTTCTGAGTATCTGCACAGACATAACGATGTGGCTAAAATAGTTCATCAAAAACTTGCCTTGAAATATGGTTTGCTCGATCTTGAAGTACCTTATTATAGGTACACCCCAATTTCGGTAATGCAAAACAGTAATACAAAGTTGTATTGGGATATACCAATACAAACTGACCGAACGATTAACGCAAATCGTCCGGACATTGTATTGGTTGATCGTAGGAACGGGATAACGTATCTCGTGGATATCACTATACCGTATGACGAAAATTTGAAAAAAGCCGAGCAGGATAAGATAATTAAATATCTTGATCTTGCTCACGAAATCAAGGATATGTGGCATACACCAACCACCCACATAATACCTATAGTGATATCGACGAATGGAGTTATTCCTAAGTCTCTTAAAGACAATCTAGGGAAACTTGGCATCTGTTGTGGTCTCAGATATGCCATCCAAAAGGCAGTTCTGTTGTCCTCATGTAGGATGTTAAGAAGGTTCCTTTCTCTGTAGTTCGAAGATCTCTCATGATTACATTACATCGTGATGTATCATGAGAGATAATACCGATATTTTTATATTTAGTATATAGCATTGTATTTAATTTTAATTTATTTTTATTAATTTTTTTTTACAATGATGTATACTTCATATGATATATTGTGATTTAATGAATAAATGATTTGAAATAATAATATAATAGTATAACACTTTTCTATACAAAGGTGTAAGTATAGCCGGCGGAACTTATTGCCAAAGGCAATTTTTTCCAGTCAACCGGTCCCCTCCAATCTGAGACAGGCCAACCCCGGGTAGAAATTTCTAGTGAAAAAACATTTAGAAAAACTCTGACCCGACCGGGAATCGAACCCGGATCTGAAGTCCACGCTAGTACAACTAGGCTACCGAGGTCGGTGTTAAATACGTGAAAAAATTAAAAGATGAAGAAAGAAAGAGTACTGTGTGTAGATAGGTGCCTACCTACCTAGTATAATTCCACTAGGAAATAAAATACGCACTAAACGCCAAAAATGAAAAAAAAAGAGTTGAGTATGAGGAAAGTTCTATAAACCATTGTCAATAGCCTAAATATTACACTAAGTCCATATCGATGATCTAAAGGCGTAAAAAACAGATCCAAAAATCATCATAATAGTACTATGTCTGTATGGGGGAAAAATCAGTTTTATTAGATTATCTCAAAATGAAGTTTTTGGCGTTTAGTGCGTATTTTATTTCCACTATACAATTAATTAATTGAAATTTTTGTATAAAGTTTTTAAATATTTAGAAATTTATTTTGTAAATAGATACCATTGAATATATTTAAGAAATTGGAAAATGTGTATCTATGATTACCATAAATATAACTGCAAGGATCCACGACGATCAAAATCAAACCTAGAGTCTGCGGTTTATGCGTGATGTGACAATATCTACATAATATTTTAGTCCGTTTATTTATTTATTTATATTTTTGAAGGCGCATCAATCGTAGAAAACAGACGTTAAAGTCAGATATTAATATGCTCAGAGCCGTGGAAAATTCCGGAGAGCGTTCTTAAATACAATTTACTGCATTATTTTTTATATATTTAGAGCTATTTAAAAAAACTCTATTTTTTTAGGATCTTCATACAAAGTTTTCAAAAAAGACAGTAAGCCATCTTTTGGAAACAAAATTACTCATGTAAACGTTGAATGGAATTTTGGTATTACGGTATGAAAATTTAATAAAATAAGAAAAGATTGATGTGTTATACATATAAATGTTATTCAAATCTTATTATTCTCAATAAATAAAGATTTAATGAAAACTTTGGAAAAATAAATCCTCCATTTTGACATTTGACACATTTGAAAAAATTTATGGCTTCAGTGTTGTCAAACTGTCGTACCTAACCATTAGATGAGTAATTATGTAGCTACCTGATAAAAATTTCAATATTTTACTCCATAGAAGTAAAAACATTGCAACAAAGTAAAATAATTTAGCTTATTTTACTTATGAAATAATGTCAGTTTATCCCTCCATATTGTTTTACATAGTGTCATTGCACATTCTCATATTATTTTTTCATCTTAACATAATAATTCTGAAAAATTGGTTTAAATGGTTCAATTCTTTCGACATATCTATACAATACGCAAACATACATCACATGTTATGTACTTCCTACTACACCGCCATCTATTGAAATTTTTTAAAAGTAAAGCAATTAAAGAGGAAATGTTTTGATTTCAAGCTTATGTCCCATCGAACGTCATCCTTCACCCGAATCAACGATAACTTAACATAATTCAATAGCTTATTAGCTAAAATTAATTAAGTTTTACATCGTAAATTGCATTTTATCTACATAATATTTTAGAAATGTTTTTTTATTTGCCTTTTGTCGTTACTTTACGGTATGTCCGAGCATCACGCCTAAACGGCTGAACCGATTTCACTAATTCTTTTTTTGTCGTGTTGGCTTTTATCAGTAGAAGGTTCTTATGAAAGAAAAAATTAAGAAAGTTGCGTGGTAAATCTACATAATAATTCAGAAATGTTTTTTTAGTTGCTTTTTACCGTATGTCATCGCATCACGCCTAAACGGCTGAACCGATTTCACTAATTCTTTTTTTGTCGTGTTGGCTTTTATCAGTAGAAGGTTCTTATGAAAGAAAAAATTAAGAAAGTTGCGTGGTAAATTGGGAAATTAAATAAAACTCGCATTAGCCCCTCCTTCTCTATCTACATAATAATTAAGAAATGTTTTTTGCTTTTTACCGTATGTCATAGCATCACGCTCAAAATACAAATGCTACGTCAGATATGAATCTGCACAGAGCCGTGCAAAATGCCGGAGAAGGTTCTTTAAAACAATTTGCTGCATTGACTTTAATAGATATATTTAGAGCTATTTAAAAAACCCTATTTTTTAGGATCTTCATACAAAATTGTAATAAACATTAAAAGTGTCATTCTTCTTTTTCTGTGCTTATGTCAGTTATAGAGGTCTACAAAGCAATGGGAAGCTAGACTAGAACCTTTCTAATTACCTACCGATCAAGCCTGACAATCGGAATCAAAAACGTAAAGCAAAACGGGTATAAGCTAGTAGACAATAAAATTAATATTTTTTAATGAACAAAATGTTAATTAGTCGCTGCCATCTATCGAATACGCTTTGAAGTGTTTTAGTGTAAAAGCTTCAATCAAATATCAATAGGTGACATAATGACATTATATTCACATTATTTGATACACATAATATAGGTATGTTTTTAACATGACATATTTTAATTTTCAATTTGCTTTTGTTGATAATAGTTGACATCTCTATTATTTGACTACGACATGCTCCAGATTATTTCTGATTCTTTTTTAATCATTTTTAAGATTGATATTCTATATTTACGATATTTATTTTATATTTAAGTATGTTGTAAATTTCATAGGTTGTGAAAAAAATATTAAGATTGTTTTTTTTTTTTTGTTTACCTATATATAAAATTTTTGCCATTAACTTAATGAAGAAATAATCAAAATAAATGTGGGTTAGAATCTCGGGAATTTGGGTTAGAAAAAAAAACACAGAATAATTCTGACCCGACCGGGAATCGAACCTGGGACCTCTTGATCTGAAGTCGGCGCCTTTGCCACTAGGCTATCGAGGTCGGTAAGATAATAATATTATATGTCTATATTATATTGGTTGTGCACAATGTTAACCTCTAATTGTTGCGTTTTTTGTAGTATATAAGCTTACGTAATTTTTTCTCATGCAATATTGTAAGCTTCATGTTTTTTTTTCATATACTTTGAAGGAACCGTAATATAAAAATAATTACCTGTTGCAAAATTGAAAAAAAAATATGATGGTCATTTTCTTCTTTTCTCAAGGCAATTGGTTTGTTGAGTGATGTAAGCAATTAATCAATCACTATTAAATTCCATGAAACATTTTTGTTCTTATTTATGTCCAGTCATTTTGCTTCAGATTTCAGACCTTATATTTTTGATAATGTCAGTGATGGCCATTTATGTCAATAAAAGTTAATATTATTTATTAATAATTCTCTGGCGGGACGAAGTTCGACGGGTCAGCTAGTACAAAAATATAAATAAATATACATACATAACTGAATTATTATGTAGATAACCAAAAACTTAATAGTTCGTCCTTTTTCTACATATTTGTTTTCATTAGTTTTTAATAGAACCAGGTGTACCTATTCACGAACCATTCGAAGTACGATCTTGTAGCAATCTTATTCCAATCTAGGCATTTCAGATAGGTACAAGGCCAGCTATCACCAGAGCTGTATCAGTAGAGACAGTCTTATAAGCACAACATCTTCTTAGGGCCTTAATCCTTTTTGATAGCTTTTCTCTGGAAATGGCTGGCCTAATACCCGCCAATCTAGTGGCAGAAGAAAGTGGGATACTATTAGAAGACAAAAGATCCTGCACAATATTAAGGAGAGAAACAGAAAGAGAACATCGATATTTTGGGCAGAAGGTGCTTGGTGATAGTCCATTTCAATATAAAAAAAATGAAAAAGTCTTGTATAGTTCTATCACAAAATTTATTGTTCAAACATGAACCGGTTTTAGAAGACTACCGTCTCCATTATCAAGAGTCTTAAACATTTGATAATGGAGACGGTAGTCTCCGAAAACCGGTTCATGTTTGAACAATAAATTTTGTGATAGAACTATATAAGACTTTTTCATTTTTTTTTTATATAGAAAGAGAACACACTATGGACAGGTGGCAAGAGGAGTGGAACGTGTAAAATTTGAAATGTTGATATTTAGACAAACAAAAGAATATTATATGCGTCTGTGTCAGTGTCAAATACATCGGAGTGTGTGTGTGAGTATCAAATACGTAACATTACAGTAGGGTGCGAAGTGCTTTTTTTTTCTTATTTAAATATTTTTTTATGCATAATTTCAAAAAATATAATATGCAAAATGTTCACAAAGTTTTCGCTACATTTATTAATATTTATAGATACCTGATGATGAGATGATGATAATATTGAAAAGGTATGCAATAAGAATTGTATCCACCTTTGTTTTGTTGTGGCATATTTTTTGTAGCATAAAGTCAATACATTTTTCGACAAAGCAAGTAATAAAGGATGTGAAGAAACTTACTTTACGAAGCTGCTGGCGTAGCTGGAGTACTGATTGGATGGTGCGCTCCAGCAACTCCCAGTCTGCCTGGACAAGGACTCCCAGTGGGCGGGTTGATCTTCAGCCAAAACCTTCTTTAGAGCGCCAGTCATAGCGCGCACAGCACCGCGGATCAGCTGACGATCTGTGAATAACAAAAAGAGTACATGGTGGTTATTCATTTCATATTAATATTCGAGTAAATCAATTATAATTATTATTGATAGCTATTTTTAGTAAGCATAGGCTTTTCTCAGCAAATTCAAAGGCAACATCAAACGTGAAGTGCCAAAGGATAATAACACTAAAAGTCGGTTTCATAAAAAATAAAGGAGACTTTATGTAAAACACCTGGCTCAGTGAAAACTGTCTTTTAAGTTTTGCGGTTATTCAGAATGAAAATCTTATTCTTAAGTTTACCGAGAACAATCAGAATCGAAAGTATGTATGTTTTTCATCGAGAGAACAAATTATTATAGATAGAAAGAAAACTTGGTAAGCCCTCGTTAGTATGGGTGAGACGGGGTCATTATTGTGAACAATACGAGTGTGTCGGATCGTCGATATAAGAAAGTTGCCGAGAAGGGAAACAATAAAATTAAACGGATTAGTCGTGTCGTTGTTAGTTAACACCAGTCCTATGTATACCAACCCCCAGATTCCCTGGTACATTCATCCCCGTATGCCTCCCCTAACAGTACTATACCATTACGATAGTTCGTATTAGTTCTTGTGGATAGATACTAACTAGACTTGTTGTGACTATCCGATTTTGGTTTGTCAATCTCTTTCTTCTTGAATATCTGGACTTGATCAAAATGTGTATTGATTTTTTTTTATATAAAAAAATGATTTGAAGTTATTTAATATATGTATTTAACAACATTTGTAGGCGTTAACGTCTTTAACAAAATAATATGACGAAACCTATATAAAAATTATTCAAGTCGACAAAAGTAATTTACGGGTATTTATCCAAATAATGTCGCACAAAATTCTGTGATTCTCTTACAAAGATGATTATTTTCATGACTACTACTACGGCTTTAACTAAAGATTTTATTCTATTCTCCCCTTAAACTCCTCTTTTAAATCTCTTAATTATTCCGCTCGATCTTTATGATTTCCTCCCAAGAAGTAAACATATATTCTTATGACCTGCAGGAACTCATCTGAACACGCGCTGTAACGCAACCAATGCAACGTTGCATGCAAGGTATCAAAATTTCATAGTACGCGGTTCGTGACGAACCACAGCGTACTATGGAAATTTGATACGTTGCATGCAACATATGTACAGACAGACCCTTAAGATTCATAGATCCCTTACATGTACCTATTTCAAAAAAAAAAATATCTAGCCGAACTATTTCCAGATCCTACTTTTTGAATATGAAACCTAATACCCATTTTTTCCTCAAAATTCACGTAGGTAGGTATACCAGGATTTGAGAACAGAGCACCATATCTTCTTCTGTAAGTGCCACTTCTATCGGAGGTTGACGACGATCTGTGAATAAGTCTCACAGTCCCGGGCAAGTCTCACAAACTTTGCAGCCTCTGACACACCAAACCACTGACTCTTACCACGAAGCTCTTTTACGCCCTATACCTCGGCTATATCCTCTATATTTCCTTCCACAATCAATAATTTATTGTAGAAGAGCATATTTTTTAACATTGCGGAAGGTATGGACAAAGTATGCGGCGCGGCTTTTAGACTTTCGACAGTAGTCAGCAGCTCTCTCTCTCTCTCTTTCTCTCTCTCTCCTTATTCATTACAGGGCCTCTTCGTTGGTTACGTGATCCCTCCACGAGATGCATAGTTTTCTTCGGTAGAGCCATAGTTCAAATGCCCATGATGGCAAGCCCAAAACTCTGACTAAATCCCTAAGTAATGACAAGATAAAAGGTGGTAGGATGTTGGGAATGGAGTTTATAACTTCATTCGCAATATTGAAGGCATCAACGTCCGGAAATCCAAACCCGCAAACACCGTGTAATTTTAATAGAATCTTACATTATTAGACGCACTACTCTCAAGTAGTTAGGCACTTCCATCTTCCTCAAAAACCTCACATCTGTTTTCACGCAAGAATCTTTAGAACACAATATCCGTTCCTTAGTATGTAGGAGGGCTGGTATATAAGCCGCTCGTGTACACTAAACTATTCATTCGAGGACATAAATTTCAAAATCACAGAGCCGAAGTCAGGTTCATAATATTATACAGCTCATTACCAAAACTTTGAAAAACGCCGCGATGTCGGTCATACCACCAAAATAAAATTAAAAGATTTATGAATCTGGTCTCACCCAAAATAAACACAAATACGCTTTCGATAAGCAGAAATTGTTTCGTTGAAAAAGATTATTAAATATTTATATCTTCACGTTTTCTTTTACCCACCGCGCCGTGTTCCGCAAGGGGTAGGCAAAAAACGATCCACTCCTTTCTATTCAAGCACACTTCTTTCGATTCTTCCACCGAAATACAATTTTTCATATAAGCTCTCCTATTTCTCTTACTTCTGACCTGCCCTTCCTTGAGGACGGAATCGATGTGTTCAATCCACGTCTTTCCCGGTCGACAACGCCTTCTTACATATTTCCTTTCAGCCTTATAAATTATCTTTTTTATTATGCTTGCAACTATTCTTTCCATATGACCGAACCATCTCAATTTATTGACTTTCATCTTTGTCACAACACTAAATTCCATAATAACAATCATCGCGTTTGCCTAAATGGCTGCATGTCAAATTCAAATAATTAATCGTTCTAAATCTTCCATCCTTTACAGTTTACATAATGAAGCTTTTAATAGATATGTTGAAAGGGTGTTGTCAGTCACCAATACATCAGAGATTCGGACATAGTGTGGAAAGAGCTCATTGCGCAAGATCGAGCGCAGTGGAGAGTTCTTTTTGCCTCCCTATGGCCTCAAGAAGCCTCTGAAGATAATATTAATATTGATTGGTTCATAGCCAGGGGACATATTTTGCAACTTAAAAGACAGCTACCACTGGACCATGGAGGTTTTCAGCCCTTAGCCCTAGTGTCTGAGATCTGACTGATTCAGCATGTTTTGGGATTATTAGCAATGGTCCTGAACTTGCTTGTTGGATTCACATATTGTAAAAAAACTAGAGAGTGAAATATTTCTAGGCATACGCTTTATAAATAACTGAACAGACTGATGAGTGACAGGAGGAAAAGATGAAGGCATCTGACACAGTTGATGCCGAACAATCCTAGGATTAGATCGAAAAAGAAAAAGGTAAAGCCGTATGACGTGGACTGCAAAGATGCTAAGAATAAAAAATAAAACTAAGAAAATATTATGAGAACCTGAGTCTGCACCTGCAAAGCTTAAGTGACAGTAAACCTCAACGTTACAAGCGGTTTCAGAATATCTACGAAATCCTTGATCTTGTATTAATTTATTTACTTCACAGTTTGGAAAATTCACGAGATAAAGCTGAATCAAATAGTCGCTTTCCTCCCAAATCTCTGACGGAATATCTTCAAAGTTCTCATTTAGAAGACGGTACACGTGTTGTTTGCCAAGAAGATAAAAATCAGCGGTATCGATACACCGTAAGCTACTCGGCGAAGAATTATTTATCACTCTTTGTACGGAAATTGTTTCGGTTTTACTTTTTTATTTATAAGATTCCTACGTTTTTTATGAATCAAAAATCTACTGAATATCTTGTTAAATTTCTTGATCTTTTTTTGTTTGTTTTTAACTTTTTACTTATGAAAAAAAGGGTGCAAAACGGAAAAAGCATGTGTTATTATTTTTGCATTGACTCAGTGTTCACCACAAATTTTATGAAATAGAAACGTCGGCGAATAAACATGGAAACAAAGTGTTTCTCAAATTTAATTAACTCTCAACTGGCCTTCTACTTAGTCAACGACATGAGATAGTCCATAAAGGTGGAGGAATCATTAACGGATTGGTCCAATTCGAATCCCAAGAACCCGCGAAGATTGATAAATCTTCATAAGGAATAGATGGAATACATTGCTGCAAAACTAGATCAATGCTAGAAATCTATATCCAGATAGAAAGCCCTCAAAAACGCCTTGGTACGATTAGCCGAAGCAAATGCAAAAGATGGAAATGAGGGAAGCTCGAATTAATTAAACTTTGTTTTCTTTTGGTTACTCAAAATTTAGTGAATGTGTTCAAAAAAATAGTTGGATAGAAAAATATCTTACCTGATTTGGATGGTAGAGGCCGTAGAGCGAGCAATCCAACAGGAAAACTATCAAACACATTGGTCAAGTTGATCGTTGAAGTCCCCGCGTCCATCTCTCCCTCAACTTTGTTGAAAGACCACATCCTCTCTGTCCTTTTCTCCCTGCTGCGGACTTCATCTGGGGCCTGGAGCGGACTATCTTCATCTTGTAGTGAACTAAATTTATTGAACACACTAAGGCTTCTTGCGGTCGTTATCATATTTACATTATCTAATAATACATCGGCGTTACCCGGACGCGTCATGTATTTGTCGTAGTTCCTATTAATCCTAGCATCTCCTATGTACATATCATAATTGTTATTGTGCATGTCGAGTGCTTCCTTATCTTTAACAAAATCAACAATATCGTTTTTATTTACAGACTTAGTATTACTTTCCGGTGACTTCGAATTTGTTTTATGATTCAATGCAATTTTAGAACTTTCAACGCCTTCTTTTGTATTAATATTTATAAAATCGTTTTCATTATTAAATTTTATCATATCCTTAACATTATCATTATCAGTAATAAAGTTTGAATCACTTTGATCGTCTCGAAATTGACCATCTTTTATTTTATCATTACTTAATGCTAAAGATCTGCCCCCGACGAGATCTCTGTGTTTAATATACATCATATTGGGATCTCTTAAACTAGACCTGAGACCGATTGGCATTTTTGTAGAGAAATCGTTGAGATACGCTTTCGAAAACAATGATTCGCTTTTTCTTGTTAAATTAAAACGATTATAATTTACAGTATCTTCTATTTGATTTTCTTCTCTGTTATCTTTATCATTCACTTTCTGAGCACCATCTTGTATTTCAATTGATTTTGTTTCCCTTTTTATCCTATCTACCATATCATCTAGCCGCCTTCCGATCTGATGCCTTTCTCTCTGATCCACCGCATGTTTTTCCTCTTTTGCCCTTCTGTCTGTCTCTATTTCATAGAAAGGATCTGGTCCTGGTGAGGTAAATTGGTTTTGACTATTGTAGTATTCAGTTTCTGGATGTTTCAGTCTACTCATGGTGTTATCAGTGTCAATCCACAGCCACACGAAATGTCCGTCGAGCATGTTAAGTCTTTTAGCTTGATCGAGTACTCTTTGGACCACTTCTATGTTGCAAAATATCACCACCACTCCTCTCGTAAGTCTGGACACATCTGCTAATCGCCTGCAAAAATATATAAAAACAACATTTTTAAAAAGTCACTGAATCAAGATTCATTGGATTTGAAAAACTTTTTTAAAGTTTTTTTTTAGTTGCGGAAGTTTTATATGAAATTCTTTAAAGCGACTAAAATAGTTGCTTTGACAAAGTTGGCAGTACAAGACAGACCTAATAATAATTAACATTTTGTAGATAAAATTTTCGAAAAATCAGATCGGGACCGTGAGATTGACCATCTCACGTCCTTAAACCCCAACAGGTCAGCAAAGGCACAAGATATAAGCTTCGTTCGCATCAGCTGTCCCCTGTAAAGGTGCATGATCCAGCGCAATGGAGAGCTCTTGTGCCTCCCTATGCTCCTTAGTGGGACTTAGGTCCCCCGTATTGTAGGTTGGTTTGTGGGAGGGTCCGCGGCGGGCTTGATTTGTGTGGGGCCGACTTTTTGGTTTGGTTGCTTTGACCAGACTAGGGGGTTGGTTTCGTGCGGGTCGGGTTTGCTGCGGATTGGTCTCCTCCGGGCTGGCTTGCGGTGTGCGGGGTGCCTGAAGGGAGAATGTATGTATGTATGTAGATAAAATTGGTGATCCATTGATCATTCATACATTGAATAATAAAAACAACATTTTCACTGAATCAAGATTCATTGAATTTGAAAAACTTTTTTAAAGCTCTTTTTATGTTGCGGAAGTTTTATATTAAATTCTTTAAAGCGACTAAAATAGTTGCTTTGACAAAGTTGACAGTGCAAGACAGACCTAATAATAGTTAACATTTTGTAGATAAAATTGGTGATCCATCGATCATTCATACATTGAATTATAATAACAACATTTTCACTGAATCAAGATTCATTGGATTTGAAAAACTTTTGTAAAGCTTTTTTTAGTTGCGGAAGTTTTCTATGAAATTCTTTAAAGCGACTAAAATAGTTGCTTTGACAAAGTTGGTAGTGCAAGACAGACCTAATAATAGTTAACATTTTGTAGATAAAATTGGTGATCCATCGATCATTCATACATCTATAATAATAAAGGAAAGTGCCTGACTGACTGACTGATTGACTGACTGACTGATTGACTGACTGATTGACTGACTGACTCATCAACGCACAGCCCAAACGGCTAATCGTAGAGAAGTGAAATTTGGAAATCAGGTAGGTCTCAATACAAAACCTTCCACTAAGAAAGGATTTTTGGAAATTCCACCCCTAAGGGGGTGAAAAATAGGGTTGAATTTTTTTCAAAGTATGCGAATATCTCGGAAACTAGACATGGTACGAACTTGAGATTTGGCATATGAATTCTTCTATAGAAATGAGTGTTAGCATATTCGGCAATTTTTCCAAAATTTAACTAAAAGGGACGAAAAAGGGCACATATAAAAAGGGATGATTTTTAAGTGCCTCCTAAAAAGTTTAAAACTGGTTTTATCGAAATTTCAAAAAAATGATTTCTTCAGAAAGAGTCAAATTATACTATTTCGTTTTCAAAAGATATCAGTAATTAGAGGGGAGGGGGTGAGGGGCACTTTTCCAACGTGTATGTGTGTGTATCCGTCCCCTCTTTATAACTTTTGATTTGCTTGATACATAGATCCTAAAATTTCAAAAAATATTGAATACTTTAAGCATACAAATTTTGTATACTCAGAATGTTGAATTTTTTTTTCAGTCAGGGGTAATCAGCCTTTGAATTTTTATTTAATTTTTTCATATATCTCAAAAACCATAAAATCTAGAACCCTAAAAATGTGTATGTATATAGAAAAATACAATATCTAAAATATAATTTAATGAAAAAGTTCCAGCATTTCTCAAACTTTTTTTATAAAGAAAAATATTTTTTTTATGACAAATTTACGAGTTTCAGTGCATATATTTCAGAATTTTATAAAAATATCGATAAACGACGAAACCCTCCAACTAGATAATTGATTTTTCTATAAAAAATATATACATCATAGCAGTACATCTCGAACTTTTCTTAACAACTTTTGTAAAAATTTAATTTATTGACGACATCATTTCATACAATAAACATACATACACCACGAGCTGGTCCGGTGCAGCGTGTATGGGTAAGAACACGTAGAAAGCCGATTCCGATTTGCGCCGACAGGCTCATAGATCGTTGTCTATAGTTTCAATGTATTTCTTGGAGGAATTATTATATATGGAGAGATTGACAGCTGAATTTTGTACGAGAGCAAGTGATGCCACTAGAGGGGATGTGAGGAAATACTGGCGGCCATCTTGGTTGCAACATATTTCAACAATTCGTATGGAATAATTGAAAATATATATCAGAACTTCGAATAGTTTGAAATATCTTGTGTATTTGACTTAAATTAATCATCTCTTCAGTTTAAGGAAGGATTTGAAATAAAGTTCACCAAATAAAACCAACATAACATTAAATCATCAATTTAATATGAAAAAAAAACTGTAATTAAACTTTAAAAGAGTAATAATATGTCTACTCGTAAACGTAGTTATTAACAACAAAACACTAAAAAAGAGATCCAGCAACATATTCGTTAAAACAGAGAATATGTTCCCGTAAGTTCCATTAAGATGGCGTCGTAATTCATTTTTCCCCCCGACCCCGCGGCTTCAAAAGTTTTATCAATGAATCCATCCATAACCATAGATTCATCCAAGATGTATTTAAATGGGCATGCCGGAAAGCGGGTTCCTGCTTTTTCTGTGGGTGTCCCCGTTCAAATGCATAGTAACATTCTTTGCGCAGGTCGGCGCGGATCGGAATCGGCTTTCTACGTGTTCTTAGTCTATGAATATATATGTACGTAGGTAGGTACCTACCCAACCCAACCTACTTTCTCCAATACACGTGTCGAAACTATTGCGTAATCTATAATCTATTAATATAAAGGAAAGTGCCTGACTGACTGACTCATCAACGCACAGCCCAAACGGCTAATCGTAGAGAAGTGAAATTTGGAAATCAGGTAGGTCTCAATACAAAACCTTCCACTAAGAAAGGATTTTTGGAAATTCCACCCCTAAGGGGGTGAAAAATAGGGTTGAATGTTTTTCAAAGTATGCGAATATCTCGGAAACTAGACATGGTACGAACTTGAGATTTGGCATATGAATTCTTCTATAGAAATGAGTGTTAGCATATTCGGCAATTTTTCCAAAATTTAACTAAAAGGGACGAAAAAGGGCACATATAAAAAGGGATGATTTTTAAGTGCCTCCTAAAAAGTTTAAAACTGGTTTTATCGAAATTTTAAAAAAAATGATTTCTTCAGAAAGAGTCAAATTGTATTATTCTGTTTTCAAAAGATAACATTAATTAGGTAGGAAGGGGTTGGGGGTGGTTTTTATTGAATAACCATATCTCTTAGATAACTGAAGTTAGAAAGCTCTAAATTAATATATAGATTCTAATTTTAATATAAAAATAAAATTCGTGTTTCAACAAATAAATATTATTTTTTAAGGAAGATAAGCCATGATAAAGATTTGCATCAAACATTTATTGTAACAAGGTCACACCCCGTGAGCAGTGCCGTTTGAATAATATAGGTAGGTACCTACTACGCGTCCGCCTCGCGAGAATGACTGAGGTTATAAACTAGGTAGGTAGGTACCTACCCAACATTTTTTTAGTGTAGTGGAGTACCTACGCCTTTGATTGGATTATTAAATTCTATATGTAAATTCTATTTGTATATGAAACACATTTTCATCAACGCACAGCCCAAACGGCTAATCGTAGAGAAGTGAAATTTGGAAATCAGGTAGGTTTTAATACAAAACCTTCCACTAAGAAAGGATTTTTGGAAATTCCACCCCTAAGGGGGTGAAAAATAGGGTTGAATGTTTTTCAAAGTATGCGAATATCTCGGAAACTAGACATGGTACGAACTTGAGATTTGGCATATGAATTCTCCTATAGAAATGAGTAGTAGTTTTCTTGGACAGTTTTACCAAATTTTTACTAAAAGGGACGAAAAAGGGCACATATAAAAAGGGATGATTTTTAAGTGGCTCCTAAAAAGTTTAAAACTGGTTTTATCGACATTTCCAAAAAAAGATTTCTACAAAAAGAGTCAAATTATACTATTTTACTTTCAAAAGATATCATTAATTAGAGGGGAGGGGGTGAGGGGCACTTTTCCAACGTGTGTGTGTGTGTGTGTCCGTCCCCTCTTTATAACTTTTGATTCGTTTGATGCACACATCTTAAAACATCAAAAAATATTGAATACTTTAAGCCTACAAAATTTTTGTACTCAGAATTTTGAATTTTTTTTCAGTCAGGGGTAATCAACCTTTGAATTTTTATTTAATTTTTTCATATATCTCGAAAACCATAAAATCTAGAACCCTAAAAATGAGTATGTATATAGAAAAATACAATATCTAAAATATAATTTAATGAAAAAGTTCCAGGATTTCTCAAACTTTTTTTTATAAAGAAAAATATTTTTTTTTATGACAAATTTACGAGTTTCAGTGCATATATTTCAGAATTTTATAAAAATATCGATAAACGCCGAAACCCTCCAACTAGATAATTGATTTTTCTATAAAAAATATTTACATCATAGCAGTACATCTCAAACTTTTCTTAACAATTTTTGTAAAAATTTAATTTATTGACGACATCGTTTCATACAATAAACATACCGACTCAGGCCATCGACAGTTGGATCTCATTTTTACATGTAACTTTTTTTATAAAGTAAAACATTTTTTATGACAAATTTACGAGTTTCGGTGCCTATACCTATTTCAGAATTTTATAAAAATATCGAAAAAAGCCGAAACGTTTAAAACTGGTTTTATCGAAATTTCAACTGCAGATAGAGTCAAATTTTATTATTCCGATTTTAAAGTAAAAAATATTTAGGGTGCTTGGTAGTTTTTTTCGAAAAACCATATCTCTTAGATAAATTAAGTGAGAAACCTGTAATATATAGATTCTTACTTTAAAATAAAAATCGACCGGTTTCATTGTTTTGTCAAAGATTTATTTTAAGCAGTGATATGGTATGATAAAGATTTTTGCAACAAACAAAATAATACTATGGAGATCCTAACCTTGAAACGCGGCACGATGAAGTTAATACACGTGCGGCTAGGTATATACATACTGCATGTATCTTATCGTAATGCCCAGAACAGTGGTTTCCAAAATTAAAGATTTTCCAATTTCCTATCAGGTGACAACTCTTCTGGCAGCTAATCTACTCGGCAATTTTTTATTGATCACACAACCCTTAGTAGGGGAGAGTGGGGATGTATGGGACAAATTTATTAAAAATTGAATTTTGGAAAAATAAAAAGCAATTTATTTAAAAAAAATACTAGGTTGCTGAATGTATGCTATTAGCTATGACATATACTGAAAATTATACGGTTGAGCATATTTAATGAGTTATTCAAAATATTATAAAACCCTGATTTTGTCCCATTCCTCCACACAGTGTGGAGGGATGGGACACCTATATGGGAGGAATGGGACATGCAAATAAAATTGTAACTTATTTCGCTAAAACGATCAAATTTTATTTCGAATGCATAAACTTCTTGCATTCTTTTGCACTGCCATGTTTTTGAGGTGGTGGCAATACCAGTATGTACTTCATTATTTTGTAATTGAACAGCCTGGCGAATTTTTGTATAATCATTCCTTATTCAATTTATATTTTTTTATCATAATCTCGGCATCTACAAAAAATACATTACATTTGAAAAAAAATAACTAATTGTGGAAAAATATTCACATACAGGAGGTATGGGGTATGTCCGATACCTCACTCAATGAACTGTCCCAAACCTCCACCATGAACAATAAAATGGTAAATGACATAATTTAAAACAATAAGTTTTAAGTTATGTTAAAACAATGCGTTAATATGACGAATAATTATCGCAGGTTTGGGAATAAAACATAGAAATAATCTTACCTTTGGTTTACTTTCCCCCAAAAGGATGGGTTGTAATAGGTATAATATTACTTTTTATGTCGAAAAATGATAATCAAGAATTATTTTTTCCACACGCACATAACACCAACCGTCAATGATTTTTTACTAAACGTACCCCTATATACATCTTTTGACAAGTATATGAATATATAACTGCGCCAAATATGAATAATACGAGTACTGTCCCATACCTCCTGCATCCCATACCTCCACACTCTCCCCTACTAAATTATTCGTCACTCGATTAAAACACTCAACCAACGTAAACTACGCTACTGTGAACTAGGCTTAAGTACCTTACTGTATTAATTGATCACCAGTATTTCTTTATCCTCATGTACCTACATACGTACCTCGGTGTTATTTTTATAGCAATAGGAGCACGCCTCATGGCCTTGAAAGCCAACAAGGACACTGTTCTGTTGTGTAATCGGGAGTTGGCTGGGTAGGTAGGTACCTACCTACTTATGACGTCATTTATTTTTATGAATGGGTACGACTTTTTCCCAAACTGTAGGTAATTTACAGAAGGCTGTTATTGGTGTGCTATAAGTTTGCCTATATTGATGGTACCTACATTGAATAAAAAAAGAATAAAATATGCACATGATTTTCCAAAAAGGCCCCACTCTTCCTTGGTGATGTTTCGTGATTGTTTTCTTTTAGAGAACTCCACCGTTTACGCCGTTTTAGAAATTTTCATACAAAATGAAGCGAATTCTCGGGCACGTTCAAATGTTAACTCGCAGTACTGTAGTAATATTTCATAGGCGAGGTATATTTTCTCGCCTATTTGTTCCCACCTGGGATACGAATAAAATAAAATATGGATGTTGTTTCCGAAATATTTTAATGATGGTTTTAATTTATTAGTTTAAATAAGACGAATTAATAATGTATTTTTAGCAGGGAGCACAGTGCACATTATGCATGTGAATGTAGGTGTCAGCGTTCCCCCAGTTTAAGAAGAGAAACCAAAAAGCACGTGAGCGAAGCCACGGGTAACTAGCTAGTTGAATTATAAAAACAACTTTTTTAAAAAGTCACTGAATCAAGATTCATTGGATTTGAAAAACTTTTTTAAAGGTTTTTTTAAATTGCGGAAGTTTTCTATGAAATTCTTTAAAGAGACTAAAATAGTTACTTTGACAAAGTTGGCAGTGCGAGACAGACCTAATAATAATTAACATTTGTAGATAAAATTGGTGATCCATCGATCATTCATACATTGAATTATAATTTACAACATTTTCACTGAATCAAGATTCATTGGATTTGAAAAACTTTTTTAAAGCTTTTTTTAAATTGCGGAAGTTTTCTATGAAATTCTTTAAAGCGACTAAAATAGTTACTTTGACAAAGTTGGCAGTGCGATACAGACCTAATAATAATTAACATTTTGTAGATAAAATTGGTGATCCATCGATCACGTGTTACTTTTTTGACAATATGGGCGTTAAATTTTTAACCAAATTACTATAATCTTCTGAATGAATTATTATAATATGAAGCGAGCTTCCAGGAGCAAATGACAAAGCAAAAAGATTTACTGTGTGACGAACATAAATAAATTTATTTTAAAGCAGAACTTTTGTTGCAAACGGGAAATATACCTATCAAAAGTATTATATTATGTAAAATCCATACAAATAATAAATTTTATCCATATTTTTATCGCATACCGAATAAAATAATATTTCCATCGTATGACTATTAAAAAAAAGTGTTTTCTCTTTCTGTTAGCTAGAAAGATTATTTTTCGAATTTATTTACGTAAAAATCTACACAAGTAAGAAGTGTTGCTGAATGGTGAGAAATTATCGCATGTTAACTTTCTTAGAAAACAGAACTTGGGGATAAAAAGATAGGAAGTTATTTAATTACGAGTGTAAACTTATTTCCTAGACAACAAGCAAAGACAGATATTATTTCGAAAGAAGGCCAAATTAAGAATGTGAAAGAAAAATTCTAACAATAACATAAGTATGTAATAAGCAATGCGATGATAATATTTGTCTTTGCAAACATAATAATATAATGTCTCTCCTTGGCTCTTTCTTATTAACTTAGAAACTTGACAAAACATTCTGAATCTCATGACATTTTCTGCTTATCTTCACTTTTACAAACTTTCTTTTATTTTTTTCCTCCCTGGCTTTCTTTTTATCTCCGTTTATATTGTTGTTATGATCAATACGCAGAAATCTTCTATGGCATTTTCTCATATAAGCATTCTATTATTATCTTAAATGCTTTCTATGTAATTTTATCTGGAATGCATTTTTATACAACAATAAAATCTGCAAAATATCTCACTGTCCAGCGCAATGGGTGCAAACCTGTTATGCTGGATGGTGCTATTTTTTAAAAAGTAAATAAATAAATATTCTCCAAAACGTAGGTACTTATTTCAAAGGATATCCATTGTACAATCCTTCACATGCTTTAGTCGTAAAAAATTGTTGGAAAACGAGTTTTAAGTCGTAGGTACCTTTGAATTCTTGGAATAAATTAATATTATGTGGATTTTTTTGCACAAACGATTTTAAACAGTCGTGAAGACAGACATTAAGAAAAAACACGATTATGAAGAATCGGAACATTTTGTCATAGGTACTTAACCCTTGAACGGATTCGCTATTTTATGACGTAATCGGTTTCGTGTTGTATTTTTGGACCCCAAAATTAAAAACCCAAAAAAGGATATTATTTAAGAAAAATCATGATTATGAAGAATCAGAACATTTTGTCATAATTAAGTCATAAATTTTGTCATACTTATGTCCTATCTGGGGCACATTGTACGTGGGTATAATGTGCCCCATATATCTTTCAACTCTTGCTGATGGGAAATGTGGATGATCGAGTAGGTCTTAGCTGAAGACAAATATCTTGGATGCACAACGCGAGAAATTGGATCGGAATAGGAACGATGGTGGAGTTGTTCCGGTTGGCGCTTGACCGAGAAGCCTTCGCAAAAGAGATTGCCAATGTCGGGGAGACCTGATACGGCACAAGCAGAAGAAAACGTAGTAATACAAATCTAACAATGCGTGTTTTGTCTTAATGAACTTCTCAGCAACTCACCGAGATAACAAACTAAAATGTGTTAATAAAATTTGCTAGTCTGTTCAAGCACTAGTCAAAAGGCAATTATAATAAGCCAAAGCGATTAGATTTTATAGGTACATCAAATACACTTACCGAAATAAAGACTGCTGAGTTATGGAAGCTGGGAGGGAAAGAAATGTCGGTGAAAGAGGTGGAGTATTGATAATAGAAACCAAATCCTTTCTTAAGGCAATGCTGGAGGAAACCTTGAAGTCTGCCAAGATAGTGAAGGAGTGCCAATGTGTGTGGATCAGAAGAGACCTGGAATTGTCAGAAACATAACAATATTATTCTCAAAAGCTAGGATAACCAAATAAATATGTATTGAAATGTCTAAATATCATTACGAACGGTAGAATAAAAATGCATGGAAAACATTACTTCTAATTAAAAATGTAGCAGTTATTTTTGTTGGTTAAACAAGTTAGGACAACCTAAAAGTTTTACCAATTCATGATCGAATTAATTCCAAATTATTGGTTTTAAATTAAACATGTCCAGTGTGTTTTAGCAGAATGTATAAAATAGGTATTTATAGCAATTGAATAATCATTGGATACAAAACATATTGTGTGTCATATTAATAAAGTATATATTATGTAATATACATTTTATTCGTAAAAGGGAGGTAATTAAAACTTTGTTTTGTCATATAGCATCTATGTACCTATTGCATTCGAAAAGCCCCTTTGTTTTTGTTATGAACTTGCAATTATTCTGTCTATCTATCGTAGATAAACTATTACACAATAACTATTTTTATTTTTAAAACAGCTTTAGTTTTTAGGGGCCTCAATCTGCAGATTGGTGTGTTTATTTACGAGAGCTTTGTTTTTTTTTATGTGTAAGCAGCAGTATTTGACATATAGATCCATGCAAGAATCCTTCGTAGAAGTGACATGGTAAGCAACGCAGATGTTCTTGCTAGAGCCAGAAAAGACCAGGAATTGATATCTTTTTTTAAACAATGCAAGAGATTTTACCTGGGCTGTAACGTAATAACATTTTTCCGTAGGAACAAACGGTATTGGCATCCGATAATATCCAAGATTGGACGGCAAAAGACGAGTGGAAGACCTTTTTGGTCTTGAAAAAGAGAGAGGGACGTTTGAAACTTATCTTGACTTGGCAAAAAGAGAATGATGCTTTGTTCTGTGCTACTACTATACTACCATTTTTGCATCTTTTTTTTCCAAATCAGTATATATTTTGGGTTGGCTGGAAGAGATCCTTCGGGATAAGTCCACCCTTTGAATCTTTAAAGTGTTTGTATAAAAATTGTTTTCAATTAATTATTTCACAATAAAGTTTTATTTATTTATATATTTTTTTTATTATTAATAAAGAAACGCGTAAGAAGATATAATATTATTCTTGCAATGATCGACTTAGTTAATTTATGATTACTCACCTTAAGGCCTGAAATGTCTCTCTGGCAGTGATCTCCAGTCGAACTTCTAGGGGGTGGATATTCTAAAACAAAATAGAAACATTCTGTAAGAAAAAAAAATAAAGATTCCTTTAATTTTCAGCAATTTAGGAGTCGATATTTAAGTGAAAGTATATTGAAGAAACGCAGTTGGACTTTCACAATAAATCTAATGATCTTGAGCACTTTTGACATTTTCTAGAATGTTACCTACAACAATCAGTGTAACAATAAAAAGTAGATTTATTTATTTATTTATTTATTTAGATTATGAAGTTACAAAAATTACATATTTTATAACTTAAAAATAACAATATTATTCCACTTATATTATACAGATTTAGACGTCACATTTCTACAACATTCACATTACTAATCTATGCTTATCACTACTCTAATTAAATTTATCATAATATTATTAATCCTAAATGTTGTTTTAAAATTTTGTTGCTCTTTTAACATTAAACGTCCGTATTTTTATTACTTTAAAGTAAAGTTTGATGTATATTTTTTCATCAAATTATGTACCAATCAAAATGTACCCATATTTATCAAATTTTTTTATGTTACAGATCATGTTATTTTTTTTTTCACAATATATTAAAAATATTAACACTTCAGATTAATATATTATTATTTGAATGTTCCCTAATTTACGTTAACAATGTTTTTAGTATTTTTGGCCGTTTTTTTGGTAATTTATTCAACCACAGATTCGTATTGCGGAAGTAAAAGTTTTATGTCAGCGTGCGGGACATTTTATGAATGCCGAGGACTATTCCAAATTCCTGAACCATACTAAATCGTGTTATTAAATTAAAAGGCTCGTTTGTGTTTTTATCTTTAGTATTGTATGCATGTAACGATAAAACTCCAAATTAATAGAACTGATTCTCGGTTAGGTACCTACATATCAAGTGAATACTTTTAATACTAAAAGTACTTGAATAAAACCTTATTTATACCATTTTTCTTTTGTACCTAAAGCAATGCAGAATTCAAAATAGATTGGAACATTTTGATGCGTAACAACATAATCTGAATGTCATAATGGCATAGTTATTAAAATTATTGTAATTGGGTCGGAATCGCGATTATATATTAAATTATAAGTAGGCACGTAAGGCCTCAGATGAAATGGTTTGGTATATTTGTAGTAGAACATTATGACAATGTACATAACCTGTTAAAATTGTTGACATCACCAATAGAGCAAGACAAATAATGAGTGACAAATGACAGTGTTTCCATTTCATAATCAAACTCAAATCATGAATAACGTGTAAGTATCTTCTTCTTTTAAATTTAAACCTTGTGCCCTGTAATTCAAGAGGTGGGGTAGTCCTCCAGCGAGGTCGACTCTTAACTGTTTTCAATGCGGTTAGCCGTGCAATGCCATGTAAGGGAGTCTGAAAGAATCCATTATCCTCACATACCAGCAGGGTGAGTCGCATGACACACAACGTCAGTAACGTACCCATATCTCCATGGCAACCAACGTTAATAACTAACGTAGGGCATAGTTCCGAGTCGGAACACCCGCGCGCCCATGGTTACGTTTCTACTGTTACGTTAGATTTTTTTTTGTATGGCAACGTGGCGTCGTGAGGTGAAATGCGAAGTCCAATCACCACTTTGACAGCTATTTTGCGTTAGAAGCTAACGCAAGTACGTTAGCTCCTAACGTAGATTCAACGTCAGCAAAATAGGTGCTGTTGCAGTTCATTCAGTCTACTTTCTGTACTTATATTTCCTTTTTTGTAAGTTTTTCACGAAAAAAATTGTAAGTAACTATTTGTTTTTAATGTTTATAAGTGTTGCGTGTATGATTAAAGTGATTTATTTTTGAAGAAAATAATACATAACCTCGTAGCGTAGTCTGCGATTTTCCGCTATATTTTTCGTTTAAATTACGATTTTAAAAGTAAAATTCCAAGTATACATCATTAATTAGTTACTCATAATATGTGATATTGAAGTCGTAGTAGTAAAATATAAGTTTTTGTGTATGATTTGTTTTTGAAGAAAATAATACATACCTAACCTCTAATTCTAATATGTCGCTTACTATGTGATACCCCGCTATATTTTTCGTTTCAAAGTCTTTAACATTTGTTTTAGCATCATGCATAGCTTCTTTCATTTAAGTGCAGCGTTCTAAGTGGTGATTTAACGAGGACCATATATGGATTTTATTTGGCAATTCAGATTGAATAAACATGGATTTCGCCTGGTTTGTGACGTTTTGCGGAAACACACCACGTTGAAGGAGACGAAATTATACCCACTGGAATTAAAGGTTAAGAGTTTTTGTTATACAGTGTAGGTATACCTTTTCAAATATTTATAATGTACCTATCTCAAAGATCGCTGTTTTATATTATGTGTGTAATTAATTTCAGCTGCTTTTTCCATTATAAGTTTCCTCGCCAACGGGCCATATCAAAAGATTGTTGGCCTTTCCCGTCACAAACCCCAAAAGACCGTAAGGATTGTGAAGAAAGTGGTGTGAGCATTGGCTTGCCTGGAAATTGTTAAATGGATCACGTTCCCAAGCACTCCTCATGAAAGAACCCTAATTAAAAACAAGTAAGTATGATTGTTTATAAGTTTTTTTCTGATAAATGTATTAAATGAAAGCAAATAAGTTGTCTTCTTTGTTAATGTGAAATATTTGGTTTGAATAAATCAATCTAGTTATAATGGTATTGAAATCTTTTATTTATTAAACAAACTATATAAATTTCCCCCTCTCGATTGAAAGATATGCCGATCTAAAAGGACATCATGAGGAGAGTCACATCTGGAAAATGCTTGGATTGATGTTTGGATAAGACCAACACATAAGAAATTTACTTACCAAGGGGAACGATCACACAGGTTGTCTTCCATAGAGTTGAAGCCTCTGCTTAGACATACCTACCTCAGTGTGAGGGTTCCACGTTCCACCTTGGCTTGGTGAGGTCTAGAGAGCTTGACAAAACCTGTCACCTTTAGCTTAAATAGTAACTTTAATCAGCCATAAGGCTGAACTCAACAAATAAGACTTCAGTAAGTAATCAGAGTGAGGGTCAATACCTCATAAGAATGAATACCTCTTGAATGTGGAATTAAGGAGAGATCTTTTAGATTATTCAGTTTGGTTCTTACCAGCTAAGTTTCTCATCTCACAATTGAGTTTAAGGAAATACTTTCTATCCACTACTGAATAAAACAATGTGTTTTTCAATAAAATATTATAATAAAACTTATGTGCATAATGATAAAATTTCACTTGTAATAACAATGAATATTATCCCTCTGGTCGTAGAGCGTCAGGTTTAAATATCCCTCTGGCGAATTATAGAGTAATTAAATTGCTTGCGAGAGGTGTAAATGGTAAAGGCAAATTGGTGTCAAATTTCTTCGATAGATGGTGTTTGATATTCTTCCCTGTAAATGTTGATTGCGGCCAACACCTGAAAACAAATTAGCTTTTGTTAATATTTATTCACTTTTTTGACATTCTCATTGATTCTACTTTGAAAAACAGAATGTAAAATGAATAACAAACCTTTTTCCAACTCTCGGCGGTCCTCGCTGATACGGCCCATTCAGCATTCAAAATTTATTTGTGAGAATCGATCACAAATTGTGGGATCTCACACGCGCTTGAGCTCCAATCTGTGGTCGGGACAAATAATCTCCATGTCTGTAAAATAGAATTGTGGATATATAATATAATACGTAGGAAATGACAAATCGAAATAAAAATGTAACTATCTGTCAATTATTTTGTTAATTGTGTTGTGCAATGATAGTCGACCTTTTTTCGTCTAGCCACATACATACATGTTAAAATCATGAACCTCATTTTGGGAAACATTTTTAGACTTTCTTTTGAGATAATAATAGCAGGTACATCGCTTATCGGCACTTGTACCTATGTACTTCTATTAAAATGTAAATTGCGCGTTGTGTTGTGATGTCGTTTGAAAAAGTTTGATATTTTGTACGTGATACAAGGTAAAATATGGCGAGGTTAGGATAAAACTGTTGTTATGGATGTTAAAAGTAACAAATATTGTTCAACGGAATCTTACTAGGCAGAAAACTTATATCAAAAACTATGATTCTACATGGGAATGACATTGGACCATTTTATTTTTGTGCTCACGCTGCAATTTTTAGCAGTTAAGTCAAAATAATAATAATAAACAGTCACTAAGTTCTATACAATTGTGCTGAATAAAAGTAAAATTGAAAATGTACTTACTGTTTCATAAAATCACAAATAATGATACACTGTGTGGCGGATGTCACCTGCTTTGCCGCCATTTTTTCAATGTTTACAAACAAAAATGCGAATATGATACGATAATAATATGAAAGATGATTTTTGCGCATGCGTAGTATGAGTGTTGCCATTTAAAACCATAGAGAGGAGTTGTGACTTTTCCCAATTATTCCTTCTATGGTTGTAACGACGCCGTCTAACGTAACGGAGTTGCGTTAGACGCTGAGGTGTGCAGTGGACTACCAACGGTGAGAAATATGACGTTACAAACGGACGTGCGTTACGGACGGAGTGCGTTAGTGGGGGAGTAATCCGACTTAGCACCCTGAACCTTCTTCGTTGCCTTCTCCATATCACTTCTCCCCGTATCAGACATAGGTCATCGACCTCGCTTATTTCCCTTACCCTCGTATTTCTCTCTCTATCTCTGAGGGTCTTCCTGGCTATACCTACCCCTGAGAGTTATCATTTTTTCTCTGAAACTCTTAGCACCTTTGCATATTAGGGTGGTGTGAAAAAAAATCAACTTGATAATATGAATAAAAAGTTGCAATTGGTAAATACAAAAAGAGCAAAAAAAGAATTATTCAAATCGGACTTTATCTTACGATCCCGCAAGCCGCCTAAAATTTGAAAAAATATGAAACTTTTCAGTTGTTTTCAGAATTTTTCAATAATTTTACGCATACTTATTTTCAATCGCTATAGTGAAATGGAGGGTATGACTGAGGGGACAAACTCCAGAGGACGCCCACGCCGAGAGTACCTGGAGGACCTGTTGGTGGACGTGCGATGCCATCAGTCATATGTGGATCTTAAAAGAGCCGCACAAGACAGGAAAGAATGGAGGAGAAGAATTGAGGGAATTGCTGCAAACCAAAGAAGAGAAGAAGTGAAAAATTGTCACAGATTGTACAAACAATAATAAAAATATTTTTGCGTTTAGAGAATATCTTCCGATCGCGCATCGCTCATTGGAAATTGATAAAAATGCAATTTTGGATGATATTGGGTTTTGCTCTTGAAGTGGAAAGTTTTTAATTAAACACGTGATATTTTTAACACTCTTTATTCAACCATACCTTTTATTATAATGCTTTCTCGGCAAGACCGGAAACTAACTTATAACAAACGTCATAACGGAAATGGCCAAAATACAAGAATGAATGTTGCCATTCCAATACACCCCCTCAACATTAATTCTTGCATACATATTAATAAAATAAAATTACTCTCTACACTGAGTTATACTATACAACACAAAAACAAAAAATGAGATTCAAATCTCTTTCATATACAATTCAAATGTATGTAAGTTTACATAAATCAATTCAAGAACTCTTTTCTAAATTTAACAAAAAACTGTTTGCCAAGTGGCTTAGTAAACATATCTGCCACGTTTAATGTTGTATTTACATACTGAATCTTCACCAAACCATTTGAGATATTATCTACAATATATTGATACTTTATGTCAATGTGTTTTAATCTTTTGTTACTCTCATTATTTTCTGCTATTTTAATTACACTCTGATTATCTTCCATTATAACAAACTCTACATTATTATAACCAAAATCACATAAAAGTTTTCTAAGAAATGTCCCTTCTGTTATGGTCATACAAAGAGCTAAAAATTCAGCTTCACATGATGACAATGATACAGTAGCTTGTTTTTTTGTACTCCATGATATAGGACAATTAAAAACATAAAATATTTGACCAGATGTTGACTTTCTATCTACAACATCTCCGGCCCAATCAGAATCACTATAACCTAACAATTTTATATTATTATTACATTTATATGTGAGGGATAAATCAATTGTACCTTTAATATATCTCAATATTCTCTTTAGACATTTAAATAAAATAAAACTGGCACAATGTACATATCTACTGAGAAATCCCACAGCTACAGAAAGATCAGGTCTTGTACAAAGAACATAAAGTAAACTACCAACTAAGCTTCTACATTCCTTCTCAATGTCTACATTTTCAGGCTTTTCTCTTTTCATTATTTCAAAATTAAAATTTTGTTCTATGGGAGTTTCAACACTGTTACAATTCGACATTTGATATTTATTTAATAATCTTAATAAATAACTTTTCTGATTAATTGTTGTTACACCATTTTTTAAATCTTGTTTGATATTAATGCCCAAATAATTACTTGCAACACCTAAATCTTTCATTTTAAAGTTTTCATATAAAGCATTTTTAAATTTTTTTACTAAATTTTCATTACTTCCAAAATACAACAGATCGTCTACAAACAACAATACATATACATATTCATTATTACATTTTCTAAAATATAAACATTGATCATTTTTTGATCTAATAAAATTTTCACTTTGCATAAACTCGTTAAATTTACTATTCCAATTTCTCGGAGACTTTTTTAAGCCATATATAGATTTTTTTAGTTTACAAACTTGGTTGTTATGCAGGCGCATATATACTAACTCATTGATGTCTGCATAAAGAAATGCTCCAGTCACATCCATTTGGTATACTGGTCGTCTCCTTTGTGTAGCTACAGCCATCAGCGTTCTGAAGGTGGTCATCATAGCAACGGGTGAATAGGTCAGGTCATCGGAGTTCTTCTGCTCAAAACCACGAGCTACTAGTCTCGCTTTATACAACTTTTTACCTTCAGCTTCCTTGATTTTGAAAATCCATTTTGTGCTAATTATTTCTTTGCCCTCAGGAACTGAATTTACTTCTTCCCATGTGTTATTTTCTTTTAACGTTTCGAGCTCTCTTTGTATGGCTTCTTCCCACATAAATTTTGGCTTTAGAACTGGCAAGGGTACTAATGATGCCATTGCCGAGGTGACAGAGTTCTTGACAAGGGCATTGGACAACCGTGAGAAGTGTATAGGAGTTTATTTGGATCTAGCAAAAGCATTTGACTCGGTGTCGCATCCTATATTAATTAAAAAGCTTGAGAATATTGGTCTGTCTGCCTCATCCTTGAGATGGTTTGAATCTTACTTGACGGAAAGAAGGCAAGCGGTTAGAATAAATAATATTACGAGTCAATATCTACCAGTCCGGTGGGGCATTCCGCAGGGTAGCGTGCTGGGGCCAACATTGTTCATTGCATATATAAACGATATAATAGAGTTTTCATGTGAGGGCCGTGTAGTTTCTTTCGCAGATGATACGGTTTTATTGTTTAGATCGGCAACATGGACAGGGGTATTTGAAACTGCTGAGGGAGCATTAAATAAAAAAAAATATTATTAGATAAAAGTTTGTTATCATTAAACGCAAGGAAAACAAAGTATATGACATTCAGCATAGACGTCAGGCAGCAGCCTGGTGACGAGCAAACCATTAGGGTGCACGAATGTGGCCGGACCTCGGGTTTGTGCGCTTGTGTGGTACTAGATAGGGTCAACACATATAAATACTTAGGTATAAATATAGATAATAACCTAAGATGGGCCTACCATGTCGATGTTCTGGCGGGGAGGATCAGGCAACTCATTTATGTGTTTCGAAACTTGAGGGAAATCTTTGATGGCAAGAGGCTGAGGGCAATATATTACTCACTTGGACAGTCCCGTTTAATGTATGGTATCTTGGGATGGGGCGGAATGGCGAAAACCAACCTCCATCCACTCAATGTGGCCCAAAGGGCGCTGCTTAGAGTGATGTATCGGAGGCCGTATGGATATCCGTCGGACTCGTTATATTTTGAAAGCGCAGTTTTGGATGTGAGACAATTGTATATGAGAGAGTTGTTGAAACATACGCATAGAAATCTCGCAATGTACAGTGACTCGCAAAACTATGTTATAAATATTAACACGAGAAACAGACCGCTGCTCCGGCCGCAACGTGTGAACACGGCATTTGCCCAGCGCCATTTTGTCTTTTTGGGTCCTAGACTGTACAGTAAGGTGTTTCCGACTCTCAGTGAGTCGCTCAATCCTGCCCAGACTAATCTAAAGAGTCTGATGACAAGATGGCTACTGGAGAGGGGCAGGGATGCGTCAGAGAGAGAACTTACATTCATTGGGAGATGAGGGCAGGGGGAGACAGGTAGGAGTGGTCAATTGTTGTGGGATTCGTTGTTTTTGATCTGGAATGGATGTGTGTATGTATGTGATGGCGTGTATAGGATAGTGTGTGTACATGGATATGTCCTGATCGTTTTCCTTTTTTTCATTTTCTACTATTTTGTTTCTTCTGTGTTCTGATTGTTTTATTTGTGTTTTTTTTTCTCTTTTGTGTCTTTGTGTCTTCCATAGTACAGTGCCGCTATAATTAAAAATTAGTATCACCTCAACACAGGCTGTCGTCTAGTGAGGTGATAAATTCCAAATATGTACCTATATAAATTTCAAATATGTACCTATGTAAAAGTTGGAAAAATAAAGAAATACTAAAGTCTTTCTGGTCTCTGCATGGCTTCTTCGTAAGTTAATGGTTCGTCTACTAGGTCTATCATAAAACAGTCAATTGTGTTACACTCAGACTTAGATATCAGTTCTTTACAGTTTACAGTTTGTTCAACAGTTTCACAATCGTGGTATCTTCTCGGTGGCTTAATGTTTTCTCTTGGTCTTAGACTTCGGTTATTCTCTCTCTGGTCACTTTGGGATGATGTCGTTTCTGTTGCAGTCTTTGGTTCACTAGCGTCTTCCACAGGTATATCTGAACTTTCTTTTTCATGTTTTTCAATATCTTCCACACTAATTGGTGCATAATTAATTGGTTTGAAACTCGCAACCTTTTCTTCATTAAAGATAACATTTCTTGATATTTTGACGCTTCTTGTAGCTGGATCGTAGAGTCTATAATTTTTTGAATTTCCATCATATCCGACGAAGATCATTTTTTTACTTTTGGAGTCTAATTTCTTTCTCAGGTTGTCTGGTATAAACATATAGGCTTCTACACCAAAGGTTCTCAAATGCTTCAATTCAACTTGTTTGTTTGTCCATATTTCATAAGGTGTAGAGTTGGGTGCTTGTTTTGTAGGCGTCCTATTTAATATGTATACGGCTGTATTAACTGCTTCTGCCCATAGCTCTCCTGGTAGGTCTGAACTGTATAACATTGACCTTGCACTCTCAACTATAGTTCTCATGTCTCTCTCAGCCCTGGAATTTTGCTGAGGTGTGTATGGTGCCGATTTTTCTGCTACTATTCCATTTTTTGATAAGTATTTTTTAAACTCCTCATTTATATACTCAAGTCCATTATCAGTGTGAAGTATATGTATATTTCTATTATATTTAGTCTTTATTCTTTCATTAAATTCTTTGAAGCAGTCTAAAGCATCACTTTTGTGTTTCATAAAGTAAACGGTCCTATACCCTGAGTAGTCATCTTTGAATATTATAAAATACTTTGCTCCACTAACTGAATATTCTGGCATAACACCAACATCACTATATGAGTTGACCGGGCTGCATCTTGATGTGTTCTATCTTTTCAAATGGTAGTCTAAACTGCTTACCATATACACAGCCTTCACAAAAGAAATTGTCTTCGGACATATCGTCCACTTGTATTATTCCTCTTGTGGGTAATTCTTTTATGGCTTTTATATTCAAATGTCCTAATCTGTGATGCCATATCTTTAAAGTTGACCGCACTGTTATATTTGCTTCATAATTTATTTTATTTTTGAACATCATTTTGTATAAGTTGTTACTTTGCCGTTCACCACATGCATTCACTTTTCCATTACTGTAAATTAATACTTTGTCCTTAAACTTTCTTGTTTCCATACCTAGGGTTGTCAGTCTACCTTCAGAGAAGAGATTTTTCTTCAAGGTTGGCACGTACAGCACATCTTTTATAATTGAGTCCCACCATCTTCCATTTAAAAACTTTTGTATCACAATATCACCTTCACCCTTCACTGGTAACTGTCTTCCATCTCCTACGCACACATATTGTCCACTAGTTTCTTCAAATTTTGAAAAAATACTTCTATTTCCAGTCATGTGTCTAGATGCGCCACTGTCTAATATCCATTCGTCACTGTCTTGTAAATCATCCATGCTATAGTACGCTGTATGGTTTGTTTCATTTATGAACCTTTCCTTACTACTTTGAGGCTTGCTTCTACAATCTCTTGCATAATGACCTGGCTTCTGACATCTGAAACATGTTATTTTTCTAATTTCTGTTTTTTCAACTTTCTTATTTCTACAATCTTTTGCCAGATGATTCTTCTTTTTACATATGTAACAAAGCTTGTTTACTTTTGACATATAGGCTTTATCACCTTCCTCCTGGGATGTTAAGTATGTCTCTTCTTCCATAAGTCTTGAAGTCAAGTTGTTGATCGTTTGTTGCTTCTCAGGAGTAGAGAGCCACGCTTGTCTGAAACCTCTATATTTCGTAGGCAATGTACTTATTATTTTAGTGATGATAGCTGCGTCACTCAGTTCATTTCCTGATTCCTTTATCATTCTTGCCAAGGATTCGACTTTGGCAATATGCTCTGCAATGGTATCCGTTAAGCACATTTTATACTGATAAAATCTATCATGGTGAATCAATTTGTTGGTTTCTGAAGACTGCTCGTAAATCGAGTCTAATTTTTCCATCATTTCTTGTGAACTGTTGCAGTTTTCTATAAGAGATATTTGCCTTAGTTCCATAGTTGAGGTTATTGCGAACATCGCGGCGGCGTCACATTTTTCCCATTTTTGTAGTTTTTCATCGTCGGTCGGTTTATTCACCTCCCCTTTTGTTATTTTGTACAACTCTTTCGCTTTTAATGCGCAAAACACCTGGAACTTCCACTGCTTGTAGTTTCTTCCATCGAATTTAGTAACCAACGAGATGTCCGCCATGCTGCCTTGCCCGTACACACAGTACTTTTAACAAAAAACTCACGTTAATCTCGCCACGTCGCCACACACAGTAGCTCTTGAACTTTCCACTTCTTTTATTTGTTTTATGCGTAAAACTGAAAACGACTGGGCCCATAACCTATTGGGTTTTGCTCTTGAAGTGGAAAGTTTTTAATTAAACACGTGATATTTTTAACACTCTTTATTCAACCATACCTTTTATTATAATGCTTTCTCGGCAAGACCGGAAACTACCTTATAACAAACGTCATAACGGAAATGGCCAAAATACAAGAATGAATGTTGCCATTCCAATAGATGATTTTGATGAATTACCTATGTAAAAAATCTCCTGAAGTCAGTCTGCGGTCTCAGATTAAGATTTAAATGTTAAAAATATATTGTTGAGTTTGTACTTTGTACGTTGCTACATGTTTGTACCATCTTTATCATTCGAAATCATCAAATTTAATGAAATTTAGGAACGATTTGATAGGTACTTTAACTTTTTTTTTTTAATTAGCACTAAAATAATATCATTCTTCGTGCATTGAAATTTACACATGACTCTTATTCTATGTGTAACAACGATTTCGGTTTTATCCTGTTGTTTCGAAGCTTTAGACGACCAGCAAACTGCGATATGTCTCCCATGCGGTTTGATGTTGGAGACCAGATAGTACAGCTAATGCTGCTCAATCGTGCCAAGAATGGATGTTAAAGAACATACGGGAGTTTGATAAGGTTAATAGTGTGACTCTACGTCGATGTTTTGACGATAAATAAACCATCGAACATGAATATGTTTTTTTATTAATTAAAATCAAAAAATGTAAAGACCCCCATTCACGAACACTACATCCGTCCTAATGGAGCGAAGTCACTCCAAAAAATGACCGTTAGTGGGAAAACCAAACGGATACTGTGGAGTGATAGTTTGAGTCGGATATGAGTCGGGATAACAATATGTAACAACTAATAACTCTAACAATTCATTACCCATGTTCGATTTTTAAATGGAACAAACCACTACGGGCTTACGACCGTCTTCTACTGTTATTTCGAAGGCTGGCTTAGTGTGATACTTTAAGTTAACAACGTTCGCCATCAAGTGGTAATGTTTAAGTCTCCGAAACTCCTATGAGAATTCTCAACATGTTGGAAAATCCCATGTATACAACAATTAGATATTTAATAATAATAATTAATGAGATATAGAGAGAAAGTTGTTGTTAGTTGTTGCTAAACAGAAATGGCAGTGGGCGGGACATGTCGCCAGACAGGGAACGGAGCGGTGGGCACCCAGAATCCTGAAATGGAGACCGTGGGATAAAAGAAGAGGAGTGGGCCGACCCCAAAAAAGATGGGCCGATGATATTATCCCAGTCGCGGGCAGAGGGTGGATAAGAAAAGTCCTGGATAGAGGAGAGTGGAAAGGAATGGAAGAGGCCTGTATCCAGCAGTGGAGAGATGGCTGAGGAAGAAGAAGAAGAAGAGAGAAAATTGGAAATGATTGAGAACAAGAGAGCAACCAAATTTAAAGACTGCGACTGCTGTCATGTATTTGGCGCCAGGATATAAATATATCCATTTTTGTTATCCATCCATCAGACCAAACGGATCGTCAATGGGGAAAAATCGTCTCGTCACTTAATCGTCAGAGTAAGAAACTTGGTCCAAACTTGTCACATTTTGTCAACATCATTCCACCAGGGTACACGTGTTGCTGTTTTAAATTTTAATAGAGCAAAACGCGTGTATTAGTGTAGCAAAATTTCGTTACAACTATTGAAAAAAACACAAGTTTCTCATAATGAATGACATCCAGAGGGCGGGCATCGAGAGAGGATATCAAGTTTTACATCTGTCACAATGGATGATATCCAATGGATAATATTCGGAGTAATTGTGAATGAGATTCATATTTTGGATGTCATCCAAAAAGTACCACAGATGTTACATACCCACATCGTGTCTCAAAGATGAGTCTTACAAATAATTTTAAACCTATATGACGAATCAAATGTAGGTATATTGTGATTCTCAAGAGCCTATGTTTTAATTTTTTGAATTGCTAGGAATATGCACTATAAAGATATTCATTGTGAATCTTCAACGATGTGTTAACCTTCCTTCACATCCCTTTCGCTTGTTTGTTAGGGGTGTGGGAATTACAGGACCCTTGCGAGTAATCAGACCACTGGAAAACAACAAACACTACATGCGATTGTATGTAAATCAACCTTTTTACCTTTACTTTATTCAGACCAAAACGCTTTGGGAACATCCTCACACATCTTCAACCCTCCCAGTGTAGGTCATATCGTAAAAGGGTGAGAAGGTTGTTTATAAGTGTTGAGTGTATCGGTGGGCAGTAAGGGAAATGAAATAAATGAATAAATTAACACTTTTCTTTGGCACAAAGGTTTCTGTGGCACCGATGGAAATTATAACTTGAGACAGCTTTCTTCTAGTCAATCGTCAATCTGGGTTGAAAAATACCGGTAAAAAAACATGTATTCAACCCAGTACGATTGACAGGGAATTGAGACCGAGACACGTCGCAATCAAGCTTCTGTTTTCAAAGAAATTTTTGTTAGTGCTTAATAATTCAATAATATTAATAAAGTGAGTTGGTATACCCGTTTCATAAAACCAGGAAAAGGTTAAGCAGTAAAGGCAAAGAGTTTCGAAAAATTTTCATACAAAAATGATTCGATCGTTTAATTTAAGAACACTATTTGAACGCTAATAAGCGCTTATTTGCTTTCGATAAAACTCGTACAAGCCCCAGAGGTCCTAAAAATTGTAAAAATAAGTGACTTTTAAATGCCTGAACAGCTAACAATATACTTGTAAAGCTGTCTTTAAAATCGAATTCTTACAAGTTAGGGTAGAGTGGCAATCCCATTAAGATCGGCAATGCAAATGTGGGTTACAGAGAGCAAAAGTTGCTTACGAATATCAAAGTTTGGAGGTTGTCCTCTCTGTAACATGTGCTCATAGATGAGAGAAGAATGAGCTGATGCACCTGATTATGAAGCGCAAAATACATAGAGGGATAAGGGCCGTGGGCTTCGTAATATCCGGGATTGGACTGGACGGTCAAAGCACTTTTTGAAGCTGTCCATGACAGGGAAAGATACTCTCGAATGATAGGCGACGTTGTGGAAAACCAACATGACATATGAAGAAGAATATGTTTAGTTTTAGGATGGCAAGTGTGAAAATGAAGTCGAACATAGGAAAGTGGCTGGTAGCAGGGTGTGTGGTGCACTCAATTCTATTATGAGAAACAACAACGTCTTATACATGTCAGAGATATAGAAAATTAATTTTATTAAAAAATTAAAATCCGGCTCGAAGGACCATGTTAAAAAATTGCATGATAGTGTATATAATTTTATACTAAAACACGACACTTTGTGACTGAATATTATATTTATTCTCTATATCTCTGACATTACAACTAAACAAACTAATGAACGGATATGAACCATGGACATGGGTAAAAAAGAGAAGGGTAAATGCAATTAAGATGACACATTCACGAAGAATATGTAGATATAGGTTTTTAGGATATGGAAAGGATTGAGAATATAACAAAGGAAGGTCATTAAATGACCATCCATAAATTTTATGAATGGTGGCTTTGTAAGAAATACAAATTGATAGTTGTTATAGCACATGGAAAGTACTCTCTAGCTCAGATACATTCTGCAATAATTATTGTCATACAGATCAACACTATCTTAAAAATGTCAAGATAGATTGCATAGAGCTGAATCCATGAATTTACTCAATACAATCCTACTATAAATTGCAATTTATCTTCTACCCTTTAAAATAACAATTGTCACTAAACATGACTCATTTAAAAAGAAAGAGACGTAGACACACAGGTTTGTATGCAAAAACACGAAAAAATAATTATTATTATTTTTGTGAACGTCGTTTTTACTGGTGTTTTGATGTTGGTGCGTTACACGGGGCAGATTGACGGAATTATAATACCTGACAGTCTAAACGGGACGGTGCACATCTGGTTGTGTTCACAAAGGAGTCTGATAAATCTCTAAATCTGCGGAACAATAAAAACAAATCCACTAACAAGATTCAACGCCAATCACAATTTGAATTTATTTTATTTTCTCGTTTGAATTCAACTCAAAATAAACACTTACCAGCGCATTTGTGTTTCCTGGATAAACGAATCACTGCTATTTCTTTAGCTTGTTTAATTCAAATTAACTTTAAGATTGCTCCATTTGTAATATTTTTATTTGTATAATCTTTGCTTTTTTTCTTTTGTTATTATTATTTTTGATGACGCTAGTGGACTTTTATTTTCTATTCCACATTTTTTTTTAAATTTGTGTAAGGCAAGATCCTTCTGAGCCGCATCATAGGTCTACGGATATTTTTTCTGCCTTGGTGACCCTCTTTTATTCTTTTTGATAACCGTGATAATGGCACGAATTGTTGTTCAAATAGAAGTGACACATGTGTAGAAATTCGTATACAGCCCGTTTTCAGAGTGCAGTGCCAGCGCAACCTACAAAACTATGTACATATGAAGGAAACCCGATAGACTTCCTCGCTGTCAATAGCTCAGCAACCAGGTATTAATAATTAGGTATTATGTCAAAGCCTTGGGCTATTTTTAAAACATGATTTAGGTATGTCTTAATTTATTTTTTTCACATAGGTCTAATAAAAAAAATCGAGTCCCTTTTAATTTTTATTGCGGTTTTATGACAGCCCACGTTTAGTACAATTCGTTCAATTCGTCGACCGTTTATTGTTATAATTAAATGTTATTTTTAGTCAACGAAACATATAAGGAACCTGGGTATTTTGATAGACAAAGCTGCATCTAGCCAAATCACGCAAGAGATGCTAATGCATAATCTGACAAGCGGGATAAATGATTCTGTGCTCTTATTTGGTCAAATAATGATAATGAATTCATCACCAGACAAATTCGAAATCGAAATTCATAATTAGGAACAAAGGACAACGTATGTCGGGAAAGCTAGTTTATAATATAAATCCAGGCTTTTACAGCTTACAAAGACAGTGACTGGCTATTTTAACAATTAATGTTTAGGTTCATTATTTGTATGTGAACAAATTATTTTAGTTAACTTTTTTCGATCGATATTACAGAAAACAATATTCAGCACTATAAAATATCAAAATTCCATCACTCCTTGTTTTGTTACAGCTCTATCCATCCATAATTTATTTTATTACCATTTTGACGTGCCAAGTAGTGTGAATCTGGCATCATTTGCGGTGAGAGTCAGCGCAGCTGTTCCAGATAATACCACTACGGATTCGCGGATAAAGTAATCCAATTCTGGAAAAGATGCAGACCGTTTTTCCAGAATGATATTTGTTTACCAGCACGTACAGATATCGAATTCATAATATTTGATACGTGAAAGAAACGATCGTTTTGTTTATTTTTTTGCTTTTTTTTTTGCTGGTTTATTTGAGGTTTTTCAACAACTGCTACTTTCATTCTCGAATAAAAAGATATCAAAGTAAAAACAAACATTCATCAATACAAATTTGTGCAAAAAAATTATAGCAATAATCAAAATAGAATTTTGTAGATCCAGTAGATCTAACCAAAGCATTCGACAGGGTTCGCCAGTAAGATACACTTTGTTGAAAAGGTGATTCAAAAGCGAATAATATAAAATCCATCCACATTAAATACGTTAAACAAGATAAGTAGACCATTTTTCTACATATTTCAAGAATCAAGCCTTTTTATAGGGAAAGTGAAAGATGTCAAAAGTGTATTTGTATTCATTTTGGGTGAGCCAAGTTTTTTTTTTAAATACGCATCGATGTTGTATGCATATGTATACCTAGTACACATTGTCATGAGACTGTTATTTCTTGACAATGTCTACGTAAATTAGACGGAAGCGTTCATGGTATTTTCAATCAAATTTTGTGAAAGTGCAACTTTGTTTCCTTAAAATTCCTTAATAAAATGCGTTATCATTATCCTATTCATTCCATTACTGTGTAAAGCTAACATTGAAGCAGATAAAGTAGACTTACATAGTGAATTTAGACATATGCATTAAACTTTATGAAATTGCAACTTTGTTTCCTTAAAATTCCTCAATAAAATGTGTTATCTTTATCCTAGTCCATTACTGCGAATGGCTAACACAGAAGCAGATAAAGTAGACTTACATATTGAATTTAGACATATTATGAATTAAACTTAATGAAATTTCAACTTTGTTTCCTTAAAATTCCTCAATAAAATGCGTTATCTTTATCCTAGTCCATTACTGCGAATGGCTAACACAGAAGCAGATAAAGTAGACTTACATATTGAATTTAGACATATGAATTTAGCTTTATGAAATTGCAACTTTGTTTCCTTAAAATTCCTCAATAAAATGTGTTATCTTTATCCTAGTCCATTACTGCGAATGGCTAACACAGAAGCAGATAAAGTAGACTTACATATTGAATTTAGACATATTATGAATTAAACTTAATGAAATTGCAACTTTGTTTCCTTAAAATTCCTCAATAAAATGCGTTATCTTTATCCTAGTCCATTACTGCGAATGGCTAACACAGAAGCAGATAAAGTAGACTCACATATTGAATTTAGACATATGAATTTAGCTTTATGAAATTGCAACTTTGTTTCCTTAAAATTCCTCAATAAAATGTGTTATCTTTATCCTAGTCCATTACTGCGAATGGCTAACACAGAAGCAGATAAAGTAGACTTACATATTGAATTTAGACATATTATGAATTAAACTTAATGAAATTGCAACTTTGTTTCCTTAAAATTCCTCAATAAAATGCGTTATCTTTATCCTAGTCCATTACTGCGAATGGCTAACACAGAAGCAGATAAAGTAGACTTACATATTGAATTTAGACATATTATGAATTAAACTTAATGAAATTGCAACTTTGTTTCCTTAAAATTCCTCAATAAAATGCGTTATCTTTATCCTAGTCCATTACTGCGAATGGCTAACACAGAAGCAGATAAAGTAGACTTACATATTGAATTTAGACATATTATGAATTAAACTTAATGAAATTGCAACTTTGTTTCCTTAAAATTCCTCAATAAAATGCGTTATCTTTATCCTAGTCCATTACTGCGAATGGCTAACACAGAAGCAGATAAAGTAGACTTACATATTGAATTTAGACATATTATGAATTAAACTTAATGAAATTGCAACTTTGTTTCCTTAAAATTCCTCAATAAAATGCGTTATCTTTATCCTAGTCCATTACTGCGAATGGCTAACACAGAAGCAGATAAAGTAGACTTACATATTGAATTTAGACATATGAATTTAGCTTTATGAAATTGCAACTTTGTTTCCTTAAAATTCCTCAATAAAATGTGTTATCTTTATCCTAGTCCATTACTGCGAATGGCTAACACAGAAGCAGATAAAGTAGACTTACATATTGAATTTAGACATATTATGAATTAAACTTAATGAAATTGCAACTTTGTTTCCTTAAAATTCCTCAATAAAATGCGTTATCTTTATCCTAGTCCATTACTGCGAATGGCTAACACAGAAGCAGATAAAGTAGACTTACATATTGAATTTAGACATATTATGAATTAAACATAATGAAATTGCAACTTTGTTTCCTTAAAATTCCTCAATAAAATGCGTTATCTTTATCCTAGTCCATTACTGCGAATGGCTAACACAGAAGCAGATAAAGTAGACTTACATATTGAATTTAGACATATTATGAATTAAACTTAATGAAATTGCAACTTTGTTTCCTTAAAATTCCTCAATAAAATGCGTTATCTTTATCCTAGTCCATTACTGCGAATGGCTAACACAGAAGCAGATAAAGTAGACTTACATATTGAATTTAGACATATGAATTAAATGTTATGAAAGTGCTAGGTAGGTACTTTGTTTCCTAAAAATCCACAGTAAAATGCGTTAAGTATCTTTATCCTTATCCATTACTGTGGATGGCTAACATTGAAATAGATAAGGTAGACTTAACACCATAATACCATGAGGTAGGTAATGCTGCGTGGTTTGAGGGCTATGTTCTATAGTTATCCAATATTCTATACGGAAGGATCCCCGAACATTTATTTTGTACACGATTTGTATTATATTTACGATACGCTTGGGATAAATGAATATTATCAACCTTTTACGCTGAACGAATCATCCGTAAAAACCTCTTAAGGTTGCGCCTTAAATAAAACATGAATTACACGCATCCTGTTCCTTATTTGGTATTAAAATAACCGCAAGTAAATGGCCAGAAAAGGTCAATTTTACCGACAATCTAGATGCCTTATAAACACAGAATATTATTTCACATTCTTTCTTTCGCATTATTAAGATTTTTTTTATACCAATGGCTAAGTTTTCTTTCGAAAGGCCTAGACAATTTGCATTTGGCGACCGACTACAAACGAATTCTTCGAAAATGTAGAGTAGGAAGAAAATTAATTAACTGTCCACTTTTTTAATTTTTATGTAAGTGCCTTTGTTTGGTTTAAATACTTGTTTATTATGTTCCAGTGGACAGTTGATTTTTTCGCACTCATATTATATGGAATAAAAAAAATTCTTCGATTTTCATAAAATTTGCTATACGGGTTGGTCTTATGCTCCTACACGAGCACGTAAAATTTGAGGTCCGTAACTTCAGTGGGTCCTGTAAAGTACCGATTAATATTGAATATGTTGTTCTAGAGAAGATAATAATTAATTGTCTTCTGGCTGTTTTATACTATGAGTTCTGGGCTACCCTAGGTTAGCAGCTTTTCTTCATTTGTAGTCGAACGCCAATTTGAATTTGTCTATGGGGGCAGGTTAACTTCTGATCAAAAGGTCCCGGGTTTAATTCACGGTCGGGTCAAAACTTTTCTAAAGAAGATATATGTTAAATTTATAACGAAGGATTTTTTAAAAAAATAAACAGGAATTCCTGGATCTACAAAAATTTCAGTCTTAGGTATCTCGGATATTTAAAACACATTTTATGCAATTAGTCCAGGATGTATCCAAAGGGGTTCATTTACACCAAAAGAACATAAAACTAGAGCATTCTTTGTTCTTCGTTAATATTGATACCAAGAAAAATAACAACGATCAAGAATAAACACCAATAACTACTAATTAATGCTCACTAAGAAGAAATTTCAGTTCTGATTCATGTGTCCATGTAACTAAAACGTTTTTATTTCATCATCATTATCCTTTTCAAAAAAAATTCAAATATATATTTTGTAAATAAAATTCTTTATTATTTCTATTTATCTTGTAAGGTTATATGTTTTTTTGTACACGATTTTTTATATTATTATAACACATAAGATCTAAAATGTAGAGGGATATTTGATATGAAAAAAAAAACCAGCGGGAATATAACCCTTACGGTCCTTAGATAGGGATGGACCTTCGCATGTAGGGGTTGAAATATTATCATGGCAAAACACCACTATCCGCCACCTCACTTATTTTTATATTGAGATTTATTTTTATGCTGGCTCACATTGAACTACGTATATTGTGTATACTAATAGTATGTCTAAGGTTGACCCGTCAGCACGTGACTTTGTCGGTTAGTTGTACGACTGCACAATTATTTCAAATTAGAAGTCTGTCCCAGCTTCGTACGAGTAGATCCAATCCAAACCAATCCATACTCCCTTTAGACAATGACCTCCTCTTACACCATGTCCAGATTCCTCAGCTCTGCTTCGAAGGAGCGGAACACAGTATGAGAGGGTCTTCCTCGTCTCCGGGACCCTGATGGGAGGAAGAACAGTGCTCTTCTCGGCCAACTGTCATTCGGCATCCTTAACACATGTCATGTCCCAGCAAAGTCCATCTCCTCCACATAATAATAGAGGTGATAGGCTCACGCTGGGTGCGCCGGCGTATAGCGTCGTTCGTGTTGCGTTGGTACCATCTTATACCCAAAATTCTCCTGAGGCACTTCGTTTCGAAAGCGAATGCACGAGTAGATAGGTATTGAAAAAAACAAACATAATGTAGCATTCCCCTCCCTTCCGGCTAGTACCCCAGTGACGCCCATATCTCTACCGCATTTCAATTACATTTTTTTTTTAAATAAAAAAACACATATTGTGGCATAACTATAATAGTTAGACAATATTATTATGCTGTCGCGACACTTTTTGTAGATATTTATGTCTACCACCAAGCCGTAGTAGGTACATTATTTTATTCTATCTTCAATAGTTTTCACAGCGCACGCGATGTCAAGAATATTTTAGGTATTTTTTTTTACACCTTGGATTACATTCTTGGAGTTTTAGTAAGGATCCCAAATATTTTTGAAAATTCAATATAGCCTATGTTCACCGGGGATAGTGTATCTTTCCAAAAATGAAAGAATTTTTCAAATCGGTTCAGTAGTTTCGGAGCCTATTCAATGCAAACAAACAATCAAATCTTTCCTCTTTATATATTAGTAGGTATAGATAATGATTCGTTTGTGTGAAACTATTGATAAACACATGCTGTGCGTCTTTTGACTTTCAATTCGAGGCGTAAATTATGGCTGTAGATTCTTTAGGATCTTCTCTACATAAATGTGAACTCTTTCTAAGATGCTCCGTATCACGTGGAGAAATCTTTTTACCAATGAGGAAGTTAGAATGATGAGGAAGTTAAAATGAATAAGGAGATAGAGGTGATAACACTGTAGAAAAATGAAATGCAGCATACGGCTATATCTTGTGCAATGAAAAATATGCTCTCCCGCAGTTAATAATTGTGGATGGAAAAATAAAGGGTAGGTGAGCTGGTATGGGACGTAAAAGAGGCTTGTGACTAAAGAATCAGAGACATTGGTTTGGAGTGCCGGAGGCAGGAGAGTTAATGAAACTCTGCTATGAGTGGCATTCAATACAGAATGAAGGGGATAGAACCCTTAATTGAAATTGCCTACATTAATTCACATTTCTCTCTCTGAGGTTCAACAGGTTTGTATATCCGCCCGCTTCAAACAACAGAAATAACGCACCACTACGTGTAAATGTTATCACCTCTATCTCCTTATTCATTTTAACTTCCTCATCATTCTAACTTCCTCATTGGTAAAAAGATTTCTCCACGTGATACGGAGCATCTTAGAAAGAGTTCTCTTTGTACATCAGTGACATGGGTGGCTGTTTTTTTAGCTCAGAGTTTTTAATGTTTGCTGACGATACCAAGATTTTTCGGAAGATTAACTGTATTGGAGACTGTCAGGAAATGCAGAGTGACCTTGGGCGTTTGTTGAATTATTGTCGTGCAAACCAACTATACTTAAATATATCCAAATGTCACAGCGTGACGTTTACTAGAGCCTTGCGTCCGATCATGTTCGATTATGAATTTGATGGTGAGGTATTAACCCGCTGTGAGCAGGTGAGGGATCTGGGTGTTGTCCTCGACTCTAAGATGCTGTACAGAGCGCATGTTGAGTTTATTCTGGAAAAAGCCAACAGGATGTTGGGATTCATACTTAGGGTGAGTAAGCCATTTAAATGTCCGCTGACCGCAAGAATTCTGTACTATGCGTTTGTGCGCAGTCAGTTGGAGTTCTCATCTGTCGTGTGGAGTCCTCAGTATGTTACGTACATTGATAGAATTGAGGCAGTACAGAGAAGATTTGTTAGGCACCTAAGCTTTTTGAGAGGTAGGTTCTTTCGTGATTATGGGGATGCGATGAGATTCCATGGGATGACATCTCTCGAGAATAGGCGAACACAGACTGACATGATGTATCTCTTTAAGATAATAAATGGTGAGGTTGATTCTTCGAGACTTTTGCGAGATGTATGTTTTCATTGTCCAACTCGTATTACGCGAGCGAATTATCTTTTCAAATTGCCTCCCTGTAAAACCAATTATCTGCAAAGCTCATTTTTGCACCGTAGCTGTTCCCTGTATGATACATTTTTCAAGAATCTGGATATGTTTACTTTGAATAGGAACCAATTTAAGAGTGGCGTGGTCAGTCTATTGTCTTCCTCGGTCTCATCCTGATCATTTGTTTGAAGTGTTCGGATGATCTTATTGTCGATTTCAAGTATAGGTTTCTCTGTGCTTTTTTTTACTATGAAATATATCTGTTAATGATAAATCTAAAATGATAGGTTTTTTACTATTTTTTGTTATATTTTTTTATTGTTTTTTTTTTATTATTATTATTTATTTATTTACTTGTTGACTTACTCGTTAGCTGTTTACTTGCTGTTTCGTTGGTTTATCAATGTATGAGTGCTCTTTTACCATAATATAATATGTCGGTTGAATGCTTTAAATGATGACGGATGAATTGAAATTGTTTGTTTTTATCATCTTACCTTATTGACTTTTGCTTGATTTTTTTTGTTTTGATTGCTTTGCCTGTTCACTCTTTTAATCTCAATAATGACTTGTCTATTTGTGTGTGTTGTTTTTGCAGTGATTTTATTGTATATTGGCTTATGGTAAATTCTTATGGCTTATTTTTTTTTATCTAATTGGACTTTTTATTATTTTAATTACTTAATTGTTATTATTTTAATGTTTAATTTTTTTTATCTAATTTTACTTCTTGACTTTTTATTATTTTAATGTTATATTTTATATCTAATTTGAATTTTAAACTACTTACTATTTTGATGTTATGAATTTATTAGAGATGTTCTATATAATGTAGGTAATGTTGGGGTCTTCGCTGGTTTATAATCTGTTTTTGTATTATTGATTTATATGTATTGTCATGACTGTCTGACCTCTAAAAAATTGTAAAAATTGTAAAATTGTAAAAATTGTAAATGGAGCTCGTGTAGCGTTAGTCGGTCAGTGTTCTCGAATAATATAACATAAGATGATTCAGGCTTCGAAGGTCGCGAAGGCTTGAATATGGTGTTGTTAAACATAAAACTGTGTGTCTTTTGAATATCGTAGTCTGTATAAAAATGTTTCATTTATGAGGCATTGTTTAGTACTGTGTATATTTTTTTTCACTAGAAATATTGGTTAATATTCTATACTTTCTTATGCCGCTATCTTCATAGTTAATCGTTTGTAACGGAATCCTTTATGGTTTTTTTTTTTACATTTTTTATCAGAATGTTCTTCTTCCTTTATATTGGAATATCCTCTATCGGCCTGTTTAAACAAACAAACACTTATTTTAATATCAACTGGGGATAAGATGGTTTGATTTTGTGTCCAATGAAACCGTCCGATTACGAACTTTGCAACCTCCAGTAACAACGATTATCCTGAATCGCAGGCTGAGTTGGCTCGGCCATATCCTACGTTTATCTCCCAAGTCCATAGATTCTCTTCGCTGCGAGGGTTACTCAGCATTTACATCGCGATCCCGATTACATTGCAATCTAAGTAACTATGTCATGGTGACATTATGATTTTGGTTGCTAAGCTAAAAAGAGTAGGTACCACGATTAAGGTACACTCCCACTCTATGGCAATATTGCCATGTTATATTTTTGACAATTTTCTATGTGACTAGGCTATGTTGCGCTGGCAGTCATCGATGGCATCTTATAAATGTACTCTTGTCATATTACGCCATCTATGTAGCATATAAATATGGCGCGTTCGCCATATCGTGGGAGTCTACAAAACATGCTTTATTAATAATATCTTATAACAAAAATATATGATTATTTATTATCGTGTTGTAAGATTACCGACAGCAGTATTTGAAAATATTCAGATATCTTTTTTTATAAAGGTAAATATTTACAATATAAAAAAGTTTACTAGTTCGCGATTCTGAAAGAAAGCTCGACAATTTCGAACGCGGTCAGTCGACAGTGAACTCAGAAATGGATTTCAAAAGTAGCCCCACTAGTCACAATTATAAGATTAACAATATTAGCGCATGCTGTAAACTTTTTAGACCACATGTGGACGCGATTCTTATGAATACACGTTCAATATATGTTGCAAACATCACATTTGTATGAGTGCTATTTCAATGTTAGTATGTGTACCATTAGGGCTTACGACCTTCATCAATCATGATGGCTGGTTTAGTTGTGATCACCTGTACATATACAACGTTCACCATTTAAGTACACTGATTCGAATATTTTCTCCCATTGCCACGCTGGGGATTCGAACCACGGCCACTCCGATAATGTTCGAGTGTATGCCGTCGCAAGCACTAATTGTTTGGGTGCAATTTACCCCACTTTATTTCTCCTATGGAAGCAAATTTTACACACCATGTGGTTCAAGAAGACATGGCAGATCAGGATACAACATTAAGAGACCGTAGAGGAAAGCCTTCAGGATCCCGAATTGGATACGATAAGAAACCCTGGATCTGGTCCAGGACAGAGAGGCTTTGTGGTGACTACAATGACATGGTCCGCTTTAGGAGCTATCGTGAATGAAGTAAGGATGCCTTTAAAAAATACTTACGGTGTTAAAAAAAGAGGTCATTGGCCGTGGGGTTGCCGGCTAAGAATAGCACCTCTGCTTGGCCGTGGGGTTGCCGGCTAAGAATAGCACCTCTGCTCTTTTTGCTGGTTTTTCGAGCATCTTGTAAGAGGCAAGAAATCGAAAAATCAGATCGGGACCGTGAGGTTGACCACCTCACGTCCTTAAACCTCAACTGGTCATAAAAGGCACAAGAGCCACGGACGCCTTCGAGCGCAATGGAGAGCTCTTGATGCCTCCCTGTGCTCCTGAGTGGGGCTTAGGCATCCCACATTGTGGGTTGGTTTGGGGGGGATCCGCGGCGAGCTTGATTTGTGTGGAGCCGGCTTTTCGGTTTGATTGCTTTGATTGAGCTGAGGGGTCGGCTTCGTGCGGGCCGGGTTTGCTGCTGATTGGTCTCCTCCGAGCTGGCTTGCGTAGAGTGGGGTACCTTAACGGGAGTATGTATGTGTATGTATGTATGTTAAAAAAAAACTAAAACGGCTGTTTTATAAATCGTTTCAATGCTTTTGGGTTTATGAAAAAAATATCCAACAAATAATATGAGAGTGTTACAAAAGGAGCAATCACTTGTGTGATTTAAGTTTTGGGAGAGAAAAAGAGATACGACATTACGTTAGACACAAAAAAGGGCTCGCAAAGTGCGCCTCGACAACCTTCATTACGCCCGACACAATATGACACACGCCGCTGACGACCCGACACAAAAAACTACCCTTTCACTGCTTTGTGTCAATCATAATAATAAAATACTAGAGGCCGTGTCAAATGCAATATAAAACGGTTGATTTAATATGAAAAAAAAATACTTAATATGCAACAAAATCGAAAACTGTGCAAATCAATATATAAAGGAATGTCGGGTTATTGAGAACACTTATTACTCGAGATCGGCTAAACAGATTCTTCCGATGTTTAATTTATTGGATTTCCCTCAGCTCCGGATAACAGAATAACTATTAAGCAGTTGAAAAATTCATAAGAAATAAGATAAAATATAATATTAAAGTTAGTTTGGAATGGATTTCATGCGACGCCAACGCCGTCTTTGAATAATTCTTGATTGAAATGGTGAGGCCATGTCTAAAGAATGAACACTACCAGACTCCCTTATATCGCTTTGCAGAACCAGCCCTATGGTACTCGCCCTCGAGGAAGACCACCTAAGAGAAAGAGCCTAGGACGCCTTCAAGCGCAATGGAGAGCTCTTGATGCCTCCCTATGCTCCCGAGTGGGGCTTAGGCCCCCGCATTGCTGGTTGGTTTGGAGGTAGTTCGTGGCGGGCTTGATTTGTCCGGGGCCGGCTTTTTGGTTTGATTGCTTCGATCGAGCTAGGAGGTCGGTTTCGTGCGGGTCGGGTTTGCTGCGGATTGGTCTCCACCGGGCTGGCTTGCGGTGTGCGGGGTTCCTTAGAGGGAGAATGTATGTATGTAATGTATTGATAAAGATTTTTAATACCTACTGATTATTTTGCCTATTCACATATGCATTTTGTATGTTCAATATGCATATAATCCGGTATCTTATAATTATTATTACTATCCTTGTAGGGGTGTGCCGCTTCCCCCTTCATACGTAGCTCCGCTAAATTTATTCATTCTCCGTCTTCGGAATATTTTATATTAAATTCTCAGATTAATCAAAACTGCTCTCGTTGGATTTGGTTTGCCTTTGGGTGTAATCCAATTTCAATTGTTTTACCAAAGGTTCTTTTATTATTACAATTTTTCAAAGAACCTAGGTGATAAAATATTAAAACTTAGAAGAATTATTTCCGTACATTGAGATTATTTTTTTTCGATAAATTACGATGTTAATTTATTTATTTATTTATCTGCTTGCGCCATAGACCCATTTAGCGGACTAGGGCACGTCATGGAGTACTCAATAACAATAACAATTAACAAGAAAAATACAAAACATACAATATTTACACAAGGCTTAGGTACAAAAGTTCAAAGATTTGCTCTAATTCAGATGTAAAGGGTCTGAAATTAGAGCATCGTCAGTATATAAAACAGAAAAAAGGCATTATTAAAACAGAAGCAATGATTACAAAAAGGGGAACCGATTGTAGCGTCACATGATAATCTATATTAATATGAATAAAGTTGGAGAAATAATTCTCATCAATGCTGAATGATGCATTCGGTTTCATTAAGCATATCGTCAATTGAATAAAATAATTTGTCAACCAGATATGGCCTTCACCCCTCTCTTAAACCTTCCCTCATCCAAGAGCTTCACACCAGGAGGGAGCTTATTATATAGCCGAACAGTAGTGCAAATAAATCCCTTAGAAAACCTTGATAGTCGGTGCTTGACCGCCCTGATTTTATTTCTATTCCTGGTATTGTACCATTGGTTGCAGAATAAGGCTCCAGGTTTGGCCAAGAATCTTTTTAAATTGTGCATTGTGTTTCGAATTGTAATGTCTATAATATACAGACTTTACCACCACCTTTTCCTGATGGTCCTGCCTACTTTACACTGTCTTTGAAAGGATAGGTACCTATCAGAATAATTAAGTATAACAACAATGAAATAATCTCTACCTATATTAAAATGCCTATTTTCCGTGGTCATCAAATCACAGGTGAACGGGTAGACCAATTTCGCAAATATTGTTTTTTGAGTTGCTATTAATTCTCAATAGAAGGCAGAAATTAACGCATTACGCTACTTAGATTGGCTCCAATCATAGGTATCGATCAGCTTTTTAAAGATGGCCAAATAATGTAAGCTCGAACAGCAATCTGTTTTATTTATTTTTATTTTAATAAAGGCAATATTCCCCCTTTCAAAAATGCGTACGCATTTGTGTGAAGATAAGATATATTAAATAATATACCTAAAGGAACTTGACAAAAATAATGAGCCTCCCACTTTTTCTATCTCAAATAATGTCGAACTAATCGGGGATTTTCACATGTAATCCCTCCTTTCAAAACCTTCTTCCATAGTAAGATAGTTTGAGATATAAGACACAGATAAGAAGGCTTCACATGATTTCTTCAGCGACAGTTTCAGCCTCGAAAGTGTCACTGGGGGAATTAATTAGGAGCAATGCGTTAAAATTTCCCCCAGCGTAATCCCTAACAGAGAGATTAAAATTTTTGTAATTAATCTTCATCTGTACCCAGATTACATTGTGACATAGCCGCAAAGATATAATATTATAGACGGGCAAGACAAAATATTTTTTTTGGGGATCTAAATTACATCTGTAAAAGTTATGTAGCAGATAATTTTTCCACTGTTGAACAATGTCTTCTTTGAAATTGTTTTTGACATAACAGTGACACTCACGTCGTCATGTCACTCTATTAGATGATAAATGGACAAACGCTTGAAAAAAAACTTGCGGCGGCGTCCTAAGACTATGAGGAAAAATCCCGGCCGTCCCCGATACGATGAAGGGCCGATATCGTTAGATCTGTTGACTCGAAGTAGTCGCAGTGAATGCAAACTGAACAGGATCGGAAAACGTGGAAGAGTCTTGAGGAGAAGTCCAGAAGATATCCTGAAGGAAATAAAGAAAATGACAGTACACGAAGAATACACTATAATTATTTGACTATTATGATTTTTTCCATATTGATTCCTATCAACCAAGGCTGGCTACTTAAGAACGTCACAGCCAAGGAGTCTTGGATAATTTTCTTCAAGTAAATCTGATTAAAATTTATTCATGTTGTTTTCAGTAGGTAACCGTATTCGGGAACATCAAATAAGAAGAAGAGGAGAGTAAATAAATAAAAGATAAAGGAATTTTCATCATAACGACTTAATTCATAAGTGCATCGACCCCAGGGGGTTTCAAGGGGTCTCATGCCGCACCCCACTAAAATACTAATAATTACTTACTGCTCTATAATGTAGGTTAATCATACATTACCCGAGAGACACTTAGGTACTACCAAAGATGAGTGTCTCCTATGGTTGACACCAGAGCCGCACCCAGGCTTGTGCAACTATATGCATTTGCCCCGGGCGCATGTTAAAGAATTAAAATGATATTAAAAAAAAAGTATAAACACTTGTGATAAACGAAATGAGGGCATTTTGGTTTTTAGCGGAAGAGAGAGAGGTATGAAACTAAAGATGTTCATGTCAAATGTTATAGAATAAGGTGGGAATGTTCGATACCAATATCGCATTGCATTATATCAGTTCAATGGAAATAGATTTTGAGGAAAACGTCTTTTAAAATAGAAGGATAATTACGTATGAAATCACGAAAGCAGGAACTCTTGCCGATTCGTAGAACATTTTTATCTGACGCTCCTACTGTTATCTGTCCCATAAAATAAGGATCGGAATCAATGCAAGGCTGAAAACTTTCATAATATTATTGTCAACGCGAAATTGGCAAAAGCGCTCGAGCTCATTTAATTAATTATTATGAAAGAGCAACTACCTACGTTGTTAGGTCGAAATGAACTATAATTACTAATATTAAAAAAATACTTTCCAATTATTTTCTTCAAAGTTTAAATGGGTTGTCAAAAAAAGAAGATACCATTTCGGAAACAGAATGAGTTCAATGTAAAAATAACTTTCTTTCATTTTTTTGAAATTTGAAGACCGCCAACGGTATCGGTCAGTCGGTATTTCTATGGTAGCTACTTACAACCGACGGCTTGTTACGTCGTAACCATGGAAACTGGCCATTACTAACTGTTGGCGGTTATTTTGTCTTTTTAATTCCTTCATTCTATTTTTTTTAAACAATCCACATACTTTTTCATATCTTAAACGACATTTGAACAGTAAAGATATAAAACAAAATTATTGAAGTAGTGGGTGCAAACCACCCTCTTAGCGGCTCTGGTAGGTAGAAACATGGACTCAGCCTTCTATACTTACTTTGTCTGACGAGTCGTGTGAAGCACTCTGCCTATGAGAACGTAGAACAGAAATAGCGAGAGCTGATATTTCTGTGTTGCGAGAGGCTGAGGAATTTCAAACTAGTGGTTGAAAGCTGAACGATAATATTTGAAATATTTGCATATTAAATTTACAATACAGTCCATATACAAAATATACCGTGCAATTTTATTCATAACAATATGCATTTTTCCTGAAAATATAGTTTCACCGTTAGAAGAAGAATGCATTAACCGTAGCGCTTATTATCTTTAAATTTTTAATACGTTTTTATTTCTTTTTCATTTATAATCATGCACGGCCATGGGCCATTAAAATATACCTAATAACATAGGTAACATGTAAAATTCAATTCAATTCTCCCTTTTACACCCCACTCAGGGGCATAGGGAGGCAACAAGAGCTCTCCATTGCGCTCGATGTTGCGCAATGTTTATGACCTCCTCCTGTCCCTCAGCTCTGCTTCGAAGGAGCGGAACATGGGCTCACGCAGGATGCGCCGGCGTATAGGAACGTTCGTGATGCGGCGGTAACATGTAAAATTCACATCTTTGTAATATCAGGTATAGGCACTGTTTTAATATTTTTTTATTACTACAATTTTTATTTATTTTTAACAGAGGCAACAAGAGCCCTTCACCACGCTCGATTTTGCGCGACTTCAATCCATGTCAAATCCCTCAGCTCTGCTTCAAAGTAACTGAACACGGTGTGAGAGGGTCTTCCTACTCTTCGTGACCATGAAGGGAGGACGTACATCAGCACTCTCATTCGACATAATTAACCCAATATGTTTCAGCCAAGTCCATCTCCTCTGCATACTGGTAGAAGTGACTATTACGTCGTACCACCTTATACCCAAAATTCACATGAGGCGCTTCATTTAAAAAGCGGGGAACTTTCTTTATTTTATTTATTTCCATTACGTCATCATTTTCAACACACGATCATGAGGTGCTGTTCATTCCGTAAGATGATTTTCTTTCAATAGTAGCTTAGAACTTCGCACACAAACCGGACCAGAGTTATGATATGCTGATACAGTTTGGAATGACTGTCGTTATGTTATGCCGTAGGGTTCCAGGAGCTATGCAGAAAATTTTCTTCCTTGGGCCTTGGCTTTCTCAAGCAGTTATCGCCAATCTGTTGCCCTCTTTTTCTGCCAATCATCTCTAGGGGTTGCTGATCATTACATCCACTTTACAATCATGTTATAAGTACGGAGTTTCTTCAGCGCAGAGTATCAGCTCATTTAATCTTAAAGAAAAAATAACAACTAATGACTAACAATTCATTGCTAATGTTCGATTTTTAAATGGAACAAACCACTACGGGATTACGACCGTCTTCTACTGTAATTTCGAAGACTGGCTTAGTGTGATCACTTTACGTTAACAACGTTCGCCATTAGGTGGTAATGTTTTTCTCCGAAACTCTTAATCATGAGAATTCTCAACATGTCGAAAAATCTCATGTATGCAACAAGTAGAAATTTAGTAATAAAATGAAAAATAGAGATAAAAGTTGGAAATTATTGAGAACAAGAGGGCAACCAAATTTAAAGACTGCGACTGCTGTCATGACAGCAATCGTTTAATATTCTTGCCCCAACCAAGAAATATGACATTTTGATGATTTTAGTGATTTCACTATATCATAAAGCATAACAGCGCATAAAGAATTTGCTTACAACGATGGTGGCTTTTTGAACACAGTTTTAAGGTGTTATGTAGGTACTGGAGTTTTTCCTTTTTGAAAGGAGAATAGCTATCTGAGAAACAGGCAACCGAGAACTCTAACAAGACAAAGGATACGAAAAAAGGAAAAAAAAAAACAGAGTCTTTTCGCCAACAACTACGTAATTATGACAAGAGAAGAATAAACAGAATAATATGGTGTTATTTTTGATTTCTTAGATAGTCAACAGAACTGTTCTTAGATCTCATAACAGTTTGTTAAAAGTGCTTCCTTCGATGAGTGACGCATGTACCAGCCTACGATATCTCATTATATGATGTATCTATGTATGTAGGTACGACGTGATGCTTTATTTCGCAACAGAAGGACATTGAGGGAGAAGTCCTTATGTGTCTTAATGAAGTGGTTTGTAAGCGGCTATTGTATATTATCAAAACACAGGGATATTTTCATAAGATAGACACTGTGTATTAATATAATCATAATTTTCTTTGTCTTGAACGACAGTTCAAGACAAATTGTCAAAATTATAATGATCGGGTTATTTACAAATAGGTACTTTGATAGTTTTTTAACGAAATATTTCGTTGAATAACTCTTTTTATTCAAAAACCATAAAAACTAGAACTTTTCTATACAAAGGTGTCAGTATAGTCAGCGGAACTTATTGATTGAGGCAATATTTTCAAGTCGATTGCTCCGGTATGGTCCCGTCCAGTTTGAGACAGGTCAGACCCGGGTAGAAATTTCAAGTGAAAAAAAACATTTAGAAAAGTTCTGACCCAAACTGGAGTCTAACCCGGGACCTCGTGAAGTCCACACTTATATCCCTAGGCTGCCGAGGTCGTAACATACTCATATTTTAATGTGATTTATGTTTAATGGATTTTAATTAATCTTCTCTCTTACAAACAATTGTAAGCAAAAACGCTTTCGACACAAAAAAATGAGGGCTCAGTATTTTTATGAAAATCAGCGCCGGCTGCACTAAGATTCTATCCAATTCCGACTATTATAAGTTTGAACTATAAAAAAACCGCTTAAATTAATTTACAACCTCTTTACTTAGAAACAAGTAAAACATTGCAAACGTTGAACGAATAAAGGCTCAAACAATGAACACCTTGGAGGCAGAACTAATTAAAACTAATTCCTGAAAGACCAAGAGTTGGCAGAAATAACTCGCGGTTAATGTTCTTGGAAATATTGTAAAATTGAGTAGTAAGCGAACTCTATGATCTAGTGTGATCACGTCTAAAAAAAGGGCAAAAAATCTCATGGATCGTATAAAATTTCTTCAGAATAACAGGACGTTTTGAACTACCCAAAGCAAGAATTAGAAAATATCACATCAAATGGCTATGACTCATTTTGTTTTGTTGTAGGTATAAATACCTATATGAGTTGGTTGGACGGAAACGAGTTCCCCGCTGGACGTGTTTTGTGCTGCGTGAATTCAACCACATACTATTGGAATTTGATTTTTTCTACACTCGATAAGCCTTTTTTTTCTATTTCTTTTTGACTAATTCTTACTATCTTTTTATTTATTTAGATATTATTTTGGTAGTTAGTTTAACACCATATAAATTACTGTACATTTATTTTTTTATATTATTTTGTTTTGTTTGTCCCGTGTGACGTTATTGTTGCATCGGGACGGCACGGTACGTAAATACGTCATTATTATTTCTTTATTATTTTTGTTTCTTTATTTTGTATTTAAATCACATGTAAATATTATTATATGTGACGTTAAAAAATGGAGGAACGTGATGGAGGTGAGATCCCCCCTGATATTGGGGTGATTTCATCGGTCTCTGACCCTCCAGAGTCGGGGAAAAAACGTAAACTTTCTCAAACTAACTCTGAAAACACAATTAAAGACAAGGATGTTTCTCTTGCTCAGAAAACGGGCAACATAATCCAAAATGAATTGTTATATACACCGGATATTCCCGGGCCGTTTGTCGTGTTTGTTCAGAACGCTGATGACACTCATTTGCATCCGCTAACATTCGGGAATTTCTTATACAGGAGAAACTTTCTCTGCATAAAACCTGAATGCATTAGAGCCGAAAACAGATATAAAATTTCTCTAACATTTAATAATTATTTATCTGCAAACGAATTCGTTAAATCGAGCTTTGTCTCTGAAAACAAATTGAAGGCCTTTATTCCGACTTATAAGTTGGTTAAATCAGGACTAGTAAGAGATATTCCCCTGGAATTATCTGAATCTGATATCGTTGAAAATTCTTCCACATTTGGATCCTCGATTAAAGTTTTAAAAGCCCGCCGACTTAATAGGAAAAAAGTTGACAAAGACACTAATAAAATATCATGGGTCCCTTCAACTACTTGTATTCTGACTTTCCGTGGGCAAATCTTGCCCAAAAACATTTACTTATTTTATAACTCCTTACCAGTAGAACTATACTCTGAACCAACTATAATTTGTCACCTTTGTGCTAGATTTGGGCACTTAAGGAAAAATTGTCGATCCAAACCCAGATGCGCAATCTGTAGTTCCACTGAACATAACAAGGATAATTGCACCTCTAAAGAGGTGAAGTGTCCTAACTGTCATGGAGATCATAGTGCTCTGCACTCTAGTTGTCCCGAACTAAAAAGGCAAAGAGACATAAAAAAAGTTATGGCTGCGGACAACTTATCGTTCGCCCAGGCTGTTAAGCTCTTCCCGAAATCTAGCAAACCCTATAGTGAAATCGTCAAGCCCTTAGAAGGGAAACTCCCCTCAGTCCAAGTTCCTAATAATTCCCTAAACTCTAGTCGACGAGTTACAATCTCGACTAAAGCTAACTCAGCTCCTCTCAAAAAAGTTTCACCTCTGTATAATGATAAATCTTACATAGATAACCTTTTTTACACTAACGGGCAGGCTGGGAATCTAACTCCTGGATGTGCTCTTATAACTCCAGAGTCATCCACTTCATCACCATCTGATAACGAAATCTCAAATGAGAGTTCCTCATCTCTCAAAAATTACATTTCAAAATCTTCTACCGATGAGACAAATTCTTTGAAATCAGCCTTAGAGCTGTTGCTTGATATTATTTTTAACAAATCTGATATGTTTACTTCAAAAATACTTCCTCTTATTAAAACAATTATAGAAAAAGAATAAACAGACAATATTCTCAACATTTCGTTGGAGAATGCTATTTGTTATTTCGAATTCAAACTATTTATTCTACTAAACGTTTATTACCTACTAATAATTCAATATGTCAGATAATAATCAATTGAATATTCTTCAGTGGAACTGCAGAAGCGCAATCTCCAACAAATCAGATATTATACATATGTTAAATCAATTCTCTATTCACCTTTCAGCTTTAAACGAAACATGGATCAAACCACATTATACCTATAATATTCCTGGTTACTCTGTCTTTCGAAATGACAGAGTTGAGGGCAGGGGAGGTGGAGTAGCCATATTGGTGAAATCATCTCTCCATTGTGATCTCATTCCAATTCCAAGCAATCCCTTCTTAGAAATAATTGCTGTCTGCATTGACGGTATTGGATACGTCTCTGTATATATTCCCCCAAATGGTGGATTTGACAGTAATTATTTCAACTCGATTTTCCCTTTACTTCCAACATCATTTTTCCTGCTCGGAGACTACAATGCCCATGCCGTTGCCTGGGGAAATACCCTAACTGACAGAGCGGGTAACCAAATACTGTCATTTGTAGATAAGCATGACCTATGCATCCTGAATGACGGTTCACCAACCAGACTGTCTCCCCCTAATCAGAATCCAAGTGCAGTGGACTTAACAATTTGTACTGGCAATTTGGCTTGTTCATCAAGCTGGAGTATCCTAGACGACCCATTTTCTAGCGACCACTACCCAATTTTTGTTACTCTATCCGTAGCTCCATCCAGAAAGTTTTCTTACAGCAGACAATTGTACAGTACAAAAAGGGCAAACTGGGCGAGATTTGCCGAAATCGTAAAGGAATCAATGTCTAAAATCGGAGATACGTCCAAGTCTCCTGTCCAAAAGCATTATGATGACCTGACACAGATTATTTACGAGGCGGCTAATAACAGCATTCCCTCTAGAAATAATTCCAGCAAAAACACGAAAAATGCCCCTTGGTGGGATCAGGAGTGCTCTGATCTTATCACTGAAAGAAAACAAGCTATGCGAAACTTTAGGAAAAAATTTGATTCAGACTCCTTTATACAGGCAAAGGCCATACAAGCCAGGGTAAAAAAAAAACTACGAGCTAAAAAGCGACAGAGTTGGCAGACCTTTTGCTCTTCTCTGTCCCCAAATTCTCCCCCTTCACATGTTTGGAATATGATCAGACGCTTCAAGGGTTCCTTCCAGACCTCCAGAGCTTCTGCTCCTCTTTCTGACTGGCTTTCAGAGTTTTTAAATAATCTAGCTCCTCCTACTGCCCCTAACTTGGACCAACTAATTCCCCCTTGTATAAATAACAGAAATCTTCCTCAAAATAACAATAGATTGTTAGAAAAAGTAAATATGTATGAACTAAAGCTCTGCCTACTATCGGTAAGGCACTCATCTCCTGGTGAAGACAAAATCCCGTACGCTTTCTTTCAGAAAGCTCCTGACATCTTTATCGAATCCTTTCTCGACCTTCTCAACAAAATACTTTCTTCGGGAAACATTCCCAACTCTTGGAAACACCAGTTAATTATTCCCATCTTAAAACCTGGAAAAAATCCTAAACTCGCTTCCTCCTACCGGCCTATAGCCTTGTCCGCATGCGCCATGAAAATTCTGGAACACATTTTGAAAAGCAGACTGGTTTGGTATATAGAACACAACTCTATACTACCTTCTACACAGTTTGGTTTTAGAAAGTCACTGTCTTGTGTAGATAATTTGAGTGTATTGATCACGGATATCCAGATTGCTTTTACTAAGAAAAATCCGATGTCAGTTGTATTCCTTGATATAACATCTGCTTTCGACAATGTCTCTATCCCTCTTCTTTTCAATAAACTTGTAAGCCTCGGTATCCCTCACAAAATTGCCACATTGATCTTTCGCATGTTTACGGAGAGAAGCATTTCAGTGAGCGGAGACGTCCCTGGAGACCACAGGGTGGTCTGGAAGGGCCTTCCTCAGGGGTCAGTTTTAAGCCCTATCTTGTTTAACGTCTATTGTTCAGACCTCCCCAAGATACCTGATGACTGTCAATTGATTCAATACGCGGATGATATTGCAATATATACTACTAATAAAAATAATGTATGTGCTGAAAGAGCTTTGACAGGAGCCTTAAATATTGTCAATTCATGGATGGAACGGAATAACTTATTCCTATCCCCTCAAAAGTCGAGAGTTGTATCGTTCTCCAGAAAGCACGTGAATCCATCTATTTCTGTAGAGCTTAACGGAAATATAATCCCTCAGTGCGAAGAGGTTAAATTTTTGGGTATGTCTTTAGACAGGAAATTGACCTGGAGCCCTCACGTAACTCATACACTGGTCAAATGCGAAAGAGGTTTAAATATACTTAGAGCGATCTCTGGCACCTCTTGGGGCTCCCACCCTTCCTCTATGAAGAACATATACAATGCATTAATTCGCAGCCACTTAGATTACGGTAGCTTTTTATTGACTCCAATATCCAAAGCCTTGGTGAACAAGCTGGACGCTGTACAAACAAAATCTTTAAGGCTCTTGGTTGGCGCAATGCCCTCCACTCCAAACAACTCTCTCCAGGTGGAATGTGTTGATATGCCACTAAAGATTAGAAGACAATATCTTTCTGATTCCTTCTTTATTAAAAAACGGACTTTCACTGATCATCCATTGCTGAAAAATTTACCCATACTACGTAACCTATATCACGTTAACGGTTACTGGAAAAATAAATCGAGTCCTTATTTATGCAACAGTTACAGTAATTACATGACTCAGTTTGGCGTTAAACGTTACCCCTTTCCATCCGCTGTTTATGACCTTCCTTTGGAAGTCTTGCAATTCTCCCCAACCGTCTTTGAAAATATCGGTATCGGTAAAACTCCTAAAATGTCCTCCAATCGAATAAATCAGACGTTCTTTTCAAAAGCTGACTCTTCTTGGCCAAATCACATCCAAATTTTTACCGATGGCTCCAAATTTTCTACCAATGATCATTCTGGATCGGCGGTTCTCATCCCCAAACTCAAAATAAAATCAATGCTAAAACTTCCTCCGGAAGCCTCCGTTTTCACGGCAGAGTGTGCTGCTCTGCACCAGGCTCTCACTCTGTGCGATCACCATGAATTGGAAAGAGCAATCATCTTCACGGATTCCTTATCTCTAGTAAATGTACTTGCGTCCGGCTCAGGTACTGATAACTGTATTATCTTAGACATTAGGAGAAACCTATATAGTCATAAAGTAAGAGGGAGAGATATTGTCATCGCTTGGATCCCGGCTCATTGTGGTATAACACCCAATGAGGACGTAGACGCATTGGCAAAAGAGGCCACCAGCAATGGATTGGTCCCTCGAAACTTTGAACTCCCCCTGAGTGATATTAAACGTTCTGCCTTTCTCGGAGCAATGTCGGCCTGGACCGATCATTGGGATGAGGTAGGTAGAGCTAAGGGGTCGATTTATCGGGACATTAAGGAGTCTATCTCCAGAAAGCCATGGTACCATGAATTCAAATTCTCCAGATCAGAAATAGTCACACTGACTCGAATGAGATTTAATCACCACAGACTGGATAGTCATCTATTTAAAATAAATTTAGCCCCGTCTCCACTCTGTGAGTGCGAACTCGATATGGAGACATTAGACCACGTCTTCCTCGGTTGCCCAATAAGAGATTCATATGAACTTTATTACGAAATCGATGAAATTCAGTTCCCCATTAATATGTCTTGTCTGTTACACTCTGAAAAGCTTTCTGTCTACAAAAAAATTTTAAAATCAGTAAAACAGAATTATATAATTATATAAACAGTATGTGTGTGTGCGTGTATGTATATATTTTTATATAAATGCGTGAATGTATGTATGTAAGGGCGTGATTGTAAGTATGTAAGGCCGTGTGTGAATGTAAAAATAGTAAGTCTTTATATAAAATAAAAGAAAAATAATAAATTAGAGCATAATATTTTTGTTTTGCAAATCATCAAATATTTGAAACTGGCACAAATCGTCCCTCTAGGGATGGGATGCCATAAACATAATAATAATAATAATGTTTGTGATGGAAGAAGATCGGACACCACCATCGACACCTGCATGCTTGGGCCGAGTGAACCCTCGTAGTTCAGCAGGCCCCGCTGCAGGTGGTCAAGTACGCCGCAGGATGAGATGGACGAGAGAAATGAATAAAAATGTCATCCGGGCGTACAACCGAGCTACAGAGGGGGGCAGTTTCTTGACTGGCTACAGACAAAGGCTGTCCCAGGAATGGCTTCTTCTGGAGCCCACGATAAATGTTAGTACCCAAAGATTGTCCGATCAGGTTCGGGTAATAATTAGAAACAAATTATTATCGGAATCTGAACTAGACGTTCTTAGATCGGAATATTTAAGTTCTCCGATGAATCATCATAACACAATTTTGGACATAAATTCACAACTTAATCATCACAACACAAGCTCTGATGACATTCATAATATAAATATTATAAATTCTAATGATGCTTCAAACGAGAACTTTGAATATTTCAATATCCCTGATTATGACTCTATTAAGAGCAAATATGAAGAGATGCTTTTGTTGTTTCGTAATCAAGAACCCTTTCTTCGACCTTTATTGCCAAAATTCAAAAGTTTTCCAATTATTGAAAAAATTATTTGTCGTGTTAATAATATTATTTTAGATGATTTAAACTCCTGTCAAAATTTACAAGACGTTCATTCTATTCTTTATTGTGCAGCGGCTACTTGCATAAATATGGCTAATATTAAATTTAATCGAAGTCGAAATCAAAACATCATTGACCATTCAAGTACCCCCCGTTGGCAAAAAAGAATAGAAAATAGAATAACTAAATTTCGCTCAATAATTGGAAAACTTATATCATTTAATTCTGGAAACCATAGACCAAGATTAAAATTGTTTGTTGAGAAAATTTTTGATATCGAAAATATATATTCAATTGATAACTTTAATTTAAAAATAATAGAAAAAATTGACTTTTTTAAACAACGAGTCTTGGCGTTAGCTAAACGGATAAGAAGATTTAAAGAAAGGGTTCAAAGGAAAAAACAGAACCATCTCTTCTCCTTTAATCAAAAAAAATGTTTTACCAATCTGGAAGATTCAAATTTCAAAACAGATAATTTACCTAATAAAGATGATATGGAAACTTTTTGGAAAAATCTTTGGTCGAATTCTATATCCCATAACACTAATAGTGATTGGTTAGAAGAAATTAATTCTGAACATCCAGAAATGCAAAATTTTAGTATAAATTTGATTGACGTTAAAACTGCATTAAAAAAAATACAAAATTGGAAATCTCCGGGAAAAGATGGGCTACAAAACTTTTGGATTAAAAAATTTACAAATTCACATATAATATTGGCAAGACAGTTTCAATCTGCAATTGAAAATTTGAACTTTCCAGAATTCTTAACAGAAGGATTAACCCACGTGATCCCAAAAATCAATAATGCTTCAACTCCAAATAACTTTAGACCAATTACATGCCTACCAACAATTTATAAACTTTTGACATCTATAATTTCAAACAAAATTCATTCATACTTAATTGAAAATGATATTTTATCTGTCAGACAAAACGGATGTAAAATGGGATCTCGTGGGACAAAGGAATTGCTCTTAATAGACAGTATTATTTGTGAGCAGGTGAAACACAAAAAGAAAAATATCTCTATGGCATGGATTGATTACAAAAAAGCATATGATTCAGTCCCACATTCTTGGTTAATAAAAGTATTGGAAATATATAAAATTAATAACGAACTCATAGAATTTCTAAAATTTTTGATGTCAAAATGGAGAACAAAAATATCTGTTTCTCAACCATCTGGAAAATATATTACTGAATCAATCCATATCAAAAGAGGTATTTTTCAAGGAGATAGTCTTAGTCCGCTTTGGTTCTGCTTAGCTCTAAATCCGCTGAGTAAATTATTGGAATCCTCAAATTGTGGCTATGAATTAAAAAGGTCTGGTATTAAATTTAGTCATTTACTTTATATGGACGATTTAAAATTATTTGGTAAAAATTTAGTTGAATTAGAAAAATTAATCAAAATTACAAAAAAATTTAGTGATGATATAAAAATGGAATTTGGCTTAGAAAAATGTGCAAAAATTAATGTTCAAAAAGGAATAATCCGAAACAATCATCAAAATAGTTCTTCATCTGTTACAAACATTCCTCTTTTAGATAATCAAAATTACAAATATCTTGGCTTTCAACAAAATCTAGTTTTTGACCACAAAATTATTAAAAATAACATTAAAAATGAATTTATTAAACGATTAAAAAAAGTTTTGAAAAGTTTTCTCTCCGGGAGAAATAAAATTATGGCCATTAATTCATGGGTTGTACCGAAAATTTTGTATTCTTTTGGAATCATTAAGTGGAACCAAACGGAACTAGACAAGATAGATTTAAAGGTACGTAGTTTTCTCACGCAATATAGGATGCATCATCCAAGATGTTCCTTGATGAGATTATATTTACCAAGGAAGATTGGTGGTAGAGGCATGTTAAACATCAAAAACATGAATAACAAAGAGATAAACCTCCTCCAATCTTACTTTATCTCATCAAGGAATAAATTGGGTTATGAAGACCTCATTGCGTGTGATTTGAAGTACACGCCCTTAAATTTATCAAATCCTGTTTCACCATCGATAATTGGGGTACAAGATCGGGTTGATATATGGAAAGGCAAGTCTCTCCACGGTCGATTCTTCGAAACTTTAAATTCATCACATGTAAGTCTTGAAGATTCGACTGGATGGTTGAGGTTTGGTGAACTATTTAGCGAAACAGAAGGTTTTGTCTGTGCAATACAAGACCAAGTCATCGTAACCAATAATTATAAAAAATATATTATTAAAACACCTGACACTATTGATAAATGTCGTGCATGTGGCCAAACGGGAGAAACACTCAGACATATTTTGTCTGGGTGTTCTCTCCTGTGTGGTTCTGAGTATCTGCACAGACATAACGATGTGGCTAAAATAGTTCATCAAAAACTTGCCTTGAAATATGGTTTACTCGATTTTGAAGTACCTTATTATAGGTACACCCCAATTTCGGTAATGCAAAACAATAATACAAAATTATATTGGGATATACCAATACAGACTGACCGAACGATTAACGCAAATCGTCCGGACATTGTATTGGTTGATCGTAGGAACGGGATAACCTATCTCGTGGATATCACTGTACCGTATGACGAAAATTTGAAAAAAGCCGAGCAAGACAAGATAATTAAATATCTTGATCTTGCTCACGAAATCAAGGATATGTGGCATACACCAACCACACACATAATACCTATAGTGATATCGACGAATGGAGTTATTCCTAAGTCTCTTAAAGACAATCTAGGGAAACTTGGCATCTGTTGTGGTCTCAGATATGCCATCCAAAAGGCAGTTCTGTTGTCCTCATGTAGGATGTTAAGAAGATTCCTTTCTCTGTAGTTCGAAGATCTCTCATGATTACATTACATCGTGATGTATCATGAGAGATAATACCGATATTTTTATATTTAGTATATAGCATTGTATTTAATTTTAATTTATTTTTATTAATTTTTTTTTACAATGATGTATACTTCATATGATATATTGTGATTTAATGAATAAATGATTTGAAATAATAATAATAAATACCTATATTTATTATTAGCCTATATAGTATCCTACTAACAAAATGGCCGTTCATTTTACATTTCCGGTTTTATTGAAATGGCCGTCTACATGAAAGGCAGTGTTCTAGTTCTCATTTTATTTATACGCATTATTTTCTTGAAAATTCCGGGAAATTTAAATACATCATAATGTATTAATTTCATATAACAATTTTGTCGTATTAAACCGTTGTTTTCTTTATATCTCTTCTTAATATTTTATTTTTTTCCTTAAATCTTTCTGCTCTGATAACTTCATCGACGCGTCTGTTTTGTTGGGTACGTTCCAGCCTTTTTTCTTTGCTAGTAATCACAGAAATCAATACTTTCCATTAATCAAAATGCCTCCAAATAGATTCTGATATATACCAGCTATCAATCGTTGATTATTAATATCTTAGAACTGCCATTACTGTGAAATAAATAATATTAATTTCAATTGGTTCTTGGATAAGAAATAAAAAAAAAGCAAATGTTGCTATGTTTCATCGATCTGTTCCATATTACCAAAAAAACAAATTTTAACAAAAAAAAGCTTAACGTAACTTTTGAGGGACAAGCTTTGAGCCACAGCTGGGACAACCTGGGGATCCACTGCGGAGACACTGCGCGTCTCTGCACTCAGTCTTGTGCACTCTGCGGCGGAGTATGCTTCTGCGGTGTGGCTCAACAGCTCACACACAGGATTAATAATAGATGTCCAACTAAACAACACCCTACGTATCATCTCGGGTGCACTACGAACCACGCCGCTGCACTGGTTACCGGTCCTAAGTCATATCCCTCCTCATGACCTTCGACGACAGGGTGCCTTGGTTAGAGAGTATGATAAGATGCACAAAAACCCTGAATTGCCATCCTGCTCAGATCTATATATATTATATCCACCCTTTAAACCCCACTTAGGGGCATAGGGAGGCAACAAGACTTCTCCAGTGCGCGCGATTTATTTTTATCTATGAGATTATAGGTCTCACACTACAGCCGTCTATCAAGTGTCTTAACATATAGAAAGCTGGATCAAACGACAGCTTCATACGTTGTTACCGATGCTACTACTGTTAGCGGCCATTTTATTGTTGACGCCTTCAAAAACATTGTGGTCAAACGTCTCATCCGCTTGTCCCCATAATGGTGACGGTGACTATTTATGCCGATTCTATAGCCACAAAAATGTTACACTTATGTAGCTTATTGTAATTCAACAGAAAAACGAGTATAAGCATGTCAAAAGAGGCCTAAAAGTAAATAAGAATTTATTCCATGTCGAACTGTTATGTTCCTAATGTGTTGTTTGCCTCTTTATAATCTTGACTCCCAACAACTAACAATCAATCTTTTGGGTAGTCATCCTGGAAGGCTCCCTGATTTCAGAATGCCGCTTCTAGTATTAAAATGTCACTATACAATCAAAATTAAACTTAATAGAATCACACAGAGCTTTGAAATGTCCCAATAAAGAATATTAAAGGAACTTCGTAGTATCCACATGCACCACATTGTGAGCGGACGAGGATTAAGTAAGTAAATTTTTAAGAAAGCAACTGTGAAGTTTTATCAATCCGTAGGTACCTATTATTTTATGATTCTTTTTAATAACCATACTGACAAAAATCATTCCTTGCGATTGCCAATAAAAGCTAAGACAAAGAACCTTTGTGCCATTTAAACTTCGAAGTTGTTTTAACGAAACTCAAAATAATTACTAAATCAATAAATTTGAAGTTTTCATAATACTGTACCATACCCTCTTTTACTTTATTAGATTATTTTTCCTATGCAGTATATAACAATCAATCAATAATTCTCCCTTTATCACACTGTGTGCACGTAAACTTTTAGCTTCATAATCTCTTTCATCTGAAAATTAAAACTACATACAACACAGTAACCTTATTTTCTCCTATTTCCAAGCTATGTTTCTCTCTTCAGTTTTATGATAATAATGTTCCTGGCCGAGATCATGAATATGCAAAATCCTCAAGAACTCTTCATTAAGGGCTATTGAAGAAATATTCTTGAAGAGGGAGAACACGCTTTTCGAAAAACGTGTCAGATGGACTCGAACTTTTGCATTCCCTCTTTAAATTTGAATATTTTTTTTATATAATTTATTCTTAATCTTTTGTTTTCAACAACAACAACAGAATAAAAAGTCAAGAAAAGTATAACATGATCTAATTTGGAATTCACCATTAAGAATTCTTACTTAATTAGGGTAGGTCATGGTATTGTCATCCAATGGGAGTTTGAAAAAAAATCATTTTCGTCCTCGTTGGTTACTGAGATTATTAAAAAGCTCTTTGTCCAATCGAATAAAATGTACGCTTTTTGATACGTTTGTATCGAAATGCAAAGTGTTTGATGCGTGTTTGTTGCGAGTCCTGGCATCTGACCAAATCCCAGGCACAAAAATTAGTCTCCGCGTTCGAAACGAATTGCCTCGGGATAATTTTGGGTGCAAGAAATTACCACCTCATCACGAACGACGCTATAGTGCACCCAGCCCATCACTTCCACAATTATGGAGAGTAGATGGACTTTTCTGGGATATGTGTTAAGGATGCCCTATGAGATTTACTAGATACTCTTCCTGACTCTTATTTAATAGATACTCTTCCTCTCGTCAGTGTCACGAAGACGAGGAATACCCTTTCATACCGTGTTCCGCTCCTTCGAAGCAGAGCTGAGGGATTTGGACATGGTATGGGTGAAGGTCATACAGATTGCGAAAAATCGAGCGCAATGGAGAGCTCTTGTCGCCTCCCTATGCCCCTAAATGGAGAGAAAAAGGAGTTTCGATTCGATTCATTCAATCTTCTTTTTCAACAACTCTATAGTGCAATAATGTTTTTAAGATTTTCAATTTCTCAAACGAGGCCAGACCCTAAAAGTGGCATTAAAGTGAAAAGTGAGTGACTCTAAACAACTCTACTTCCAACTGTAAGAACTCACACAGCCATCAAAAAAAGTTAATGAGTTTAAAGGAAATAAATTAATTAAATAAAGTCAAAACGTGATAAAAAAACAGTACATTTCCAATAATTGATTTCAACAGGTTTTTAACGATTTTTTCTTGCCATTATGAACATAATATAAAATCAACCTTATTGGTTCTTCTTTCTCCATAAAAATTGGTGGTCTGTTTTTCTAGCTTTATAAACATAAACATATTCTGGCTTGTTCCCTCCAGAGCGTTCTGTTGATCATTCTTAAGATCTGTTTTCCTGTCGTATTTCGTCTCTGCCAGTCTTTTCCGTTCTTCCATAATGCCCCTACCACACGCTCCGTCTTACCTGTGGTCTTGCCTGCGCAAGCCTGGCTTGTCAGGTAAGACGGAGCGTGTGGTTGGTATAAAACCGTACACCGCACGCTCCGTCTTACCTGACAAGCCAGGCTTGCGCAGGCAAGACCACAGGTAAGACGGAGCGTGTGGTAGGGGCATAAGGCACGGTCGTTCCAGAACCTCCATTTCTATTTAGAAAATGTATAACTTCCTCAACTTTACAGATTCTTCGAATTTCCGTATTTCGGATTTAACCTCAGATGGTTTTGCCAAAGAAGATCTCCGATATCTTCCTTCACATGTCCGGTTCAGAAGTTGTTTGCCCAGGATTATGTAGCGTACATACATAGCTCATAATTTGACAGACACAATAATATGTTTTGTATAACATGCGGACGTTACACGATTACCAATTTGTTTATTTGAAATGAAATTATATGTCAGTTTGTGAAAATATATGAAAGCAAAAAAGCAGAATTAAAAAAAATAGAAGTGCGGTGTACTTGCATAATTTTAATGCACAAATCTGCGTTCATTTCCATAACGGCACGGCTGCAATCTGCACTCCCGGAAATATCATTACATTAAATTCCAGCCGCGGTGCGGTGAGATATTTCATATTCTGGCACATTTAGTAATGTTGTCAGTCGAGTACAGTACAAAATCATTAAGGAGTAGTACTTCTTCATAAAAATATAATGTTGAATTCATTTGTAAAAGGAAGGTGCTAGGTATGTAAAACAAAACTTGCATGATTGAAACCAGAAAATGTTTGAATCATTTAAATTTTTAATTATAAATGGAACTGAACATTTTTTACATCATTATCTTTAGCCACACAATCAAATCGGGTGAACTTATAAAAAAAAAAAACAAAACACAGATACCTACATAACATCTGCGGCACTACAACCCTGAGTGGGTCTCAGCCTCCCTCAGCAAACTTCTCCAAGCGACTCTATCCGCCGCCGCTGTGCGCCAGTCACCAACCCCCAAAAGCCCCAGATCCCTTTCAGCGCCATCCAGCTATTGTAGCTTTGGTCTTCCTATGCCCCTCCTTCCTTCTGAGTATGACAGGAACTTCCTATTAATATCTGCGGTGCCACAACCCTGAGTGGGTCTCAGCCTCCCTCAGCAAACTTCTCCAAGCAACTCTATCCGCCGCCGCTGTGCGCCAGTCACCAACCCCCAAATTAAGAATATCCTGTTTAGCACAGAGTGTTGATCTGCTCGCGATACATGTCTCAACCACCGAGGACATGTGATACATGTCTCAATGACTGATTTCATATTTCATAACTGCGCTCTCTTGTAAATTTAATCATAAATATTTTCAATTTATTGTTACTGTAAATAATAAACTATTTGCTGCACTTGATAATTAATAGATAAAATGAGGGTTGACGAGGGGAGGGCCGACGGCAGAAATCCAGACTCAAAATATTCCTGAGTGGAAAGGAATCGCAAGTGTTGAGGAGCTGTTTCGTGTCTCACAGGACCGGGATGTATCCTCCAGAGTGATAGTCAACTTTGGGACGACCGACGCGACACAGAAATAAGAAGACGAAATAAAATCCAACTCTAAAACCTTCAAAGATTTCATTATTCCAATCCCTGAAGTTTTGCGACACGGATCTAAATTGATGCATACATTCTTAAAATATACATAAGTATAAGTACACATATTCCCTTAAAGCACCCTCAATGTTGTATCATCAATCAATGCTATAAAGAATTAACGACAGCTCATTTCTCTTCTAAATCCATAGAGCATTTCTCTCCATAAATCCGAAAGATAGCAATAACGATTCCTATCTCGGAGCTATTACTTTGATGTGAGGGATTTATTCAGATGTGTTATTCAAAATATTGTTAAGTCATTATTTGAAAATTTGGGAACGCGATGGTAAAGAGTTTGAAAACCAGTTGCTTCTTTGTTTATGACAGATTAGAAGGTTTGGTATTTTTACATATTGAATGGATGTACGGGGAAACCATTTTTAGAAAAAAATTTGTTTAAAGGGATTAGTAGAGAAGGCAAGGCTTCTTTGTTTTGAGATAGTATATTTGGCCCTCGATAGGACAAATAGTTTTTTTGAAGTTTAGTCTAGATCCACGCTCCGATGGGAGACGTTCTTAAATTTTGTGTTGAAGTGTTTGAGTAATTTTTAATATCCTTCGCATATTTCAATTGTACATATTATGTACCTACCGGGGTGTGTCCGAGTGTGTTGTTATTAATACGGGATTTGCGTGCGACTTGATTGATGTGTATCTTTGGAGGTTAAACTATCACATTTGATAAACTCGCGTTTGATAAAACTTAGAATCTTCGGTTTTGGATTAAGCCTTCTGTTTAATTATTATAATATATTGTTTATTGTTTGACTGGGCTAACCATAGAGGGAGGTCGCGTGGCGGATCGTTAGATTGGACAGCCCCCGTGATAATTTAACATCCAACTATGAATGTGACGTGTTTTATTTTCATTGGTGCTTTGTGCTTTTATTTTGAAAAAAAATATTTTGAAGGTATGCTGAATTTTGGGTGAGTGACCAGATTTTTTTGATATTAGAATTTGTATGGACACAGAGAGATGTTTTCTTGTGTGGTATTTTATTTGTTGCTTGGTTGCCCCGCCAAGCATGCTTATGAGCAAGTTGCTCGATTGGTTTTAGCTGAGAGATATATGGCCGATGCGTTACGGCATTGTTTTGAATATTTGTGTTCTCTGTGTGCCATTGGGCTTATTGTATTGCAGCATGTACCTCCCTGTATTGTTTTCACACGTCACATGTCAAACACACGTCGCAAATTGTTATCTGTCATTCGCGGGTTACCCAATTTTCCGATACCAGTGGTGTGACCTATCTTTAATGTTTATTTTTGAATCCGGTTAAGAATTTCATATTTAGAACCTTCTAGTAAAGCTTAGTGTAGAATTTTCATTTGTAAAAGTAGGTACATTGGTGTGTTTGTTCCCCGTGAGAGTAATTTTATTCAGTCGAGCTATGAATGAGTTCACTAAAAGTTCGCGTCTGTCCGCGCACAGATAGAGTTTGTATTTTAGTTTTCGCCGCCGTGATAAACGTAAAGTTATAAAACCGGTATGTGTAGGAGGGCTGTTGGCGCAAGCTGAAGACCTTCCCCACATGACTGTCTATGAGAATGGGCTGTTGCTGATTTGGACGCTTTTCAGCTCAGTTCATGAGGTTCACTGGCGAAAAGGTCGCGCGCTAAGACCGAAGCAGTTGAGCGATTTGGAATTCCAATGAGGAAGAACTTGCGGTTTAAATGACAGCCCGTACGTAATGTGACTAGAAGGTTGATTGATTTGTTCGTTTATAAAGTAATTGAACGTTTATTTTGATATTGAGCTCGATAATAATTAAATGCACGCGAGATAGACATTAAAATTGTTAATAGGCAGGATCGTTTTGACTGCAGCTAGTCGTGGCATAATTTTCGCGAAGTAAAATCCTGTCCTATTTAGAGTCTCTGCTGGAAGTACGTTTAGGCATTTAGAGTCAAGAGTCAGATAGTTAAAAGATAGCTTCCAGCCCCTGTAGTCTGTACACCATCAGGAACCTTTTCCGTTTGTCTATATACACTATATCTGATAGCCGAATTTCGGCCCCCTTTTTGGTACCTGTTCGAGGCGTGAGGTCGCATCGAAATTGGGCCAGTCTCGGACCTTCGGAGTTTTATTTTTGCCTGAATTTTGGCAAGAAGGTTCGTTTGACATGGAAGGCCTTCTTTCGGTGGCTAATTCCCCCCATAGACCTCGATCATGCTTATCAAATGGCGCCCAACGATAGTTCTGTTAAACCACAGAGCAGATTTAAAGAACCTTAAGACCCTGATAAATTTTAATTTTTTTTAAAAAATTTTGTTTGAAAATTTTTTTTTTTTTTTCGAAATTCTCTTTTGTTGAAAATTCCTGAGCTAGTTAGTTTGATGTGAAAGTGTATTTTTTTTATTAAGAATAATATGTTTTGAGTAGTGTTATACCTAGAATTCAAGCAATTTTTGTAGATATGAGGAATAATTATTAGTTATCGAGCTGGTTGAGAAGAGAAATTGTATGTAAATATTTGAATATTTTGTAATGGTAGAGTTTGCGATAGCTTAGATTTGTACATGGATAGCTTATGTTAAGCCGATACTATAAATATGGTAGATAAATAATTATTATAAGGCCAATGATAGAGAGTTTTAAGTTATAGGTATAATTTTTAATATACATGATAAGCTAATATGAGTTGTACCGCACAGCTGCGGCACAAGGGACTGTAAAAAAAGGGTATTATTACAGCCGCGGGTGGAGCACCCAGTGCTCGGTACGATGGCCTCTCGTCTGCTTCTGCGCCCGGCGGCTCTCGCGTCTGCTTCTTCGCCCTGCGCCCACGACGAAACTATTCGTCTCACACTTCAGTCGTCAGCTGCGCTTTTCGTCCCCTGGCTTGTAGAGTCCCCAGACAGAGATCAAAGATCAGAGCTGGTTAGCCTCGTACACCAGGAATCTACTCAGAACACTTAAAGCTTCAGACGTCGGTGCGTACGTAGAATAGCCTCGGTCCAATGGTATCGGTCGTTGTCCAGGTCCACAGCAAAGGTCCAGTCCACGTCCAATATCCAATCAGAGGGGTCACACAGGTCAGCGAAGGGGTTCCAGGTCCAGGTCAGGTCAGGCAGTTCCAGGTCAGATCAGGCAGGTAGGCAGGCAGGCAGTCAGGCAGGCAGGCAGGTAGATAGGTAGAATAAAACACCAAGTGTATACGAGGAATGATGATATATTGCACAAATATGACTCTATTAAATTCTAGTCGAAGTGCGCTCGCGGCTACACAATGCCGTCCGCCAGAGGATATGGTTTGACGTATACCCCGTTTTCGCGCTACGGGGGATCGGCACTCGTAAGTAAGCTCGCAGCTAATTTTCCCGCCAATACTCATTTTCCCGCCAAACCATATTCACCAGCTGAGCGCACCCCGACATAGAGCTACACAATACTACTGCATAATCTATTTATTACAATCCGTAATTAATATGAACAGTAATAAGCTACTTGTACAAATGTATATCCACCAATAAGCGGATAAAGAGATACCACTAGGTATCGACATGAGCCGTGCTACCACTACTGGCCACCGTCGCTACATGTTCAGCATCACCAGGGTCTCAAGCCTCTGGTGTGCTTTTCCAACAGATATATCTACCAGCAGGTAGACATATTGATACCACCAGGTATCGGCATGAGCTGTGCTACCACCAATGGCCACTGTCGCTACATGCTCGGCACCACCAGGGTCTCAAACCTCTGGTGTGCCTTTCAACAGAACACAAGAGAAGCATGTGCTAGGTTGCTTGGCCGTCTCATAGCCCAACCAGTCACAGCATGCTTTAGCCACACCAGAGTCCAATCATCTGGCGGGCTTTCAGTAGGTAGGTACCTACTTTTATCACCTTACAGTAGCGGCTTGTGCTGGGTTGCTTGGCCGTCTCTTGGCCCAACCTCAGCCACAGCACGCCTAGCCTCACCAGTGTCTAATCAACTGGTGAGCGTACGGGTGTACTATCAGTAGGTAGGTACCTCCTTTACTTCACCAACCAGGTGAGGCATGTGCTGGGTTGCTTGACCGTCTCATGGTCCAACCACAGCAACAACATGCCTAGCCACGCCAGCGTCTACTCAACTGGCGGGTTTTCATAGAGTACAACTCGTAAGTAGGTACTTCTTTCACAGTTCTACCTACAGAGATCTATACAGTGTTCACAAATATATACATGTCGTTGGTCCCCGCCTCGGCACAAGGGAGAAATCATCCTTTATTGATTGTCCGAGGTAGGGAACTCAACGATAATACAATTTCACATATTATGAACATGTCGATGTGTGTACCTATTCGTTAGGTACGTACCTAATCGTCAGGCATGGGGACACGAGGCGAGGTTCAACGCGACTCGACGGCCCGCGGTCATGCGGGGCCCCCCGAGACACACCAGTGCGGGGCGCCCCGTGGTGCACCACCGGGCGTGCATGCTCCGCGGTCGTCACTTAATTCGGGTCCTCGTGTTCCCATACCTGATAGGTATTTACATGACGTCATTCACTGCCGTTCGATACACATCTATCACTACATAATATTCACAACACTCTGGCGTTCGGTACACTCCCCTCTAAAATCTCGTAGGGGTTTTAAATTCACTTCCCGAACGTCAGTTGACCCCTCGGGTCATGGTTGGCACCTCCTTGACATCATGTTGGTGTACAGCGACATAACAAATCTCCCATCAGGGCGTTGTAGTTGCTCGTGCACTCTATCGATGTCGGAGCATGCCTTATGTGTTGTGCATTGTCCGAACTATTTGAGGGACTTCGCCCTCTCCTTTGGATGCGGCGGCCAACACGGGTGGGCGAGACATCCAGTCACAAGACTGGTACCCCCCGGTTGATACCCCGACCCGCATCCTGATGCAACGACGTCTCGCGTCGCGACGAATTGCGGCTCCTCCCCTCGTAGGTTCACCGCCGTGCTCGAAAGGGCGTGGCGAGCGGCGATCACGCCTAATGCTTCCACCACTTTCACATGCCCTCTCACTTCAGAGCACCTCTTTGGCACATCAGTGCACACTGGCAAAGAACTTCTCAATTTCAAAAAAACTGTTTTTCTATTCGGCAACCAGCCTGTGTTTCTTTGCCATTCTATTTGATCTGAGGGAACCTCCTTCTGAGTTATGACCTTTGTCGACTCGAGAGGTTCTCCCCTCATTTGATTTGCACGCCTTCTGGCGTCCAATGGGTAGTGGTTGGCATTCATGCCCAATAATCCCACTCTTATATGCTGTGGGCTCTTTTTTGACACCCATTTGCTATGATAATCGTAGTTCATAGGTGGGAGCCTGTCTGACTCCCCCGTCACTGTGATTTTCAGTCTGACTCGTACCACCACAAGGTTCACAGTCAACTTGCACCCAGCCCTGTTCTCTCTTGGTTGAACAGGTTTCGTGCTGCGAGCAAGGTTTCTCCCTGCTCGCTTTCTTTCATTATTATCCCGCTCAGGTTGTAAGGCTGTTGCGGGCCTTCTAATGCTATCAGCTGTGGGTACACCCCAAACAATATTCGCCTCTCGAGAGCAGTTCTTCTGCTCTCGCTGTGACAACCAGTCACGTCTTGGAGGTATTTGCTTCAGCCAAGATGACTCCTTACGTCGCCCCAATTGCAAAGTCAGTTCTTCATATCTGCTTAACAAATAAATAGGGGTCACAACGCGTGTGGAGTTTTGTTTGACACTTCTGGGACGTATATCAATCCACCAGTGCAAATGTTTTGCCCGTGCAGGTTGTAAGGCTGACACGGGCCCTATGACGCTCTCTGCTATGGCACCTTCCGTACATGCAGCTTTCGCCGTCCGAGGGCAGATTCTCTGGCCTCGTTGTAATTGTAACCGTGGCCGGTAATTCTGATTAACACCACTTTTGATCCGAGCCCGCTTCCGCGCGGGCCCGGTACACGCTCTCTTGATGTATAGTGCTGCAATCTTTCTAGGTAAGGCAGCTTCGGCCCTTCCCACTTGCCATGAAAGGCCACTTTTCGAATAGACTAAGACATTTTCAATCGCATGTCCTAATCGCACAATTGGTTTTAGTTCACGTATCAAACACTGAGAACCCAATTGTTCACAAGGCTTTGTAATTTCCGCAGACGTCGTCTTCACAAAGACGCGCCCGCTAGGCAACTTTTCACAGCCTTTCGAGAGCTCACAACAGCGAAACTCGGCACTTTGTACGAAAACTTCTCTCCCCCCATACGGGAGGCACTGGTTTCGCGCAACTGGATTTAAATCACGTAACAAAAACTGATAATCCAATTGTTCACAATACACAATTGGTTTTAAATCATGTAACAAACACTGATAATCCAATTGTTCACAAGGCTGAATCGTTGCCGCAGATGTCGTCTTCACAAAGACGCGCCCGCTAGGCAACTTTTCACAGCCTTTCGAGAGCTCACAACAGCGAAACTCGGCACTTTTTACGAAACCTTCTCTCCCCACATACGGGAGGCACTGGTTTCGCGCAACTGGATTTAAATCACGTAACAAAAACTGATAATCCAATTGTTCACAAGGCTGAATCGTTGCCGCAGATGTCGTCTTCACAAAGACGCGCCCGCTAGGCAACTTTTCACAGCCTTTAGAGAGCTCACAACAGTGAAGCTCGACACTTTTTACGAAACACTCTTTTCCCTCATAAGGGAGCCACTGATTTCGTAATATGTCCTGTTTTTCGACAACACATTGGCACTTGTTGACTGATGAAGCCTGTCTAGACACCGCAAACGCTGCCAGATCACCGGCACGCTCGCTAGGTGTCTCATTACAGACTTCGAGGGCACATGACAGCTTCTGCTGTCCACTACCCGGTACCACACACATGTGGGAGGCGTCAACACACTTGACGCACTGCTCTGCAACAAGTTCTTTGACAACACTTTGACACTTGTCGACTGATGAAGCCTGTCTAGACACCGCAAACGCTGCCAGATCACTGGCACGCTCGCTAGGTGTCTCATCACAGACTTCGAGGGCACATGACAGCTTCTGCTGTCCACTACCCGGTACCACACACATGTGGGAGGCGTCAACACAATTGAAGCACTGTTCTGTAACAAGTTCACAATGTCTATGTGCTGTCATTATGTCAGCTGATCGATCCGTTTCACAGACACACATGCCTGCTGATCGATTCAATTCGCGAATATGAAACAGCTTCTGCTGTTCGCTATCCGCTTTCAGAAGGTCGGTGGCGCCAGTTGTCTCCGAGACGCGGTACCTATCATCAATGGCGTCAATAGACGCCGCGATAAGGTACCTAGCGTCGTTGGGCGTCGCGACGATGTACCTAGCGTCTAGGGCGTCGTTAGACGCCGGGACGCGGTACATACCGTCTACAGCCGCCGTGACGCTGTACCTAGCGTCTAGGGCGTCGTCAGACGCCGGGTCGCGGTACATGCCGTCTACAGGCGCCGCGACACGGGATACACGCTCACTGTTCACGACACTTTCGCCTCGGGGCACACGCACAACACTGTTCTGGGCGGGGGCCGCCAGGCGGGCGGGCGCGGTGATGCCACCTTCGAGAGCAGCGGCTCTCGAAGGTGGCCAGGAGGCACCGCATTGTTCACTGACGGACCAGAGGGCTCCGTCTTGTTCACTTGCGAGTTATTCAACGAGCCAGGAGGCATCGCATAATTCACTGGTAAATTGTTCAGCGGGCCAGGAGGCACCGCAAAATTCACTTGAAAACTCGCGTCAGTGCTCGCGGGCACTGCTTCACAAGGGGCACTCGCGGGTGCCTGCTCGTGGTACACGGGTGCATAGGCTGCACGACGGGCAGCTAGCTCGGCCTGGCTAGCCGCCAGCGCCTTCCGCAGCTCTTCCATCTGTCTCAGCATTTGGTGCACCGTGTCATCAGTCCTCGATGTTCTAGAGCTGGATTCTGAAGAGGCATCGGAGTCTCGGCGTTCAGCAGCTTCACTCCGTCCGGCTTCAGATCTCAGCGACATGGGCATCGTAGGTTGCAGTGGGTGATCCGGCTCGACGAAGGACCAATTTGTACCGCACAGCTGCGGCACAAGGGACTGTAAAAAAAGGGTATTATTACAGCCGCGGGTGGAGCACCCAGTGCTCGGTACGATGGCCTCTCGTCTGCTTCTGCGCCCGGCGGCTCTCGCGTCTGCTTCTTCGCCCTGCGCCCACGACGAAACTATTCGTCTCACACTTCAGTCGTCAGCTGCGCTTTTCTTCCCCTGGCTTGTAGAGTCCCCAGACAGAGATCAAAGATCAGAGCTGGTTAGCCTCGTACACCAGGAATCTACTCAGAACACTTAAAGCTTCAGACGTCGGTGCGTACGTAGAATAGCCTCGGTCCAATGGTATCGGTCGTTGTCCAGGTCCACAGCAAAGGTCCAGTCCACGTCCAATATCCAATCAGAGGGGTCACACAGGTCAGCGAATAAGCTACTTGTACAAATGTATATCCACCAATAAGCGGATAAAGAGATACCACTAGGTATCGACATGAGCCGTGCTACCACTACTGGCCACCGTCGCTACATGTTCAGCATCACCAGGGTCTCAAGCCTCTGGTGTGCTTTTCCAACAGATATATCTACCAGCAGGTAGACATATTGATACCACCAGGTATCGGCATGAGCTGTGCTACCACCAATGGCCACTGTCGCTACATGCTCGGCACCACCAGGGTCTCAAACCTCTGGTGTGCCTTTCAACAGAACACAAGAGAAGCATGTGCTAGGTTGCTTGGCCGTCTCATAGCCCAACCAGTCACAGCATGCTTTAGCCACACCAGAGTCCAATCATCTGGCGGGCTTTCAGTAGGTAGGTACCTACTTTTATCACCTTACAGTAGCGGCTTGTGCTGGGTTGCTTGGCCGTCTCTTGGCCCAACCTCAGCCACAGCACGCCTAGCCTCACCAGTGTCTAATCAACTGGTGAGCGTACGGGTGTACTATCAGTAGGTAGGTACCTCCTTTACTTCACCAACCAGGTGAGGCATGTGCTGGGTTGCTTGACCGTCTCATGGTCCAACCACAGCAACAACATGCCTAGCCACGCCAGCGTCTACTCAACTGGCGGGTTTTCATAGAGTACAACTCGTAAGTAGGTACTTCTTTCACAGTTCTACCTACAGAGATCTATACAGTGTTCACAAATATATACATGTCGTTGGTCCCCGCCTCGGCACAAGGGAGAAATCATCCTTTATTGATTGTCCGAGGTAGGGAACTCAACGATAATACAATTTCACATATTATGAACATGTCGATGTGTGTACCTATTCGTTAGGTACGTACCTAATCGTCAGGCATGGGGACACGAGGCGAGGTTCAACGCGACTCGACGGCCCGCGGTCATGCGGGGCCCCCCGAGACACACCAGTGCGGGGCGCCCCGTGGTGCACCACCGGGCGTGCATGCTCCGCGGTCGTCACTTAATTCGGGTCCTCGTGTTCCCATACCTGATAGGTATTTACATGACGTCATTCACTGCCGTTCGATACACATCTATCACTACATAATATTCACAACACTCTGGCGTTCGGTACATGAGTAATTATTATAAAGAAATTAAGTTTTAAGGTATGAATAGCGATGTATTAAGAAATAGACGTAGGATATTAATGGATTTTAAATAATTAAGTTAAATGTGACCAGGAAAGATAAGACTTGTAGAGATATTATAATTTATAAGTAGATTATTTATGCAGAGGGTATTTCAATTGATAATTAGAATTATTAATGTTCATTAATTTGTGACAATAATTAGCTTCAAAGTTTGAATTCAATTCAGCCTAGGAACCGTTTGATTTTTTTTGAGGAATCACTTTAAGTAGGTATAGTTTAAAAGAAATGCATTGTATTATATAGGAAGGTACGTAAATAGCAGAATTTGGAATAGCGCATATCTGATTGTAAATATTAATATTATTTTTATGATTTTTAAGTAGAGAATAATGAACTGTGTTTAACCCTCTTAATTGACAAATCCGAGAATTGGCCGTAGTTACAATAATAATATCGTATTGTGTACATTAACAAAGTTTCTTAAAATGTTTTGGAGAAAGAAATTTTTTTGGGGTTTATTTATAAAAATGGCAAGGGATTAAATAGATTATAATTTACATTAGTTCTGGAGGCCAAATATTGAAATCTTTGGCAAATACATTTTAAAAAAAAACTTAGATACTACCTGTTGTATGAAAGGTGAATTTTTATAAATTATTGAATTTTGAGTGTTTAGGACATTACTTATAATATGGTAATAGGAACTGTAAATATTTGAGGATTATATAAAAAAAAAAATATTGTACAATCGTTAAAGAGAGGGTGGAATTGTTTTATTTATTTTGTAATGGTCGATTGGTACAATATATTTTTTAAAGTTGAAATAAAAGAAACAATATTTTGAATAAAAAAGGATTGGCGAATTGATGTGAGGGATTTATTCAGATGTGTTATTCAAAATATTGTTAAGTCATTATTTGAAAATTTGGGAACGCGATGGTAAAGAGTTTGAAAACCAGTTGCTTCTTTGTTTATGACAGATTAGAAGGTTTGGTATTTTTACATATTGAATGGATGTACGGGGAAACCATTTTTAGAAAAAAATTTGTTTAAAGGGATTAGTAGAGAAGGCAAGGCTTCTTTGTTTTGAGATAGTATATTTGGCCCTCGATAGGACAAATAGTTTTTTTGAAGTTTAGTCTAGATCCACGCTCCGATGGGAGACGTTCTTAAATTTTGTGTTGAAGTGTTTGAGTAATTTTTAATATCCTTCGCATATTTCAATTGTACATATTATGTACCTACCGGGGTGTGTCCGAGTGTGTTGTTATTAATACGGGATTTGCGTGCGACTTGATTGATGTGTATCTTTGGAGGTTAAACTATCACATTTGATAAACTCGCGTTTGATAAAACTTAGAATCTTCGGTTTTGGATTAAGCCTTCTGTTTAATTATTATAATATATTGTTTATTGTTTGACTGGGCTAACCATAGAGGGAGGTCGCGTGGCGGATCGTTAGATTGGACAGCCCCCGTGATAATTTAACATCCAACTATGAATGTGACGTGTTTTATTTTCATTGGTGCTTTGTGCTTTTATTTTGAAAAAAAATATTTTGAAGGTATGCTGAATTTTGGGTGAGTGACCAGATTTTTTTGATATTAGAATTTGTATGGACACAGAGAGATGTTTTCTTGTGTGGTATTTTATTTGTTGCTTGGTTGCCCCGCCAAGCATGCTTATGAGCAAGTTGCTCGATTGGTTTTAGCTGAGAGATATATGGCCGATGCGTTACGGCATTGTTTTGAATATTTGTGTTCTCTGTGTGCCATTGGGCTTATTGTATTGCAGCATGTACCTCCCTGTATTGTTTTCACACGTCACATGTCAAACACACGTCGCAAATTGTTATCTGTCATTCGCGGGTTACCCAATTTTCCGATACCAGTGGTGTGACCTATCTTTAATGTTTATTTTTGAATCCGGTTAAGAATTTCATATTTAGAACCTTCTAGTAAAGCTTAGTGTAGAATTTTCATTTGTAAAAGTAGGTACATTGGTGTGTTTGTTCCCCGTGAGAGTAATTTTATTCAGTCGAGCTATGAATGAGTTCACTAAAAGTTCGCGTCTGTCCGCGCACAGATAGAGTTTGTATTTTAGTTTTCGCCGCCGTGATAAACGTAAAGTTATAAAACCGGTATGTGTAGGAGGGCTGTTGGCGCAAGCTGAAGACCTTCCCCACATGACTGTCTATGAGAATGGGCTGTTGCTGATTTGGACGCTTTTCAGCTCAGTTCATGAGGTTCACTGGCGAAAAGGTCGCGCGCTAAGACCGAAGCAGTTGAGCGATTTGGAATTCCAATGAGGAAGAACTTGCGGTTTAAATGACAGCCCGTACGTAATGTGACTAGAAGGTTGATTGATTTGTTCGTTTATAAAGTAATTGAACGTTTATTTTGATATTGAGCTCGATAATAATTAAATGCACGCGAGATAGACATTAAAATTGTTAATAGGCAGGATCGTTTTGACTGCAGCTAGTCGTGGCATAATTTTCGCGAAGTAAAATCCTGTCCTATTTAGAGTCTCTGCTGGAAGTACGTTTAGGCATTTAGAGTCAAGAGTCAGATAGTTAAAAGATAGCTTCCAGCCCCTGTAGTCTGTACACCATCAGGAACCTTTTCCGTTTGTCTATATACACTATATCTGATAGCCGAATTTCGGCCCCCTTTTTGGTACCTGTTCGAGGCGTGAGGTCGCATCGAAATTGGGCCAGTCTCGGACCTTCGGAGTTTTATTTTTGCCTGAATTTTGGCAAGAAGGTTCGTTTGACATGGAAGGCCTTCTTTCGGTGGCTAATTCCCCCCATAGACCTCGATCATGCTTATCAAATGGCGCCCAACGATAGTTCTGTTAAACCACAGAGCAGATTTAAAGAACCTTAAGACCCTGATAAATTTTAATTTTTTTTTAAAAATTTTGTTTGAAAATTTTTTTTTTTTTTTCGAAATTCTCTTTTGTTGAAAATTCCTGAGCTAGTTAGTTTGATGTGAAAGTGTATTTTTTTTATTAAGAATAATATGTTTTGAGTAGTGTTATACCTAGAATTCAAGCAATTTTTGTAGATATGAGGAATAATTATTAGTTATCGAGCTGGTTGAGAAGAGAAATTGTATGTAAATATTTGAATATTTTGTAATGGTAGAGTTTGCGATAGCTTAGATTTGTACATGGATAGCTTATGTTAAGCCGATACTATAAATATGGTAGATAAATAATTATTATAAGGCCAATGATAGAGAGTTTTAAGTTATAGGTATAATTTTTAATATACATGATAAGCTAATATGAGTTGTACCGCACAGCTGCGGCACAAGGGACTGTAAAAAAAGGGTATTATTACAGCCGCGGGTGGAGCACCCAGTGCTCGGTACGATGGCCTCTCGTCTGCTTCTGCGCCCGGCGGCTCTCGCGTCTGCTTCTTCGCCCTGCGCCCACGACGAAACTATTCGTCTCACACTTCAGTCGTCAGCTGCGCTTTTCGTCCCCTGGCTTGTAGAGTCCCCAGACAGAGATCAAAGATCAGAGCTGGTTAGCCTCGTACACCAGGAATCTACTCAGAACACTTAAAGCTTCAGACGTCGGTGCGTACGTAGAATAGCCTCGGTCCAATGGTATCGGTCGTTGTCCAGGTCCACAGCAAAGGTCCAGTCCACGTCCAATATCCAATCAGAGGGGTCACACAGGTCAGCGAAGGGGTTCCAGGTCCAGGTCAGGTCAGGCAGTTCCAGGTCAGATCAGGCAGGTAGGCAGGCAGGCAGTCAGGCAGGCAGGCAGGTAGATAGGTAGAATAAAACACCAAGTGTATACGAGGAATGATGATATATTGCACAAATATGACTCTATTAAATTCTAGTCGAAGTGCGCTCGCGGCTACACAATGCCGTCCGCCAGAGGATATGGTTTGACGTATACCCCGTTTTCGCGCTACGGGGGATCGGCACTCGTAAGTAAGCTCGCAGCTAATTTTCCCGCCAATACTCATTTTCCCGCCAAACCATATTCACCAGCTGAGCGCACCCCGACATAGAGCTACACAATACTACTGCATAATCTATTTATTACAATCCGTAATTAATATGAACAGTAATAAGCTACTTGTACAAATGTATATCCACCAATAAGCGGATAAAGAGATACCACTAGGTATCGACATGAGCCGTGCTACCACTACTGGCCACCGTCGCTACATGTTCAGCATCACCAGGGTCTCAAGCCTCTGGTGTGCTTTTCCAACAGATATATCTACCAGCAGGTAGACATATTGATACCACCAGGTATCGGCATGAGCTGTGCTACCACCAATGGCCACTGTCGCTACATGCTCGGCACCACCAGGGTCTCAAACCTCTGGTGTGCCTTTCAACAGAACACAAGAGAAGCATGTGCTAGGTTGCTTGGCCGTCTCATAGCCCAACCAGTCACAGCATGCTTTAGCCACACCAGAGTCCAATCATCTGGCGGGCTTTCAGTAGGTAGGTACCTACTTTTATCACCTTACAGTAGCGGCTTGTGCTGGGTTGCTTGGCCGTCTCTTGGCCCAACCTCAGCCACAGCACGCCTAGCCTCACCAGTGTCTAATCAACTGGTGAGCGTACGGGTGTACTATCAGTAGGTAGGTACCTCCTTTACTTCACCAACCAGGTGAGGCATGTGCTGGGTTGCTTGACCGTCTCATGGTCCAACCACAGCAACAACATGCCTAGCCACGCCAGCGTCTACTCAACTGGCGGGTTTTCATAGAGTACAACTCGTAAGTAGGTACTTCTTTCACAGTTCTACCTACAGAGATCTATACAGTGTTCACAAATATATACATGTCGTTGGTCCCCGCCTCGGCACAAGGGAGAAATCATCCTTTATTGATTGTCCGAGGTAGGGAACTCAACGATAATACAATTTCACATATTATGAACATGTCGATGTGTGTACCTATTCGTTAGGTACGTACCTAATCGTCAGGCATGGGGACACGAGGCGAGGTTCAACGCGACTCGACGGCCCGCGGTCATGCGGGGCCCCCCGAGACACACCAGTGCGGGGCGCCCCGTGGTGCACCACCGGGCGTGCATGCTCCGCGGTCGTCACTTAATTCGGGTCCTCGTGTTCCCATACCTGATAGGTATTTACATGACGTCATTCACTGCCGTTCGATACACATCTATCACTACATAATATTCACAACACTCTGGCGTTCGGTACACTCCCCTCTAAAATCTCGTAGGGGTTTTAAATTCACTTCCCGAACGTCAGTTGACCCCTCGGGTCATGGTTGGCACCTCCTTGACATCATGTTGGTGTACAGCGACATAACAAATCTCCCATCAGGGCGTTGTAGTTGCTCGTGCACTCTATCGATGTCGGAGCATGCCTTATGTGTTGTGCATTGTCCGAACTATTTGAGGGACTTCGCCCTCTCCTTTGGATGCGGCGGCCAACACGGGTGGGCGAGACATCCAGTCACAAGACTGGTACCCCCCGGTTGATACCCCGACCCGCATCCTGATGCAACGACGTCTCGCGTCGCGACGAATTGCGGCTCCTCCCCTCGTAGGTTCACCCCCGTGCTCGAAAGGGCGTGGCGAGCGGCGATCACGCCTAATGCTTCCACCACTTTCACATGCCCTCTCACTTCAGAGCACCTCTTTGGCACATCAGTGCACACTGGCAAAGAACTTCTCAATTTCAAAAAAACTGTTTTTCTATTCGGCAACCAGCCTGTGTTTCTTTGCCATTCTATTTGATCTGAGGGAACCTCCTTCTGAGTTATGACCTTTGTCGACTCGAGAGGTTCTCCCCTCATTTGATTTGCACGCCTTCTGGCGTCCAATGGGTAGTGGTTGGCATTCATGCCCAATAATCCCACTCTTATATGCTGTGGGCTCTTTTTTGACACCCATTTGCTATGATAATCGTAGTTCATAGGTGGGAGCCTGTCTGACTCCCCCGTCACTGTGATTTTCAGTCTGACTCGTACCACCACAAGGTTCACAGTCAACTTGCACCCAGCCCTGTTCTCTCTTGGTTGAACAGGTTTCGTGCTGCGAGCAAGGTTTCTCCCTGCTCGCTTTCTTTCATTATTATCCCGCTCAGGTTGTAAGGCTGTTGCGGGCCTTCTAATGCTATCAGCTGTGGGTACACCCCAAACAATATTCGCCTCTCGAGAGCAGTTCTTCTGCTCTCGCTGTGACAACCAGTCACGTCTTGGAGGTATTTGCTTCAGCCAAGATGACTCCTTACGTCGCCCCAATTGCAAAGTCAGTTCTTCATATCTGCTTAACAAATAAATAGGGGTCACAACGCGTGTGGAGTTTTGTTTGACACTTCTGGGACGTATATCAATCCACCAGTGCAAATGTTTTGCCCGTGCAGGTTGTAAGGCTGACACGGGCCCTATGACGCTCTCTGCTATGGCACCTTCCGTACATGCAGCTTTCGCCGTCCGAGGGCAGATTCTCTGGCCTCGTTGTAATTGTAACCGTGGCCGGTAATTCTGATTAACACCACTTTTGATCCGAGCCCGCTTCCGCGCGGGCCCGGTACACGCTCTCTTGATGTATAGTGCTGCAATCTTTCTAGGTAAGGCAGCTTCGGCCCTTCCCACTTGCCATGAAAGGCCACTTTTCGAATAGACTAAGACATTTTCAATCGCATGTCCTAATCGCACAATTGGTTTTAGTTCACGTATCAAACACTGAGAACCCAATTGTTCACAAGGCTTTGTAATTTCCGCAGACGTCGTCTTCACAAAGACGCGCCCGCTAGGCAACTTTTCACAGCCTTTCGAGAGCTCACAACAGCGAAACTCGGCACTTTGTACGAAAACTTCTCTCCCCCCATACGGGAGGCACTGGTTTCGCGCAACTGGATTTAAATCACGTAACAAAAACTGATAATCCAATTGTTCACAATACACAATTGGTTTTAAATCATGTAACAAACACTGATAATCCAATTGTTCACAAGGCTGAATCGTTGCCGCAGATGTCGTCTTCACAAAGACGCGCCCGCTAGGCAACTTTTCACAGCCTTTCGAGAGCTCACAACAGCGAAACTCGGCACTTTTTACGAAACCTTCTCTCCCCACATACGGGAGGCACTGGTTTCGCGCAACTGGATTTAAATCACGTAACAAAAACTGATAATCCAATTGTTCACAAGGCTGAATCGTTGCCGCAGATGTCGTCTTCACAAAGACGCGCCCGCTAGGCAACTTTTCACAGCCTTTAGAGAGCTCACAACAGTGAAGCTCGACACTTTTTACGAAACACTCTTTTCCCTCATAAGGGAGCCACTGATTTCGTAATATGTCCTGTTTTTCGACAACACATTGGCACTTGTTGACTGATGAAGCCTGTCTAGACACCGCAAACGCTGCCAGATCACCGGCACGCTCGCTAGGTGTCTCATTACAGACTTCGAGGGCACATGACAGCTTCTGCTGTCCACTACCCGGTACCACACACATGTGGGAGGCGTCAACACACTTGACGCACTGCTCTGCAACAAGTTCTTTGACAACACTTTGACACTTGTCGACTGATGAAGCCTGTCTAGACACCGCAAACGCTGCCAGATCACTGGCACGCTCGCTAGGTGTCTCATCACAGACTTCGAGGGCACATGACAGCTTCTGCTGTCCACTACCCGGTACCACACACATGTGGGAGGCGTCAACACAATTGAAGCACTGTTCTGTAACAAGTTCACAATGTCTATGTGCTGTCATTATGTCAGCTGATCGATCCGTTTCACAGACACACATGCCTGCTGATCGATTCAATTCGCGAATATGAAACAGCTTCTGCTGTTCGCTATCCGCTTTCAGAAGGTCGGTGGCGCCAGTTGTCTCCGAGACGCGGTACCTATCATCAATGGCGTCAATAGACGCCGCGATAAGGTACCTAGCGTCGTTGGGCGTCGCGACGATGTACCTAGCGTCTAGGGCGTCGTTAGACGCCGGGACGCGGTACATACCGTCTACAGCCGCCGTGACGCTGTACCTAGCGTCTAGGGCGTCGTCAGACGCCGGGTCGCGGTACATGCCGTCTACAGGCGCCGCGACACGGGACACACGCTCACTGTTCACGACACTTTCGCCTCGGGGCACACGCACAACACTGTTCTGGGCGGGGGCCGCCAGGCGGGCGGGCGCGGTGATGCCACCTTCGAGAGCAGCGGCTCTCGAAGGTGGCCAGGAGGCACCGCATTGTTCACTGACGGACCAGAGGGCTCCGTCTTGTTCACTTGCGAGTTATTCAACGAGCCAGGAGGCATCGCATAATTCACTGGTAAATTGTTCAGCGGGCCAGGAGGCACCGCAAAATTCACTTGAAAACTCGCGTCAGTGCTCGCGGGCACTGCTTCACAAGGGGCACTCGCGGGTGCCTGCTCGTGGTACACGGGTGCATAGGCTGCACGACGGGCAGCTAGCTCGGCCTGGCTAGCCGCCAGCGCCTTCCGCAGCTCTTCCATCTGTCTCAGCATTTGGTGCACCGTGTCATCAGTCCTCGATGTTCTAGAGCTGGATTCTGAAGAGGCATCGGAGTCTCGGCGTTCAGCAGCTTCACTCCGTCCGGCTTCAGATCTCAGCGACATGGGCATCGTAGGTTGCAGTGGGTGATCCGGCTCGACGAAGGACCAATTTGTACCGCACAGCTGCGGCACAAGGGACTGTAAAAAAAGGGTATTATTACAGCCGCGGGTGGAGCACCCAGTGCTCGGTACGATGGCCTCTCGTCTGCTTCTGCGCCCGGCGGCTCTCGCGTCTGCTTCTTCGCCCTGCGCCCACGACGAAACTATTCGTCTCACACTTCAGTCGTCAGCTGCGCTTTTCTTCCCCTGGCTTGTAGAGTCCCCAGACAGAGATCAAAGATCAGAGCTGGTTAGCCTCGTACACCAGGAATCTACTCAGAACACTTAAAGCTTCAGACGTCGGTGCGTACGTAGAATAGCCTCGGTCCAATGGTATCGGTCGTTGTCCAGGTCCACAGCAAAGGTCCAGTCCACGTCCAATATCCAATCAGAGGGGTCACACAGGTCAGCGAATAAGCTACTTGTACAAATGTATATCCACCAATAAGCGGATAAAGAGATACCACTAGGTATCGACATGAGCCGTGCTACCACTACTGGCCACCGTCGCTACATGTTCAGCATCACCAGGGTCTCAAGCCTCTGGTGTGCTTTTCCAACAGATATATCTACCAGCAGGTAGACATATTGATACCACCAGGTATCGGCATGAGCTGTGCTACCACCAATGGCCACTGTCGCTACATGCTCGGCACCACCAGGGTCTCAAACCTCTGGTGTGCCTTTCAACAGAACACAAGAGAAGCATGTGCTAGGTTGCTTGGCCGTCTCATAGCCCAACCAGTCACAGCATGCTTTAGCCACACCAGAGTCCAATCATCTGGCGGGCTTTCAGTAGGTAGGTACCTACTTTTATCACCTTACAGTAGCGGCTTGTGCTGGGTTGCTTGGCCGTCTCTTGGCCCAACCTCAGCCACAGCACGCCTAGCCTCACCAGTGTCTAATCAACTGGTGAGCGTACGGGTGTACTATCAGTAGGTAGGTACCTCCTTTACTTCACCAACCAGGTGAGGCATGTGCTGGGTTGCTTGACCGTCTCATGGTCCAACCACAGCAACAACATGCCTAGCCACGCCAGCGTCTACTCAACTGGCGGGTTTTCATAGAGTACAACTCGTAAGTAGGTACTTCTTTCACAGTTCTACCTACAGAGATCTATACAGTGTTCACAAATATATACATGTCGTTGGTCCCCGCCTCGGCACAAGGGAGAAATCATCCTTTATTGATTGTCCGAGGTAGGGAACTCAACGATAATACAATTTCACATATTATGAACATGTCGATGTGTGTACCTATTCGTTAGGTACGTACCTAATCGTCAGGCATGGGGACACGAGGCGAGGTTCAACGCGACTCGACGGCCCGCGGTCATGCGGAGCCCCCCGAGACACACCAGTGCGGGGCGCCCCGTGGTGCACCACCGGGCGTGCATGCTCCGCGGTCGTCACTTAATTCGGGTCCTCGTGTTCCCATACCTGATAGGTATTTACATGACGTCATTCACTGCCGTTCGATACACATCTATCACTACATAATATTCACAACACTCTGGCGTTCGGTACATGAGTAATTATTATAAAGAAATTAAGTTTTAAGGTATGAATAGCGATGTATTAAGAAATAGACGTAGGATATTAATGGATTTTAAATAATTAAGTTAAATGTGACCAGGAAAGATAAGACTTGTAGAGATATTATAATTTATAAGTAGATTATTTATGCAGAGGGTATTTCAATTGATAATTAGAATTATTAATGTTCATTAATTTGTGACAATAATTAGCTTCAAAGTTTGAATTCAATTCAGCCTAGGAACCGTTTGATTTTTTTTGAGGAATCACTTTAAGTAGGTATAGTTTAAAAGAAATGCATTGTATTATATAGGAAGGTACGTAAATAGCAGAATTTGGAATAGCGCATATCTGATTGTAAATATTAATATTATTTTTATGATTTTTAAGTAGAGAATAATGAACTGTGTTTAACCCTCTTAATTGACAAATCCGAGAATTGGCCGTAGTTACAATAATAATATCGTATTGTGTACATTAACAAAGTTTCTTAAAATGTTTTGGAGAAAGAAATTTTTTTGGGGTTTATTTATAAAAATGGCAAGGGATTAAATAGATTATAATTTACATTAGTTCTGGAGGCCAAATATTGAAATCTTTGGCAAATACATTTTAAAAAAAAACTTAGATACTACCTGTTGTATGAAAGGTGAATTTTTATAAATTATTGAATTTTGAGTGTTTAGGACATTACTTATAATATGGTAATAGGAACTGTAAATATTTGAGGATTATATAAAAAAAAAAATATTGTACAATCGTTAAAGAGAGGGTGGAATTGTTTTATTTATTTTGTAATGGTCGATTGGTACAATATATTTTTTAAAGTTGAAATAAAAGAAACAATATTTTGAATAAAAAAGGATTGGCGAATTGATGTGAGGGATTTATTCAGATGTGTTATTCAAAATATTGTTAAGTCATTATTTGAAAATTTGGGAACGCGATGGTAAAGAGTTTGAAAACCAGTTGCTTCTTTGTTTATGACAGATTAGAAGGTTTGGTATTTTTACATATTGAATGGATGTACGGGGAAACCATTTTTAGAAAAAAATTTGTTTAAAGGGATTAGTAGAGAAGGCAAGGCTTCTTTGTTTTGAGATAGTATATTTGGCCCTCGATAGGACAAATAGTTTTTTTGAAGTTTAGTCTAGATCCACGCTCCGATGGGAGACGTTCTTAAATTTTGTGTTGAAGTGTTTGAGTAATTTTTAATATCCTTCGCATATTTCAATTGTACATATTATGTACCTACCGGGGTGTGTCCGAGTGTGTTGTTATTAATACGGGATTTGCGTGCGACTTGATTGATGTGTATCTTTGGAGGTTAAACTATCACATTTGATAAACTCGCGTTTGATAAAACTTAGAATCTTCGGTTTTGGATTAAGCCTTCTGTTTAATTATTATAATATATTGTTTATTGTTTGACTGGGCTAACCATAGAGGGAGGTCGCGTGGCGGATCGTTAGATTGGACAGCCCCCGTGATAATTTAACATCCAACTATGAATGTGACGTGTTTTATTTTCATTGGTGCTTTGTGCTTTTATTTTGAAAAAAAATATTTTGAAGGTATGCTGAATTTTGGGTGAGTGACCAGATTTTTTTGATATTAGAATTTGTATGGACACAGAGAGATGTTTTCTTGTGTGGTATTTTATTTGTTGCTTGGTTGCCCCGCCAAGCATGCTTATGAGCAAGTTGCTCGATTGGTTTTAGCTGAGAGATATATGGCCGATGCGTTACGGCATTGTTTTGAATATTTGTGTTCTCTGTGTGCCATTGGGCTTATTGTATTGCAGCATGTACCTCCCTGTATTGTTTTCACACGTCACATGTCAAACACACGTCGCAAATTGTTATCTGTCATTCGCGGGTTACCCAATTTTCCGATACCAGTGGTGTGACCTATCTTTAATGTTTATTTTTGAATCCGGTTAAGAATTTCATATTTAGAACCTTCTAGTAAAGCTTAGTGTAGAATTTTCATTTGTAAAAGTAGGTACATTGGTGTGTTTGTTCCCCGTGAGAGTAATTTTATTCAGTCGAGCTATGAATGAGTTCACTAAAAGTTCGCGTCTGTCCGCGCACAGATAGAGTTTGTATTTTAGTTTTCGCCGCCGTGATAAACGTAAAGTTATAAAACCGGTATGTGTAGGAGGGCTGTTGGCGCAAGCTGAAGACCTTCCCCACATGACTGTCTATGAGAATGGGCTGTTGCTGATTTGGACGCTTTTCAGCTCAGTTCATGAGGTTCACTGGCGAAAAGGTCGCGCGCTAAGACCGAAGCAGTTGAGCGATTTGGAATTCCAATGAGGAAGAACTTGCGGTTTAAATGACAGCCCGTACGTAATGTGACTAGAAGGTTGATTGATTTGTTCGTTTATAAAGTAATTGAACGTTTATTTTGATATTGAGCTCGATAATAATTAAATGCACGCGAGATAGACATTAAAATTGTTAATAGGCAGGATCGTTTTGACTGCAGCTAGTCGTGGCATAATTTTCGCGAAGTAAAATCCTGTCCTATTTAGAGTCTCTGCTGGAAGTACGTTTAGGCATTTAGAGTCAAGAGTCAGATAGTTAAAAGATAGCTTCCAGCCCCTGTAGTCTGTACACCATCAGGAACCTTTTCCGTTTGTCTATATACACTATATCTGATAGCCGAATTTCGGCCCCCTTTTTGGTACCTGTTCGAGGCGTGAGGTCGCATCGAAATTGGGCCAGTCTCGGACCTTCGGAGTTTTATTTTTGCCTGAATTTTGGCAAGAAGGTTCGTTTGACATGGAAGGCCTTCTTTCGGTGGCTAATTCCCCCCATAGACCTCGATCATGCTTATCAACTTTGCGTAAAATAACAACGTTTTGCTAATGTTTTTATGGGGGTTCGTAAGGGTAATGTGGTGGAAAAGAGTCCGTCTTTACCGCTAAGTTACTGGAATTTATAAAATAAAGGGTTCCTACCCAAATAATTCAATCTTTAATAATAGGTAGTATCCACTAAGAATCTGATGGGCAGTGATGATCAGGATTGGCAGGTCGTTTCCAAAAAAATACCGAACCAGTGCTGCCACTTGATATCCAAAAAGATGAAGATTACCAAAAAAATGTCATTCTCAAAATTTCGTATCCGGAAAGTTGAAACTTCACTAAAAAAAAGGTCATTCTCAAAATTAGTGTTATAGCCAGCAAAAAAGTTCTAATAAACTAAAAAATAAGAAAATTGAGCAAAAAAATTCTAACATTTATGAAAAACTTTACGTAGAAAACCTTCTTTGTAATATAATTTTATCGATCTTTTGATCGTATAATTTTTTTTTTAAATGAATTTGTGCTCACTCAAAGTGAACACAAATACACTCTTTGACTCTTTCACAGTAAGCTACTTAAAGCTTGTGTCGTGTTGTATTGTGTCGTGATAAACATTTCTATTTTGAATTATAATTGCCATTTGGCAAACTGAACATTTTGTACATCGTCAGTTGATTGATAGTTTGACAGAATGTGTCGTGTAAATATCGATCAAAACAGATGCATCCGTCAGAATTATTATATTGTTATGTCGTTATCTTATTCATTCTATATAACGAAGTGATTTTTTTGTTCCCGTGAATTTCGGTATCACATAATTAATGTATGTAAGTAGATCAAAATAATGCTTCCTATACGTGCATAAAAAGTTCATAGTTTTTACAAAAAAAAAATGTTAGGTGTTTGTAAAAAAAAAAAAACAATAAAATATTGGAAAGTTATATTATGTTCCAATATATTTTCTATCTAGAAAAATCTAAAATAAAAAAATAAAACGTGAAATTGAATCAATGCGACAATGTCTGCAGAGAGTGCAAAAGATACTCGAGATGAATAAAGCTGAGAAGAGCTAAAACGTACATGCAATTTAGCGCAGTAGACTAAAGGGGATTTAATAATGCTTCATAGAGATATTATTGTAAAATTGCAGTCCTCTGATTTTTTATGTCAAGATAGTGTCGAAGTGCAAGCTTCTACATTAGAACGTTAAGAAAGATTGCTTTCCGAGTCCATAAACCTTACAATCTTTTAAATGAGACTGTCGAATCCAAACACACTTTTCCAATAATATTATATGGAAATATTTTTAAGGAATTCCTTAACCTGTTAACCGGGCAGAACGTATAAATATGTCATACGTAAAAATTATCGGGTACGGGTATGACATATGAATACCTCCTTGAAAATAATGTTGCGCCCTGGAACGTGCGGGACTTATATTTTCAAACAACTATAGTAATACGTCATTCATACGGGTCTCGACATGAATTTAATACGTGGATGGAGTCAGTTTCATTTCGCTGTTGCGAGCGGTGGGTTGTGTTGTGTGACCAGTGACGGGTACGCACTTATACTTACTTACGTATTTTTTTTATTTGTTTATTTAAATACATTCAATGGCTATAAAAATATTTCCTATTATATATTATTTGTATGTCCAACCTTTTATTTAAAAAATATCTTTATTTCAGTGTCCATCAAAATGAATGAGAGCGATATCAGAGATGATGAATTATAGTTGGTATCTATTTGTATTCGTAGAAATTTTGTTTTTTTCCATTGTATTTTATACATATAAATTACGATAAAATATATATTTCATAGTTTTTTATTTATTTTAAGTATAAATAAAAAAAACAGTACTATGAAATGACGTTCTCCGAGCGTGGCGTGTTGACAAGTCCTAGTGAAAGAATACGCGCCCGTTACATGTTGCGTAATTAGAATGGGAACTCCCCGGTTAACAGGTTTTAATGAATATTATACAAATGGCATAAACAACAGTAATTGATAAGATAGTAAACGATTATACAAATGTAATTACCTGCATGGTGATAAAAATGTGATGGGCATAGAGGGGTCCCAAATTAGAAATGACGGAAACCTTATTGAAAATATTCAAGAATACATCTAGGACACCCTTTCATGATACACATTCAATAATCAATCAATCAATACTCCCTTTTACACCCCACTCAGGGGCATAGAGAGGCAACAAGAGCTCTCCATTGCGCTCGATCTTGCGCAATGTTTATGAACTTTCTCTTTTTTATTTCTTTTATTGACTGCAGACAGCTTTTAATAAATTTAAAATATTCAACATAATTATATGCATAACATTTTTATATCGCCATTAATGTAGCCCGTGGGGTTGCCGGCTTAGAATAGCACCTCTGCTCTTTTTGCTGGTTTTTTGAGCATCCTGTAAGAGGCAGGAAATCGAAAAATCAGATTGGGTCCGTGGGGTTGACCACCTCACGTCCTTAAAACAATCGATCAGAAAAGGCAACAGAATTAAGCCTCGGACGCCTGGACCCCATCAATGGGAGGGGGGGGGGGGGTTCAGGCAGCTGGTGTTAAGGATGCCGAATGACAGTTGGCCGAGGAGAGCGCTGTTCTTCCTCCCATCAGGGTCCCGAAGACAAGGAAGACCCTCTCATACTGTGTTCCGCTCCTTCGAAGCAGAGCTGAGGGGCATGGACATGGTGTGGGAGGAGGTCATAAACATTTCGCAAGATAGAGCGCAATGGAGAGCTCTTGTTGCCTCCCTATGCCCCTAAGTGGGGTCTTAAGGGAGTTTGGATTGGATTGGATTGGATTCAATGCAACAATTCAAAACTAATATAACAATTAATTCTAAATGATAAACATAAGAGCAAAAATAAAACACTAACAAATTACATACAGATACCTACTGCTATTTTAACTTTAAATAATTTCACTTTTTATTTTAAACATATTTGTACGAACGGAATTTAACGGACTCCTTCCAATGTGTTGTTATTCGTGGTTTTACTGTAATTTTCTAACACCTTGAAAGTTTCGCATGTACCTACATCTTACTTCGTGTAGTTAATCATTAATAATTAGTAGCTAGTGAAGTCAAATTGAAAATATTACCCTCCCATCTAATGTGAAATTCATTTTCTAATACGGCTCTACATAACTACCGCTCCAAACGTTAAATTTTGTTCCAGACGATGTAAGTAGAAACTAGAAGTGGTTGTTAGACTAGCGGTTACAGCGCCGGCTTTCGTACTGTTTCGTATCGGAGGTCGTGGGTTCGATCCCAGGTGCCGACCATCTTCCTCTCTCACGACACAAGCATTAAGTAGCTTACTGTGAAAGAGTCAATGAGTGTATTTGTGTTCACTTTGAGTGAGCACAGATTTATTTTTATGAAAAAAAAAACTTTGATTAGTAACATAGCAACATAAACTGGGATTTGTTGAATTTCTTTAACAGATATTTCAAAAGGTTATAATATTAAAATTTACCTGATATAAATAATTTAATCTATCTTCTAAATGACAGCCTGAATAAAAACACTACTTAATATATTATATTTTCTAGGGACATTTAAAACAACTGGAAACCTTTAAGTACTTACTTAGTAATTAGTATGTATAATTGTACGGCATCAATAACAACAAATGAAGAATGAGTAGGTATATAATAATGCAACATTTATGTATAAACTCTGTGGGATATGAATGAGAATGTGTCTGTCTTGATGAAAAGTTAAGTATGTTCTTGGCCGAGTCAATGAAAGCATATGTTTAGATAAAAAGACAGGAAGTCTTTGCCGCGGGGCACAAACTAATGAATATAGCAGAGTGGTTTGAGATTTTGGTATGCAGAGTGGATGAGTAGAAATCTGACGCTCAATTTGGAAATTATCTACTTAAAAATAATTTAATTTAAAAATTCAATTAATTTATTTCGACATTAAATAGGTACAATAAACAGTCAAAATAATACCAAGCAAAAGTTATACGTTAGTAACAGATAGGTAAACAAACAAAAAAACGTACTTACGTATAAAATTTTATTTTGAGTGTGAATTTAAACACTCTAAAAATAAAAATCGATAGAAACGTAGGTATATGGAAAACTCTTTGAGTGATCAATTTTTCTTAATTTTCAATGTCAAATTTTGATTACATGTGATTTTTTTTAAGGTAGGTATGTTTACAGTGTTTACACCAAATGAACATTGAGCGAGAGCTACCTAATAGGTACCTACACAGTACACATTCTTTTATGGTGGATATTGGACACCATGGAAACAACAATGAGCAAGAACTAATAAATAATGGGCGATGACAGTTCTTGTTATTTCTCTTGTTGTTATTTCTTTGTTGATCATATCAACGATTAAGAAAATATACCTACTCTATTTTACAGCTGGGGCTCTATGTTTGTTTGGTAGATATATACACGCACCCCTATAGGGATAGGTAAATACGAAGTGACTTTATTTTTTCAACATGAATTATGGTAAATTTTAAACAAACTTGAATATTATAATACATTTAAGTATATGCAGACAATAAATTAGAATAATTAATAATTTTCTTCCTTCAGAAATATCCAGTCATTTGTTTTGATCGTTTTTCTACCTTGGAGTAATTCGCGGAGCTTTTTATGAAAGCGGAAACCGGATACAGACTACGAGAGGGTAGGTACAACATGGGGTAAAACAATTCCTGTTTCAAACGAAACCTCCCTCAACCCTTTGAATACGTTAGTACCATTATCTTGGTATTATCTGCTCAAAGAATGAGTACGTTTTAACGAAATATTGTTGTACAAAGAGTACCTACATACATAATATACGACGCTTTAAAACTCGTCTAAGCTACAAGGAGTTAAAGGAAATCATAATATATCCGGTATTGCAAGCTTTGTTTTATTTATTACGGCAAAATGTAAAATAGCTAACAATTGAATATTCTATCTATAAATGTTTATGCTATGCACAGAAACATTTATAGCTAGCACACCATTTAACAAAGATTTTCATAGCTATAATACTAGGATAAAACATAAAATTAGACCTATAGAACACGGGCTCTCTAAGCTGGATCGTAGTTTTCTGTGTCTAAGTGTAAGATTGTACAACAAGCTTCCACACACAATAAAATGTGACGATGTATTGGTCTTCCGGAGAACAGTGAAATCGTATCTGATCGATAAATCATTTTATACTGTTGACGAAATGCTAAATGAATAAACAATATATTTTCATGCTTTTTTAATTGAAGAATTATGTATCTATTTAGTTATATATTTGACGTTGCAGATCCGGACTCTTTACATCCGTGACTACATAAATGTACCCAATGTTCATAATACTTTGATTTAAATCTTTTTTTTCAACTATTTATTACTTATTGTTTGATATGAATTGTGTATTTTGTATGATGAGTCCAATCGCCTGCAAAATAAGGGCCCAAGGACGATAGATAAAATATAAATAAATAAATTACATGAGTAGGTACCTACTACTTATACAATCAAACTATGCCTTCTAATATTTGTCAAAAATGTGAAAAGTTTTAACCCTTTAAGTTCAATTTTATTCTTTGTACAAAGGCAATACAAATCATTGAATGATTGCTCTCTAATGTGAGTAAGAACTTGTGTTTTGGAGAGGTAACTTAAGTATGATCGAATATCAATGTGTCCCATATCCCATACCAGAGTCGAATTCTTTCCATTTTTTTTATTAATTTAATTTAATTAAAATGAATACACACAGACGCTTGGACATTACAAAAACTACCCCAATCCAACACCGACAACAACAAATAAACCATTCACTCCAGGGTCCTCACCGCGGCCCTCAAGGAGTCGCGAATTTTCCTTTCAAAATTGTTTAAATTCATATCATGTGTGGTGCCTCTTAGTTTTGCACTGAGGCCGTTGAAGAATGCGACCCCTCGAAAACCATAGTGGTGTTGGCCCGCACAGGTTCGTCTACGAGGTACCCTTATCTCCATTCCGTTATTGTGGAAAGTTTTTTGTCATTTCTTAATTTAGCAATAAAATAGGGTTAAAGTATTGAATATAAATTCCATGGATTTTTTTATAAAACGTCCAAAAATGTTATTTTTTCAATGCATTATTCTATTTTTACCAATAAAGTGTTTTATTACTTTTATTATATACTTACAGAAAATAAATCAATAAAGTTGACTGGTCAGAATTTGTACATACCTGTGAACAAAAAAGAAAAAATACACATTATTTTTTTTATCTTGAAGACTTTTACATAAGTTCACCAAAATATTTCTCTATTAAAGATGATATAATGATACAGGGTAAATAGATTATTTCGCGTCACTACAAAGACTAACAGATTTTTTACAAAGCAATTATCATGTAAATACTTTGTATTGAAATTCTTACAAGGCAATAATCATGTAAATACTTTGTATTATCATAGCAAATTATCATGTAAATACTTTGTACTGAACATGAGGTAGCCTATAGTATCTTTTTATGCTTGACGTTGTCAATGTCCCGACAATCTGCAGTATGAAGATTGAACAGTGTCTTTCTTTGTGATAATGTTCTTTCTTTTTCATGAAATTGATATAACCAAAACTATATATACTTAAAAAAAAGAACCTGCTCCAGAGATATAACAAAATTGAAAACCACATTATCAAAACGATCATTATCAAATAGAGACTACATAAATAGTTTGAAATGAGTGTGTACCTATCCAGAATATGGTGTACAAGAGTTGTTAGGCAAGGGATAGCTTTTCCCAATCTCAAAGACCTTCAAGACTACCTCTTAAAAGTCTTCATATCAGGAGGCTTATTAGCAAGAAATCAGTATGCTTGATGAGAATGATTGGTGTATGATACAAAATATTTATTTAGTCTAATTGCGCTGTTTATGCTATTATTAAGCTAATAATTATTTATGACGTCAAAATTGTTTGCCATTACCCCCTATTCCAATTCAAATTAAGTGCGCACTAAACTAAAATAAGAACGTTTCTATTTTAGTTAGCCGGATTGGTATTCGAAAAATTTTAGAACGTTCCTATTTGTTCCTAATTAGACCTTAGTTTGAAATTAGTTCATTTTGGTATTCGGATTTCGTATTTAAGTCAATTTTAGTGCGTTTATCTGTCAAAACGTTTCTAATCTTAGTTCACACCTAATTGTATGCGTCTAAAAAGATATCTGATGATATTTTTATGATAAAAGTTTTTTTTAACCAAATAATCATAAAACAAGTTTATTTTTATTAAAAATATTAAGCATTTCCCCCGAATTTATTATAAGTAATACAAATAATAGAATCAAAAATTATTATCATTGAACACCAATGCAATCATACAGTCGTCTTCGTTACACTTCGGGTTGGTTCGGCAGTTTCCGGCGACCATGTTACTTGGAACATGGAGCTCGTTTGAATTTGTCTTCTCCGATTGGCTGTCCGCTTGTCAGCATCAATCTATAAAGCGCATGCTCGATCCATAGACAATTATAATTAAAAAAAATATTTATGGTGAACTAATATTGGTTTTTAGAACACGGCATAGTTCCGAATACGAATTTTAGTTCGAGTGAACTTAATTCTAAATCATTTGGAACGTTCTTAATAAGAACGTTCTAAAATCCGAATAGGGGGCATTATCTTCCCAGAACATTCGCAACCTTCTAAGGGATTCATAATATTATCGAGCTGCATACTATATTTAAAAACATTCATATTAAAAACGGAATTGAATTGGTTCTCGTTTTTTATTTTTTAACAACTATTTTATTAAAACATATTTTAAACTCGAATATTTTAATGAATCCGTTATAAAACCACTTGAATTTTAACGATCGTATAATATTATATGGGAATTGCTGGAACAATATTATGTCTCGCTTAACCTACTCACCAAAGCTTGCCATTACGCAAATTGAAGCATCAACGTACATAATATCGCTGTTTTGAAAATAATTTCACAACATCATCAAGAAAGACAATACAAGTTATCCCTTACAGTGAAATGTTAAAATTTTGCGAAATTTCAATAAACGCCTACAAAAACACTCTGTAAAAATCGGCCAGCTCAACTTTGAAGGAACAGAATCATGACGAGAGGGTCTTTTTGTTTATACGATTGATTCCCAAACTATGATCGTCAAAATGGAGTCGTGATAAAAGTTGGTTTTCCAATTCTTCAAGATGGTCAATAATTTTGAAAAAAAAAATTGAAATGAATTAAGTGATCCGCGGAAAAGCTGATGTTTTGAAAGCCGAACTAGATTGAAATTCTGGTCTAAGCAATAAAGCCATTACCCGCAGGTATCAAAAAGAAAACCAAGGTGAAACAAAACGAATTTTTTCTTATATAATTGGACAAAATTTACTAAGTAACAATAAATTCCATCGAATTGGTCTTTTTCATTATCTGCAGTGTCCAAGCGTTATCTTTAATTTTCTGCACAGTATTTAAACGATCTTCGTTTAACTGTCTGCACTATGTCCAAGAGGTCTTCTTTTACTGTCTGCACAGTATCCAATCATTCTTTTTAATTTCTTCACAAAATCTGACCCGCAATTTTTCATCGTCTGCATAATTTCCAACCAGTATTGGCTTTGTTGGCGCACAACGTTCTAATTATGTCCAGATTCTTGTGACCATTTTTCAGGACTAGGTCTTAAAAAAAATGTAACAACCAATGACTCTAACATATATATTTTTTTAATGAATCTGCGCTCACTCAAAGTGAACACAAATACACTCTTTGACTCTTTCACAGTAAGCTATACTTAAAGTTTGTGTCGTAAAAGGAGAAGATGGTCGGCACCTGGGATCGAACTCACGACCTCCGAACGAAACAGTACGAAAGCCGGCGTCGTAGCCGCTAAACTACCAACCACTTCAAAATTCATTAGGTACTAATGTTCGATTTTTAAATGGAAGAAACCACTACGGACTTACGACCGTCTTTTACTGTTATTTCGAAGGCTGGCTTATTGTGATCACTTTACGTTAACAACGTTCGCCAAAAATCGAACATTAGTAATGAATTGTTAGAGTCATTACTTGTTACATATTCTTTAAGACCTAATCCTGAAAAATGTTCACAAGAATCTAGACATAATTAGAACGTTGTGCACCAACATCGAACATCAGTAATGAATTGTTAGTCATTAGTTCTTACATATTCTTTCAGTATTTTTTTATTGTCTGCACAATGTCCAACCAGTCATTTTTTCATTGTCTGCACAGTGTCCAACCAGTCTTTTCATTATCTGCACAGTGTCCAACCGGTCATTGTCATAGTTTATGTTAAAATATGTGAGAATGAAATCAGGTCACAGACAGTGTACATACGTATATTAGCTCGACAGTGTCGGGATAAATTCTATAAACCAAAATGCTAATAAGGGAACGTACATGAACAGACGTGACTGAAATAACAACAGTGTCCATAAATAAATACAACGGAGTGAAATTTCCTTGAATCATAGCCACCCTATTATAATAGGAACACAGATCGGGGTGTTCTGTGTGACGTAATAACGAACAGGAATGTCAGGCTTGTTCAAATTAAATTTGTTTTCCCTTATTAATTGACATGAAACTCCTCTGATCACACATGTAGGAAGTTCTATGTTAACCCATATTTACCCAAGGTAGTAATTATAATCAAATGTTTGTTTTTGGTTTTTTTTTTTAAAGTTTTATCTTTGTAGACTCTCTTTAGAATCTAGTTATAATTACATTTTCTTCTTTGGTTTAATTTATAATTGTACAATTTTTTTTTTTTAAAGAAACCCATCATTCTTTTAAATACAACTTTTTGTCGTTGTGGCGAAGTTTGCCAATGATTTAGGGACTTTCCGTTTGGCGTTGTCCGACTCAGTTTTTGGTATTTTCTATACCCAAATAAAATGTAGAAAAGATTGACAGAAGATTTTGTAGCCTTCTACACCTTTCTTAAGCCTTCTGTACCGTTTGAATCGAGCTTTAATTACAATGAATTGTATTTGTGCTAATTGTCACCAGATGATAGTATGAATGCAGCCATTTTTTAATCCTTTCTATACCGTTAGGGCTCCAACCACGTATTTATACGAAATAAGTGTAAAAACCCCTTACAGTTTAAAAATCTTTCTTTGTGTGCGTTTACACCAAAAGAACCTAGAGCCAAAGTAAGAAATAATACATTTCCTCTTGATCGCTGAGCAAAAAACAAGGAGCAAAAATTGACACTAAGTACTAATTTACAAATAACACTCGCAATATATAGTTCAAGTTCTTGCTAACGAGAGTGACGTTGAAAGAAAGAAGAAGAAGAAATTGCAACGATAAACAGAGAATGTTCCATTTCCAGATCTGGCTCTATGCTCGTTTTGTGTAGCGAGCGAATGCTTATTCTTACCGATTATACCAAATTCTGTTTGTGTGAACAGGAAAGATCATTCATTCATTTCGTTGCTCTACCTTTGTCCGACAACACTCTATAGAATTTAATTTTAGACAGCTCGCTCGATTGATATAAAAACAGTGCGGAGCTTGCCATTTCAAAATCAGGCATAATGGACCAACGGCAACAAATAAGCAAAAATGGCACACGTTATCAACAAAATATCTAAATAATGTATATTAGAATTCATGTTTTTTCAGACTAAACACTAAAAACGAGACTTTGTTTACAAATAATTCAATAATAAATGCTTCATTTTAGCTCTGGCTCTTTGTTTCGCTTAATCTAAATCTAAATTTTTATTCGTACTAATTTATTAAGCACTTTATTTTCAATGAAACAAAGCGTTGCTGTTGTGAATAAAATAAGCGGTTGTTGCTGGCCAATAGATGTTGCAAAGTGCATTCCATTGAATATGTAAAACGCCTTTCAGTAGGGCAATAATAATAATAATAATAATAATATTCACTTTAACCGGGATACAGATGGAATAGAAATATTGCAAAATCATACGGGCGGGCGGTACGCTTAGCTTTACTTCACTCTTTTTATTTTTATTGTTATTGAAAAGGTGAAGTAGCACACTCAGAAAACTTTCCACAATATCAAGTACGTATTGTTAAGTCGTGTAAATTGTTCAGCGATTGTATTTCAATAAAATAAAATAAATTGGTAATAAACGGGTTTTCATGAGTATGACGGTGCAAATTACAATAAAAGTTATTTTCTAAAAAATCCCTTTTGAAGATTAAAAAGAATTTCGAAATTGGGTTAAGATATTAAACCAGTTTCAAAAAGAGTGCAACCATTAACAAGTGCCCCAAAGAAATAAGCGTAAGACAGTCACAGGATTGTGGATTGTGTATTTTTTATATCATCGAATTTGAGCTTCTTGATATCGCCGACCTTAGAAATAGCAGAAATTCGACTTGGTGAAAAAGTTCCCTTTACCCAATCATCGCGATTAACGCAAATCGTCCGGACATTGTATTGGTTGATCGTAGGAACGGAATAAGATATCTCTTAGATATCACTATAGCGTATGATGATAACTCGAGAAAAGATGAGCAGGACAAGATAATAAAATATCTTGATCTTGCTCATGAGATCAAGGATATGATGCATACACAAACTATTCACATAATACTTACATGTAGTGATATCGACGAATGGATTTATTCCTAAGTCTCTTAAATAAAATCAAGAGAAACAGAATATCTGTAGAGGCCTCAGATCTGTTGACCACAGAACAACAAAATAATAAATGCGTCTGTGCCAATGTCAAATACACCGAAGTGTGTGAGTATCAAATACATAACATTATAGTGGTGTTTGTAATGTTCTTTTTATTGATTTTATCTATTAGTCAGGCATAATTTAAAAAAAATGTCAGCCTTCGCCACTCCTTCTCTATATACATAAACTACAAGTGTGTGAAATTTGTTACTCCTCCGTCCGCGCATTTTTCATAAAAATGGTCGCAAAGTTTGTCCTTTGCGTAGCAATACATATCTACATATTTTGTAAATATGAATGAATATGTTGAGATACTTTTGTAAGAATTGTAATGAAGGATGACAGAGAGATCTATGATCGTTTCTGAAACAATTCAAACCATCCTCAGACGACAGAACAAAGATTAATTATAAGCAAACTTCTATGATACCCGACTATTGAATGTATCTACACAGGGGTAGATTTTGTTTCAGCCTTTGTGCAATTTAGAAGCTGAAGATAAATAATGAATATGTTTCTTTGTAAGTAATAGATTCTCTGATGAGTCCTCTTTGTCTAGTCTATTTATAGTTTCAAAGCATTGAATGAAGGAAATGTATAAATGACTTCTAGTTACCTTCTAACCTATCTCAAAGTGCTAAGAGAGCTTGGCTCAAATATATTAGGTACTACTTTTATAAATCATACAATGATACACCAGACAGGAACATAGATAAATGACGTATCGCCTGGAATATTTCATACCTCAAACCACTGAGTAAAAATATTATTAGAGAACTTTTTAGGATGCGCAGTACCGAAAATTGGTTCTTTTATTCAACATTCACCTGACTGAAGATAAATTCTTTTTCTAGATCTTGGGATCTGTTTTATTGAGTCAATCCTTCCGCGGACACCGACTGCCAGCTGTCTTGCCACCTCTTGGACGGTCTGCCTGGCAATCTTCTGCCTTGTGGGATTCCTTCATCCACCACATTGGCTATGCGGTCGTTTCCCATTCTACCGAAAAGATCCCTCCAGTGTCTTCGCCTGCTTCTTCCCCATCTCACGACGTCGTCCACACTGCATATATCCCTAATAGTGGTGTTTCTGACTCTGACTCTTAGGGCTTTACCCGCGATGGAGCGAAGAGTCCTCATCTCAGTTGTGCGGAGAATAGACTTGGTTTTGGAGGTGTCGGCCCGAGTCTCAATTGCGTATGTCATGACAGGCCTGACACATGTCTTGTAGATAATATGCACTTTACTCTCTTTTCTCATATATTTGTTTTCCCACACAATGTTTTTTAAATTTATTAATATAAGATAAATTTTATCAATAGGTAATAATTAATTTTATTTTCATCCACGAGCATAATACAAAACAACAAAACCCATAGGTAATTTATTTAACTAAGTACATGATAAAAACATAAAATTCCTCTGTGTTAACGTTAAAATATAAAAAAATATATATATCGAATGTCACACACCGCTACCGACAAATGTCAAGTTTGTATGAGTTTAACAGCAGTCACGTGGTACTTGTTGGAACCATGCGCAATAGCACATTATTTCACTATTATAGTATCTATTATTTTTTCACAAACACGTCCGTCAAGAATAGGATTACTGCCTGTTTGATGTTAGATAATGTTTGTCATTATGTAGATAAGTATCATGTTTTTGGCATCCTATGGTTATTACTGTTGTGTATGGTGTTCGATTTTTTTTCTATTTGTAACATATGATTTGTTTCTATTTAAATTTTGTTGCTATTTTTTTATTTTTACTATCGAGTTGTAGATATTTATTTCTTAAAAATATATTCTTCTTTTAATTATTGTTTTATCCACAAACACTCTTTGCCTTGTGCTATTTTAATAATTAATTATAAAATTGTGAAGATTGTAAAAAATTTTCGAAAAATAAATTAATATTAGGTATATTTTTCTATGCCCAATATAATGTGTAGATACTTAATTCATGAGAATCAAATAATCTTTAATACAAATTAAAAAAAACAAAATCATTCCATCAAATTTTCAAAATATTATAATAATTACTTAAAATAATCTAGCCATTGCCGAATCACTCGAAAACGAGTGCAGGGCTTAAAAAAACAAAATCTAGCCATAAAATAACTTAAATCTAGCCATGAGCAAGAAATATTTTTGCCTTTGGGTGGGTATTATTATTTGTACGAAGAAATATCCAATGGAAAATGTCATCACTGTGGTAATGAACGTAAGTGTTGTAACAGTTGTGAAAGTTAATGAGTTGCGATGGTTACGCAATGTTCATAGGTTGCAATCGACAAATCGATTCCGTCCTCAAGGAAGGCTTGGTCAAAAGAATTAGAGATTGTATGAGAAATTTTTATTTCGATGTTAGATATGATTTTTAATGATGATGAAATAATTTAAATAACCTCGTTGTCGAAGAACCTTACGTAAAGATTATGAAAACTTTTCATCCAATGAACCTCTATTTTTCTTATCCGAAAACACTTTTTTCCCCTTCTATCAACCACATTGTATTGCTTATACCTTGGTAACTGTTTCGAGAAAATCCAGACTTCAAAGTTTTTCTTCCGAAATGTGAAACTATATCAAGACACTTTTTCGTTTTCGAAATAAACTATAATAAACCATTTTAAAAATATCTGGAAAATGTAATTGTTCTGCGAGGAAGTTTCAAAATAGTTTCTTGTCTGGCGGGGAAGTTTCCTGGGACTTAAATACAATTCGAAAACAAGCGAATCGTTCACAAGAGTTATTACGTGACTGCAGTTGAAACATCTTTAAAATTTAACATTGAACGTGAATTTAATCTGATTGTGTCATTAAACTTTAAACTAGTTACCTAATAGTTATAACAGATTAAATAGACCCCGAAAAAAAGTTGCATGAAATTACAATGAGAATTCAAAACTAAGGCTTTCAAATGTTTGATCTATAATATGACCATACGTTGTGGAGATTTGGACACTCAAAGTAAATATTATGATGAACCATTTAAGTTAACAAGAAGCATTTTAAATGTGGCTGCACCATTTAATGCGTGAAGATAGAATATGGCTAAGAAATATCACACAGCGGCCTCTAATTCGGATAGCTCAGGACAGAGTGGTCTACGCCAGTGTTCCGCAAAGCGTGTGCCGCGGCGCACTGGTGTACCGTAGTAGTCATCAGTTGGTGTGCAGAGAAAGAAAAGGCCCAATGTTTTTAGAGGCTCATGGTTCACATTTGGCTTCCGTGTTCAAAAGAAAAGAATAGGTAGTAAAACATGTATAAACAGTAGGCAGATAACTACCGGATATAATATTCGCTCATTTAAATGAGCTAAACAGAAAATGCAAGACAAGAATTGTAATAGTAAAACGTCTCTATAGATAAAATTGAAAGCTTTCGCACTAAGTTGGTGTAGATCGGGCACGCTGTCAATGGTAGGTAGTGGGTTCATTATGAAATGTTTCCACACGTCATGCCTACCGATTCAGAAAAAAATTGCCGGTATTTATAATGAAACCTTTGTAGCTATTAGCAGAAAACTGTTGGTGTATAGGAAAGGGGGAGAGGGGGAATGTTGCGGTGCGTTTCGTTAAGGGGGGGGGGGGGGGAACTAAAATAAATCATTGGTGTACCTCTGAAATTTCTTGATTTGGTAGGTGTACCTGGAACACAAAAACTTTGCGGAACACTCACTGGTCTACGCCATAGTGGTAGCCGACGTCAAAAAGAAGATGAAGAATTTGATATCAAAGGTAGGTATAGGTATAATATGCAAAAGTCTATAAGGTTTTTATGGTTTTTAAAAAAGATACAGAACCTCTTGAAAACCTTTTCAAGTCTAAGATTGGTTTTAAGCATGGGTCACCCATATAATATCTTCGTGATTTCTCCCTATACAGGGATATAATATATGTAGGTATTTCTTGTAGGTAGGTATACTCACGGCTATGTTGTTCATCGATAGATGTCTCCTCGATCGTCTCCTCAGCGGCGATGGTATGTATGTAGGAGATCGTCATGGTTTATCATGTGTCCTATCTATTATGCACGTCTTTCAAAACCCCTTTTACGAATATTGCTCACTAACGTTAGTGAGAATCTTAGGAGAATTTTGTATGCTATGCTGCGGAACAAAACGAAGTATGTATTCTATTATAGAGGCGATGCACTAGTTTCCATGCAAAATTTTGTATCTTTACGCCAGCGTAAATAACACAGAAATTCAAAATGGGAGTAGGATAGGATAGGTTTCTGAATAAATGATTTTCGTTTTTTTTTTTTTTTTATATTGTTCAATGTTCATACTGCATTCTCCAGCTCGCTGCCGACTCGGAAGGACGTGTGTGTTCGCTGTTCGCGCTGTGCTTCAGGAATTATTTTTTCGTATATTCGTGTTGTTATTGTCGCAAAGTGGAATGTAACTTAAGTATAAAAATTTATTTTTTGTTTTTTATTTGTAATATTCTTCAAGGATCAGGTCCGTATTAAGTTTTTTATTTACTATTATTCTTTTTTTCTCTCTATTTACTTTTCTTTATTCTGTTATCGTTTCTGGTATAGAAAGGGTGTTCAGACTTCCATCTTCTTAGAAGATGGAGGTACCTCCTCACCCTCCCGTTCCACCTCTCCCTCCAGATCCTCCGGATCCTCAAGAAACGAATAAGCGGAAGAGAAAAATGACTCAAGCCGAGGAATGTCTCATATCTGACCCTGATTTATCCTCCAATCAGTCTGTTTCTACCTCATCGAATGCTTCAAAACCCAAGGAGACTCCCTTACGGGAACATTTTTACTCCTTAAGATCTCTTGGCCCGTTCATTGTTTTTGTCCAGAGTACAGAACCTGGCAAGTCAATCCACCCCATGGACTTCGGTAAATTTCTTTATAATAAAAAAATTAACAACATTATTAATGGTTCCATCAAGTCGGAGGGGAAGTTCCGTCTGGTCATGGAGTTTTCCACGGCCAGTTCGGCTAATTCCTTCATTAAAAACATCTATATCCAGTCGAACTCAGCGTTCAAAGCATATATCCCAACCCACAACGTGACCCGCATGGGTCTTATAAGGGGTGTGTCTACAAACATCTCTGACGAGGATATCATGGCCGCGATTTCAGTGTCTAATCCCGATGTTGGAGAGGTGCTGAAGATCCGTAGGCTGAGCTACAAAGACAGGTCCTCGGGAAAAGTCGAGTGGAAACCGTCTGGCTCGATTGTGGTGACTTTCGAGGGACAAAGTCTGCCTAACAATATATACATATATTACAATAGTTTTCCCGTTGAAACATACTTTTATCCTACAGTACAATGTTTTAAGTGCCTTCGCTTTGGCCATACTAAAACAGTGTGTAAATCAGTTGAAAGATGTTTCAAATGTAGCGAAAATCACCCTGCAAATGAGTGTTATTCTGAGCCTACCTGCTTCCATTGTGGAGGACCCCACGTCTCAATAAGTTTGGCATGCCCGGAGTACCAAAGACAGAAGGAAATAAAACAATCCATGGCCTTTCACAATATCTCGTTTCTTCAAGCCTCCAAACGTCATCCCCAACAAAAACTATCGTATGCAAATATCGTAAAAAAAGACGTTCCAAACCCCCGTCCCATTCCCCAACGCAATATCATCGTTGAGAACTCTCAACAAAACATCTCATATAACTCAGTTAGATCGACCCCCGCGAGAGGTAAATTTGTTTATAAGTCCCCAAGAAACCCCCCGTCTCTGTCTTACGACCGAACGGAGCTTAACGCCCTTTTAATCTCCCCAAATGGGGAAATGTTATCATCCTCTCCAAATGGATTTGCCCTTCAAAACAATTATGAATCATCTGCCCAAAATATAGAAAGACTTTCAAAAGATTTTAACTCTGACAACAAAAACTTCCTGAAATCATTGATCTCTTTACTTTTAGAAGCACTTTCATCCAAGAATTCTGACATTTCATACGCTGCTCTAATTCAATCTCTAAATAAATTTGTCTCCGAAAATGGCTCCGAAAATACAGAAAATCAACAACCTGTCAATCCTTCAGTGGAATAGCCGCAGTGCGGTTAGTAACAGGGATGACATTATTTTTCTTCTGAAAAAGCATCACGTGGACGTTGCTGGAATTTCCGAATCATGGTTTTCCACAGATACCGTCGTGTCTTTTCCAGGCTACGTGTGCCTGAGGGACGATCGTTCCGACGGTAGAGGCGGAGCCGCTCTTCTTATTAAAAAAAACCTCCACTTTTCCCCTTTAAAAATTCCTCCCTCCCCGGGATCTCAAGTAGTAGCCGCAGAGATCCTAGGTATTGTTATTTTTTCGGTCTATTCTGCTCCAAGAACTGCATTCAATTCTGATTATTGGACGAGGGTTGTCTCCAGCCTTCCATCCTCTTGTATCCTCTTAGCCGATTTCAATGCACATTCACCATCCTGGGGTAGCCATTTCACTGATCCGGCTGGAAGGGCTATTTTAGAGTTTGCTGATGACCAGAATTTAGTAGTCCTAAACGATGGTCAGCCTACCAGACTCTCTTTACCTAATCAAAACCCTAGTGCAGTTGACGTTTCTCTTTGTTCCGCTGATTTAGCCCCTTCACTGTCTTGGGAAATTTCAAGTGATCCTTACTCGAGCGATCACTTTCCGATTCACTTGTCGATCCGCAACAATAGGATCCAACTCCACAAATCTCAGTTAAGAATAGGTTATAGAACAAAAAATGCAGATTGGACTCACTTCAAAGACCTCCTTGCCAATTGTAGCGTTGCCAAGCGCGGCATAGACAGCGGTGAGGTTTTGGTGGATACGTTCGCAAATGATCTGTCTAGAAGCGTAATTGAAGCAGCAGATGCCTCAATTCCCAAACAAAAGACCGGTGTAAGGAAAAAATCATCTCCCCCCTGGTGGGATGAGGAGTGCACAAATATGGTTAAACTGAGATCCGACGCCATCAAGAGGTACAAACGATACGCCTCTCAGGAAAACTTCTTTTCATTCCGTAACATTCAGGCCCAAACTAAAAAACTCCTTAGGAAAAAGAAACGTCGGGGATGGCAGGACTATTGTTCTTCTATTTCTCCAGACACTCCGATTTCCGAGGTCTGGTCCTCAATTCAAAAGTTCAGAGGCTCTTTGTCTCCCAAGCCCAACCCAAATAAATGTTCTGATTGGGTCGATAGTTTTGTGGAGAGGCTTGCACCTCCCTATGTACCTAATGAGTCGGAAACGGTTAAAGTTAGCTCAGCGTCCCAACAAGATAATTGCTTTCTCTCTTCTCAATTTTCCCTAGACGAACTGGTACACGCAATACAATCGTCAGGAGACTCATCCCCTGGCCCAGATAAGATCCCATATTCTTTCTTTAGACACTTCCCAACCTCCTTCCTCCTGCAACTCTTGAAATTATTCAATCAAATTTTGGAATGTGGCTCTGTTCCAGAAACATGGAAACGGCAAATAATTATACCGATCCTAAAATCAGGTAAGGACCCATCTTTGGGACAGTCCTACCGACCAATAGCCTTGTCTTGTTGCTTTCTTAAAATTTTAGAAAAAATGATAAAAGCTAGACTCGAATGGTTTTTGGAGACGAACAACCTACTTCCTCAGCGGCAGCTCGGTTTCCGAAAAGGTAAATCCTGCCTGGACAACCTGAGTATTCTGATTACAGATGCACATATAGCCAAGTCCAAAAAGGAGGTTATGGTAGCTTGTTTCATGGACGTCGCAAGTGCCTATGACAATGTGTTGTTACCAATACTTTACAATAAAATGGTTTCTTTGGGGGTGCCTGTCCCCACCTGTCGATTGATCTCTAACATACTATGCGAACGTCAGCTCTTAATTGAGACTCCCGGGGAGACAATTCAGAGGACGGTGTGCAGAGGCTTGCCTCAGGGTTCTTCACTAAATCCCATTTTGTTTAACATATACACCCAGGATCTTCATTTCCGCATCCCTCCCTATTGTAGTGTTTTGCAATACGCAGATGATTTTGTAGTATACTGTAAGGATAATATAATGTCTCGAGCTGTGAATGGAATGGAGAACACTCTGGACCTCATACAGCCTTGGTTTTCCGAGGCCGGTTTGTCCTTGTCTCCTTCTAAAAGTCATGTGATAATTTTCTCCAACAAACACAAGATACCAGACGTTTCTATCAAATGTAACAATGTGTCAATACCAATCAGGGATTCTCTTAAATTCCTTGGTATGACCATTCACCGAAAACTTAATTGGAATATGCATATTGAAGAAACAATACAAAAATGTGAAAAAAGCATCAACGTTTTGAGAGCGGTGTCTCGAGTTTGGTGGGGAGCCCACCCGTCTTCTATGAGGACAATGTATTGTGCTCTCGTCCGTAGTCATTTAGACTACGGTAGTTTCCTCATGGAACCTCTCCCGAAGTACCTGTCCATCAAGTTGGAAAGAGTCCAGTCAAAGTGCCTTCGACTCATTTTAGGAGCTATGAAGTCATCTCCTTTGGTCGCCCTCCAGGCGGAGTGCGTGGAAAGACCTCTCACACTGCGTAGAAAATTCCTTGGTTTTAAGTTTCTTCTGAAGAGAGGTTTATCTGATCACCCCCTCACCCCGGTACTACACGTCCTTTTGGACATCTGTCGGAGTAATTCTTACTGGCATTCGAAAGTGCCGCCCCTACTTTGTTCGATTTTTGAAAGCATTTGCAATGAATTTTCTGACTCTTTGGCTTCCTCACTTCCGATGTTCTCCATTCCATTTGAAGCAACTGTATACCCCCCAAATATCGTCGAATCTATTGATATCAATAGGTCGTTTGCATCGCTTCCCCCGCATGTAGTCAATACTTTATTCAACCAAAGGGTGGACGAGGATTGGGGCTCCTTTGTTAAAGTCTTCACTGACGGATCAAAGGCTTCCGGTGGAGAATGTGGAGCAGCCTTTTGCATCCCTTCCCTTGACATTAATAGAATGTTTCAGCTTCCTCGAAAGGCGTCCATTTTCACAGCCGAATGCGTGGCGATGAGGGAAGCACTGTTGGAGGTTTTAACTCAGTCATTACCCCGCACCGTAATATTCTCTGACTCTCTGAGTCTCGTTAATTGCTTAAACACAAACTCAACATCTTCCTTGAGTTCTCATGTTTTGGGTGACATAAAGAGTTCCTTGCACTTGGCGTTCGTGAGAAAGCTTACCGTGATGATCGTTTGGATACCCTCTCACATCGGAATAAGTGGTAATGAGAGGGCAGATACTCTTGCCAAAGATGCTTGTACGTGCGGAGTGTTGCCGCACTCATTTATTCTGCCTGTCACAGACTGCATGAACACTGTGGAACATTCTATTCGGGAGGAATGGAATGAAGTTTTTAAGAGTTCTGCGGCTGGTGGTCATTACAGGGCAGTGCAGAGTGATATCCCGTATAGTCCATGGTTTAAAAATTGCAAAATTCCTAAGTTGAATGTATCTCTCATAACACGACTACGATTGGGACACGTCGTCCTATCTTTCCATTTGGCTAGAATCGGTATAGTTGGTGACGCTACTTGCGAATGTGGGAGGGAGGAAGAAACAATAGACCACGTTTTCTTTAATTGCCCGCTCTTACCAAACCATGATTTTATCAAAGAAATTTCAAAGATCTGTCTCACTTTCCCTATCAAGATTCAATCCCTTTTGGCACTTAACGATTTTAAAGTCAATCAAATTATAGTAAATCACCTTAAAAAGTACGATAAAAAAGTATAATGTGTGTATGTGTGCATTGTGAGAGAGGGTGCGAGGGTTGTGTGTGTGTGTGTGTGCGTGCGTGTGTGTGTTTTTAAGATAACAATAGACATAAAAAAAGGAAAAAAAAAAAAAAAAAAGAAAAAAAAATATTTGTGTATATAATTTTTGGGGGATTAGTTTTTTTACTGATGTATGTGGTCTTTCCCTATGACTAATTTGTTTGATTTGTATTTTTTTGTTGGTTTTTTTACGAATTAGGGCATAAATCACTCGAGATCGGGTGCATTGCCGGAAAAAAAAAAGAAGAAGAAGAAGAATGTTCATACTGCGATTTTTTCGGGATTTTAAAAAAGTATTCACTAAAATTATCACCGAATTCGACCAATAAAACCGGTTTGAAATCTTTCTCATTTATAAAACTTATTAATGTGAAAGAAGACTTAAATCGAAATCAAGACCTTCAGCACACCTATGATAAATTCTAACATTAGGCTACAGTAAGTTCCTAATATAAAACAAATATTTATATTCACATAGGTACGTGTATATAAACATAAAACAGATAGAGGAAAAAAATATTATTGAAATAATTTCAAAAGGAAACCAAATAGGTATGTAGTAGTTGTTAATTTTCATTCGCGACTAATTCCATTAAAGAATAAATATTTTTTGATTTCCTCAAGAAAAGAACCAACGACAATATGATAATCAAGGTTCTATTCAATTCTACAGCCTGCCAAATGATAGCTTTTATTTACATTTTATTATGACTTCCACGGTAAACTCTTCATTCTGTTAATCCCCAAATATAACATCAACATTATTTGCATAGTGGACCTATTAAAATTAATTATTATTAAAATTCCCCCAAATTTATGAAAAAAAAAAACTTTTTTTCTCTCTCTCTCTATAGCGTTCGTCGTTTTATCCCTCAATGTGCGCTTAACACGTAGATCTGCGGCAGATATATTCGGAATTTTAATTAAGTTTTTCATTGCCCTAATTACTCAGATTAAAAAAAAATACACCGCTAACCTTGCGAACTTTTATACTAAACGGCAAAAAATTAAAAAAAATTTTTGAAGATATGGGACAAAAAATTCCAATAAACGTTTATGTTTAAATCGATTATGTTCGTTTGGGAAGTCATGAAGTGTACAGTACACATGCAGAAATACTATAATCAGCCTCTTAAAAAAATTAAGAGTGGACTATGACAGAAAAATCATTGAAACTGCTGGAAATCCTTGAGAGAAAGATCTGTGCATGATTCTAGGGCCTGTGCGTGATGGCGAAACCTGAAGAATGCGATATAATGAGGAGCTGTATCAAGTCTATCAAGCTCCCGGACTCTGTGTTCATGGAAAAGTTTTCAGGCTACAATGGGCTGGACAGTGGACAATATGGACATGTGCCAAAAATGCCATTACCGCAGGCTCCAAGCAGAATTATTATGTATGGATGCCAGGAGACCGTAAAAGATTGGCAGACCTAGGCTACGGTAGGAGGGATGTTGGAAAACTTCTTGTTAATGCAGTGTTGAAGAATTGATTTTAGCTGAGAGAGTATCGCACACTCATCCATCAGAGGTTCTACGCAAGTTTAGTGTAGAAATGTTCGATGGACGAAGGTTGTTGGAATTCTTCTATCTATTTGAGTCTTAGGTAAACATTTAGATCGTCTAGGGTTGTGGTTTTAGAACACGTTTTTTATTTTACCCGTTGATTTATGTCTAACATTTTCTTCGTCTTCCTTTTTATTCGATCTAAGTACATTTGTTCTGTTTTTACTGTTCAGCTTTTTCTCCATGACTTTGAAGAGCGTCCCGGCGTGCCTCTGGGATCCTCTGCATCACGATCTTGGCAATACTATTCGACATGGTCCTTTCAGAATCTTCTTCATTGTCCACTCCATCTTACGATGTCGACGATATTGCAAGCCCTGCATATCTCTAATCATGACTTTTTCATACCTATTATAAACGAAATTATATCAAGACTAGTTTTTTTTTCCATTTTACAAAAAAAACTCTTCAGTTTCTAGAAATTGAACATGTTTTTCTTTGTTTAGAAAGTACCTTTTTCGAAATGAATTTAAAATTGAAAAGAGCATGCCGATTTCATAAACAAAAGCTTGGTGAAAACGACCCTTCGTCAACACACTTCTAGTATGAGCATCCGATTACTAACACCCCTTCCTGCACATACCTACAAACCTACATATTGTGATTTATATTATTATTATTGTCTTCTGTGAAAAACAAATATCAATGTGTGTACATAATATGGTATTGAAATGTTGAAGCTTGACAATAGACGGTTGGGGTTTTTCTAAAATAGCTGCTATTTCAGTTTATAATAAAATGTGATTAACAAAGAACAGTATTTCGATGTTGTATGAATGAAGGTTGTCAGAGTTTAAAGCAATTATGTACCAACCAATCAATATAATACAGAAATATGCAATATGCCTACGGCAATCCGCTATTGGTACCATAAATTAAGCAAGAAACAAAAATTAACATGGATTGATAAAAAACTAACATTTAGACAATTAATATTTAGAAGGCACTATTGTAAAGAGACAAAATAGGCTTTAAAAGCAAACAAAATCTCCCCACTGTTATACTTCTTCTTCTTTTTATGGTCGCTCACAATCTGACCTCCAGAGACCGAAGCCATTGGATCGCGTCATCCGTCAGTGCGTGCAAGTCCTGTAGTCCTTTTTCAAATTTCAAATCCTATCCTGTTATACTATTCTTGATGTTGTGCAATTTCAATGACCTCCTCTCATACCATGTCCAAATCTCCCGTTTGTATTTCGAAAAAAAGTAGGTACCACTCTATGAGAAGGTTTTCATTGTGACAAAAAGACTCTTCTCTTTTCGGTCAACTGTAATTCGGCATTGTTAACACACATGTTCCAGCCACGTCCATCTCCTCTCAGTAATAGTAGAAGTTCTGGGTCTGCGTTGTTCGTCAAGCTTGGTTCCATTTTGTACCAACAATGATATTCATTCTTCTGCGGTACTTCTTTTTGCCTGGGCTTTGAAAACGTGCCAGAACTCACACCCTACAGAAAAATGTACAACCCACATGCATCAACCAGTTCAGATTTATTTCCAATACTTAACGCCGAAGCTATCCATAGTTCAGTCATTTAAGTGTAAAAAATGAATTTTGATCACACTCATTGCACTTTCTCAAAATCTGGTATTTTATTGTGATTGTTCTTGTTATATTTTGGTACAAATGTGAGTTAATGTTTATCTCTTTGTTTATTGGAGCTGAATGTGTATAGGCAGGTCGTGATGAAATAAAATGATCTTTATTGGCGGACCATAACCACGTCTGTGTATTGTTATGGGGAAATTCTGAAAATGAACCCTGCGTTAAATGTAATGAGAATGGACTTTTATTGATGTTGAGTTTATGAATCGGTTTTACTCAAATATTCCAAGCAGGCTTACAAGTAGCTTTATTTTGTTTTATTTTTATGTTTGTGTTCTATGAGAACCCCAAACTGAGAAATTTATAATAGTTGCCATTGTATTATTATCTTAGTTGGTAGATGTTTGAGTTGGCTATTAATTTAAAATTGTCGTTTTTTTTCACTCAAAATCATAGGCGTTAGATAGTTACTGCAAATTCCGCATCGACAACGATATACCGGACATATGAGATATGTCGGACATTATTCTGGAAATGAAGCCAAAGATGAAGGTAGGGTGAAATTTAGCTGATTTGAGCACAAAAAAATACAAGAGATTTGGCACAATTTGATTTCATAGTCAAATTGGACGGTAATGAGATAAAAGAGGAGGCTAATGTGCGTGCGATCCAACGAATATAGGAGAGCCAGAAACGTCATTATAAAAATGCTGTCGAAAATGGCGTCCAGTGGAAAACATCTAAAGAAACAATGCTTTCGGAAAGACCAGAGGAATCAGTTCTTGAAACAGTTATTTGAAGAGTAGCGAACCGTTAACAACAAGTAGACCATTCAAACATGAAGACACTAAAAAAAGACAATTCTTTCGATAAAATTTGGGTTTGGTTACAATGATTATTTATATCAACTATAATTACTTATTCATCAAGAAAGTGTATGGAAATGAAAAAGAAGTAGTATAAAATGTCGTCAGAAAATAGTTTGAGTTGTAAAACACGGTAATGATTCAGCTTAATCGATCCATTCACACATAGAACGCGCAAAAACGTGATCTTACAACACTTAACGTCCCAGGTCCCGCCAGATTAATGGAAATAGTTTGTAAAAGTAGCTTATGAGTTACAATCTACGGGCACAAACTTCGACCCGGCTATGTACACTTACATACTCTTACATATTATATAAATGCAATGTGAAAACTTTATCGTTCTTAGATATTAATTTTATAACGTACACTGACTGAAATATATACTAAGAACACTCACGTGTGATTATTTGTTTATGACCTCCTCCCGAAATGTTTATGACCTCCTCCCACACCATGCCCATATTCCTCAGCTCTGCTTCGAAGGAGCGGAACACAGTACGAGAGGGTTTTCCTCGTCCTCGGGACCCTGATGGGAGGAAGAACAGCGCTCTCCTCGGCCAACTGTCATTCAGCATCCTTAACACATGTCCCAGACAAGTCTATCTCCTCCACATAATAGTAGAAGGGATGGGCTCACGCTGGGTGCGCCGGCGTAAAGCGTCGTTCGTGATGCGGTGGTACCATCTTATACCCAAAATTCTCCTGAGGCACTTCGTTTCGAATGCAGATACTTTTTGTGCCTGGGCTTTGGTCAGGTGCCAGGACTCACACCCATACAGAAGAATGGGCAACAACACGCATCATACAGTTGTCAACACTGGGGGGACACTAGCTGCCTGGAACCCCCCCCCCTTGGTGGAGCCCAGGCGTCCGAGGCTTAATTTTGTTGCCTTTTCTGACCGCGTAAGTTTAAGGGCGTGAGGTGGTCAACCCCACGGCCCCGATCAGATTTTTCAATTACCTGCCTCTTACAGGATGTTCGAAAAAACCAGCAAAAAGAACAGAGGTGCTATTCTAAGCCGACAGCCCGCATACCAAACTTCACTCCAGAAAAATATGTAAATAAGCTAGCTATCTAGAGGACAAAAATAAGGAGGAGCGACAAACCAACGAAATATCGCAAGATCGAAAGGTCTAAGTGTACCAGATTACCTGACTCAGAAAATTGAAAAAGAGGCTACGAAGTGGAACACGAAGGTAAAAACAACATAATGCAGTCCCTGATTCGTTTATATATAAGATGACAATCATAATAGTCCTTAAAATTGTCTCCAAATAAATTCCTAAGGGTCCCAAATAAAGTCCTAAGAAGCGAAAACTATCTGGAAAAATCATGCAGGTCTATTTATATAAGAAGGAAAATGATATACAGGTACAAGAATTATTTCTTTTGATTTGAATTAATATTGGTTCAATATTTTTCGAATTATTTGAAATTTCGAATGATTTTCAACCATGAAAGGTTTGAAATCTGATACAAGTGGTCACGAAAAAGGTTTCAGTGAATGTTGGCGGTGTGTCGGTTCTTAATAAACCCCACGGAGCTCTTTATGAGTAATTAATCTTGTCAGGGGAAGCGTCTAACTACCAACTAGGAAACCTTACCCGATCAATTTTGCAGTTTCGATCTTATGCTATTAATCAACTTCCAGACAATGTAGGTAGGTACTAGTAGGGAATAAATAAATAATAGTCAAAACAATAATCACACGTAACAGCCAAGATCCGCTCCTCGTTAGGCCTATTTCGCACATATGCGGTTCTTATAATGGGCGAAATTTTTTTGCTCGCCTACAATATATTCAATTTTATTCCTACATCCGTAGACGTACAACTGTGTTTTATTTCCAACTAGCTTTCCCGACAGACGTCGTACCTACTGTGGTTCTAGCCCGAAGTGGCCCGTTAATATTTACATAATATGCACTGCGCCCCCATAAAACAATACATAATTAATTCGATTGAGTTAAGCTAATAAAATAATAACATTAAAATATTTTTGAAACATCCATATTTCATTCGTATTCAAAGCTCAGGCGGGAACAACGTGAGAATAATGTGCTCGCGCGCGCACACACCCTACCTCGCCTATGAAGTAGGCACCGAGACGAATGTGCCCGATAATATTTTTGACATTGTATGAAAATAATTGGAGTAAGTGGGATGGGCCACTGTAAGAGCGGCAATCACGTATGCGAGAATGAGAGGGAACAACTACCTGCGATGGCGTTGGCGCGTCGCAGATAACCGTTCCATACAAACTTAAATATTGTATTTTACATTATTTGTTATCCATTTTTTTTCAACTTTTTATCAGTTATTCTGTTATCCGGAGCGGAGAAGAATCCAATAAATCAAACATCAAAAGAATCTATTGAGCCGATCTCGAATTTTAAGTGTTCGCACTAACCCGACTTTAATTTATATTAGAGATTTCATATGATTATACGTTTATTATGTACGACTCTATCAGTGGTGTTAAAAGTACACTACTTTAAAAATTTTAAAAGTTCTACAAAATACGCAAAAAGAAAAGTAGGTACATACAAATACAAAATGCGAAAAGTACGGATTTTGGCACATTTGAATGGTTTTATTTTTGTAATTATATTTTCTTTTAATTTTTCTTTGTAATTGACATTTATATTTTACTAGGCATATTTATTAAAAATTTTAATGTGGGTGTGTGAATATGGCAATATGCCGTATATTATGAATAAATAAATTTAAATATTATATAACAATTATCATGTAATAAAAATATAGGCAATGATAACCCAAATGTCTTTATAGACGAAAACTTCTGATCTTGAGGTCCCGGGCTCGATTCCCAGTCGGGTCAAAAGTGTTTTTCACTAGTTACTTGAAATTTCTACCCAATGTTGGTCTGCCTCAGATTGGACCGAACCGGTTGGCTAGAAAAAATTGCCTCAGGCAATAAGTTTCGCCGGTTTATACTGTCACCTCTATATGTATGACTCCGACCTCGGCAGCCTAGTGGTATAGGCTTGGACTTCAGATCAAAAGGTCCCGGTTGTTTTTTCATTAGAAATTTCTACCCGGTGTTGGCCTGTCTCAGAATGGATAGACCTGTTGACTGGAAAAAATTGCCTCGATTTGTATAAAAAAGTGTACATTTATTTACGCAAAAGTGAATTTTTTTAATTTTTTGTCAAGCACGTGAAATCTTGGGTTAACTTAATATGTATGTCTAGGGTTGTATCACAGGAGCAAAAAATAAAAAAAATTATAAGTAGTAGGTACTGCCCCAGAACAAATTTATCTAGTGGGGCAGTCAATTCCATCTAAATAACATGGATTATGTTTCATTAGTATGTTTCATTATCTTAATATTTATGTATTAAGTGCCTATAATTGTGTCATTGTAGTGATGCTGATAGTGCGTAGGTATATTTATTTTTTGGAATAAATATCATTTCATTTCATTTCACTTAATATGGCATAAGTGCTTCTAACAAAACAACAAAAATATAAACAATCAAAAACATAAAAAGTTACTTTTCAAAACCGCAAACTTGAAATCAAATTGATTTTTCGGCAAAAAATACTACTTCGTTTCAGGTAAACTTTCCCTTAGAAGTGTTATATTATATAATATCATATGTGCGAATCACAAAATTTTTGACGGTAATGACCGAAAAAGAAGCAAACCGAACGAAACCGCGTAGGTATGAGATCTCGTTATTCGCGTCGTTCATTGAAGCCTTATCGTCATCAGATTAAAACATTACCTTCGGGATGTTAATAACGATTAATTTAACGAATCACGCCAAATGACAGGTCGTATTAAATCACGTAATTAATTAATTAATATGTTATTAATTCTCCTTAGAAACCTTATGCTTTACACCCCTCTAGAATATTATGATCTTGGTTATTATAATTAATTGGAAATATTATTGTGATTATTTTTGTTCTGGTCCTTGCTAAATGAAATTACCAATATTATGTTTGATGTAGATGATACTACTTCATAATTTTGAAATTTTCTATTTGAAGACTGGAATTTCCGATTCGGTAGGTAGATGCTTAACGTCAACTACCCTCATCTCTATGTTCAATAAAGTTTTGTCTAAAAGAATCGTTTAATATTGCTGGTCGCTTTGAGGCAGCTACATGGATTCAAAACCTGAGAAAGTATTGACTCAATAAAATTCTTGTAAAACCAAAATGACAGTATAGAGGTTTTTTAAATTAATCTTTTAATTGGAGATCGAACACACTCTCTCTACGAAAGTCGTAGACAAAACCATTAGGCTACCAATAATTTCAAAAAAAATTTAGTTTTAAAGATAATCTAATAAAACTGATTTTCCCCCATATAGACAAAGTACTACGATGATTTTTGGATCTATTTTTTACACCTTTAGATCATCGATATGGACTCAGTGCAATATTAAGGCTATTGGCAATGGTTTATAGAACATTTCCTCATACTCAACTCATTTTTTTTTTCGTTTTTGACGCTAAGTGCGTATTTTATTTCCACTATAAAGCTCAATTTTTTTTGCAATGTGGCAGATCAAGAAGACGCTTCTGGAGAAACCACGTAAAGAAATCAGACCCAAGCGGTAGATGGTCTGTCTGGAGGTCGTGAGACTGTGCAATGCTCCTCATCCTCATCCCAGAAACAGGTCATACTCAGAGAGAAGACAGGACTCAGTCAAAGAAAAGTAGAAGAAGAATTACATATTATATTTCTGTAAACAAATTCGTTTTTTCGATGAAATTAACCTGTAACCCTTGTTTGTGGGACCTATTAAAAAATTATCACCATTTTCCATAAAACCTCCCCAGAGAGAAAAGTGGTTATCTCTCTTACACTGTTTTTTTTTATTAAATTAATTAATTAATTGGATTCATCGCTCTTTAAAAGGAGTGAATGTCTCAATAATTGACGTTCTAAAAAATGTAAAAAAAAAACGTTTGTACTATTTCTGTAATTTTTAATTCAGAATTTTCGCTATACCTATAAGCTTGGTTATATTATCTTTGACTAGCTGACCCGCCCGTCGACTTTTGAACTTACCTAGAATAAAAAAATAATGTTGACTTATTACATGAATAAAATGTGATTTACGACAATATTAAAACTTAATTAAATTTAGCTAATAATTTATTGCATTATGTAATAGTTCTCGTTGATTCGGATGCGGGATGAAGTTCGATGGGTCATAAGTTTGAAATCAAAACAATTCCTCTATAATTGCTTTACTTTTTAAAAAATCCAATAGATTGCGGTATAGTAGTTAATTAGTCACATGTGAAACCTGTTGACTTATTCTATATTATGTTGTTGATAGAATAGTTAGAATAGAAATTTTACCGAATTATTATGGTATAAGATGAAGAAAAGTAGTAGTTGTTGGTAGCCTAGTGGTGCAGTCACCGCTTTTTTGATCTGAAGGTGGCGGGTTAGATCCCTGGTGTTAACCGTCTTCTTATTTCACGACACAGATCTTAGAAGTTTATTTGGGTTTACTTTTAGTGAGCAGTACCGCGTTCCACCATCATACTTTGCAACTTTGCATTTTTTTATAATAATTATAGCATCTTTGATTGTTCTTTGACAAGATTGCTTCGCGCTGGGCGGTTTTCGCATAATGCAATGTGCAACACTGCAAAGGGTGATGATGGAACGGGGCCTAGTTTTACGTTTTGTGTCATTTCTATAATTTTTATTAATATATAACGAATGTAAGTATGTCAATTACTGAAATATTTCTCTACTAGGCTTGAGCCTGTGTTGAGAAGGTGGTTTGTCAATAACTGGGACATCTACTCAATTTTTTTTATTAATAAGCATAATATCCTGTTTATGGTCACGCCACTCGGCAGAAAAGGTAAAAAGCAACAACATATTTCAAAATACAATAAAAAGACGCAATAACAACTGTAATCCCCTGGTGATTAGGTGCCATTATAATAATTGCCCTCCAGCTCTTTTAATTATTATGGGAGTTAAATTTTGCGGAAATGGCTTGTCGGTCATTATCCGTGAAATATTTCTTTGTCGCTGTAAATGTTGATATTGTTACGTTTTGGAGGCTGTCTCTGATTTTAAAAATAGGAATAATATGACCTAATTTTTCTTTCGTCCTTCACAATCAAAACATTCACTGAACGATGTACTTAGTATATACGTTTGAGTATACAAGATATTCGATACTCGTCGGCTCAAAGCAATGAAATGTAAGTAAGGCGTAAAAGATACGGATATTGCAGAAATACTCGAAATCTGGCAACACTTTCGTGTTTATGGTCTTACTTTCGCCCCAGCGCGAAAAAACGGTACATTCTCGCAATCACATTGTCGACTTGATGGACACGTGATCGAGTGATTTAAAAAACAACAATTAATTCAATCAAAACTCCCTTTGAACTCTACTCATGAGCATAGGGTGGCAATAAGAGTTCTCTATTGCGCTCGACCTTGCGCAATGCTAATGACTTCCTCCCACACCATGTCCATTATGTCCAACTCCCTCAGCTCTGCCTCGAAGGAACTGAGCATGGTATGAGAGGATCTTTCACGTCTTAGAGACCCTGATGGGAGGAAAAATAGCGCTCTCTTCGGCCAACTGTCATTCAGCATCCGGAACTTAAAAAAAAAACAGTTTTAAGTAGTTTATTACTATAATATAAAATGTAGCTTTATTCTTAAATCTTGAACATATCATTTTGTAGTCCATTCTTCTTTTTTTGCTAGGATAAGGAGTTAATAAAAAAAAACATATTTTTAAGTTTAAGGCTCAAGGATTGGGGATCAAGCTAGATCTATGGGATAACCCTAAGTAATCACGAGTAAATGTCAAAACCTCCACAAAAAGGATTAAATAAACATGATAAGCTCGGAAACTCTAAAAACAGTTGTTTAACTGATCAAGAAGTTATGAATATCATTATATCTTGTTAGTTTGTACCGTTACCGTCGTTTAGATCAAAACAATTGCTTAAAAATGATGAAGAAATTGATGTAAAATTCTCAGAGCAGAATGAAGGAACTAAGTTTAGCAATTAGGGTGGAGCTTAACTTGGGAGAACAAAGCCAAGGTACCACCCTTCGGGGCAGACACTCCAGTCTAATAACGGTGCAAAGTCTTTGATACTAAAGATAAAATGATTAACCGGGTGTCCGTTGAACCGGGTTTATCTAACCTGTCAGCCAGTGAAGTGGTGGTTAGTGAACAAATACGAGGGGGTACCCAAAAGAAACGGGATTTTTTATTCTTAATGTTTTTACACCAGATTTGGATTGTATAATACAGAGTATTTTCCCTGGATCACAATGCAAGTCACCAAATTATCTCTCTACCTTCTTCAATACGTTTTTTTACATTGATTTACGGGATATAGCATGCAGGTAGGGTTGCCAGATGTGTTGAAAAAAAAACCGGACAGGACTGGGGGTGGAGGTTTAGTATCTTGAAACATAACTTTTCCCTAAAAAAAAAAAAAGGTCATTTCTAAAATTTGGTATCTGGAAACATGACTTTTTCCTAAAAAAAACATTTCTAAAATTTGGTATATTATGGAAACGTGAATTTCTCCTATTGGTAATGCGTCGGCCTGACCCCGCGGCCCGCCGCACCGTGCTTTTTGACTCGAGCGCAACTTTTGGGAACGGTTCAAGAGTCAGTTATGAAACTGTTCATAATTTTCACGGAAACCGGACAATCTTCTGTCCGGTTTATCGAAATTTTCTCGACCGGACAAGCATAACGAAAACCGGACATCTGGCAACCCTACATGCAGGGGGGGAGGGCAGCCTTGAAATGCTGGTAATGGTTGGAAGAGCGCTGATGGGTACAAGACCACGGGGCAGATCGCCGATGCGCTGGACCGAACAGATAAAACAAAACATCCAGGCGCTCTAACAGTAGCCCATCCCACTTACTCCACCGCTCCGTTTCGATAGTTTTAGAAAATTTTCATACAAAGTCAACAATATTATCGGGCATATTCGTGTTGGTAATAGGCGAGGTAGGGTGTGTACGCGAGCGCATTTTTCTCAAGTTGTTCCCGCCAGAGCTTTGAATACGAATGAAATAGGGATGTTTCAGAAAAAGTTTAAGGTTATTATTTTATTAGTTTGATTCAATCGAATTAGTTTTGTATTGTTTAACGGGGGCGCAGTGCATATCATGTACATATTAACAAGCCACTTCGGGCTAGAACCACAGGACAACGTCTGTCGGGAAAGCTAGTAGAGAATAAAAGATATCTTAATCTTCTTCAAGCATTATAATCTATTTTATGGCTTATAATCTGAAATAAAAGCATAAAAGTTGAAAATTGATCCATCGCTCAAGTTTATTGTATTTTAATACTCCAGGAGCACTAATATAAGATTTATGTAGGTATAGCGAATAAAAGCACCCAATTAAGAGCTATCGCTCAAAAATAAGTACCTACCGTTAACGAAATTGTGCTCGGATTAAGACGATCGTTTTCTATGGAGACACAATATGGATTTCATCGAATCGATTCGACGAGAATCGACAATAGATAGATAATATCGGTTGAAATCTTCTACTAGGTATATAAATTAAAGTCGGGCTAGTGCGAACACTTATAACTCGAGATTGGCTCAACAGATTCTTCTGATGTTTGATTTATTGAATTCTTCTCCGCTCCGGATAACAGAATAACTAATAAAAAGTAAAAAAAATGGATAAGAAATGATGTAAAATATAATATTTTAGTTTGTATGGAAAGGTTACTGGGACGCGCCCACGACATCGCGGGTAGTTCCCTTTCATTCTCGCATATGCTCTTACAGTAGCCCATCCCACTTACTCCGCCGCACCGTTTCGATAGTTTTAGAAAATTTTCATACAAAGTCAACAATATTCTCGGGCACATTCATGTTGGAAATAGGCGAGGTAGAGTGAGTGCGCGAGCGCATTTTTCTCAAGTTGTTCCCGCCAGAGCTTTGAATACGAATGAAATAGGGATGTTTCAGAAATAGTTTAATGTTATTATTTTATTAGTTTAATTCAATCGAATTAATTTTGTATTGTTTAATGGGGTCGCAGTGCACATCATGTACATATTAACGGGCCACTTCGGGCTAGAACCACACGACAATTTCTGTCGGGAAAGCTAGTTTTTAATATAAAAAACTGCGGAATTAACTAAACAGGATCATGAATTTGATAGATATCACTGATGTACCATAAAGAGTAACTTTATCTCATTCTTAATCTAAGACAGACCCTAGTCACCAAGACAATTTGAAATTGGCATTCGTCTACAAACGAAGATTTCATCAATGTAGAGTGTGAAAAAAATGAACTGTCCACTGGAACATAATATGATTAACAATTATTTAATCCAAACAATGACACTTATATAAAAAGTGAACAATTAATTTTCTTCCTTATCTACACTGTCAAAAATTCGTTTGTAGTCAATCGCCAAATGCAATTTGCCCGCAGTAATTTTGTGTTTTATTTTGTTTGTGTGGGTGTAGGTTAAACATTGCGCAATGGAGAGCTCTTGTTGCCTCCCTATGTCCCTAAGTGGAGCTTAAAGGGAGTTTGTATTGGATTAGAGTAGAATTTTGTTTTTGTTTATTTATGCTCAGTAGAGACTTGCATTATTTATACTCAGATTAAATTTATAAAAGCAAAAAGTAGAATGCTTGGAGAAGTCATTTTTTTTTTAATAATCTTCTACAAACCTATACGTTTGTGTATATTAATTAAAGGCTTGTGTGGGTATTTTAAATCACATTAAATTATATGTACATTGACAGATTGCATAAAAAAAAGCATGTTCAAAATATCTAAAATTAAACGGAGCGCTAAATAAATAAAACAATTTCGTCAAAGTTACAAAACACTTTGAATTTAAGTATTTCATAATGTCAGGTCACAGGGATTGTTGATGAATAATTCAGGATGTGCTAATTGTAAAGAGGCGCTGCTGGAACCGGGATGCGCTCAAAGGCGCCGAGACGACTGGATTCACTAAGCAGGTAGACGCCCCGGATAATATCCCCCAACCTTGTAATATTATAATCATAATTAACCGGGCATGAAGCGTGTCCTGTATTCCCTTTTGGTCTGTCATTATTTATGATGCTTTGCAAACATTTTAAAAGGCCAGTTCACATCGTATATTAATTACGAAAATTAAAAATTGAAATGGAAGGGAAAATAATAGTAAGATTGTAGCGTTTTGTCTTTATTTTAACACTAGCTCACTAGCCCGTCGAACTTCGACCTAAGCCAGAATAAAACAAATAATTTTGTGTTCTCCAAACAAGAGTCTGCTTTGGAGAATACATTACAAGTTTTATCACTGTATTATATAAAAAATCAGCTAAGAGCGAACCCGGCTAAAACGCAAGTATGCTCATTCCACCTGAAAAATGCACAGGCGGGAAGACAGTTGAAGATCGCCTGGAGTGGTGTGACTCTGGAACATACAGAATGCCCAAAATATTTAGGGTTTACGCTGGACAGGTCACTGACATATGCTAAGGATTGCCGAGACACAGGAAAGAAGGTGAGTGCCAGAAATGGTATTGTTCGTCAACTTGTTGCGTCAAAATGGGGAGCACAACCGAGCGTACTCAGAAGTTCAGCTATGGCTCTATGCATATCCGCAGCGGAACACTGCTGTCCTGTTTGGGGGGGGGGTTCCGCCCACACCAAAAAGGTTGATGTGTCTCTAAATGAGACTATGAGGATTATCACTGGGTGCCTGAAGCCGACCAAAACCGAATATCTATACCAACTTGCTGGTATTGCACCACCCGAAGTGAGAAGGTCTGTAGCCTCAGACAGTGAGAGGCAGAAGGTAGCTACAATATGACTCCCGACACCCAATGCATATCCACAGTCCTGCTCCAGCGCGTCTTAAATCCAGAAACTCGTTCGGTAAAAGAACAGTGGCTCTGGATGAGAGTGTGGAAAACGCATGCACGTATCGAAAGATGGAGGAACATGGATGGACCAGCTGTTACCACCCAGTGAACATCTGGCTTGAACTTTGACGAACCTCCACCGGTGGGGCTACGAGGATGACTCGAGATGCCCATGCGGAGAGACACAGGATTTGGAACATTGTTTTTCATGCCCATTCTTGGAACTTTGGATGACACAATAGGATCTGGTCATGGCGAATGACCGGGCGGTCCAGTGGGCTAGTGAAAATTTGCATCTGTAGGCTTGCCTAGGGCCTTGGCTACCCTACATACCTTGTCTTTTTGTTTTTATCTTTTTACTCTTTTAACCTTTTTTTTATTAATTTGACCATTTATTTTTTTAACATTTTATAATTCTGACCTTATATTAACTTATTTGTTGAATGCATTTATGATGTGATGGTAGTAATAATGATGTAATGTTCAAGACTCGACAAGAAGAAGAACAAATAATTTTGACTTATTACACAAATTAATTACAGTTTAAGACATTAAAACTGAAATAAATTTAGCTGATAATTTATTGCATTATGTAATAGGTAATTATTGTTGATTCGGATGCGGGATGAAGTTCGACGGATCATAAGTTTGTGATATAAAAAAATCATGTATAGTTAGCGTGGCTTTTGAAAAAATTCAAGAGATGGTATCAATTATTGTTGTGCGGGGCCGACTTTTTGGTTTGATTGCTTCGATCAACCTAGGGGGTTGGTTTCGTACTGGTCGAGTTTGCTAAGGATTGATCTCCTCCGGGCGGGCTTGCGGTGTGCGGGGGCCTTCAGGGAGAATGTATGTGTATGTTTCAAACCCATAATTGATACCGGTAACACGCAGCTGTCAAAAACCTTCTGCTTTCGAGTGATGGGGATTCTGAGGCTTTTGAGCATGTGACTTTATTTATCAAAGGCTGCACATCTTAAGTCAATTCTGTGGGTAATTTTAGTAGTTCCGACAGATGCATCTATTTTAAACGATGTTTACAGGTCACATTCTGACAATTGCACTAACTATCAACATTTGACTCATGTCAAACGCCATTTAAATTAAAAAATAGAAAAGTTCATAGTGTCAAAAGCACTAAAAAGGTTACCTAAAAGGTTTTCTTAAAATTTGTAATACTCCGCGCAACTTGCTCAATTTTTTTCTTTCGAAAGAATCATTTCCTGACAAAATGAAACACAACAAATAATAAGAAATTTGACTAAACGCCATTTTTTTAAATACGATCACGACATTTTAAATGTCGTTAATTGTGTGAACACAGTTTTAATGACAATTGAATTAAAATATACTTGGAAATAGACCTGGGGATTCAAAAATTAATCTCTCCTGCTTTATGGTCTCTGATGGAGTTGGAAAAACAAATACCAAACTTAAAGAATTATTGTAAAAAAAATTAATATTAGGTATGTTATTATATTTATAATATTATATTTTGTAATCTTAATTTTCATATTTTAATAAATAAAAAAAAAAGTTTTTCTATTTTATGCATTAAGTATTTGAATAACGAGTAACGCTATTATAATATGTTTATTTATATACATTCTTAGGAAAGAACATTGAAATCTTTACTATCGATAGTTTAAGCTTTGTTTACTACTAAAGTATAATATTCAATTTTAAGTTTTTCCTCTTAAACCCCATATAGGTAATTAATTACCATTTTAAACACAGGATATTGAAATGAAGCAGCCCCATACACCGTGATTAATAATGTTAGAGGTACAGTTTCTTTGTGTAGGTTAAGATATTCAAATTAAAGTTAAAAGTTTTAGATTTAACTTCAAGTGTAGAAACCATAACTCTTAAGTTTAGTATTGGTGATTTGCATACATAAACTTATCACTACTATGTAAATTATCTACAATGTAGTTTTTAACTCTTAAGGAAGATTCATTTAAAAAAATATACTTGCATAATTCAAAGAAATTTGTATTATTTTCCAATAAAAGACTGGATTTATTATTAGTGGGATAAATCTATCAATAATTTATTGCAATAGGTACACCCTTATAGACAGTAGGGATACAGGAAATATTTGAAACTAAGGAGGTCCTTGGATAATTCAAGCCCCTTTGCAAAATGGTGAAGAGAAAATGAAGAGACTAAAGGGACGTTTTTGTGTACTACACTTGATAACAATTGGAATCTTAAATGGAGGATTAATTGATTGATTTCATATCTTCTGATGTGGCTATTAGCCTGACGTTTACGACGCCGGCTTTCGTCCTGTTTCGTATCGGAGATCGTGGGTTCGATCCCAAGTGCCGATCAACTTCCTCTTTCACGACAAAAATCTCAAGAAGCTTACTGTGAAAAGGTCAAGTAGAGTATTTGAGTGAACACAAATGTGTCTTCATTTTGCAAAGCTCAATTAAGGTGCCCCAATCGATGTTAAAGAAAACAGCATATTATTATCTCACACTGAGAATAGTCAAAACACTGCAAATTGATCGATGCTTGTCCAACCTTTATATCAAAAGAAGTGATTGCTTTATAGAGAAACAATCAAGTCCGTACCTAGTGTGTGGGCTTCCAGAATACGTTAACCCTGCTTTGAATGGACGAAATAAAGAAGCTATTCTAGTTTAACAGAAAAAACGCCTTCTTTCATCTTAAACAAGCTTCTTATTATAAAGGATCCAAACATGTTATACTGGATGTGATCTTTTTTTTTATATTTAAATAAATAAATAAACTTCCAATGAGCGTTATTACTTACATAAGATAAAATTCTACGCAGATTGGATTAATCTTGAAACGAACCCTCCTTCTTTTCAGTTTTATGTCCTCCTAATTAATGACCGTATCCTAATCTGGACAAAAGCCCCGAGCCTTAAAGATCTTCATCCTGTCACTTGCGACACCCCCATAAGAGATGTTTATCGGTTTCATCCCTCTCTTTACTTCCACCTCCTTTCTGATATAAAATAATACAAACACTTTGTGCATGTGTCTATATAACTCGTTTTACGTTATTAATCTCTTATGACTTGAGAGCAAACTGGCCTTAAGAATTTATTTACATTATGAGTGCACATCAATATATTTAAGAGACTATCCAGACGTTTTTTACCCCAATGTCGATAATTATTTACTTTAATTACCAACCAGCTTTCCCGACAGACGTTGTCCTGTGGTTCTAGCCCGAAGTGGCCCGTTAATATGTACATAATGTGCACTGCGCCCCCGTAAAACAATACAAAATCAATTCGATTGAGTTAAGCTAATAAAATAATAACATTAAACTATTTCGGAAACATCCATATTTCATTCGTATTCAAAGCTGTGGCGGGAAGAACTTGAGAATAATGCGCTCGCGCACACATCCTACCTCGCCTATTACCAACACGAATGTTCCCGATAATATTGTTGACTTTGTATGAAAATTTTGGGGTGTGGTGTGTCGTGACGCGTCAGAAGCACATCGGTTCGATACATTTAGTATGGTTAGAGGCACACTAAACTAGGAACAGAACAAACTGTCCACTGCAGCCATAAATGTCAACGAAGTCTAATCCCTTTAGTGAAGGAGTGCGGTTATCTCAAGCATCGAGTGTCGATGATTCATTAGTCTAGCGAAACCCAACGAATCATTCTAACAAAGATTATTTATACACAATGAAAGTTCCGAAAACAATAGACAATAGCAGGCGGGCTGATAATATTTTTTTACCCTTATGTTCATTGTCCTAAAATATTTGAATAGATATTTTTATTCCGTGAAGTAGGAGAGTTCAATGAAAAGATGAAAGTGACACAGACGAGTCGGAGGAAGAAGTTTAAAAATATTTATTTTTAAATTTTATTTGGGCCTTCCACCCGAAATGGAGTGATTTAACATATGTTTATATTATAAGTGTCTTTGTTTGGTTTAAATAATAATGTGACACTGTGTAAGTATAATAATTAATGTAATGCAATGCTTAATGTAAACATAATTATAAAAAAAAATACATTTTTAATTATTTGTAAATGATTTATTCTGTTGTTGGAAATAAAATACTATAAATATATATTATAATGTTGACATCACTATGTCTCTCCGAAAGAAGAATGAAAGAGATAAAAATGATTTATGGCTGCAGTGGACAGTTTGTATCAATAACTACTTTAATGTGGAGTGTTGTGTTGTGTCGCAGACTGCTCGCCTTCGATAGCGCCAGAACCCCCACCACCGCTCTGACGCGCCACGACACAACACACAAGTGTGTTTCTAATCGCACGCATCAGATACTCAGTGAATAGCTAGAGGACGGATGTGCGCTTATTTTTAAAAATCATGGCTGACGACCCAATTGAACTTATAAGACAACATTAGGTATGTTTTTTTTCACATATTGTCATTCAACATTAGGTTTTGTATGATATTATGTGTAGAGAATACAAGGATCAATCGATTAGAAATGCTGCTTGAAAGGAAATAAGCAAAATTCATTCTGAAGTACAGATGAAATCACTCTCTAGTTCTTTAACGAGACAGTGAAATTCACCTGTCTCCGTCTATTCACAGGATGAATCCAGTACCTACCTTCTTTTCTCTTTTAAATTAGTTTCACCATTATAAGGAATTGAAGGTCTTCTTCAAAATCACTATCTGAATCCAAAGAAAACATTGTGTTGGTTAGAACGCTGCAAATGTTGGATTAGTACTGTTCAGAAAAAACGTCAGAGTGCGCCCCAACACACGATAATAGTGTGCACACGCCAGAATGCGTCACAACACACCACACCCCAATAGTGTGTTTCTACCTTAACGCTTGAATCGGTGCGGTGGAGTAAGTGGGATGGGCTACCGAAGAGCGATGTACCCGCGATGGCGCGGCGTGGGTGCGTCATAGGTAACCGTTCCATACAAACTTTTTACATCATTTCTTATCCAGTTTTTTTTAACATTTTATTAGTTATTCTGTTATCCGGAGCGGAGAAGAATCCAATAAATCAAACATCAGAAGATTCAGTTGAGCCGATCTCGAGTTATACGTGTTCGCACTAACCCGACTTTAATTTATATTAGAGATGATTAAGGACAGACTCGGGGTTTTCCTTCTCTCATCTTTTCAGTTTCATTGGTAGAGATAACTATCTTGATGTGAAAACTTGTTTTCTAAGGCTGAGTGTCCACGGCAGCGTAGCGTATACGACGCGGCAAAGTAAGTACGCCTTGCAGCATTTCCAGCCCGGCGTACTGAAGTATGTCCACGACGCGTACAGTACCCGTATTCTTAGTTTTATCGGAAGGTATTCACGGAAGTAAAGTGAGTAACACGAATAATTTTGTATGGAAAACGTGTATAGCGCCGCCACAAGGCCTAAATCCAATTGAAGTGATTTGTAGCCTGCTGCTTTGGCCAAATACAACGATAGATACGCTAGTAGAGCCTTGGTAGGTATGTGTATTCTAAACATGATTCGAAATTGTATTATACGAATATTTATCCGTCTTTATAGGTACTATTGTATATTTTAACAATAAATTTTTGATAAAATTATTCTACGTTATAAAAATAAAATCCCTTTTTGTTCTTTTATCTGGAGAATAATTGCATGATATTTTATCGGAGTATTGTTCCAACGTTTAAAATATTCTACATAATAACTTCTACGGTTTTTTAAGCCCAATAATTGGCCTATTTGCTAAGTCGCAGGTTTAGAAATAACTATGTTTTACGTTTGCTGAGAAAATTCAGATCTCTCTCCGAGGTCGTGAAAAAATATTCGACTTATTGGCACACCAACAATTCGAGTTATAGAAGTGGGGAGTTCGATTTATCCAGTGTGCCACACATTGAGAGCAAAAGGTCGAATTATCAGGAAATTTATAAAATCACACTTATGTTTGACTTGATCAAAATCTAATGATTTACAGTGGTAAAAGGAAAATAACATTATCTTAGTTGAAGTCATAATATGTTAAGTGTAGGTATATTTTGTAACGATGTAAGTGATTCATTATTGTTATTTCGAATTATTTATAAGTGTGTATATTATATAAGTGAACACGCCGACAAGTCTTCTGTCGAGACTTGGCGTGACACAATGGTGCAATAATTGTATATTTATGATATTTTATTTAATAAAAAAAATAAAAAAAAGAAGATTTGAAGCGAAAACAGGAGTTCATTTCCACGTCAAAACTCTTACGAGATCGATTGATATTACGCTAACAATGAAGATTTTACCTTAAAATGTTATTTTCATTTGGTTGGTGGAATGTTTTTTTTTCCACACGGCAAACTCAGCTAGTATGATAATGTTCGCGTATATCTGTGCAGATTTATCGACCATTAAATCTGGAAAGTAAAATCTCCCGTGTCTCGTAAACACTCAATAATATAATCGAACATTTATTATTTTACGTAGGATCATAATAATATCCATTTTGATGGCAGATAAGTCCTTTGTTTTCGTATTATCCCCTTCGATACGAAATAACTCGATAGATTACAATATTTTATAGCTAACGTATTGTAAACGGTGTGTTTCCAGCATTATTTGACAACAGAAGTAGTAACGAACATGTAATTGGTTTTTTAGTGCATATTAACTAACAGAGTTCGATTTTTGAATAAAAATGTTACCTTTTATATAGTTAGGCCGCGTACTCATTTGAGCCTCAAGAACGTGCCTTTGCATCAGTACGATCAATAGGTAAAATGTGTTGTGATTTGTAAATCGAATGCGAGAGGAACACATGCTTTTTGTTGATGATTTTGATGCAAACGGCATCTGCCGGCGCATAGGTGAAAACTGCAATGCCGGCTGATGAAAGAATAAAATCGAAAATAAATAAATAATAATAATAAATAAGTGGGTGCTTTATACACGGCGGCACGACGCGCGACGCAGTGGTGACGTTCTACGCACTGTGACGGGACTAACATTTTAGTAAAGTATTTTAGATTTTATTTATAGATTTATTCTTAAATTATAATAACTTGGAGACGCCCATGGGGTTATACACCACTGTTCTATAACACGTCACAGGTATCTCGAAATATTGCGAAACTTATTTTAATAAAAGGGGTCGCAAATACCTATTTGGGTCAGTTCATTTCGAATCTTGGAGCGGTGAGGATCTCCTACTAAGGCGGTCATCCCACAGCTTTCTGGGGCAGTTCATCTCATCTCTTGAAGAGTGAAGATCTCTTACAAACAGCAGGGTCAGTTATTTTCTACTTATGGAAGGGGACGGAGGTCTCCAGTGCTGAACAGATCTATACCAGGCCCAAGGACAATTCAGATAATTATATTTTGTTTCATTAATTTATTTTTTTCCTAATCCAATTTGTTTATTTTCATAGAGATTTTGATTTTAATTTTTACTGATTTAAAATAAATGAATGTTTCGTTGGGTAAATTATAGCGATTTGTTTAAACATTTGATAAGTAAATATTTTAATATATTTTATATTGGTTCCAAATTGATTTCTTCATTGAATAATATATTTATTATTTTGTCTTCTATAAAATAAATAAAGATATTCCCTTTTGTGTAAATTATGATTTGTTTTTAAAACATTTGAATATTATTCTGCCTTTCATTTTTGAACTTGATAAATAATAATTATTATAGCTTTTAATAATAAACTCATCATTTTGTGCCTAATGTATTTATTTATTTATAATCTAAACTTTATGGCAATAATTTATTGATTTATTTATGATATGAATTTAATGGTATTTTAATTAGGTCGTTATTGTGTTATTAAGTGTTGCGTAATATGTCGTAATCAGATAGGTATTGCATAAGTGTTACATCATTAGAGGTAAGCATGGTGAAATAATGATGATACTAATCAAACCCTTCCATTTCAGATAAGGATCCTAGAGAAAGGATTCATTTCAAATTATTATTTTATAATTAACCATAAACTCCTTGATTGTGCTTCGCTACTTTTGCATTTCAGATATTATATTAGATTTTATGTGCTTTCGCTTGCTTGTGTTTGTGTCTTGGTGGAGGGTAGTTAGAGATCATTCTTTATTATTTGAAATAGTAGATTGGTGTTTTAATAATACGCTTTGAGTAGTATTCTAACAATTTTAGTTGCGCTAGTGTGTGGCAAATAGTAGAATATATATATTATTATTTTATTTTATACTAACAATAGTCCTATCCTTTTCTTCCCTAATACAAATTGGGAATTGACTAATACTCTTATATTCGTATTTATACTTATTTTATTTAGTTGCATGGAATTTATCTTTAGTCTCTGCTGGATGTATGTAAGCATGCGTGCATATTACTATATGTGTACTCATGTGGGTAGATGTAGCAGCGAATACTTATAAACTTAACAAACTCAGTCCCTACCTAGAAACGAGAAGCGGTAATCGTTCCATTTTTCGTCATATTTCTAGGGAAGAGTACAGTCAGCGACCGTAGCGATTGCTCGTTAAGGCCCTATTATGAAATATTCTATAATAATTACTAACCTTTATTTTATGTATTGGGTGCATGCTTATGTATTTATGTATACCTTAATCTATGTGTGTTTATCCGCGAATTAGTCTAACAAGCACAGAGATTCAGCACTGTCTAGGCCGGCTGAAATCGAAATAGGCGGGCTGTTGGGGGCCTATTTCCCCCTCCCCCATTAGGGGGGGGGGTGTGGTGTAGATAGAATTGTAGAATTTGAAACTGTGGTTGTGGTAAATAAGTAGATTTTGAATCTTTATTTCTAATAACAGGCAAAATTCTCTCAAGACAATGGATTCACAGCTGACCAGAATTGTCCTTTAAATTCGAAGGGCAATCGAGAAAGATATAATTATTTGTTGGAAAACTAATAAATTATTTGCAGAATGACTATAATCACGATGTGACGAGAAATTGTGCAATATTTATCTATTTATTTTATGTCGCTATTATTGCAAATTAAATACAAATCAAGAAAGAAATATTATTTAAGTAATCGTTATTTAAGTATGATGTTTTACCATATTTTATTTCATAACTAATTGGACTATTTTATGTTTCAGGATTATCCAGTTGAATAATAAATTTCTATTAGACTAAAACCACAACGTTTGGGTCCTTAGGTTAGTTTCTAGACGATCACGATATGGCCATTTCGTAGACGGTTGTTCTAGGTTTCCTAGATAGTCTTTCAGATACTAGTAGAATAGAGCTGACAACGTCATATTCAGCTTAGGATTATTCTATAGCTAGATTTAGTAGCCCTAGCTTTGCGGATGGTCTGCTTTGCTCGCAGGGCTTAGGTAGTTGCAAAATATGGCGCAATCGATAGTTTAGGTATAATGGGGTTGCGACATATAATGTCATCGTAGGTTTAGGTATAGTAAAGCTTAGGTTTAGCTTAGATCTAGTTAGGTCAGCTCAGGTTCAAAGCTAAAAATAAATTTTTTGTTTAATTTTAGCCAGTTCAATTCAATTTTAATTAGATCTAATAGCTTATTAATGTAGGAGGGCGGAGTAAAATAGCCATTTTTCGAATAGATAGTAATTTAGCTAGTTTGATGTAGATTTAATAGCTTATTTACAAAGGGGGGGGGGGGTTACTTAGTAATTATGCAAATAAATAATAATTTAGTCATTTAAATTTGGTTGGGTGTAGATTAAATAGCTTAAATCAATGGGGGAGGGTTTACTTAGTAATTTTCCTAATAAATAATATTTTAGTCATTTAAATTTGATTTGCTGTAGACTTAATAGCTTATAAATGAAGGGGGGGGGGGTTTCTTAGTAAATGTGCAAATAAATAATAATTTTGTCATTTAAATTTGATTGGATGTAGATTTAATAGCTTATTTACAAAGGGGGGGGGGGGAACATAGCCAATTTTGCAAATAAATAATAATTTAGTCATTTAAATTTGGTTGGGTGTAGATTAAATAGCTTATTAATTAAGGGGGGAGGGTTTACTCAGTAATTTTCCTAATAAATAATTTAGTCATTTAAATTTGATTTGATGTAGACCTAATAGCTTATAAATTAAGGGGGGCGGGGTTTCTTAGTAATTGTACAAATAAATAATAATTTTGTCATTTAAATTTGATTGGATGTAGATTTAATAGATTAACAAATGAAGTGGCAGCCATTTTGGAAAACAAATAATAATTTAGTCACTTAAAATGTGGTTTGATGTATATTTAATAGCTCATTAGCAAAGGGGGGTGGGGGGGGGGCTTGGTCAGTTTGAAACATTAAATTCACTTTTGAGCAAAATGTCTTATGGATTTATGTTGTTTGGTTGACAGAGAAGAATGAGACTTTATGAAAGAGTGGAAGTATAGTCTTAGACAGGAGAAAAGAAAGAAGATTTAAAAGCTTAGTGTTAGATAAATACCTAGTAGAAGAATGAGTTAGTATCGTAGGGGAGGAAAGCATATTTTTCTAACTAAAATGAGTTTTGTCTTAGGCATTAATTTATAGCATCAAAAGATTTTTTTCTATAAGTGTGATCGGGGTTGTTCGACGCTGCAGGGGCGTCGGGGAGACTCGGGGAGGTGGGCGGCCCACCCCGCGGCCCGTGGACTGCGTGTAAGAAGGTGCGCGAGCGCCGACGAGGGCTGGATGTTGGTCTCGTGAGTCGTGTCGGCGTGGGGTGCGCAGGCGCGTTCCATATGAGGGGCGAGGCTCTGCGCGGTCTAGGTGGACACGAGACAGCTTTCGTTCGGTTGCGCAATTCTATAATTTTGTTTCGTACCCCTCGATTTTGTTAGTAAATAAATTGATAGTAAAATGTGTTTTATAGTATTTGGGTTTTGTGTCCTTGTTTTCTTGTCGTTTGGAACTCAAGGTGGTAAATAATTGAGGTTGGTATTTATCTTTGTGCAACGGGAGCGAGCGGTTTTGACAGGAGTTGGGGAGGGGGCGTTTCTTGCCGTGTTCTGTTCCTTCGGGGCGATGCTGAGGATTTTATGGATAGTGTGGGAGAGGGACGTTAGATTTACGCAGGTCGGGAACAGTGTAGGGCTCGTTTTGGTTGGCGTTTGTTGTCGGTTGCTGTCTTCTGTTCCTTCGGTGCAATGCTGAGGATTTTATGGATAGTGTGGGAGAGGGACGTTAGATTTACGCAGGTCGGGAACAGTGTAGGGCTCGTTTTGGTTGGCGTTTGTTGTCGGTTGCGGTCTTTTGTTCCTTCGGTGCAATGCTGAGGATTTGGTTGATAATGTGGGAGAGGGACGTAAGATTTACGCAGGTCAGGAATAGGGTAGGGCTCGTTTTGGTTCGCGTTTGTTGTCGGTTTTTGTCTTCTATTCCTTCGGGGCGATGCTGAGGATTTTATGAATAGTGTGGGAGAGGGACGTTAGATTTACGCAGGTCAGGAATAGTGTAGGGCTCGTTTTGTTCTCTGCACCCTTGATTGGTTTCAGAAAAGGGTGACTGCTTGTGAAATGTCTGTTTAGTTTGTTTGTTTCAGAGAAAATAATACTTTGCTTTTAGTTGGTAAGTGGTCCTCTTATGTTTTAATGTATTTTCTTGTGAACTAAAATACATAAACATTCTAGTTGTAGTTAAATTGAATCGATCTCGGTAGATTAGTGGTTTAGGCTTGGACTTCAGATTCAGTGTTCCCGTGTCGGTTCGCGGTCGGGTCAGCTTTTTTTTTCGCTTGTTATTTCTACTCGGGATTGGCCTGTCTCAGATAGAATGAGACCGGTTGACTGGGAAGAATTATTGCCTCAGGCAATAAGTTACGCTGGCTATGCTGACAACATTGTATAGGGAAATGTTAATTAGTTATTTATTTATTATGCATGATAATATTCAGTGAAATTCTACTTGGTAGGTAGTAAGGTTGTCGGTTGCAAGATAAATTTTTGTGAGGCTCGGTTTCCGGACGGATCGTTAAAAGTTTTTTTTTTAACTTTTGCGTGGCGTCGGTTTGTCTCAAGATTACCTTAGAAGTTAGGTAGTGTTGTGTGTTATTAATAGCTAAATTAATAATGTAACAATACATTATTTTGAATATTTCATCTAATTTTATTTTGCATCTATGCGCGAATATAAGTTAATTATTATTTTTTGGTTTGTATTAATGTGATAAAAATAGAATTATTGTTTTGATTTTATTGGATTTTGTGTCTTTACAGGGTGTTTAATGAATTATTTGTATATAATTTATATGTTTTATTGCAGGATATGAATAGATATTAAAATGATTGATTGAGATAGTTAGAGTGATAACTCATTTTTTTTTTATTTATCTACTCTCATTAATTAGTAGGTATTTCCATAGTGTCTTTTCTGTGCATTGCAAAGTAGTTATAATGTATTTATATTGTGATATGAGAATTATTTTTCTCCATTACTTTTGTTTATGGGAAGTTTTGTTAAAATAATAGCATAGTTCTTCTTCTTCTTTTGTTAGATAATGGGAATGTTTTGTTTTGATGATACTCCAGGGAATTTGTACATAGTGGGATTTCTTTTGTCGTTTAATATCTACATTAATATAATATTTTGTATTCCTTATGAAGTGGGTAGTTATCAACATTGTAGTCCTAGAATGTCTATTGTAGAGTCCTGTTCTGAAGAATAGTATTGAAGTTTTGCTGATACATTTAACTTTTGTTGAGGTCTGTGAGAGATCAGATTTGGCTTATCCACTTCCTGATTAATCCAACCGTGCTCTCTCAAAGGGGGGTCTGTGACGGGACTAACATTTTAGTAAAGTATTTTAGATTTTATTTATAGATTTATTCTTAAATTATAATAACTTGGAGACGCCCATGGGGTTATACACCACTGTTCTATAACACGTCACAGGTATCTCGAAATATTGCGAAACTTATTTTAATAAAAGGGGTCGCAAATACCTATTTGGGTCAGTTCATTTCGAATCTTGGAGCGGTGAGGATCTCCTACTAAGGCGGTCATCCCACAGCTTTCTGGGGCAGTTCATCTCATCTCTTGAAGAGTGAAGATCTCTTACAAACAGCAGGGTCAGTTATTTTCTACTTATGGAAGGGGACGGAGGTCTCCAGTGCTGAACAGATCTATACCAGGCCCAAGGACAATTCAGATAATTATATTTTGTTTCATTAATTTATTTTTTTCCTAATCCAATTTGTTTATTTTCATAGAGATTTTGATTTTAATTTTTACTGATTTAAAATAAATGAATGTTTCGTTGGGTAAATTATAGCGATTTGTTTAAACATTTGATAAGTAAATATTTTAATATATTTTATATTGGTTCCAAATTGATTTCTTCATTGAATAATATATTTATTATTTTGTCTTCTATAAAATAAATAAAGATATTCCCTTTTGTGTAAATTATGATTTGTTTTTAAAACATTTGAATATTATTCTGCCTTTCATTTTTGAACTTGATAAATAATAATTATTATAGCTTTTAATAATAAACTCATCATTTTGTGCCTAATGTATTTATTTATTTATAATCTAAACTTTATGGCAATAATTTATTGATTTATTTATGATATGAATTTAATGGTATTTTAATTAGGTCGTTATTGTGTTATTAAGTGTTGCGTAATATGTCGTAATCAGATAGGTATTGCATAAGTGTTACATCATTAGAGGTAAGCATGGTGAAATAATGATGATACTAATCAAACCCTTCCATTTCAGATAAGGATCCTAGAGAAAGGATTCATTTCAAATTATTATTTTATAATTAACCATAAACTCCTTGATTGTGCTTCGCTACTTTTGCATTTCAGATATTATATTAGATTTTATGTGCTTTCGCTTGCTTGTGTTTGTGTCTTGGTGGAGGGTAGTTAGAGATCATTCTTTATTATTTGAAATAGTAGATTGGTGTTTTAATAATACGCTTTGAGTAGTATTCTAACAATTTTAGTTGCGCTAGTGTGTGGCAAATAGTAGAATATATATATTATTATTTTATTTTATACTAACAATAGTCCTATCCTTTTCTTCCCTAATACAAATTGGGAATTGACTAATACTCTTATATTCGTATTTATACTTATTTTATTTAGTTGCATGGAATTTATCTTTAGTCTCTGCTGGATGTATGTAAGCATGCGTGCATATTACTATATGTGTACTCATGTGGGTAGATGTAGCAGCGAATACTTATAAACTTAACAAACTCAGTCCCTACCTAGAAACGAGAAGCGGTAATCGTTCCATTTTTCGTCATATTTCTAGGGAAGAGTACAGTCAGCGACCGTAGCGATTGCTCGTTAAGGCCCTATTATGAAATATTCTATAATAATTACTAACCTTTATTTTATGTATTGGGTGCATGCTTATGTATTTATGTATACCTTAATCTATGTGTGTTTATCCGCGAATTAGTCTAACAAGCACAGAGATTCAGCACTGTCTAGGCCGGCTGAAATCGAAATAGGCGGGCTGTTGGGGGCCTATTTCCCCCTCCCCCATTAGGGGGGGGGGGTGTGGTGTAGATAGAATTGTAGAATTTGAAACTGTGGTTGTGGTAAATAAGTAGATTTTGAATCTTTATTTCTAATAACAGGCAAAATTCTCTCAAGACAATGGATTCACAGCTGACCAGAATTGTCCTTTAAATTCGAAGGGCAATCGAGAAAGATATAATTATTTGTTGGAAAACTAATAAATTATTTGCAGAATGACTATAATCACGATGTGACGAGAAATTGTGCAATATTTATCTATTTATTTTATGTCGCTATTATTGCAAATTAAATACAAATCAAGGAAGAAATATTATTTAAGTAATCGTTATTTAAGTATGATGTTTTACCATATTTTATTTCATAACTAATTGGACTATTTTATGTTTCAGGATTATCCAGTTGAATAATAAATTTCTATTAGACTAAAACCACAACGTTTGGGTCCTTAGGTTAGTTTCTAGACGATCACGATATGGCCATTTCGTAGACGGTTGTTCTAGGTTTCCTAGATAGTCTTTCAGATACTAGTAGAATAGAGCTGACAACGTCATATTCAGCTTAGGATTATTCTATAGCTAGATTTAGTAGCCCTAGCTTTGCGGATGGTCTGCTTTGCTCGCAGGGCTTAGGTAGTTGCAAAATATGGCGCAATCGATAGTTTAGGTATAATGGGGTTGCGACATATAATGTCATCGTAGGTTTAGGTATAGTAAAGCTTAGGTTTAGCTTAGATCTAGTTAGGTCAGCTCAGGTTCAAAGCTCCCTCGTTAGGGGGGGCTGTGACAGCACGTTAACTTTACGACCGTAAGAACGGTCTGACTGGCAGTAAATCGTTTTCCTGCATACCTAAGCATGATGCAATGATTTTTTTCCCTCTCGAAGCACGAGTATCAACTCATTTTCGGGAGGTATCTTGTATGTTTATCTACAGTTAGTAATAATTATTTTTAACAATATATATAAAAGGCTAAATATTTTTCAACACTAGATCGAGAATCGAACAACCAAAAATCTGTCACAGTTTGGTCGAGAGCAGTTAATCAGTGCGAAACGTCATTTTTTGTGAATTGGCTTACAACCTTTCTTGTTGTGATCGTTGCCGGGTAAATGTGAACAGCTCAATACAAAATGTTCTGTCACGAGACCATCCGATCATTAATCGAACCCGACACACGACAAGTGGGAACAGACTTTTATAGTTTCACTACCTGGAGAGTAGAGCGATTGATACTTTTTCTTTTGTTTCAAACGATTATTACTTCATCATCTTTCTTTGAAGATGTGGTTCGTATATCCTTAGATCATATCATATTGATACAAATAAAAGCAAAATCGTAATTTTAAATCACACGCGAAACGAATAAAAAAAAACCCTTTGAGTACAATAATTATATACTATTGCGATAAAAAAAAAGAGAAAGCGTGTAAACCCTACAGGCAACAAACACCGAAATTTGTATTGTAACTTTTTATTGTTCTCTTTCATCCAAACACTGAGATTGTTTCGTTAAAATTACGGCTATGTAAAGTTTCTAAAGTATGGGATTTTTTTATTGTTCTGAAATTTTTGTTGAATTTCCAAAATGAGTAGGCGTGATTCTTCCACATCGAATGACAGATAATTTCTCAAAAATACAGAGGTACTTAATATATAAACCTATTATATATTTTTTTATTGTTTTAATCTCGTCTCTAGGGTATTTCAGTAATAGGTATCAAGGAAAAGAAAAGGAAGTCTTAATATTAAAATCATTTTAAAACTAGGTACAGTGTATTTCATTTAACCTTGCCGACGCACTAACGAGCATTTCGACTCGAAAACCGGACAAAAGTGAAAAATACAAACTTCATTAAATGTCACTAAAAAAGTGATTTTTATATACACAAATAAGCATTCTATCATAAACTTAACTAAGATAGAGTCTACCCTTCTTGCCGTGGCTCTCCGATCAGTTGGAAACTGCTCCTCGTTCACTAGGCGCTCATGCATCTTCTTTACGCTCTATTCTATTCAACTTGAGTTTGGTGTTTGACATTGTCTAAAGTGAAAATGTTATAAACATTGTTATGGAATCTGAAGAACAAGGTATGTACTTTATTTTAATCTATAATATATTTAATTATATGACTATTTAACATTATCATGATCAAAAAGGATATGAAAGAAAACATTATTGTTTATTTTAAGTTATTTTTACAAATTGGTGTTTTTGTAAATGTTCCGAGTGAGATCGCCGTATTATTTTATTTTTGTAATAAAGCATAGGGATTCACCATATCATATCGTTCAAAACCTTTTCCACATCTTTCCACCAATTAAAAAAAAAGTAATTTTTATAACGCAGGAACTTTTTCAAAAAAGTTGTTTTCTTATATGGATCCTTTTTTTATGTTTACAGATTTGACATCAAATCTTATAGATATACATGATTTAACTTCATACATGCTTTTTAGAGCAAAATTTGTAGCAAAATCCCATCCCAATTCCATTTTTTTGTATGTTGTTTGGTAAGTTCGAATCAAATATAATATTGTATCGACATTATGTATTTTTATTGATTTCCAATAATAAAATAGGTATAAATAAATTTAACCTTCTGAACATCAAAAGAAGATGATCGTAAGCCCGTAGTGGTTAAAATTTAAAAAATACCTCTTTAAAATCGAATTGTTTCAATTATTGCACCAAATAATTTTGTCCGGTTATTGAAGTAAAATGCTCGTCAGTGCGACGCCACATTGTCGCTGCGTTCTTGACTGTGTTGGTTAATCCTTCCGTATTACGAAAAAAACAAAGGTGCATAGTTATTGTTTAGCGTTTGTGGTAGAAGGACCTTTTGTTTGTTGCTCTAAAATACAAGGTGTTAACAATTTTTCTTGTGTGTTTACAAAAATGTCATCGTGTTCAAGCAAATTGGGTAAAGGAAGAGCGCTTTGTGGGCAAGCGAAAGAAATAATTTTAAATGTTTATGAACATTTTAAAAAGAGCTACAAAAGATCTACTGAGGTAAATAAATGTACTTCGTATTATTTTATTTAGATAGTTAATATTTTTTTTATTTAATTTAATTTATTTATTTAAACAATAAATTTATGCAAACAATAATATTCTCTTAAAATAATATTATATTCACATAAATATCTACGATATTATTCTCCCATAAAGCTAAGCTTGTGTATATCTTTGATTTATGATTAATGTACTACTATGTTTTTCATCTATCATTATAATCGTATTATACAGATCCTGGTTCGATTAATTCGATTCTCGACGGGGTTCGCTTTTATGGTTTTTATTAGGAATTTCTACCTTGCCTTTTGCCTGTCTCAGATAAGAAAGGGTCAATTGACTATAGAAAAAACAAACAGCTCGGACAAAATTCGCGGCGGCTATATCATCTTTCTATAAAAAGTGTTCTATTTATTTCAGATTTTATCCGAAGTTGCAGCTGCTACTGGTGTCTCTGTAAGATTTGTAAGAAGCATAGTTTCATTAAGCAAGACAACGGGTCTTTACCAGTCATCAAATCTCCACATAAAAACGAAACGGAAGGGGAAAAAAAATTGGAAACCCTGATGATTTTGACAAATCTGTCATCAGACGAACAATTTATAATTTTCATTTAAATAAAAAAGAATTGCCCACAACTAGGAAGCTGTTGGCTGATTTACAAGAGTCTATTGGTTTTGTAGGTTCGCAAACCTCTCTATGGAGAATTATAAAATCAATGGGATTCCAATGGAAGGCGACGAGAAATAATTATAAGCTGCTCAAAGAAAAACCTGATATCGTGTATAAACGGATCGCTTATTTAAGAGCTATAAAAAGGTTCCGATTAGAAGGTCGTCCAATAATTTACACGGACGAAACATACGTCCACACAACGCACCTCTGTTCCAGATCATGGAGCGATTCAACGAACGAAGGCCTTCACAAGCCAACGTCGAAAGGATCAAGGTTCATCATAGTGCACGCCAGGGGTAAAAATGGGTTTGTTCCCAATGCTTTACTTGTGTATAAAAGTCATCAAACTGTGGGGGACTACCACAACGACATGAACTTTGACAATTATTGCAAATGGCTGACAGAAAAGCTACTCCCAAATTTAAAACCTCGGTCTGTTGTAGTAATTGATAACGCGTCTTATCACAATAAGTGTTTGAACCCAGCCCCAACATCGGCATCAAAGAAAGCCGATATGCAAGACTGGCTGTCCAGTAAGGGCATTCCTTATTGTAGCGATATGCTGAGAGCGGAATTGTATAAATTGATTTTATTAAATAAGCCCAAGTATAAGGAATATGCGATTGATAAAATCATTAAAGAAAAAGGACACGATGTCTTGCGACTTCCGCCATACCATCCGGATTTGAATCCGACAGAATATATTTGGAGTATGTGGCATCCAAAAACGTTGAGATGTCACTAACATGACATCTCAACACATTACAATCACAAGTAGGTTTTATTATAGCCACGCTTGTGGGCACACAAATCATATAAATAACTAGCTGATACCCGTCTTGCTTTACGTTGTTGATTTGGCTAGTCAGACTTGAGCCGTAGGTTATTGAACAGGTTTTGTATGCAGCTTCCCCCTTCTCAGGACCAGTAGGCCTAGACAAAATGCATTTGGCAATCGACTACAAACGACTTCGACAATGTAGAGTAGGAAGAAAATTAACTGTCCACTTTTTATATTTTATATTATAAGGACCATTGTTTGGTTTGAATAAATGTTTATATGTTCCAGTGGACAGTTAATTTTTTCGCATTATACATTAGCGATATCTTTGTTTGTAGTCGAACGCCAATTTGAATTTGTCTACGGCGGCAAGAGTATATATTATTATCTTAATAACTGGGTACACACGTAACGATTTATCTTTAAGATTTGACCGATAATCGCTCATTTTCAAAAAAAAATTTCGCTAAGATTTTAAAAAAGAGCGATTATTTTTTGTATTAGGTAAATGACCATAGAATAAACTTTGTACATATGTATCAACATTTCAAATTTGACTTATCCATGTCATTATTTTTGAAAGAAAATTTTGAAATAATGCTCGCTCAGTCTTCGACAAAGCAATCTTAATAATATTCAAACTTATAATCTTAATTAGTTATGGTCGAATTTCGAGCACTGGCCGACCACTAGTTATCAAACGATGATGCAATTATCGATCGAAAATGATCTGTATTAAACATAATTTTGTAAGTTTTAAAATACTACTAACATGGATACGCAACCACGAAACCGCGTACGGGGCAACATCATTAAATTCGGTGATTTAAACTTATTCCATAAAAACTTTATCTATTTGTTTCGTACAACGCTCCGTTACTTTTCCTGGTCTATGTAGCAGGACCTTTTCATTTCCTAAATTGCTCACAATGAATTTTGTTAACTTGGCTTCTGAAAAGGTGACACGATTATTTCTGTTTAAAACATCCAGGCTCTTATGAGAGTAGGTAGCATTGGTGAGGTGAATATTAATCAATCAATCAATCAATTCTCCCTTTTACACCCCACTCAGGGGCATAGGGAGGCAACAAGAGCTCTCCATTGCACTCTATCTTGCGCAATGTTTATGACCTCCTCCCACACCATGTCCATGTCCCTCAGATCTGCTTCGAAGGAGCGGAACACAGTGTGACAGGGTCTTCCTCGTCTTCGGGACCCTGATGGGAGGAAGAACAGCGCTCTCCTCGGCCAACCGTCATTCGGCATCCTTAACACATGTCCCAGCCATGTCCATCTCCTCCCCACAATGGTAGAGGTGATGGGTTCACGCTGTGTGCTCCGGCGTATATAGTCTTTCGTGATGCGGTGGTACCATCTTACGCCCAGAATTCCCCTTAGGCACTTTATTTCAATATTAATACACAATAATATTATATTCGCACACATTTAGCAAAACCAAGTAGCCATTATCCTGACCACCAAAGAACAAGAGTCATAGACAAACCTTCAAGAATAACAGCTCAGTAGCATAGACAACTTTATTGCCTTTATTTAAATAGGTAAAATAATATGTTGCCAGGTCAACATTCGACATTTTTTATTTGACCAAATTAAATATTTTACAAGGATATACTAATACTATAATACTTTTAAACTAGGCAAATGACATTTTTAAAATAGATGTTTTGAAAGAATAATTCGTCTTTTAAGAATGGCTGATCCCCGTCTTTAATGGAAGAAAGCAAACATCTTAGAAAATTCAATTGACAATAAAGTAAGAAATACTTTGTTTTACTTCGAAATGACACTACATTAAATATTTTTTTTTTATGAATCTGTCTTTGACTCTTTCACAGTAAGTAGTGGTTGGCACCTGAGATCGAACCTACGACCGCCAGTACCACTCCGATATTAATAATAATATTATTATTCTACATATTATGTAGAATAAATAATTTAAAAAAAAATCTCTAAATATTAGACAGTTTGTTATCCTAAGCCAGCTAAACTACTTAATTAAAGTTCATTCTACACTAAAACAACATTTTCAGTTTCGTATGTTAAGGACTCGCGAATAAAATTCATGTAATAGCGCAAAAACGGCTATTTGCGTGCAACGCATCCTTAAGTCTCGAATATCTGACTTGTTCTAAACTTAAACTTTTTCGTGTATAACCCTAGTGAGCAGTTAATTTTCTCAGTGACTCTACACATTATTAACCTTCGCGCAGAACTGGCAAGCTAATATTGCGCTAACACAAGTTACACTCGGAACAAACTCTAATTCTAACTGACATCACCTAGATTTATTGCTTGTTCAACAAAATTAAACAAATATAAGGTGGGAAAAATTTAATTTGTAAGAAAAAAAATGCGTATACCGGCACACTGTTATAAAGACAGATATCATAAAAGAAAATATTATATGCGTATTGGTAGAAAAACACTCAAAATAAAATGTAAATATAGGCTACTTAGGGGAAAATATTCCTTTGAGTTTAAAAATGTTTCTATAGGTAGGTACCCTAAAAGACTTAAAAGATTATGCAGTGATTTATAAAAAAATATTTTTCATTGCTTCAGGGCCCGACTCATTAATCGGTAGAGGGATAAATTTATCTCGAGGAAAAGGCAAACTTTTAGATATTTCCTGAATGTAAACGTACATATTATATACCACATATCATTTTGATAAGTAGATGAGTAAGTTGTGTTCAGTGTTCTTACGGTGTTTTTTTTTATATCTACATGATGATTTAGAAATCGTTTTTTATTTGCCTTTTGTCGTTGCTTTACCGTATATGGGAGCATCACGCTCAAAATGCTACGTCAGATATTAATATGCCCAGAGCCGTACAAAATGCTGGTGAAGGTTTTTAAATACAATTTGCTGCATTAACTTTAATATATTTAGAGCTATTTAAAAAACTCTATTTTTTAGGATCTTCATACAAATTTCTCAAAAAGACAGTAGGTAAGTCATCTTTTGGAAACAAAATTACTCTTGTAAACGTTGAATGGAATCTTGGTATTACGGTATGAAAATGTAATAAAATAATTGTAGATTGATTTGTTACACATATAAATGTTATTCAAATCTTATTATTCTCAATAAATAAAGATTTAATGAAAAAATTTGCAAAATGGTTCCAACATTTTGAAGTTTGACAGCTGCCTTTATCACACAGCACAAATCACCCTCTATGGGTGGAATGCCTAATTAATTATCACACATTAGAGGGTGTAGGGAATGTAGCTAAGATTCAAACCATAGAGAGAGTAAAACTTGCAAATTATGTAGGTTTTTTTTTTATTTATTTTTTTTTATTTTTATTTACCCATCACGCCGTTTCCCGAAGGGGGTAGGCAGAGAGTACGGATTTCCATTAGTTCCTATCCAAACAAACTTCTTTCGCTTCTTCCAAACGCGCAACATTCCGCATACATGCTCTTCTGGTCCTTTTGCTCCTGACTTGGCCCTCCTCTAAGACTGAACCGATATGATCGGAGGGCCATGATCGGAAGGCCAATTATGTAGATAGATTCGTATAATATTATGAGGTCGGTAAAACAAAAATTGTAAAAGTGTCATTCTTCTTTTTCTGTGCTTATGTCAGTTATAGAGGTCTGTTAAGCAATGGGAAGCTAGACTAGAACCTGTTTAATTACCTACCGATCAAGCCTGACAATCGGAATCAAAAACGTAAAGCAAGACGGGTATAAGCTAGTAAATAAATAATTGTCCTACGAAAATTAGACATTTATTCAGGAGACCTGTGGTTAAACTTATTATCAAGAATTAAATTAATAATTATCATTTTACTCTTGGACTACAATGGCTTCGAAATCGGTGGGTTTGGCAAGATAGAAAGCTGTAGATGTCTAAAAGAGGACTATGCTCTAGAATGAACACGAATGGGCTGAAGAAAAAAGTGGTCAGAACCATTTTATTATACCAAATAATTATTTTAATTTTCAAAAAAAAACAACTCGTTGATTAAAAATTTTCATAACGGTAAGTACTCGAAATTAGTCTTTAATAAAGTGGTTTTTTTTTTCGTTATCTTAGTACCTACTTCGGTCAATCAATGATTTATCCGCTAAAGATATCCCTTATTTTATTATTTTCTAATACTGAATATGCCGAATCACTCGAAAACGAGTGCAGAGCTAAAAAAAAAAAAATACTGAATATTTTTTTGCAGTGTTCCGTTGTCTTGTACATGATTCATATCTCGATCTTATTTTTTCTCGCATTAACGAATCGACGGATATTGGCTTTAGTAGTTTTTTTGTTCACTTCTATACCAACAAAAATATGACAGAATACATGATGGATAATATCTACTGGACTTTTTGCTCGATTCTCTTTTTCAAGCTCTCGAATCTCGCTCTTAAATAATAATAATAATAATAATACTATGAAATATGGATAAAGTTTTTTTGTAATCATTTCTTCTCAAAATCCTCCCCTTAATCCACCGTGCAAAAGTAGGTACGATGAAGGAATTTCGTAATTTATAGAGGGTGACTTGAGATGATAAATAATAATATCATCTTTTTTTCTTAACACACACTAACAGCTACGAAACAACGAGACTTTCTATGATAAGAAAAAAAAACTAGAATTATTATGTTTTATTACCGTATCAGATTTACGATTCGTGCAATTACCGTATCAGATTTACGATTCGTGCAATTACCGTATCAGATTTACGATTCGTGCAATTTTAATCAGCTTAACAATGTTTAGTTTCTGAAGTATAAAATATTTTTATTTATTTTCAACTAGCTTTCCCGACAGACGTTGTCCTGTAGTCCTTACCGTGAATATTGATTTCATAATTGTAATTTATACAAAAATACATTTAAAATATTATGTTAAAAAATTATTACTGAGAGCTCGAAAAAAATTCCATCGAAAATCTGCCTACCAATATTGTTTATGTCAATGGTTGTCAGAGGTAGGTAAACAATAATTTTGTTGTTATAGAATTTACATAGATGGCGGTGGCGGCGCAGAAAATCTGTTACATACTAACTTTAATAGCATATTTTATGTCATTTTTTGTGCATTTTTTCAACATTTTATTTTCAACATTTCAAAATATTGATTTTGTGTATAGATGGCGCTAATTATTGTGTCCCTACAATGCAATACTATCGTTGAATAATACTCATATGAATTGCCTGAAATACTGACTGTGAGATCGACTAACGCCTCGGGCTACACATGCATACATCTGGCCTTCATATTGCTGTTGTTTGAAAAAAAAAACACATAAAGACATAGTTACCCCATGTCGGTACCTACCCCTTCAGTTCTGTTGTCAATTTTACATACACACGAGCTGTAGTTATCTACAGATATCGAAACGAAAATCAATGTTAAAACAGGCGATCCCTAGTAAGTTATATTATATCCCTAGTAGTCGATAGTATTTCGAAACAAAAGCATAAAAAAATGCGAGAGAAATAATTGAAGAAGCTTTGACATAAGCGACTGAAAAACTGCTGAAATTTTCTAATAAATGTTTTTTTTTTTTTTAATTTAAGTAACTTCAGAAACAAAATAATTCATAAAGAAAATAACAAGGGCCTTTGAAATAATTAGATAGATATAGGTTCCTTTAACCACTATGGCCTTTTCCTGGGCATTAATTTCGAGATAGCGGTATGTTTTTATTATACAGCAGAGACTCGCATGTATATGTATACAGTTACATAGAGCAAAAGTAACCCTTACTCTTGTTTGAGCGTTTTTCACCCTTTTGAACATTACTCATATGGAATCGCCTTATTTTCAAATTACACCTTTCACCCTCTTCATTTCGTCTTTGTTTTCTTAACCGTTACACATAAAAAAAATGTGTATGTTTTTTTTTCTTCACTCAAACAAAACGTTCATTTCGATCGACTCTACCAACAAAAAAGAGATACCATAAATTTAAATGTCTATGAATGATTATCCCTCTCACCATGAAATTCCCATAATATTGTGATTTTAGTGGGTTGACTAAATTTATATTTTTATAATAGGTTTTACTTATCAACCATATAGGAGACGTATATTGTTTAATATTATAATTAAAATGAAAGTGCGAACACTTATAACTCGAGATCGGCTGAACAGATTCTTACGATGTTTGATTTATTGGGTGATTCTTCTCCACTCCGGATAACAGAATAACTAACTAATAAAAAGTTGAATAAAATGGATAAGAAATAATATAAAATATAACATTAAAGTTAGTATGGAACGGATTTTCTGCGACGCCACCGCCATCTGTGGAAAATTGTATAACAACAAAATTATTTTTTTCCTGTTCAACCATTGAAATTAAAAATATTCATACGTAGGAATATTTTTGATGGTACTTAATTCAAGCATTCAGATATATTTTTTTTAACATTCAAACATATTTTAAACCTTTTTTTTATATAAATTACTAATTCGAAACCAATATTCATAGTACCTAAGGACTACAGGACAACGTCTGTCGGGAAAGCTAGTAAGTGATAAAACATTTTACTCTTTAAGTCCCTGCCTCATACTGTGCCACATCCTATTATTCTAATCAGCTTATATAAATTTTGGCTGAATAACTTTTTTATTGCATGAAAATAATACTACCCGCCGCGCAGTTAAAACTGCGCAAAAAAACATTCAAATTCGCATTTTTTTTTTGTCAATCTCTTCAGGATAACATTGAAGAAAATACTACTGATTCTATAAGGTAGTCCATTTTTTACTTTTGAAATCAATTATTTTTTCTAATTTCGATAAGTTATGTATGGCATACTATAGAAATTTGTTTAATGAATCTTTATCACATGCATCATAACAACAATAAACCACAGTTTTCAAAATATCTACATGACGCAAATGTAAAAAGATTGCAATGCATTTTCCTCCTTTTTATTTCTGAACTGTAATTCGCTAAATCTCTGTCAAGCTTTTCAAGTAAAAAGAGAATACATTACAAGTCATACGGCGTATAAAACCAAGGCACATTATTCAAAAGTTTAATATTTACATGTGTGGTTCATACGTATTACTCTCACGTTTTTACTCTTTGTCTCTGCTCTTTTGTTATAAAATATATTATTATTTCCTCGACAGTTGACCTGTCTTGTTTAAATTAAACACGCTGAAATTTAGACATTCTTTTTTATGTTGTATTTTAACAGTAGATAAATAATGAAGCTGTTTGAGAACCTTTTTAATATTTTATTATGTAACAACAGCCCGAGTTACAAAATTACACAGACAAATTCATGCAAAGCAGACGTTAGAGTATGTAGCCAACCTGCTTTTTAAGTTTATTATTACGAGGAAAAGAAAATTGAAAATTATTTGAAATGATTGATACAAGTACGTACACTTGCTCATGACAATAAATTCGAAAGTTTAAGAATAAAGTCTTAGATAGGTATACATAAATCTGAAATAAGGTATAAAAGTCATATTTCAAAAAAATTAACTTAATTTAATTCAGTTTTTAATTTTTTCAATTAAAAACTGAATTTAAATAGCATTTGAAAAAACGCAGTTCAATACGCTAAGTTTTTCCCTGGAAAGCTTCTGAGTCCAAGCTTGTTACAATGGAGGGCTTTATAGGAAATACACGGGCACAGAATGCACCAGGGAAATCATAAATATTCAAATAAATTCAAATCTCCGAGACGTGCCTCCGTGGACTTCGGCGGATGTTCGTAGCTTAGGGAAAAATATATTAAATTGCATACATACTTGAAATTTTTGAAAACTGCTGTCACTTGTAGGTAATATGCATATACTAATGTTTTGGAAAAAATTGGAAATATTGTTTGAAGCAATATGGTATCTGATAAACTTATACGTTCACAATAGTAATATCATATAAATTGCTGAGAATATCACATTGTGATAACTGTGTTGTTTGTGCAAGATCTTTTAGCCTGCGTTCATCATTGATAGAGGTTTTGATTAGACATAATATAATATCCTGCAGGTTGTAAATATTTAAACAGATTAAAACGCCGTAGTTGCTCTTTCACGATAAATTATAATATGAGCTCGAGCGCTTTCGTCAATAGGTGTGTCCAGACAGACCGAGAGCGGCTCTCGAGCCATACTCAGACTTTAGTTTGATACAACTTTATGGAAGTTTCAAAATGCTAGGGGATTCTAAAGATGCAAATTTTTTGAATAAAAAATTAATGAGAAGATTGCTGGAGAAAGACCGCGGTAGGGAAAGGCATGGAAAGATCGTATTCGTAAGGAAACTGAAATGCTAAAACTGGCTCGCGAGCCGTGCTTGGTCTGTCTGGACACGCCTAATCTCGCGTTGACACAATCAGGAGTCTCTTGATAATGTCAACGCGAGTTTGAGAAAAGCGCTCGAGCTCAGATAATTTTTGGTGAAAGTGCAACTGCGTCGTTTTAATCTGTTAAAATGAACTTTCACTACGTGAATACACAACCACTTCAATTATTATAGAAATTTGTTTAATTTTTAAGCGTCGAAATTCGTTTACAGGTAGTATTAAACTGTGTACCCGTATCCTAAGTTTTGTCGGAAGGTAGTCACGGAAGTAAAGTATTACACTCATTTGTTGCGTTGTTTCTGTGTATATATTCTGTAATTACATAACATAACAAAAGGACACAACACATACAAAATTCACCAGTGTTTCAATAAGAGGTTCCACTTCACTAATCCTATTAAGTATTTTAGGTCAATAATATCTATTGTTGCCCCGTCAGTCGTTATAGCATATATTCGTAAAGATCAAGTCCTTAAAATAGGACACAAAAATGTAGTCATAGGTAATTACAATTTGAGGTGGGCGTTATAACGAAAGCTGATAAAAATATTCGATAAAAAATAACCTCTCTAACGTTATTCATATTAAACCTTATTCGTCTAACAAAGCTGTGAAAATAAGTCTAACAAAAATAATATCTCAAACAAAATTAGTTTACATCTTTAAATTAATCGCCTAACGTGGCTGTTAAAATATCACAATATTCGTTTCCGCCTTTAAGTAACGTGACTGTTTAAAATATTCCACTATTATTTTTTTCCGCCTTCTCGTTATTCGTCTAACCTCTAACGTGGCTGTTAAATAATATGTATGTTCCTTGATTTACGTAATACAGTATTGCCTCGGTCTAACACTTGTAACCCTCCTAAGTCCATTTTTTACACAAGGTTAAAACGGTTTATTTTATTCAAGTATAATTTTGATTTATAAAAATATTTATTTTATTAATTGTATTGAATTCTTCATTCTTAGTTGCGCAGTACTGAACCAGGATTTATGAACTTTGTCCATACAACAATAGTAATAAAAAATCAAAAGGTAAAAATTGTACGGTAGAAAATTTTATGTAAATATTGTTCATATTACATTATATAAATTATTGTTATTATAATACTTTTTGTGCTGTGTAGATCGCGTGATTGTTTATCTTCAAGGGGTCAATTGTTATTTTTTTATAACTAGGTATACTTTTTGTATATACGCTACGAAATAAATAAGCCTTTTAGCTTTTAAGCTTTTAAAAATAACGTTTTTTGAAATTAACGAAACAGCTATAACGTTTTTGAATTTAAGCCGTTATTCCCACCTCTACTTACAACGTAGTCAACTTTTAACGTACAACTTATTTACTGCAATAAAGATAGAGAAATATTCCTGGATGTGAATATAATTTGAATCGAATTTTCCAGATTATGAATATTCCGCGTTGAGTTTAAATGTTATATTATGATCCCGATAAATCCTCAGACCTATAGGTACACTTCACTGCATTCTAGAAATACCCCTGCACATACGGTGATTGTGCAAGAGACACACAACAAGGGTATCAATACAACAGCAGTTTGTGTAAGTAAGCACTAAACAGATTATGTATCTACATATGTATATCGTTTTAAGGGCTTGTTACACAAAGTGATTTAACATCAACTAATACACCGCTTTGTCGTACGACCTTATCGACGAGACGCAATCCCTCGTATCCGAACTTTTACAATTTGAAATCGTAATCATCAGAATGAATCGTTTGTCAATGTGTGTAAGGTTGGAACATCCAAGCTAATCGGATATCCAATTTGTTAGGAAGTTATTCAGGATTATCTAACAACTGTAAAAATTCATTATTGATGTTCGATTTTTTAATGGAACAAACCACCACGGGCTTACGACCATCTTCTACTATTGTTTCGAAGGCTGGCTTAGTGTGATCACTTTACGTTAACAACGTTCGCCATTAGGTGGTAATGTTTGAGTCTCCAAAAATCCTAATCATGAGAATTCTCGATATTTTCAACATGACGAAAAATCTCATGTATGCAACAAATAGATATTTAATAATAATTCATGAAATATAGAGATAAAAGTTGGAAATTATTGAGAACAAGAGAGCAACCAAATTTAAAGACTGCGACTGCTGTCATGTATTTGGCGCCAGGATATGACAATATCCATTTTTGTTAAAGTCTCATATTTATTGCTTATTGGCTCTGTTGGTACACAACGTTCTAATTATGTCTAGATTCTTGTGACCCTTTTTCTGGACTAGATCTTAAAGAATTATCTAACAGTTATTCAGGAGCTACGATTGATCAGTCTCCAACATTTTAAACCCAAAACCAAGCATGTTCAACTATTTAAATGGAACATTTACTCTAAACTGGAACCATACAGCTAAGAGATGGAATATCTCGAGAAAACCCAGATCCTCCAGGTAGGGGGTTGGGCAAGGGGCTAATAACGTCTCTCAATAATAAAAAAAAAAACACATTTTTACGAAACCAGCAAGAGGAAAAACCGGATTGATCTTGAAAACACGATCTGGAAATCTTATTAAGAAACTACGAGTAGGTACCTGGAATATCCAGACTTTATACTAACCGGCACTTAAGTTGCTCATTGAGTAGGTGACCCAATCGGTAGAAGAAGTGGCGGAAGACAATGGCTGGAAAAAAGATGATTGGATGGCGTTGTCTCGGAGTGCGGGGCTCTGGGGCAGCATAACTGAAAGGTGGCAGCCAGTGACAGATCAGGATGGAGAAGCTTTTGAGAGGCAGCTAAGACCTAACACGAGTTGTAACGCTGAAGATGATGATGTTGATATTTTTCTTCTAAGGGTATGTTTGTTTCTATCTATGGTTCTCTTTAATTTCTTGTAAATATTTTTAACACACTTTACCCGTTGTCCGTTTTATTTTCACTCCATTTCTTATTCCAATTGTATTCTTTAACGTTTTTTTAATCAGCACAAAATGCAAAGGTTTCTTAACGCCTTCATTCCAAAATGAACGAAGACTCACATTGTATGTAGTATGTGCAACATTGCATGAATAAAAATAATAATTATTTTATCTATTAATATACTAATTTATTTATTTAATCCACAGTCAAGGCCTTTGACATGTTACACATTAGATATTCGAATAGCCTCTAACTTATTAAACCTCCTCAATTCGTACTCAGAGTGCTACTCTGACGGATTAGTAACGTCTTGGATATTTACTCAGTTTAGTCTCATGTTGAGTAGCTTAAGGTTTTTTATACTCATACCAATAAAGTCCAATAATTTAACGAGGTAACGGGTAAAGCGCCTCTTGCGAAGAAAATTAAATAGTTACATAAGCAAATCGACTAGTGTAAACTGGCCTGAAATCGGATTGAATAATGTAAAGGCTCGCTGTATTGGAAGATGGACATAGTGTCTATCCAGTCTATTCGAGAGCAAATTGCTTGTTTGTTACTGACTCCGTCTATGAAACTAACATAACGTGATAGATCTACTGATTTCCAGTGCACTGGATTGTAATTAATATATTTAATGGTATTACAATTACACGTAAGCAACTAGTACAATATATAACTAATTACCTATTATGATATTAATACGTGGTTTAAAATGGCAGCCGCTAATAAATCTATTATGGAGTGGCATTGCCAACAACGATGGATTATCACAGAGTGTGATTACTACTATTCCACCTACTATGTACACGTCTGAACACGCGCGGTAATGTAACCAATATCACGTAGCATGCAACGTATCAAAATTCTATAGTACGCAGTCCGCGATGGTTCGTACTATGTAAATTTGATACGTTGCATGCTACGTTACATTTATTATGTTACCGCGCGTGTTCAGATGTGTACAGACCCTGCAAATTTGACCTATAATTTATTTATTGTTAAAAAATGCCACTGTTTAGCATGACGTTAAAATTTTTTGCGCAAAATAATGTTTAAAAATAGTTAAGAAAAGGCTAAAAACAATGGGAGGTTTTCTGGGTAGCTTCCGAAAATACACACTAGGTGGCAGCGCTTCTAATCAGGTTTATTGTCAAATTATGACAGCTGTCAAACATACCATCAAGCATTGACTGATGAATATTATGCTGATATAATTATCTCCTCTCTTTTTTGTTTTCTCATTTAAACAATTTAACGTTTTAATTATTGATGATTGCAAAAGTGGCTTTTCTAGAAGGTAAATCATAGTGTGTCCTTTTACACTACACACAAACAAAAGCACTAGGTATGTATTTGTCTTCAAGGGTGGATTTGCAGTAGTTCTTTGAGAATTAGTATCAGTTCTGTATCTTCTTGTTTTCTGTTACGGTATTTTTCATTTGTGTTTAGGTAGGTATATAAAAAATAAAATAAGATAAACAATTATTTTATTTGTAATAGTATGTAAAAAGAAATGTACAATGATTATTCTAAACATATGGTTGAGGTTATAAACGTTGATTTGACCAGTGATGCCAACGCCGTTTTTCAAACGCAAAGTAGCCCAACTGAAAATTTGGTATGTGGTCATTCCGAAAATTTTAGTATCCGAAGAGAGGTGGGAGTTCACTAAAAAAAGGTCATTTAGTATCCGAAATGTGAAAATTCGCTAAAAGGGAAGTAACCCAAGTGGCTACCTGTCGCCTTTTAGATTTTTTCGTCTCATATTCTCGTTCCAAATGGCAGTAAGTCGCCCCCTTTGGCAACACTGAATTCGACAATAGACCGGATTAGCTAGCGGCACAAAATGGAAAAAAACATCCCATTGGCATGGTCATTATCACCAAATACTATGGATGGAAATATAAGGTTCGGTTAACGCGAACTCTGTAGGAACTATTGAGTTTTGATACTTTGTTACTTTGGTTACGTTACCGCGCGTGTTTAGATGTATACACTGGTACAGGCCATACGGCTGCAACCTCCCCCATGTTCGGCTCACCCGATGCCAGCAAGCTATCTTGTGGCGTGATAGTGCTGGCTCCACGCATCAACCTTCAGCGGAGGAGATGTCTGCGGGTCAAGACCTACCATATTCTACTTGAATAACACTCAGTAGTTATAATTGATAACAGGTGTTTCCAGATTCGTGGAATAGGGTTAAAGACATGACGACAATATATGTGAGTGTTGCACTGTGCTCCTGCACACACACACACCTATGCACATTGCACATGTCCCCTGTTAGGAGCGGCATGCACACACGAAGACACACTGATGGCAAATCATAGTGGTTTGGGTGGCGGAACATTGGGGTTTACAGATTTGATAGGGTTACGGAGACGGAAAGTTATTAGCATATTGTGATTGAAAATATACTGTATCTATGTTCATATCTACAAGAACGCAAAGTTAATTAAAAAAAAAACTCACCTCAGCCAGGGTTGTGTGGAATGGGGTTGGTTTTGGAGCTGCTCTTAGCACCGGTATCCCAGCTTGAGCAGCTGCTAAAGCCGCAGTTGCAGAGGCCTCCGACCTTCCCAAAACAGCAAGTCCAGCTATTTTCCTGCCGTTGAAGGCAGCGCAGGAGCTCATCAGCAGAGAAGAAGTGAATCTGAAAAAGAATAGAAACGGGTTTGTTAAAGTTTCCATTAAATAACTGGGTTGGCTGGCAGAGATCCTTCGGGATAAGTCCGCCCTTTCGACTCTCTTATTTACTGTCTCCACACTTCATTTTGAAATAATAAAGTTTTATTTATTTATTTATTTAAAGAAAATAAAGATTCAAATTAGGTATCTAGGTTTATTATTATTGATTGGGTTGTCATTAATGTTGTATGTATAGGTATATGGCAATATTTAGTTAATGGCAACACTGCGTCATGAACGTAGTATAAAAGAACTGTCATCCATGCAACCGGTCTCTTCTCCATCTAACATGTCTATGGGACACAATAAACAACATTATGAATTACAAAGTATTTTTACTTAACAATTAACTCAATGATTCTTGAATATACTTCTTATTAGGGTTAGTTGACCTGCGATGAATTGTACTAAAGATATATTATATATATTATTCGCGATGAATTTTCCTAGACCCACCTGGCATACTATGTGGGTTATTTCTTGACCTGGTGATGTTTTAAAATTTATGTTATTTTGTTGTGTGGTGTTATTTTTTACTTTATATTCATGTAGGTTGATTAGTTCTTATCATATTTACTTACTGATGTTTTGACTTCAAATTACCAAAGGGTTCAATATTTTCTGGCTAGGCCTAAATATTTTTACTGTAAACTTGAAACATTATCCCGATTGAGTCCCGAACCTGTACTCACAGATTGGATGGATGCGACAAAACAAATTAATATGCCTTATGTGTAAAGTGTTATTTTGTCATGTGGAATAAGAAAAAAAAGTATTTTTTCAATTGTCTTTGGGTTAACTTTGTGACAGTTATCCATTTTTAGAAAAATAAATGTATAAATAACTACGTTGTTTCTGTCACTAATAATTTTATTTGAGTAGACATGTTTCGGCTATTACCTAGCCATTATCAATACTAACTTAAATTCTACAGATCTACATATTATATTGCAAGCTTAACTAAGATGTCTTGAGGAGGGATGGGGAATACGGGGGTGAGTGGAGTGTGGGATGTTATCTTTTAACGGGAATATTTTAAGTATCGGTGGTGCGTTTGGTATGGTTATTTTATTTACGATATTGTTGTCGGAGTTGATGTTTTTATGAATTTCAAGAGTCTCTGTCAGGTGTAGTTTTTTGTACGTCATGTGTTTGGAGCTGAGTATTTTAAAGTTAGTGAAGTCTGTAGTATGGTCGGTCTCAAGGGACTGGCTTCTCAGAATTCGCAAACCATATACTTGAGACCGACCATACTACAGACTTCACTAACTTTAAAATACTCAGCTCCAAACACATGACGTACAAAAAACTACACCTGACAGAGACTCTTGAAATTCATAAAAACATCAACTCCGACAACAATATCGTAAATAAAATAACCATACCAAACGCACCACCGATACTTAAAATATTCCCGTTAAAAGATAACATCCCACACTCCACTCACCCCCGTATTCCCCATCCCTCCTCAAGACATCTTAGTTAAGCTTGCAATATAATATGTAGATCTGTAGAATTTAAGTTAGTATTGATAATGGCTAGGTAATAGCCGAAACATGTCTACTCAAATAAAATTATTAGTGACAGAAACAACGTAGTTATTTATACATTTATTTTTCTAAAAAAAAAAAAGTATTATTTTGTAGCGTCATTGTGTAATTTCTATTTTGAATGTTTATAATTGTTTGATGTAAAATAAAATAGGAATCATACCAAACTAGTAGCAAAACAACAATTTCTACATTTCTTCCAGTAGCGATAGTTGTATTGAATTGTTTGGAGTTATTTTGAATATTTTTACCCAAAAACACAAGCTGTTGATTGATTCTCACAGGAACCATCGAATTACCGACGAAAATGAGAACTATTTCTCCATATTTGGACTTTTTAAGTAAGTATTATTATACTATATTTTTTTTCTTTTCATAATAATATGAAAATATATATGAAAAATTTACGCTTTGAGTAAACTGTTTCATCGAAAATTAATATTGAGTTGTGGACGAACTTCCAAACTATATTTTATGAGATAGGTACTAACATTCTCGACATACGTTGTCCTGTGTTCCTAAGTATGAATATTGAATTCTAATAGGGATGAATTAATTATCTATTGACCAAAGTAGTTTCGATCGAAGCATCTGTTTTAAACCATGTATATTCCATCCGCATTCTGTCAATCACACCAACTATCTAACAACTGAGAGTACCTGTCAAAATTTCAAAATTGGAATAAAAATTGTATGGTAAAAAAAACTAATAAGGTTGCCTACTTAGAGTTTTCTTTAATTTTCTAATTTTCCTCGCAACTTTCTTATTTTTTTCTTTCTTAAGAACCTTCTTCTGATAAGAGCCGACACGACAAAAAAAGAATTAGCGAAATCGGTCCAACCGTTTAGGCTTGATGCGATGACATCGGGAAATAGTTCTCCATGATAATATAGAAAAAAAAAGCATCGTGTTTCCACGGTCACGGAACAGGTGCCAAAATTTAGGTACCTCGGTGTTGACTTATTTGGACAAACGGTACTAGCAGCTGAAACAGTGGGTCAGATTAACAAAGCTGATGCCATATCGGGTAGTTTAAGAAACTCAATATGGAAAAATCCCGACATAAAAATCAGCAGCTAGATGAAAATTTACAAAACTTGTGTGCGACCCATTATGAAGTACGGCATAGAGTCTAGAGCGGATACCACCATAACAAAAAATGCACTCAGGGTTTCAGAAATGAAGACGACTCCCAGGCCTTGCAAGAGGCAAACCCCACCTCTTAATAACAGTTCTTCAGGCCTAGAAAATGAAGAAGAAGAAGATAATATAGAACGGATTTAATTAAAACTTGATTTTTTTTTACCAATTTGAATGATTTATAATAGTCCCATATCTAAATCTTAGCTATTTTCAGATAAATAATTATGTACAAACACTGTACGTACACAATAATTGTATACCGGAAATAAAATACGCACTAAGCGCCAAAAACCAAAAAAATGAGTTGAGTATGCGGAAATGTTCTATAAACCATTGCCAATAACCTAAATATTGCACTTAGTCCATATCAATGATTTAAAGGCGTAAAAAAACAGATCCAATAATCATCATAGTACTATGTCTGTATGGGGGAAAAATCAGTTTTATTAGATTATCTCAAAATGATTTTTTTGGCGTATTTTATTTCCACTATACCTACTATTATTGATACCTATATAAATAGATTTTTATATAACTTTATAAAATTAATAAATTAAATTAAATACAACAAAATGAAATTCATTATGCAAAATGACATAAAGGGAAATTCATATAATTTAAAGACGCATTGAATCTAAGGATAATAATACATGGAAGTCGTATTAAGCAGGATATACGAGTTTATTGCTGGAAGGCTTCTCTGTGTTTCGAAGCGCAAAAACGTATTTCTAGATTTTACAGGTAGGTAATCACCCCCTAGAACTTACCTACTTGTCGGATGGTTGGAACTTTTAGTGGGTTTGAATGTGTTAAGTGACTAGTTTTATTAACTTTTTATATCCATCTTTATATCCTCGTAAAGAAGAACACCTTCCGTATACAGCACATACGAAAGCACTATGTACCTACCTACATAATCCAATGATGATTTCGCTATCATTGTTGGAAAGGAATTCGTTGAGTATCTCTATATTAATACGTGAGGAAAAAACTTTGTGACCATTTTTACGAAAATTGCGCGGACGGAGGAGTATGAAATTTCGCACACTTATAGTTTATATAGAGAATGCTTATATATAATTTATTAAATTTGCATAAAAATAGATTAAATCAATAAAAAAAAAACATTAGAAACACTAAGTACTGTAATGTTATGAATTTAATACTAGCACACACTACGATGTGACATTGATACAGACGTATATGCTTTTGTATAAATTGAGAAGAGATTTATATTGTTTGTCTATAATCACATTAGAAGAAACTATGTACATATTATTGAACATGTCAATATTTCAAATTTGACGTATCCATGTCATTGTTTTTTAAAAGAAAATTTGTAAATAACGCTCGCTCAGTCTTTGACAATGGAACCTTTAGTAATGTTCAAACTTATACCTAATAATTTAGATAAGTTATGGTTGAATTTCCAGCACTGATCGCCCACTTTTTTGTTTTCTTTTTAGTTTATTCCTCAAAGAAACTTTAGGGTGTTTATAGGAATGTCGTCAACACCTGTACCTATATTCATTCAAGTGAAATATTTACAAAAATGGTGAAAAGGTTGACGCGCTCCACCTACTATCTCATGGCATTTTTTTTTCAATCAGATGTACTTAGCGTATTAAAATATATATATTTTTATTGAAATTTTGATAATGGGCACATTTCTTCAATTTTGTGTACATTTTAATACAAATTTTGTGTCTGACATACATATCTAATCAGTATTAAACTCATTTAAATGCCAAAACAAAGCTTTTCCAACATGATCCTTCGAGTCGGATATGGATGGACCAGCGACTTGTATGGATAAACCTAGTAAAATATGCAGGACATTTTAGATATTTTTCTGATCTTATATATTTATTTTATTAAGTCAATTTAGACCGCGTTTATTTAATATTTCTGCTTCTTTTGGCTCATATGATCATTATTCACGAGCAGAGGCGGCCCGTTCATATGTGCATAATGTGCACTGCGCCCCCAGGAACAAATACAAATTAAAAAAAATAGTATTAATATTAAAATAATAACATTAAAATATTTCTAAAACATCCATATTCGTATTCAAAGCTGAGGCGCGAACAAGTGAGAATATATAATGCGCGCGCACACACCCTACCTCGCATATGAAATACCGAAACTCGGGTGCACTTTTCAATATGCACGCGAATATTGTTGATTTTGTATGAAAATTTCTCAAAAGGCGTGAACGGTGGAGAGAGTGAAACGGACTATCCATAGAGCGAAAATCTGTGTGTGTGAATGAGAAAGAATCCACGTCCCCGTGCACAGCACCAACAATGTCCTTGAAAAGCTTACAATTAATATCGCCCAACGTTTCACTTTGAACGTGCGTATAAGAAATATGCCCACAACTGTTATTTTACTAGGAATATTTTGAGATATGTGCATGCAATATTGGTTTATAATACCTATTCATATTATTAACAGAAGTACCTACCTATTTTGAACCGCGTATTGTGAGTGTTTTCCAAGGAAATAATCGGAACAATATTTTTAATATAAAGGGATTCCTTGTAGATTGCTTCGTGTATTTACTCTAAAAATTTATTTTTTTCTCGTTTATTGTTGCAATGTGTAAAAAATACGGTTACCGTGGATTTTTTTGAAATAATCCGTATATGTAAACACCATAAGGCTAGTTGTTAGTTATACAATATTTCTGTTGGTAGTTTCGGCCGAGGGTGCTTGGTAGTAGTCCATTTTCACCGATGTAAATAACAAAAAAAGCCTTCACTAAACTTTGTGTTACTGCAAAATATTTTAATACCATAAACATGTTTTTGGGAGCGACTGTTCCCTTCTTCAGATGGACAAAGACAAAGTCTTGACGTCATAAACATGTTTTCGGGAGGTAGGTACCTTCATTGTTTGTATGCACTCCCTGTGATTTAAGGCACGAGCCGCCTCTGTTCACGAGTACGTACTAATTAACTTTTAAAACTGAAACTGTTTACAAATTTTATAAACAATACCAATATGGTTAGTTTATTAAGTCGCCGCATACAACTATTGCAAACCTTTTTGATAAATTTACTATAAAAATGCACTACTCTCCCCTTAAAAAATAAGCGAGCCATCTACAGTAGTTATGTGTAATAAAGACTTGGATAGCCATAATTACAAGACATGTAGAAATAAAAGAGACCTTGTGTAAAACATTTTAACTAACAATTATTATTGTTTCGCAATATTTTACATACTCTTGTGTATTTAAAAATGATTAGTAGTGCGTGTATTTCAAAATATTTTTTGGTTTGTTTATAGCTAAATAAGAGTACAAATCCAGATGTTATCATTCGCTCCTTATTATTTTTGAGAGCAACAAGATCCTTAACTGGCTCTACATATATATATTTGATAGATCAAAACGAAAAAATAAATGTAGGTTGTATGAAACATTCAAGCGAATTTGAATATCAAAGGTTACAAAAATCTGCTTAAATATTATAATATCTATACTATTACACAAATTATCATTTAAATGTATGATTTGAAAACATTTATTTTTATATCTACAATATTTCACTGAGTAATTTTAGGTAGAGACAAGTTATGAGAAATCTTTCTTCCGACGCTAATTGCTTGATGCAATTGGCCCAGTGGTTACCGTCTCGTCACGGTACGACGACGGACGCAGGTTCGAATTCTGCCCGAGGCATGGGATTTTTCCACACGTTGAACATGTTAAAATTTCTCATAATATTCGGGAATTTGAAAATTACCACCTAATGGGGAACGTGTTTAACGTAAAGTGATCACACTAATCCAGCCTTCGAAAAAACAGTAGAAAACGGTCGTAAGCCCGTAGTGGTTTGTTCATACCATTTAAAAATCGAACAGTTTTAGTCAGTCATCAATAATTGTTGATATACCTATCGTTAAAATCTAGTCTTAAAAAAATGGATACAAGAATGTAGACAAACTTAGAACGTTGTGTACAAGTTTGAGGTGTTCATGCAGACACGTTTTGTTTCTAAATTAGGTACTCGCCACTCGAATAAAATACTCGACAAATGTAAACTAGGCTTTAACGATAATAATTTATTGTTTTTGACTTTATTTGCATAAGGTTCACTTAAGGCAAGATGATTAAACACGTCAATACCTATCAATTCTCTTGATAGGAAGATAACATCTTGAAATATCCACTTACGTACACTATTCTCGTCCTATTACTGACATCTAGATACAAGTAGGTAGGTACCTAGTTCTAAACTATAACGATAGATGATTAATGACAACAATGATATTGACTTTGAATCAATACAATGTCACGGCTTCTATGTATTTCAGAGCTGAACGCCTACATACAGAATATTTCTGTCAAGCTTCAACAATAATTATATTAACAGAGTGCCATGTCAAATGTTAAACAATCGTAAAATTGCCAATATTAGAATAGATACGGTTGTGAAGTAATTTGATTTGTACCGTGAGTATGTAGGTATATGCGGAGATATATCTTCTTCAACTTTTTAATAGTTACCTACCTATTCTGTTATCCGGGGCAGAGAAGAATCCATTTAATCAAACATCGGAAGAATCTGTTCAGCCGATCTGGAGTTATAAGTGTTCGCACTAACCCGACTTTCTTTTATATGAGAGATATACAAATTATTAGAATACAATATCCGGCAATATAGCCGGCGGGACTTATTGCCTGAGGTAATTTTTACTAGTCAACCGGACCCGTCCAATCTGAGACAGGCCAACCCCGGGTATATTTATTTTTCAAGTGAAAAAACAATGATGAACGAAAATCTCTGACCCGACCGGGAATCGAACCCGGGACCTCGTGATCTGAAGTCTACGCCTATACTTCTAGGCTACCGAGGTCGGTATTATATATTCATAGTTCATTTCAAAAACTTATTAGTGAAAAATTTCAGGCAAAACAATATAGGTATTGCTTGATTTAAAAAAAATCTTGTTATTATGCGTTAAATATATAAAAGCGTTAAAAATTGTGTTAAAAAGTTCACTCATTGCATCTCACTATGCGTCCATATAAACAAAATAGGCAAATTTACTATTATACTAAAAGGATTTTTTTCTACAATATTATTTACCTGAGCGATATTATTGACACTGTGTCTATAGGCCAGTGTTTATCGATCAATTGGCTACGCATTGCATTCATCTCCTGCGAAGGACAACGAGTTTTTCTGTGTATCGGTAAGACTATTTATTACTAGAGTATGAAAATCAGTCTGCCTATATTATCATCAGACGTAGTATAGAGTATTATTTTATTTGTTATCTTCACACAGTGACTTGATCGTGGTTAAATGAAGTGATAAAACATTAATTTTTATAAATAGATACGTATTTTATACCGTATATTTTATGTAAATCGTACAGTTTTAGTTGCAGCTTTAAAACGCGTGTCCCTAATCTAATTCTGTGCTTGATTCAAGTGTTGTGAACATAATGTTTTATTAAACAAAATAAATATTAAGCAAAATAAAAGAGTTTAGTTATGTTTTGTAATAATAAATGCATTGATTTTAAAGTGTTTTCATTATATAATGTGTGCGTACCTTAATAACATATAATTTTGTTTTATTTGAGCTCTTTTTAATCGGCATCTGCTTTCTATGGGTGGAATGCCTAATTTATTATAAAAATAAAAAAATCGGCATCTATAGAATTTATCAATGATCAATATAAATTATTATCATAAGGCGTATTCATTAATTCAACCTAAGTAATAACATTATATGCATACCTTACAATTTTAAATTGTCTATTTATAAATAATTCAACATAAATATTATTTAATACAATGATGAACTAAAATATGACATCTATGGAAAAAATCAATAAGTTTTTTAAAGACATGTTGTAAGTGTTTCTACCATATGATAACAAATACGCTGTAAACCACTCGGCCGAAACTATCAACAATTATTATTGATCAGAAACTTTGTTTTGATTCAGTATCTATCAAATTACAATAAAATAAATACATAAGTAAGAAGTGTTTATCAAACCATTCTTAACGTTATGATCTTATTTTAGTATACACATTATTCTAGGATATTTCATTTAAATTTTACCGAAGTTTAAACAATGAAAATAATGTTCAAAAGACCGGCAGATTTTCCCTACCCTCATGTCTGGAGCAGATTCACGAGGACCAATGCCAAAGGCGAGACAACGAAGTTTAAAATTCAAGATTGTCCTGAAGAAATGTTCCCGGATTTAATGGAGTTTATGTGCGAATATTTCATGAAAGATGAAACCCTCAATAATGCCGTAGGTAATTAAATATTTTTTTTTATAACATAATTTATTTTAATACCTGTGGGGCTAGTACGAGTTTAATCGAAAGCTAATTGCACGCTAATTAGAGCTTATACGTGTAAATAGTATTCGAAAATCAAATGATCGAATCGTTCGATTATTTTGGTATGGAAAGTTTCTTCACTATAAATACGATAAAATATTTCCAAAACATCTGTATTTCATTCGTATTCAAAACTCAGGAGGGAACAACGCTAGAATATAATATGCGTGCGCATACATTCTACCTCTATGTGCATGCCCGATGTTGATTTTATATGACAATTGGAGTAAGTGTGTTGGGCTACTGTCAGAGCGGCAATTACTTACGTTTGCAAGAATGAGAGGTGATGGCGTTTCACAGGTGATCCGTTCCATACTAACTTAAATATTGTATTTTATATAATTTCTCATTTTCAATTTTTTATTAATTATTCTGTTATCCGGGCGGAGAAGAATCCAATAAATCAAACATTGAAATAATCTGTTCAGCCGATCTCGAGTTATAAGTGTTCGCACTAACCCGACATTCATTTATATTAGAGATTATTTAATACCCTCTTCCGTGCTTATCTACCGACGGGTTATCTCGCAGACACCAAGTATAAGTTTTCGATGTTCAAATATCTGTACCTACACATCTGAACACGCGTGGTAACGTTACCAATATGCAACGTATCAAATTTCCATAGTATCCTACGCGATGGTTTGCGATAGTTCGCGGTAGTTCGTCACGAACCACGCAAACCACCGCGTACCATGGAATTTTGATACGTTGCATATTGGTAACGTTACCACGCGTGTTCAGATGTGTACAGACCGGAAACGATCATCGAAAGAGTTTCGAAAAAAATCCATACAAAATGATCGAACGATTCGATCGTTTGATGTCAGAACACTATTTGCAAGCTATGCGCTTAAGTTTTCGTTAAAACTCATAATAGCCCCACAAATTCAGTATAAAAAGATGTCGTTTTATGCCAAAAATACAATTTGATGTAGGCACCTAATAAGAATTTAAATTATTCGATCATGAAACAGTATTATAACATACTTCAACAAATAAGTATAGTATTTCAAAGAAACGATTTTTGTATACAGCGCAGGCTATTTTTTGAAGGAAAAACACCACAATAATGCCTCACAAAATCCTTTATGTAGAAAGAAAAAACCACCAGTTAACTTCGAAAAGCCGATGTCAATTATTATTACTATGTTATACCAACAAAAAGGTCGACGTTATCTCTGTCCTGAAGGAGAAACCCTATGTCCTGTATGAGGGAAAAGCGGATACAATAATATCGTCATAGACCGGACGTCTTTAGCCCCCACAGGTAACTTTTGGCTCATCAGAAATTGTTTCATGTTGGTAGGTATGTAGGCACACGGGCTTTGCCGACAAACGTGATAAAGGTAGAAACTAAGTTCAAATAAAGGGAAGGTACTCCCCCGAGATATACATAAATGGTTTAACATGGCCATTTTAAAACACTTTATACTTACGATTCAACTTCAAAATTTTCTTCAACGATGTGAAAATTGTTCAAATATGATCTTTAATACTTTCATAACAATTCCTCATAGGTATCGCTTTGATTTCTTTTCCATTATCCTTTTTTTAATACTGAGACATCGAGTAACGGTTTTTTTTAACTTCGAGGGAGGATCTAAAACTTTTTTGCGATGTCTGTTCCAACACCTGTCAAGCAAAAATGGGCAAAAAAATTCTTCGGTTACAATTTTATGGGATCGGTTTGCATCAAGCATTTTAGCTCCGTTCCTCTAATCTTCCTGTTACTTGCCAGCCTCTTTAGTTCTTGGTAGTTGCTACAGCAAATATCTCCGATGACCTTGTATATTTACCTTATAATCTTTTGGATGGCCTTTGCGGTCTTTGCTCTCGATCATTGCCTCAACCAGTTAAAACGATGCTGGGCAATCATTTTTAGTAGTTGTTTTGTTACCCGGCTCTACTTAGTTCCTATTCATTTGGAGTATGATCCGACCTATTATCGAACCCTTGAATGCGTTCGTATCATTAGACCTTGGCCACCTTCAAATCATTGCATCCAATATAGCCAGCTAGTTGGCTGATGTAGCATTACAACGCATTTGATACATTTCTACTCTCAAAATATTATGTGCTTCAAGGGCACAGCGGAAAAAATAGAGAAAAACTGTGAGGTTGTAGAAGAATACACAATAAAAGCCTTGTAAGATAAGTGGCCTTGTAAGATAAATAGGAGAGAGTGTAAGAAGCGAATAAAGTAAGTATGCTTGGATAGAAAAGAGTGGAGATCCGTTCTCTCTGCCTAACCCTCACGGGACACGGCATGATAGATAAAAAAAAGATAATTGAAAAAATCTTTATACGTAGGTAGTTTGCTTGCAGAAAAAAAAATATGGTAGTCCCATCGAGGTATATCGAGATATCTACTAAGAAAATAGAATAGAATTAGGTAGATAGATATAATAAATCAAAATAACTTTCCGAAATTTTGTGTGCCTTAATTAAACAACGGGAAACCTTGGGCGAGTCTCGAAAATGACAATAATGGCCACACCGTAAATACCGCATTTTCAATGCTGATCTGATCATTAAGGCAAAGTTTGTTTGTCAACAAGCCCCCATTTTTAAATTCGTAAAGTTAATTTAAGCAGTTGAAATATCAAAAAGTGTTTTATTACGCGAATAATTGAAAATGTATTAATTAAGAAACTTTCATAATTAAATCATCATTTTTCAACGTTTTAAAACACTTCGCTATGATAATAAATAATCTACCCTTGTTTAAAGGCACAGACTTTTAAATACTGTTCGGCATGTTAAAATACAAATTTTCAAATAAGCAACTGAGTACCTGCCTGAATGTGAAGAGGAATTCTCGGAATGCCTGTTGAGGGAGGAGAAGGTTATTTCAGGACCTGCCTATGTTTGCCTTATACGACGACAAAATGGAACACTGAAACCCAATTATATATGTATTTATGTAGCTACCTTGGTTATTTAATGCATAGTTGTTTTACCCTAAAATACAATAGATATATCATACTTTTGTTATGGCAACCCTGTCATGTTAGAATTATTTCAAATTCAAAAAAAGAACACGATTCCTTGGAAATAGAAAACGCTTTTACTCTGGCCTAAGCAGGTGTTCTTGTTACCTATGCTCCTGAGTAGGATGTAATAGGGAATAATGATTGATTGATTGAAGCAGGTGGTCTGAGAAATGCTAGTCGCATTCCCTATTAAGAATGTTTTCTTACATAATGGCTCTTTACAAGGTGGTTTGCGGAAAAACATAGAGTAAGAATTCAGAGGATATTACTTATGCGCGGATTCGTGTTCCTCTGTGTTGACTCTATGATAACTTGATGGTGACTGATAGTTGTGCGGCTTTGTATGATTGATGTGACAAGCTGCTATCAGGTGTCGACATCATGGAGAAACGCTATTGGTGGATGATGTCGTCATAAGAAACACGGCCGCTACAGTTCCGCTCTCTTTTAGTGTTAAAAACCATACACGGGTATTCATTCGTTGGGACAATTCTTTGATTTTCAGGGATTCAGTTTGACAATTTGGCAGTCGAAGAATTTATAACATTTCAATCAGCCAAGGTGGTGCAGAAACTAGTGACAATTTGTTTAAGGGACGAAGAAAATGATAGCGATTTGAAGGACAAGAAACCAGAAATACTGGGATTTAGTGTAACTTTCGTGAATAGGGATGCCGAGGAAGATGACTTTCATGTAAGATATTCCATGAAATTTTTCATATTTCTTTTACATACTAGACGAACTTTCATAAAATGTATTTTTTTAAAGAATTAGCATCCATTCTTTCAAAATAAACAAACCGTAGTATTATCTATTTAACTTTAATATCTTTCTTTCTCTCCATTTGTACATGATTCTTATCTTTGCATTTTCACATTTTCCATATAAACATATTAATATCTGGCTGAAGAATTGTTTTTTTTCATGCACCAGCTTTTTTAAAGAATCATACTCGAACTTCTTTACAAAGCAATAATCACACAATTAATAATAAGCAGATTACAAAAATAAAAATGATTACATTTTTATGTGCCAACTTCTATTCCTTGTTTTATTTCATTTTATTTTTGTAGTTTTATTTTATTTAAGTATTTATTTATCATCATCATCAGCCCTCACTCGCCCATTATTGGACAAAGGCCACCCTTTAATTATTATTTTTATAATGAATACAATAGATATATGTATGTATGATGTGAAAATGTATTCTACCAAAATTTAATATGATCCCCGTTTCACACAAACGTTTTTTAACTTAAGAAACGGAGTCTATATTGATTTGATAAAAAAAATAATAAATTGGTATCTTAACACTGTGATTGTTCTGGTACAACTCAAAGTTATAGTTAAAGATACCTGTACATCACTATGCAATTTTTTTTACGAGAAAATAATATATTTTAAGCTGCTAACCTAGGGTAGCTCAGAACTCATAGTATATTATAACAGCCTTTTCGTGTAAAACATATCTTTGCATAAAAATTCATAATTTTACAATTAAAATTAATTTATCCTTGGAATTATTATAGAAACTTTAAAAATGATATCAACTATTGGAGCTTTTTATTATCTGCTTTATAACTACATATTCAATATTAATCGGTACTTTAAGGGGGACCCACTAAAGTTACGACCTCAAATTTCACGTGCTTATGTAGGAGCATAAGACCAACCCGTATACCAAATTTTATGAAAATCGAAGAAATTTTTTTTTTTTCATTTTTAGCCCTTTTTCTAGAACAAGTGAAATTTTCTTTGGATACTTTAAGAGGGTTCCCCTGAAGGTACAGATCTCAACATTTTACTGACTCATCTACATCGAGGGGCTAACCGTTCTACCAAATTTCAATCAAATCGGATAAGAATAACTATGAGTTATGGGCGCGCACACATTTTTGGCGTACGCGTACGGGTACGGGTAAGGGGAAATTAAAAAAAAAAAAATATTATGCATTTTTGGAATCTACACCCTCGAAAACGTCGAGAAAATTAATTTCAGCGAAATCTATTTTTTTTTTTGAAATCCGATCACAAGACTCGTGTATGTATATTCCATATACTATGAGTAATATATTCCATATACTATGAGTAATATATTCCATATACTAAGAGTAATATATTCCATACCTATACTAAGAGTAATATATTCCATATACTATGAGTAATATATTCCATATACTAAGAGTAATATATTCCATATACTATGAGTAATATATTCCATATACTATGAGTAAAACATAAACAACTTTTCCCGCCAGGTAGAGCTAGGACGTGGGAATAGGTACCAATCGAAAATGCTACTTATTGTTACACAATTCCTTCTTTTAAACTTATAGTAACACAAGACACCTATTAATGGAGCACTGAAGATTATATTTATCAATATAATGTTTTGCCTTTTTTTGTTTTTCAGTGTTCTGTTGGTGTATTCAATATACCTACCTACATTTTTTAAATAAAATGATCCTAAACCCTCCTATTTAAAATCTATGTATGCATAATAACAGAAATTGTTTGCGAATTTGTTAAAAACATACTATAATGAAAAATAAAAGCTTTTTTATTTATTATTTTAATAAAAAAACAACCTTTCAAGGTACCTACTCATATCTTTTGCGTATCTCGATGATCGAAATTTTTCATTTTTCTTTTTTTTTTCATTTTTAGCCAAAATCAAACGCCATTACAAAACTCTTCAAAGTGTTCGACGAAATGGAAAAACACAACCTGACGCGGAAAACGTTTGGGGTGGACGAATATTTGGGAGATGCTGGTTTATCTGTACACCCATCAGTGAGAAATGTTGGGATTGGAGTCGAATTATTAAAATCCAGGTGCGTGATTCTCAAACTTTTATTAGAAAATTTTATGAAGTATGAAACCAATACATACGTTTTCTATTAAAAGAAAACATTTGTATAACAATCTAAACAAATTATAGTACAAAAAACGCACCTGGAATGTTTTATTAAATGGGAGAAATACATCAAATAATATTCAATGTAAAAAAAGGTTTTTCTGCTCTCCTATAAAATTTTCAAAATGGAGATAATGTCCTATACCTCAGAGGTACAGAAGTATGAAATAAGTAGATTAAACGTAAATAATAATATTGCTTCAATTCTCAAACCCTGCAATTATTTTTATTAATGAACGTGGAACTATTTACCTATGTAGCTAATTAGTTATCTGCTGAATTCATGGTAGCTACATTAAATGTAATACTCAATTGCTTAGTAGGTACTTAATTAAAAAAAAAAATTTGTAAAAAAAATCGCATATTCGCGTCCAAAGTTTTGTTATATTATGCCGTTTTACCACTTATTTGATAAACAAAAACGTGATTGACAAAATAAATTGAGGTGGATTTTGTAAATTAAAATTAGATTTTTTTTTTCATCCATTAGAAGCAAATATGGGTGAAATTGCTGTTTCTCTTCGAATCTTTATATTTTTTAAATAAATTTTATGACATTTTCTCTTAAGGAGAAATATTTTATCATCGGCATAAAACTGTTTTTAAACGACATTTTTTTTTCAGGATCTCCATAGCAAGGATGTTAGGACTAAAAGTGGTTGAAGCAACCTTTACCTCAGAAACATCACAGGCCACCGCATCAAAAGCCGGTTTTAGTACAATGATGTCTGTCCCATACACAGAGCTATCTGCAAAATACGATATTGACTTTCAAACCTCATCAAAATATATAAAAAATATGACTTGTTTGGTTGATTAACTATCAGAATATGAAATGGCTGTTAGTTTAAAATTGGGATGGGAAATTCTACTAGCAAGCGATAAATAGAACATTAGGTGTAACAATAAATCAATAATATTATGTAAAACTGAATGTTTGTGTGTGTGTACTCGATAAATTCAAAGACCAGTGAACGTATTTCAATGAAACTTTGGTGATCTGTTCTACTATACTACTTATGTACGGGAAGGTTTAAGCGGAGTATAAGTTACACTTACACAAGTAGACAAGTTTAAAATGTAACAAACCAGGAGTAAAATGTTTTTTTTTTATTCTGGGTTAGATCGAAGTTCGACGGGCGGGTCAGCTAGTTAAAAATAAAACCGTTAAGTCCGCCGTACACGTCATCTTATCTATTCAAAGTAATGAATTGTTAGAGTCATTAATTGTTACATATTCGTTAAGATTCTTTTTTAACCCATTTTTATTTGCCAATTTTGTTATTGAAATTCTTTTAAGATTCTTTAAATTATTACTTTTTGTTGGAATTTTTCATCATATTACTTACTTAAATTATTACTTTTAGCAGGAATGTTTCATCATAGATATTATATAATATATAAAAACACCAAAAATGTTTCTACCTATGTTCAACATTGACAACATCCAATTGACTCAACAATGCGCACCCATGCAGTTTTAAGCTATCTAACCTTATTTTGACTCCCTTTGTTTAAGGTTTTTGCGGTCATGTCAAACCATCGTAGTGTGACAGCTGAGTATTATTACCTCATTAACCGAATTACTATGAATTTTTGATGCATTGTGACGTAATCTTTTTTGGTGAAATAAGGCGTATTATAGGTAGGTAAATATCTCTTTTATCTTTGATCAAAATACATTTTTCAGAATTTTCTTTTATCTTAATAATGTCCTATTATCAAATAATCATATTTATAACACGGCTGTAATTTGATTGATCTTCCACTTTTTGAATGCCACCTTTTGCGCATTATGAATGTCGTTATGTGATTCTCGATTTTATATAGGTACAAACTTCTTTCCTATGCTTCATAAATCAATCATCAAAAAAAATCCTTTAATCAAACTTCAAAATATGTGATACGACGTAGGAATATCGAGAAACAATAAGAAATCAAATTTTTGTGCAGTTCTTCATAATATTATGTTAATTCCGAGTTCAAAAGATATGAATCTGTCAATTGGTCACTTTGAACGTTCATCAGGATGGCAGCAATGTTTTTTTCAACTGACCTAAGCCCCATCAGCACTGTGGTCTATGTTGAACGCTTTGGTCAGCCACAGGCTATGAAGATCAATTCGAGCAAAGCAAAAACTAATAAAACTATGCAAATCATTTAAAAAACGTCAAGCAATTTTTGTCCAGTTAAATTTGGTCATGTTTGCACAAAATAGTTCATATTTAAAATAAACATCGTGCCCGTTGGACATCTGTGACTGATGTGGATTGGAAGAGGAAACCATTGACCACATATTTTTTAATTGTATAATATTTACCAATAGAGGGTTATACCCGCAATTTTATTCGGACTTGGTCAAATGTGGAACACAGCTTCCCACATCAATGCAGTATCTGGTTTCCAACTTTGATCCATCAGTTTACAGAATCATATAAAAATTTATAGTGAGAAACGGCGTGAGAATATTATAATAGGACTGGCCTGTTGTTGTTTTATTTATTTATTTAGGACATATAATAGGACAGGTTGTTGTTTTATTTATTTATTGAGGACATATAATAGGACAGGTTGTTGTTTTATTTATTTATTGTTTTACATGTTTGTTTCTTTTAATGTGTTCATATATTTAAACACTTACAATATTACATAATTTTAAACCCCTACATGGTTATGGCAAATAACACATTCTCCAGAAGGTGAATGCCATAAATAAAAAAAAATGATTTTATTTTCAAATAGTTTTATGAAACTTAACATAAAGCATGCGTCATGAGAAATCTTCGATGAAACCAAAATTCATGGAGACTTTCACCAACTGGACCTAAATAATTTTCGGTACCTATTTACATAGCGTTCTAGGTGATGTTGTGAAAGCCAAATTTACGCTAAGAGCTACCTATCTAAAAGTTAGGAAATTTTCAAAGCAGAGCTGAGAGATTTGGAATTAACGAATATGTAACAACTAATGACTCTAACAATTCATTACTGATGTTCGATTTTTAAATGGAACACACCACTACGGGCTTACGATCGTCTTATACTGTTATTTCGAAGGCTGGCTTAGTGTGATCACTTTACGTTAACAACGTTCGCCTTTAGGTGGTAATGTTCAAGTCTCCGAAACTCCTAATCATGATAATTCTCGACATGTTCAAAATGTCGAAAAATCCCAAAAGTAGACATTAAATAATTAATGAGATATACCCAGAGATAAAAGTTGGAAATTATTGATAAAAAGTGAGCAACTAAATTTAAAGACTGCGACTGCTCTCGTGTATTTTTGGCGCCAGGATATGAATATATCCATTTTTGTTGCTGTCTCATCTTTATTTCCTACTAGCTTTCCCGACAAACGTTGTCCTGTGTTCCAAATACGAATATTGAATTCGAATTTGTATGCAGATGAATTAATTATCATTTGAACAATGTGATTTCGAACGATGCGTCTGGTTTAAACCATGTATATTCCATCCGCATTCTGTCAATCGCACCAATTGACAATTTCTGTCAAAATTTCAAAATTGGAATAAAATTATAAGTCAAAAAGTACTAATAAGGTTTTCTATGTAGAGTTTTCTTTACATTTCTAATTTTCCATGCATTTTTCTTAATAGTTTTCTTCTAAAAGGACATTCTCCTGATAAAAGCCTACACGAACAAAAAAGAATTAGCGAAATCAGTCCAGCCGCTTAGGCGTGATGCGATGACATCGGGAAATAGCTCTACATTTTTATATATAAGATTAGGCTTTGTTGGTGAACAACGTTTAGTTTGGTAGGTCATTGAGCTCGGTAGAGGACTTTTGTTGCCTCCTTATGTCCCTAAGTGGGGTTGCAAAGGGAGCATGTATGTATTGTATGGTGTTTAAAATCCAGTTATCTTAAAACCTGTAAATAATAATATAATGCTTATAATAATAAATTTATTCATAATTATGAATAAGTGCATTAACAATGATTCTACAATTATAAAAAAAAATTGGAACAAAACAAAGTTTAGCATCTCGCTGGGCTTTCGCCTGTGATGAGTTGCTTCAATTGCGATATGTACCAGTTATAGGATAAAATACCAACTACTATATTCACCACATACATCCAACCCCAATACTCTACTATCTGCTACCCACCTCAGCAAAAATATTCAGAATTCAATTAGTTTCTCACAGTCATATATTCCGATGCGGACCATGTACATCGACATTATTCTCCCGTCAAAATTGGTGCCCCCAAATGTCTTCCCCGCGCCAAACATCTCGTTCCACAATCTAGGACCTCTAAACAAATGAGAACGCGTGAAGAACGTGAAACAAGGTAAGGGCACAGGGATGTTGTTCATATTCCGAGTGGTCCTCGCCTGTGATCCAGAAGGAACGATTTTTGAAGAGAGAAGTCTAAGCAAGTAAACTTGGCGCACAGAGAGTATCTCAGTATTCTTAAAAAGATCCAAAGAAGGGTACAAATAACCAGGTCTAAACATAACCATAATAAGCATTTTCTAAGTATCGGTCATAGCCCCCCCCCCCCCAAGCAAGTACACCGATTGTACTAGAACATTATTATAGTATTAATTACTAATTGTAGTATTTGTAGTTAAGTTCAAACTAAAGTTAGTTTTCTTCTACTTAAGGGTCTTTATAACGCTAAAAAATAAATTATTAAATTATATTTTAATTCTCTGTTTCTATAATTATTATATATTGTAATTTGTTCATATAGATAACATTTTAATAGATAACTGAGCTAAAACTATCATCAGAGATTAATATTATCATATTGTTTGATTAAAAGAGCTTAGGGAACTGAATATGGTGTGGAAAGAAGTCATCAATACTGCGCAGTGGATATGTCTTCCTTATACCCCAAAGTATGACCAAAGAGTTCCACAAAAATTCCACTATGGGACGCAGTGACGGAGATCTCCTTCTTGGCAAAAGCCTAGAAAATAAGAATAATAATGTATGCATTAAGGTGCACATTGCTGCATATGCATTTTTAACAATCTATAATACAACAGAAAGTCGGGTTAGTGCGAACACTTGTAACTCGAGATCAGCTGAACAGATTCTTCCGATGTTTGATTTATTGGATTCTTCTCCGCTCCGGATAACATAATAACTATAAAAAGGAGGAAAAATGGCCAAGAAATTATTTGCTACTATCTTACACCCAAAATTCTTCTGAGGCACTTCATTTCGAAAGCTGGGACTTTTGTGCCTGGGCTTTAGTCTGGTGCCAGGACTCACACCCATACTGGAAAATGAGCAACACACACGTATCAAACAGTTTACATTTCGTCTCGACACTTGCCATACCGATACGTATCGGGAGCTCAGCCCCGAGGTCACCAGAGGCGGTAATGGTTGCTCCCAGGTATTTAAATTTATCCACCCGGGAGTCTTGGTGACCGTCGGTGGTTATCGATAGCTGTTTAACGGGGCAGGCATTATTCGCCATGAGCTCCGTCTTACTGGCATTGACTCGAAGGCCAGGCGTCTGTTTCGTCGTAGTCTTGAAACACTGCGCTGTAATTCCTCCACTGTCGTACTGAACAACGCTAGGTCGTCAGCGTACTCCAGATCGCACATTTCGCCCATTAGACCATCTCACTGTGTTATTGGTATACCTATTTTTCCTTGCATGGATATTCTAAAGAGGAAGTCCATCACAATAAATGTAGCCAGTACGCAGCCCTGTCTGACTCCTGTGGTGATCCTTAAAGCTTCAGTAGGACCACCCAGAGATGAAGTTACTTTTGGAAAATTTAGTACCGGCTTTTCGTTGTTCATTTACTTAAAATACACCTTTATTATTAGTGTCCAATTGTTATTGTTTTAATAACGATTGGTTTCCGATAAGTATAATCAAACTTCAGAGAAAAGATTAGCAAGTCTTTGAAATATATAATATCATGTTTTGTTTCAGCTAAAAACAATGATATATATAAAGGACAATCATGAACAGTCTTGCAGTGTGTCGTAAGGGAGATACCCAGGATCAAGATAGCCGCTCTACTCAGTCAAGGTTAGCTACTCTTATTTACTATTATTTTTATTAAATCTATCTAGATAATTATAACTATCTACTTCCTTTCTTTCTTACCCAACTCAGGCCACAGAGAGACAAATAACAAGAGCTTTCCGCTGTATTTTTTTTTATTTAGACAGCAAAGCACCTGATCTCGAGCAATTCATGCCCATATTCATTCATCTATCTGTTAAGCCGCATACAAGTACAAGTCAATAAAAAAGGGGGGGAAACAAAAAGATTTAAACAAAATACCAACAGGAAACAAACAAACGGGAGAAAAAGAAAGAAACACTTAAACCAAAATCACCATTCAAGCTACCCACCCACGGAAACTTACATATTATTATTATAATACTTATCATTGTGTTTACTTTGGTACTTTTTAATGTTTTCGATAGAGGCGCTCATTTAAAAAATCAATAAAACCATTAATTAAAATAGAAATAGGGCGTCCAGAACTGTTGACACACCCAAAACGTTTCTTTAAGATCCATTCAGATTTGAAGGACAAGATACCCCCCAAAGAATCTTAACAAAAGAAATAGGTATATTATAGGTAAAAATATGTACGTCAGCACAATATTATTTTGATCACAACAATCTGTCGCAACACTCACTCATGCATAAGCGAATACGCTGTATGTATTACGACAATTAATAAAAACGTTACAGCTAATATATAGTGAACTAGGTAAAAAACGAGCAAAAGACAAAATTCTTTAAAAAAAAAAAAGTTTAGAAATAATGTACAATACCGCTCAACTTCTTGCCAAACCGTTAATCCATGAAGTTATGCACCATCATTGGGTGCCGATTGGGTCTAAGCCACCGCTCAAAAGTAGATACACAATCATGAAATAGATATTATTATCTAGATTTGATAAAGATCTTGATAAACTACATATCATAAGTCATCATCGTTCGGTTAATTGGTTATCCGATGTTTTTATCAAGTCGCGCTATTCCGTCGGCAAAGTCGACAGCAGATCGCACATTTTGCCCATTAGATCATCTGTGTTGGTTTACCTCTTGCTCAATGCATGGACTTTCTCAACAGAAAGTTCCTGAAGATAATCCATAAATATAAATGGAGCCAAAACGCAGCCCTATCTGACTCTTGTGGTAATCCAGCAGCTTTATTTGGCATTTTGACGCTACACTCGGAGTCTTCATACAAGGACTGCACCATTTTAACAACTATCTTTGGAGGTATACCGTATAGGGCTAATATTTTCCATCTCGATGAACTTGTATAATGTCGAGAATTTTTTTTAAATCGATGAAGCAAAAAACGACTGGAGAGTTGAACTCTTTGAATTGTTTATTTTATGGTCTTCAAAAGATTATACTAATATTCAATCAATCAATCAATTCTCCCTTTTACACCCCACTCAGGAGCATAGGGAGGCAACAAGAGTTCTCCACTGCGCAACGTTCATGACTTCCTCCCACACCATGTCCAGGGTCTTCCTCGTTTTCGGGACCCATATGGGAAGAAGAACAGTGCTCTCCTCGGCCAACTGTCATTCGGAATCCTTAACACATAACCCAGCTAAGTCCATCTACTCTCCACAATGGTAGAGGTGCGCGAGCATGTAGCGTCGTTCGTGATGCGGTGGTACCATCTTCTTCTTCTTTATTTGCCCTATAAGGTCCCCCCGAAGCAGCTCTCTGCTCACTCCTGTAGGATTATTCTCGTAGCGGTCTTAATACGCTCCTATCTTGATTGACAAAATTAAAATGGCGGATTGGTATTCACAAAACAAGATATCTAGCAGATATCTTAAAATTCGTTATGTTTGAAATATTAGTATGAAATTCTATGTAGGTAATCGGCCTTCCCGTAACTATCTTACAAACGTCAAATTCAAGGGCGACGTGATTGCGATCATGTCTTAATCTTATCGTTAAGTGATTTTTAAATGCGATTGATTACGGGAATAAGGCTCCTGCACGATTAAGAACTTCTGAATTCGTTACTCTGTCTGTCCATGGGATCCTGAACATTCTTCTAATAAACAAAATGGTACCATCAAATACACAAAATTCTACTGAGACATATCATTTCAAATGCAGAGATTTTTGTGCCTGGGCTTTAGTCAGGTGCCAGGAATCACACCCATACATGAGAATGAGCAACACACACGCATCAAACAGTTTATATATTTCGTCCCGATACTAAACGCTAACGCTTTCCAAATAATGGTCATGTTGTTAAAGGCGCCACTTGCATTTCCGGTACGCACCGGGAGCTCAGCCCCGAGGTCACCAGAGGTGATAATGGTTGCTCCCAGGTACTTAAACTTATCCACCCGGGAGACCTGGTGACCATCGATGGTTATCGGCAGCTGTTTATCGGGGCAGGCATTATTCGCCATGAGCTCCGTCTTACTGGCATTGACTCAAAGGCCAAGGCGTTTTGTTTCATCGCAGAGTTTTAAAACACTGCGCTGTGATCCCTCCACTGTCGTACTGAATAACGCTAATAATAATACATGAATATGCTCACATTATTTTTTTTATTCACTTCGTACATTTCTAGACTCAATCATATTATATCGAATGTAGGTATGAAAAAAGAGGATGGGCTCAGTACCCGAAATGGACGATCAAGCACGGGGGGGTTTAAAAGATGGAATTCGGTTCCAAAGCACTAACACAGAGGCCGAAACAATGAAATTCAAAATTCAGCTTTGTCCGGAAGAGATGTTTGAGGATTTGTTGACTTTCGTGCTGACATATTTCATCACTTCGAATGTTCTGTTCAAGGCTCTAGGTAAGTAATTATAATAACAATTTTTTCCAAAGCGACTAAATTTCAAAGTTTTTCTGTGTTTTTTTTTTTACAAATCTTTAATGTTAAAACTATTTCTATATCTACAGAATTCTTTTGGTTCGAATATAACACTTTTGAATATTTTTTTAATCTGAATCACTAGTAGTTAAACAGATCCAACATAAAGCCTCTGCCGGTGGATTGATTCTACCTATGTAGTATAATAAAAAAAAAAAAAAAAAAAACTATAACTTGTCCAATCAGCGCAAAAATTTGTCTCACGCCCCTTTGTTCTGTGTTTAAGCATTTGACGAAACCAGGACCATTGTCCTTGAAACCTTTATATTTTTTTTCATATCAACAAAAAATCTTATAAATTCGTTAATTTATATCGTTTTTAAGCTATAATGGTATGTATACATCTGAAACGCGCGGTTACGTAACCAATGTAACATAGCACGCAACGTATTATGGAAATTTAATACATTGCATGCAACGTTACATTGGTTAATTATGTTACCGCGCGTTTTCAGATGTGTACATATCCTTAGACTCTGTACTCACTTGGGCCGCAAACTAATTAATTTTATCAAAACGATGCATGTGTTCTGTTCGCGTTCACTTTTCGAATCACGCATACACTTTACATTTCGATTAAATTGATGTGATGTCGCACGTTCTCAGCGCAAGTGAGTACTTGACCTTTTAGACGGACAAAGTGATATGCAGGTTGGTACATACATAAATCGACTACAAATATAATATTTTTATAATGTTAGCTTTTTTGTTTTTAAGGTTTTGACGGAGATGAATTAGCTAAAGAAGAATATAAAAAACTTGTAAGGTGCCGGCTGCAACAAAAATTATCTGTGATTTGCTATAAAGATGATGGCGAAACTAGATATGATTTTAAAACAAACAAACCAGAGATTATAGGATACGGTATTAATGCTGTTCAAGAATATAAAACGGATCACAATTATGAGGTAAGTTATACATATACATACATACTCCCTTTAACCACAAGCCAGCCCGGAAGAGACCAATCCGCAGCAAACACGACCCGCACGAAACCGACCCCCTAGCTCGATCAAAGCAATCAAACCGAAAAGCCGGCCCCGCATAAATCAAACCCGCGGCGGATCCCACCTCCCCCCCCCCCCCCAAACCAACTACAATGCGGGAGGCCTAAATCCCACTCAGGTTGACCACCTCACATCCTTAAACCTCAACTGGTCAGAAAAGGGACAACGAGCCTCGGACGCCTTCGAGGTAAGTTATACGGAGGTATTTTTCCCAAAAAGGAATATATGTTTAGGTATTTCACAAGTGTAGTAAAATGGGCTAAAGTAAATGCCTGTTTAAAAATTAAAAAGTGATGTCTTGATAATATGTAAAAATATATTTGTGTAAAAAGTAAAAACACTGTATTGTTTCTACGATCTTAACATGGCGTGATTACAGAGTAAATACAAAAAAATTCCTTTGAAACGACACGTCTTGTAAATCAAATTGGACAAATACAAATCTTTAAATTGATTTTTAAAACGTCTAATTTAATTTGAAAGGTGGTAATTTGAAAATAAATAAATGTTTATCCCTTCATATATAATATTATAATATCAGAATTTGAAAAAATAAGTTTAACTATCTGACCCGCCCGTCGAACTTCGACCTAACGAAGAATAAAAAAAATGACTATGAACATACACGGATTAAATACAGTTTATGACATAAAAATCTTAATTAAATTTAGCTAATAATTTATTGCATTGTGTATTAATTCCTCATGGGCATGGCTGGGACATGTGTTGAGGATTCCGAATGACAGTTGGCGGAGGAGAGCGCTGTTACTTCTCCCATCAGGATCTCGAAGACGAGGAAGACCCTCTCATGCCGTGTTCCGTTCCTTCAAGGCAAAGCTGAGGGAGTTGGATATGGTGTGGGTCATAAGCATTCCACAAGATCATAAGCATTGGACAAGAGCAAGCGCAGTGGAGAACTCATGTTGCCTCCCTATGCTCCTGAATGGAGTTCAAAGGGAGTTTGATTTGATTGATGTAAAAATTATTGTTGATTCGACGAAAGTTCGATGGGTCATAAGTTTGTAATAAAAACAATTCCTCTATAGTTGCGTAGCTGTAAAGAATCCAAGAGATGACGGTGTTGTAGGAAATAAGTCACACATGAAGCGTGCAAGCGCATAAATAGACTGCATCAAACCCAAAATTTACTGATTTATTATGGTAAGCTTACTCCATTTAGTGAGGTGGTCGTGGAAATCACCATTTTTGGCTGTGAGTGGAGTATTTCTTCTGAACTACCGATGAAGTGGTCTATATCGACCCTCGGGGTGTACGAAGGTTTGGTTATCAGATGAATCGGGTTTTTTAAAAAGCAATGCTTATGTATTGAAGGCGAAAGATGGTCGATTCCGGTGAATGAACCCACGTTTTTTTATTTCTCTTCTCTAAGAAATCCTTATTTTCAGCCTAAATCAGGAGCTATGAAAAAACTTTTTAAAATCTATGAGGAAACGGGATGCAACAAGCCACAAAGGAGGAATTCAGTATGCGGAAATGTCTATTTGGAAGATTGTGGCCTGTTCGTTCACCCGGCATATGAAAATTTTGGAATTGGAATTGAACTTTTGAAAAGCAGGTTAGTAATTAGTAGAGCAGGGTTTTAAAAACACTCACTAGTCGTCTTTCCAGGTGGGCAGAAATGAAACGGCTACGTAGAATCACAAGTTTAATGTTGGCTGGCTGGCGCAGGAAAAAGGTTGTTCATGCCTCTTCACTGCTTTTATAGTAGGTACAACAAGATACACAAAAAATAGTGTTCTAACCTTGACATATTTCATATTCATAGACAATTATAATATTTTCATAGGCAATCTCTGATATGCGACACAGACAAGCTTCATTCCACAGATGGCGTTATTTGTAGCTGATAATAATTTACTAGTGCTTTCCATTTCATTCTATAGATGGCAGTATACAATAGTTCCTCATTTACCTAATTATAAAACTTCCAACCATTGTGCATAGATTGGCGGGCTATCCATACTTGCAGCGCCCACATTGAATGGTTTATCACTTACTGTTTCATATACGTCTAAGAATTTATTTATTAAATTTTAAGAAAGTTACAAATACAAAAAATATAAATGCGTCTTATATAAACCATAAATAATATATCTCGAAATAAAAATATGGTAATTCTATTCTAATACATTCTCCTTATGCTAAAACAACAATATGATTTATACTATTTCCACAATATCTTACTTAAAAACTATTGGTTACAAAAAGGCTGCAGCTGTCAAAGACTGTCCCTTCATTCATTTTCTTTCATATATTTGATATAATTCGTTCGGAAAGAATTACTGTTAGGGGCATTTTTTATATGATTAGGTAGGCTGTTGAACGTTTTCAATCCTCTATAAAACATACCCTTTTCTGTGCTTTGCAACCTTGCTGTAGGTACTCTTATGTTTTCGCGGTTTCGTGTAGGATAATTATGTACTTGGTGGTTGTATTTGAGCAGGCTCAGATATTTAGGCATCATCCCTTTTTTTATTTTATATATAAACAGCATTGAATTTAAAAGAATTAATTGTCTTACCGTTAGAAAATCTAATCTTTTCAGCATTACCTTAAGTACCTATTACAGCCCGTAATAGCCCTCATACCCTTATTAGATTCTCTCAAAAAAGATCAAGTTATATTTCAAAAATTATTGTTTTAGAATTTTTATAGCAGAAACGCTGAATATCAAATTCGTGGAAGCAATCTTCACAACTGACACAGCGCAGAGGAAGGCCAGGGAAGTTGGCTTTAACCGTTCAGTTCGAATTCCATATATAAGATTGTCGGAAAAATTTAATATAGATTTTGGTCCTTGGTTATCGTCAGAAGCAATAGAAGTTTTGCATTTTTATACCTCTAACAGATGATGTCAACAAAGAAGTTGTAATTTACCGTTTCTTCAAAGGGAAACCTGCAATTTTTTAAATTATATACTCGGTCTTAAGGATAGCAGAATCTTATTTCAAAGACACTCGACAGATTAAAAACAGACCTGGTGTCTTAAGATGGCACAATAACCTCAAGAAATGTTATTAGATTTACTAATGAGTATATAAAAGAGTTTTAAGAGGTGTAAAAAGTTCTTCTGTCCTGTTGATTACCCATAAGAATATTATTTTTAATGAATATTTTTTTCGAAGTGTTTAGTTGTTAAGCTAATTTTAAGTGTATTTTTTTATTCGAAAAATAAATCATTTTTATTATTATTTAAAACATTTATTTATTAAATCACAATATGTATTTATTTGCATGCATACGGCACCACTGTGCCTTTAACAGGTTTAAAGCAGTTTATAAAATACAATAAACAATAAAGTGCTCAGTAAATATAAGTACATAATATGATATCAATTATGGAGGACTCTGAGAACATTACTGAGCAACAAAAATAAAAATCAAGTGATAATTAATATATAATACAAGAGTAATATATCATCATTAATTAAAATAAGATTGAAGACAAAAACACTAACAAAATCACAACAAGGAAGAAGTATACTAAATAAAATAATGAAATAAATAAAAGATATCTGAGATTGATATTACCCGCTGATTACTTTGGTGTCATACAGACTATGATTTTGATTAGTTGCTGCATTGCATTTTTTCATCAACATATATAAAGTTTATTTTCCTATGTTTATAATTATATTTTTTATTATTAATTATGATTAGAACATTAGGTATTATTTTGCGATAAATGAATTTCAAGTCAATTTTATTAAGGAATCTATGGAAGAAGAAACGAAACTCAAATTAATGACAAAATTAACGAGTAAGGTAATTATGAATAGTATAATATACTGCATATTTTAAACATTTTCATTAGTTCTGAATGGCAGCTTTTAGGAATGTAGTTACTATTTGGATTTATTATGGAGTGCATTCATATCTACAGTAGATTCTAGCGGATGGTGGTTAACTTAATAGCTTTAAAAAAAAGATATAAAAATATAATAAACTAGCTTTCCCGACAGACAATGTTTTCACAGATGGCGTTGTTGTATCGGAATTTCCATACTGACTTAAATATAATAATTATATTATTTTCTTTCCATTTTGGATGTTTTATTAGTTACTAGCTTTCCCGACAGACGTTGTCCTGTAGTCCTTAGGTACTATGAATATTGATTTCGAATTTGTAATTTATACAAAAATACGTTTAAATTATAATTGAATGTTAAACATATATTTCGGAAAGCTTGAAATAAATTCTATCAAAAATCTGCGTACCAATGTTTTGAAACTCAATGGTTGTAAATAAAAATTGTGTTGTTATGGAATTTTTCACACATGGCGTTGTTGTCAGTAAATCCGTTCCATACTAACTTAAATATTATTTTTTATATTATTTGCTATCCATATTTCGAATTTTTAATATTTATTCTGTTATCCGGAGTGGAGAAGAATCCATGAATAAACCAAGCAATAAACAAGCAACTAAAAATCTGTTCGGCCGATCTCGAGTTATAAGTGTTCGAACTAACCCGACATTCTTTTATATCTTTAAGATTAAAACTTAAGTATGAGCGAGCACATTATGTATATTAGCATTATCAAGATTCTAGGAGTAGTACCTTCTGCCTAAGACCAGACTTTCCAGTAGACCACTGACATTAGTTGCTGTAGCGCACAGGTGTTAGGCTCCAAAAAATGTGTGAGTCGTCACTGCAATCTTCAATAGCGCGAACCACGCTCGATTCTGTAGCTCTGCTCCCGCTGGTTGCACCGCTGGGTATAGGTCCACCGCAGCTCCGTAGAAGGCACCACTGCAGGTCGTAGACGGCGGTACTGGTTAGGCTGTCGTCGCTCACACGGCTAGCTGAAGCGGGTAAGCGTGAAACGTTTCGGACCAGTACGGCACTAGTGTAGCTGGGTCTCAGAAGCGCAAAACGTTTCAATAAGGTAGGTACTGCAGTACCAATATCCAAAGCCCAGAGATAGTCCAATGGGTACTACGCTATGACAATTAATTGTATACAAAAGCGCGTAGGAATTGTTGTAATAACTTAACGTGCCATAGTCCCTGTTCATTTTGAATATATAGGATATATTACTATACTTACAACAAAACTGAGAAAACTAGAAAATTCAGCAAGACACCAACTATACGCTTTCGAAAAGAATGAATGACATATGGAATGACATTTGATGTTAGACCCTTATTAGGTGTGCTGCCATCTGGTGGGAATAGTCGGAATATCCCTAGAATACACCCCATAGTCAATGCAAAGTTCCAGGACCCCTATTCTGTAGCAAGTGTAGGGTAGTCACTTGAAAAAAGCGACTATTAGGCGATACATTTTGTATGAAAAACGTCTATACGTATCGAATGCGAGAATCGCATATAGACGTTTTTCATAATAGTCACTTTTTTCAAGTGACTACCCTACACTTGCTACAGAATAGGGGTACAGTATTCCAGTTCAGGCAGGCAGAGGTGGGTAGGTTTCAAATGAAAGACACAGTTGAACGATCAGAACAGAAGATACTGTTTTATTGAGGAAAATCTACATACATTTGTACAAAATATTTTACGCTTGCGCCGCAGTACTGGACCTCCGCATGTGTAATCAGGGAGCGATTTCTTTCTACGTTTAATAGACTCCCCTAGCTCTACATACGTCATTCGTTGCTGGGCACTACATATTATGCTTACAGGAATTTAATTATTATTTCAAATTATATATTTTTACAATTATACAATGGACATTTATAGAATTTTAACCTAATATTTATTATTTGACGGTCGTCCGGAACAGATGTAGTTGGAAGCTTTGTACTGTGTAAGGAATTAGCTTTTGCCACTGCCCCAAATATTTGACACCTTTTATAACACCAATTTGCAGTGAACAGTACCACTAGTATAAAATTTCCATAAAAATGATTCGATCGTTTGATTTTCGAACACTATTTGCAATTAGGGATTGCAATCCGGAAAACCGGATCCGGTATTCCGTCGGATCCGGCACAAATTGACGGATCCGGTTTATCATATCAACGGATTTTTCGACATACTCAATGTGGACCGGACTCGAACCAATATCCCTAGCAATTCCACAGGATCATTGTAGGTACCCATAAAGATACAAAGATAAGAGGAGGCAAATACATAACACTGAGCGCAGTGGAATGCTGATTTTGCCTCCCCGATGTGCCCACCAAGGTGGAGTTTTAAAGGTAGTGTTGACTGATCGTTGATATTATTAACTATCGAGTGAAAAGACATCTGTTGGGAAAATGGTGAGAGCATTAAGAAATGAAATTAGCCAATAAAATAAACATTATCCTAGGTATTTCAAAGCAAAATTATTGTGATTATGTATTGTCTGCTATTAATTAGATAAGTTCGGTAGTCTGTCTGTGTGGGCGCGATATTCAAGGTTAAAACTGAAATAATTTCTCCAACACTTATTCTTGATATAGAAGTGCCTCTGGTTATTCTCGTTTATAGGTCTTGCTCCTGGGATTTGGATGTCCAATTGCCCATCCATCTCTTTGGTGTTCGTCCAAGGGTCTGGTGGTTCATGTGATTTCATCCTCTTATATTTACCAGAATCACCGGATCCGTTAACTATTCTATATTCCTATCCTATCCTATTCTGTTAACGTGATCTTTCCAGTATTGCCTTTCTACCCCATTGCCTGACGTTATCGATATTTGCATTCGAGGCGGAGTTTCTAACTCTGATTGAAATGGTTTATTCCACAATGGATTGGAGAGTTTTCGAGAATCTTTCTTTTCCGTGGTGTCGGTTCTGGTTTCCACATCGTAAATCATGATCTATCTAAGCAGGCCATATAAATATGTTATTTATTTTTGCTAAATTTCAATTTGACTTTTATAATACGTAATCTAATTTTTAATTTAATTTTTTTTTAAACTACAAATTTTATAGTTTTCTCTATTTAAAAGTAGTCATACATAATGAAATTAATTTCGTATACGTGCCGTTTTATTTTTAGCCTACATTATTATTAAAAATGTTAATTAATCCAGGTTAGCTTAATCCGGTCGGATCAGATCGGATCCGGCCGGATTGACGATAATCCGGTTGGATCCGGCCGGATTCAAAATGGGACCGTATTGCAATCCCTATTTGCAATTAGCTTCGATTAAACTCGTAGTAGACCCACAGAACTCAATAAAAAGATGTTAATATAATTATGTCAAGTTATACGTCTATTGACGAGTTTTTAATTTTTTTTCGAAATATATTAATATAATACATTAATATGTACATAATATATAAATACAGAATAAGATAATGAAATTTATCACCCCACTAGACAAAAGCCCGTGCTGAGGTGATACTATGTACGAGTATTTATACTGCGCATTAGTTTTTATTTCGAGTATTAGAGTTTTTGGTGTATTATGATGAGTAATTATTTACTGTAGTTTTGTGCAAGTAGACCTAATATTAACGAGACACAAAGACGAGCAAACGGTGCACAACAGAAAGAAACACAAACAAACAAAAACAACCAGCAAAGCGCCAACAACACACTGAACCTACCTTCGTAGTCCTCTCCCATCATTCAACGTAATACATGCGTCAACGCCAACTCTCGTCAAATGCTTACATAATAATTTATTATTTTAGTAGTATAAATCTCATTGGTAGAGAACAATATTAGTAAATATCTCAAGAGATAATAGTTGCGTATTATTTGCTTTAAGACAAGTAAGTATCTGATGATAAGAAAAACCTTATTAGAGTCTATTCTGTGCTGTGAAGTGAATAGTCGTATAAGATAACTTATACATAAGTAATATAAATAACTATTTATTTTTTACAAATTTTAAAAGGATGTATTCACCCAGTTGGCGAAGATCCGATTATGATGAAGCAAATCCGAAAATTTGGTCCAGTTTCGAAAGGGAATATGCTAATGGTGAACATTTACACTTTCAAATTCAAGATTTAACCAGTGAATATTACGACGAAGCGTTTGAAATTGTTGAAAAGTATTTTTTACCACAGGAGACTTTTCATGCAACTGCAGGTGACATAAAAAAGCTTTTTTGATTTTTAATTCCTTACCCGAACTGTACACCATGGCTCTCTCAGCCAATTTCCGTCCACTCTTAAAAAAAGTCCTTCACTATCTCCTTCAACACCACTCTATCTCTGGACGCAGTTGACCCCAACGTTCTTAAAGCAGCGGTGATCCTCCTACGCTCCCTCTTTGACTAGATTGTTTTTTCTATCCATATGACTAGCCCACCAGTATTCGATAGCTGATGTTATACGTTGAGCAATATTATCTGTAACATTTGTTTTTATCTTATTTCGTTAATCACGGCTACACTATGGACAATGCTGGCCAAATATAGGCTCTGGTCCATCACGGGCAAGTAGTGTGGCCGCTCCACCAATTACCAATATCGCCCAATATTTCACATTGGCCATTACTTGTGTACTTGTCGATCAAGTCGGCAAATATCGCCAATAGTGGTCCAACGTTGACAGCTGTCACGTCTTTTAGGTTATTATTTTCATAGTGTTTTGTACCTTATTGTTTTTTTTTAAGTTGAAAAAAAAATAATGGAAGTTGAAAATATCTAGGATTGTTTTAAATATTTACTCACTTGTTCTATTTTAAAACACAAAACACGTTCAAGATAACCTATAGTTTAAGCGCGACAGCTGTCAACGTGCGTTGGACATGCGTTGGACCAGTAGCGTAGCCAGGTATATAAAAACACGAGTCAAATGTTGCTACTTGCCCACGATTGACCAGAGCCCTTATTTGATCAGCATGGTCCAGCTTTATCCATAGTGTAGCCGTAGCTTTACTCAATCTTCCACTCAGGGTACCCAGGGTGATACCCAGCATATCGCAATCCATGAGTCTTCGAGATTCCCTCAACATCGCTTCAAAGCAATTTTTCTTTCAGTGTCACTGTCTATAGAAAATTCATTTGTCTGATTTTTTTCCATCTAATCTAGTTTGAGAGTCTTTTGTGCCCCATCAACTTTCGAATTCATAAAAAGTATAATTTTCTTATAGGTCAACAGCTGAAATTGGGACTCGGCGTTACATTGTGATTTTAATGATATCTCTTACTAGCCCATTGTTTTTTTTTTTGGTGATTATATTCTCACCACTGTTGATTGTTTCCTACTGAGTGTGTTATTCATACTCTCATTAACAACTATTACCAATTCTCTGGAATTGTGATACATAAATTTAACACGAAGCCCAACCTTTTTTGTCGTCCTATTGCCACCTTTATTTGGCAAAAAGTCAAAATCGCTCGATTCTAGGTTAATTTATTCCATTCTACCAATAAACGTATAACATTTTCTTGGGAATAATTTGATTAATAAATAACCAAATTGGCGGATTTATTGCCTGAGACAATTTCATCCTACTAACTAATGTTCAAGAGGAAAGATTGATGTGCCTATGTTATAAGCAGCGAAAATTTTTCCATGTAGTTAGTCATTTTGTTGCAATGACAGTCGGAATTCATTATGATATATAGAAAATGTACGAGATTCAATCGTAAATTTGTGAAAGTGAACTGTTGCCTTAAAATTCAATGAAAAACGTTGTAATATTTTCCAGATTCACACCTTGCAAGTATTCCAGGTATAAATCAGAAACATCCCGCTCGTATATTATTCATATTAATTCCTTTTAGGAGTCGTTAATCCTTCAGCACATGTTACATTCATAAAGGGCTTAGCAGAGAGGATCATATTGCCTCAAAGAATTTCTTTGGTGTGTTTACTGAAAGATATGAAAGAAGAAGCCGGCAAACCGAGAGTGGTGGGTTACAACTTCTTGGGGGTGGCGAAGAAGGGAGAAGAATTAGATCTGAAAGAATGGGTGAGATTTGTACATCGTTATTTGTTAAAAATATCAACAACGTATTACATATTATAAAAGTCATAGCTCTGTTTGCTCTTTGAGAATAAATGGGAGCTTTAAATTACAGTAAATTGTCCGAATATGATTTTTCGTACATGATTTGAGATCCAATTTGAGACAAGTTTTGATACATATCTACTATAAAAATAATATCCCAAATATGAATTTAAAGTTAATGGGATTTTTAATAGCGCAATCTTAAAATTTATTTAGAATATAAGTTAAGTAAACATTATAAAATTAGTAAGAAATCTAAGCAATTCATACAAAATGTGTATCATTTGTTTGCGAACGTGTAAAATATAGTTTAAAAAGCCTGAAAATCAAATGACTTGATTTATTTAGGTGATTGTCAAAAGGAATGAACCACAAATCCGTCTCATATACTATTTCCCCATCCGAATAAATATTTTGTCAGAAAATAGAGATCTCTTATTCCTTTGTATGTGTGTAACGGCGCTCCTTGGGGACCATCGGTCCTTCTGAGGTCCTGAGATAATCCGGACCTAATAATATACCCGACAGCGGGGACGTGACAAATAATAAATTGACCCAAGAATAAAAATTGAAGATTTTTCATATTGTCCTCTGGTACGTGGGACCAAAGAATAAAACCGCAATTTTATTTTTGAAATATTTGACCGTTTTATGACAAGGAAACATTTTTTTCTTTCTACACAAACTCGTCCTGCGAGAAACGTTATATAACCGCTGTCCAGATGAAGGATTTAAAAATACTAGTGGTCGATTAGTGCTCGAAGTTTGACCATAACTAATTTACCTACTAATTTAAATAATTATAAGTTTGAACGTTATTAAGGTTCCATTAATTACAACAAAGACTCAGAGAGCGCCATTTCACAAATTTCTTTCAAAAACAATGTAAAGGCTACGACAAATTTGAAAATATGTTGATGTTTACAAAGTTTTTCTATTATTGTTCAAGACAAACAATTATCAATCTATTCGACCAAAGATAAAAAAAATAATAAATGCGTCTGAAAATAAAAAATGATCACAAAGTTTTTCCTTCACGTAAAGACGTTTAATAAACAGATCTGATAAATTTATAAAAAAATTTCAGAAACAGCATGAAACAGGATCGAGATTTCTAGAAATTTTACAAGCAGTAAAAAAATTGGGTCCCGATATGATGACAAAATACAATGCTGACGAGTACATTGGCTCTCTTGGATTGTGTATTCACCCACATTTCAGAGGGATGAGAATTGCTGAAGAAATTTTAAAAGCAAGGTTTGCTCTATATAAATATTTTAGAAGACTTTAATCTACACTTAAACATTCACATGTACACACAATAACATTACTAAGAATGTAAGACTAAATAATGAATGTATTTCCAGATACTCTTTGTGTCAGAGTCTTGGAATTAAGCTGACTTACTCCACATTTACAGCTAAAGCCTCCCAGCATATAGCCTTGAAATGTGGATTTGTCGAAGAGACATGTATATCGTACGAGGAAGTACAAAAGTCAATGAAGTTCACTTTTGTTACAAATCAGACACACTGCAAAGTGATGTCAAAAGTAATATCATGATAATTTTGCAATATTTCATCAAACAACGTATTTTTTACCATCACTCCATCTCCCTTAAGGGAAAGACACAGAAAGAAAGACCCTTACTTCTTTTCTATCCAAGCACACTTCTTTCACTTCTTTCACTTCTTTCACTTCTTTCACTGAAGTTTTCGATCTACATCGTTCTTACACTTTTTTTAGGCTTAAAGCCTTATAAAATTATCTTTATAATTATTATACTTTCAAAGTTTTATCCACACCAACTCCCACAACACATTCCTCTGTAATATTTTCATTCCTTCCATGTTTCACATAATCTTCGTAGAAGTCTCATGATAAGATAAAAGCTCAACTCAAACCACATTTTGTAATATTCCAGTCGAATAAAGCTACGTTTAATAAAACTCATAAGCTTTTTTGTTTTATTTTTCAAACATTTTTTATGTATTGTCATTACTTAAATCAGTTCACAATTAATAATGCCAGCTGAAAATTCGAACATAACGAAAATTTCAAATTTCAACCTGTACCTCCATTGTCCATAAACACGAATTTATAAAAATTTTAGGGCAATCTTTCTGGAAGGTTAGAATGCCATCATCGAATGAGGTTGATCGACCCTTGTGCCGTACGCTGTGCTGTTCAACCGTTTTTTTTTTTTTTAATATAAAAATGGCTCGATTGTTGTTATTACTCTAGCAAATGATAATATAGTACAAAAAAAACAAATTAACAAGCGACCATGAACTTGTAGAATTGTTTAACAGTATGATAATATATCTTAATGATTTTATTATTATGTTTATCTATGACCTTACGTGTCTGATAAGATTGTATGCCTTGAGATTTTTGTAATAATGCTGATATATTGATCTCATATTCGAGGCAAAAACATTCATTTTATCGTCGACTTTCCTGATGTACGGTTAGGTTATGGGTTCGATCCCAAGTGCCGGCCATCTTTCTCTTTCACGACACAAGATATAAATATATTTCTATGAAAGAGTCGAAGAGTGTATTTGTGTTCACTTTGAGTGAGCACAGCAAATAAAGATCCTAGTTGTGGGACATTGAATAAGTTTTGGCGGTCTAAAATATCGGATAGGATTCACTCCGATGTGAGACCCTTACTGCAATGTCGGAGTCCCGTCATGGCTTTATAAATGATGCGTGAAAAAGGGAACTTCCAAATTCATGTACCTAATACTCGGGTGGTGGAGGGTCCTACTCAATGTCATTAGATATATTATTGTATAAATAGAATGCATAATTTTAAATTAGGACATTTTAAAAACCAAAATGAATATTTTATTCTTCTTCTAATATTTTAATATATTATTGTATTTTTTGAAAATCAAATAAGACGTGTTACAAAAAAAATGTCCGCTTTCAAGTAATGGTATAAACAACATGTTTGTTGAAACGTTTGGGAGTCTGCACGGAGTGATGTCAATTACGAAATTAGTAAAATATGAACTTTTTGATTAGGTAGATACTTAATGAATAAATAAACATTAACTTTTCTTCACAAATATAATATGAGTATCAGATCAGCTTGAGGAAATAATTGCCTGTGGTTTTTTCTATTCACCTAACGACATCAATGTGAGAATTGACGGTATTTGTATGATTTGCTAACATTAATGGTATATAATGTGTCTAATTCGATTTATAAAACGTCTTAATTGATTTCGTAAAAATACCAAATTGAAACGTAAAATAAAACTTGAAGTCATATCTCTGTTTGTCAGTATAACCTTTCATCGGTTTAGGATTGAGAATACAAAAATTAAATATGTAATAAATAAATAAAGGTTTATTGTGAAAATTAAAAGCAATTTTTATACAAACATTTAAAGAGTCAAAGGGCGAACTTATCCCCGAAGGATCTCTTCCAGCCAACCCAAATTACAAACAAAAACAAGAAACGCGAAAAGAAAAAAAAAGAGATCACACAATTAAGAGACAAAATATAGAGATATAAGATTTAAAAAGGGTAAAATTCATATAAAACTAAACTCAAATAAAATAAAATACACAAAATAAGTCCTAAATAAATTAAATCAATCGAAATAAATTCAATAAACTAAAAAAAATCAAATAAATTAAAAATTAAAATAAATTCAATAAATCAAAAATAAATTTAAAAGATCAATAAATAAAAACTCAGCATAAAAAAAACTAGGGAAGGTGGGAAAGGGGATCCTCTTTAAATTTGGAGTAGGGCATTATATTCCCGTCAGTGATTTTTTGAAGGTGTATGTAAATAGTCTGCGAGCCTCTTATGGAGGGGGAAGCTGGTTCCACAACCTTGCGGCACGAACGGTGAAAGACTCAGAATAGAATTTTGAGCGATGGGATGGGATGAGCAGCAAATTATTTTGATCTGAACGCAATGAACGTTGGTGCGAACTGAGAAAGGTGAATCTCTGTTTGAGGTAGTTAGGGGAGGACGGGTTATGAATTATTAAAAACAGCAAACAGATAGTATGCAGGTCTCTTCTCTCTCGCATGATTTTCCATTGAAGTTTATGTCTGTATTCAGAAATGTGATCATATTTTCGTAGAGAGAAGATGTCCATTTAACTAATATTATTACAGACCGAGAACGGAGCGAGATGGGACCGAGAACGAACCTATGATGTGAACGCACCCTTACTGATTGAATTATACTAGAAAAAAGGTCACTTAAGAAACGAGTAACTAGAAAATTTCTATAGAAGGATCTGTTGAAAGAAGAAAAAGATTATTCGGTTTAAAAACCAAAACCTTACAGTAGATTCTAGGAAGGTTTCAAATAGGTTTTAGAAGACTACAGAGCCTATTGACAACCTTGTTCTATCATGGTGTGCTACTTGAAAATTTATATAACTGACCTTATCGAAAGAAACTTAATCAAAATTTTTATTTCTAGTCAGATAAAGCTTTCAAAAAGTTGTGATAAAATGAATTCGAAAAATTAGGTTGAAAAATCTAGGTACCTATAGGATCAATATTGTCCCCACACACATGTTTTTAACTTCAAATGTGGCATATAAAATTGTCATCTTTTTGTGTTATAATTTTTTATGTAGGTACCTAAATGTTTGTACATATTTGTATATTTTTTTTCATGAATAAATAAAAAAAAATTATAAACTTACTTGACTACAAGATGAATAACAGAATAGCGAACTGCCGTCACTGCACATCCCGAAATGCAATGTTTTCCTTGAAAAGCGGACCGCAATTTAACGTCCTCAGATTAACAAAGAAAAATATGATTTTCAATATAACTATATACAATTACAATACAATTCTCCCTTAAACACCCCACTCAGGGGCATAGGGAGGCAACAAGAGCTCTCCATTGCGCTCAATCTTGCGCAATGTTTATCACCTCCTCCCACACCATGTCCATGTCCCTCAGCTCTGCTTCGAAGGAGCGGAACACAGTGTGAGAGGGTCTTCATCGTCTTCGGGACCCTGATGGGAGGAAGAACAGCGCTCTCCTCGGACAACTGTCATTCGGCATCCTCAACACATGTCCCAGCCAAGTCCATCTCCTCCCCACAATGGTAGAGGTGATGGGCTCACGCTGGGTGCGCCGGCGTATAGCGTCGTTCGTGATGCGGTGGTACCATCTTACACCCAGAATTCTCCTTAGGCACTTCATTTCAAAAGCTGAGAATTTTTGTGCCTGGGCTTTGGTCAGGTGCCAGGACTCACACCCATAGAGGAGAATGGGCAACACACACGCATCAAACAGTTTACATTTCGTCTCGACACTAAACGACGACGCTTTCCAAATCTTGGTCATGTTGTTAAAGGCGCCACTTGCCATACCGATACGTATCGGGAGCTCAGCCCCGAGGTCACCAGAGGTGGTAATGGTTGCTCCCAGGTATTTAAATTTATCCACCCGGGAGACCTGGTGACCGTCGATGGTTATCGGAAGCTGTTTATCGGGGCAGGCATTACTTGCCATGAGCTCCGTCTTACTGGCATTGACTCGAAGGCCGAGGCGTGCTGTTTCGTCGCAGAGTCTTGAAACACTGCGCTGTAATTCCTCCACTGTCGTACTGAACAACGCTAGGTCATCCGCGTACTCCAGATCGCACAGTTCGCCCATTAGACCATCTCTCTGTGTTATCGGTATACCTCTTGCTCCTTGCATGGACTTTCTCAAGAGGAAGTCCATAACAATAATAAATATAAATGGAGCCAGTACGCAGCCCTGTCTTACTCCCGTGGTGATCCTGAAAGCTTCAGTAGGACCACCTGGCGTTTTGACGCTACACTCGGAGTCTTCATACAGGGACTGTACCATTTTTAACTATCTTCGGAGGTATACCGTACAGAGCTAAAATTTTCCATATCGATGGTCTATGTGGGCTGTCGAAGGACTTTTCAAAATCTATGAAGCCCCAATTGCCGTGGGGCTGTCGGCTTAGAATAGCACCTCTGTTCTTTTTGCTGGTTTTTCGAGCATCCTGTAAGAGGCAGGTAATCGAAAAATCAGATCGGGGTCGTGGGGTTGACCACCTCACACCCTTAAATCCAAGCGGTCAGAAAAGGCAACAAAATTAAGCCTCGGACGCCTGGGCCCCACCAGGGGGGGGGTCCAGGCAGCTAGTGTCCCCCCTGTGTTGACCACGGCTCGCTCTAACAAGAGCTTGAAAATCGGGACCCTGAATGTCCGCACTTTGAGGGCGGGCGGGGAGCTTGTTGCTGCCAAGTTGGCGGGAGAATATGGACTGGATATCCTGGGGCTGAGCGAGGCACGCATCCCAGGGACGGGGCAGAGTGACGCTGGCAACTATGTCATGCTGCACTCTGGTCACCGAACTGCACAGATGCGTGGCGTCGCTCTACTTTTAAGTAAATATGCCTTCTCTCGCCTTCTTGGTTGGGAACCTGTTTCTGACCGCCTGATGAGTGCGTCCTTCAAGATGACAGGCGAAACACTGACGGTCCTCCTATGCTATGCTCCCACTGAGGATGGGGATGCGGCTGCCAAGGACTGTTTTTATGACAGTCTGGATGCAGTTGTGTCCCATGTCCCAAGGCGCCACCGCTTAATAGTACTGGGGGATTTTAATGCCAAGGTTGGCAGTGACCCCCAGTATGGACCAGGCGTCATGGGTAGGCATGGCATGGGAGTGATAAATGATAATGGAAGCCGTCTGATTAGTTTCGCCACACTCCATGGACTCTTAATAGGGGGAACTTTGTTCCCCCACAAGGATATCCATAAATATACTTGGACCTCGCCTGACAGGAGAACAAAAAACCAGATTGACCATCTTCTGGTAAGGGCCAGCAACCGAACTGACCTGCGTGATGTCCGCACCTACCGAGGGGCAGACATGGATACTGATCACGAACTCCTTGTGGGTTCGTTGAGATTCAGATTTACCCATTTCCAGCAGGGGCTGTCTGCCTCTCGCCCGCTGGACATACGCAGGTTAGAGAGTGCTCAGTGTCGTCATACGTACGAGGCTGAGTTACGCACCAGGTTTGCCCCCTTGCAGGATTCACACGGAGCTGTTCCGATTGAGACAGCTTGGAATAGCTTCCGTGACGCCGTTATGGAATCCGCACGTTCTTCTGTCGGCTATAAGAGCAAAAAGAGGCCAATATGGATGTCCGATGGGTCCTGGAGCCTCATCGAAGATCGCCAGAAGGCTAAGACCCTCAGAGACAGCGAAAAAGACCCTCAAAAACTGGCTGCTTTGGTGTCTGAGTACAGAGAGCTGAGCCGCAAGGTGAAGCACTCTGTACGAACAGATAAGAGAAGACACCTGGACTCTCAGATACGGCGAGCGCAGTCTGCTGCACTCGGAAATGACTCAAGGACACTTTTCGAAATCACCCGGGAGGTCGGGGGCAGGGGTCAAAAAAGACCCGTGACGGCAATACGAGACTCTCGTGGAGCCACTGTCACTGCCCCCGAACTGATTAAAGGGAGATGGAGGGAGTACTTTCAGTCAATATTAAACCGTCCCGAGCCCTCCTCACCTTACAACTTTGAGGAGGAGTTGGCTTGTCTGAATATACCTCAGGCAACTGGGATATGTGAGGACCCGCCGACATACAGTGAGATGGTGCTGGCCGTGATGAGACTTAAGAACAACAAAGCGCCAGGAGACGATGGAATTCACGCAGAGCTCCTCAAACAAGGCATAGACACCCTTGGCCAACCACTATTAGATATATTTAAAATGGCGTGGGAAGAGGAGAGGTGCCCAAAAGATTGGCGGAATGGATCCATCGTCGCAATATTTAAAAAGGGGGACCCCCTTGAATGCGGAAACTACCGTGGAATTACTCTGCTGAGTGTTCCCGGTAAGGTATTATCTCAGATATTACTACACCGCATTCGGGGGCCTGTCATGGCTGTCCTGAGAGAGCAACAATGCGGCTTTGTACCTGGAAGATCCTGCACGGACCCAATTTTCTGTGCCAGGTGCATCTTTCAGCAGTGCAAGGAGTTTAACTCTCCAGTCGCTGGTTGCTTTATAGATTTTGAAAAGGCCTTCGACAGCCTACATATACCATCGATATGGAAAATTTTAGCTCTGTACGGTATACCTCCGAAGATAGTTAAAATGGTGCAGTCCCTGTACGAAGACTCCGAGTGTAGCGTGAAAACGCCAGGTGGTCCTACTGAAGCTTTTAGGATCACCACGGGAGTCAGACAGGGCTGCGTACTGGCTCCTTTTATATTCATAATTGTCATGGACTTCCTGTTGAGAAAGTCCATGCAAGGAGCAAGAGGTATACCGATAACACAGAGAGATGGTCAAATGGGCAAACTGTGCGATCTGGAGTACGCGGACGACCTAGCGTTGTTCAGTACGACAGTGGAGGAATTACAGCGCAGTGTTTCAAGACTCTGCGACGAAACAGCACGCCTCGGCCTTCGAGTCAATGCCAGTAAAACGGAGCTCATGGCAAATAATGCCTGCCCCGATAAACAGCTACCGATAACCATCGATGGTCACCAGGTCTCCCGGGTGGATAAATTTAAGTACCTGGGAGCAACCATTACCACCACTGGTGACCTCGGGGCTGAGCTCCCGATACGTATCGGTATGGCAAGTGGCGCCTTCAACAACATGACCAAGATATGGAAGGCGTCGGCGTTTAGTGTCGAGACGAAATGTAAACTGTTTGATGCGTGTGTGTTGCCCATTCTCCTGTATGGGTGTGAGTCCTGGCACCTGACTCTGGCCCAGGCACAAAAAGTATCTGCATTCGAAACGAAGTGCCTCAGGAGAATTTTGGGTATAAGATGGTACCACCGCATCACGAACGACGCTATACGCCGACGCACCCAGCGTGAGCCCATCACCTCTACTATTATGTGGAGGAGATGGACTTGGCTGGGACATGTGTTAAGGATGCCGAATGACAGTTGGCCGAGGAGAGCGCTGTTTTTCCTCCCATCAGGGTCCCGGAGACGAGGAAGACCCTCTCATACTGTGTTCCGCTCCTTCGAGGCAGAGCTGAGGAATCTGGACATGGTGTGGGAGGAGGTCATTAACGTTGCGCAGGATCGAGCGCAATGGAGAGCTCTTGTTGCCTCCCTATGCCCCTAAGTGGGGTCTAAAGGGAGTTTGGATTTGGATTGGATGAAGCAACAAGCGACTGGAGAGTTAAACTCTTTAACTATATAATTTTTAAAATAAAGTTTTTTTTCATTATTAAATCAATATAGACCCCTTTTCTAAAGCGAAAAGACGCTTGTATGAAACGGGGATATATGTATTTAATCTTTTTACATAGTTCATCCATTTTATTTCACTGGGTGTCTTGTTTACTGCTATATCCCAGATACGCTAAATGACACTAGACAAAAAGCATAAGTACATTTTCTCTTTCGCGCTTTCATTATTTTACTGCCAGCATTGAAAGAGATAAACATAGTTCGTACTTGTCTCAAATACTGCGTTTGTTACGCTACGGTCGCTTTTTTGTTTTAGGAAACCATAGCATAAACGACTCAATCGGATACTGTCAATTTACTATCAAGCCAGTGATGGGCAAACTTTTTTGATAGTGAACCAAATATGAAGGTACTTACATAATATCAATCAAAAAAACTTATAAAGTCAAAAACTAGTTAGCCTTTTCACTAATATCTAAGAATTTCACTGAATTACGGTTTTACTGAATAAAATCTTACTTGAATACATTTTCCAGATAATATATCAGATTTACCTACTCTTGATAAAATTTAAGGATGAAAGATTAATCTTATAATCAAATGAAAGTCGGGTTAGTGCCAACACTTATAACTCGAGATCGGCTAAACAGATTCTTCAGATGTTTGATTTATTGCATTCTTCTCTTCTCCGGATAACAGAATAACTAATAAAAAGTTAAAAAAAAATGGATAAGAATGAATTTTCTGCGAAGCCACCGCCATCTTTGGAAAATTATATATCAATAACATAATTTTTCAGGACTAGATCTTAAAGAATATGTAACAACTAATGACTCTAAAAATTCATAACTAATGTTCAATTTTTGAATGGAACAAACCACTATGGGCTTACGGCCGTCTTCTACTGCTATTTCGAATGCTGGCTTAGTGTGATCACTTTACGTTTACAACGTTCGCCATTAGTTGGTAATTTTTAAGTCTCCGTAACTCTAATCATGAGAATTCTCAACATGTTCAACGTGTCGAAAAATATCATGTATGCAACAAGTAGATATAGATAAGACTGTGACTGCTGTCATGTATTTGGCGCCAGGATATGACTATATCCATTTTTGTTAATGTCTCATCTTTATTGCCTATTGGCTTTGTTGGTGCACAACGTTCTAATTATGTCTAGATTCTATTAGAACGTTGTGCAGCAGGGTGGACGGTGTCGGTGCACCAAGACCTATTATGAGAAACAACCATGGCTCACTACAAAATAAAAAGCTAGTGCATAACACAATTATTGATATATGGATGTGAAACTTGAACATGGATGAAAAAAGAAGAATGTAGTATAAATGCAGTAGAGATGAGAGCTCTACAAAGAATATGTGGAAAGAATCTGTGAGATATGGAAAGGAATGAGAATATTAGGAAGGAATGTGGTATGGAAGTTAGTGTTGTAAGAAAAATGAAAATCAAGAAGTTAAGATGGTTTGGACATGTGGAAAGAATGGATGCAAACGGAATGATAAAGAGAATTTATTAGGCTGAAAGTAAAGGTGTAATAAAGCGTGGATGACCAAGAATGACGTGGATCAAACACATCCATTCCGTCCTCAATAAAGGCCAGGTCAGAAGAAAAAGAAATAGGAAAGAGTTTTTTGATAAATTGTATGCTGGTAGAAGAAGCGAAAAAAGTATCCGTGGATAGAAGAGATAGGAGGTCTTTCTCTCTACCTACCCGTTCGGAACACAGCATGATGGGTAGAAAAAATGTTAAAATTGAATAAAATAAACATGAAGAGTCATGAGTATTGTTTCATACAATGATCTGAAAGGTCTTTTCCAATAGAATAAGGGACTTGTGCGGCACGGGAGCCGCACTTTGCTGACCCCTGTTGATAGCGAGATCGTAAGTATCATCATCAATGATTGTTTAATGTGTACAATAATAATGCACGGATATAAAACATTAAGTAGGTAAGTAATTTAATGTGTATTCTACGAGATAAAAGTATATAATACATTATTTAACTAATATTAGTCTGCGGTCATTTCAACATACAGAGTGTCCCGTGATCCACATACAAAGGTTCAGTGTTACTTCAGTCAGCTGTCTCTAGAAGTGTCCATAAATGGGTGGTTAACAAGTTGTATCAGTCGACGGCTTTCGTACGTACGACAATTTTCCAATATCACATTGAACACAAATACATTTTCAACATCTTTCACACAAGCTTTGCTTTTTGTGAAACATGTTTCAAATGTATTTGTGTTCAATTTTTGTGAACCTAGATTCATTTTATATTAAAAAAATACGCTACAAAATAACTCTAATAATAGGTCTTTAGTGCTTATGAGTATGAAATGAGATTGAAAATGGCAGCCATTCCTTTGACAACTGTGTGTAGTGTGAAAACACAAAAACCCTGGCTGTACAACAGATATCATAAAGTACAGGTCATTTACATACATATAGGCAAATAGGTACATACTGGGCCTTACAATGTGACGTCACAGTCCCAGCGCTAAGGCCTTCTTATATAAGTGGTGTTGGGGTAAACGCACATCAAAAATCGGAACCCCCGTTCCGGCATGCCCAACCATAGACACATTATTTGCGCCGGTCGACATTAGCGTTCTTTGTATTTTCACCCTATATGAGTCTTCCCGTATTTATACCTAGGTGCCTTAGTACGAACAAAGGCTACGACATCCGATTTAAGCCCGGTTCCAACATACGGCACAGTGAGCTATTACTAATCGGCCTGTATAAAACATCTAAAAATAAATTCAGTCATCTCGAATAGTTTGTGTGAGGGAGACGAACATGTACGCGCATTGAGTCGAAGAGTTTGTTTTTAAATTGTGTTAAGTTGTTTAGTTTAATAAAATGTTTTCCAAAACGTGGACACGTACGATTGTATTTAAGAAACCCGAAATATGGTCGAGGTTTGAGAAGACAAATAAAGAAGGAAAGGTTATCAAGTTCTTAGTGCAAACTATGCCACCGGAATATTTGGAAGATGTTAAGGAAATGTTTATGGAATTTTACATGTTACAAGAAACACTGCAAGTTGTATCAGGTAGATAGTTCACTAATTTATAAGCTCATATGGAACAAAGAATACTTTATTATTGTGTTTTATATTCTTTTTAATTGTAATCAAATCACACGATCGTTTCTTATTACATTTTTTTTTTTTGTTGAATCAAACAACATTCAAATAACATTTAGTAACTTTTTCTAACATCAAACGAAATTCCTTAATAGATCAAAACACTACTGTATATCCCAAGCGGTCATTTTCAACTAATCCTGAAAAAAACATTGAATATTTGCATACATGAGATTTTTCAACATGTTGAACATGTTGAGAAGTCTCATGATTAGGAGTTTCGGAGACTTAAACATTACCACCAGCTAATGGCGAACGTTGTTAACGTAAAGTGTTTACACTAAGCCAGCTTTCGAAATTTTTTTTTTTAATTTTATTTAATTTATTCTTTGTACAGAAATAATAGAAATCACATTATAAACATTAAAAGTAACAATAGAAAAAATAAACGTTGTTTCTCTCCCGATAGAGTATAAAGACTCGTGTTCGAGAGAGGAGCACCGCTAACATTGAGTAAATAAACACATTAATAAAATATTTAACAACATGAATGTAATAATATGCAAAAACATATTACCTTAATTCAATCAACTTAATGATAATAATAACAATGCACAAGAAATAACACATAAACACATAATACAAACTCCAGAAAATTCAGAGACGCAAACAAAAGAAGGTTAAACAATCATCCTCACAAAATCTAATTATCGGATTGAGGTCTCATATGCTTTTTAAGTTTCCTTTTAATAACAGTAGAATACGGTCGTAAGCCCGTAGTGGTTTGTTCCATTTAAAAATCGAACATTAGTAATGAATTCTAAGAGTTTTTAGTTGTAATATTATATTCATTGATTTTTTTTTCATTATTTTCCCCTTATTTAAAACGAATGACTTGTAAAAGGAATGACGAAAAAATCGATAATATTGAAAAAAATATTTTTGGGATATCAGGGATTACTAAAAACCGACAGTTCTGGACTCAAATGAGTTAAAGAAAATAGATAGAATATAAATCTGCATGTGGTCATATTTTAATTCGACGTATGTATTGAGAATTCCACCCTCTAGTTTCACATTGAAATAGTATGACAATGAAAGAATTATTTTTCCTTCAGGAGGTGATTCGTGTCCACAAAACAAGGCCTTGTTTTGGAAAATTTTGGAAGAGGTCCTCATTCCGCAGCAGCTGATTCTCATATGTGTTGAAGATACAAAAGAAGAAAAGCCAAAGCTTGTGGGTTTCAATATGTGCGCCGTCTCAAATGAAGATCCAGAACTTGACGTGGAAGCAATAGTTAGTCTTAATTAATTTATCAAAAATCAGAAATCTTTAAGTACAAAGCGCGTATTAAATTAAATGAGTCAAATATACGTAATTTCGTAAGTATCAATACAATCTTCACAAGCACAGTAGTTTTCTTTAAGATTCTGCCTTTTGAAGGAAGTCCCGCGACTATGTTGTTTTATTTTTACCTATCACGCTGTATCCCGGAGGGGGTAGACAGAGGGTACGGACTTCCATTCATTCCTATCCAGAGAAACCTCTTTCGCTAATTCAAGAACATAACTTGCATTGTTTCCCGTCACTTTTACACTACTTGGCCCTACTGGCACCGATATTATCGGTCCATATCAATCTAGGTTAGCCATATCTCCGTGCACCCATTTTTTTTTTTCAGAATTATACATACTTTTTGCCGTTCTTCTTTCATCGATTCTCAAAACACGCATTCTTATAACGTCATTTTCTGTGTATTTTAAAATTCAGAACAAAAATCGTTTTAAAATTCTAAAAAATACATTTTATAACCCTCAAATTTTGTACCTATATATTTTTTCATTTTTTTTCAAATTGCAGATGAAAATAGAATCCACATCAAAAATATTTCGAATTTATATGGAAGCCAAAAAAACTTTAGTAAGCATCGAAGAAAAATACAACGTTAAAGAATTTCTAGGATCGATTGCCTTGTGTGTCCACCCAGATTACCGAGGACTAGGGATTGCAGTTGAAATATTAAAAGCAAGGTAAAATATCTTGATTTTTTGCTCAGAATCTTATAAAGAATGCTACTTTGAGTACCTAAGAAGTGATTGGTAGTCTAGCAAATCAACCGCCAACTTTCATTTTTAAGCTTATGGTTTCGATAGCAGGTGACAACCATCATTTTCATTTTACAATTTTTTTCTGTAAAAGTTGTTTAAAACCCATATCTTCCCAGACATAGAAATAGCCGTTAGATTTTCATGAAAATCATAACAGGGACTATTTACGGTCTATGTATTGATAAATAAGTGTCAAAAATTTTTTTGGATTTTTAGTTATAGAACCGTTCCAATAATGGAACACTGGGAAGATACATACATGTAACATTTGGGCTTTTGTATGGGAAATCAAAAACGATATAGCGCAGTAAAGTACTTTATGAAGAGATTTTAAAATTTTAATCCACAATTTATAAATTATAAGCCTTGTATAAAATAATACAATAAAAAATCTTCTTCTTCTTCTCTTTTATAGACACGGGAGTCTGTTTTATCAGGGTTATCATCTTGACTTGCCTTGTTCCAGGTTTCTTACCATCGCTTGAAGAGTATTTTTGATCGGCGCAGCCCATTTGGTACCCTCATGCAGGGCTAGATATAGTATTCCTACTTATATTTAACTTCTCAATACATGTTGGTGCCAATAATACATATAATAACAAATTATAACGTACCCACCTGACCACATTGTTCGACTTATTAGATCTCTCAAATTACTGTTGTTTCTAATTCGATCACGCAAAGATTAACCATGGAGTGTTTTCATTTTAGATGTTCTAAGCATGCTTTTTGTTTTGGCAATGTCTGCCCTGGATAAAATTCCATGTGTCTTATAGATACGAACCTTTCTGTCTGTCCTCATAGCATTGTTTCTCCATATTATGACATCTTTCAAGCAGACTGCTTCTGCGGCAGCTTTATCAACCTATGACCTTACTTATAAGGCAAGAAGGTTACGTCGCTATTGACTGTAAAGCAAAGCACTTCAATAGCTTGCTGATGCAGGATTTTCTCCTGTTTTGAAGATATAACATCTGCTTCAATGTTATTCATAGCGTTCTTGACCGAAAAAAATATCACCGCATCCTGGTAGTAATGTCACTCATCAAGTCCAATGAATTAATTTTTTTCTGCTTTTGAGCGTAGCAGACCTTAGGTGGAATCCGATGGTTAAGATGATTTTGCAGAACCTTTTTGAAAATCAACATCATTCACCTTCAAAGTAACCATACAAACAACGTTTTCTTACTGTGTAAGGTTCAGTTGTACCAGCTGTGTCCGCATATTTTCTTTACATAAAATACTTTATTCGTTTCCAGATGTTCAAATATTTAGTACATATTAAACTACGACCAAAAAAAATAAATTGCTAACAATAAATAATTTTTTTGCATGAAAATAGTACAAAAATTTTACATTGGCATATTATCCCAGTGTTCCAAAAATGGAACGGTTAGGAAAATGGACATGAAAATACCTACTTATAGTCATTTTTATTTTTATTATTTTTTATAATGTTAAAAGAGACTACTATAGATCTGGTAACGTATTATTTGAATGTTAATTATCCAATCCAATCCAAACTCCCTTTAGACCCCACTTAGGGGCATAGGGAGGCAACAAGAGCTCTCCATTGCGCTCGATCCTGCGCAACGTTAATTATAACAAACAAAAAATATACGGACATTTTACAACGAGCAATGTTTTTCCACAAAATCTGCTATAAAGAATGCTTCATAACAGAAAAAAGCAGATGCGAATATTGTGCAACAATATCTCTAACTATAGCCTATTAATCGAAGATTTTAAGCACATAAAAATAAACGAGTTGCGGATTTCCAAAAAAATAATAAAAATTATTAACTAAACCGTTCCAATAATGGAACACTGGGAAGATATGGGTTAAAATGTAACGGCATTGACTTGAGAGAGACCCTAGCTCTAGCGCGATTGTTTGGTGACACTCATCAAAATTTTTTGAAAAAGCGTAAATGTTGTAAGCCGCATTATTAGATAATATGCACCTATCTCGATGCTGATATATGACTTAATCCCCATAAGTACTTATAGCGTTTAAATTCACTTGCGAAACTTCCTTCGATACTCCAAATATTAAGAATTATTATTATTTTCAGTTAAAGGTATTTCAATTCCAACGAATCAGTAACATAATTAGTGACCTAAGCTAAATATTCTTTTTTTTCTGATTACAGAATTAAACTTTGCGAAACGATGGGAGTAAAAGTAACCGCTGCCCTCTTCACTGGAACCGCCTCCCAATCCGCAGCCGCCAAAGCTGGATATTTTGAAGAGAACGCCATTCCGTACGCGGAAATCAGCAAAAATACTGGAATTCCTATTAATTGTAGCACGACTCATCTAAAATATTTGTCTTACAAAATTTGATTAAAATAAACTATTGCGTAGTAGGTACTATATGAACAATCTTTATACTAAACTAGCTATCCCGATAGACGTCGTTGTCCTGTGGTCTAACTGTGAATATTGAATAAGAATTTAAAAGAATGATAAAAATTACTTTTAATCAATGTTATTCCGACCGATGCCTCTGTTTTGAACCACATGTTTTCCTTCCGAGTTCTGTCAATCGACAAAAAAATAACTATTAAATAACTGACAGTTTGTGTCAAACGACAATTTGATTTCAAAATAAAAATTGCGCTTCAATGTCAACAAGTTAGAAAAAATCTTGAAAAGAAATCTTTCAAAAATCTGCTCGCAAATATTTTTAATGCGAATGGTTGTCAGGAAATTTAAAATCGTGTTACTATAGAACAGATGGTATTCTTGTATCGAATTTCGTACCATATTAGGTATATTTTTTATTATTTGCAATCCATTTTTCATTAATTTTTTTATAAGTTACCCGGAGCGGAGAAGATTCCAATAAACCAAAAATGATAAAAATCTGTTCAGCCGATCTTAAGTTATAAGTTTACCTACGCATTAACCCGACTTTCTTTTATATCTTAAGAAGATTGAAAAAGCTATTGAAAAAACAGCAGTTCTAGTTTTTTTACAGTAGGTATCTACTAGGTGTTCAGGTACTTACTGGAAACTGAAAAAATCTCATCTAAATTCGACAAGTCGAAAACTGCGAGATGGGAGCAAAAATATCAAACGTAATATTATTTGTGTTTCAGCGCATGTTCAGTGGTGTGACATTATATTTTAGAGACTATTTTCAACGTTAAAAAAAGAGTACAAATTTGTATTTTTTTTTAATACAAAACTCTAACACGAATATCATTTTCTATACGAATGAATGAGTGCGAAATATATAACATTATTGAGAACTGAATATTATTATAGAAGCCCGCATATATGTGTATTTTACGCATCACATACTCCGAATCACTTCCTTTGCGAGAAAATGTGTAGATTTACTCTGTACGGTGTTGTATATTATGTAGGGAAAATAGGATTGTGCTACGAGTTTTATTCCATGTAGGTACATAATTGGAAGAGAAAAAAAGACATGATTCGCATATACGTTTCATCGAAAGTATAATTTTTTTGAAACTCATCAATGATCATAATATCAAAAATATTAAGTACTTTCTCTAAGTTTTCTTGTTAATGATGGTTATTGTGTAGCAAAAAACCATGGGAAAACTCCGTACAACCCTACGAGCAATAGAAAAAAGGATGCTAAGTATCAGTTTGCAATACAGAAAACGCAACGAATGGATTAGAGACAGGACAAAGGTGACAGATATGGTAAAAAAAAACGGCATCACAGAAATGGAGTTGAGCTAGACGGACAGTAAGAACAACAGATGACCGGTGGACGAAAAAAATCTTGTATTGGCGACCGAAAACCGGTTACAGAAACACAAGTAAGCCACAAACGCGATAGCCCGAAGAGGTAAAGAAAGTGACCGATACCAGTACCAGTGGCACAGGATGGCTGCCATCAGGTAGCTATTGAAGTCGGTAAAGGAGACCTATGTCCAATCTGGACTGATGATGGTAATATTGTAGGTATCCCATCATGGCTGACGGGATAGATTATAATAATGGATATCGACTCAATTTTTTGTTGATGAACTCCCTTAGTTCAACTATGTAATTGTTACTATTTTTTAATGTCATTCGCTTACGACAAATTTTTAACCACTGTAGCTTACGACCATCTTCTACTGCTGTTTCGAAGGCTGACCAACTGTTCAATAATGTTCGCGTTTAAGGTGGTCAAATTCGTTGCAGTCCTCGAAATTCTAAATCATTCGAATCTTCAATATCATGCCCCCTACAAAGCTCAAACTCTCCTTCCTAGCTAAGCATAGAAGCTAGCAGTGGGATAATCGACCCGATGATAATACCTTAGTAATACGTTTGTAGGTTATTTTATTCTTATAAATTTAATGCAGGGACATCTATTGGAGAGTAGTGAAAACCTTTGGCTTAGCTTTGAAAAACCACTGATTCAGCCACCTTATCGAATCATCTAAACTTGCTAAATTATTTTTTTTTTATCAAATGTAACTTTCATCTCGTAACGTCAAAACGCCAGGTGGTCCTACTTAGAGATGGGACTAAGATTTGGAAAGCGTCCGCGTTTAGTGTCGAGACGAAATGTAAACTGTTTGATGCGTGTGTGTTACCCATTCTCCTCTATGGGTGTGAGTCCTGGCACCTGGCCAAAGCCCAGGCACAAAAAGTCTCAGCTTTTGAAATGAAGTGCCTAAGGAGAATTCTGGGCGTAAGATGGTACCACCGCATCATGAACGACGCTATACGCCGGCGCACCCAGCGTGAGCCCATCACCTCTACCATTGTGGGGAGGAGATGGACTTGGCTGGGACATGTGTTAAGGATGCCGAATGACAGTTGGCCAAGGAGAGCGCTGTTCTTCCTCCCATCCGGGTCCCGAAGACGTGTGTTCCGCTCCTTCGAAGCAGAGCTGAGGGACATGGACATGGTGTGGGAGGAGGTCATAAACATTGCGCAGGATCGAGCGCAATGGAGAGCTCTTGTTGCCTCCCTATGCCCCTGAGTAGTGGGGTGTAAAAGGGAGTGTGTGTGTAACTTTCATACCACATTCTTTCCTAATAGTTCGTTGCTTTTCTACCGCATAGATCTTCGTTAATAAAGTAATTTCAATTTGAAAATTAAAGGTACAAAAACTCGGTTATAAAAAAACACCACAAACGAATTAGCCTGTCGTTATGTTGGTAGTAAAATGTTTGATGGAGGAAAAAGAAATCATAATTCGTAAATTTTTCATTTCATTTCTTTCTCTCTCTTTCTCTGCTTTGTCTAACGGCGATTTCTTCAAGGAAAAAAATCTCCATCGTTATACGTTTAAGTGGTAGAGAATCTTCATTCTCGTAAAAGTAAAATTGAGGTAATTTCCTCGCAAAATGGACGACCCCTCGGTTAGGGTAAAAATGAAACCGTGGAATTTTTTCCAAAGGGGTTGGGCGGTGTTTAGCGAAATTTGTGGTTTTGGAACAAAAACTACGGTACAGCGGGTAATTCGAGGTATTCAAACCTTTTTAAATACAAAATATTCATGCTTTGTTATAGAATTCCGATATTTTGCCAATAATAGGTAGGTATGTGATGACAACAACATTTTTTAAAGAAATGTCAGAGTTCGTTATTTTTTGTTGACAACTTTATAGATTAAAGAAAAGAATAAGTTTGTTTTAAAACAATTCTGATGGATGTAAAAAAACTGTTTGTATCTCTTTCGACCCGTGTCGAATAATAGGTGACTAACGGGTAGGTTAGTAACTAACGGAGGCTCCCTGATACCAGGCAACCTCAGGGTGACTTTTTACCTTACCCCTACATGCAAGGTTCTGTAGGGGCGGACTTTTATTTCACTAGCTCTGAACCCTTATTTCCCCAATCCTGGCTATGGAGGATGGGTTAATGGGTAATTCCGCATCGGTGATCAAATGGAACGTAAGGTCTCATGAGCAAAAATCATTGTTGCAACCGAGAGATATTGTTAAGACCTGTCTTTCGGAGGTATCAAAAAAGACAATAAAGGAGACTTGCGTAGGTCAGATGCCGGGAAGGGGCTCTGTCACTCAGCAAGAGACCTCTGGAGACGATGAGGCTCCATGAGTGAATTGATGGATGTCACAATAGATCTTGTTTGGTCGCGGTGACACAAGGAGCATAATATGGTCACATGACATTCTTAATAATAAAAAAGTATGTCAATTTGAATCTGTTTAAGAAAAAAAAATTAAAAAGTACTTATTTAGATTGTTTTTTACAAGATCTCCGCTCAATGTAGTTTTTGTCAACGTTTTTGAGAAAATTCCTATATTAAAAATGTAAAAATTGTCATTCGGGTTTTGCCAACACCTTAATGACATTACTGAATAATTAACAAACTATAGAAACTGCTCAAACATAAAGTTTCTACGCTCTTACAAATTGGGTTTTAACAGATAATGTGAATTTTTATATGATACTGTTGGTAAAAATACTACCAAGATTTTCAAAGAATTTTAACGGTTCTGTATCAAATTAATAACAAAAGTGCACTCACCTTTCATTTTCTGGAAGTTCTATGACTAACGGTTGTAAGGCAACATTTCTAAAAGCTGATCCATACTCGCCAGCCATCAGAGCCAAAGAAATATTCGATATGGTTTTGTTGAAGGCTTTCAGTACGACCTGGTTATTGCTAGGTGCTGCTATCCCAAAATAAACATCCAACGGTCTATCTTCGCGGCTTCTGCCTCCTGGTCTTCCAGCCGATAAAAAGTTGGCTCTAGCATTCCTGATTTTTCCCTCGTCCACATCGGGAGAAACAGTTTTGAAGGCATCCTTGTCCAGATCGCTGGTTACATAATTACTCTTGCAGCATAGGGGGATTGTGACGCTTAATATAAGACAACTAATTATAAAATATCTCGTATTTATTATGTTATTACAATTATTTATATATTGTGCCGTAAAATTCATTTTAAATACAGATTTGGATTGGATTTAACAGGGTGCATTTGTGTCGAATTAGTTGACTAAATATTACGTATAATAAAATTTAATTTCTTAAAATGGGACGATTGCAGATAAATATTTTATTCCTTTTATGGTGATGAGATTCACGAACAAACGAAACACGATTTTATTTTATTTTTTTATTTTTGTTCTTTTGTTTTTATTTTTTTTTTCTCTTGTTGCTTACATTATCTTTTATTGGTATGACTGACCGTAAATCATTTCTGTTTGTATTTTTATAGATCTTTGAATAAATCCAAACGTTTCAGATGTTTCAGATTGATGAAGCGCATTGCCAGATTTCTGTTAATATTTTTTAAGATTTTTGTTGATTGTTTCATCTTGAGATGATCCCATCAAAATCTTTGAAAAATCTTTTATCCGAGTGTGACGATTATTTATTAATTAATCATTTATTTAAACACAAAACACTTTTTTTTTTAAATCACATGAATATTTACAATTTTTAAATCGAACTATTAGTATTACAGTTAACTACAGATTATTTTTAATTTAATTATAATTATTTTTTTCGATACATTAAACGATTAAATACATAACAATTTCTAAGGGTAAGTCATAAGGCTGAAAAAGATGATTTGTTTATTTATTTATATTTTGGTGTTTAATTTATTTACATGTTATTTTAATATTTGTACGTATTTGACCTGTTCGTTTTTATTTTAAACTTTTTATCTTAACTATTTCTCTCCATTTTTTTTTTATTCCTGAAACAAAAGATAAACGTTTATTAATAATGGTCGGTAAATACCTACAGTGGTTACTAATAAATTAATTGTTTTTATCATCTTTATAACAAATTTAAAAACTTTTATCATCTATACAACAAATTTAAAATTACGTTGACATCGATAAAAAGTATTCTTGTAAAAACATGGAGCTTTTTTGAAACTAAGCACACTTTTTCAGATAAATATGTAGGTAACCAAGGGCTTCTTAGGCACTGCACAATGCAGTGATAGTATATAACAATAATTCATTAATGGGTTACCTATTCATTTTTTTTTAATAATTAAGTTTTCATAAATACCTATTCTGTGCGCTTTTGATTTTAAATAGTTAAAGTAAATTATGGCTTTATGAAAATATGGTGAATATTTTTGCTTTAAATTTCCTACTTTAGTTCAGTTTTCTACCACTATGATACTTGTTGTGGTGTTTATTCGCCGGTTTCAGCCAATAGAACTCACCCAATACTTGAAACTCGCATGACGTAAAAGCGTTAGTCGACAATTCAATCATTCTGAACTCTTCCAACAATCAATCGATTCTCCCATTTTTTTTAAATAGTTGACAATATACGTAATACCTTTAATATTAATTGACAAAATAATCAATCAATACTCCCTTTTACACCCCACTCAGAAGCATAGGGAGGCAACAATAGCTCTCGATAGCATTTGATCTTTGGCAATCTTTATAACCTCCCACATCATGTCATTCGTGAATATTGTGAGAGGGTCATTCTCGTCTTCGGGACCCTGATGGGAGGAAGAACAGCGCTCATGACAAAATAATACGTTGTTTTAAGAAGAGTTTATATAAGGTGATTCCGGCTTATCTGTAGGTACCCATAGTATTAATTTTAATGGATAGAGTTTCAGAAAAAATTAATCGATCGAACGATTCGACCGTTTGATTTTGGAATAATTCGAAGCATTCGATAAAACTCGTACTAGCCCCACTGGAAAGTAGAATAACACGGAAAGCATTGATCACGAATTCGAGCTTTGTTCGTCTTTAATACAAGATTTGCTTACAAAAAAAAAACATATTTTAGACTGATATTCTACATACAAAAAATAAAAAAAAAATCTAGTAAATCACGTACGTCCTTTGCTCAAAGACACTATGTCTTCCTGGGTCCTAAAATATACAACATCATAATGCCAGATATAATTGAATCAATTTCACCCGGTGGGATCAATCTGAGCAAACTTGTACCTAACAGGGTGGCTGTTGAAGAGGGGGCGAGGGGAATGTGAGAGAGCACTGACTCACATCCTGCGCTGAAAGCCGATGATTGTGATTGTTTGTAAAGTGGAGTGCAGTAGACTCTTATTAGTAGAGGAGGCTGTTTATTGTCTTGTTATTTTAGTTATTATTATTTTTACTTTTGTTTATTACTATTATTTTTTTCCTCACTGTAGGTATTATGCTTTTTTTTGTAAGTTTAATTAATGGGTACATGCGATTGGTTGGTTACATGATTTGATTTAAAGTAGTATTGCCCCAGAACAGACGTTGTCTAGTGGGGCAGTAAATTCCAATAATTATATATTATAAACTGATTGTTATAATTATAATGGAAATAAATAAATAACTGTGCTGAAGCCATGTTGTTCTCTCTGCCTACTCGTTGAGTGATACTGAATAGAATTGGGCATAATTCAATTACTAAAGCTTGAAGAGGTACCTACATACTTTGGTTAAAGGTCAGAGAGTAAGGTGGGCTAATGTAGCGCGTCTCGTTGGGCAAACAGTCGAGTATCAATTACAGTTTCAGGAGAAGTCAGAGTACATAAATTGGCCGGGGGCTTTATTTGTTTCAAGAATATTTTAATTAATTGCTTCATGAGATAGGCGCGTCGTATTTAGCTAAAATATGATAAATTTATTTTCCAAAAAATAAAAAAATAAAATCAAAATGGTTCCATTCATTACTCCATCTTTTATTTTAAGTAGCTACTTATTGTAGGTACTAACCGTTCCTTTTAAAAATCATTTTTGAAATATAATCTATATCTATACTTATATATAAAGAGGAAAGATTTGATTTTTTGTTTGTTTGTTTGATTGTTTGTTTGTTTGTTTGCATCGAATAGGCTCCAAAACTACTGAACCGATTTGAAATATTCTTTCACTTTTGGGAAGCTACAATATCGGCGGTGAACATAGGCTATATTTAATTTCCAAAAAAAATTGGGTAACCTACGAAAACTTCAATAATGTAACCCAAGGTGTAAAAAATTTACCTAAAATATTCTTTTTATCGCGAACGCTGTGAAAACTAATGATGATAGAATAAAACAATGTACGACAATTTTGTAGAAGACATCATTATTTACAAAAAGTATCGCGACAGCATATGTCTAACTATTATAGTTATGCCACAATAAGATTTTTTTATTTAAAAAAAATCAATAAAATGTCACCTCTAGAAAAGGCTCTTTATTGGTATCTTGGTATTACTCCTTATTAAAATAAATTAGTTCATATTCAAGTCTGCTTCAATATGTTTGTATAACTTTTTGAATTATTCAATTCGGACATTTCATTCGAAAGTTATCACGAGTTTAAAAATGTGAGTATTGGAAAAAAAGCATAGTCTCTTATCATCTCAACTTATTCGATGCAGAGTGCGTACGGGAGCGGGGAGGGGTCAAGTTTAGTAGAAATACCGCGCAAAGTAGTCACGGTGGTAAAGTGACGTGACACGATACATTGCAATGCAATTATTCCAGATTAACATATGCTATAAAATATTTTGAAAAAGTTAGGGATCTGTATGAAAACTAAATTATTTTTAAGTACCCGTGCGAAGCTGGGGCGGACCTCTAGTGAATTTATAAAGAACCTATTATTATTATCATTATGTGCGAGATCGCCCACAGTGAAGTGTTCATTTTGCCACCCTATGCCTCTAAGTGGGATCAAATATGGTGGATTGGTTGATTGTTACTCGAACTATGTGTAGTAGGTATTACTTTTTTCATATAAGACGACAATACAAAAGGGCTCTGAAAGGGAGTAAGCGAAGATCATTGTTCCATAAAATTATAATTTTAATCAATCTTATAACCAAAATGATGTTATGGAAACATTTACAATTCTTTGACAAAAAATGGATCTACTGAATAAAAATCATCAACGAATTAAAGTTTAGAGATTCATTACATTCATTCGGATCGACAAAAATAACTGTTGTTGTGTATTGAAATAATAATTATAGCATAGAGATACTTATCGCGGGGTGAAATTGCTTAAATAAATACTCTCAATCCACCACAAATTAGAAGTCCCATCCTTCACGTAAAAGGGATGGTTTTCTTAGGATGTTGGGTGATCAGCATAAAGATAAAATAAATAGCTGTATCTCACTAAGAGATAAGACCTTCAATATACAAACTTGTTCCTATAATATTATTATCTCAACTCAACGTAGGTTTATTTCTACCATAAAACCTTGTTCAGGCCCTACGCATTACACGCATATACATTGGACTGTATGGCCAAAACAAGGCGCCTACACGATTCGAATGAAATATGTACCATTATTGTTATTTTACATAGATTTTATTTGATTTAACACTAAGAATTGTCGAAACGATAACAAGCAATGACTCTAACAATATATTTAAATGGAACAAACTACTACGGGCTTACGACCGTCTTCTACTGTTATTTCGAAGGCCGGCTTAGTGTGATCACTTTATGTTTACAACGTTCGCCATTAGGTTGTAAGTCTCCTTACACTAACTTCCATACCACATTCATTCTTAATATTCTCATTCCTTTCCATATCCCACAGAGTCTTTCCACATATTCTTTGTAGAGCTCTCATCTCTACTGCATTTCTACTACATTCTTCTTTTTTCGTCCATGTCCACGTTTCACAACCATACATCATCGATGGTAACAGGATTGCGTTATGCACTATTTTCTTTGCTTTGGTAGTGGAGACGCTGTTGTTCCTCATCATAGGTCTTAATGCACCGTCCACTCTGCAACCAGCAACTTTCCTACGTTCGATTAATTTTCAATGACCTCCTCCCAAATTACATCTATATCCCTAAGCTCTGTTTGGAAGGAGCGGAGAATGGTATGTGAGGGTTTACCTCATTTTTTGGGAACCTGATGAGAGGAAGAAGAGTGCTCTCCTAACATGTGCCAGTCCTCTCTACAATCGCAAGATAATTGGCCTTGGTTTATAGTGTCAAAATTTTTTTTAAATGTTTCAATTTGCAGAGAACACATTCTCAGTTGCACGCGTGATTGTAGGGATATTTTTTGGTAACGCGATTAACTCCAGCGTTACATTAGCCGACAATCGTGATCTCTTGTTGTTTCCATCTCCGCGCTTTCTCATTTTCAGAATGGTTAATTAGACTCCATTCATTAACTCCACTCGGCGGGGCTGATGATTCATGGACCCTCCCTCTTATATCTCAGGAACCCTCTTCTCAATTTACGGTCTACCCCCTAGAGTGTCTAATTATTTAAAAGACATAAAAAGTAAGACAAGTTAAAAGAAATTGCAAGACTGTCTAGTAAAACATAACAATTTTACTTAGATGTTAAGACAGGGATGCACAGAAGTTTTATGCGATTAATAAAAACCATGCCAGCAACACAAAGGGAGAAATAATTACCTACTTAAAATTTAATGCTGTAAAAGTATATTATATATATATATCTATATATATCTATAGGTATATAAATAATACGTGAAGGAAAAATTTTGTGACTATTTTTACGAAATATGCGCGGACGGAGAAGTATGAAATTTCGCACACTTATATAGAACGGGTGACGAATGCTAATATATTTTGCAATAAAAATAATATTACGCACACTATTGTAATGTTATGTTATTTCATACTCGCACACACTTCGATGTATTTGACATTTTTTGACACACATCTGTTGTTTATAATAATAATAAAAATATAAAACTTTTCTATACAAAGATGTCAGTATAGCAATTAGGCTACCGAGGTCGGTAAAATTACATGGTAAAATTGAGAATATTTTTTGTATTAAATAACCATAGAAAAAACATTGAAAAATTATATTATCAGCGTTTCAAATTTGACGTAGGTATCCATGTCATTATTTTTAAAATAAAATTGTGAAATATCGTCTTTGACAAAAGACTCTTCATAGTGTTCAAACTTATAATTTAAATTAGTTATGGTCGAATTTCGAGCACTAGTCGACCACTAGTAATAGTTAAAAATATACCAAAAAGTATGAACGAAAAAATTAAAGAGTCTTGTATAATAGTTCTATCACAAAATTTACTGTTCAAACATAAACTGGTTGTCTCCATTCTGTTTGACTACCGTCTCCATTTTCAAATGTTTATGTCTCCATTCTATTTAACTACCGTCTCCATTTTCAAATGTTTATGTCTACATTCTATTTAACTACCGTCTCCATTTTCAAATATTTATGTCTCCATTCTATTTAACTACCGGCTCCATTTTCAAATGTTTATGTCTCCATTCTATTTAACTACCGTCTCCATTTTCAAATGTTTATGTCTTCATTCTGTTTGACTACCGTCTCCATTTTCAAATGTTTATGTCTTCATTCTATTTAACTACCGGCTCCATTTTCAAATGTTTATGTCTCCATTCTATTTAACTACCGTCTCCATTTTCAAATGTTTATGTCTCCATTCTATTTAACTACCGTCTCCATTTTCAAATGTTTATGTCTCCATTCTATTTAACTACCGTCTCCATTTTCAAATGTTTATGTCTACATTCTATTTAACTACCGTCTCCATTTTCAAATATTTAGAGTCTTTAATTATATTCCTATCGTTTTAGTCCAAAAACCGATTCATGTTTGAACAAAAAATGTTGTGACAGAACTTTACAAGACTCCTTCATTTTAATTTTGAAATGGACAAAGTATCCCCAATAATTCACTGCCTAAAACATCAAAGATCTTAAAAATTATATGTTAATGGCTGATCTTTCTAAAAAGAATTGGCTACGAACCCTAGATAATTTTGTAGTAAAAAATAATATAACTTCTTTGTTCGCATTAAAAAAATCAATTCTCGATTTTATAAAACCAAACAAAAAGTCTTTTTTAATTCTTAAACCTATGTGTAAATAATAAATTTATTTTGAAAAGAAAGAATTTATTTTTGGAAATATTAAAATTCATAAGTTATAAATTTTCTCGTCGTTTACGTCTTGAGAAAGATAAAAATAAACAATACAATAATTCATTGTTCCTGAATTTTTAACAGTTTTCCTCAATCCACCATTCAATTTGAAAATGAAATTCAAATGAAGTAACGGGCCCTTTTCTTGAATAAAAAATTTCCATAACTTAGAGCCCTTGAATCTAAGAATAATCCTGAATCCTGTTCTGATGTTATGATTAAGGCATGACTTTGTTTTTAGAATAATTATTAATTTATCCCCCATCCATCTATAAGGGATGAAAAGGTTGAGAGAGGCTTAATTAGAAAATCTTTTTGAAAATACAAATTGAATACCGCAAAGACGAAAAGTTCAATAGAGTGGAAGACCCGACACTAACTTGAACAAGTACCAGGAAGCATCAAATCCTTTGGAATTTTTTGATTCATTTAAATTAGTCAAACATTCTTTTCTTAGGGTGTGTTTCCGTTAGTAAACAAAATCACTCTATGGCATATTATGATCTTATAAAGTCTTAGTTAAATAACTCGTAAACCACTGGCATTTGACCTCTGTTAATGGGAACAAAATTGTTGTAAATTTGCTCTAGTATAACCCCTTTCAAGAAATGTGTCGAATTACCCAGTCATCCTGTATCATCAAACTTTGTGACCATTTTCACGAAAATTGCGCGAAATTTCGCACACTTATAGTTTGTATAGAGAAGGAGTGACGAATGCTAATATATTTTTTAAAATTAAGCCTGAAAAATATATTAAATCAATAAAAAATATTACAAACACAAAATGTAATGTTACGTATTTGATATTCACACACACAGACTATAGTTATAAATAGATCAACTTGATACTGTTTGTCTTTAATAATAATAGAGGAAATTTTCTGCATACGTATCAGTATTTCAAATTTGACGTATCCATGTCATTGTTTTTGAAAGAAAATTGTGAAATAGCGCTTACTCAGTCTTTGACAATGGAACCTTAATAAAGTTTATAGTAATAATCTAAATTAGTTATGGTTGAATTTCGAGAACTGGTCGACCACTAGTAGATTATAAATTGAGAAAGCAATCGTAAAAATGTCTCTCTCAATTATGAAATCAAATACTCTACCATGCGATGCTTTAAACACAACGTTTATACGCGTAGTTTTTTATATGGTCGTAAAACATTTTCAACATCCATTCATTTTGTACCTAGTTGTTTTTCTGGTTAAAATAACTGTCTTATTAAACGTGAAAAAATAAAGCTTCCTCCAGTTCTGTTGTTGAATATAATATTTTGAAGTTGATATTATGTGGAGCGCTCCGCACAAGCAATAGCTCATGGCTCTGCTGCTTCATACGCTCCACTGAATTCATTTGGAATACGCCGCCGGCACACATACAATACACGATCCAATTTGCCTCCTACTACAACAGCTCTGATACACATTTTCAAGTTTCTAATGAGGGATTCTTTTCCGAAAATCACACCGACAATATAGAATGTTGATTTATGCCTCAACAAATGATGATGTAAAACGAAGGGTTTCTGACTTTTAGAATGCTGATCATGAATTGTATTAAAATTTAATTAAAGACAAAATACGCGCTAGTTTAAAAGAAACTATCAACAATTTGAGTATAGTTGAAGTTTTATGTTTGATTTACGAAAGTTAGTTTAACATGATAAGCATGCTCGAGACCTATGGGAGGAATTAGCCACTGAAAGAGGGCCTTCCATGTCAAATGAACCTTCTTGCCAAAATTCAAAACAATAATATGTATATCTAATAATAATACTTATGTTTGTCATCTGTAAATATCCTCTCCCACAACCATGGTACTATAATTTTCTTCTCTTTGATTTTTTGTTATTGTAATCTAGTCTCTGGACAATGTCTGCGTGAGTCGGACGAAAGCGCTCGAAATTCAATATAAATTTTGTGAAAGTGCAATTGTGTGTTAATTAATTCATAATAATGAACTTTCACTACGTAAATACACAAACTCTCAAAAAATTTATTGAAACCCTTAATAAACTGAAAGAGGGTCTAGTTTTAACGAAAAAATTAGGAACCCTAATATTATACAAAAATTACATAAGAAGGATTTAGTAAAACCATGAATTATTAGTTGTTGCAAAAAAATGTTTACTAGCCTGTTATAATGGTCATAGGAACAAATCAATGCAGTAAATTCCAATAATAATATGGATGTTTAATAATAGAAGACATAGTGTGGGGAGACTCAAGGAAAACTAAATAATGAGACTGCAATGTAGGGAATGACGAAATTCTGAAGGAAGACAATGATTTTTCTTACTAATGATTAATGAGAAAATACGCTGGCTGAGAACTATCGTTATTTGGATCCCAAATTATTATCCTCAACGAAAATTAGGCAAGATTTTTTACTGTTACCTCTACTCTGGCGATAGCTCTGCTTGTGTCAAGTTGAACAGTGAACACTCATCTGTCACAGGATTACTTACGAGAGGGGTGAAGCAGGGGTGCGTCGTGTCACCTTGGCTGTTCTATCTATTATTTGATTTGATTGTGTGCGTAATATAAAAAAATGACATAGCTGGTGTAGATATGAATGGGATTAAAGTGTGTGTTCTGTTTAATGTGGATGACCTAGTGCTGGCTGAAAATGAAAGTGATCTGCAAGAAATGTGAAATGAATGGATTCAAGATGAATGTCAATAAAGCAAAGGTGCTTGTTTATGAAAGAGAAGATAAAAGAACCCAATTTTGTGTAAATGTGGATTGATGAAGCACAACATGGGCCGAAATCGAGTGCAATAAAATCTCCGCCAATGGTAACGGTCGGTCGCTGTTTCCATGATAACAACGTTGAAAGTTTCACGTAATTTCTATGGGAACACCATATAAATCATCCGATCCAATGATGAAATTGCAACTGTAAAGAGTAAAAACGAAATGGCTAGGTGATGTTAATATGGTGATAACTGTATGTCATTGTGAACAAAGTGAACATAAGCTCACTTCCGTGTATACAAATGAGACCGTCAAATTAAATTCCACATTTCTTTTATCTTCAGTAATGTCTTCATTAGAGTAATCATAACACATTACCCATATCTTTCAGTTAAACATTCTCACTAACATTTTGACATTTCAATAAGCAAGTAAAGAATGTTTCATATCTTTTCAGGACTATTTTTGTTTTGTTTCGTAAAATGACGGCTAGTATATTCGAATGTCTTTATGCTGAAAACAGTGTCATTGAATATGCAAATGTCGTGTGTTTTTATGAGTATGCCAAATTTGTACTTAATTTTATTCATGACTAGCTTTCTCGACAGATGTTCTCCCGTAGTTTATATGTACCTACTATGAATGTTGATTTCGAATTTGTAATTTATACAAAAATACGTTTAAAACATGTTTGAATGTTGAAAAAATTATATCTGAAAGCCTGAAGAAATTTTATCAAAAATCTGCTTACCAATGTTTTGAAACTCAATGGTTGTCAGGTAAAAAAAATTGTTCAGATGTGTACCTATAGACCATAGGCCACCCATGCGTACTTATTGACGTTTTTGGTGAAGGTTTCAGGATCAAATTCTGGAACTCATGCTTTGTCTATTTCGCTTCTTTACATGCTCTACTACAATTAATAATGTAAGCTTTTTTTATTATTTATATATGCATATTCAATGCATTTTGATGTGTATATATATATATATATATATATAGGTAAATATAGGATGACATTTTCAAGCAAATGATCCAATGAGTATCATGTCAAAGTCTCCGAAAGTTAAACGAAAGCGCTTGAGAGACAATATTTATTTATTTATTTATTTCAAAAGAGACACCAACAAATTCAAATTTTTTTTTTCATATTCAAATATTTTTATTAAGGAAATAAAAAACATTAAAAAAAGAACATTCACAATAATAAATTTATACATTTTTTTTTAATATATTTTTTACCCCCAAAATTGAGCAGAGCTCGTGCTTTGGGGGATCAGAACACTGAACAACACAAACAAAATAAAGACATGAAATAAACACATAGAATATCCAGCGCTCCAATAACAGTGCAAAAAAACGTTGTGAAAATGCAACTATGTTTACTTTTAAATGGATAGAATTTTAACGAAAATTTACTAAACAACTACACATCACAAAAAAACATCACAAAACCAAGAAACCAGGGACTCATCATAATTTCAACAAAAGGCAGTAAAATTATTTCGTAGCACAAATAACAGACTCTTCAAAAATATCCCGTCTGTAATAATAATTCCTTTTCGCACGAAACAAACAACTGGAAAACTTTTTACGTAAAACTTTTTTCGAAGATCTCGGTCGAGTCACGTCTCCATGTCTCATTTGAATAAATCAACTCTTTATCTCTCTTATTCCATTCTCTTCCTCGCTCCCACCGCCATCACGACACTCTCACAACCCTTTCCTCTCTAAACGACATTTATACAAAAAAAAAAGAACCATCGTACTTCTGTTCCAAACCCTATTTATCGCAATTCGCAAAGATAGAAATTAAGTGACAAAATGTCGAAGGATTTATTTAACAATGGAAACCAAAATTTCCTTCGAAAGATTTTTCTTTAATTTTACGCTCCAAACCGTCGGTAGCATGCGTTTTTACAGGTCTTAGAAATAATATTTTATATTTGAAAATAAAACAAACAAAATATTCATTTCAACATAAATATACGCATCACTTTGAAAAAAAATCTACAGTTTCTTTGTCACAAATTATTTTAGTTTGTATCTATTTCTAACTTTTTAAACTTCATGTTAGCTTTACGCTGTAAGCGTATATCTTACTCTATAAAAATCTAGCCGTTTTCTTTGTTACCTAACTTCTCCTTTATTACTGGAAGGATTTCGATGAAAAAAATTGGAGATGTCGAGGGTTACCCAAGGATGGTTTAGATGAAAACAGAGGCTTTCTAGATACTATATTTCTGTTTTAATTAATGTTTTTAGTTTTTGCGTTTTTTGCTCCCATTTCAACTTTTATATCAAAACACGATCGTAAAAAGGATGATTTTATTTCTAAAGAGCGTACATAAGACCTAAGAATCGTTTGTGTTTTTTTTTAAACGTCATAAAATTGTCGTTCGTTTTCTAAGCAGATATTATGTTAAGGTTTTTTTTTATATTGTGAGAAAGATATAGGTAGGTATGTACTATCTGTCGAATACTCAATAAACTGAATGCAATTTAGCTAATAAATAAAAAATATTCATGGATTCAGAGGAGGGACGAAGTTCGACGGGACATCTAGTTAATCTATATATTAATACGTCAAGGAAAAACTTTGTGACTATTTTAACGAAAATTACGTGGACGGAGGAATATGAAATTTCACACAGTTTTTATAGGGAAGAAGTAGCGAATGCTTATTTTGTTTTAAAATTATGCATAAAAAATACATTAAATCAATTAAAAAAACATTAAAAACACTACTGTAATGTTATGTATTTGAAAACACTATGATGTATGAAAGTATGAACACTACTGTAATGTTATGTATTTAAAACCCATTAGTGCATTAAGTTGCGTGTCGCATTTATTTTAATATTTTTTCATTAATTTGCTATACTTAAATGCGGATTAAAATAAAAATCAAAAATGATTTTTTGAAAAAAAATTTTTTTTTATATTTTTTGGATCGTCCGATATATCGGACGCCATGCATACAAGACACTTTACTGGGCCATACTTATGTTTACTATCTAACTTAAGTACATACATTATTTTGATGAAGAAGATGCAAACTTTGGGATTGAAATTTAATTTTTATTAGTCCGATGTAATCAAATTATTGACCAATGAATATTTATTTATGGATTTTGAAAATAATTAGTGAGTATATTGTCAAAATTGTAGACTATGATGGAACAAAATATTTTGGATGAGACCCTATCTATTACCCTAAAATTGACTATTCTTCGCATTTGAAAGAACATCATCTCTTCGAGCAAATTGTATGAATCTAGAAATCCGTAGCTTTAAATCTGTAGAAATCAAGTGAACCAAGAGTACTTTGTCCTCAAGAAGTGCGATAATAAGGGGGGCCAGCTTTTGAAAGGTTGGGTACTACACATAGGTCTTCTTACACCATAATTCACGCTTCTCGGTTTCTCGCTGTGTTTTTTTTTAAAAACCAGCTGGCTATTAGTGCCTTGTTTTTATAAATTGACTATATGGATTTCCTTTTTTTTCTTTACCAACAAATTTTCATCCACTGCTGGATATACGCCTCTCTCCTAATATAATCAGTATAAGAGGCAGTTGGACAGTCACTGCTTGTGACTGGACTGATTGACTAGAAAAAATTTACAACTTTCTATGTAAAAGTGTTTTATTTATTTATTTATTTACTATCATGGAGATTTAGCACCATAAAAGTTAGATGGCTTAACCCAGTTTATGGTCCTACAACCCCAACGATTTATAGTTCGTATCTTGTTTGAAGCTGAAAACAGCTCAATTTATTCAAATATGCTTCATGTTCATCAGGAAGTGTGTTAAGAATTATCAGGCTTACGTAATCATTGTCAGCATTATTATTTAAAAAAAAATGTTAGATATCTTGTGCACCATCCACCCGTAAAATGATAATGTATGAACAACTTTTAGGTAACTGAAGTGGTCACTGTGCATGGCGTCCGATATATCGGACACACAAATATTTCTGGAAAAATCAAACTTATTTACAAAAACTTATTCAAAATAATTATACCATTCGAATGAGTGATTTTTATGGTATACATTGACAAAAAATAATATTGAAATATTACTGTTGATAAATAGAAAAATAAGCAGGAAGCCTACCCTGTCCCATGCAAGCAAGATTTGCGATCTAAAATTTTGGAAATTCGACAAATGTGAATAAACCATTGTGTAACCAATAAAAAAAGTAGGTTTTTAAGTTATTAAAAATATTTATGCATAACGTTCAATCAGAAAAAATACAAATTGTTGCATAAAATTTTGAGAAAAATTGAAAATAATGGGTTACAAATACTACTGTAATGTTTATGTATATGTATTTGATACTCACACACACTTCCACAGACTACTTATAAAGATCATCAACTTCATAGAAACAAATGTAAAATAAAAAGCGTCTCATAATATGCGAACAAAGCTTTTTGAAGGCAGTAGGTATATTCAAATGGAAGGTGGAGCTGGAAATGGCGGGTTATGAATTATTGAGAATAGATAAATATTGTTGGTATATAATAATAATAGAATAAAAATATTGTTCATATCAACATTTCAAATTCGCCGAATCCATGTCATTGTTTTTTAAAAAAGAGCTTTTAATTTAATTAAGTTATGGTCGTTTTTCGAGCACTTGTCGACCACTAGTTATTATAATAAGATAACCGTATATTTTGTTCAGAAACAACAAATAATATTATATGAACGTAGCAAATTGTAAATATTTTATAGGTACGTTTACTGCATAAAGTTGGTTTGATTTTAAAATTCTCTTTTTATATTGTTAAAGAACGATGATAATAATAAGAATAGAAATAAATTGTTTTTAAAATGAAGAAAAGTGTTTTATTTGAAAAAAAAAAAACAAACAATATAAATCTAAGCCATTAAAAGACGTAAGCCTATGGAACGTGCTTTGTTTTTCACCACGAACAAATAAAAAGAACGTATATAGGAAGGCAAAAGTCACTTCGTATTCCCTTACTCTGTTCGCTTAGATTTTTCACAATCGATGCCACAGAAAATACTACCTGTCTCACAGTGTATTTAAGTCCTTCCGAACATTTTTAAATTTTTAATTCTTCGATAATATTGTTCGCATGTTATCTGAAAGTGACCCTCATTTAAAAAAAACATATATTATGCAAGCTATGCACTGTTGTAGTTGTTTTCCCTAACCTGCCTTTATATTATTTTTTTCATAAATTACTTTGTTCTCTTATGGTACAAGATAAATCTTTTCGTTAATCCATTAAAACTTCATATACTTCCAATTCAACCCTCGGCTGACCGTTGGCGTTATTGAAATTTATTAAATGTCAAAAAAACATATTCAGTTCACAATATATCTCTAATATAAATTAAAGTCGGGTTAGTGCGAACACTTATAACTCGAGAACGGCTGAACAGATTCTTCCGATGTTTGATGTATTGGATTCTTCTCCACTCCGGATAACAGAATAACTAATAAAAAGTTGAATAAATCGTAATAAACTTAGGTAAAATATTATATTAAAGTTTGTATGGAACAGGTACGGCACCGGTACCGCCACCGACATCTTTTGGGGAAATAGGGAGATGTCTGGTAGATTGATATTTTGGTAGAAATATTCTATAGAGCAATGTTACTCCAAAAAAAACATATATTATGCAAGCTATGCACTGTTGTGTTATCATTTATTACACGCACGCCTGCCTCATCTAGTTTGTCCTACTTCGCTTACTATTTGGAGAACCCTATTCTATTAATTAACTAGCTTTCCCAACAGACGTTGTCCTATGTTCCTAAATATGAATATTGAATTCGAATTTGTATGGTGAAGAATTAATTATCATTTGACCAATGTGATTAAGAACGATACGTCTGTTTTAAACTATGTACATTTCATCCGCATTCTGTCAATCGCACCAATTGACAATTTCTGTCAAAATTTAAAAATTGGAATAAAAATTATATGTAAGGTACAAAGTACTAATAAGGTTGTCTACGTAGAGTTTTCTTTAATTTTCTAATTTTCCATGCATTTTTCTTGATTTTTTCTTCTAAAAGGACATTCTCCTGATTAAAGCCTACACGACAAAAAAAGAATTAGCGAAATCGGTCCAGCCGTTTAGGCGTGATGCGATGACATCGGGAAATAGCTCTCCATTTAAGATTTTAATTAGATATGCGGCACCAAGTGTATTTAACAACATAAATATTACAAGAAACATAATAAAGCGGAAATTAAAATAAAACTTGCTGATAGTAACAATATGTTGACCATTCTCCTGTATGGATGTGAGTCCTGGCACCTGACCCAACCAAAGCCCATTCACAAAAGGCTCAGCTTTCGAAATGAGGTGCTTCAGGAGAATCTTGGGTGTAAAATGGTACCACCGCATCACGAACGACGCTATACGCCGGCGAATCCAGCGCAGGCCCAACACTTCCACCATTACGGAAATGAGATGGGCATGCCTGGGACATGTGTTTAGGATGCTGAATGACAGTTGGCCGAGGAAAGCGCTGTTTTTCCTCCCATCAGGGTCTCGAAGACGTGAAAGACCCGCTCACACCGTGTTCCGTTCGTTCGAGGCAGAGCTGAGGGAGTTGGAAATGGTGTGGGAGGAGGTCATTATCATTACGCAAGATCGAGCGCATGTTGCCTCCCTATGCCCCTAAGTAGGGCGTAAAGGGAGTTTGGATTTGATTAGATAACTCACTTGTCTTTTTAAGTTGTCGACTATTGTTGTCTCCTTAATCGGGACCTCTTCATTATTTTTCGATCATTTATTACACTTGCCTGCCTCATCTCTATTGTTCAACTGTACTTTCATTGCTATCTTCGCCTTCGCCTTCAGCATTGGAATCTTCTCGATTTGTTGGTTACGATCCATGATTAACTCAAACACTTTCTCGCTTATGCAATGCAATAGATCACACTCCTATGCTCTCCTAATTGTGGAAGGAAATTTGAGGGCAAGCGAGGTATGGGACGTAAAAGAATCTCTTAACAGAAGAATCTGAGATAGTGGTTTGATATACCGAAAGAAGCGGAATTAATGAGACTTGCCCGAGATCGATTTATCCACAACCTCCAATAGATCAGTGATAATCTTGTATCAGAATAAATTATTAATCACGTTATAATAAAAAAATTAAATATTTTTGAAAAACAGTACATAGACTTTTGTGTACGTCGGGCGGGAATGAGTTAATCTGATTTAAATGTAAGGGAATTCAAATTTAAATATCTTTATCTTCATGAAAATTATTTTATCGTAACGTGTGAATAAAAATAATCATGAGACGAAATTAAATTGAATTTGTTTAAATAAAATTTCCGTCCCGCGAACGTACCTCATCTACTCAGTAAACATTGCGAGCTGTGTTCTTTCCGCTCGAATTCTCCACCATCACCCTTCGCACGTCTCCCACTTCTCCGTGTTCACGTAGAACCAATCTATCTGATGGTTATTCTAATGGCTTTGTCTAATCTTCAAACTCACCTTAAAATTTCCACCATTAAAGATTTTATAGATTCAAATTCAAGTTCGAAGACGAGATAGTGATACCGAAGTTACAATGACATTGTCTTCGAATAATAATTTATTTCATCTCCCGCTTCTCTCTTTTTCTTATTCCCCTTCTTTATTTTCCGCTCAATTTATGAACCAGACAACATAATAATCACAGAGTCTGGTTCAAAGAGAATTAGTTCTTGAAATAGCTTTCAGAAGCAATTCATTTCAGTCTTCCAGAACCTCAGAGTGAGCTGGCTTGGAGAGTTTTTGAAATTGAAATCTTTTTAAATATGCAAGAAGACAAGGCAAATCAAAACTTACACTCAAGAGGGCATTCACTACGATTTCACAAGACGCTGGCTTACGTTGAGATGAAACTTCGCAACTAGCACACATGTAAGCTTGGAGGAATTTTGCGGCATCCACACACTCCACTTACTACTTACTTGATCCACGTTCGCTCCCAGTGTGGAGCATGTGGACGCCACGAAGTTCTTCCAAGCCTCTCCATCATGCGTCAGTTGCACAGCTTCATCTTAGCTTAGTCCAGCGTGGGTTCTTGATTGTTAAGTTTCGGCCTGCCTCTCCTTCTTGTCCCATCCGAATTGTAGAAAAGACTTGCACATTCAAGACTCTAGGGCAGGGGGACATGCTGAGAACATAGCCAAGCCAGCTTAATCTGCGATTCAGGATCACTGAGGTGATTGACACTCCACACTGGGAGCTTAATGTTTAATGTGTTTTTTTTTTATGTAGAAAAGAAAGCGTATGTTCCTAAACACTGTGGCTTTAACTGCAAAACACCTAGCTGCATGCTTTTCTCCTCTGACCTCTGGCATGGTCTTGTATCCCTGACTACTTTTGGCATCGGTAGACTACGAACATCGACCACTGCTTCTCTCTACGGTCATTCTTCTTCTTCATTCTGGTACAGACACTACCACCGCCTACTTGGCCTGTACGACCGATAGCTCTTTCCAGAGTTTTGGTGTGTATGAACAATTCCCACGACTATAGCCGCTGTTGCCATCAATCGATAATCGTATGCGGCCGCAAAATTTTAACGTTTACCAAACTCAAATCTTTACCATCTCAGATACCAGCCGTTTAACAAGAGTTAAATTACATACGGGGTTGGTATATAAAAATAAATTAACATAAGGGTAAATCCATCTTAAGTAACGTGGGAGATCCATTAGCATCCATTAAAGCATTCCAGGGGTAATAATATTTCTCCAGCATGCGTTACCGTAAGTATCATCCGAGTACATCAAATGCTACATACAATACATATTTTCGAATAAGTCGCTGAGAGTTTATCTATACTGAATATCCCATCATTTATGTTTATAAAAGCGAGCTGTGACGTAATCCAAAGCTCACATTCAAAAACCTTTACAGCACTCATGCTGTAAAAGCTAAGCTAAAATGTACCTATCCTTAAATCTAACGATATAAAAGAAAGTCGGATTTGTTTGAACACTTATAACTCAAGATCGGCTGAACAGATTTTTAAAAATATAGGTAGGTACCTAATATTACCGTGTGTCCTAACTGCGCATCAAGTTTGATATACTCAATAGAGGACAGGTCGTTCAAATTGAGAACATTGTATGATCGCATGGTCGCGCGATCATTTTTCAGTTAGAACATAGCCTTATTAAAGTTAGTATCGAAATTTAGATACATCTATCTGTGAAAAAATCTATAGAAACACATTTTTTATTTACCAAACAACTCTATTGACGTTAAAAATATGGGCACGCAGTTTTTTTTTCGGATGGAACATATTATGTGGTTGAAAACAGATGCATCGTTCGTCATGACATTGGTTAAAAGTCATTTTCATCATTCTTTTAAATTCGAATTCAATATTATTCATAGTTAGATCACAGGAAAGCAAAATATAAAAGGTGAATGACATTAATTGAACATCTGATCTCCTCCTACTTCCAAAATAAGCCCATGAAGGAAGAAAAATAACGAATATCATGTCCTTGAAATTTTTGAGCACACAATGCAAGGAAATACGTTTCCATCAATGGATGTATTACGCTAAGAAATACGTGTCTTGGTTACCATCATTTCTAAATCATGTCCGTAAATGACGGTAAAAAAACTCGATTACCAGTTGTTGAATCAATTTTTTATTAAAATTGAAGATAACTGATGTATTTTACCAAAATACTATATTTTTAAAAACACAAAATAGATTTTGTATAAGTGTTGATGTATTTCCATGAGTACTGTAAAGGGATATGATGCCTATAAATCAAATCAGATCATGGAAAAGGTATGAAAATTTTATATAAAAAATCAGGCTTTTTTCTAGCACTCCTTCGAGCCGATATGAAACACACATACACACACATACATTCTCCCTTTAAGGCTTAAAGCTGACTAGAGTTATCAAATGATATAAAGTCATTGAAATGGTCTAACTTTATAGAAAATTTGAAACGACAAAAAAAAATATATCTATAACTACTTATTCATTTTAATTAAATTTTCTAAGACTAATGTATTTTTTTTTTCATTTTTAATAGGTTAACCTGCGCAAATAAAAATTGAAATCATGAACTAAGAAGAAAATGAAAGTACCTACAGAAAATAATTTTAGAAATTTTTTAAAATAAAACTTCTATCCATAGAGATAAGTGCTTCTACAAATAAGCCAACTGCTACTTTAGAGAAGAAATGCATTTACGGAGCACCCTTCTATGGTTTTGTAAACAAAGAAAGTTTTAAATTTAAAAGACTTTCATTATGGCTCTATTATCTACCAAAGACAAGAAGAGACTTATTTAAAAAAAAAGAAAAGAAAGAAGAAAGCCAAAGTAATCTCCCCAAAGTGTTTTCTTGAGAACATAATAAGCAGAAAACGTATTTTTCGATTTAAAAGCAAATCCTTGAGATTTTTTTTCAAAGCGGCTTTTTCGTGATTTCGAAATTATTTATATATTGGTTTGAACTACTATGATAGGGCTGAATATTATTTATGTGGACCCAGTAGAGGAAGTGCAGCATATTTTTGGAATACCATTTACTTTTAAGCAAATAGAAATAAAACTAATGAAGGTTTATGAAAAAAAAATATACCTACTAAGTTATCAATAAAATTAATAATCTTTATTGCCGAAAGCAAAAATACAGAAAATATATATTGATAAAGGAGAAAAAAATGATTTGATTAGAAAATGACAAAAATCGCACTTCTACATGGAGTGCAGGTAATTTGGAATAGGGTATTTCAAATTACCTGCATCTTCGGTAACTTAAAGGAAAATTATGTAATAATCGCAAATTTATGGTCAAGTATCTTATCCAGTAAAGCACAGTGTGCCCACATCTCACATAATATGAGGCAGCGCACCCATACTTTTCTCATCGAGAGTCATTACTGTATAGGTATTCCAAATTAACAACATAATATCATGGTTTACCTGAATTTTAAATAAAATACTGGAATATTAAGTTTCACTCAAAATAACCCTTTTATCATGCACAAATTAGATTCCTTAATCGTTTCAATTAACGAGATAAAATTTGCATACGTTTAAATCAACGGGTACAACGGATATAATTTTTATAAAAAAACTTTCGAAAAGAGATTAACATGAAATGCTGCCAGAGCTCAGCTAACAATCAACTGACGACTGGTCGCGACTTGTCACTGGCTACAGCCCTATAGGGTCCTTGACGCATTAGCTGATAGTATTATCACACAGATATTGGTAACCATAATATAGAAAACACGGTATTCCAAATTAGCTGCAGTATTCCAAATACGCTGCACTTCCTCTACTAAATCGATTTTACGTACAAAAATAAAATAATTAGGTATTGAAAAATGGCACAGAATGTCAGAAAGGATAGCAGTTTCATTACATCTACCTACTTACGACATAAAACAAGAGTGCGAGATAACTAACTATGTAGAGCGTTAGAAGAAGTTGATTTTTTAATAGAATGCGGAATTTTTGTCAAATTCAATTTAGTTTTTGATTTGGTGTGGCTAAAGTTTTCTCTCGACAAAGGTTTCTCAAAATAAGGTACGGTTAAGCGTTACTGCAAGCATCACGAATATTTTTGGGTAGTCATCGCACTTCAAACTGGTTCAAGTAAGGCCAAAATGCGGGATAAATATCCCAAACTAGCTTTCCTAACAGACTTTGTCCTGTGGGCCTTACTATGAATATTGAATTCGAATTTGTAAAATGATAAAAGTAATTACCTATTTAACCCATGTAATTCCGAACGATGCATCTGTTTTAAACCATAGGTATATTTTTCATCGTCATTTTATAAACCGCTTCAACTATCAAACAACTGACAGTTTCTGTCAAACAACAGTTTAATTTGAAAATTAGAATCAAATTATATTGTAAAAAGTACTAAAAATATTACCTCCTTTAAGTTTTCTTTGTTTTTCCAATTTTCCACGCAACTTTCTTAATTTTTTCTTTCATAAGAACCTTCTCCTGATAAAAGCTAACATGACAAAAAAACAATTAGCGAAATCGCTCCGACCGTTTAGACGTGATGCGATGACCACGAAAAAGAAGCTGCTAACCTAGGGTAGCCCAGAACTCATAGCCTTTTCGTGTAAAACATATCTTTGTGATAATTTTGATTTAACAATGATGATCCATTGAATATCAATATGAACCTAGTTAAATTTCTTTTGTACGAATTTATTTACAAGAGCAATATTCCCACCAAATTTCATCCAAATCGGAAGACAATAATTATTATCTTCTCTAGAACAACATATTCAATATTAATCGGTACTTTACAGGGGACCCACTGAAGTTACGGACCTCCAATTTTACGTGCTGATGTAGGAGCATAAGACCAACCTGTATACCAAATTTTATAAAAATCGAAGAAAATTTTTTTTTCAATTTGTCCCTTTTTCTAGAACAAGTGAAATTTTCTTTGGATACTTTAAGAGGGTTCCCCTGAAGGTACAGATCTCAAAATTTTACTGACTCATCTACATCAAGGGGCTAACCGTTGTACCAAATTTCAATCAAATCGGATAAGAATTACTATGAGTTATGGGTGCGAACACACTTTTGGTACGGGTACGGGTACGCGGAAATTTAAAAAAAAAAATTTTTTTTTGCATTTTTGGAATCTACACCGTCGAAAGCGTCGAGAAAATTAATTACAGTGAAATCTATATATTTTTTTTTTTGAAATCCGATCACAAGACTGTATATTATGAGTAACATGTATATTCCATATACTATGAGTAACATGTATATTCCATATACTATGAGTAACATGTATATTCCATATACTATGAGTAATAGCTATCCATTTTTATATATTAGATAAGATGAGCACACATCGTTTTATAGTATTGATTAATAAACAGAGTTAAAATAATTTTAATTAAAACTTATCTTGAACATTATTTGACTACTTAAAATCGGTGTTTTCAATTAGGGTTTTTTGTTTCATAATCAATACAAATGTCAATCAAGTAGTCGATTAATGAAAATAGTAATTATCGCGATTAAAACGACCCTTGTTCCACACGAATAAAAGCAACACACCCACCCCTCTTACCTGTTCGCTTTGTCACAAACAACACTGAAGCAATCGTCATGATTTATTGACATTTTGATTTGTGCCGTATGCTACACAATGATACCAAAGGCATTGTTACATTTCTTGATAATATGGCATTGTTTCCGATTACTAGTATTTACGGAACCGGAGGCGTTGAATAATTAGAATTTAATCGGTTCGGGAATGTTAATGAAAGGAAATAAAGTAACAAAAAACAACAAGCAATTAATACGATATGAATGAAAGAAAATTACATGATATAGGATATGGAACAGAAAGAAATATCTACTCACTGCCAAGAAAATGAAAACATTTAGGGCTTTGCCAACAAACCTCTCGCTTTCATATTTATGTATTCACATAATGAAAGCGAGAGGTTTGTATTGAAGTACTCTCAGTATTGAAAACTTGAAGAAGTGGAGTTCATAATCACATCACCACCAAAAGTAACAATAGCGGAAATAATGGAGTTTCTCGAAGGGAATAAATCACCAGAAGACCACCAAATAGATTGTTCTAGTTGTTACAAAGGCGCCAATTGCCATACCGATATGTATCGGAAGCTCAACCTCGAGGTCATCAGTGGTGATAATGATTGCTCTCAGGTACTTAAATTTATCCACCCGCGGGACCAGGTGAACATCGATGGTTATCGGTATCGGATAATTATCGGGGCAGGCATTATTTACCATGAGCTCCGTCTTACTGGCATTGACTCAAATGCCAGGGCGTTATGTTTCGTCGCAAAGTCTTGAAACACTGCGCTGTAATTCCTCCACTGTCAGTTCAACGGCGCTAGGTCGTTCGCATACTCCAGATCGCACATTTCGCCCATTACCTTTTTTTACAACCTCCTCCGACACCACATCCAAATCCCTCGGAACGGATCACGGTACGCGAGGGCTCTCTTCTTCTTCAACACTCATTTGAAATTGAAAAAGTACGAATAAGTAGAATCTGAGTTGTGACAGCTTTCTATATAAGAAATTTCATCATTTTGATAGCCAAATCATTGCCAGTAAACAGTATAACCTTTTCGTCCATCGCTCAATGTCTGTTCCCAATTAATTTCTCATCAGAATTTCTGTTCTCATAAGCTCGTTTAATAAGACGCAAACATCAAACGATAAAGCATCTTGCGGAAGACTAAAGCGCGAACCTTTTCACCGTACGGTGTATATTATTATAATGAGAAAATAATTTATCTAGAATAAGAAGTGACGCAGAAAGCAATTTCGGTCGAGGAGAGCCGCATGTCATGGACACAACATCAATTAAACTTATCAAGTGCTCACGAAATATCGTTAAAACGTTTTATTTCGTTGTCGACAAAACTTCCACTTTATTACTGAATTAATTACTCAAATGATAATTAATTGAATTTATACATCAGTTATTTTCTTTGCTACTTTCTTTTATTTTATTTTATTTTTGTTTAATGATGACAAAAAAATGAAACTTTTACGATGCTAAACCATGTTGAATTAACAAGTATTGTAGCTGTTGTTAAAAAAAAATAATAATAACGCAATAGAACTGTAATAAACAATCAAAACGCTTGGCAATAGCCCGCATATTGATTGATTCACCAGCTTCCAAAGCTGAGCTTACCCTAGGATAATAATAATAAAAATTGATATTTATGATATATTGTGATTTTATGAATAAATGATATAAAATAATAATAATAAGATATTATTCCTTTCTAATTATTTCAAGTTTTTTTTTTTTTTTAAATAAATTGATTGATTTTTATGAAAGATGACAAAAGCGTTTTTGTGTGCAATTTCAATGTAATCAGACTACCTTGATTGTATTGTATTGAACCATTTATATCCATACGTATCATAATATTAACACGTTTCCTCTTTAATAATATTATAACATGAGCAGCAATAGTACAACTAAAAAGGTAGGGTTGGTAGTTACAATATTTAGACCGTGGCCTTAGTGTAAGAAGCAATCAAGCGTTTCCTGTTTTCGACCCTGCTACATTATATTGGATCATCATTTAGTACGTGGGTAGTGCCTATACAAAGCGTCAATACCGGTCTGTTAGGTAAGTAGAATGAAGTGGTAAGTTCCCAATGCGAATATATATGTATAGGTAGTTTGATTTTTTCCCTTTACTCGATGTAGCTGTATAAAAGATATTGGATTTCCACTTTATTCCGCTGTTAATGACTTTATATAGGTTTTTCTTTCATTATCTATTAAAGTTTTTTCTCTGCTTTTTTTCTTCTCTTTAAATATGTTTGCACCGAACCTTTTTTAGCTAGAAAAAAATCTACGGATAAAACCACGGATTAATAATATAGTAAGAAAAGCTAAAAATACTTACCTAATTGTAAAATTTTCAGAGGATATCAGGCAAAATTGAGTTTTTTTTTAAGTGGTGAAGGCAAGAAAACAAAATAGAGGAACCTGGCAATGAAGACAAATGCCGAAGAAATGCACTCGGTGGTACGGGCAGCGGAAAGATGGAATAAGATATTGTCGACAATATAGTTTGAGAAGTTTTAGCGAGAACATCGATTCTATCCGAGAGAAAGGATATATCAAAAGTAAAAGAAATAGCAGACTCTATATAAGTGAAGATTGTTGTATGTATGAGTTATACGCTGTTGGAAGATTATGAATTGATATTGTCGCCGATTTTCGTTCTTAGAGTAATGGGTTGGATCCCCGATTACAACGATGAGATGTCAAAAGTGTATTATGTATTCAATTTTGATGATCGAAAAAAAGACAAAAGAAAATTTTTTGGTTAGAAAAAAATAAAGGTCCATTCTCTGTACATCCTACATCGTGAATGGTTGGACAAACGAAAAGCGTTATATAGAAATACCCATCATTGCAGAGAAGCAATTCTGTAAAATTGTACGGCTCTAATGTAGAAACTACAAAGGGTTAAGTCTTTTTCTATTGAGGTTACCTATAGGAATGTTACACGTGACAGGTCATAATGTCCTCGTCTGCTAACAGTCTCGCAAGGGTTAAATAAATTACCCCTTTAAGGCGGTTGTTATAAATTGAACTTAGCGCTATTACTCGGAATGGATGTTTGTGTCAGATTTATAGCTCTCGCCTGGTGGAGAGTTGTTTCAAAAATGAGAGCAAACGTCCAAAGAGAGGCGAGGAAGAGAGAAAGTTTCACGCACCAGTACAGTAGTGTGCCAATTAATGTCAACCTCGAACTTTGTTTTAAAGGAAGGCTAAGATTTCATAAACAAACAGCTCGAGAAAGATAAGAGCATTCATTCTTGATTTATAGTCTAAACGCAGGATTGTTTTCAGCATTTACAGTTTCACCAAGCATTAAGCAAGAATGAAAACTACGAACTAGAGTTCTGTGTATTCTACGAACTAGAATTCGACATAAGTTCCCGTTGTTTTTTCGACAAGTTGTTTTCTTTGGCCGGAATTCAATTTAACATTGTGATACTCCTTTTAGCTTTCAGATCCGCTACAATTAAGAATCCGCCAAAAAAAGTTATGAAAAAAGTAAATTTTAACTGACTGTAGTGACTGTTCTACTTAAACAACACAATTCCTCTTAAATGACCCGCTATTCGATCAATTTAAGCGGCACCGTAGAAAGACCCGGAAAATTTTTAGAGGATCTGCTTTAAATCAAACCGCTTTTGTTCCAATTTTTCCTCTGATATCTTTCTTAAATCAATAATCAAGTAAAAAATTTATATTTCTCTTAATTTTTCAAGATGAATTTGTTTGAAAAAAAGGAAATTTGGCAGCCATGATAATAATTTTGACATGGAGAAATCAATCATTCGTTGGAAATCACTTGCAGCTGTATTCACTTCGATCGATTTCTTAAGCAACATCGCTCGGATTGGTTGAAATCACTTGACAAAGCCCGCGAAATTCAAACTTTTTGTTAATGATAAAATAAATTTTAACGGATCTAATGGAAAATTGGGATATGAGTCAGTTACTTAAAGTTGAGTAATTATCATGTTAACTTAAAGTACAGGATTTATCATTTTGAAACAGTTACCTACTTTAAATTAAGATTTTAAAATTATTGTAGTACCTAAAAATAATAATTTGGATAAATTATATTATAGCGCCGTTTTGTAAAAAAGTCAGTTATATGGGAAGAACGCAATATTTTCTTCGAGAACAAAGGTAAAACAACGAAGGAATTTGGTAGAATCTAATAGAAATAACATTCGAAAAACGATTATGATTATCGTGAATCTGTATGTGCTTACATTAATAATTCACACAATACTGTAGTTTATATTTTGAGGGTTTCAAAGTGTTCAAGAGTGCCCGAGATAAATATATTTTTTTTTACTTCCTTTTCAATTTAAGTATTCAAACTTAGAAAAAAAAGGAAAAGAAATCAATGTTTAAAGATATTTAAAGATATATTGGACCTAACAGAAATCATAAAGAATAACTTGTCATAGTCAAACAGCAAATAAAAACAGAAATAAAAAAGTTTATAATATCGTAAAAAAGTAGTAAATTATGTAGTTTTCTGAACTTTTCTATTCATAAAAAACCTTCTAATAATGCAGATCTTTTGCCTTTTTCAGATTTCATTTTATTTACACGTAAAATATAAATATAACTGTATTAAAAGCAGATACAGAACAAACTGTGTCGAGTTTTTCTCCATTAAAATAAAAAATACGTTAAAAGAGTCATTTAAAATGTTGACAACATAATTTCCTAGCACTTGTTTTAAAATAAAATGAAAAATCCGTGTTGAAAAACTGAAGAGATTTTTTTTCCGGTTAAGAGTTTTATATTCCTATAATGATACCGTGCTCTCACACTCGTTGAATCCATATAGAGCGCATCTTCAACGCTTTATTATGGTAACACTACTTTTTTGTTTTATATTTTTTACCATAATGCACAGTTTTATAGGGAAGAACTATTCGACTCGTAAAAAACGGTTCGTTTAAAATTAACGATTCACTCAAAAAATATTATAATGACAATGGAGAAGAATTTTCTGGTTGCAACATTTTTCAGATGCTATGTTATTGTTCAGTAGGTAATGAAAAAAAAACGATTTGTGTATAATAAGTGCCTACACAAGAACTTATCTAGCGAGATGTCTTTCCTACTAATCAACCATTATCTCATTTTGAATAACGCCCTGTTTCTTAAACATTTGCAAGCAGGAAGAACGAACCTTAGCCTGTTGTTCTCCCAGTGACTTTTTTACACCCCTGAGCATCATTTCCGTAACTTCAAGTCACAATCAGCAGTACTAATAGGTAGAAAGTTATTCATCGAATAAGCGCGGATTAAGCAAATAATCTTCCACGACAGCGTCCCAAATGGAATGAGAATCCTATCTTTAACAAGTTGAAGTTCTATGATAGTTTGACATTATATTATTTGGGACCTATGAATAACAAGTTGAAGTTCTATGATAGTTTGACATTCTATTTGGGACCGATGTATATTAATTTGAAGTTCTATGATAGTTTGACATTCTATTTGGGACCTATGAATAACAAGTTGAAGTTCTATGATAGTTAAACATTGCATTTGGGATGCTGTCGTGGAAAATTTGCTTGTTCTGCGCTTGTTCGATGAATGACTTTCTAATAAGTAGGTACGGCTGAATAAGATAATCAACCATATTATTATACTAACTATTCTATTTTCATACCATTTGTTCATTTGATTAAAATATACGGCTCCTTTACCAAAAACAGAATTAACAAATATAAAAAGCAAAAATAAAATAAACTACAGATAGAAATGTACAAGTAGGTACGTGCATAATTCAGTTTTGTAAGTCAACAAATCACGAATAAATCGCAGACTTTCGGTTTAATTCTAATTATCGCAGAGCATTGTAGATTTTATAATGTTAACATTGTTCATTATATCTGTGGGGCTAGTACGAGTTTCATCGAAAGCTATTTGCACGCTAATAAGCGCTTATTAGCGTGCAAATGGTGTTCCAAAATCAAACGATCGAATCATTCGATCATTTTTGTATGGAAATTTTTCGAAACTCTTTCGATGATCGAATATCGAAACGATCATCGAAAACTTATACTAGTGGTACTGATTCAATTCAGTCTAAAGAGTCCGATTCTCACATTTATTTTTAAAAAGCGCTTACATTCTCTCGGCATGTGGTTTGTGCTATGAATGACATTGTTTGGCGAGCACGTACTGCGGTAGTATGTAAGCGGTGAAGCAAGCTCCAAGCTGTTTGTTTTCACTCTTCGGTTTTTTTAAAAGGAGGATAAAAATACTAGACGGGAATGAGACAAATCTCCATTTACATAATAAAAATTTCTACTACGTTAGTCCCAATGTCCTCATTTCATTGTAATAAAACTAAAGTATGACAAATTATCATAAAATTACATGAGAATTATGGTTTTTGTTGAAGAATGATTATAATATGAAAATGTTTTTAACTCGTGAAAGATCATAAGCTTGCTTTTTCTTGATGCATTGAAGGATTTTAATAGGTATTTATAAAAGTGCAAAACGAATCCATTTCCAACGATTTTTTGGTCACTTACTTACCCCACCCCCTGAATTGATTGAAAAAAGTCAAATAATGTTACTTTTATATTAAATCGCTTCTTGTTAGCATAAAGAAAATGTGAAAAAATAATTTGCGCTCCCTTAGATTTTTTTGCGGACGCCGCGCGCCGTGTTCACAACCTGTGGTGTTTTCTCGACACTTGATTAAAAGAAATTAATATGCATGTGTAATGGACAAAAATGTATCGATGAAAATTTTGTTGAAGTTACTTCTTTTTTTAATACATACATTCTCCCTTTAAGACACCCTGCACACCGCAAGCCAGCCCGGCGCAGCCAATCTGCAGCAAACCCGACCCGCACGAAACCGACCTCCTAGCTCGATCGAAGCAATCAAACCAAAAAGCCGGCCCCGGACAAATCAAGCCCGCCGCGAACTACCCCCAAACAAATTTAATCATGTGAAATTTTATACATTCATTTGTTTTATTTTACCTTTTTAAGGGGGACTATTTTCTACAAATAAATTGAATAGACGCCAGGAGGTGAAGGTCTATATCTAGTGGAAAATATTTTATAAGAAATTTATGCAAAATTCTATAAGTTTTGAAAATAACAGTGAATACCCCCTATTCCAATTCAAATTAAGTGCGCACTAAACTAAAATAAGAACGTTCCTATTTTAGTTAGCCGGATTGGTATTCGAGAAATTTTAGAACGTTCCAATTTGTTCCTAAGTCTAATTGACTTCAGTTTGAAATTAGTTCATTTTGGTATTCGGATTTAGTATTTAAGTCAATTTTAGTGCGTTTATCTGTCAAAACGTTCCTAATCTTAGTTCACACCTAACTGTATATGCGTCTATAAAGATATCTGATGATATTTTTATGATAAACGTTTTTTTTTAACCAAATAATTATAAAACAAGTTTATTTTTATTAAAAATATTAAGCATTTCCCCCGAATTTATTATAATTAATACAAATAATAGCATAAAAAATTATTATCATTGAACACCAATGCAATCATACAGTCGTCTTCGTTACACTTCGGGTTGGTTCGGCAGTTTCCGGCGACTATGTTACTTGGAAAATGGAGCTCGTTTGAATTTGTCTTCTCCGATTGGCTGTCCGCTTGTCAGCATCAACCAATAAGGCGCATGCTCGATCCATAGACAATTATAATTCAAAAAAATATTTATGGTGAACTAATATTGGTTTTTAGAACACGGCATAATTCCGAATACGAATTTTAGTTCGAGTGAACTTAATTCTAAATCATTTAGAACGTTCTTAATAAGAACGTTCTAAAATCCGAATAGGGGGTAATTTTCCATGTCATTGTCAACAAATTATTTGTTAGCTACATCAAAAAAATCCTATTATAAGTGTAATAATACGTATTATTTTTTGATAAAACGATATTCTGCAGTTCTTTTAAAGTTAAAATGTTATTTTAATACATTGAAAACAATTTTCATGTTCATAAATGGTCCGTGAATCAATATTGACATGAATCATTAACCGATGTTTACCTACACGATGGAGTAATAGTGTTTGTTGATAGAACCAACCTGCTCGCTTATTTACTCAATGAACTCTCAGTGGGAGAGAGACCGATGAATGATTTTGAATTGAAATTTCACAAATAATAACAAAAAGTATAATTTGAAATAGTACAAAAGCAATCCAGTTTGAGAAATTACCTATTATCAAAATTAATTCATCCGTTCATTTCAAATTATCAAGAGTTTTACCCTTCAATTTTCATGAATGTAAAAGGAATTGTTGTTTTACTAAAATTATTTATCTTGAATGGGTTAAATTTGAGTTGATTCAAGAAGAATAAATTTATCTACGTAGGTACATACCTACTTATATCAGCTATATTCCTTATGAGATCAGATCCAGCTTAGAGGAAAAGGAAAGGGGACAACTTCCTACACCACAATCCTATCCTCCTCACCATACTCACTGCTGTCCTATCATTCCGGAAAAAGTTAACCTTTTCTGTCAAATACATGACAGCAGTCGCAGTCTTTGAATTTGGTTGCTCTCTTGTTCTCAATAATTTCCAACTTTTATGTATATTTCATTAATAATTATTAAAATATCTAATTGTTGTATGCTGGGAGTTTCGGAGACTTAAACATTACCACCTAATGGCGAACGTTGTTAACGTAAAGCGATCACACTTAAGCCAGCCATTAGGTGGTAATATTTAAGTCTCCGAAACTCCTAATCATGAGAATTCTCGATATGCTCAACATGTCAAAAAATCTTATGTATACAACAAGTAGAAATTCAATAATAATTAATAAAATATACAGATGAAAGTTAGAAATTATTGAGAACAAGAGAGCATCCAAATTTAAAGACTACGTCTGCTGTCATGTCCCTGATACCAGTCGAACTCAGGGTGACTAATAGCCTTACTCCTTCATGCAGAGCTCTGTAGGAGAGGACTATTATTTTTCTAGCTCATGCGGATGCACCAAACGACGTCTGTTGAGTATTTGTAATTGAAGGGTAGGTACTTACTCCCTGTACCTTAACAGGGAATCCTATAAGAACTTATCTTTCAGGAGCGTCGTCAAAAATACAATCAAGAAGGAGCTTATTCGTTGATTAAAAGCAACTGGAATAAACCTACTTAGTATAGAGACGTGTGAAGCTGAATATATCGTCCGATGGTGCAGAAAGCGAAGGAGGGAATGGTTTAACCATGTACAAAGAATGCACCATACCAAACTCCCTTATATCGCATTACACAACCATCAGCCACACGGAACTCGACTTTGCGGAAGACCCCCGAAAGATGGAAAAACAAATGAGGATCGACACTAAAGGAAGATTGAATGACCCTGAAGATGTTCTAAGTCATAGGTGTCCAGCCTTTTCAACAGCTTTAAAAATGAATTTTCCTACCGGGCCCCGATTTGGACACCCTTGTTCTAAGTCAAAGAATTAAAAGTTTTTTTTAAGTTAGCGAAATAATTGTGAAAAGATTCATACAAACTATTAATGAGAAAAAAACATTGTTGTTAAGTTTCTATGTTATAAATTTTATATTTACTCGTACTGCCCACTTCACTTTTTAATTAGTTTATAAGTGGATACTGCGTTGAGAAAATTCATTCAAGAAGAACTAGTGGAATATATTTTAAATGAAATCCAAAAGTAACTTACACCTCGCTTCATATATCAAGTTTACCTACAGTATTGAATTTTAAAATAAGTTCTATGGAGGATTTTTCTTTTCAAAATTCGGATGAAAATTTTTAATTTTTTTGTTTCTTGTTTACGAAACCACAAGAGACAGGGAGCACCGGAGCAAAAACCGTCAACAGTGAAGTTTATGTAGGTACCTACATACATACATACATTCTCCCTTTAAGGCTCTCCGCACACCGCAAGCCAACCCAGAGGAGACAAATCCGCAGCAAACCCGACCCGCATGAAACCAACTCTCTAGCCTGATCGAAGCAATCAAATCCAAAAGCCGGCTCCACACAAATCAAGCCCGCCGCAGATCCCCACCAAACCAACCCGCAATGCGGGGGGCCTGAACCCCACTTAGGGGCATAGGGAGGCATCAATAGCTCTCCATTGCGCTCGAAGGCGACTGAGGCCTATGGTGCCCTTTCTGACCGGTTGAGGTTTAAGGACGTGTGGTGGTCAACCTCACGGTCCCGATCTGATTTTTCGATTTCCTGCCTCGTACAGGATGCTCGAAAAACCAGCAAAAAGAGCAGAGGTGCTATTCTTAGCCGACAACCCCACGGCCAATAGGTACCTGCCATCAATAAAAAGAAAAGTTCCGTAAAAGAACAAAAATTGTTTTATTTTTTGTTTATTATTCAAAATAATATTTAAAGAGAACCTCCATATTTTAAGTGAGTAGGTATATAAATTAGTAAAATATTGTTTATTGTCGACACTTGATGACACATATAAGAGGACTTAATAATTGATGACAATGGGAAAAGTTTTTGGAAATTTTCTTCTACTTTTTAGATAGGGACACATTAATTTATTATAATTAAGATTAATTTAATTTGAAATCAAAATTGTACAAATACACATTTAAAAATAAATAAAAGTTACAATACCGGACGGAAACATAATAAAAATAATATATATCTTTTTACAATGAAGTAATACCGAATGACTGTGTAAAATTTATTTTTATTGTGACCCCGTAAAAGTGTTAACAATTGAGTATAATAGTAAAATAAATATATATAATAGTAAAATAAAGCACGACCAGTTTCGGTAGGATCAGACCTCTCATATCAATAGAGACTTGAACTTAGTAAAGACTTTGGAGGGCAATAACACCGCGCACAGCCTTGACTTTCCTACCTGGAAAACTTTGAACAGACTCAGAGTGTGGTTGAACAGATGCAGTGCAAAAAGCAATGGTGGGGCTTCCTTGAGGGTGAGGATGTGAGCTGTGACTGTGGGGAGCTGCAGGACGACTCTTGCACTTACTTGAAGAAGTGCCCGTCAATGCAGGTAACTTGTGAGGTAATGAGTGACAAGGTGATATTAGTCGCTGTATACTGGAATGGCAAAATCTTATATCCGGACTCGTAAAGTAAGTTTGGACATTTGGAAATAGCTTTAAAAAATCCAGCTATTAATAAGAGTTAAAATATGTTAGTATTCCAATACGATTGTTTAATACCTTGCAAAGCATAGGTCGAATACGAGATCGATTCCTAGACGATTTTTTGGATCGGTTAAAAATGCTCCTTTTTTGTTATATTGTTGATTTTCATACGCCAAAATCAACAAACATAATATATCAAAATTACTTCAAGATATTATCTTCTCATAATAAAAATGATACAATTGTATTAACAATACGACTGTTGTAGCGAATCTAATACAGGCTTATTACTTAGTTTCAACAATTCCGTAATAAAACCATATTATTAGATTGAAGCTTTGTGTACCTACATGTTTCATAATTCCAATACATGAAATAAAACGAACAATCCTTCTCAGTACAATATTCCATATATATATATATATATATATTTATGTCACACGGCATATGTTGGCTCATCTGATTTTAACACACCAAAGTTGATCAACCTTTTACCTGGAATATATAATTACCTGGTTGATACATAAATTTGAAAGTTACACCCCCGCGTTACGATTATGTTTAGCTTCCTATATACTCTATTCTCCACTTATATATTCAATTATTTACTGTCTATTTTTAAAGAACACTAGTTGATCAAGAGTTGTTAGCTCTTACAACGTTGCCAAATCGATCTCACTAACACACTCACGATAGCATAATACATCTCCTATTGTAGACGTAGAATTGGTAGGTAGGTTTCTATATCTGATCGTAATATTCACACATCGCTGTTGGTTTCATATTTTCCGTATTATTGAGGACCTATATGTACCTACCTACCTACTTTATTTTTGTTGTGATTTAGACTCGTATATTTTTTTACTTGGCTAGCGTTTATGACAATATTTTTTTAAAGTATTTTAAAGTAGGTATTTAGATTTTTTCTAACGAGAAGTTTATGAGAATAGCGTTTATTATAAATTGATGAGAAGAAATAAATCATAAAGGCTTTAACTTGGAATCTATTTGGTCTACAGAGACAAATCTAGTTATCATATTGTAGCAAATTTACTCTTCTTTAAAAACGCGCTAAAATGTTTTTTTTTTTTCAAAAAATAGTGCTTTACGGTTATATTCGCCAAATAATAAAAACATTGCGATTTTTTCGCGGTTTTTCGATTTTTGACAAAGGTGCATTCGGCGCTCGAGGTCAAAAACTTGGATTATTCATCAGACCAACATCATCCCGAAGACGACTAAGACCCTCCTACACCGTGTTTCTTTCCTTCGAAGCAGAGCTGAGGGATTTGGACATGACGTGGGTGGAGGTCTTGTCCAAATGCCTCTCTATGCCCCCAAGTGGGGTCACAAATGGAGTATTGATTGATTGATTATAGTTCATCCAACACCAGAGTCGAGATATTTAGAAATTTGATATTACAAGTTTGCAAAAAAACATAACTACCTTATTTGACGCATTCTGTAATGTATAAAGTTACTGTACTATAATGGGTTTAATTATCAAAGCTGCTTAGTATCTTATTAAATCTTATTTATCGGACATAATACTCTAAAAGTTACACTTTTCAATTTACAATTTCATTCATGAATAAAATATATATTTTTTTTTAAATTTTGCGTGATGTTCATCCAACACCAAAGTTGAGATTTTTTAAAATTGATATTGCATTTAAAACAACGCTGTTAGGCGTCCCTAATGTATTTTTTATTATTTTTAGCAAAGAGATAAGCCTTTAATACTATAATTCATAGTAAATAACCGCAATATAGGTACAAACGCGAATTAATAAACCTACCAGCTAATTTGTGTTTCATTGATAATAGGATGAGCTGATTCGGGACCTTGGCGGTTTGTGTCTGATAATCACTTGATCAATCAATCAATACTCCCTTTGTGACCCCACTTGGGGGCATAGGGAGGCAACAAGTGCCCTCCACTGCGCTCTATCTCTAGCAGTTTCAATGACCTCCTCCCACGTCATGTCCAAATCCCTCAGCTCTGCTTCGAAGGAACGAAACACGGTGTGGGAGGGTCTTCCTCGTCTTCGGGACCCTGATGGGAGGAAGAAAGTTCGTGATGCGGTGGTACCATCTAATATTCATGATTCTTCTGAGGCACATTGTCTCAAAGGCAGATAGGTACCTTTTGTGCCTGGGCTTTGGTCAGGTGCCATGACACACACCCATATAAAAGAATAGGCAACACACACGCATTAAACAGTTTACATTTCGTCTCAACACTAAACGCCGACGCCTTCCATATCTTGGTCATGTTGTTGAAGGCACCACTTGCCATATCGATAGGTACTTATCGGGAGCTCAGCCCCGAGGTCACCAGTGGTGGTAATGGTTGCTCCCAGGTATTTAAATTTATCCACCCGGGAGACCTGGCGACCATAAATGGTTATCGGTAGCTGTTTATCGGGGCAGGCTTTATTTGCCATGAGCTTCGTCTTACTGGCATTGACTCGAAGGCCAAGGCGTGCTGTTTAATTGCAGAGTCTCGAAACACTGCGCTGTAGTTCCTCCACTGTCGTATTGAACAACGCTAGGTCGTCCGCGTACTCCAGAACGCACATTTCGCCCACGGGACCATCTGTAGGATTCCTCTGTGTTATTGGTATACCTCTTGCTCCTCGCATGGACTTTCTCAAGAGGAAGTCAAGCTATCAAGCGGTGGCGCCTTGAGACATGAGACACAACTGCATCCAGACTGTCGTAAAAACAGTCCTTAGCTGCAGCATCCGTATCCTCAGTGGGGGCATAATCACTTGATAGTCAATGTTATATCTATATTTGGAAGAATTTCGCGTGTAACAATAATTATTCAGAACCCCGTATCGTAACATTCACAATATCTATAATAATAAAGGAAAGTGCCTGACTGACTCATCAACGCACAGCCCAAACGGCTAATCGTAGAGAAGTGAAATTTGGAAATCAGGTAGGTCTCAATACAAAACCTTCCACTAAGAAAGGATTTTTGGAAATTCCACTCCTAAGGAGGTGAAAAATAGGGTTGAATGTTTTTCAAAGTATGCGAATATCTCGGAAACTAGACATGGTACGAACTTGAGATTTGGC